>CM066974.1:5464116-7864116 GCA_033971965.1 Cucurbita ficifolia
GATAGGACGTAGAGGAGAAGAGAAGCCACAAAGAAAAGAGCCTTAGCCATGATGATGAAGTTTGAAGATGATGAAGAGTATTTGATGGTGTATTAAAGGAGAAGGTTGGTGGGTATTTATAGGAAGGGATAAATGAATGAATGGGGAGGAAATTATAAAAAAAAATTAAGTTATTTATCCATTAAATGCATATTCTATTTATAGCTTTAAAGATGTTTAATTCTATAAGGTAACAGTTATTTATGGTTTCATAAACCCGCTCTTTTAATTTGAATTTAGAATAAATTAAAAAATTGAACTAAAATATTTATTTATAGTAAGATTATAATAATTTTTTTTTTTTATAGAAATACAGATTAATTAAGGTAGGGTTATTAATATAGTTATTAATAGTTAATTAAGATTTAATAAATTAGGGATAAAAATTAACTATAAGAAAGCTCTATTAAAAAATGATTTTGTCTCGATATTTATTGAAAGAACACTAAACCATATTTTCAAAATAGTGAGTGGGAAAAAAAGTAACATATCTTAGCTTCTATATTATTAGTTCGCAACATGAGATACATGTAGGCATGACAACAACTTTTGAATCGTCTCTATGGAAGGTGTCGAAGGGTGTTTGCATGGATTAATATCAACGTCAACTTCAGAAACCGAAAGGATTGTAGTTTTATTTTAAATTCTTGACCTACCCTAAGATAAAACTTATTAGGATAAAACTACGAATCTAATATGATGTATTACACTTACGAATGACTCATTAAAGTTGTTAATAATGTCGTTGACCAAAATAGTGACAACTAAATATTATAGAAATAAGAGTTATAAAAAAATGTATATTCTACAACCCAAAGTGTTCTTATCTTGCACGTTCGGCCTTTGGAAGAGAATTCTTCCGAGGGGCCTTTATGTTAGGATTGCACAACAACACACACACTCGATCAAGATGACACAAAGAACCGGAGAGAGAAAATTTAAGGAGGAATATTGGCTAGAAGTTTTAGGGATGACTTGAGATATGTGCACCAATCGAGAATACAAATATTTAAGAAAAGTAGTGAGCACTACCTAATGGGATGTATATAGGGTTTCAATTTACTTTCAAAGATTAACCTAATAAAATCTACCAAATATATCTCTATCAAATCTTTACTAAATATCTATCATATATCTATATTAGATCTTTATAGTAAATAGGCATCAGCTCCATATCCTCTCTCACTTGAGACTAATCAAGTCAACCAAGAATTTCATTCTCAATCTTGCACTATTGTAAATGTTTGCTGAAACCACCACACCTAAATGGTGGTGAGAATTCTTTTATTTATAATCATTTACAGAATACAGAAATATGGCAAATTACAAATAATATGGAAAGAACAATAAAAGGAAAGAATAATAAACGAATACAATATATTTGCTTTTAATAAAAGGGCAAATATGGTAAGCCGTCATGTAAGGCAAATATCTAGATATTTGTCTTATAATAAACGATCAACTATCCTTAACAAGACAGCGAAACCCTTTATGATCAGGACTACAACCCCAAAAAATACAAGGAATGTTGCGGGGAGAAAGCTTGTTAGGCATATAATCACGCAAGTAAGGATAAACACGACAACCAAAGGGATGAAAATTGTCATAATGTGGTGAGTAGACATAGAGGAGTTCAAAGGGTGACTTACCTCAAAGAAGTGGAGTAGGCAACCGATTGATAATATAAGCTGGAGTGCTGAAGACGTCAACCCAAAAACGAGGAGAAAGATGAGAGTGAAAGAGAAGGGTCAAGCCAGTCTCAGTCACATGACTATGTTTTCTCTCAGCTCGACCATTTTGAGCAGGTGTATATGGACAAGAGAATTGATGGTGGATGCCAGAATTACGTAAATGAGTTTTGAAACAAGTGCTAGTAAATTCGGTATCTCCATCGCTTTGAAATACCTTGATACGAGAAGAATATTGATTTTCCACAAATTTTTGAAATTGAAGAAACATATCAAAGAAATCATATTTAAATTTTAAAGGGTAAAGCTAAGTGAATCGAGAATAATCATCAATATAAATAACATAGTAAAGAAAACTCAAATTTGATTTGATGGGGGAAGGACCCCAAAGATCACAATGAATAAGATCTAACACATGAGACGACCTACGTTCATTGCGGGAATAAGGCAATGGATGACTTTTTGCAAGCTAACAAGTATTACATAGTAATGGAGAAGGCAATAAAGACGTAAGAGAAAGATGACCTTTTCTATTTAAAAAAGAAATAACAGAATGATTCACATGACCCAGGCGAGCATGCCATAAATCATATGAAGCACGTAAAGATTTGTTTCTAAGGACTGAAATAAAAGTAGAGTTGCCGCGCTCCAGCACATATAACCCTCCATCTCTTTTACCGGCTGCCACCACCCTTCCTGTTTGACGATTCTAGATAGTAATAAGATTATTAGTAAATGTAACGGAGAGAGGAAAATCAGACGTTAATTTACTGATTGAAAGAAGATTTTTAGTGAGATGAGGGACAACCAAGACATTTAATAAGTGAATATTTGGAACAGGAGAAAGAGTACCTGTGTGGGTAATGGGTAGGGATGCACCGTTTCCTACGATCACAGAGTCCTTACTCGTGTAATTTTTAGACTGATACAAACTAGATGGGTCGGCAGTCATATGGGTCGAAGCCCTAGTGTCTAGAAACAAATCAGCAGCATCGGGTTCAGCAATAGAACATGATGTGTTGAAGGCTTCAGCAAGGTGAACATGAGAAGAATCAAGTCGAAAATACCGTTGGTTGTAGCAGTTAGCATAATGGCCCTCTTTGCGGCATATTTTTGGCAGTGAGTTGGTCGACGACCCTGACCTGAGTGGGTTCGTCCTAGATTGGAAGAGTTGTTTTTGTGGGAATAAGAACGACCTCGCTGGTTGATAGAGGAAGCAGAGTGGCTTCCATGGGTGCGGCTACGATTAGTGGCTGTGAATGTTGTAGAAGTGGAGTCAGAGGACTCAAGGGAGCGCTGGAACAACTCAAAACTTTCAGCTTTAGAGACTAAATCTTCAAAACAGGGGATAGGGGTGAGAGCCATCTGAGCAATAGAAAAAGCTGAAAATTCGGTGCCGAGTCCACGAAGGAACCAGTGCACTTTGTCAATGTCCTCGACGGGTCTACCAATGGCATGAAGTTGGTCACAAATTGTTTTGAAGGCACGGGCATACTCAGCAACAGGTTTGGTGCCACGTTTCATCAGCTGCAAGTCATCCTTGAGTCTCAGTTCACGAGCTTTCTAATGATTGCTGAATGTAGTTTCCAACGCAAGCCAAACATCACGTGCAGTAGAGAGAACAACGACAACAACAATGGCTTCCTCGGTGAGAGAGGAGAGCAGGAGACAGAGAAGTTGTTGATCAGCTGCTCTCCACGCCAAATATTTGGGGTTGAGTGTTGAGGAGGTTTCTGGTTCAAACCGAGGTGGTGGAACCATAGTTCCATCAACATAGCACAGCATGTCTTGACTCTCAAGGAGAGGGAGAAGTTGGCTTTTTCAAAGAAGATAATTGGAGGAAGAAATTTTGATGGTGATCATATGGATTAGAGTGTTGAAAGGAAGAAGATGATAAGAGGATTCGGAAGCCATAGAGAAGAAAGGATCAGGGTTGTTAAACCGAAAGGGCTCTGATACCATGTAAATGTTTGCTGAAACCACCACACCTAAATGGTGGTGAGAGTTCTCTTATTTATAATCATTTACAGAATAGAGAAATATGGTAAATTACAAATAATATGGAAAGAACAATAAAGAGAAAGAATAATAAACGAATACAATATATTTGCCTTTAATAAAAGAGCAAATATGGTAAGCCGTAATGTAAGGCAAATATCTAGCCTTATAATAAACGATCAACTATCCTTAACAACTATACCAATTGAGGCTTTGCACAACCTCAATGTTCCAACATTAACACAACATATTTGCTGGATTCTTTGCACCCTCTATCTTCTCCAAACACATCACCATCTTCTACTAACCTACAGTGAAATGGTATGGCCTTCTGTGTTTTGTCTTTCAATGATAGACTAGGTTCCTCACCAACTGCATGACACTCTACTATCTACCTGAAGAATCTTCTTGCCTAATTCTTCTAGATAGTCTGTCATCCATATCATCTTCTTTCCAGCTTCACTATTTCCACGCACTCAACCTTAGCAGATGAAAGAGCAACACATTTCTGAAGCCTAGACATCCCATCATCCATGACTTACTCCCACTTGTTGTATCCTCCAACTGTAAGGCTTCATCAAGGGGCTCTCGTTCAAGTGTCACTTGCTCTGCTTCTAGTTCCTTAGCAACAGTCTCAAGAGTTTCTTGAGTATCCGCTAAAACATCACTAGGTGAATCTTTCAGCAACTCAACCTAAACTCCCAATTGCTTCACCTCTGGTTCCTCAGCAACAGTTTCAAGAGTTTCTTGAGTATCTGCTACAACATCGAATCTTTCAGCAATTCAACCTCAACTCTCACTTGCTTCGTTGTCCCGGTACCTTTCTTCAATTCTCACGTACATATTTCATACCATCGAAAACTCCTTCCGCATCCAGCATCTTCATTCCTTTGACGCTCATATGTCCAAGTCTATTTTGCCATAGACTTTAATTGGAAGCACTCTCAGCAACAACAACTATGTTCATACACCTTGCAGTGGTGTATAAGGTTCCAGATTTTGTGCACGTGCTACCACCATAGCACCCTTCACAATCTTTCACGAACTCTTTTTAAACTTTATTGCATAACTTGTGCTATCCAACTGACCAATAGAGATCAGGTTCTTCTTGAGACTAGGAATATATTTGACATCTTTTAGTGTCCACTGATTTCGTGCCGGAGTTTTATGTAGACATCCCATTTTCCTTCAATTTTCAAATCTTTGTTGTCGGCAAGATACACCTTCTCAAAACTTCCAGACTTGAAATTTCGAAACAACTCTTTAATTGGAGACGAATAGAAAGATGCACCTGAATCAAAAATCCAGGATCAATCGGACTATCCACACTAAGGATTAGAGTATCCCCAATGTCTTCTGCTGAATTTACCAAATCATCGTCATCCTTTGATTTGTGATTCTGCTTCCTCTTTGTACAATCTTCCCGAAAGTGACATTTTTCTCCACAACTCCAACACTTTGCATTTGGTTTATTTGGAGATTTTTCTCGGTTTCTTGATTTTGATCGCCCATTGTTTGGGCCCTTTGATTTACTTCTTCCCCTTCGATCAAAACTGACAGCATTGCCTGATGAATCTCTGATTTACCATTTACGAATACTTTCGCTGAGAACTACAACTCGAATTTTATCGAACTTCAGTTTATCAAATCCTCGTAAACTGCTGATTGCGGCAACAACAGTATCCCACGACTCGGGTAAAGAAGACATCAAAATCAATGCTTTAATTTCATCCTTGAAATTAATTTCCACCGAACTCAGTTGACTTACAATCATATTGAATTGATTTATATGATAAGTAACAGATCCACCTTTAGACATTCACATATTGAACAATCTTCGCATCAAATACACCTTGTTCATAGCCGACGATTTCCCGTACATATTCGACAGTGCCTTCAACAGATCTGACGTTGTCTTCTCCTTGATGATGTTGATGTTAAATAAAAGTTATGGTTTTCTTAGATTTCGTTAGTTGTTTTTTACTTTTGAAAAATCTGAATTCACGCTACCCGTTGAATGGAAGAGCGTAATTTTGGCCGGCCATTTTGGCCAACTTTGGGCGCAAGTTTTTGCCCACTACTTTACATTTTTAGAATTAAGGTTGTTATTTAAAGTTTTTGCCCACTAATTTATAATATTTCGTTAAAAAATTACTTCGGATATTTATAAAAAAATATATATTCTACGATCCGAAGTGTTTTTATCTTGCGCGTTCGGCCTTTGGAAGAGAAATCTTCAGAGAGGCCTTTATGTTAGGATCGCACAACAACGCACACACTCGATTAAGATGAACACAAAGAACAGGAGAGAAAAATTTAAGGAGGAATATTGGCTAAAAGTTTTATGGATAACTCCAAGTATGTGCACCAATGGAGAATACAGATAATTAAAAAAGTAGTGAGCACTGCCTAATAGGATATATAATTTGGATATATATATGGTTTCAATTTAGTTTCAAAGATTTAACCTAATAAAATCTACTAAATATATTTTTATCAATTTTTTTTAATTATATTTCTTAACAGGACGTTACAAGTAGCCTATGAAGGGAATGAACTCTTCATCCACATAGCGGAAGCATTGGGAACTGTTTTGAAATTTATTAAGAATTAAAACAAAAGTAATAAATTCGAGTACAAGAACTCTACCTTTGTAGAAACCCTAACTTGCAAGACTTCTTGAAGTAATCCAACATGCAAACGTTGTTCCACATTCCACAAGATCTTCCTTGCTATGACTCGAACACAAGGCCAAGGCTTGTGGAACCTCTTGAAACAAAATCCCAAAGGGATTGGAGAAGAAGAAAGAGTTTCGAGAATTCTCTAGAGATGTAATTTCATTCTTTAGAGAAAGTTGGAGAGATTGATCTCTTTGGCTCAACCCGAGGGTCCTAATTATAGGGACTCTCGGAGAATCTTTGTCAAATAATATATTTGCATATTTAATATATTAGGATATAATACCTTATATAAATCATATTTAGATATTATAAGATATCCTAATATATATTTAATATATTTTTCTCAATTTATATTTAACCTATCTAATATATTAAATATTAATTTGACATTTCAAATTAAATTTATTTTCTCCTTTATATTTAATATATCTAACATATTAAATATCAAATTGAACCCTTCAAAAAAAGTTTCAAATAAATTGAACCTTTTAGTATTACTACGAGCTAGTAAGAGGACCTTATCGACCTACAGATTAGAAGCTCCAATGATATAAAATTAATTAATTAAACTCTTTAATTAATCAATTTCCATTTATTAACTATAGGTCACTCTACTATAGACCTAGAGTTGCACTCTTATGCACTGTAAGACAAGTTATGTCTATTGATATAATCATTACAAGCATGTCAATCCTTCCCGAGTTGTTCAAAATTACAGCTGAGTCAAAAGTCCGTTTTACCCCTGTAATTACATCTTTCACTTCAAGTACCATTGATTCTCTAATGAACAATTTGTTTATGATCCAATCATAAACCAAGTCCCTCTCTAAGCAAATGAGAGGATGGGCCCCGTTGTTTAAGTCTCAAAATCTTAAGAGAACAACTCATCTACTTTTCTTATATGGAAAAACGTGAATTCCATCTCATGATATTATGTTCCCAACTCCTTATTTAGTCAAGTCCACAAAATGGTAGGCATATTGAATCGGCTAACAGAGCAATTCGCACCCATGTAAATTAAAGGACAAGCCCTCACAGGCAGGAGTTCATAACTCACTCAAGATTAAGATCGAGTCGCATATGATAATCATGTGAAATATTAATCTTCTCAATTAACGAATTTATAAAGAGAGATTAAATATCTCTTGGTCCAGTCTTATACAAACTCATTGTATAGGATACCCCACTTGCATGTTTCCACATGAACGATTTGTCTCAAATCATTTGTAACGATTACAAAGTGGGTCCTATCAATAGTGTTATCAGGATAAGGCACCCAACCTTATCCATATACTATAGACTCTGTAGGTTATTACTTGAACACGATCCTCTTGTATGTCAACAACATACGGTTCATGATTACATTAATAATAACCTTAGATTTTCACACCATGGATAACAATTAAATTACAAATAAAATAATAAAAATTATTGTTAAAATCTAAATAATTAATTACGCTTTAGGGCATAAGTCCCAAGAGCCTATACTTTTCATGATACAATAACTTCTCAATATCAATACAAATCTTGGTAAATATAAATATATTATGAATCATCAATACATCATGTAGTACAATTCTAAGCATAGTAAATCACAACATAATAAAACAACATCATTTATTATCTTTCGTAAGGCATACTTGATGGTGACAAGGCGTTCACTGTAAAGCCATGAGAATAACTTGAGCCTACATCATAGGCTAGTCTACATAATCTATAAGCCTAGAGCTCTGATACCAACTGTAACGACCCTATTTTTCTACTATAATAAGATCGTTACCACATACATGACATGACTGTTAATTTGAAAACATTCATTTAAAATAATTTCAAACGATACCATGGATTTAAGTGTTTGAAGTAAAACCTTGAAGACAACACCAAGACAATGGTAAAGCGAAAAAATGAATAGGGTAGCACTTGAAACAAAAAGGAAAAATAATCCAATGCCCTATTCTAACCTAAGGGCTACTGAAAGACATAATACAACTACCGTAAAACTTGTTTCATTGCCTTTGTCACAATGTCGTTGTCATCTGTATAAGGGTGTCTTACCTTTGCCTGAAATGTATGTGTAGCACATGCCTCAAGTATTTTTAAAATGTTGAGTAAGTAACCTCTCTATTAGGGTTGAAAATGCAAACACATGCAACATCGAGAGACTTATCATTTGAAACCATCAAAACATGGCCTTAGATAGCTTTTCAGTCTGGGTAAGGTTGGTTGTGTAGTACTTCTCTATACATGGCCCACATATGCGAGCATGGGTCAATCAGGTGAGCCGGCACACCCCTCAGGCCAGGTTCATCGAGCTAGCACTCGCTAACGGGCTATGCTAGACACCATAGAGGGAAAGAGCCCGTATTACATCATTACAAACATAAATGTCATTAATCATCAGTCGTAATGTGCGTGTCCGTACTCATCATAAAATGGAAAGTATCCCGATGCACATGACTTACAAAAATGCATCAGATCCCCATAGCTTTTAACCATGACATAATGTATGATGCAAGACAAACCTCAATTTATCTATAACATATTAAGTCTATGAATTATGCTTACATAATTCCTGTGCATTGTGTAATACATAGTTTTAAGAATATTTAGTAATAAATTATAGTTTACCATATAATCATATTTGATATTTTATTATAAGGCAAATATGTTCTTAGCATAGGTATCTTTCCATCTATTGTTATTTCATTTTATTACTCTTTCCATCTATTGCTATTTAATTTACCCATATTAAGTTTCATTAATTTTTTATTATTCTGAAGAGAAATATGTTTATATTTATAATTAGTCTAAATAATTAATTCAGACTTTAAAAATAGGTATCCATATTTTAAGTAAGTATTTAATAAATTTGTAATCTTTCTATTTACATTTTAATATTTTTTTGAAATATAAATATGCTTAATAAATATATCATTCCTTTGATATTATAATTTCATAATATATTTGAGAATTATTTACGTGGTTACTTTCATTGGCTGCAAACACTTTCCAAATCCTTCCTCTTCTCTCGGTCTCTTTTTCTCCTTTTTTGTTTTTTCAGTTAACCGTTGACTTTTTGAATTTTAATTCTAAGGTTTTAAGTGAATATATACTTATACGAAAAAACATAGTTGACTTTTTGAGTTATGATTCTAAGTTTTTAAGTGAATATACACTTACACGAAAAAACATAAACACGAAAGCGATAGGACGTAGAGGAAAAGAGAAACCACGAAGAAAAGAGCCTTAGCCATGGTGATAAAGTTTGAAGATGATGAAGAGTATTTGATGGTTTGTCAAGGTTGGTGGGTATTTATAGGAATGGATAAATGAATGAATGACATTTTGAACTTAATATTATTACCATGAAAAGAGCGTCATTTAATAAATGTATAATAAATTTGATAATAACACCAAAAATAGTATTTTAAACATAATGAGAAAATAGTGAGTATGAGTGCAAAATTAACTATAAAAAAACTTGATATAACTCTACTTTTGGAGAGTTATCCGTTCTGTGTTAGACTTCATGAGAACATTAGAGACTTTGTGTAATAGCTCAAATTCACCGCTAGCAAATATTGTCCCTCAAGGTTTTTAAAACGATTTGCTAAGGAGAGGTTTCCACACACTTGTAAAGAATATTTGGGTCTCCACTCCATAGTGGTTGTCTAGCTAATCTTAATCGGTTCTTAAGCTTTTTTTTTTATGCCGACGCATCGTGAAGTAATTTACTAGATTGAAAGTGATTGACGTAATTAATGTCACATAAATTAGTTCGATTGAAAGTGAAATTACAACATAATAATACTATGTCTAACACTTTGATTTTTTAGAAAATGTAATATTATTTACCCTAACTTCTAATGGTAAATATTCTGATTTTAATATTTCGTTTTCATTATAATTATCTAATGAATGTTTTCAATATTTTAATTTGGTATTGTGTATTTTATTTAAGTTATTCAATTCCTCATAAACAAGTTCGATGGAGATTTCAAACATTCATAACCTAATGTAAAAAAGATAGAGAATTAGAAACACACATAGCATTTGATGAGAAGCACTAGGAAGTTTAGTTGGACATGCCAAAGAAGTTGATAAGGTGGTTCTTGTTGTTGAGATCAGTGAACACAATGGTGCCATAGGTTCGGCTAACAGCCCCCTCAAGAGCTGTCAATCGAAGGTTATAGTTGGTCCCGGCCACAATTTGGATTTCTCCACTTATCACTTTTTGGAACTGGAGTTGAGTTTTGGCTTGTTTATTGTGTTCATTCACTGCAAACTCACCTAAGCTTTGAATATGTGGCTCATCTATGTTTTTTATTGGTTTGTAGCTGACAGTCAAACCTAAACGTTGGGTTGTTGCTGCGAGCATCGATAGCGATAGAACGTAGAGGAGAAGAGAAGCCACGAAAAAAAGAGCCTTAGCCATGGTGATAAAATTTGAAGATGATGAAGAGTATTTGATGGTGTATTGAAGGAGAAGGTTGGTGGGTATTTATAGGAAGGGGTAAATGAATGAATGTGGGAGGAAATTATAAAAAAAAATTAAGTTATTTATCTGTTAAATGCATATTCTATTTATAGCTCTAAAGAGGTTTAATTCTATAAGGTAGCGGTTATTTATAGTTTCATAAATAAGCTCTTTTAATTTTAATTTAGAATAAATTAAAAAATTAAACTAAAATATTTATTTTTAGTAAGATTATAATAATATTTATTTAATTTTAAAACTAAAATATTTTTTATTTTGTCTCCAGATATTTATTGAAACAACACTAAACCATATTTTCAAAATAGTGAGTTGGAAAAAAAAGTAACATATCTTAGCTTCTATATTATTAGTTCCCAACATGAGATACATGTAGACATGACAACAACTTTTGAATCGTCTCTATGAAAGGTGTCGAAGGGTGTTTGCATGGATTAATATCAACGTCAACTTTAGAAACTGAAAGGATTGTAGTTTTATTTTAAATTCTTGACCTACCCTAAGATAAAACTTATTAGGATAAAACTATGATATCTAATATGATGGTTTACACTTACAAATGACTCATTAAAGTTGTTAATAATGTCGTTGACCAAATTAGTGACAACTAAATATTATAGAAATAAGAGTTATTCTAGTATAATATTTTGTTAAAAAAATACT
Organism: Cucurbita ficifolia; assembly: GCA_033971965.1. Taxonomy (NCBI): domain Eukaryota; kingdom Viridiplantae; phylum Streptophyta; class Magnoliopsida; order Cucurbitales; family Cucurbitaceae; genus Cucurbita; species Cucurbita ficifolia. The sequence goes on from CM066974.1 coordinate 5,475,681, forward strand.
TCGGATATTTATAAAAAAAATGTATATTCTACAATCCGAAGTGTTTTTATCTTGCGCGTTCGACCTTTGGAAGAGAATTCTTCCGAGAGGCCTTTATGTTAGGATCGCACAACAAGGCACACACTCGATTAAAATGAACACAAAGAAAATTTGAGAGAAAATTTAAGGAGGAATATTGGCTAAAGGTTTTATGGATGAGTTCAGGTATGTGCACCAATCGAGAATACAGATCATTTAGAAAAGTAGTGCTCAATGCCTAATGGGATATACAGATGGTTACAATTTACTTTCTAAGATTTAACCTAATAAAATCTACCAAATATATCTCTATCAAATCTTTACCAAATATCTATCATATATCTCTATCTATCAGATCTTTACCGTAAATTGAAATAGGCTCCATATCCTCTCCCACTTGGAGACTCATCCAGTCAACCAAGAATTCCATTCTCAATCTTGTACTATACCAATTGAGGCTTTGCACAACCTCAATGTTCCAACATCAACACAACATGTTTGCTGGATTCTTTGCACCCTGTATCTCCTCCAAACACATCACCATCTTCCTCTAACCTCCAAGTGAAATGGTATCGCCTTCTGTGTTTTGTCTTTGAATGATAGACCAGGTTCCTCCCCAACTGCATGACACTCTACTATCTACCTGAAGAATCTTCTCGCACTGCTTCTTGCCTCATTCTTTTAGATAGTCTGTCATCCATATCATCTCCTTTCCAGCTTCAGCTATTGCCACGCACTCAGCCTCAGCAGATGAAAGAGCAACGCATTTCTGAAGCCTAGACATCCCATCATCCATGACTTGCTCCCACTTGTTGTATCCTCCAACTGTAAGGCCTCATCAAGGGGCTCTCGTTCCCCTTCATCAGTCACCAAACGATAGTGTAAAGAACGTACATACCTATATGGAACTCTAATAGCTATAGATGATCTTTTCAACACCTGCTCAGGTGTCACTTGCTCTACTTCTAGTTCCTCAACAACAGTCTCAATTGTTTATTGAGTATCCGTTACAACATCACTAGATGAATCTTTCAGCAACTCAACCTTAACTTCCACTTGCTTCACCTCTGGTTTCTCAGCAAAAGTTTCAAGAGTTACTTGAGTATCTGCTACAACATCGAATCTTTCAGCAACTCAGCCTTAACTCCCACTTGTTTCGTTGTCCCGGTACCTTTCTTCAATTCTCAAGTAGTTTTTGTGGAGCTAACTCATTTCTGTTGGCTCATAACGTAGTTCTCACAAGAACTCATATCAACAGATTTCAGACCTTCCAAAACTCCTTCCGCAACCAGCATCTTCATTCCTTTGACGCTCATATCTCCAAGTCTATTTTTCCATAGACTTCAATTGGAATCACTCTCAGCACCAACAACTATGTTCATACACCCTGCAGTGGTGTATAAGGTTCTAGATTTTGTGCACGTGCCTTTATACGTAGTGTAGCTTATTGTGGCATCACACATATTATCTTGGCATAACATTGCATAGTATGACATGACATAACATATCATATCATATCATAACATATCATAACATATCATTCATACATAAGACACGTGCAGGGGTCATAGGCAAGCGTCATCATACATAATACAATTCATTCAACAAAACCGATAGTGGAACCAGTTACTTGGTTGCCTAAGCTGGAGTCACTCAATAATCCTAAGTTGGTTTGAACCGCTCCTTAAAGTTCAATTCAACCTCAAATCCATCATCTTAATCACGTAAATTGAAACAAAACAACCGCAAAGATCAACCACATTGTAGTCCAATTATTATGGATAAAGAAATATCTCAATATAACTACTGTATCTTTTTTTTCCGAAATCAAGTCTGTTGTTTCATATTTAAAACTGTTGAAATTAAAATCATCTCTAGTGGGTCTAGTATAACTTTGATAAGTAAAGACTTAATTTGTGAGATTCCACATCGGTTGGGGAGGAGAACGAAACATTCTTTATAAGGGTGTGAAAACATTTCCCTAATGCATTTAAAAAACCTGGAGGAAAAGTACGAAATGGAAAGCTCTATAAAGATAATATCTACTAGCAATGAGCTTAAACCGTTACATTATTAGAGATTGTAATTAAAGTTAAGAGTTTAAAATTGTGATTGAATTTTATTTAATTTATCTATATTAAGTTTTATTAACTTTTTATTGTTCAGAGATTTTTTATTTATTTATAATTATCCTAATTAATTAATTCACACTTTAAAAATAGGTATCCATATTTTTAGTAAGTATTTAATAAATTTGTAATCTTATTATTTACCCTGAATGTTTTTTTAGAATATAAATATGTTTAATAAATATACCCTTCCTCAACTATTATAATTTTATAATATATTTAAAAATTACTTCCATAAATAAAGTATATATTTGTTATCTTTATTAGCTACAAATACTTCGAACACTTTCCAAATCCTTCCTCTTCTCTCTCTTCGTCTCTTTTTTCTTCGTTTTTTTTTTGTTTCCTGTTAACCGTTGACTTTTTGAATTTTGATTCTAAGTTTTTAAGTGAATATATACTTACACGAAAAAATGAAAAAATATAAACAGTTGACTTTTAAAATTTAATTCGAAGTTTTAAGTGAATATATACTTACATGAAAAAACATAAACAGTTGATTTTTTGAGTTTTGATTCTAAATTTTTAAGTGAACATAAACTTACACGAAAAAAAATAAATAGTTGACTTTTTGAGTTCTAGATTTTAAGTTTTTAAGTAAATATATACTTATAGAAAAAAAAACATAAACATAGTGGTTGTCCGCTAATCGTAAACCATTCTTAAGTCTTTTTTTTATGGTGACGGATCGTGACATAATTTTCTAGATTGAAAGTGATTGACGTCATTTATGTCACATAAAATAGTTTGATTGAAAGTGAAATTACAACATAATACGATGTCTAACACTTTGGTTTTTTCAGAAAATGTGATATTATTTACCCTAACTTCTAATGATAAATATTTTGATTTTAGTATATTGTTTTCATTATAATTATCTAATGAATGTTTTCATCATTTTAATTTGGTATTGTGTATTTTATTCAAGTTATTCAATTCATTATTTACCTTAACCTTAAAATTATACTTGTATTAGATTTTAAACCATACATAAACAAGTTCAATCGAGATTTCAAACATGTATAACATAATACAAAAAAGATAGTGAATTAGAAACACATATAGCCTTTGATGAGAAGCCATAGGAAGTTTAGTTGGACATGCTAAAGAAGTTGATAAGGTGGTTCTTCTTGTTGAGATCAGTGAACACAATAGTGCCATAGGTTCGGCTAACAGCCCCCTCAAGAGCTGTCAATCGAAGGTTATAGTTGGTGCCGGCCACAATTTGGATTTCTCCACTAATCACTTTTTGGAACATGAGTTGAGTTTTTGCTTGCTTATTGTGTTCATTCACTGCGAACTCACCTAAGCTTTGAATATGTGGCTCATCTATATTTTTTATTGGTTTGTAGCTGCCAGTCAAACCTAAACGTTGGGTTGTTGCTGCGAGCGATGATAGCGATAGGACGTAGAGGAGAAGAGAAGCCACAAAGAAAAGAGCCTTAGCCATGGTGATGAAGTTTGAAGATGATGAAGAGTATTTGATGGTGTATTAAAGGAGAAGGTTGGTGGGTATTTATAGGAAGGGATAAATGAATGAATGGAGAGAAAATTATAAAAAAAAAATTAAGTTATTTATCCATTAAATGCATATTCTATTTATAGCTTTAAAGATGTTTAATTCTATAAGGTAACAGTTATTTATGGTTTCATAAACCCGCTCTTTTAATTTGAATTTAGAATAAATTAAAAAATTGAACTAAAATATTTATTTATAGTAAGATTATAATAATATTTATTTAATTTTAAAATTTTTTTTTTTTTATAGAAATACAGATTAATTAAGGTAGGGTTATTAATATAGTTATTAATAGTTAATTAAGATTTAATAAATTAGGAATAAAAATTAACTATAAGAAAGCTCTATTTAAAAATGATTTTGTCTCGATATTTATTGAAAGAACACTAAACCATATTTTCAAAATAGTGAGTGGGAAAAAAAGTAACATATCTTAGCTTCTATATTATTAGTTCGCAACATGAGATACATGTAGGCATGACAACAACTTTTGAATCGTCTCTATGAAAGGTGTCGAAGGGTGTTTGCATGGATTAATATCAACGTCAACTTCAGAAACGGGAAGGATTGTAGTTTTATTTTAAATTTTTGACCTACCCTAAGATAAAACTTATTAGGATAAAACTATGATGTCTAATATGATGGTTTACACTTAGAAATGACTCATTAAAGTTGTTAATAATGTCGTTGACCAAATTAGTGACAACTAAATATTATAGAAATAAGAGTTATTCTATTATAATATTTCGTTAAAAAAATACTTCGGATATTTATGAAAAAATGTATATTCAATAATCCGAAGTGTTTTTATCTTGCGCGTTCGGCCTTTGGAAGAGAAATCTTCAGAGAGGCCTTTATGTTAGGATCGCACAACAACGCTCACACTCGATTAAGATGAACACAAAGAACATGAGAGAAAAATTTAAGGAGGAATATTGGCTAAAAGTTTTATGGATAACTCCATGTATGTGCACCAATGGAGAATACAGATAATTAAAAAAGTAGAGAGCACTCCTAATAGGATATATAATTTGGATATATATATTGTTTCAATTTAGTTTCAAAGATTTAACCTAATAAAATCTACTAAATATATTTTTATCAAATTTTTTTTTATTATATTTCTTAACAGGACGTTACAATTAGCCTATGAAGGGAATGAACTCTTCATCCACATAGCGGAAGCATTGGGAACCGTTTTGAAATTTATTAAGAATTAAAACAAAAGTAATAAATTCGAGTACAAGAGCTCTATCTTTGTAGAAACCCTAACTTGCAAGACTTCTTGAAGTAATCCAACATGCAAACGTTGTTCCACATTCCACAAGATCTTCCTTGCTATGACTCGAACACAAGGCCAAGGCTTGTGGAACCTCTTGAAACAAAATCCCAAAGGGATTGGAGAAGAAGAAAGAGTTTCGAGAATTCTTTAGAGATGTAATTTCATTCTTTAGAGAAAGTTGGAGAGATTGATATCTCTTTGGCTCAACCCGAGGGTCCTAATTTAATTATAGGGACTCTTGGAGAATCTTTGTCAAATAATATATTTGCATATTTAATATATTAGGATATAATACCTTATATAAATCATATTTAGATATTATAACATATCCTAATATATATTTAATATATTTTTCTCAATATATATTTAACCTATCTAATATATTAAATATTAATTTGACATTTCAAATTAAATTTATTTTCTCTTTTATATTTAATATATCTAACATATTAAATATCAAATTGAACCCTTCAAAAAAAATTTCAAATAAATTGAACCTTTTAGTATTACTACGAGCTAGTAAGAGGACTTTATCGACCTACAGATTATAAGCTCCAATGATATAAAATTAATTAATTAAACTCTTTAATTAATCAATTTCCATTTATTAACTATAGGTCACTCCACTATAGACCTAGAGTTGTACTCTTATGCACTGCAGGACAAGTTATGTCTATTGATATAATCATTACAAGCATGTCAATCCTTCCCGAGTTGTTCAAAATTACAGCTGAGTCAAAAGTCCGTTTTACCCCTGTAATTACATCTTTCACTTCAAGTACCATTGATTCTCTAATAAACAATTTGTTTATGATCCAATCATAAACCAAGTCCCTCTCTGAGCAAATGAGAGGGTGGGCCCCATTGTTTAAGTCTCAAAATCTTAAGAGAACAACTCATCTACTTTCCTTATATGGAAAGACGTGAATTCCATCTCATGATATTATGTTCCCAACTCCCTATTTAGTCAAGTCCACAAAATGGTAGGCATATTGAATCGGCTAACAGAGCAATTCACACCCATGTAAATTAAAGGACAAGCCCTCATAGGCAGGAGTTCATAATTCACTCAAGATTAAGATCGAGTCGCATATGATCATCAGGTGAAATATTAATCTTCCCAATTAACGGATTTATAAAGAGAGATTAAATATTTCTTGGTCCAGTCTTATACAAACTCATTGTATAGGATACCCCACTTGCATGTTTCCACATGAACGATTTGTCTCAAATCATTTGTAACGATTACAAAGTGGGTCCTATCAATAGTGTTATCAGGATAAGGCACCCAACCTTATCCATATACTATAGACTCTGTAGGTTATTACTTGAACACGATCCTCTTGTATGTCAACAACATACTGTTCATGATTACATTAATAATAACCTTAGATTTTCACACCATGGATAACAATTAAATTACAAATAAAATAATAAAAATTATTGTTAAAATCTAAATAATTAATTACGCTTTAGGGCATAAGTCCCAAGAGCCTATACTTTTCATGATACAACAACTTCTCAATATCAATACAAATCTTGGTAAATATAAATATATTATGAATCATCAATACATCATGTAGTACAATTCTAAGCATAGTAAATCACAACATAATAAAACAACATCATTTATTATCTTTCGTAAGGCATACTTGATGGTGACAAGGCGTTCACTGTAAAGCCATGAGAATAACTTGAGCCTACATCATAGGCTAGTCTACATAATCTATAAGCCTAGAGCTCTGATACCAACTGTAACGACCCTATTTTTCTACTATAATAAGATCGTTACCACATACATGACATGACTGTTAATTTGAAAACATTCATTTAAAATAATTTCAAACGATACCATGGATTTAAGTGTTTGAAGTAAAACCTTGAAGACAACACCAAGACAATGGTAAAGCGAAAAAATGAATAGGGTAGCACTTGAAACAAAAAGGAAAAATAATCCAATGCCCTATTCTAACCTAAGGGCTACTAAAAGACATAATACAACTACCGTAAAACTTGTTTCATTGCCTTCGTCACAATGCCGTTGTCATCTGTATAAGGGTGTCTTACCTTTGCCTGAAATGTATGTGTAGCACATGCCTCAAGTATTTTTAAAATGTTGAGTAAGTAACCTCTCTATTAGGGTTGAAAATGCAAACACATGCAACATCGAGAGACTTATCATTTGAAACCATCAAAACATGGCCTTAGATAGCTTTTCAGTCTGGGTAAGGTTGGTTGTGTAGTACTTCTCTATACATGGCCCACATGTGCGAGCATGGGTCAACCAGGTGAGCCCGCACGCCCCTCAGGCCTGGTTCATCGAGCTAGCACTCGCTAACGGGCTATGCTAGACACCATAGAGGGAAAGAGCCCGTATTACATCATTACAAACATAAATGTCATTAATCATCAGTCGTAATGTGCGTGTCCGTACTCATCATAAAATGAAAAGTATCCCGATGCACACGACTTACAAAAATGCATCAGATCCCCATAGCTTTTAACCATGACATAATGTATGATGCAAGACAAACCTCAATTTATCTATAACATATTAAGTCTATGAATTATGCTTACATAATTCCTGTGCATTGTGTAATACATAGTTTTAAGAATATTTAGTAATAAATTATAGTTTATCATATAATCATATTTGATATTTTATTATAAGGCAAATATTTCTTAGCAGAGGTATCTTTCCATTTATTGTTATTTCATTTTATTACACTTTCCATTTATTGCTATTTAATTTACCCATATTAAGTTTCATTAATTTTTTATTATTCTGGAGAGAAATATGTTTATATTTATAATTAGTCTAAATAATTAATTGAGACTTTAAAAATAGGTATGGTAAGTATTTAATAAATTTGTAATCTTTCTATTTACATTTTAATATTTTTTTGAAATATAAATATGCTTAATAAATATATCATTCCTTAGATATTATAATTTCATAATATATTTGAGAATTATTTACGTGGCTACTTTCATTGGCTGCAAACACTTTCCAAATCCTTCCTCTTCTCTCGGTCTCTTTTTCCCCTTTTTTGTTTTTTCAGTTAACCGTTGACTTTTTGAATTTTAATTCTAAGGTTTTAAGTGAATATATACTTATTCGAAAAAACATAGTTGACTTTTTAAGTTCTGATTCTAAGTTTTCAAGTGAATATACACTTACACGAAAAAACATAAACACGAAAGCGATAGGACGTAGAGGAAAAGAGAAACCACGAAGAAAAGAGCCTTAGCCATGGTGATAAAGTTTGAAGATGATGAAGAGTATTTGATGGTTTGTCAAGGTTGGTGGGTATTTATAGGAATAGATAAATGAATGAATGACATTTTGAACTTAATATTATTACCATGAAAAGAGCGTCGTTTAATAAATGTATAATAAATTTGATAATAACACCAAAAATAGTATTTTAAACATAATTTAATAGATAAGTTAGACCTTCCTCCATAATTATATAATTTTTTTTGTTTTGTTAAGTGCTTTTAAAATTATATTATATAGGTTTTAAAATAAAAAAAATAGAATTTGACAAAGAATTATAATATTTCTTTTATATAGTTTTTTTCAAAAAAAAATTAGAATTTGACAAAGATTTATAATATTTCTTTTGAAGTGGTATAAATTATAATTAAAAAAATTGTGAGGAAATAAATAGAATTGAAAAAAATAAAAAAAAAACAAAATTATTACCAAACCCGACCTTATTTTTTATTTTAGGTCAAAGAAATGTCTGATTTTAGTCGTACACAAAATTTATTGACTTGTAACATTTGTTTGACTATTTTAGGTCAAAGAAAGGATAAAATCGTTCACATAGGATGTTTCTAATTTGGTAGTCAATGACCCACGTGGACTACTGATGTGGATTAAAATTTTCAGGTCATCACCGAAAAGTTTGCTTCATAAATCTTCTAGAATTTTACCAAATAACTAAATTAAGTGTTAATTTCCATTTATGCAAATTGATCTTCTTTTCCTATTAAACCACAATTGACTATTTTATGTATACTAATTAGAATAAATGGAGCAATTAATGAGAAAATAGGGAGTATGAGTGCAAAATTAACTATAAAAAAACTTGATATAACTCTACTTTTGGAGAGTTATCCGTTCTGTGTTAGACTTCATGCGAACATTAGAGACTTTGTGTAATAGCCCAAATTCACCGCTAGCAAATATTGTCCCTCAAGGTTTTTAAAACGATTTGCTAAGGAGAGGTTTCCACACACTTGTAAAGAATATTTGGGTCTCCACTCCATAGTGGTTGTCTAGCTAATCTTAATCGATTCTTAAGCTTTTTTTTTATGGCGACGCATCGTGAAGTAATTTACTAGATTGAAAGTGATTGACGTAATTAATGTCACATAAATTAGTTCGATTGAAAGTGAAATTACAACATAATAATACGATGTTTAACACTTTCATTTTTTAGAAAATGTAATATTATTTACCCTAACTTCTAATGATAAATATTTTGATTTTAATATTTCGTTTTCATTATAATTATCTAATGAATGTTTTCAATATTTTAATTTGGTATTGTGTATTTTATTTAAGTTATTCAATTCCTCATAAACAAGTTCGATGGAGATTTTAAATCATACATAAACAAGTTTGATGGAGATTTCAAACATTCATAACCTAATGTAAAAAAGATAGAGAATTAGAAACACACATAGCATTTGATGAGAAGCACTAGGAAGTTTAGTTGGACATGCCAAAGAAGTTGATAAGGTGGTTCTTGTTGTTGAGATCAGTGAACACAATGGTGCCATAGGTTCGGCTAACAGCCCCCTCAAGAGCTGTCAATTGAAGGTTATAGTTGGTCCCGGCCACAATTTGGATTTCTCCACTTATCACTTTTTGGAACTGGAGTTGAGTTTTGGCTTGTTTATTGTGTTCATTCACTGCAAACTCACCTAAACTTTGAATATGTGGCTCATCTATGTTTTTTATTGGTTTGTAGCTGACAGTCAAACCTAAACGTTGGGTTGTTGCTGCGAGCATCGATAGCGATAGGACGTAGAGGAGAAGAGAAGCCACGAAAAAAAGAGCCTTAGCCATGGTGATAAAATTTGAAGATGATGAAGAGTATTTGATGGTGTATTGAAGGAGAAGGTTGGTGGGTATTTATAGGAAGGGGTAAATGAATGAACGTGGAAAGAAATTATAAAAAAAAATTAAGTTATTTATCTGTTAAATGCATATTCTATTTATAGCTCTAAATAGATTTAATTCTATAAGGTAACAGTTATTTATGGTTTCATAAATAAGCTCTTTTAATTTTAATTTAGAATAAATTAAAAAATTAAACTAAAATATTTATAAAAAAAAATTAAGTTATTTATCTGTTAAATGCATATTCTATTTATAGCTCTAAATATATTTAATTCTATAAGGTAACAGTTATTTATGGTTTCATAAATAAGCTCTTTTAATTTTAATTTAGAATAAATTAAAAAATTAAACTAAAATATTTATTTTTAGTAAGATTATAATAATATTTATTTAATTTTAAAACTAAAATATTTTTTATTTTGTCTCCAGATATTTATTGAAACAACACTAAACCATATTTTCAAAATAGTGAGTTGGAAAAAAAAGTAACATATCTTAGCTTCTATATTATTAGTTCCCAACATGAGATACATGTAGACATGACAACAACTTTTGAATCGTCTCTATGAAAGGTGTCGAAGGGTGTTTGCATGGATTAATATCAACGTCAACTTTAGAAACTGAAAGGATTGTAGTTTTATTTTAAATTCTTGACCTACCCTAAGATAAAACTTATTAGGATAAAACTATGATATCTAATATGATGGTTTACACTTACAAATGACTCATTAAAGTTGTTAATAATGTCGTTGACCAAATAAGTGACAACTAAATATTATAGAAATAAGAGTTATTCTAGTATAATATTTTGTTAAAAAAATACTTCGGATATTTATAAAAAAAATGTATATTCTACAATCCGAAGTGTTTTTATCTTGCGCGTTCGACCTTTGGAAGAGAATTCTTCCGAGAGGCCTTTATGTTAGGATCGCACAACAAGGCACACACTCGATTAAAATGAACACAAAGAAAATTTGAGAGAAAATTTAAGGAGGAATATTGGCTAAAGGTTTTATGGATGACTTCAGGTATGTGCACCAATCGAGAATACAGATCATTCAGAAAAGTAGTGCTCAATGCCTAATGGGATATACAGATGGTTACAATTTACTTTCTAAGATTTAACCTAATAAAATCTACCAAATATATCTCTATCAAATCTTTACCAAATATCTATCATATATCTCTATCAGATCTTTACAGTAAATTGACATAGGCTCCATATCCTCTCCCACTTGGAGACTCATCCAGTCAACCAAGAATTCCATTCTCAATCTTGTACTATACCAATTGAGGCTTTGCACAACCTCAATGTTCCAACATCTGTTTGCTGGATTCTTTGCACCCTGTATCTCCTCCAAACACATCACCATCTTCCTCTAACCTCCAAGTGAAATGGTATCGCCTTCTGTGTTTTGTCTTTGAATGATAGACCGGGTTCCTCCCCAACTGCATGACACTCTACTATCTACCTGAAGAATCTTCTCGCACTGCTTCTTGCCTAATTCTTTTAGATAGTCTGTCATCCATATCATCTCCTTTCCAGCTTCAGCTATTGCCACGCACTCAGCCTCAGCAGATGAAAGAGCAACGCATTTCTGAAGCCTAGACATCCCATCATCCATGACTTACTCCCACTTGTTGTATCCTCCAACTGTAAGGCCTCATCAAGGGGCTCTCGTTCCCCTTCATCAGTCACCAAATGATAGTGTAAAGAAGGTACATACCTATCTGGAACTCTAATAGCTATAGATGATCTTTTCAACACCTGCTCAAGTGTCACTTGCTCTACTTCTAGTTCCTCAGCAACAGTCTCAATTGTTTATTGAGTATCCGTTACAACATCACTAGATGAATCTTTCAGCAACTCAACCTTAACTCCCACTTGCTTCACCTCTGGTTTCTCAGCAAAAGTTTCAAGAGTTTCTTGAGTATCTGCTACAACATCGAATCTTTCAGCAACTCAGCCTTAACTCCCACTTGTTTCGTTGTCCCGGTACCTTTCTTCAATTCTCAAGTAGTTTTTGTGAAGCTAACTCATCTCATAACGTAGTTCTCACAAGGACTCATATCAACATATTTCAGACCTTCCAAAACTCCTTCCGCAGCCAGCATCTTCATTCCTTTGACGCTCATATCTCCAAGTCTATTTTTCCATAGACTTCAATTGGAAGCACTCTCAGCACCAACAACTATGTTCATACACCCTGCAGTGGTGTATAAGGTTCTAGATTTTGTGCACGTGCTACCACCATAGCACCCTTCACAATCTTCCACGAACTCATCTCAAACTTTATTGCATAACCTGTGTTATCCAACTGACCAATAGAGATCAGGTTCTTCTTGAGACTAGGAATATATCTGACATTCTTTAGTGTCCACTGATTTCCTGCCGGAGTTTTTATGTAGACATCTCATTTTCCTTCAATCTTCAAATCTTTGTTGTCGGCAAGATACATCTTCTCGAAATTTCCCGACTTGAAATTTCGAAACAACTCTTTATTTAGAGACGAATGGAAAGATGCACCTGAATTCAAAATCCAGGATTCATCGATTTCATAGCAATTTTATACATGGCATGATAATGTCATAGCTTAGCCTTTATACGTAGCGTAGCTTATTGTGGCATCACACATATTATCTTGGCATAACATTGCATAGTATGACATGACATAACATATCATATCATATCATAACATATCATAACATATCATTCATACATAAGACACGTGCAAGGGTCATAGGCAAGCGTCATCATGCATAATACAATTCATTCAACAAAACCGATAGTGGAACCAGTTACTTGGTTGCCTAAGCTGGAGTCACTCAATAATCCTAAGTTGGTTTGAACCGCTCCTTAAAGTTCAATTCAACCTCAGATCTGTCATCTTAATGACATAAATTAAAACAAAATGACTACAAAGATCAACCAGATTGTAGTGCAATTATTGTGGATAAAGAAATATCTCAATATAACTACTGTATTCGTTTTTTTTTCCCAAATCAAGTCTATTGTTTGGTATTTAAAACTATTGAAATTAAAATCATGTATAGTAGGTTTAGTATAACTTTGATAAGTAAGGACTTAGTTTCTTTCATTCCACGTCGGTTGGGGAGGAGTACGAAGCATTCTTTATAAGGGTGTGAAAACATTTCCGCAGACCTATTTTAAAAATCTTGAGAGAAAGCCCGTGTAACGACCCGAAATTTTCTACTTAATTTAAGGTCGCTACTTTATACATATCATAAACATTGCATGCGGAAGACTTCATTTAAATTCCATAAAACATAACCTTTATCTTGAAAACACAGCCATGGACTTACGTATTTCAAAAACATCTTTAAAACGACACAACAAAAGAGTAAATAAAATAAATAAACATTTAAGTTAAAAACATCCTATTCTAGCCTAAGTCTAACAAAATAAATACCACTATCCTATGCATGTGCCATGGTCTCGAGTTGTGATGCCGTCGTCAGCCGTACAGGAATGTCTCGCCTTAACCTGAAAAATGTAGTAGCACATGGCTTGAGGATTTAAAGAAATACTCAATAAGTGAGCCCACCATTGGGGTTAAATGCAACAATCACATGCAATGAAATGATGGGACCTATCTTTCATTTCGTTTCGTTTCGTTTTTCCTACGGTACTGTCCTAACGGGTAAACTTTGGACGTGTACCATATACTCTACACATAGCCCATACGTGCGAGTATGGGCTCACCAGCTAGTTCGCACACCGCTGGGCCACTTTCATTACCCGGTGGACATACTCTGGGAGCCCCTTATGCCGGGACCCGTTAGAACTAGTAACCGTCACGGCAGCGCTATGCAAAGCATAACGATCGTTGTCCTGCCATTGGATGTACGCGTCCGTACCCTCGTGATGGACTAGGGGTATCCCCCAAATGCATGAACACACATAATGCATGAGGTCCCCAATATTTCTACTTTTATCATTAATGAATATAACCCTGCTATCATCTTTCATTCGTATCATATCCTTTCTCATATCATTTCACATATCGTTCATCATTCATATCGGGGTTACATTTCATATCATTTATCGTGATATCATGTCATTCATAACATACTGTATACATACAATTTAGAAAGCATAATAAAACGTTCCATGCTTTTAACATGTCATTTCATAACGTGCAATTCATACAACAATTACCTCAATGGTCACACAAAATAATTTAAACATAACATATCATATCACAATATATCGTTACGTGAACATACCTTAGTCATGTCATCATAGGAACGTATCCTAACGCTATCGTTCTATCAGTCTATCACAAACCTATCCCTTTCTACCCATATCCTAACCATATTCTTTCATCAATCTTTCCTATTCATAGCACTCCGGTATGTAACCTAACCTTAACGTTTCATGAACGTATCTTACTCCTATCGTTACATTTTGTTTTCTGCATCCTTCTCGTATCCTATCTCAAACCTATTCTTGAACACATCGTAACATAATTATTATCATACAATTCACATATTATAACATCACATAAACATAATATAAGCATACCGATTACAGATAATTCACACATATCAGTATATATGACACGTGCAGAACAACAGACACGTGTCAACATCAAATATAACCATGCCGATAGTAAGGCCACTTACCTTGTTAGCTTAAGTCGTTGTCATGAATATATCCTTAATGAAAGTTCGATTCCGTCCTTTGAAATCCAAGTCAACTTATGTGAGTCCATGACATCAGTTTCAACTTTTGAACTCTATAAAATTATAACCTAGGCATTGTTAAAAGTCTTGAAATGTTATATATCTATCATTATTTTTATTAAAAATCTTATTTTCCATGGTGACTGTGGTATAAAAAAAAGTAGATAAAATTATTTAGAGTTATTACGCGCTTTATTCCTCTTTGTATTTACCTTTCTCTTTTACTACTCTCTGTATTTACCTTTCTCTATATTTAGTCTGTGGTTTTTAATTCCTGAATCTTCCTTTTTTTATCTGTATTTACTCGGTTGCCTTTTAATTTTTTTCATGTTTATTCCCTAGTCGATTCTTATTTCCAAATCTGGCTACTAATATAAATTTACTAATTTACTAGGATTCATATAAATTATTGACATTTAGTTTCTGACCCAAACCTAAACCATTGCAATGATTTACATATAATTAACCGTAATTTCTGAACAAAAAAGAAATTTGAATAAAAGAAGAGGAAGATTTAATATTTACCTTATCACGAGATCTCTTTCAGATAAATCTCCGTCTACCGTGAATCTGGGTAAAGGCCATTCTCATTTTTGCTCGTCCTTTTTATTTGCAGTTTTTCTGTTTCTTTTGCATGAACGGTCATTTTCGTAAAGGGTGGGTTGAAGAGAGATAATTGGGGAAAAGGGATGAGAGGTTAATGGAGAGAAGGGGAGAAGGGTTGTTTCTCTCTCTTTATTTATTTTATTTATTTTATTTATTTATTATTATTTTAAAAACGTAATCTTTATTTCTATATATATATATATATAACTCTTTATTTATTTATTTGGGCTATTACATGAGAACTGAAAAATGAGAAAAGATATGATATGAATGTAAAACGATAGCGGGGTTATATTTAATAATGTCGAAAATGGAAAAATATTGGGACCTCATGCATTATGTGTGCTCATGCACTTGGGGGATACCTCTATTTCATCACGATGGGCAAGGGTATGATCATTATGTTTTACAGAATGCTGTCGGCAGGGGTACGATCATTATGTTTTACATAATCCTGCCGGCAGGGGTACGATCATTTTATTTTACATAATGTTGTCGTGACGATTACTAGTTCTAACAGGTGTCTGACCTAAGAAGCTCCCAGAGTATGCTCGTCTGACAAGGAAAGTGGCCCAGCGATGTGCGAACTGACTCGTGAGTCCATACTCGCACGTGTGGCTGTGTGTAGAGTATATGGTACACATCCAAGTTACCCGTTAGGACAGTACCGTAGGAAATTAGATTGAAAGGATAGGTTCCGTCATTGCATTCGCATGTTCTTGCATTTAATCCCAATTGGGGTCATTTATTGAGTATTTCTTTAAATACTCAAGTCATGTGCTACTACATTTTTCAGGTTAAGGCAAGGCATTCATGTACGACTGACGACGGCATCGCAACTCGAGACCATGGCACATGCATAGGGTAGTCGTATTTATTTTTTTAGACTAAGGCTAGAATAGGATGTTTTTTATTTAGACGTTTATTTATTTCATTTAGTCTTTTGTTGTGTCGTTTTTAAAAGTGTTTTCAAAACACGTAAGTCCATGGCAGTGTTTTAAGCTGAAGGATATGTTTTATGAAAGTTTAAATGAAGTAGTTTCGCATTCATGTTTATGATACGTATACAGTAGCGACCTTAAATTAAGTAGAAAATTTCGGGTCGTTTCATTAAACCATACATAAACAAGTTCGATCGAGATTTCAAACATTCATAACCTAATATAAAAAAAGATAGAGAATTAGAAACACACATAGTCTTTGATGAGAAGCAATAGGAAGTTTAGTTGGACATGTCAAAGAAGTTGATAAGGTGGTTCTCGTTGTTGAGATCAGTGAACACAATGGTGCCATAGGTTTGGCTAACAGTCCCCTCAAGAGCTGTCAATCGAAGGGCATAGTTGGTCCCGGCCACAATTTGGATTTCTCCACTAATCACTTTCTCGAATTGGAGTTGAGTTTTTGCCTGTTTATTGTGTTCATTCACCGCGAACTCACCTAAACTTTGAATCTGTGGTTCAGCTATGTGTACTATTGGTTTGTATCTGTCAACCAAATCTAAACGTTGAGTTGCCGCTGTGAGCGAAGATAGTGATAAGACGTAGAGGAAAAAAGAAGCCACGAAGAAAAGAGCCTTAACCATGGTGATGAAGTTTGAAGATGATGAAGAGTATTTGATGGTCTGTTGAAGGAGAAGGTTTGTGAGTATTTATAGGAATGGATAAATGCATGAATGCCATTTTGAACATAATATTATTACCATAAAAAGAGCGTCATTTAATAAATGTATAATAAATTTGATAAAACACTAAAAATAATATTTTGAACATAATTTAATCGCTCCATAATTTTTTTTTTTTTTTGTTAAGTGCATTTAAAATTATATTATATAGTTTTTTTTTAAAAAAAGAATTTGACAAAGAATTATAATATTTGTTTTAAAGGGTATAAATTATAATAGAAAAAAATGGTGAGAAAATAAATATAATTGAAAAAGAGAAAAAAAAACAAAATTATTACCAAACCAAACCTTATTTTTTATTTTAGGTCAAATAAATGTCTTATTTTAGTCTTACACAAAATTTATTGACCTGTAACATTTGTTTGACTATTTGTCGGATTTGATTGGAGTTGACTTTGAGTATTTGATTTATTGACTTGTAAATTTATTTGACTATTTGTCTAATTTGATTGAAGTTGACTTTGAGTATCTGAATTTTCATATTCTATATTTTAGCCCTTCAAGTTTAGGGTAATCTTATTTTGTGTTCTTCTATTTACTTTCTATTATGTAGGCCTAACTCTATAATTATTTTTTTTATTTGTAAGATGATGTTCCTTAAATTTATTAATTTTGTATTTTTTAAGTTGGTTCATGTGTTAGATTTCATGCGAACATTAGAGATTTTGTGTAACATCCCAAATTCATCGCTAACAAATATTGTCCCCTCAAGGTTTTTAAAGCGATTTGCTAAGGAGAGGTTTCCATACACTTATAAAGAATGTTTCGTTCTCCTCTCCAACTGATATGGAATCTCACAATCCACCCCCTTTGGGGCCAGCGTCCTCACTGGCATTCATTCTCTTCTCTAATCGATATGGGACCCCCAACCTACCCCTCTTCGGGCCTAGCGTCTTTGCTGGCACACCACCTAGTATCCATCTCCCTTCGGGGTTCTGCCTCCTCTCTCGTACATCGCCTGGTGTTTGACTCGAATACCATTTGAAATAGCTCAAACCCACCGCTAGTAAATATTATACTCGATCTTAAATATTTATATATGATATATATATACTTTTTATTAAATATTTCATTTTCTATTATTAACATTTTAGGGAAGACATTCTATACTTTTTTACTCTTTGAAATTTCAAAATTTAGTTCATTTTCCATAGTTGTCATCGTCATGATTCTTATTCTTAAAATTAAGTTATGTTCCATGTTTTTATTGTTTTGTTTGGTAGTAACTATTAAATTAAAAAATATATATATGTCAACATTATTTCGCTCACAAAATCTTGTGAATTTGACAAAACAAAAAAATAATAGAAGTTTTAGAGAATCAACTCTCAACTTTGTAACGCCACAAAAAAAAAATCTCTTCCCCAAATTTCTATCAGCAACCTCACACAACTCCCGGTTCTAAACTGAAATGCACGATAGAAGGGTGTGGTTTGGCTTACCTAAACATTCTGGATCCTTGTTGAGTTCTTCCTTGGAGCTTCGCCCTTCGTACAGTGTAAACATAAAGTTTCAGATCTTGTCGATGTTGGTTCTCCGATAACGTAAACATTTTGTCTACTCTCGGTATTGTCACTCTTTTCTCTCTTACAGGTGAGTTTGTAAGGAGCGGTTGAAGGTTGTGAAGCTGTGTAGTGTGTCGTGGATATCGAGGGAGCGTGGTATGTTAAAGGCATGAGAATTCCGGTGCTTTTTTTTTTTTTTTTTTTGTAACTGTTACATATTTATTGAAAGCTAGGATAAAAATGATAGGATATGAAGGAAAGGCGAAAAGGGTTGTTATACATATTTAATGAACGAAAATGTTGGGACCTCATGCATCATTGTGTGTTACATGCATCGGAGAATCTCCCCTTTTACAATGGTACGGACGCGTACGTTATAAGGTAGAATAACGATCATTATGTTTATCATAATGTTGCAACTGTCACTATTCCTACTGTTTGGCAGGGGGCCCAAGGGTTGTGCGAACCGACTGGTGGGTTCATACTCGCACGTGTAGGTCGTGTGTATAATAGTAAATACACATCCAAATACCCGTTTAGGATAATCACCTAAAGAAATACAAATTTAAATGATAGGCCTCATTCATGATTGTATGTGTTTGCATCCAGCCCCAATAGTGGGGTCACTTACTGATTATTTCTTAAAATATTCAAACCACGTACTACTCTTATTTTTTAGTAAAGGAAAGACTCCCATGTACGGCTAACGGTGGCATCGCAACGCAGGAGACCATGACACATGCATAGGATAGTTTGCATTTAATTTCGTAGACTATAGGTTAGTTTTCTGTTTTTATTTTTCTTATGTTTATTTTTTATTTTTGTTAAATTGTTTTAAAGACCTTTTAGTCACATGTAAATCCATGACAATGTTTTAAGATTACGTTTCAAATGAGTAATCCCACATAAAAGGAGTATTGAGTAATCCCACATAAAAGGAGTATTTTATGCACAGTAGCGTACTTTTTTCAAAGGTTTAATTACAATTTTAGCCCTTTAAACTTTTCAGAGTATTTAACAAATCTCTAGCTTCCAATTTTGTACTCCGAATTTTAAAATTTCGACCTAATAAATTCATAAATTTTTAATTTTATATTTAATAATTTTTTTATAAATTCAAATTTTTTAAGAAAATTAATTGATAATTAAAGTTTTCAATTTTATGTTAAATGAGTATATCTTATATGCCAATAATTTATTCGATACGAAATGATATCTTATATGCCAATAATTTATTCGATACGAAAAATTAAGAGATATATTAGACAAAATATTGTAAGTTTTAAGAATCTATTAGACATTTTTATAAAACTAACGACCTATTACAAAATAAAAAATCTATATACCTATTATATATTTTTGAAAGTCGACAAATATGAAAATTTAGAAACATAACTCGTAATTTTAATACGTTTTTGTCTAAAGTTATTCCAAAAACACTAGTTTCCATATGAAACTCGTTCAACATTTTATCTACAGGCAATTTTATTCTCGAACGTTTCATTTTAAAATTATACGACGCATAATTTTCGCATAATTGGATAATCAAGATTACAATGAATCAACATCCACCCTATTGCTATTTGAACTGTGGTCTGGTAAACACTTGAATCAAAGAAAGAACAAAACTGTAGAAAGTTGAAGATCATTACACTCTTAAAGCTCCAAAGCCTCCACAAATGCATCCCTTAGAAGAGGGTTGGAAGCTGCTACCCTTTGAGATGTTACGTCAAACTCCTTGCCAGAGCTGCCATTATAATCAATATCCATCAAAACCAAGTTTCTAAATTTCCTAAGCCAGAAAACAACTCGGTTACACGAGCATTCGCCAATAGATAAAAGCTTTTTTCTTTTGTATTTCAGTTATGAAATGGTTAGCTCATTAGAGTAGAGTTCAAAAGAGTAACAGACTCGACTCGAGTTCTTGCTACTTACGGATCAAACACGAGCCCGCCAGCTTCTGTGACGATAACAGCACCGCCCGCGACATCCCTGAACGATTAGTGTAGTGTAAGTGTGATGTCTCAGATGAGCAATGGACAGATAGTTTATATATCATACCAAGGACCTCCAAAACCGGTTTCGAAAAATAAATCAATCCTTCCACAGGCTACTCCACAGAGGTTCAGTGCACAGGAACCACTCATCCGGACTGATCTCACCTATAAGAAGAAGATATTGACATAAATGTGGGAATCACAGGATGTAGGGAACCGAATTAAGTTCTCGCTATACCTTCAAAAGAAGACGATTAATTCGGTCTGTGGTAGCATCTACAGTCAACTTGTCACGTTTGGTTCCAACCTGTTAATTCATTATGATCAACTTTTATTTTGGTCAAAAGTGTAAGATTGGCAAGTTGTAGAAAAAACTATGGGTATGATATATATTTAACATCAATGTTGGCAGGAAAGATAGTTCTTTCATTGCTGATAAAAGTATGTATTCACTAATATATATATATATATATATATATATATATGAAATAAATAAAATCGCTACTTGACAAATGTGAGATCTCACATTGATTAGAGAGGGGAACGAAACATTCTTTATAAGAGTGTGGAAACCTCCCCTAACAGACGCGTTTTAAAACCGTGAGGCTAAAGATGATACGTAACGGGCCAAAGCGGACATTATTTGCTAGCGGTGGGTTTGGGCTGTTACAAATGGTATCAGAGCCAGACACCGGACGGTGTGCAAGCGAGGACGTTGGGCCCCCAAAAGGGGTGGATTTTGAGATCCCACATCGATTGAGAGGGGAACGAAGCATTCCTTATAAAGGTTTGGAAACCTCTCCCTAGTAGACACGTTTTAAAACCGTGAGGTTGACAGCATTACGTAACGGGCCAAAGTGGACAATATATGGCTAGCGGTGGGTTTGGGCTGTTACAAATGGTATCAAAGCCAGACACCGGGTGGTGTGCCAGCGAGGACGCTGGGCCCCAAGAGGGGTGGATTGTGAGATCCCACATCAATTGGAGAGGGGAACGAAGCATTCCTTATAAGGTTGTGAAATATCCCCCTAGTAGACACGTTTTAAAACCGTGAGGCTGACGGCAAGACGTAACGGGCCAAAACAGACAATATCTACTAGCAATGGGTTTGGGCTGTTACAAATGGTATCAAAGTCAGACATCGGACAATGTACCATCGAGGACGTTGGGACCCCAAGGGGGTGGATTGTGAGATCCCACATCAATTAGAGAGGGGAACGAACCATTCTTTATAAGGGTGTGGAAACCTCTCCCTAGTAGACACATTATGAAACCGTGAGGGTAACGGCGTTATGTAATAGGCCAAAGCAGACAATATCTACTATTGGTGGGCTTAGCCTATTACAACAAAGAAACTCAAGAGCGCATTTGAATTGTGTTTTTTTCCCTACACTATCTAAGAAAATCTTTCTACAATCTAAGGTGTTAGAACATGGTTTCGATATCCATCGTCATAGTAAAGTTATACTCAGCTTTCATGCTACTTACAAGACAAGCATGACCCAAAGACAGTCCATAATATAAAATCAAAATGCATATCATGAAGAAAACTTAACAGAAATATAAATATAGAGACTTTTTCAGAATCTATTCAGAATGATGAACACAGTTCAGCAAATAACAGTTTATCCTCAAAACAAAAATAGCAAGATAAAGAAGTGGCTGTGATGCCCATGACACTCTAAGGACTCATGGAATCCTTTTTAATAACATACCTCAGTTGCAAGAAGAGACTTCAACAATTCGTCTTGAGAGGATACTGTAAGATAAGAAATAGAAGCATTTGAGATAAATGAGTATACAATTTCAAAATTTCAGAGGAGTTAAAGTGCCACATACTCACCTTTTATAGGCCTACCATTAAGCGAGGCGCCTTTTCCACGAATACCAGTAAAAAGCTAGAGACCATGAAAACAAACTAATACGATTGGCTTCGAAAGAAATAGATAAATAAAACATTGTAACATGTTCCTAGAAGATGATATATTTCACTTATTGTACCATAAAAAGGTCAATTTGATCAAATGGTTATGAAAAACTATGAACTGTGTCCCTGAAACTATGTGATTCTCACCTCTTCAATAATTGGATTGTAGACAACTCCAACTGTGGGAACCTTTCCAATGGTCAGACCAATAGAAACACACACAAAAGGGAACCTACAAATTGTTATGTTATGATATTAAGGTTAGCAAAAGCTATAGATACATAAAGGAAAGGAACCTATATTGCAGGCGTGGATGGGTACCCATGAACAAAGTTTGTTGTTCCATCAAGAGGATCAACGATCCACGTTGGTTCATCGGTTAACTCGGTATGCCCACAAGCAGCAGTTGTTTCTTCCCCAATAAACTGAGGTAGCCAGTTTGAAATAATTCAGGAGTTGGACGAAAGGTCTATGTTTTCTTCATTCAATAATGGGTAACTTAAAAATGAGTTAAAGAATTAGACCTTATGTGAGGGATAATGCTCCTTGAGATGGTTAAAAATGAGATCTTCACAAGCCTTGTCAGTTTCAGTGACCAAATCAACCTGCAATCAATGTTAATATTAATAAAAAATTAGACATGTAGTCATTGAGCAGAAATCACTCCCAAATGTTTCAATAAAAGCATGCTAGTTCACATTGTAAATACTAAAGCCATCTAAACACTAATATTCAGCTCGACTTCTACCCCTTCCCCTGTTCTCCATAATACCATTCAAATGTGTGAGATTCCACATCGGTTGGAGAGGAGAACGAAGGATTCTTTATAAGGGTGTGGAAACCTCTCCCTAGCGGACTCATTTTGAAAACCTTGAGGAGAAGTCTGGAAGGAAAAGCCCAAATAGGACAATATCTGTTAGCGGTGGGTTTGGACAGTTACAAATGGTATCAGAGCCAGACACCGGGTGATGTGTCAGCGAAGAGGCTGAGCCCCGAAGGGGGTGGACACGAAACGGTGTGCCAGCAAGGACGTTGGGCCCCGAAGGGGGTGGATTGGGGGGTCCCACATCGATTGGAGAAGAGAACGAGTGTCAGCGAGGATGCTAGGCCCCGAAGGGGGGGGGGGGGGATTGTGAGATCTAGGCCCCGAAAGGGAGTGGATTGTGAGATCTCACATCGGTTGGGGAGGAGAGTAAAGCACATTCTTTATAAGGGTGTGGAAACCTCTCCCTAGCAGAGGCGTTTTAAAAACCTTGAGGGGAAGCCTAGAAGGGAAAGCCCAAAGAGGACAATATCTGCTAGCGGTGGGCTTGGACGATTACAAATGGTATTAGAGCCAGACACCGGGCGATGCGCCAGCAAGGAGGCTGAACCCCGAAAGGGGTGGACACGAGACGGTGTGCCAGCAAGGATGCTGGGCCTCGAAGGAGGGTGGATTGAGGGGTCCCACATCGATTGGAGAAGGGAACATGTGTCAGCGAGGACGCTAGGCCCCAAAAAGGGTGCATTGTGACAACTAAACCCCGAAAGGGGCTGGATTGTGAGATCCCACATCAGTTAGGGAGGAGAACGAAACATATTCTTTATAAGGGTGTGGAAACCTCTCCCTAACAAACGCGCTTTAAAAACCTTGAGGGGAAACCTGGAATAGAAAGCCCAATCCTAAATAATATTTGCTAACGGTGGACTTATGATTTCAAACAAGATTTCAATAAATGAGAGAGTTCAATAAACAAACAATTTCCTCACAACTTCAATCAGTGTCAAAATCTAATCACCTGGCCTTTGTGCTCAACATGCTTTGTCAGATAGAATCCCTTGCGAATTATCTAAGAAACACCACAAAATCAAATGGGATTGAAGGGATGATCAGAGAGAGATTGAATGAAGCAAATGAAACAGAACCCAAGAAGGAACAAAAACCTCTCCAGCTCTCTTGGCAGCATCTACTGCAGTCGCAAGGTACTCCTCGAGACCGACTAAAAACAAAATCAATCAAACAACATTTCAATTTTACCCGTTTTCCGCCAACAAACAAACAATTAAACGACGGAGGAGTAATTAGAGCAAAATCGGAGAGTGTTCATACCATTTTCCGCCATCGCTTCAATTATCTTCCCAAGAAAGCTCGCTCGTGATACGGAGAGAGCTGAAGGAATTGATGGAATGGAGAAGATAGGATCAGAAACAAGTGATTTCGATCTAGAAGAAGATAGAAACCTGTGGAGGAGAAAACTGGCTGTTCAAAATTTTGAGAATAGCTTTTGAAAATATTTCAACATTTACATCATTTTAATTTCTTTTAATTCTTTATTTATTTCGTTTTCATTGAAATTCTAAATATTATTCGAGTAATCCAAATTTTATCAAATTTTTTAATTAATTTTGAACTATTGGGATCATTAAATTAAACAAAAAAAATCATAAATTAACTTTAAATTAATTAGATAAAGTAAAAAATGAATTTTTAAAATTGGAATAAATTTGAGAAACTATTTTTAAAAATTAAACGTAATTTCAGAGAATATTTTTATTTTCAAAAAATAAAATGTGAAGGGAAGATGGAATATGCTGGGGAGTATTGTAGAGGGTGTTTGAGAATATGCCCCAAAGATGCTCTTTTGGTCTCACCCGCTAGAACATAGCTCAACTAATTAACACGTAGACAGAGAATTTAATTTTACTTCTAATATATTAAAATTCTTGATCCCATCCTTTTACCCAAAAAAATATATATATATATATATATATATATATATATATATATAATTACATTTATTAACATTTTTATATCTTGGAACCGATGTTAGTATTATCCGTCTTTGAATCCTCCCCGTTAGATCTTCTTCCATCAGAGTAGCTGCTCTTAATAAATCATTAGGTGTCAGATGGATGAGAAGACATAAATTTCATCTCGTGATATTATGTTCTCAACTTCTTATTTGGTCAAGTCTCCAAAATGATAAAGGTGATATTGAACTTACTATAAAAGCTATTCTCACTCGTGCAAATCAAAGTACATACCCTCACACAAAAGAGTTCATAACTCTTTTAAGAATAAGAGTATGTCGCATATGATTATCTTGCAAAATATGAATTTTCTCAATTAATATATTTATAAGAAGAGATTAAATATTTATTAGTCTAGTCTTATACAAACTCTTCACGTAGAATACTTTTACTCACATGTCTACCGATGAATGATTTAGATCAAATTATTTGTAATAATTACAAAGTGAATCGTATCAGTAGTGTTATCGGAATAAGTCATTCAACTGTATTCATATACAATAGATCTATTAAGTTATTAGTTGAACATAATTCTGTCATCTGTCAACTACATAATGTTGAAGAGTACACTAATAACTAATAACCTTGTGAAATTGCAACTAAAAAAGTCAAAATTATTATTGAAATTAAATCATTAATTTTGAAGCTTTATAAGCATAAATCTCAACTCCTATATGTGCCAAGCGTCACGTTCGTACATTTTTAATTGTGCGGCGTTATGATTTTGACACGCTTACGACAAGACTTGTGGAGAACTCAAACACCATATTCATTTTCGCCCGTCTTTGTAGTTTCGTCGGACCTTAAGCAAGGTTTTTCTTCGCAAAACAAATACAACTTGTGCAGAATCCAAGGTTGTTTAGCCACACACGCTGCCTGTGTGTATGTTCAATCATCTGCAACTAAACAACTTGCCTCTATACTAAGCCAAGTCATTCAGCTCAACCTTACATCTACTTGAGACCAAGGTCTCTCATTGCAACGTTGCATCTCTATTCTCATATTGGTTCTCAATTGACACGGCATTCATGAATACCATTCTAAATCTCGGGATGTCACCGACCATCATAACTCGCTTGGTTTTATCCATCGAGAATAGGCCCGTGTATTGTTCATAACAACGGGACATCTCGAACATCCATTCATCCGAGTTATATTGAGGCATTGAACCCTCATGTGTCCATGTAATTAATTTACAAAATCCATTCTGGATAACGGGTACATAATCCAACCTCTAACACTAAGGCGGGGGCGCAATGTCGACACACCTGGGTCGTCCGACACTGTCCTTAAAAAACTCATTTTAAAGGAAGTCGCCCGAGACACTTATTTCACAACACTCACCCTCACTATGACACACACATGTGCCAAGGGTAGCTCACTTCAACCATAGGGCCCAGGGATGGTAGAGGGCTGACATCATGCCTCCCTCTAAGGTACATTTTGAGGCATTTTTGGTCTGGTAGGTGTAGAAATGATTTTGACAAAACGGATATACGGTGTCATGGAGCATTCGTCCGGTGTCCGACTACCACCAAATTTGGCGAGCTTTCATATTTCATATGGACGGACTTGACTCAAGAACCGCATGCCCAAATTCCCTTCAGAACCTCGACTTTTGAGATTTAGATCCAAGGCTCTACCCAGCCTATCAACAAGCCTACCTCTAATATTCATGTCGACATCCTTGCCTCTGTCTTGCCTATGTTTCGACTTAGCTTTCACGCACATTTATGTGGAGTGTTAGATGATGCACTATACTCCTCAGTCGTATCATGACACTCGTCTTGTCTCGGCCCTCACGTGGCCAATTGGGCACCACAACCGTGTCTTGTCTGCATATGAGGATCACAACCTCCTCTCTCCATAGTAAGGTTGTGACACCCAGCATGTGATCACAATCGAGTTAGAAGATAAAGTTTAGCTGAAGTCGGACTTCATGAGCAATGGTACTTATCTCAGACTATCTAGACCTCATCGATAAAATTTTCAAAAACCATAAATTTGACAAACTTTTGCGAATTATTTAATCAAATCTCCTCGAATCACAAGATATTAATTGACTACATCATTTCATATTGATCTAGGCAAAAATTCCAAGCGTAGAGATCTATATAAAAGCGGCACAAGCTCCCCAATTGTTTTTCACCATTCTCATTCTTCCACAAAATCTTGAACCTTCATCTTGTGTTTTTCAGTCTCTCTTTGGCCAATTCATTCGAAAGAAGAAGGCATACAAACACCACGTTCTCCTTGTAAAGGTTTAACAAGTTGAAGAACAAAACTAGGAGTTCTTTGGGTTAGTTTTTAGTTACTGTTTTAATTCTCAGGTTTCTTTTTTATAATTCAAATTTAGTTAGACATATTTCTGAATGAAATTTCGAGTGTAATTCATTTTCTCTTTTTAAGTAATAAATTCAGTTTCTAATTCAATTTATACTCCTCTTTGTTAGCACTATTTTTTTTAATCTTGAGCTAAAATCGTTCTTGAAGATTCAAACATGTAGATACTCTAACTAGAAAATGTTGTAAATTGTCATAAAAGCAATTCATGAATTCATGAATCATGAACATTTTTGGTACATTCCCCTCTCTCATGCATCTATTGGTATTCATTTGGTTCATCTCCGATATATGAATCATATTGATATATGTATAACATTAATATTGATATGCCTATAAAGGTTTGTCTGCATTATTTTGAGAGGCATGTGAGTGGAACTTGGTAAGTGATACTATGCTTAGGTTTGTCTAGCATTGTTTTGAGACGTGGAGGCATGTGAATGGAACTTGGTAAGTGAGACTTTGTACTGTGAGAGTATGAAAGATACACTTGTAAACATTTTGATTGTTTTGCTTTTGTTGATGTTTAAGTTTTGTTGTTAGCTTTAAACTATATCACTTAGATTAGCCTCTTTGTGTGAGATTTATTATAAAAAACGAGTGTTGAGCACTTATCCTCATAAATTATATGAATTATAACAATAACCCTTGTTGTTTCCAGAGCCAAATAAATATCACCCCTCTCCAAGGTAGAAAAGTTTGAAGCAATTCCTGTGGTCGTCTAACACATTTTAAAAATATGCAATATTTATAGTGACTCCAAAAATGTGTTCAGCTAAGATGATGAATTCTTCAAGAATGTTAAACATTAGGGTATCTTAAGAAGCATCATTAGTTATAAAACAGAGGAAGAATCCCTTACTATTCTCCTGCAACAAGAAGATCAACAACACAAGAACATAGAAAACAGAGGAAGAATCCATGGATATTTGAATTGCAATAAAGGGGAAAATAACTCCTAAGGAATAATTATGAGATGATCAAAGAATGCAAGCATTTTCCTCAGTTTCCAACGCAGTAACTCCAATTCACAATCTGATTAAAAAATTAAATAATACGTTCAGTTGTTCAAATCAGCAGTTGGGTTGAACAACAAAATGAGTTCAGTTCCCATTTCTATCCATCATCAATGGCAGTTGCAATTGGTTACCTCGGCATTCTGTGCTGTGGAGTACCAAAGTTCAAAAAAATTTCTGCTTACACGGACCTCAACCAATCTCAATAAAACAACCAGAGCTAGCAGTCGGCAACCATGGAGTTCAAAATTATTGAATCAAAGCCCCGTCACCAGAGGTATCAAAAGAACAGATTATGATTATAAGGCGAAAAACAAATGAAAGAAGAATCTCAATCTATCTAGTATCGGATGATATCCTGGAGGCAGTCGAAAAAGTGAGAGATCTTGATCTTCTGTGAGCCAGAATAGATTGCTTCTGCGCCTCCACCACGCTCACCTTGAGCAGCCATCTCGATTAACATGTACAGCTTCTTGATGGGCATCTGATGGCAGAGTAAATCCAAAAAAGTTTTAAAAGGTGTCATAAAATGATGAATTCTTCAGGCTCATTGAATACCACACAGAATATATCAAAATTATTGCCAATTTTCAAAGATCGAGCACTTCAATTGAAATAATAAATATACCTATTCAATTACTTCATATATTCAAATGAGATCCATTTTAGATTCATTACCAGATTACTGAGAGCAATTCATTCAGCAATGCGGAGACTATTAGTTTTTTTTTTTGTTAAAAGTTAATCAAACCAGAGGATCTCGATCTCACAATAATCAAGGAGGGTTAATGGGAACAAGCCCCAGTTTTACTCAACAGCTGTATTCAATCTCCATTGGGCCATAAAGCTCAATACCATTTCTTAGGGCTAATACAAGAACAATAACAATTCTATTATTTTATTTTGTTAATCATCTGTTTTTCCATTTCTAGAATATTTTTTAATTAAAAAAAAAACAAATAAGTTGTTTATTGGCTTTCTTTTGTTCTATAATCTCTTTATAAAAATGTGTTCAGTCCTAGTCAAATTTTAAGAACAAAAAGTAGTTATTCAAGGAAAATAAACACAAATTGTTAGGAAGCTATCTAATTCTCTAAAAACTAAAAATGAAGCTCACTTATTCTCGAGCAAAATAAAACTACAATTGGATCCCTAAACTCCTATTAATCTGGTGCAAATGATCATGTGAGCAGCCAATAAGGCCAAACTTAATACATCTATCATGTTTTGGTATTTAACAAAACTCAATAAAACACAACTGCAGAAAAAGGTTAAAGAGAGATGGAGAACATACATCACTGACAGCCTCCGCAGCAGCATCCACATCATTATCAGCAAAGACATTCAGTTGTTGCATCACCTAAGATACGATGAAACAGAAAGAGCACGGTATCCTTTCGGTTCAGTTATCCATAAAAAAATAATAAAAAAGTGAAACAGAGGGCATTACGAGTTCAATGCAAGTTTAAATAAGTTAATCCAGAAAAAAGAAATCTGCGTATAATATTATAACTTTCCTTCTAGGTAAAGATAATATTACAATTTTCTAAACTTAAAAAACCAAGTATCCTTCAACTAATATTTCTCCGATAGGCGAACGCAAAATAAGCAATTTTCACTCTTTTCTCAGCACAATTTTCTATGATTATAGGTAAAAAGTTTCCGAGATCAAAAGTGAACCAGGAAATAGCAATTCATGCCACATGGTTCAGCACCTTTCTCATTTAATATCATGAGAATATAACAAATGACTGCAGATCTGAAAGGATACAAGAAGGATGGCAAGAGTACTCAGTATTTACCTTCTTTGCATCATCCGTTTTCAATGTCGGAACATGATACGTGACAGAGAAAGCATCACAAATACCAACTGAATCTAAAAAGCCCACTTCACTAGTTGTTCCAATTGCCAGAAGCTTTTTACCCTGGATATGTAATTCAAATGATAAATAGATTAGTAACTATCAGTAAGATTGCTATGTTATAGAAGAGTGTTTCACCCGATAAAAAAAAAAGTAATAGAAGAGTGCCACGGATGAAAAGCCAAAACGTGAAAGCGATTAGTACATTTGTATTCACGTGGAGTATAAACTTTACCTCCCAGCTTCAGGATATCTATATAAATCACTACCGTACTCTAACGAGAATGAAACAGGTGTGAATTAAAAAACTTCAGATTCACAAAATTGAAGAAACCTTGGGAGGAAGTCGTTTGAGAAGAACCATCAGTGCTTGAGACATCAAATTTGAAAAACGAGGACCAATGGCAACATATTCCAGTAATCTGCAATAGGGCACCTTACTATCAGAAAGAGATTTGGCGAGGATACTAATACGTTAATACCTAGGAGGAATTGTAGACGGATGATTGTCAGAATTACCAGCAATTACCTTTCAATGTCATCAAGAATGATAATGCTCAATGGAGATTTGTATGCATCCTCAAAAACCTATCAAACAGCGACACATCATATAAGTCCCTTCTAATAAATTTCACGGGCCATTAGCCAAAAACTCAACATAACTCACATACGACTTTCTGTAGACATAATTATCGAACAGCAAAATTTGATTCAATATAAGCTTTGTTAACAGTAAGGTGAGTGACAAGATAGCAGCCATAGAAGCACTGACAAACCTTGACAATCTTAGCGCATTTTGTGCTCTCAAGAAGGCCAATCATAGACTCAGCTGATATCTAACCAACAAAAAAGGGAGGGAAAAAGATGAACTAACTGAAAACCAGGTAATGAGACAGTACAGACGGATGTAAATGCATGAACAGGGAATAAAAATCTAAACACAATTGAAAAATAACTTACAATTTTGACATATGGAAACTCACTGTCAATACCAACAGTAGCTGCCATTGCAGTTTTGCCACTGTAGATGGGTGAGGTCTTAGCCATAACTAACAAATTAAACTGTGTATAATAAAGGTTCTGCATTAAGGAAAGGAAAAATACTTGATGAAGCATACCTCCCACTAGGGCCTTCGAGAAGACAAGTAACAAGTGGACTTCCCTTGCTCACTTTAACTTGCTCTACAAGTAGCATGGCTCTTTCATAAATGTGCTTATGTCGTCCACCACACTCCACCATACCATTAAGCCTACAATTGCAGTAACATAGTACATTAAGGACTAGTATTTAAATTTTAAGAAATCCAACAGGGTTTCAGTGTTCCAAATAACTAGAGAAACATATTAGATCAATACAAGAGGTTGTCATCCCTCCCACTCCAAATGAAAGAAGAAAGATACAAGACAAGTAATGGAATAAACTCTCCCTTATCAAATGCAAAAACCATTATTTTAACTGCAACAAGCTGATATTAAAGTATCCCAAAAAATATTCCTATTCAATCTGTGCATAATTCACTGGAATTTATGTCCTATTCAATCTGTGCATAATTCACTGGAATTTATGTCCTATCAATTACTTTTATAAACAAAGGGTCGAGATCTTCCCTAACTATCAGAGGTGAGCATTTCTAAAAACTTGAACGTGAACCGTAAATTCTTGATTGAGGGTTCTATCCAGGTCTCAGGTGACAGATTTGAAAAATCAATATCAATACAATTGTGCAAAAGTGTATCGCCAACAGAAGCCTAGGGTATTCAGAGTTTCTAGAATGATGCACTGCACACACATGGAAAAATCAAGCATGACTAAATCATAATGAATACCATGTTACATGAAAAAATCAACGTTTTTTCAGCTCACTATGTGGAGGTGATTATTTGAACCTCTAACCGGATTTAAGGTATAATGTCGTAACTAGTTGAGCTATGCTCAAGTTGGTTTTCCTTGAAATATTCAGATACATTAATTCTTTTAACAAGTTCTTGTATTCTCCCTAAGGCATTTGTCATCTTCTCTTATAATTATTTTTTTATTGACATATAACATTGATTTCAAAGAACATAACATCAAAAGATAATTTGTAGAATAACCTGCATCTTTCAAGGTCATCTGTTGAAGCACCAAAAGCAGGAATAATTTCTTGGACAGCGTTCAGAAAGTCATCCATTGTAACCTTAATGCTCTCTTCATCAACTGGTTTCGTGAGGTCATCAAGACTCAATTGTCTATTTAAGGCGTATGATACTGCACTTTTTACAACCCCTTCAATTTCAGCACCACTGTAGTTCTTTGTACGAGCAGCTGCAAATTAATTAAAATAGCTCAGAAACCTTCAAAATTGTTATCCTCAACCACTTATATCATGTGGTTAAACAAGACAGTAGGGAAACAATCAATAAAAACTTCAACATGGTAACTACCCTTGCCATTGTCACCTCCTACCGCAGTGTTCATGAAAAGGAAATCCACTCATTTTTCACTATTAAAGATTCAACAACTCTTCTACTAGGATTTTTTTTTTTTTTTTTTTTTTTAGTTCAACAATTGCAGGAGGGAGGAACAAATTATTGACATTTGAGATGATAATTAGTGCCTTATCCACTAAGTTATAATTAAAATTGCTATACGATTAATATATAATGCATCGATATACAATTGATTAAAACTCCAATAGAAGCTACCTTCAAAAGAGGGGTTTTAAGAGGTATGCAATTATTTTATTTATCAAGCACCACCATTCGGAGTGTCCTATTTTTTTGTACAACTTCAGATATTTAAGAACATGCCTATGAAGAACCCACAATTCAATATAATCAATAATTTGGAAAAGAAAAATCCATGAGTATACATGTCGGTCAACGAATTCAAAATGAACAAAAGAAAAGAAGAATAAGATGAATGTGATCTATAATAAAAATGTGAATACACAATAGTTGCAGCTTTGTCTTAACATTTCAAAAGTTTTCAACGTTTAGTGAAAGTGTCAATTTTTCCATTTTCGATAATGTCTTAAAAAATAATGACGTGATAGGTAAAAATATATTTTTTTTCCTATCAATTCACACCTTTTGAAGGCTAAATATCTCCAACTCTAGCCGATTAAAGATTCCAACCTGATCCTATCCAAATTTTTTAAAACTGGAAGTATAAGATGCTATTTAACATTAAAAAAATGCTTTATCATAAAAAATAATATTATTAAAATGCCTTAGCATTCCTTTATTCAATTTCAACTACCTTCTTGAGTAGAAAGTTGATTAATTTCACTGAATTTTTTTGTAACTTGACGATAGATTTGAGACCTTTAAATATTAGAAATAAAATTTTTAAATGGTGTAAACTTTGAGAACCAAATTATATATTTACCTTCAAAGTTAAGAAAAAATGTTATCTAACATACCAATTTCTCGGAGGTTCACATCAGGAGCAATAAAAGAATTTTCTTTCATTTTGTTAGTATGAATTTGAAGAATCTGTAAACGGCCATTCTCATCCGGTAGGCTGATTTCAACCTGAACTTCCAAGCGACCTGGTCTGTAGAAGCTCATGTGCTTAATCATAGAATCATAACCAAAATTCTTCGTAGGAAAAAAAAAAAAAAAACTAATTCTCAAGAGAAAGAAACCTCAAAAGGGCTTCATCAAGTAAATCCTTCCTGTTGGTCATGCCAATAAGTAGCACATTGTTTAATGATTCTACACCATCTATCTGTATAGAAATGATGCCTCTTAGACATGATATAATCCTTGTGATTAAAAATTTTAAAAAAAAAAAAAAAGTATAAAAGAAGGTCCCCCAAACGTAGTACTGATATTAATTTGCTACAAAAAAAAATTCAGACAAACCTTCGTGAGTAACTGGTTGACAATGCTATCATGAACTCCAGTTCCATCTCTAGTTGATCCCCTTGCCTGCAGGCATGATAGAAAAAAGTGAAACGGGTAACTTTTGGCTCAAAACCATATAATATATAAACAAGTACTCAAGAAACGAGGTTGGCAAATGGGTGAAATGCTTGTTACAGTATGTGTTCAGTTACTATCCTATGGATTGAATTGTGGATTTATTCTTAGTTTTCACCTTTGAAATAAAATTACAGAAGAAATTCTGATTCAAGAATAGCCAACCACAAGAGCCAGCTCTTCATTTTAGCCAAAATAGGTTTTTACAACTATGAGGAGATCTAGTGACTTTTTCACTTGGGAAGTTGAGTTCTTTGTGAATCTACTAAAATAATAATAATAATAATAATAATAAAGCTACAATATATTACAAGAACCAAATACCTTACAAATAGCATCAATTTCATCGAAGATAATGACATGCAACTCACTTTGGTCTCCTGTCTTGAGAAAAAGCCATCTTGGAATTAACAAAATTGAAATACTTGCGATGAAATATCATAATATCTATATCACTCCCATTACCGTGGGCCCTTTGATCATTCTCAGCATCAGCAAAAAGATCTCTCACATTCTTTTCAGTTTCCCCAACAAACTTGCTCAAGACTTCAGGGCCGTTGACAATCTAACAATGTGGAGAAAAACGTATGGGAGAGAGTGTGAGAGCAAACAAAGTTTGGCCAGGTCATAATATGGATTATGACAATTCGCAGAGACTATGTAGAAGCAGTGGCAATCAGAGATCATACAAGATTGACCAAGTAGAGGTGTAATTATTGACAATTCCAGATGCAGGAAGAAAATTGCACACGCAAAATCAAGGACTATGCATGAACACATTGGGCCATAATGCCTCAAAGGTCTTGGTTTTCATAATCTAGTATTCTCTATTTTTAACAGTCGACTTCAAAATATAAGTCAGATTTTCATCAAGGCAATACTAAAATTTAAGAGATCTTACGCATCTAAAATGGAAATTGGAAAAGAGAAAATAATACGGAAGCTGATGGAGGATGATATGAGCCTATGATGCAAAAAGTACATCAAACATACATAAAAGGTTGAGTTACATATTAACCTTTGGTTCTCTCCCATTCAACATTTTCCCAATTTGACGTGCAATAAGAGTTTTGCCAGTTCCAGGTGGTCCATATAGCAGCATTCCTTTCACATGTTTAATTCCCAACCTGTAGCAGGTATCTGCTTAGAAAACTTGGTAACAACAAGAAAATGATTATTTTCATTATTAGATTCTTACTTGCTGGTCACGTGAGGAGGGAAAACACGAGAGGCAAAAGCTCTTCGAAATATATCAGCAAACTCTTCACTTAATCCACCAATACCAAGTGCTTGAAGATTAAATTCTTTTTGCCGAAAAATGCTACTACTAGCAGCTTCGCGTTGATTAACGATCTGCAAAGTGCAAGGGAATGCATGCAAGTCAAAGAGAAGTAACTACAAAATTACTCATCCAAGAATGGTGCACTATATAGAGAATCAGTATAGATGACTATCACATCAATGTTATTAGGACTCTCTTCCTTCACAGACAATAATGAGCAAAGAGGAAATAGAAAACATGAGAAAGAAGCATGGAAATATTCATTATCGGAGTATTTAAGCCAACACATGAAGCAAGCACCAAGAAAGGTCCAGCCTTACAGGAGAAGCATGGAAAATTTCATTATTGGAGTATTTAAGCCAACACGAAGCCAGCACCAAGAAAGGTCCAGCCTTACCACAATATCCTGGACCTGTACTCAGTAATAATTATTGCAATCAAATATATCCATAATGACATCTCCATCACATAATATGAAACTGAATATTTATATTTACATTTCCATACTACAACATAGGATTGTCTTGTTGGACTAGAAACGTTAAATTGATAAAATTAAATGCACAGAGAAGTGGGGAGGTACAGGAAAGGTTACTATAGTTTCAGAAAGAATTAATAAGCCCGCACCAAGTAGCAGCCAAGTAAATTCCCTTTTAAAGTACAACAATCCAGGATTGAAACCTTCAAGCCATTTCATGGTTTTAAATGTAGCTACATCTAAAAGAACATAGGAGGGTTGGATAATTATTACTAAAAGGTAAGGGATAAATAAGAAGAAGATGAAGATAAGCTGAAAAGGAAATGGGTGCAGTACTCTCAAATAAAAAAGCTTACAAGGAAATGGATGAGATTTTCTAACAGATGATCTAACCTTTATTCCACTTCCATTTGATGTTTCAAAGACAAAATAGGTATCATTTGAAATCATCCCTCTTTCAACACTATTGGATGTATCTTGCCCTTCCACAACAGCTTGATTAACTGTGAAGATGTAGTTAGTACCATGGTACTCAAAAGAAGCTCTTTGCCCTGCTGTCATTATCTGCATGCAAGCATAACCAGCAACTTGTAAGTTATGCCCCCACAACCTTTTTCTGGAAGGTATCATATGTTATAAACACCAAATGAGAAACTGAAAAGGACCTGCATTCTAGATAATCAATATCAGTCTACAACATAAGATAATTATTAACTAATATTTTAAAATAACAGAATGATGAAAAGAAATCTATGAATTATCACTTATCAGGGTATTTTTCAAATAATGTCTGGATTGATCTGCCACAACCATAGCACCGTAGAAAATCTATGAAAGGTTATAGTGAAGGGAAAGTAAAATTTACACGATTGACAAAAAAGAGAAAAAAAAAACAAATAGAAGCAAACAATTGGAAATTGTGGCCACCTGAAAGGTTACCAAGTAACAAGAGCATGCATATCAGGTAAGTTATGCCTCAAAATTTTACCTGGTTGATAAATCTCTTCCTCAATTGATTAGCCAAGAGAACAGCATCGACCTACAAAATGTAAAAAGAAATAAAACATTAATAATTAACTCCTTGATGATACACTTTGAAATTATCCTAGGGCAGGCAAGAATAGTTCAAATTTGATTTCATTCTGCATACCTGCTCACTTTTGGTCCCCTTTTTAACGAACTCCAACTCCAATCTGAGTAAAGCCAGGTTGAAATCATCTGGCGGGATAAATCTAAGAAAAAATCATTTTATAAGTATTATGATTGCTGTAACAGCTGCAAAAAAAAAGAGTTCGGTATAGACAAAAACCTTGCCACAGATATCCTGTCCCCAGATGAAACTCTAGCATGACGACGTTGGATAGCATTTAAGGCAATGTGGCCACTGCCTATGCTTCCATGAGGAGTTTTTCTCAGTTAAGCCCACAAAAGTAAAATAAAATGAAAGAGAGCCACCATAGTATGACATATTCTCTCATTTTTTACATAATATAACCGGATTCACTAGTCGTCAATTCCATCAACATCCTTGTATAATTGAGCAAATGACAAAGGCAATAACGAACAAAAGTTGAACTAGCAGTACGACAAATGTCGAATTTTTCAAACAGAACAACGTGATTTGCTCCAAGAACAGGTAATAATCCTGATGATATGGAAGTAAGATAATTCGTGGTCTCATACACTAAAATAAGCCAAAGATTAAGCTCGAGACGAGCTTGAAACTTCACCAAGCTATGAAATATGCTCGTCCAAAGCATGATGCAAAATGGCTAATTAGAAATTAGGACAGCGTAAAATTGGATATGCAACTAAGTAAGGTTGAATAAGGCAAGGAAAACAAAATCTGAAAATTGGAAATGATCGAGGTAAAAGTAAACTAATGAAAAAAGGATATGAGAGGGAGAGGACAAAGGAATCGCCAACCAACGCGAGAAAGAGCTTAGTGCCAGGGACCGCATAGTTTTGAAGATCAGAAGCGGAGCAGTAAGCAAGATTAGTAAGGGCAAGGTCCGCCGCCGGTGTATTGGTAACGATCATGGTGGCCGGAGCAGATGAAGATAGGCCAAACAGACCCGCCATTTTCCCGCAAGGTCTTCAGATCTTTGCGATCAGCGTGGAATAGAGAATCCGTAAGCCTGTGATTCAATGGCAGATTCCAAATTCTGCTGTTTGAAATACGGCAAGAGAGGAATGAGAAAATGTAAGCCAACAATGCAGAATTGGAAGAGAGAGTAGAGAAACGAGATCTGTAATGCTTACCGAATTCCAAGCTCTGCTGGATTGAGTCCCGAAGAACGTTGCCTTCGAGAAAGGGGCAAAGGTTGAAGACGGAACAAGTCGCACAGAGAAGAAGGAGAAAGGCAAGATCTTGCAATGGAACATGCAGAAAATAAACACCAAAGCTTAGTAGTTAAGGCTCCCTTTGGAGTTGGGTATGTTCATATTGGCAATTTGTGATTTTTTTTTTTTTTTTTTTTTTTTTTTTTTTTTTTTTTTTTTACGTATAAAAACATAGAAATTAATAAATAGCAAAAAATAAGATATATCAACCATTAAAATATATTTTTATCGTCTCAAACAAGTTGTCAACCTCTCCCTACCGATATTTATATGATGTAAGCTGTTGTTCTTGCCTTTTTGTTTGCATCACATACAACACCAATTTCAATCTCTCAAAATTTGCTTTCAAAACTCTCTTTCGAAATCTCTCTGCCCTCGTTTTCTAAAACCTTCCTCTTGAACCGGGGTCAGAGGCTCGAGCATACGTCGCTTGGAAGTGAGTATCGTACAATCGCAAGTCCGCTACCATCAAAGGTGCGATTGTGACAAGTGAATAACTCGTTGAAACCTTCTTTTATGTTGTAGAAGCGTCGACTATGCTCTTTCACCATAGCATTTACGTGCTCTGAGTTAAAATAATATTAGTTTTTCATTAAAATATTTTTGTATATTGATATATAAATTAAAATGTGATAAAAATATAAGATGATCCGAACTTCATCACGTAGTATGGCTGCTTGTCAAAGTTAGCATAATTCAA
Organism: Cucurbita ficifolia; assembly: GCA_033971965.1. Taxonomy (NCBI): domain Eukaryota; kingdom Viridiplantae; phylum Streptophyta; class Magnoliopsida; order Cucurbitales; family Cucurbitaceae; genus Cucurbita; species Cucurbita ficifolia. Next base: position 5,514,969 of record CM066974.1, read on the forward strand.
TGATCTTTGTAACTGTAGATACCAAAAGTCATCCATATAAACATATAGCTACCGTGAAGTTTACCATCTTGGTATTACCATGTATATTTCTCTTTACATTCTCACTCTTGTTCTTTGTATTCTTCATATAGATCGAGTTATGAGTTGTGCGATCCTAACAGTTGTAGTTTAATTTTACACTCGAAAGAGGCTGTTTAGATTAAAACTTAAATGCACGATTGATATAGTTTTATGCTCGAGAGATTTAGGATCACTTCAAATGGGTTAAATTCCAGTTTTGCTTTGGTTACTGATTCTTTAACGCCTCATGTCTAGATTTAGACCAAGATTTAGAAACTGAATTCAGCATCTAATGGTCTCGACGTTCTCTACATCTCCTTCGACACAATCGTCATTATCTATTTGACTCTGTCTTAAAGTACTTCTAAGAGTGAAGACTATCCCTAGAAACTAATGCTGAGTCATTTTAGTATGTGTTTTTTGACTCACATATTTTTAAGTAAAGTTTCGAGAAGGTTTTCCAACATAGTATCGCTCCAAGCTGACGTACTTAGTTTTTGAGTTTTTACGATTGAGTCACCAAAAAAGGTCCTATTAGCTTTTGCCTTAGTTCATCCCGGAACCACATTCTATTAAGGGAGGTTCTCCTTTGATATCATTTGTAATATCTCATGCCCAAGATTTAAATTATGAGACCTTTTTGAAATAAATAACGACTCTTCCGTGAGTTATATCATTTCACATCTATGAGCTTATGAGTTGCATCCCGGGTTGATTCCTTCATCCATTGGTGACCTCTTTTTACTTTTGTTCTAATTGATAACCAAATTTGTAGAAGAGTCATGACTACAAATTAGTCTATAAATATGTCTCTTCTTCAAATTGGAAGACACGTTTTATCTTCTCGTAAAAAATTATTGAAGTTCGATTTGCTCTACAAGGTAATGTTGACCGTATCTTGTGGAATTAGGTGTTGCATCTATTGATCTATTGTGAGAGATAATTACTCAATAAACTCCCGCACTAAAAAGAGTAAATTGTCTTTGTTATGTTCTGATTTTCTATATTGGTGTGATATTCAATCATAAAAATCCGCCAAATACTTCCCTCCACGCTCCAATTACTGAAATAAGAAAATAAATTTTTTTATATAGAGGTGTTCAAAAAATCATATGCCTTGAAAAACTCAATCAACCTAGCCCAACTCGTACAAGTTTGGATTGAGTTATGAACTTACTTGAATTGGATTAGGTCAAATAAATATATTTTTTATGAATTGAGTTGGTTCATGGATTTTCCTAAAACTAAATTGGTTAAACCATATCCATTCAAATTCATTATTAATTAAAAAAAAGAAAAATAAAAGAAACAATTGAATTGGCCTAATAAATGTCACAACTCGACCCAATCCAACTTAGGAACATCCTTAATGGAAAGAAAATAAAAGAAAATAAAAATAAATAAAAGGGGTTATTTTGTAGAAGGAAATGGGGGAAGGGGTGTTATTGGGCCATTATCATGTTTTGGGCCAGAATCTGTCCGTTTTTCCCATTCATTCCCAAATTCGAAGCCCGAAGCCCCTCCAGATTTATTACTGTTTCTGCTTCCGCTTCTTCAATTTCTTCCGTTTCGAACGAATCACGATTCCCATTCACTGCTCCTTTGCTGTTCCCATTATCCCACCACGGTGATGAGCGTTGACGAAGCTTCTTCTTCTTCCTCCCGCTGATTTGCAACCCTACCTCTCGTTTCAGGTATTTCAATCCCTTCTTACGCTTCAACTTCTTGCACTTTTCTTCCTTTTCACCCTTCACTTCCATCCCCCACCTCCCCACTCCCTTCTCTTTTCCTTTTCTGATCACTGGAAATTCAATTCAACTTAGCACAGAGTTCCCCATTGCCCTTCATCGCCCTTCTCTTCCTCTCCATTCCCACTCTGTTTCTTCTCAGATTCGAGCTTCAGCCCTCAACTCCTCCAAATCTAGACCCATCACGTCGGTTCCTTCCCGAAACGCTTCACTCTCATTTCTCAACGCGTAACAACTTGTAGCCCTTGCCCCCTCTCATCTCCTCCTCTAACTTCTAAGATTGGAGTTTTGCGTTCTTTTAGTTTTTTATTTTTTTTATTTTTTATAATAATAATTATTATTATTTTGTTATTTATTGTTTTGTGACTCTTGCTTTCGGTTGATGTTGGCAAAGATGATTGTTGGTTTGAATGTGCTATTTGATTTATGGAAATATGGTTGTTCTTCCTTTGATTTTTGTGTTCGATTTTGAGTGTGAACTCACCTTTGTTGATTGTGCTGTTCTAGTCCAACCTTATTGTGATTTACAGGTTTCGTGCCATTCTCAGGACTTTTTTTCTTTTCCTGTGTCTCAAATATTCTTGAATTCTATTTCTCCGTTTTAGATAGGGAAGAGTTGTATCTTTAGGTGGAATTTGACATCCTGAAGGATACAAATTTTAGAAGGTATTTTTAAGCTAGTATGGTTCTGTAGAGTTCTGTGGGGCTTGGAGGATAGCTTTTTATCCAAAGGAATACTTGAGGATTATCTTTGTAAGACTGGTTTCGTTGGCGATTTAGCTTGTGGGGAAATCAAAATGTCTTGCAAGATTTGCTAGAGACGTTTCTACCTAATTTGAAGTCAACCACCTGGACTATCTTCTATTAAGGTTTAGTCCGTTTGGAAACATTGTTAAGCGAACCAAAAATCTTAGTTCATTGGAGCCTAAGATTATTATTCATACTGAGAACTCTTGCAAAGAAAACGTCTTAGCTGGGAATATTGGAGATGGTAGTGGTCGAACCAAGATGACTATTGAATCAGTGCTTGAAATTGAATGGGAGAGATTACTTGAACCTTTCGATCTCACAAAGCTTAGGAACTCTCGCATTCTAATTGCCCCCTGTTCAACTTTGTACATTGCTTGAGCTTCCACTTGTGTTGTTCCCACATTGTTGGAAATATTTCAACGGGTGAGTGATCGGAAGGGCTATTGCCAAACATTTGATGTATACTATGTGTTTATAAATAAGCTTGGGACAATTGGGGAGCTCAAGGTTATATTAATGCAGATGAAAGAAGAAGGGATTGCTTTTTGAGAGTCCATTTTCATGATAATTACAAAACATTATGGGAAAGTTGGACAACCTGGACAAGCAATTAGATTGCTCCTAGATACGAGGGATGTCTATTTATGTGTCCAACTTTCACATCTTATGATGTAGTTTTGGAAGTACTTGTGACTTCTAATTGTCCACTAGTCGGCACCAATATTTTCTATGACATGTTAAGTAAGGGTGTCCCTCCCACTGTATTTACTCTTGGCATTCTGATGAAAGCTCTTTGTATGGTTAATGAGGTTGACTCTGCATGCTCACTGCTTAGAGACACAACAAAGCATGGACGTGTACCCTATTCTATGTACATGCACCATCCGAAAAAAACCAAGCTAATGAAGCCTTAAAGCTTTTTGAGGAAATGTTTGTTATGGGATGCATGCATGATGTTTAAAGCCTTAAAGTTTAAGGTGTTTGCACCGATGCTTTTACCTATAATGCTTTTATCAGTTGGACCGTAAAGAAGGCATGGTAAATGATGCTTGTTTATTTTTTATAGAGGTGTAGAGAATGATTCTGTACCTAGTAATGTGACTTGGAACATGCTGGTCTATACTTTGGTAAAACAAAGTAACAATGAGAATTTGTTTTCTGCATCCGATGAGTAATGGTGATAAAACGTACCAGTGAAATAATTGTTTGTGTTAGACGTTATTATGGTGATAAAATGTACTAGTGAATTTGTTTCCTGAGACACTTCTGTTTCTTCTTGTGATTCACACGTTTAGCAGAAAGTTTAAGAATGCTAGTAATTTAGCGAATTGCTGGCACCCTTAGAAACAGAACCATAAGGCTAAGAAAATTTTCACTTGATTAAACAAGTTTTATGTGTATTCATGCCTCATTCAAATAGGCGTGACATTGCTTGATTGGAGTTTCTTACTTCACTGTTTTGCTCATGTATTTGTTCATTTCAGTATATTGTGGTTTGATAAGCAAATTTCTCTGTTCACTTGGTGTGATAAATTTTGTTTACCTTCTTTTTTTAATGTGAGAAATAAGTAAATTTTTCATCAAGATAATGAAAACGTTACAAAAGAAAAAGGAAAAAAAAAAAAAAAGAGGTTGTACACAAAGCTCTTCTGGTTCATACAAAGATTAGATTTGCACCTAGAGCACCAATCATATATTATCTGCATGATCTAGAAGAGGGTTTACGACATAGATTCTTTTATTGAGTTTACACCATACTAAAAAGAAAAAAAAAAGATCTTATTGATTACAAGATCTTCCCCCCTTTTAAATAGATGACATCTGAGAACATAAGTTATGTGGGTAAGGCTATTAATTGGAAGAGCTGTTTGAATGGAAAGGGGGATCGTTTCTCATATTTTTCCATCTAAAACAAGCAAGTAGGGGAAAAAACTTTGATAATATGATTGTGTTTAATTGTCTTCTTTGCACACAGAACATGGGTTGATCTTATCGTGCCTATTAATTCTTCATGAGAAAGCTCCTGAAAAACTGACTTTATTTGGTTAATAACAATGCCATGTGAATTGTGTAAATTAATATATGAGATCTGGTTGTAAAGAGACTCCAATTGTCACATGTGATGACGGTAGCTACTCTTTTGATTTTTTTTGAGCTTTTGTGTATATGACAATGTTTCACTTGAGCAAGTCATTCTTTGCCGATGTGATAATCCTTTGTTGTTCCGTCTCTCTGAAACCACTTTCCATGTTGATATTCATTATCAAGAGCCAGTTAGAGAGAGTGGCTTGCTTCAACTTAGACAACAGAATATAGTTCAATTGATAATAATTATAAGTCTTGTTCTATCTATATTGGATGTTATTTCTTATTTTTTGAGTTCATATTGTTTTAATGGATGATAAAATTGGGATGGTGGTCCATTGGCCGTGTGCAAAACATATCATCATTATTGAATTCGATCATGCTTGGCGCTAGTATCATCTTGTATATATTGGTCTATTGGATGATGTGCAGTATATTTAATATCTTATTTCAAATTATTATGATGCAGTTACTCATCTATCCTGGAAAATTGGATTATGGATACAACTGCTTAGTAATAGCATATCATAATGTTGGTTATTAAGGCATTACTATTTCTGTGTCGATATGTTTGTGGAAATGATTATTTTGACAATTATCATCATCATCATCATCTACATTCTTATTATAATACCTTTCATTATTGTATTACTATTTGATATAATAGTACAGAGTTGTAATTTGCTTCCATTAAATGTTGCAACATTTTACTGTGTTTGCATACTGTCTTCTCACGGCATGTTCTTGTGACAAAAATAGCATCAATCATCCCAATTATTTCCTACGTAATGTTTTTAGAATTTTGGTTAATTATACTTTTCCTTACATAAATTTCTTTGTACATTTGTTTTCGTTCTTGGAATGGCCAGGCTGGGTTCAATATTGTGAAAGCTCCTGAATTTTGTACTTGATCTATTGAAGCTAAGGCGGACTGGCACAAGATTATATTCTATTGCCCTTTTTGTTTCCTTCTCTCTTCATCAGCTACTAGCTTCAGAACATAGGTACTCTCAGATTCTTTCCTTAATCCGTCAAGTGAGTACTCACAAAATATCTCTGGCGTATGGCATGCCTTCTCTTCCTTCCAAGTTTCCTTTGTCTCTCTATATTTTTTAATTCTATTTTTTTTATTGTGAATAGGCAATAGTTGCATCCTTAGGTGGAATTTGGGTTTCTGAAGGACCCAGAGTTCGGAAGGTATTTTGAAAGTATTATGGTTTTATAGAGTTCTGTGAGGCTTGGGCGATGGAGGAAAAAACTGAGGAGGAAAAAACTGAGGATTATCTTTTCAAGATTGTTTTAGTTGGTGATTCAGCCGTCGGAAAATCAAATCTACTAGCTAGATTTGCTAGAGATGAATTTTACCCTAATTCAAAATCAACTATTGGAGTGGAGTTCCAAACCCAAAAGATGGAAATAAATGGAAAGGAAATCAAAGCTCAAATATGGGATACAGCTGGTCAAGAGCGATTTAGGGCTGTTACATCTGCATATTATAGAGGAGCTGTTGGAGCTCTCCTGGTATACGACATTAGTAGGCGCCAGACCTTTGACAGCATTGGGAGATGGCTGAATGAACTTCACAGTGAGTATTATAAAGATGTTATCTAATGTTTCTTGAAAATAATATCTCCAATCTTATGTTGCTTTTTATTTGATTCTGCTTCAAGTTATTGGACTGGTTGACTTCTCATTACCATATCGTTTTTGTGAATATTTAGACAGTATTTTATGTTGAAACAAATTATGTAACAGTGATTTCCTTTCTCGAACTCGAAGATTTTTATTGTACACCAGATCATATTCTGGAAATTGTAGAATATTCTCTTAAGTAATGGAAGATTATAAGTTGGAATGTCCTCAAGAGCTGCATCTGAATTAGAAATAGTTGTAATTATATGGTCATAGTGTTGAATCAACGCTGGAAAAGGGTGAAGCAATAGGTTTTGATGTTGGGAACTTTGCGTTGTGTTTATAATCTGAAAGGACTGATTGGGTAATCTTTTATTGAACAGCTCATTCTGACATGAACGTAGTAACCATACTGGTTGGCAACAAGTCTGATCTGAAGGATGCTAGAGATGTAGCTACATCTGAAGGCAAGTCTTTGGCAGAAGCTCAGGGTCTGTTCTTTATTGAAACCTCCGCCCTCGATTCCTCGAACGTGACGAACGCGTTTCAGACGGTTGTGAAAGAGATCTACAACATATTGAGCCGAAAAGTTATGATATCTCAAGAACTTAACAAGCAGGATGTTAGCTGGATGGAGGATGGAAAGACGACTGTAGTTATACCGGGAGAGGACCAAGTAGTTGAAGAGCCCAAACAAGGTGGGTGCTGCTGATCCAAGTAATTTACTTATAATATTCGAATCCCTTACTCTCATTTATTCTCTGCTCATTATATAGTATCATCTTCTTCTCCATCTGGTTGAATTTTCTTCAGTCACTGAATCTGCTTTCCATTTTCTTCTTGTTCTTCTTCTTCTTCTTCTTCTGCAATTCTGGGTAACATTGATTTGATGATGTGTACTCGCATGACTGATGGATTACAGAAACATGGGGCGGAATTGAAAAGTGTAAATGTGACCTGGAAGGGTTTAATTTTCAAAGTAATCTTTTACCTTATCCTTCTTGAATGATTCATGTTTATAAATTGAGTTCATTATTATGAAACATTATCTTATATTGCCTTCTCTGTAAATAGAGTTCATTGTAGTACTTGAAAAACGAATCAGGTCTTCAAATGAACATACTGTTCTTGTCGAGTTGATAAGTCAAAAAATAATGGAATGCATATCTGTGAGTGTACAGCTTAGATTGCCTTGCTTTTGGGGACTTGGTGGTTGGGTTGATGAATGTTGCCGTGTGTGCAGGTTGACCTGCCCCTCGTTTCCATCCTTGATTGATTAATATTAATAAATTCTTGGGTAAATTAGGTTTTTTTTTTTGGGTAAATTACGGTTTGTTTGATAGACAATCTAGATTATGTTTTATCTTTTTGATTTTACGGGTAAATTAGGGTTTGATAGACCATCTAGATTATGTTTTATCTTTTTGATTTTACGGGTAAATTAGGGTTTGATAGACCATCTAGATTATGTTTTATCTTTTTGATTTTACGGGTAAATTAGGGTTTGATAGACCATCTAGATTATGTTTTATCTTTTTGATTTTACGGGTAAATTAGGGTTTGATAGACCATCTAGATTATGTTTTATGTTTTCGGTTTCATGGGTAAATTAGGGTTTTGTCTGATGGTGAGAATTCTGAACATTTTTATGTTTTTTTTTATTCAAATTTAAATTTTAAAATTTTAAAATGTAGATTTATATTTTAAAAAGTAAAAACAATTTTTATAAACTAATTAATAAATTTGATATTCAAAATAATATTAAGTGGTTAACTATAACTAGTTTTGTGATTTATGAATATATTATGTGAAATTCATCTTCAACAAATGTTGAAATTCACATGAATCTACTATCAAATACATATTTTGTCTACAATATTCTTTCAATTTTAACTTGCAATAAACGGTGAGCCATAGTTATATACGGTGAGCCGTTGCCTTTTTCCTTGCATATATAACACCAATTTCAATTTCTCAAATCTTGCTTTCAAAACTTCTCTTTCGAAATCTCTCTCTACCCCGTTTTCTAAAACTTTTTTCTTACATCGGGGCCAGAGGCTTGAGCACTTGCCCATAAACGAATTGGCTTAACTCACTTGTTGTTGGAAAGTGAGTGTTCGCAAGTTCGCTGCCATCAAAAGTGCGATTGTGACAAAAAGAATCAACCTAAAAGAAAGTTGAACATATTGCATTGATGATCAAGATAAAAAATTCGTGATTCCAATCATTCCAAAGAGGTTGTAGCATGCAAGCTATAAATGACAAGACAAAATGAAAAACTGGCCCTCTCAACAAAATTAAAATAGAAATTCTATTTTTTTCAATTTAGAAAGGTAATGTCTATGAGAAAGAAATGAAACTTTATATAACTTTGACCTATTTGAGTTAAATACACACGTAACTTCCATACTAAAATGGCCAATTAACGAGGGAATATGGCAATTAAGTTACAATATAACCTTTTAACTTCCATACTAAAACTAGTTTAAATGATGAACAACAATTGAAGTTATCATTAAAATAATACAATAAAAGAAATGTGTCATCTAGTAATCATCTATGGACTAAGTTTCGTAAATTCAATTATTAGTTCATGAAATGCGAGTTAAAATTCACTTCATGTATTCCCGTGTTGAAGTTCAACTTTGCACAATATGTTGGGAAGATTCCAACATCTCCTAAAACTTCCTTTGACAATCTCACCATAGCGTGTGATTAAAGTTCGTGGTAGTTTTTTGACCCTCGTTTTTTTAATTTGATCTCGAGGTATGAAAATTCCTTAGTCTTGAATTTGATGGTGACTTTACATTGGTTGTTTGTAATTATAACTATAGTCACCTTGGAATGATGATAATGATTTGACATTGATTGCAGGTCGGTTATTTCATAATTAATACCATAGTCACCTTGGGATGGATGTTGGTTATTTCATAATTAATACCATAGTCATCTTGGGATGGATGATAACGATTTGACAATATTTGCACGTTGGTTATTTCGTAATAACCACCATAGTCACCCTATGGTATTAATAACGATTTGACAGTGATTGCACATTGGTTATTTCATAATTATTATCGTAGTCACCTTTAGGGTGCCGATAACAATTTGGTGGCGATTGCATGTTGGTTGTTTCGCAATTTCTGTCATAGTCACATTTAGCATGATACCAATTTCGTAGTGATTACACGTTGGTTTTTCTGTAATTACCACCATAGTCACCTTATGGTAATAAAAATAATTTTTAAAAAATGTTACGTATAGGGTATCAATGTAACTATCCACTAAAATTCCTCGATTTTGATTATTGTAATTATATAAATATTTGCATATCCATTCTATAAATAAATTATTTATCAATTTAAACGTTAGATAATTTTTTTTTAATGTATTGCCAATAACAATTTTATTTGGACATATATAATTAAACTTAAATTTAATTAATTAATTAATTAATTAATTAATAACAACAATAATAATATATTTTTTTAAATAATAAAAATATCTTGAATTAATAGATAAAATAAATGATAATTATTTAAAAAATTTCTCCTCTTTTAAAATAAATAATTATCGAGAAAAAAAATTAAAAGAGATTGAAACCCGAATATAATTATGAAAATAATTATTTTAAAGGTCGATGAGATAACCTTTCAAAATTTGTAAATTATTACAAAAATTAATAATACTCTATTTATTCCATTATTATTTTTTTTTTATCAAAATATAAAGAATATTTATTTTTAAAATTCTAACCAAATTTTAAATATAAAATATATATATATATCTAAAAATGTATGATTTTTCATAATTCAAGAAGATTTTTTTTTTCTTTCGATTTTTTCTTAATAAAGTAAAATGGACTAATATTTCAAAAATAAAAAATTGAAATAAAACATAATTTTAGGGTCAAAATTGAACAAATACTTTGAAATATCACCAAAAGGAACATATTTCATTGTGTTCTAGAGCCTCTCTAAAAAACAATTACATAAGAATGACTTGGAAGAAATAGAACGAGATTTTGTTCTCGAACATTATACGACAAATAAAGACATAATTCGAAGCTACGATCTATAAGAAGAGACACTGATATTCAAGCGATCACCTTGAATCAATGAGATAAAAACGACACGAACAAAGGAGCTAAATTTACAACAACAAAGAAGAATGTGGAATGTGGATAATATCACACCACTAAATCAACCTCAGTTTTCATACAATCAGATGAGAATGACTAATAATAATGAAAGATCAAACAACAAGAAAGCCTGCCTGATGAGTAGTAATACTAAAGCAACTTTCCCAGAAAAACGAAGAACCCGAAAAGAAAATAAGAAGAAGAAGGACGTTGATTCGTTCGTGTGACATCGTTTGTCGGAGTAGGCGTAATATGCAACAGTTGAGCATATATAAGCTTACCCACAATCCAATTATACATATCAATCAAATTACAAGCAAGAAAGAAAGAAGAAGAAGAAGAAAAGACCTATATTTTGAAGCTCAATCCTGAGGAAGAGAAAAGCCTGTGGGAACCTGCCTGCCTGCCTGCCTGCCTGCCTGCTTCTTTTATGGGACAGTTTGTCAAAACACAAAACAAATTAGCTCTGACAGTATCAAATGGGAGGAGTGTATCACAATGACGACGATACGAAAATTATACGAAAATCGCAGTACACCTGCCTGCTTTTTACCGAATACGCTTCACCTACTATTACTTTTTGACATCTGTGTTGCTTGTATCATCTTCTTCCTAAGCAGCAATTCCTGAATCATCAATCAAACGTTTAACCAATCAGCCTTTTTTTCATTTTGTTCGACCTACGTGCGAAATCAGAGGGACTAGTTCCTATGGAGAGCCTTTAATTGGGTTCATAGACCGAATTGAGTCTAGTTGGGAGAAGATCATGAGCTTTTAGTTATTTCAAGTTCCCAAAAATTTAGGAACGGGTCTAGTTTGTAGATTAGTAGTGTGAGATCCCACATTGGTTGGAGAGGAGACTGAAGCATTCTTTAAAAGGGTGTGGAAACCTCTCCCTAACAAATGCATTTTAAAAACCTAGAAGGAAAGCTCAAAAAGGACAATATCGGCTATTGGTGGGCTTAGACTGTTACAAATGATATCAGAGCCAGACACTGGGCGATGTACCAACGATGAGGCTGGCTTCGAAGGGGGTTGGACACGAGGCAGTGTGCCAGCAAGGACGCTAGGCCTCGATGGGGGTAGATTGGGGGTCTCACATCGATTGGAGAAGGGAACGAGTGCCAGCGAGGACGCTGGGCCCTGAAAGGGGTGGATTGTGAGATCCCACATCGGTTGGGGAGGAGAACGACGCATTCTTTATAAGGATATGAAAACCTCTCCCTAGCAGACGCGTTTTAAAAACCTTAAGGGAAAGTCCAAAGAGGACAATATCTACTAGCGGTGAGCTTAGGCCGTTACAAGTAGACAATAAACATTCCAAACTTGTATTGAAAAGCTTAGGGAATAGGGACTATGAACAACTTCTTAAAAACCTCTCCCTAGCAGACGCGTTTTAAAAATCTTAAGGGAAAGCTCAAAGAGGACAATATCTGCTAGCGGTGAGCTTAGGCCGTTACAAGTAGGCAATAAACATTCCAAACTTGCATTGAAAAGTTTAGGGAATAGGGACTACGAACAACTTCATAAAAACTACGATCGGATAGCTAGAAAAAGCAAACGTTATCCAGTCGTAGAAAGCATCGTTTACTAGTCTAACATATAGGAGGAAAGAACATTAGGAATCCTCAAAAACAAGAACATCCATCATAAAACTAGAAAATATTCAAAGTTTTCTTGAAAGTGGAAAGACTCACCTCTATTAGATTGTCTATTAGAAACACCATATCCAACAGTATAACCACCATTGTTTCTACTAATAACATCCGAAGCTGCATTCCCAAGCCCGAAACCAACCGAGGAAGAATCCTCGAGCTCCGTCGGTAACAACTGCCAACTCGAATGCCCATAAAATGAGTTTCCTTCATCATTGTTCCCATGAACCTCATCATAAATATTTGGTGCAGAGTACAAAGATGCTGAGGAAACATTAGTTCCAATGCTTCTAGCATAACCTACAGTCGTTCCCGACGTTAAGCTGCCATCACCGTTCGCAAAGTCGAGATTAACAGCATTGAATGGAGAACCAGAATGTTCCCCATTAACTAGACTTGCAGAAGCACCCCAAAGCCCTCCGATACCGTTCAACGAATTAGTTCCTGTATGCACACCACCAGAGCCAGGAAAAGTCCTAAAGTGTGACGAGTTTGTACCAACAGAGTTCCCAACGTTTCCCCACAGATTCTGAACCGACGAGCTTAAAATCGAACCATTACCTCCATTGCCACCACCATACACCATGGGGTTTGGGCTACCATACCTATTCAAATTTCCACCATACGACGGGCTCATTACTCGTCCATAGCTAAGGTTAGAGCCTACATTGAGACCTGTCCCATAGTTCGGGTTCAACCCCGTATCGAGATTTAGACCGATTCCATAACCAGGACTGATCGGAGAAAGTCCACCCCGACCAACTGTAACAGGACTAAACCGACCATCAGATCTCAATCCATATGCCCCAACCGAGGTTGGGTTATATCCTTGATTATAGCCATTTAAATAGCTACCAACTCTACCAAAACCATAAGGGTATGCACCTAATTGACTTCGGTTTGGCACTGGTGATGATTCCTTTGGAACAGCCCTCTTAACCTCAACCATTTTACCATTGAGTTCATGAAAAGTTTTGTATAAAACTTTCTCCACCGATTCCTCGGACTCGTACGTGATAAATCCGAAACCTCTTGGTCTCTGAGTATTATGATCGTACATCACCACGACGTCTGTGATTGTTCCAAACTGATCAAAATACGTTTTGAAGTCACTCTCGGTAACAGTTGATGCCAAACCTCCTACAAATATCTTTTTCGTGCGAGTAGGACCTGGTGACCCAAGGATACCGGTATTGTTCCTGCTCAAAACGTTTTGATCGTCTCGAGGAACAGCCTTCTTTGCTTCAACCTGAAACAAAATAAACATCTAAACATGAAAATGATAGAGTTTACTCTCATTACTAATACAAATAGAAGTCGAGATGCAACGAAACATATCATTGTAATACAAGTGGTGATCATCACACATAAATCCTAGTGTCCGTGCATACACGAACTTTATAAGATAACAATTGGCATAGCTTTAGGATCTATCTACCGCATTCTTTATGTAACAGCCCAAGTCCACCGCTAGAAAGATATTGTCCTCTTTGGGCTTTCCCTTTCGGGCTTCCCTTCAAGGTTTTTAAAATGTGTCTGCTAGGGAGAGGTTTCCACACCCTTATAAAAAATGTTTCGTTCTTCTTCTCAACTGATGTGGGATCTCACAATCCACCCACTTCAGGATGCTCATTCCTCTCTCCAATCGATGTGGGATCTCACCATCCACCCCCCTTCGGATCACAGCATCCTCGTTGGCACACCACCCGGTGTCTAGCTCTGATACCAATTGTAACAGCTCAAGCCCACCGTTAGCAGATATTGTCCTCTTTAGGCTTTCCCTTTCGAGCTTCCCTTCAAGGTTTTTAAAACGTGTCTATTAGGGAGAGATTTCCACACCCTTATAAAGAATGTTTCGTTCTCCTCCCCAACCCATATGGGATTTCACACTTTAGATATTCAAAACGTTCTAATAAAGCCAAGGAGCAAACTCTTAAATGTTATTTTTCATGTTATATAAGCAATTGATTCTAAGCAAACCCATTAACATTCCAAGCACATACATAGGCATCATACTTCCACAAAAACTGAAGAATTGTAATAAGTTCGAATCATGATGAACACCAAAGAACATCTCGAAAACCTCGATCCTTCCAATCAGAACACACACTCAAACAAGCCATGAAAGACATCTAAAGCTTCCAATACAAATGGAAAGATCAATGAAATCAAGAAGAATAGACAAGACTTACAGTTCTTCCATCAATCACATGCTTTTCCAACACAACTCTTGCTGCAACAACAGGGTCAGCAAAGACAACGAAACCAAAGCCACGAGCACGGCCAGTGGTCCGATCCCTCATGATCATCACCTCCACCACTTCCCCAAAGCTCTGAAAATATTCTCGAAGACGATCTTCATCCGTGTCCCACGAAATCCCACCAATGAAAAGCTTGCCAGGATCCATGCCCACTCTACAAATCCATTCCAATCAACCCCATCAATATCATTCAACAATTCAAACGCATACACCCCACAAACAATCAGGTATCTTAAAGTCTAAGCCCTTCGCCTTAAGAACAACAAGAACAAAGCCGATCAATCCTAAGAAAGCTACAGAAAACAACATGGATTTCGATGAAACAGCTTTTCCAGCAACGATTGAAAAAGAAGCATTCATTTCAGAAACATCACAATGCAAGCTAAATCAAACAGATGCATCAACAACAAATTCATCATCAAAACAGAAAATGGTATTAATGTTAGACATAAAATGATAGCAATCAGATTCGATCTCATATCATCGGAGCATCCATCGATCAACAAAAACCGATCGATCTACAAATCATGAATCCACAAAAGCTGAAGCCACAAAAAGGGAAACGACCCTCTTCCAAGAAAAGGGTAAAAACAGGATAGAAACGAGTTTTGATTGAAAACCCAGAAAAGTAATGGAGTAAAAAGATTGAAGAAACAAAAGATTTGCAGAAAATAAAAGAAGAAACAAAAACTTACCCAAATGAAAACGACCCAGTTGGGAAAATCCAGAATCTAAGATCTAAGAGAAGGCATAATAAGAAGAGAGGGCGAGAGGCCCTCCTTTTTTGCTATCTCTTTCCTTGTTCTAAGTTACTGTTTTGGTTTTTGTTTTAGATAAATATGCAATACCCAAATAAACAAAGGAAGGCTATATATGAAACAGCGAGGAGGCAGAGATATTTGTGTAAGAAAAAGGAATTTGCATCTGAAATGGGCGCAATCTATATATATATATATAATTATATATGTATAGGTTAGAGAGAGAAAGAGAAGAAAAGCTTGGCTGTCTTGCGCGTTCCAAACTTACAAAGACGGACGATGGAATGGATTGAAGATGGGCCGAACTCTTAGGCTAAAGTTTTCAATTTTTTTTTCCTTTTTTTCTTCTCAAACATCAAAATTTATCAAAAACAATCCAAACCGATGCAAAATTTGCCCATTTTTTTCATTTCTTTTTCTGGGTATTTAAGATTGAAACTATCGTGTAAGAAAAATCAAAAGGGTCAGTTTGTTTTTTCCTTTTTCATGTATTTCTGCAACAATTATTGATTTTTCTCCATGGAATTAGTCAATGTGAAGTTTAGAAATTAATTTTTTTTATTAAAAAAAACATCCTCTGCAGCTAAATTACTTCCTGTGGAGGCAAGGAATGAGGCATTTAGGCTAAACTTGATTGTTGACATTTGCATCTTGAATTGTTTAAGTGACCTTTCAATTACTTGTCATCATAATTAAATAAATAAATATTATGAAAATGAGGGGAAAATAAGGTAAATTTTGATTGAAAATGTGTCTCAAAATATAATAATAATAATAAATAATGAAATAAAATAAATGGATGAGTTTTTTTAGTATAATAATAGGAAGAAAAAAGAGAAAAAGAAAAGGTGGGGCTGATGTGGTAAAGACAGAGATTGCTTGTCCTTCCACACATTCTTAGGCAAATACAATAAACATGCGTTTCAAGATGTATACACTACTTTTATTAAAAGCAAAAAATGGAATAAATGACACGAACACCCGAATCAACCTGGTTGGATTGGATTAATTATTAAATAAAATTATTTTAATTGAAAAAATTACGACCCGAACAATTAAATTATGTTTGATAAATTACTAACTTTCTCCCCCATAAATCTAAAACATTAGCTATTAATTAAACAAAATATATCAATATTAACCATTCTTTTTCTCTCTCCCCTTATATATATATAATTATAATACACATTAATTTAAGGAAAAAAAAACAGTAAGGTAATTTACTTTTTCTTCAAGTTGACTCCTGTAGCTACTAGTAGGTGGTCCAATTAATAGGGAAAAAAGAATTAAAAAAAACGAATAAATTTATCTTTTTTATATTTTAATTTCCAACTAATTATTGAATTTTGATTATTAAATACAATGGTTTATAGCTTGACTTATACATATTTTCAACACGGTAACATCTTTCCTTAATCTAGACTCGAGCAATTCCAAGCTTTTTTCAGAAATTAACAAATACGTCAAATTCTAGCACTTTTGTAAAAATATTTGTCTATCCTCCCTTAATCTAGACTCGAGCAACTCTGAGCTTTTCTCTAAAATTAACAAAAACGTCAAATTCCAGCCCTTGTGTAAATTTACAAATTTTTCATTAAACTACTGATCTTTGATTGCTATTATGCTACGTTGTTTACTCTCTTTTCCATTCTCACCGTTGTATTTGGTATTTTTCTATACATTATAAGTGGTGGTTGAACAACTATATTGTATTTTTCGATTAAATATCTACTTCGGAGAAAATGTTCATTTTTAAATTATTTTCACCAATTATTTTAGTTTATATTTAGCAATGTCTACTTGTAAATTAGCAATGTCAAGAACTGAATTAGACATAGTTATGCTTACACTTATTGTACAAATACATAATAAAATAAATACTCCAAGCACACATTTCTTAAACTCGACCTTACCTTATAACTCGAGGTAACTCAACGTTCCAAAAATAGACTCTTCCTAAACTCAAACTTCAAAACTGGAGTACCCCAAACACAAACTTATTAACTCTACCAACTTACTAACCTAAGATTTCATAACCGAACTCCGACACCCCAAACAATCCCTTAATGGTTAAGGGTCCTCCCTTCCTTCAAGGTTGGAAGTTCAACACCCCCACCTCCACACATTTGAGTACTTTAAAAAAAGATGCGAACTTTATACGATGTAATTCATCGAGTGTTCTATAATCTAGTCTAATCAAATATCTGAAAAAAGGGAGGCCATTCCCCAAATAACACACAAAATGTGAAAAATTAGCTTATATACTCGATGATGCAAGCCCTCAATCCCTCTATTAGAAAGAAGAAATCCAAATGCAAGAGTAAGATTTCTTCATCACTGTCACAAAGGATTTACTAGAGAGAAACAGAAACAGGAGATGATAGGATGATATATATATAGCTGCAACAAGTATAATCTACAACATGCATTAGCATTATCATGCCATCCAATGAAACTAAGCACAAAATAGCTAGAAAACATTCAAAACATCAAGAACAGTTACCAAACTGAACTTTACAAATTACATTATATGAAATGAAAAACAATTGAACCTTTGTTCTCTTAAAAAGAAAATGCCATAGATGATAGAACGAAACCAGGCAAAGCAAGAAAAGGAAAACAGAGCAACAATTTTGCTTGTGGTCTCTCAGGAATTGATGAACCTCAAAGGCTCAAACAAACAAATCTCATAGTTATCACCAGATAGCCAGGCAACTTTTGCTAATAATCTTCCATCCTAAGTAGTTGTGAGATCCCACATCGGTTGGGGAGGAGAACTAAGCATTCTTTATAAGGGTGTGGAAACCTCTCCCTAACCGACAGCGTTTTAAAAACCTTCAGGGGAAGCACAAAAGGAAAATCCCAAAGAAGACAAATCTGCTAGCAGTGTGCTTGGGCCGTTACAAATGGTATAAGAGCCAGACATCGAGCGATGTGCCAGCAAGGAGGCTGAGCCCCGAAGGGGGTGGACACGAGGTGGTGTGCCAACAAGGAGGCTGAGCCCCGAAGGGGGTGGACACGAGGTGGTGTGCCAACAAGGACGTTGGGCCCCAAAGGGGGTGGATTGGGGGTCCCACATTGGTTGGAGAGGGGAACGAGTGCCAGCATGGACGCTGCGCCCTAAAGGGGGATGAATTATGATATCCCACATTAGTTGGGGAGGAGAACAAAACACTTTTTATAAGGGTGTGGAAATCTCCCCCTAGCAGAGGCGTTTTAAAAACCTTGAAAGGAAGCCTGAAAAGAAAAGCCCAAAGAGACGAGCAACTGTCTAATGGAAAAGCAACAAAGAATCTGATATCCATCATCTACCACAACGACATCAGAATGAGCAAAATCTGCCTATTATTATGAAATACATTACCATCTGTGGATTGACAACCAACTCAGAACAAACAAGACTGATTGAAGGAAGAAATGCAAACACAAAAGATCACATAAAAAACTATACAAGCTCATAATAATAGTTTTTCAAGCTCATAAAGAACATTTTTCTCCCTCTTAGAGCTACTATTTTCTATTTTTCTGGTTAGATGCTGAAACTCTGAGGAAATCAACACGAGTTATAACAATGCGACACAAAATTTAGTCTATCGAGACCCCTTCAAAACAAAGGTACACCAATACGATTCATTCCTTCAAACCCCTAAATGAGGCACCATTGTTATCGATCAAAAGCAAATAAATCTTTTATTTAGACGCAAAAGAGCAACTCAGAAAAAAGTGAAGATTCAATTTGCTTATTGACACAACCTGATTGCAAGTTTAATAAGGTGAACATCGTAATAGTGTCCACAAATGGAACTCAAATTTCAGAAGAAAAAAGCAAAAAAGGAAAAAAAAAAAAAAAAAAGAACACGAAAACGCGCAATCTTATTTCTTATAACGAGCTACCTCGCCTTCATTGGGGAAGAATCCCATAATCCGACCCGCCGAGTTTTGATAAGCATACATGAAGCCTCCCATCAGCCCAATTAGACCACCGGTGACCATTGACGGACCCCTAATCCCGGGCTTAATCCCTAAAACGCAAAGACAGGAGAACAGATTTCCAGATGAGAAACGAAACGGAATAGGAGAAAAGAAGAGAAGTAAGAGAGAGAGATTGGTACCGGAAAGATAACCGACGGTGACGGAAACGCCGGTGATGGTGACGAAACGGAGGTAATCGAGAGTGTCGAAATTGCCAACGACTTTGGTAAATGGAGGGTTCCGATCTATTACTGGATACTCTGGCTTGGCCGAAGCTGTAATGTCGGTGTTCATCACGTCTTCTCCGGTGCTGAAACTGACCTCCGCCGGCTCTCTCTCCCTCTCTCTCTCTCTCGCTGTGCGACTCTGTAATAATTCGCCCGCCGACACGCTGCCGTCTGAGATGAAATGAACGCAGGTGATTGGTGACTGATAAACGGGCATTTCATGGGCTGGGCCCAAAATAGTTGGATCAGCCATAGCCCATTCTAGAAAATGGGTTTTACTTTTTTATATATAAATATTGTAATTTAAATAAATAAAAACACTTTGTTAGTAATAAATAGCTAGTAATTTCTAATTCTTTTAAGCATTTCTTAGCCATCATATTATAAGGATGGCTCTTATTCAGATATGGTATCGGTTCATTCATGTATCCCCTTTTTTACTCGAGTGTCACATGCCCACCCGCTTCCACTTTGGTCCGTCTCCGAATCACATCTTATTGGGAGAGACACTACTCCGATACCATTTGTAATGATTAAGGAAAGCTCGAGGTAAGGGACCTTCCTATTGAAACTAAATCGTTTTATTTTTCTAAACGACGGTTGGATGTGTATGCTATTATATGAATGTTTGTTGTCTTTTGTTATGCTTATTAGGCATCAAAAATATATGTTTCAGGACCGCATATGTGCATATTATTGTTTTTTTAATGTAGTGAGTGTGGTAAGGGTTACCCGTTGTGTATCGGGTAACTAGCACCAATGGTCGCTTAAGGTGATTGCTGAAAATTATTTTTGTGGTGAAGGTTACATGTTGTGTGTATCGGGTAGCTAGCTACTAACGGTCACTGAAGCGTGATTGCTGAAATGATTTTTGGTGAGTAGATTATAAGCTGTGTGTTTCGGGTAATCAATCATCAAGGTCTCTTGATTTTTATTGATGAACTATATGACGGTTTCCATATCTGACCCCGGGAGTGTCTTACTGAGTATTTTTAAATTCATCCAATTTTTAAATTATAAGCGACTCTAACTCTAATTAGCCCAATCAAATCCAAATTAATCCGATATAAGATTAAAAAAAAGTACTATTCATTTTCTTGTTCGACTGTCAAAATAATAAATTATTTTTTATTACCTTCAATTTTTTTTCTATTTTTTAATAAATTTATATACGTGTCAATATAAAATTAAAATAAACCTACAAATTTTACTTCGATGATCCATCAAAGATTTCTATTCTTATTTTCAATTTTGCTCGGTTTATCAGAATTTTTTCATGATGGATATATGGACACGTTCATCTCTCATAAATTTTAGTTCGAGTATAGTTCAGTTTACAAAGTATTAATTACTATTTCAAAACCCGATAATTCAATCTCAAATCCAGTATTTATTAAGCGAAAGGGTCGGGTACTTTAAAACACACTCATCCGTTCATTCCAACAAACTATATTCCAAAGTTATAACCCTAGAAGTCAAACATTATGATTATCATAAGCATTACCGTAATCAATGACCTTATCAATCCCATGGCACTTAATCCCCTCGGAACTAGAACAAACATTAGGAACAGTGACTGCAGCATTATTGACAAGAAAATGGCCTCTTCCATGGTTATGGATTCTGATCATCCTATTACGGTAACCTGAAGGAACGATGGAGCCAGTGGGAAATCGAATCAAGTCACTGAATTGCAGCGGCATGACGATCGAATGACTGAGCACGAATGACTCGAGATGGTCGGTCGGTATCGAGATGTTCGAGAGCTGAGGGTCTAGGGGGATGAAGAAGGTGATGTCTCTTAGGGTTAGTTGGGTGGTGGCGTTGAGCATTTGGAGAAGGATGGCAAAGCCATAGAAGGATTGGGCCCTCATGTCTCCGACCGCAGCTAGGAGATTCGTGTGGTTTAAGGTTTGGGACATTGTTGGGACAGCTGAAATGACACTAAAGAATAAGAGAGAAACAAGGACCAACATTGTAGAGATAATTATGCCCATTTTGAGTGTTTATGTGAGGGTTTGAAGCTATTTATAAGACCCTTTTGCAATGTGTTTGGTGTGTTTTATTGTTGGAGATTAGGTTGCACACGAGAAACACGTAGCGTTTTATTGTGTAGTCTTTTCGTTTTGGCTATCGAACTCGATATTGTCAAATAAATTCTTTATTACCTACTTTCGGTGGACGTGGAGCCAACGAGTTCAGTTCATATTACATTTATTGTTCGTTTGGATGCAATTTTCGTGAGTACAAATTTATATTACATTTCATTCAGTTCATATAACCTAGCTTGTGCCGTTCCAATAGTGAGTCCACTCACTTGTTGCCATAAATTGAAGTTACTAAATTTTCTTAGTCGGTGTTAGTTTGATCCTGCTCGTGGAGATATGGTTCCACCTATGACGTTCCACGACATCATAATTAGACATGATTAAGAAAACGAACCTCGCTTAAGTCTCTTAATTGATTTAAGGTGGCTTTAAATATATTAAACTGGTTAAACGGTAATCTTACTAACCTCAAATGCTTCTAACTATGTATAAACAGCTTTGAAATTGTTTAAAATTGTAGAAGAGGGTTGAAAATAGCAAATCGAGTTGTTTTAAGTGGAGGGAGTCAGTTGGGACAAGTCACAGCTCGACTGGACCAATGCATGAAATGGGTTGAGACGCTAAGTTTACTGGGCATGACGATAAGTTGAGGTTCAACCAGACAAGAGAGAACAAGTACAAGAAGCAGTCTCGAGCTCACTCCCACAAACATTATAACCATCATAAAATAGTTAAAAGGAAGGTCCTCTCAACATTGTCGCACAAAACGTCATCTATCGATGCTAAACTCAAAGAAAACTATAACGAGAATAAGTCAAATTATTAAATTTAAATATATGTTTTGAAAAATATTCAAATAACTTGTAAAAATAATTAAATATAAAAAAAATAATAAATAAAAATATCTCCATTTATACAGATTTAAAAGTGTTAGAGAACCAATTATAATTCAATAAAGCTTAATCATAAAATTCAAGCGACTATATAATTTTTTTAAAAATAAATCTAAAACATGGATAATAACTTCAAATTTGATGGAGAATATAATATTTAACAATAAATAAATCAATAAAATTTAATTTAAAAAAATGGTTCGAGATTTAGGAGAGGGAGATTACAAATAGGCCCTCCATAAATTTAGAGAGTTGGTAATAAAATCAATGAACGAGAAAAAGATCACCATCACCGGCATATATCTTATCGGTGATGCGAAGGCAAAAGAACCCGGATGGAGCCGGACGGACGGGCGTCAATCGAAAGCTCAAAGTGGAAGTGAAGGATCAGTTCCTAACTCATTGAGGAAGGGGCATGATCAGAGATTCTAACCAAAAACAGTAGATCTATCGATTACATTCATCTCATAAAAATGGTAAATGAATAAAAAAAACACGGTAATTTTAGCGGTTCGTGTCCACCGTAAATTTACTACATTAAAATCATACCATAAGATTACATCATGCGAACGTGACCAATTAAGTCATTTTACCTACCGCATTGGCTGCCCCTCCACCACCGCCACATACTATAATCCATTTCAACTTTAATCATTTTGTTTTCTTCCCCACCAATATCATTCACTTTTCCAAATAATACCCTTTTCTACTTTTAATTTTGTTAATAAGTGGAAATTAATTTAATTTTTTTAATTTTTTTATCGAGTAACTTTCTAAAATTTTAATTTTATATTTATTAAAATTTTAAATTTTATTTTTAATACGTCGTAAAAAAATTTGTTAAATATAAAATTAAAAAGATTAAATAAACATGGCTCGACTTAGTAATTTAATTTAATTTTACCCCTTATTCTATTTTGAAGGTAAAATTTAAGGGTAAATTTGAATGGAAGCAATGAGAAAAAAAAGAAGTAAAAAGTAAAAAAAGGAGTTTTCTTTGGTAAAAAGTTAAAAGAGAAAAGGGTCCCCACCTTTGTGGCCCACGTTTTCTTGGGACTAAAAAACTGCTCTTCTTTCAAGAAAAAGACGGGCAAAATTAAAAAATAATCTAATTTTAAAATAATAATTTATTCTTATTTAATTAAAAATCTTTTAACTTCTTATTTTAATTTTTATTTACTTAAATTCTTCATTTTCATTTATTTTTACCGAGATTAGATTCAATTTTGTTTCCATCTTTTATATATATATATTTTAAAAAAATTAATATATAATTTTATATTAGTATATTTATTTATTTATTTATTTATTTATTTATTTATAAGAAAGATATATATATATATTTTGTTACTGATTCCTTTTTTAATTAATGGTGAGAAGACTCTGCTTCTCACTTCTGGGAAATGGACATCACTATGGATTTCCGAAGACAAATGGCTCCTCCTAGTAGACCCATTGAATGCCTACACAGATTGAGGTCAGACTCCATTAAACGCGGCCTTTATTTTGCAGCATGAGGTGCGTTCTTCAGTAAAATCACCAACCCGCTTCCACATCTCTGTTTTCGACACCTGTCTAAAAATTGCTTGCTTTGCCAGACCTTCCATAGATTTCCCACCACTACATTTTCGCTAATTTGTAAACTATATTCTTGAATTTTACCTGTCCATGTCACTTATTTAATTGGCGCTGCTGTTGAGTGCTTATATGAAGGGTACCCTCGTGCATGCCCCACAAGTGTTTGATGAAATGTCTGACTGAAAAATTGAGGTTCTTCTTTCTAAATCCTTGCTGAATTTCTGGATTTGAGTCTTGGGGTGGAGAAAATGAGCTATTCTGGCATTGGCATTAGCCCTGGGAATGTCCCTGTGTATCACAGCTCGAATTTGAAGGTCTTTGATAAAAGGGTGAGGGTGGTTGAGCTGGTCTTGAGGTTTTTGATATGTGGCCTTGGAGTTCTTGCTGCTGTACTTGTGGGAACTGATACTGAAGTTAAAGATATCTTTGGTATTCGAAAGAGGGCAAAATTTACAGACATGAAAGCTCTTGTGTAATCTCTTTGTCTCTCTGTCTCTCTCTCTCTGTTTTTTTGTTTCTGCTTGGTCGGATTTTGGTCCTACCTATTAACTACTATACTTTTGAGATGATATTGGTCGTACCCATTTACTGTTACTTGTTCTTTTGTTTCTGTTCTTGGTTTTGTTTTCGTTTTACGAATTAAACTATCACTAGACTTGGAAGGTTTTACTTAAACAAGATTTAAATGATGGGTTGTGATATACGTATTCTTATCACTCCTTTCACTTGTAGGCTAAAAATTGGTGCAGAATTCATTATAGAAGTTACCTCTCGGCCTCTCTGACGCTATGATATTAATACAGGTTTTTGGTGGTAGCAAATGCTGTAGCTGCAGCTTACTCTTTGGTCCAAGGACTGCGATGTGCGGTGAGCATGGTGAGGGGAAATGTGCTATTCAGCAAGCCTTTAGCTTGGATCATTTTCTCCGGCGATCAGGTACATTTTAGACCTGGGAGATTCCGAGCTTTCTAATCCTTTTTGCCATTTTTACTGAATGAAGTAGATGGCCATATATACAAGTTCTTTAGATGTTTGTCCAAGCCCACTGTTACATATTGTCCTCTTTGGGTTTTCACCTTCTATTTCGGACTTCCTCTCAAGATTTTTAAAATGTGTATGCTAGAGAGAGGTTTCTACACCCTTATAAAGAATGTTTTGTTATCCTCTCCAACCAATAATGAGATCTTACACACAATCTATCCCCTTCGGGGCCAGTGTCCTTGCTAGCACACCGTCTCGTGTCCACTCCCCTTTGAGGCTTGGCCTCCTTACTAGCACACTGCTCGGTGTCTAGCTCTAATACCATTTGTAACGGTCCGAGCCCACCGTTAGCAGATATTGTCCTCTTTATATTTTTTCTTTTAGGTTTCTCCTTAAGGTTTTTAAAATGCCTCAGCTAGAGAAATCACATCCTTACAAAGAATATTTCGTTCTCTTTCCAATCGATTTTGGATCTCTTTCTTCTCTCTTATGCTGCGTGTAATATCTGGTTTTGACCATGAATGAATCGATTCATGGCTTGGGTTGGTATTGTCTGAGGATTCCATTACCTTGGACTAAAGGGATAACCACTTGTTATATGACCGTGAAAACAATAAATGCGCAAGTTCCAAGTGAACTTCGGTTCTACCGACCTCCGTCCAAAAAATTTATGTGGCCTACAATAAATATTTCCTTTTGCACTTCAATATCTGCTTATCCTTCTATCTTCCTTTTTGTCCTTGAAATTTTACGCATTGTATTTTCCTTTAGGTTAAATCAGAATTCTTTTTTTTAGTCCATATCCTTTAAGCTCATAGTCTTAAATTTTGTTTTCCAATGTAAACATTGTCTTAATAGCTGGCCCAAATACTTACTACCAACCAAAATTGTCAGACCCCACATTCATATTATACTTAAGCTTATCTGTCATATTCATATGTAGTAACTTGTCACCCAAAAAATGGTCCATATTCTAAACAAAGTATGAAATGGATGACAAAACTTGTAGGTTAAATTAACTTTAGTCATCGAATATTTATGTTTATATCTATTTGATTCTTGAACTTTCAATATGGTCTAAAATTTAAAAAGTGTATAATAGATTCTTAAATAGTATTTCATTCACCTTATCAAACATTTTTTAAGATTTATTAACCTATTTTCTTTAAAAAAAAATTTAAGATTGTTACATTAAGTTTAAAAGTTTATAGAAATTAGGATGGATCAATTAGACAAAAATCTAATAATTTAGAGATTAAATTTGTACCATATAAGAATGTAGGATGTTCGAGTATGAGAAATTGAGTTTTGTGCAGATTATGGCCTACCTCACAGTGGCAGCAGTGGCATCGGCGGCCCAGTCAGCGGTGTTCGGGAAGCTGGGGCAGCCGGAGTTGCAGTGGATGAAGACATGCAATCTGTACAAGAAGTTCTGCAACCAAGTTGGGGAGGGACTTGCAAGCGCGGTGGTGGTCAGCCTGAGCATGGTGGCGCTTTCTTGCATTTCAGCTTTCAGTCTCTTCCGCCTTTACAACGGTGGCAAGAGCAAGAGCAGATCAGGATGGTAGGTAGGCCTTCTGAGTTCATGAATATAATCTTCAAATCTCCATAGCTCGATCCGGCACTCTGTTTCTGTGAGAGGAAGTGCTCAGATTTTCTGTGATTCTCGTTAAAGAAATGTATGTTTAAGTATTTAATTCTCTTGAAAACCATGGTTCATCCTTCATAAATAAACTTTTAACTTGAGGAATAAACGCCTGTTCATCACAATTTTATCCTTGTGCTTCAAAGAGTGTAGGAATGAGGCTTATAAATGTGGCTCAAAATCAAGAGTCTTCGGTTTTCAGATTGGTTGGTGCTACAAGATCTCGTACATTGAAACCCTAGGTTATGGACTTTAAAGAGAGTTCACTAATACTGCCAAATTGAGATTTAAATGGATAAAAATGAAAGTTTATGGTTAAAGTCGGTAAAAATTTAAATTAGAAATTAAAATTTATTCAACCTATCTAAGGCAAGTAATAAATGATTTTTTTTTTCCAAAGTAAAAATAATACATATTGGGCATAAAAGGACAAAAATTACAGTGGAGAAAAATATATCTTTCGATGATAAATGAACAGTACTGATAGTACCAATAACATTCCTTCTGGTTCCCTTTATTCGTAAGGAGAGCTATCACTAGAGCCAATAATCCAGTCCTCTATCACTAGAGCCAATAATCCAGTCCTATATCGAGATGCCCTTACGATAACGGGTGTGATCCTTAGTCGATGTTCCAGAAGCAATCTCTATTTTGACTATGGAGCACTCCTTCAATGTTTCATATCGATATCGAATTCCATATCCTCTTAAAGATATTCTAGACGTACAGATTCAAAGCCATTTGATCGAGATCAAGTAGTAATAGCATATCCATTTAGAGATCCAAACACCGTTCCAAGTACACCAATTTAAAAAACAAAAGATTCCATATAAACGAAGTTGAAGAAATATTAGATAAAATATCTGGAGCCAATACAACTACATAGAGAAGCAAAGGCACAAAGAAACAAAGAAACAGAGCGTTCGTTCAATAAATCTAAACGGTCACGAGTATAGTTTTTTAGAACGAAAAAAAAAAAAACAATAATAAATAACCAAGAACACTGATTATTAAGAATTTAACAAGAAATCAAACTATTTTTTTTCTGTTTATTCTATCTTACAACCTAAATACAAGATCATGTACAGGATGAAGCCCTGCAGAGGCCGACTTGGGTGAGAGGTGGAAGAACAAGAATTAGTGTAAAATGCTATCAAAATTGGGCCTTTCTATCCAGAAGTAAAGTAAAGCACAGAAGGTGACATTATCAGAGCAGCAATGAGGCATATATCTCGTTATGATTCATCTAATTTTCAGCTTTTGTGTTGTAAAATTGTATGTTAGGAGTTGAACTTGGTTACCAGTTGTGGAGTTGAGCAGTAATGCTTTTCACCACTGGGTGATATTCAGTGTGCATATGCTTCTTTGCCTTCTCTGAACCTGGTTCCTCCAACCACTCCTTATATATATCCTTCACCATTGGATTCTCAAAAGGATCTCTAATTAAAACCTGCAATGAACAGCACGACCCGGGTCAGATATACATAAGAAGAAGCTGAAATGGGCGACGGAGACGGAGAAGATAGGAACGGGGCTAGTTATGCACATTGAGCTATATTACAATAAAAGAATATCTGCATCTTCGCAAACAAACGTCTAACCGACTCAACTAGCTACTAAACCATCTCAACCCCGTCAAGATTACTTGTGACAGCCATCCCATGACACACAAACTAGCCAAATGGATAGCTGATGGGCCGAGCCAGGCCAAGAGGATTCCCTTCTCTCCCTATGTCGATGTCAAAACCATAAATATTTGGAAATATCGATAGAAATGTTGACACGTCGACGAAAATTTAATACAGTGGTTCTATCAGCGTATTGCCCCTGTAATCTATTTAGTTTTATTCCCTAATTGTATAAAGATGGCTTTCAGAGACAGCATAAATGGGTCGTGCGCCTTCGCTTATGAGTTGATAAGTAGATATAAGAACATGAACGTTGTTTAGAGAACGACGTATTTCATCATAAAGACCTTTTCAGCATGAGATGATTTTGACAAACAATATTGATGCGACATCTTAACAAAAACATACAAAAGGTACTATCAAAATATGTTTCAGATTGGGTATGAGAAGCGATAAAGGATAAATCCAACACGAATGTACTTACATTTTCCTGATAAGCAGCTTCTAATAACTCAATCAAGCCCTTTGGAGATTGTCCAGGCTTGGGTTTAATTTGGCCCCCTCCATTTAGACAACCTGTTTTTAACAATAATGACATTATATATAGATAGCTTGCTCGATCACGGTTATCGAGATTACTAAGCAGAAAATCACCTGAAGGACAAGCCATGATTTCTAGAAAATGGTAGTCGCATTTTCCTGTTTTGATTTTTCTGACAACATTTTGTAGATTTCGGAATCCATAGCATAGTGCAAACTTCAACAAAGTCTTCCCTTCCACCTATGTCAGAAATGCACGAACAGACACGATTGTTTAAACCGAGAGGGTTCATCCAACAGTACAAACTTAAAATATTTACAAGTCGAACAATTTTGATCAGTAACAGTCGAGATGAAATTTTAGCCAACATTCATACAGAATCATTAGATAAACAATTAAAACTTGGGCAAAATTGGAGCTGTTATTATCTGTAACAGCCCAAGCCCACCGCTAGCAGATATTGTCTTCTTTGGACTTTTCCTTTCGGGCTTCCCCTCAAGGTTTCTAAAATGCAAATGCTAGGGAGTGGTTTCCACACCCTTATAAAAAATGCTTCATTCTCCTCCCCAACCGATATGGGATCTCACAATCCACCACCCCCCCCCCTCCTCGGGGCCCAACGTCCTTGCTGGCACTCATTCCCTCCTCCAATCGATGTGGAACCCCCCAATCCACTCCCCTTCGGGGCCCAACATCCTTGCTCGCACACCGCCTCGTGTCCATCCCCCTTCGAGGCTCAGCCTCCTCGCTGGCATATCACCCAGTGTCTAGCTCTGATACCATTTGTAATAGCCCAAGCCCACCTCTAACAGATATTGTCCTTGTTGGACTTTCCCTTCCAGGCTTCCCCTCAAGGTTTTTAAAACGCGTCTACTAGGGAGAGGTTTCCACACCCTTATAAAGAATGCTTTATTCTCCTCCCCAACCAATATAGAATCTCACAATATCACTCATACAAAACCATACCATGACCCGTTTCCAGCAATGTTTGCCTTTTGGCAATACTCAACGTAAGCCCCTAAAGGCCTGCGGGTTTAACATGTATAAAAACATTTCAAAAGAAAAATATGAGCTCACCTCTAGCGTGAGCTCCTGGAAATCTGAATTTCGAATGGTTTTGAATTCCAAAGGGCCTTCAGTTTCTTTTCCAAAGAGTAACTTCGCAGCATGCCTAAAAATTGTTTCTGCATAACCACCAGAACTTCCACGAACTCCGAAAAGATGCCCTTCTTCATCGACATTCGTCAGACTGCAGTAAGGTAGCCAAGCACGACAGCCTTAGATATATTACATGACTAAACAGTAAACACGGGAAGGCTTAAAAAGTCATTTAGCATTACATTCTATCCAAAGGGGATTCTTCTAGACTCTTAAAGTCCACCTCTTTCATCTGCAAGTATAGTCAAAACAGAAAAGAAAAATGCTAGTGAGAAGCCAAAACTTATTAACATACTAACGAAAAAAAAATCATAACATGAGACAAAACTGAACCTGTATCAATTCTAGAACTTCACCGGATGTCAATACTGAATCTACTTCTGTAATTCTGTGGGCCTCGTTCTCCTCCCGAGTTTTGTTGATCGAGTCCGACTGAAAAACAAAGTCCTCCCTGGCCGCCTCCAGTTTCTTATCGTAACAGGGCATCACAGTAACATGGTAAACATCATCTGATCTGCAAAATAAACATGAACCATAAATTTCAAAACGAAAAAAAAAAAAGTTCAAACCTGAACTATTCAAACACAACCCAAGGTGATTGCAAAGACAATATCTCTCTAATGGCTTTGACAATGCTTTAAAAAGCCCACTGAGGCGTGTGCCTAGGCACCTTAATGAAACCCACTCAAGGCATGCAGCTCAGTGCTTATAGTGTGCACCTCGGCGCCTCAAACCTGAGTTCCTAATTGCTTGCTTTAATATTTCTAATTTGTAAGGTACCATCCCGAATAAAAGCTCTTTTTTCTTTAACTTTTTATCATCATACCATTCATCCAACTATTTTGCTTCACACATTAACATTCATTTACATTTTTCTGTAGGGCACCGACCCGCACAGTTTTTTTCCTGCCTCACACTTAGGCACTTGAGCGATTGTGAAGTTGACTGTACAAAAAATATGAAGGAAATACCAATACGAAACAATCAAAATTGCCTCTGCTCTTCATGCTGTTCCTAGTTAAATCTATTCATGCCATAAATACCATAACCATATTTTATCAGCCTAACTCTAAACACTTCGTTACATACCATCACAATTTCCATTCAAATACATCAGAAAGAACAGGAATAGTAGAAATACAATGTAATTACCTAATACCCAATTTTTGGCACATATGATGCTTGACTATTGATCCAATCATTTGCTGAGGACTCTTCACTGATGATATGTAAGGCAAAATGTAGGATCCATGTTGTTTCTCAGCATAGCATATCCATCCTGAAACCGGAATAGATGTGTGGGTTTGAGAAGAAAAGATAAGTCAACATGTAAAGAGGAGTTAAATCTCAATTTCAACAAAAGTATTGCTAATTATTGCGCTGTTAAATTTATCAAATTAACTCATAAAATTATTTACCCGACTGAAAACCATTGCCCAATTTCCCTGACTTGACAGCCACATCATCAAACTCGCCTCTTAAGTCAATTATCATCAATAACAAACTTACCCACCTAGCTACCGGAACAAAATTTTCATCGACTAATCACAATTCCCTAATGGACATTGATGACCTATCCTCCTCTTGCTCCCACTCGAATGAAGGCTCTCCTATTTATTGCCTTCCTTCTCCCTCCCCTTCCCATCATCACTAACCACCTTTTTTGAACCACCAAACACAGAAACATCCTCACTTACTTGGCCACCAGAGATCCTTCCATTGATTCCTCACCACTCCCTACCTACGAATTACATCCTCCTTTACAAACCACTAATGGAATTAACTCAAAGGAGGTGAATGAAGATAAAATAAAATGGACAGGTCAAATCTTTTACATTCATATTATCCATCAACATAATATCTATCTCGTTCTCATGGTTAGCAAAATATGGCATGTGCATCATGCCTAGAACGAACAGGCAGAATCAACCCAGAACAAAAAAGAAATAAAGGAACTAGGACCGAGAGATAAAGAACCTTCAATCGACTGTTAATAATGACAAAAGCAACAACACTCGATGTCTCAACAATGAAGGGTCGTTGGTTCTTAAATGATTATTACATCTTTAAATGTAAGGAGGCTTTAGATCAGGGAAGAAAAGATCTCTTAGAAAAGATTTGCTCAAAGTACAAAATCCATCTCTTGTCATCCTACAGGAAATGATGTCTTCCTCAATGGACCGCCATGTTATTAACTTCATTTGGAGCTCACAACATACTCCGTGGTCTTCTTTGGATGCCATTTGATCCTTGGGTGGTATACTCATCATGAGGAAGGAGCTCATCTTTGATATTGGAAGTTGTGGAAGGTATTTTCTCTTCATTCACAATCTTTACCCTGGCGAACGGATTTGACCTATGGATTTCGGGTGTCTATGGTCCAAACTCAAAAACGAGAGAACATCCCTTTGGAATGAGCTCAATGATTTATCAGCTCTCTATGAACCAAATTGAATTAATGGGGGCAATTTCAACATAACTAAGTGGTCATGAGAAAATTCAAATACAAGCTGCCTACACATGGCATGAAAGCCTTTAACAAATTTATTGAATCGCTGATTTGATTGATATTCAGCTTGTGAATGGGAGGTATTCCAACAGTTGCATTCACAAGTTTGGCAATGCTATTGTCCGTAGGCTAACTCGTATCACCTCTCATCAATACCCTATCAAGCTGACTTTAGGCGGAGTTAATTGGGGTCCCACATCTTTTGAATTCAATAATGCATGGTTTTCACCACTCCATTGCACCACTTTTACACACTTGGTGGAACCAAACCCCTTTGACAGGATGGTCTGGTCAAAGTTTCATACAAGAGCTAAAGGGTTTTAGAATGACATTAAAGGAGTGAAACCAAGCCACTTTCGGTAGAATTGATTGAAAAAAACAACCTCTTATGAAGGAGCTTTCTAACATTGATGCTCATGAGGAATTAGGCCCATGGACCGAAACTCTTACACAAAAAAAGTTTTGGTAGTAAAATTGATCCTCTCATTTTTAAGGATGGCATCAAAGGTGTGTTCAATGATTTTTTTAAGGGCAACATCTTTTATCTTCTTACTTCAATCTTGGTGAGGCACCCTTTCCGTGGGGTGAAGAAGACTTTATGGCTTGCTCTCAATATAATTTCACTTGTTTCTTTGGAGTGAAAGGAATGCAAAAGTTTTCGGTGACACCTTTGTTGCTAATAAACTAATTGATGATTGTAAAAGGAAAAAAGGGAAAGAAAAAAAAGTGATCATAGAACTTGATATCGAAAAAGTCTTTGGGATCCAAAAAGATAGGTGCTAAAATGGTGGAAGTTCCTTGATGATATCTTATGCACCAAAGGCTTTTGGATTGAATGGAGAAGGTGGATCAAAGGTTGTATATCTACGGCAAATTTCTCTATTATCATCAATGGCAAGCCCAAAGGAAAGATACGGGCTACAAGGGGATTGAGACAGGGAGACCCCCTTTCACCCTTTCTCTTAATTATGGTGGTTGACTGTTTGAGTAGAATGCTCTCCCTTGCAGAAAATAGAGGGCCAACAAAAGGCATCAAGGTTGGTAAGAATCCCCACATCTCTGTCACTCATTGGCAATTTATAGACGATACTATCCTTTTCTCCTCTCACAATGAGGATCATCTTGGCGACCTTTCTCGAATTATTAGACAATTTGAAGGAACTTTAGGTCTTAATATTAATTGCCAAAAATTCAATTTTTCGCCGTTGATCTATACAATCACCTTCTATCTCATCTTGCTATTCGATTTGTTTGTAAATTGGGCACGGGGCCGAACATCTACTTGGGTTTACCTCTCAATGGAAAGCCAGACACATCTACTTTTAGAAGCCAATTATTGAGAAAGTGAAAGAGGTTATATGGGAATCCCCCATATTTCTAAAGGTGTGGTTGGCTTACACTTATTCAAGCCACCTTGGCAAATCTCCCCATTTATTATTTATCTACTTTAAAGGTCCCAAAAAAGGTGACTAATTGATTGGAGAAGCTGTTGAGGAACTTCCTCTGGAAAGGCAACAAAGATAATAAGGGACCTCATCTCCTTAGTTGGGAGAGTGTTAAAGCCCCCATTGAAGATGGAGACCTTGGAATTCTTTACATTCAGCAAAGAAATGTTTTCCTTTTGGCTAAATGGATTTGGAGGTTTCACAATGAGAAAAGAGCTCTCTAGCATCCGATTATTGCTTCAAAGTATGGTTCTACCCACTTCGATTTAAAGCCGGATTGTATAACTTCACACTCATTCGCTGGTCCATGGAAATACAGACCATCTGAAGCATATTTTCTATGCCCATGTTTCGGTCAAGGTTGGTAACGGTATTTATACATCTTTTTAGACAAACATTTCGCTTGGGAACTCTTCTTTACACCAGCTCTTTCCTAGACTTTATCACTTGTCTAACAGAAAAGAAGCCCCAATTGACGACTTTTGGTGTCCCTTTTCACAATCTTGGAAGCCTCACCTGAGAAGAAATCTTATGGAGGCTGCAATTGAAAGATGGGCCACTTTATCCACCTATGTAAGCCCCTACATAATACCAACAATTCTGACTCGTGCTATTGGGTTTTAGAAACGGGAATTTCTCCTAAAAATCATTATCAAAGGCTCTCTCCACTGGTGAAACACCTAAAAACGCTGCTCTTCATCAAAAGATGTGGTCTGAACGCTCTCCCAAAAAGTGAACTTTTTTATTTGGGAGCTCATTCATTCTTGCATCAAAACCTCTGACAAGCTTCAACAAAGATCCCCATGAATATACTCATCTCCAAACTGCTGCCATTTCTGTTTTAATGGTAAAGAAACTCCAATTCACCTCTACAGCCACTGTATTGCTTCAAAATACTGGAATTATCTTCCAAGGTGTTTTTGGATGGACTTTTCCTAGACCTGGTGAAATTCTCACTTATCTCTCTTATTTTTTTGGGGGCTCCCCTTTAACAAGGATAAAGAGATCCTTTGGATTTATCACACTCTAGTTATCCTACGTATTCAGAGAATCCCTCCTCTCACAGATTACAAATTTATGGGTGTTGGAAAACTCTTATTCCTCTTTTCATTGCCTGGAATATGTCATTTTGTTTCTCCCTCTTGAACTCTACAATGCACTATATTGTTATTTATTTATTTTCCCGGCCGATCAACCAAAACCATCAATAGTGGGATTGGATTACCTACCATATGATGTCGTAAACTACCAGTTTTTAATTACAAAAAACTTAGCAAGTTCAAACTTATCGCTTACAACAACCCTAACATTTATATATATACGAGCAAAAACTATCCAAATTGACCAATTTGAACCCCAATTAAAGAGGTGAATTTGGAATTATCTAACTCTGTGCTACCAGAAAAGAAAAGAGGACTTACCCTTAACTATACCAGATATTTTGAAAAATTATAATTGAAGTGTAATAATTAAATCTCCAAGAAATATATATATATATATACCTGGGCATGCTGATGAGATCATAGGAATGGATGACTTGCATTTTTCCTCATTCTCCATCTGGCTTTTTCTATACCTTGCCATAAACTCATTGCAAGCTTCAATTAAGGTTAAATCTCTACTGCAACTTGTATCAAATATAGCTTTTACTCCCATGGACTTAAAAAATGTCGTGAGTTTCTGGAAAACCTGACCATAGCCGAACACTTCATATGGTTAGTTGCCTTCATAGTGAAAAAAAAAAAAAAAAAAAAAAAAAAATCCAAGCATCCAGTGACATAATACGGCATCAAAAATCACCACCCCAATCATATAGATTTGCCTTCTAGCCCTTGTCCTCTCAAAAGGAATATATATTACAAATTTGAATTCTACCTTCAAGGGAGAGATGCCGAAATGGACAGCAAGTGAGGCACTGGATTGGGGAGATAATGAGACAACTACAACCTTTCCTTTATTTATGTTGGAAAGAAATTCATCCAGACTTTGTTTCTCCAGCATGACAGTCTCAGCTGATGTTACACAACCACTACAATTACACATAAATGGGTCCATTACACATCCCGCGAGGGAAAATATGAGAAATATAAGGGAAATCGAAGAACGATAATTCATGAAAGAAGAAACGTTACTCGATATTATGAAATTAGGGAGTTCCACAATTCAGTTTTTACAAATAATCTGACATGTTTATAAAAAATTTACAGCTTTTCAAATGCTTCACCTTGTATCTAAAAGGTTTAAGAAGTTCCTCCGATTTTGTTATCGATATTCAAAGAGTACAAGCAAGATATATCAAGGGAAAACAGTACATGAAGGAAGAAAAGCATATAAAACGAAAATAATTATAAGTTCATCTTACAGTTCTGTTTGGCCAACAAACCACTTTAATCATTCAAAAATAGTTCACAACAGAGATAGTTAAAATTACCTGCATGCTAAGCAATCCTTCAGTGATATCTTAACTGGTTCTGCTTTCAATTGCTTTCTAGAAGCTGAAA
This sequence comes from Cucurbita ficifolia, assembly GCA_033971965.1. Classification (NCBI taxonomy): domain Eukaryota; kingdom Viridiplantae; phylum Streptophyta; class Magnoliopsida; order Cucurbitales; family Cucurbitaceae; genus Cucurbita; species Cucurbita ficifolia. Next base: position 5,551,185 of record CM066974.1, read on the forward strand.
CCTAGATAACATACGCAGAAATGAAGAAGACAAATCAATAAACAGAAAATTTCTGAAAGAATCTCTTTCGGTCAGTTTTAAGCGTGCTAATTCCTAAAGATTACTAGAAATAGTGGGGGGAAAAAACAAAATCGACCCAAAAAAATTCACTAAAAGGATACAGTGTGCTGCAACTTTTAAGCGAATTGAAGAGGTACCTCAACTTTATCCGGCTTGGTGGAAGTGGCTTTAAGCCCCTTGAGAGAAACTATGCAAGCCTGGGAAGGCGCTATATAATCATTCAGATCCCCTATCCTCAATGTTGCCGAGAATTTCTCAGACATCTCCTAATCACCGAATTCCAATTCAAGAGTTAACAAAACAAATAAAGCAGAATCCAATAACCCACACAGGGGGAATCACAACTCCACCAATACGAGAAAATAAAATTTAGGGTTTCAAAGCACGCAAAACCCTCGAAAAGAAAAGGCGATAGAGACAGGAACAAATTTAAGCCGATCAATCGGAGTCAGAATCGGTTATTTTACCAGAAACTCAGAACGACGTAATCACCGGAAGCTAATAAAAGCGATCCCAAGCAGGGTAATAGAAGAAGGGTCTTAGGGGGAAAACACAGGAAAGAAAAAAGACTACGGCGGATTGGTGGTGGCGGCGGCGCACCGATGAGGGTATTCTCTAAGGGGAAGAGGTTAACGGGTACGTGCCGGGAACAGTCCCGGCGATGAGGAGAAACGACAAAAGGGAACAAAAGAGAGAATTGGGATGAAACAGAACGGTGGTGATGGAACCTAGAGGTGAACACAAGAGGAGCTATGTCGTGTCGGGTAGTAGAATGGCAGCCAAAACCTCCAGAATCAGCGGAAGTCGTTTTTTTTGTCTTTTTTTTTTTTTTTTTTTTTTGCACCGTACCTCCCGATAATTGTTCATAATTTATTGTTTTTTAATAAATAGTTATTTTAAAATTTTAGTTTTTCAATATAATCTTTTAGCCTACCCTCATCTTAATTACCTTGGGCGACCGTTCAATCACTATACGTAACAGTCAAAGCTCACCGCTAGCCGATATTGTTCGCTTTGACTTATTATGTATCGTCGTTAGCCTCCGATTTTTAAACGTATCTACTAGAGAGAGAGGTTTCCACACTAAAAATGCTTTGTTCCCCTCTCCAACCGATGTGAGATCTCACAATCTACCTCCCCTGGGGTCTAGCATCCTTGTTGGCACACCACCCCGTCTCTTGGGTCTAGCGTCCTTGTTGGCACACCACCTCGTGTCTGGCTCTGCTACCGTTTTGTAATAGCCCAAGCCCACCGCTAATAGATATTGTCCACTTTGGCTCGTTACGAATCACCGTTAGTCTCACGATTTTAAAACGCATCTACTTCGGAGAGGTTTCTACACCATGAATGTTTCATTCCCCTCTCCAACCGATGTGGGATCTCACACTATAACTTTATAATCTTAGCTTTCCATTTTGGTTCATGCCTCACTCTCGACTGAAGTGGCTACTTGGTCATCTAAAGCTCTAGGCAAGTTCTAGCTATGGTCGTACTTATCCTCTCAATGTTCTCATAAGGTTCATGCATTTTAAAGTTCAACTAACTCTCAACGTACTACTGTGAACCACTACCGCTCCTGCTAGGTTCGCTAACCAACAAACACTCTAATAATCTCCATAGAATACAGTCATAAATCATAACTCTAGTTCTATAGTTATCCAAATCCCAGATAATCGAGCCAAGTTTATGATTAGGGGTTAGTTGGCAAACCTTTAATCGTCCCTATATAACCGCATAAACATCTCATGCATGAACAAAGTTTGACCAACTCTCAAGGTACTACTACGAACCCTACAACTCGTGACAGGTTTACTAAGAGAAAATTAATTGGAAAACTCCATAATAATCCCCACACAAGACAATCATATATCAAAAACCAGTTCTATACTTATTTGAACCCCTGACAATCGAGCAAGGTTTACGAATAGAGACTAATTGGAGAACCAGATAAAAATTACATACGTAAACAAATTATGAATAAAGCTAGAGCATAACAATCTAAACATGGACACCTAGTCATGATTACATTTTCGTTCGGTTCAGAGTTACGTTCGTTCATTTTTTAGGAAGCGTGTATCATGGCAATTCGACATGCTTTTCATAGATCAAATCATCTCCGTTCAAGCTTAAATTTCTATTGCATGCTTCTTATATCATGCTTTCATACATACTTTAAGCATAACTTAATCTGAAGTTTGGAGGTGCCACTTACGTGGATTGCATGACACTTTTTACTCATGTTCGTGTTTCTTTTAGGTTTTAGCAAAGTTGTAATGCTCTTCAAGTTGAATCCATAGACACCAAAATAGCATACTTTTATTAAGAAATGAGTAAGTTATGAGCATTCAAAGTTTCTGCGTTATTTTCAAAACTTATCCATGTGTTTTCCACCACTCATATCTCGTGTTCTAGACCTCTAATGAATCTACTTCCTTAAGCAACATTGTAGTACTCTTCAAGTTGAATTCATGGACACCAAAATTGTGTACTTTTGTTAAGAAATGAATAAGTTATGAACGTTCAAAATTTTCGAGTTTTCCAAAACTTACCCACGACTCACCTCCAAAAATTTTAATAGTTAAGATATAACTTAGATTAATATCTATGTAATAACTTAACTTTATAGACTTTTTCTTTTTTTATGATCTTGAAAGCCCAAAAGATTCATTAAATATATAAGGATTTTTTATTGATAAAAACTAATTAGTCATTAAATTCTAGAAGATATGACCTTAACATTCATGAAATTGCATCGTGCAGACGATATATTAAGGAGTTTATTAAGATTACAATGCCCTTTGAATGAATAATAATGATGGGCAACAACCACTTCCTTTAGATGTCCACGGGGGCAGACGTTGGGAGGGGAAGCTTTCTCCGTCTCCATCCCGCCACCTATTTCATCTTCCATTACTGCAAATTCTCTATTTATTTTTGTAGAATCAAGTTTCCTGCAAGAAACTTTTTGGAAATATAATTCCGGCTTCATTTATTTAACAAGAAAATAATATTTCTCACTCCCTCTTCCATTCCCTTCCCCGATCAAGGTGGGTCCCAACTTCATGGGTAAAATGGATATCTCTAACTCCGCTGACCACCAAGCCATTCGTAGTATTTTAAAAACAAATTTGAAGTTATTGATTTAAGAGAGCAAACCAACATACTTACTAGAAAATATATCAAACATGAGTATTTCAATTCTAAACCATTATTATAAAAGTGTGGAAAAAAGGGAACTGTAGAGATCTAGCTTGAATGCATAACAGCAACAATTCTCAAAGAAATAGGACCATTTACTATTATTGATGAGCTTTACAAGTATAGCATGCACACGATGGTATTACACGCCCTAAAGCTCAAAATAATGGACTATTCTTCACCCAAGCAATAATAAACAAAGAAGAACGCCTGGCATATATAGCTCCAGTTGTTGGACCAGATCCAATATAAAATGGTTCATACAGTGACAGTAGGTGACAAAGTACAAAAAGGTATGTAGAAGGATCAAGAATGCGAACCTGGGTGGAAGAAATGAGATTCAGTAAAATTTATGCATTGCCTTTCCATACGTATATTTAGCCTCGTCGGATCTCCGGCCTGTTTTCGTAACGTTTGCTTTGTTGGAATTCTGTCTGCAATCAGAACTTTTGGACAACTTCCTGGAACAAGATTCAAAACCTGATTCCATTCTGTTATGGGATGAAATTTCATATCCCATTGCCTCAAACTCCTGTGGGAACGAGTTCAGTTGATTAGTTTGTTAAATGAACACTCTTGGAGTGTGAGAAATTAACAGCAGAAATAGGCAGTTAAACCTTGGATTTAGTTGCATAATAGGGTGTTAGACAGGGATTCATATCCTTCAACAAAAAGTCATCCGGACTGCCTGGGGACGTTGGATCACAGTCACTGAACTCCTGAGTTACACAAATGCTGGATGAGTGATTTAACATCTAGTAGATAAATAGACTATGCTTTGGTGCAGCAAAGTCCTGGATGATTAGTAATAGGGCCCTACTAACCATACTCTAGAGCTTTGCTCGTTTGAGCAAACAGGGAATCGTGACAGGATTGATATGAACCAACATTAAAATGATGGACATGAAGATCGAAAGATATCTTTTGTGCTTACCAATGAGTTAGAAGCATCCTCGTGATGATCATATGTTGGTGTGTGAGGAGAACTACTACCTTGTAACCAAGACTTTCCTGAATATTTATCAGCCTTTACCTGCACAAAATAAAATGTCAATTGTACTATGAGCTAAATCAATTGCCACAGAGGAAGCAACGAATACCCACACAATAGCAGCTATTCGGTATCAGAATCATATCACGAAACATCCAAATTTCATTAGAGGCTCTTTTAGCTTTTAAGCAGTCGTACTTTCATAGCTCATATCAAAGAAATGAAAGCTTTCAGAGGCTAGAGCTAAATTATATCATCCTATAGTTAAAAGCATCAGCTCAACAATTCAACAACAACAAAGCAACAACAAAGCCCTATTGAGGATTATTGAAAGGAGTAGTCCTACGTTGGCTAATTAAGAGGAAGATCATGAGTTTATAAGGAACACAATCTACATTGGCATGAGGCCTATTGAAGAAACCAAAAACAAAACCATGAGAGGTTATGCACAAAGTGGACAATATCATACCAATGTGGAGTTCATGGTTCCTAACAAGCCCTTTGGTGATAGGTCTGATTCCTACGTTTCAGGTCTAAGTTGTAATGATATATATCATTGTAAATAGTATTGCTTTCTTTCATACCTCGGCTAGGTCCTCGGCGAGGGAATGAAGCTGGCCAGTGAGAGTGGTGACCTGCTTTTGTAGAGTGGGGATGATGTGTTTGGCTTGCTTCAACTCTGAACCCTGCTTTTCAAGGATGTCTTGAAGCTGCGAGTTCATAACATCTGGGAACAATATTGCATTCTTCAATGACTTTATTTCTTCTCTTTGCTTCAAACATAAATCTTTCAATTTCTCAATCTGATAGCAACAACAATAAGAAACAGTGTTGTGTTAACAAACAATATGTGCAAAATGACAGGCACAATACTCCCTAATCATAACACAAAATTCAACCATAAGTACCAAAATCGAATCACGGAATGATTTCGCACAAAAAAATCAAACATAATAGAGAAAGGTCCGAACTTAATAATGAGAATGCCATATTTAGCTAAAGACTAAAGAGCGTCTAACATGACCAAAAAACTTTAACCACAACAATGTTCTTATCCCTCACTCGTTGTGAATCTTTCAGGAAGAACGAAAATTTAACACAAGTGCATTAATAATAAGGAATCAGCTCAAGGGAAAGCTTTGGAACGGATTACCTTGTTGATCGAATATCTCAAAGCAAGAACACTTGTTTAAGATTCGAATCACTTCACAAGCAAGATCGATTATGTTTAACTTAAATGATTCTAAACATGCCATCTAAACTTTGCAGTATAATTTAGAACGGAAAGTAAAACATAGTATTTTTCTAGTTAAAAAAGTATACTCAATCCTCACCTCTCTGTACTTCTCCTCCAGAACTAATTTGAGCTCAGTGATCTCCAACTCCTGCTCCTTATTCAAACCCAAAAGCTCTCTTTCACTCCTCAGCACCATCGCCAATGTCCTCGTATTCCCTTTAACCTCCGTCAACGCCTTCACCTCCTTCTCCTTCTTTTCCACCGATCCCTTCCCAAACAGCTTCTTATGCAGCCCTCCGAAGTTCGTCCCCTTCCTCGCCGTCTTCTTCAAATCCTCCGCAATTAAATCCGACGGAATCACCAACCCCGCCGCCTGCTTCACCGCCTTCGGTTTCGAACCAGACCGCTTCTCCATGAATTTCTTCACCATCGCCGTCAAGTTCTGATCCGACGGCTTCGCCTTAGCTCTAGCCAAATCAGTCGCCTTGATTTGAACAAGAGCGCGCGAAGACGATGAATTCGCAGCCATTGGAGACTTGAGCTTGAACTCAGAGGAAGAAGAAGGATCGGAGAAATGGGAGGAAGTAGAAGATCGCACATCGTAGGAACAGTAGCGCGAAGAGGGCTTGATGACTTTCGCCATAGATGAAAAGCTCGAGATCTTGACAATGAAAGATATCAATTACACGCACAAATCTTCGAAGAAAAACTAAGATTTTGGCAATGTTTGATTCAGCGCATTTTTAGGGCTTTTTTTCTTTGAGTTGGAGAAGATGGTGCGAAGAGATTGGTTTTTTTTCAAAACAAGGGACGAAGGTTCGATTCTGCTTTGGAGTGAACACGTGGCAGCTTCTGCAGCTCTGTGTTCGGCGCTTTCTAAATTCAAATAATCATAAACTATCTGTTGGCGGGAAAATGGAACTGCGGTATGAAACGGTGCCGTTTGGTAGTGGATAACACGGTGCTCATAAATCAGCTTAGCTTGTCGATTTAATTTAATATATAGTCTTAACTTTTAAAAAAAAATTAGGTTAAACTTTATATTTTGTTGTAAAAATATTCTTCAACTTTGAAGCTCTTTTATATAATTATTTTGCTCGAAAGTTTTCAACAAAAAAAAATAAAACAGCAATAATATAATAATTAATATTTTTTTAATCGCTCGTTGCACAATAAAAAAATTTTAAAAAAATATTTTTTTCTTAATCTTAAGTTAAATAAAAAAATGAATTTACACATTTGGGTGTGGGATTAAAAAATATCTCTTAAAGTTTTAAAAAGTAAAAAAAAAAAAAAAACAAGCGGTCAATTTTTTTTACGAAGATTGAGAGTTTTTTTTTTAATATTTGTAATTGATAATAATAATTATTGTAATTTGTGAATGTTTAATATTTGAGCTTTGTCCGATTTTAGTTATTAATATAATATGTGACAAATGACTGAGTATAATTTTTTTTTTTAAAGAATTAAAAAGAAAAAACAAGTTGTTAACCCAACCCAACCCAACTCGAAAACATAGAATTAGGTTAGGTTGAGTTGAATTATGAACTCGGCTTAAATTGCACATCACCAACCCAACTAACTTAAATTTTTAGATTGTTCTAAAAGAACTCAACCGAACCCGTGTGCACCCCTACATGTAAGAGAGAAAGAAGGTGTGACTCAAAGACGATAGCTCGTGTACAACCTAACTTTTAATGGTCAAACGACCGATAGATGATAGCCCAAAGAAAAATTGATGCTTTATCTTTGTGGGACCTCATATATGTGTGACTCACGTTTTCTTCTTTTTATGACTCTTCCGAGTCCCTACTTGCATTTAGCATTTGGTGTAGGTCGATATTAATGAAAGTGGTATGCTCTGGTGACAGTATTGATGCCATAATTATTATTTTTTTTTTGGAGAAAATTTTGAAATTAGTGAAAATAATTAAAAGTATTAATGAAAACTTAATTAATGCTGATTTAAACTACAATTGACCATCTGCGTGAGAGTTCCATATTAATTGGGGAGGAGAACGAAACACTCTTTATAAGGGTGTGGAAACCTTCCCCGAGCAGACGCGTTTGAGGGTAAGCCCGAAAGTGAAAGCCCAAAGAAGACAATATGCGGTGGACTTAGGCCGTTACAACTAAACACCAGCGAGGAGGGCATCATCTCTTAACAATGAAGTTGTGCCGTTACAATATGTACATTGAAAGTCGTTGAATTTTGAAAATTATCCAGGTTTCTTAATGTAAAAACGAAAAATTCAAAAAATTCAAAAAATCCGTAGCTTGATCTCCACGAAATTAAATATGAAATTTCGTAAGAATAGAAATTGAAACAAGTAACCGGAAATTAAATATGGACATCTCTTAATATGATGTCGAGAAGTAACCTGAATTAAACAACATAGCGGATCAGTTGTATCAACGTATTTCTCATTACAAACTAACCGAAAATTTAAACAGTAAATCTAAACAAATCCATAAGAATAAAGTTTGATATGTTTACAACAATTATCCATTTACTTAGCATCATCATCAGATCCCAAAACTTGATTCAAGCATGATTTCTCAATCTACACCCATCATTTCCTGCTAACGTCGAACTGATAACTTGGCATTTCTTTTGGTCACTATAGAGGCACAAATACTGAAACATACACGAGTTTAAAATCCGAAAAACGAGCCGACCAGGAAAGCAGCCATGAATAGAGCAGCCGCAAGCATGAAGAACCTGCATTATCCGAAATCTGGGCTGCAAAAATCGACCGAACGGATCGGTAGTGTACACGTAAATCTCTTTAAAATTGTGTCATCTTCAAGGCCTCCTGTTTTACATGCTCTCTTTCACTTTCACCTTGTACAAAGGCCTCTTCATGAAAGGGGTCTATACTTCTTTCAGCCTGTGAATTATTTTCAGTGCTTGTATTATCAATGACAGCTCCAGAATTTACTACTCCATTTCTATAAAGAGTATCTAATTCTTGAAAATATGGGCATGTCTTACCGTTTGCAATACTAGCTTTCCCGGTTCCTATTGTTCTTTTGAAATACTTGTTCATATTTTCCCACTTTTCTTTGCATTTCTTTGCCGAACGGTTGTAACCGATCTTCTGCATCTCGACTGATATCTCCTCCCATATAGATCCTTTTGAGCCTGTAGCACGGAATTTATGTTCGAGCGATGTTCGAAGTGATATCAAAGATTGTACTTCAGCTCGAGGCCATCTTCTACTACTTGGATCGCTTTTTAGCTCCTTCTGTATGCTGCTTTCACCTCCATCGTCTTCTGTACAGTGGTTTTCGACTGGTTGTGAGATTTGGATTTCATGGCCGAGCAGATTTTGGATGAAGGAGATAATTGCTAAGCTGCGAGACGTTTCTTGGGCTCTCAACTCCTCGTCTTTTCTCATTCTTTCGATCTCTCTCTGTTTCCAAGCTTCTTCTCTGACTATTCTCTCTTTCTCATTCTTTTCTATCATGTCTATCAACTGCTTATGCATCTCCTCCTGTTTATTCATTACCTTCATTATCAAATTTTCCACAAAAAGCTCGAGTGATCTTGTCGTTCTCTTTCTCTTATGGTTTAAATGTTTTTTTGTGCTTAAAACGTCATCACCGCCATCTGAAGTTGAGCTGGAAACAAGTAATCAAGTAATTTTGTTTAAGAAGAGTTCGTCATATATTATCGAGCATAACTATATATATCTACCTATGTTCATCAGAAAAAGTATGCATCTATGTATCTATGCATGTATCATGCTGTGCTTTCTACTTATTTGATCTGATAAAACTTCAATCAAGATAACATAAGCTGCTGTGTATGTATTACAATATTAAACAAATTAAAGGTAAGGAATTCCATAAAATCACTTTCGTTAAGCTTGCTTTCAGTTTCGATAATAGAGCAAGCGCCTATGAGAAGGAATTTGCATATTTTACGCAGACTTTAAGGATAAGGGTGTCGGGAAAGAGGAGGATACCTTCCGCCATGAAAGAAAGCTAAATATTTTGAGAAGTAAAAAAGTGGAGTTAATGGGTGGACGACGACCTGAAATGCTTAGTCAAGATTCCAAGTTCGAGAAGGGTAAATGTCAATGATCAGATGAAAGATTCAGTCTGAAGCAGGCTTATTGAATAATCGATCAAACCAGTTTCTAGTTGCAGGACGAAAAGGAGGTAAATAGTCTCAGTTCTGAGCTTAACTACATGAAGAATGATAATGTTACATGTAAATGGGAAAGATTGAAGTTCGAGAAGCGGGTTTCGATTGCTTTATCTGCCTTTTCTCCTCTTTTTCGTAACTTCTTCATTATCAATGAAAATTTTGGTTTCCTTTTCAGAAAGAAAAAAAAAGTAATATAAAAGCAGAAGTCCTAAAAATGGAATGTAATCAACATATCAGAACAAGAACATTCTATTCAATTCATTCTATCCTAAACCCATTGTCACAGATTCAGCAGATGACCACAACAAAAGGAAATCCATGACTAACCATCCTAATTGTATCAGAAACCCAAAAGAATTCACAAGATTTTAATTTTCAAGAATCGAAAGCTAATCAGTTTCAAAATGAAGAACAGATTCTTGCACTTCTAGATTCTATATCCAATACCACACAAATGAAGAACAGTTTCGAAATCGAAAGCGAATCAGTTCCGAAATGTATAATATTTCTTCCTCCCCTCACCTCTTCTTTCTAACTGTCGTCTTAGATTCGTGGCACAATCTTTTGTACAAAACCATTTCATGGCACAATCTCTTTTCTTTTCTGGGACAATATGATGGTTGCTAGTGATGTGAACTTTAAAAAAGGAGAGAAAAAAGAAGAATCTTTTATGGCTCTGTTGACCTTGTCATTTTGTTGCTTCAAATTGGTGCACTCTCCTAAAAGGGTTTTGTAAACTTACTTACTCCCTGTTCTTATTAATTCCATTGGGATATTTTTGGGAATCTCCTGTTTGTTTCTTTTATTTATTATTTTTTTTTTTTTTGTTCATCTCATTTAATATGATAAAAAAAAGTTTCTCCTATAAGAATTTCCATTTATCTTATTTCTAACCATAAATGTTGGAAATTATACAAGATTCACCTTTAACTTCTCTAGTTTTTTCTGAAGAATTGAGAATTGAAAGAAATAAAACCGACTTTGAATGAAGAGAGATCAAGAAATCACCAAACTGAAAGAACAATTTCTTTTTCATATTTTATAAGGATCACTTTCCAGTGAAGCTTTCCTTTGATTTTCTCACTTTTCCATGAGAATTCAGAGCTTACGATCATAAAGTAATTGGCGTTTCCTAAACAAATTCAAAGCACCCAAGAACTCTAAAATATGTGTGTGTGTTTGTGTAATTAAAGTAAATAAACTTCAATAGTTCAATTGAAGAACAAAAACCCCAATTCTAGAGGCGATGTTTAGTTCAGAGTTCAAACTCACCACGAATCGTCATCCAATTGCGGTCCTTCAAGGCTCCGGCTCAAATTCTCCGCAGCGATGGCAGCATCTGTACCACCGTTCTTCGTCTCTTCCTCCGAGAAGAAATTGTTTCCGATGATATCGCTGAAGCCGCCATTATCCTTGGCGTCGGGCTTATCATCTTTCTCAGAGGAATTGAAGTACTGGCAAGGGTCAATATTAGCCACACAGAGCTGATCGCCAGAAAATCCACCCTCTGGTGACGACGAAACACATTGGAAACTCCTTAAGGCGCCATCGAAGATGTTGTCGGCCTGAGAACCCGCTGGGGACCTACCGTTGCAGCGGATAGGACGGAGCTTCTGCGGCGGCGGCGGAGGGTTTGGTAAGTGGGCGATGATGTCGGCAGAGGGAAATACGGCGGACGGAGCAGCGTAGAGGAGGTCCGTCGGATCTGGAAATGGAGCAACGTGCTGTGGGAAGCTGTCGGAGCTCGGAATCCGGTGATCGCCGGTGAAGAGGTCCATCCTGCGGCGGTTGAGAAGTGGTAAAATTTTGGCGGCGAGGAGGGTTTTCGGTGGGTGAAATTGACCAAGTAAATGGAAGTAAAAAGGTTAAATGGAAATACGCAATTACGTTATTACCCTTATTCTTTTTCAATAACTCCTTTTGTATCCCCTCCTTGAAAATGGGCTCGTGTTCATGTTTGGGCCGGCCCACCATTCAATTAACCCGATCCAAAGTGACTTTTTCTTAAAAATAAATAAATAAATCAAAAGTGGCTTATGTGAATGGACTTTTTTTTCCAATAGTTATTACTTATTGGTTAAATATGAAATTTAAATTTAAATCATAATTTTTTTTAAAGTTCGAGCCATGGGTGTTCACATATGACTCGAGAATCCGATCAACCTAGACTACTCAATCTGAATCATAAAGGTTGGGTTGGGTTAGATTTTTTTTTGTTTGGTTTGGGTTGAATTTTTTAAACTTCGAAAAATGGATCTGTGTTGCAGGTTGACTTTTTTTTTTTTTTGTCGGGTCAACTTGACCAATCCCAAAATAGGTTATAACCCAACCCGACCATATCTTACTTTTAAGATTATTATGAATATTAAAAATATTTGATGTTTATGTTTGTGAATGTTTGATATTTGAGTTTTATGAGATTTTAGTTATTAATATACCACATATATCGTGGATAAATAGAATTAAAAATAATAATAAAAGAGAACAAAACAACTCGAAAACTAAATCCAGCCCAACCCGAAAATAGAGGGTTGGGTTGGAGTTTTATTGGGTTACTCGGATCACCGACCTAATCAACTGAAAATTTTTTATTGGCCCAAAAATTTCTCCAATCCAACTCGACTAAACTTATATAGACCCATATTTATATTTAGTCGATTGTATAGTAAAAAAAACGAGAGAAATTTAATGAATATAAATGGAAAAAGAAAAATTTAGAGATAATATATACGCTTCTTACTCATTTATATTTTATACGCAAATATTTCTTATTATTATAAAATATTATTTATTTCCTAATAAATAATACGATTTTATTTTCTATATTTTAAAATTTCACATTATCCTTGATATTTTAATATTTTCAATCAAGTTTGTATTAAAAAAAATATGTTCAATTTTGAATAAATAGCATGGTGATAAATAAATAAAAAATTTAAAAAAAAACCTTAAAAAAACATGGTGACATGACATTTAACGAACAATCTTACAATTATAATATTTTTATAAAAAAAATTCAAGAAAATACTACGCACCCAAAATTATAAAAACTACCCACTTGGAATAGTCTATTCACATTCACAACAAAATTGTACAACTATTTCTCCTTTGAATTAATTGCAATTATGATATTTTTACGTGTTTATCGTTCAACGTTGATATAAATAATAAATTAATATTTGAGTTAGAGGTGTTTATATGATCTGATAACTCGATCAATTCCAACTATTTAACTAAAATCTTTGGCTAGATTTTTTTTTTCCTATTTAGGTTGGGTTGAATTTTTTAAAAATCGAAACTTTGGATCGGTTCCTGATTTGACACTTTTTTTTGTTGGGCCCGACCAACTCAAAAATAGGATTGCAATCAACTCTACTGTACTTTTAAAATTACCATGAACATTAAGAATATTTTATGTTTGGAACCGATATTAGTAATGCGTTCTGACTTATGAATATTTGATATTTGAGTTTTATGATATCGTAGTTATTAAGATAACATTATTGTGAATGAGTAAGTTTTTTTTTAAATAATTAAAAAAAAACAACTCGACAACCTAATCCAACCTACCTGAAAATAGAGGGTTGAGTTGGATTGTGAATTCTATTCGGGTTGCTCGAGTCACCAATTTTGAGTTGGTCCGTAAGCTCTAAATTTTTAATTTTATGTCTATTGGATATTTGAAAAATTCAAAATTTTAAAAAGTTAATTGATCTATAAAATATAAATATAAATTTATGTTTAATAGAATTTAAGAAAAGGTAGAAATTGAGAGACTAAATTTATAATTTTGAAAGTTTAGAATATAGTTTAAACATATCAGAGCATTCTTTTGTGTAAGAGAGTGACTTAGCGTCACGATCTTGACACGCTCATGACAAGTCTTAAGAGAAATTTAAGGTTTATTATAATCATGGGCATTACAATACGACTATGACTAGTTTATTGTATTCATGGGCATAACTTTGTCTATCACTGCCTTTTGCATGTTCTTGCTCACATTTTAGCTAAGCTCAAACTCCTCGCTACAAGATCGACAAATTTGTCATGGTTGCTACCTGGATCTTCCTCCCACACTTCTCATAGCGGATAGCAACATTGAAGACGAAGAAAATATAAAAGTCCGTCTATTTTTATGTGGGTCCTAAACATAATTTGATTCTAATCCATGAAAAGAGCAGTGTAACGGTTGGATTCTAATCCATGAAATGATATAACTGGCTCAAAGCCACAAAGCTCTCTAATATCAACCGATATTCTAATGACCAATTAACCTCCGATGCTTCTAGATTATACGAAACCGAATAAAAAAAGTACACGAAAAAATTGATTTGATAGACGTTTCAAAGTGGATTACTAAGAAAAAGATAAAAAGTTATATTTTCTTTATTTTATGGGTTGAAAAGTTCTCCAAATAATATTTGACAAAGAATATAATGCATGTAATAATATAAAATGGTCACTTGAATTTGACAATTATTGTTTTTTACTTCTTTGCTTAGGCATTACTTAAAGTCAAAGTAAATAATTTGCTCTTACATGCTTTTCATTTCATAATTGCATAGTATCTTCACAATAGAACAAACAATCCACTTTACTAATATACCCTCAATCATCCCATCAAATTACATGAATCCACCCTTTTAAAAATCAAACTATTTTTTAAAAAAATAATTTTTAGCTTAATTGCCACCTTAGCCGCTCTTGGGATGATTTTAGAGACGACGTATTCCCATTGACTATATAATCGTGTGGTTTCTTGAAAATTTAAAAATCGATTTCCTCCATAATCATAGTCGGTAATAACATCACTGTTCTCATCGCTTGATGGATAAAGTTATATGGTGATGGGCCAAGAATGCTATACTTACACACAAGACAACCTCTCCCGAAAGCTTCGTGGAGACTACGTTACGATAACGGACGACTGCCAAGACATACTATTTTGCTTTTGATTTGGGTAATCTCGAATCAACTATCGAAAGAATCGTTGTCGTTCTTCACTTTACTTGCATCTTTTGGGTAGGCTCGAATTAACTATTGGAAGACTCGTTGTCGTTCTCCTCTTTACTTACATCTTTTGGGTAGGCTCGAATTAACTATTGGAAGACTCACTGTCGTTCTCCTCTTTACTTGCATCTTTTGGGTAGGCTCAAATTAACTATTGGAAGACCGGTTGTCGTTCTCTCTTTACTTAGATACACTGCCACACTCATAAATTCATAAATGCATAGGTAAACCACCAATGGAAAATTTGTGCAAAGAAAGATATAGCAATTGCTTAGGCTTGATATCATATTGTTGAGGTAGCTTTGAAAATTTAGGATGTGGATAGGAAACCTTGTGTGGTCTTCTACCAGAAATTTTGTTCTTAAAGATTGGTACACCAACTTCACAATTCTTCTCTCCTTCTCTCTCATGTCAAGTTTAGACAAAGAACATAGGATATTGACCTACTTCATCAACTTCCCCATCCAACTACCAACTTCTTCATGTATGTGGGTGGAAAAGACCCTTTTGCCCATTCCCCAATATTGTTTTCCTACCAACAACACTACCAAGTGGGGCAAAGATATCTGAATCCAATACTTTTTTTGTAATTATCTTAAAAAGATAAGGAGGGTCAAGCTCCTCTCATCTAAAAATGCAGCCTTGTGACCAAATTCACAATAAAATACTTTAAAAAACAATCTTTTTCATTTGGTAAAGGACATAGAGGGGAAGATGGCGAAAATCCAACATAGAGGAACTGCCTGGTCAACGTCAAACCCGGAAGGGGTATTTCTGTAAATTCGAAATGTAGGGTCGTCTCTTTTGTTATAACATTATATAAACCAATGAATATGTATCTAAAAATGGTGTCATATTGATAAAGCAAGAAGATGATTACCAGAGTTTGTAGCTTCCACAATTCTGTCAGCCTGTTTTGGCTTTGTTCGTTCTTCTTCTTCCTCCTTTTCGGCCATGGATTTCCGATGGTTGTCGAGTCTGCAGAAGGTGAGACCCCGTTAACCGATCTTTTGGGTCGAGATGATTGGAGGCAGATAGCTGGATATGGTGAGGAGAGACTGTCCACAGTTTTGGTTACAGGCTCTGTTCTTTGTGAAGCTTGTTTGCATGGTGATGAACATCAAGTTCATGCATGGCCTATTGAAGGTAACACAATAGCAGCTAATTTCTTAGTTCAAAAACACAACCTATGAAATCAAGCTTGGTTTTTTTACCTTTCTGATGATTTTAAAATCAATCACTACAGGTGCCATGGTGGGTGTGAATTGCAGGAACACTGGAAAAAACAGCAAATCTTATGAATGGGTTAATGGAGTTACCGATGAATTTGGAGACTTTGTTATTGATATTCCCTCCCATCTTCATGCAACCCGCAGCTTCGAAAAGGCCTGTTCTGTCAAGATTCTTCGGACACCGAAGAACACACGCTGCCGACCTGCTCATTTAGTTGCCAGTGAACAGCTGCAATTATCGTCGTTCGGAGGTGGCATAAGGACATATACTTCTGGCATGCTCAGGCTGCAGCACCAAACATCTCGACCTCTGCAAGCTTGTATAAGAGGGGAGGAGTAACCATCAGACCACAAGAGAAGCCTAGTAAAGTGAATTAATTGGTTACAGACCAGAATATATGGCTCATGTAGATGGCGCTGAAGTCACAATGATGAGTTATTCATTTGTAGTTAGCACGATAAATCGAGCTTGCATAAATATGTATCGTTTGTGTATAAAAACATCTAGATTATGTAATACCGCAATCTATTTCATACCAAATACGACAGATGCTGCATCGAGTCTTCCACACAGTTGAACTTACTCACAAGGTTGTAAGTCTACCCTTAAAAATCTATTGGGAGCCAAAGAGATCATGTGTTCTTTAATAATCAGTGCATGGCCTGATGGATGATCTAATCCCAAACAAAAGATGAACTATCATAAGAAGATCAGTTCATATAGCGAATGAGAAAACATTAGTTAATGAGCATTACACGATGATGAATGATGAAAAACTGAAGTCGCTCAGTGTTTCTCCTCTTTATTTTCCTCTACTTGAGAAGCTATGTATCGTGCTACATCGGCACAGCAGGTAAGCTTATCTGCCTTTTCATCAGGGATTTCAATGGAGAATTCTTGTTCAAAAGCCATAACAAGCTCCACCCTGTCCAAGCTGTCCAGGCTTAAGTCCTTCTGAAAATCAGCCGTTTCGGTAACCTGCTCGGTCGTTTCAATAGCATATGATAATTAGGAGAGAATCTACAAAAATCCTGGCAAGTGATATAAAAATTCAAAGACGAGATAATAGGTGATCGATCCTGGACTAATTACCTTACTGGCATCAATTCTATCGAACTTCTTAACCAATCCAATCACTCGATCAACTATTTCGTTGGAGCTTGTATCTGTTGATGTGCACAAATGGCGACTTAGCTTCTCCATTATATTCTCATCCTTTATCAACAACTGTGTTGTAGTATTAGGTACTCTGATCTTCATGTGCTTCAGGATTGAATTTCTGATGCTTTGCATGTTTACAGGAGCTGAAATTAACAAATTCCATTAAAGCACAGATAACAAAGGATTGACAAGTTCCGGTATCATAGATAGGAATACAAATTATCAAAGTTTGAAATGTGAAATGTCCTCAGTGTATGAAGGGAGTTCAACAAATAAATTTTGCACGTGCATGTTAAGTTATCAAGATCTAACTTTTCTCAAACCTACAACTTCAAGAACTAATGAAACACATGACAATATCAGAGTCCTTGAAAGAAAATACAGAATTGGCCATTGAAAATAATGTGTCGTAACGGGACAACTAAAAGATACCAAGCTCTATAAGCACTGGCCATAAATTTTGTTAGCAAAATCAAGAAATTTAAGGGCATGTCTAAGTAGAAATGCATCACCATCTGAGCTAAATCCACAAGGAACAATTCCAATTCATAAAAAGACTGGTACAGAAACAGGAAGTCATCAACCAAAATGAAAAAAAAATTGATAAATAAAGGAAACGAAAACAGAGGGCATGAGTGATATTTTGTTCATAATAAGAAACAAGAATATAGTTTATTATAAAGTTCAAGGGGAGGTGACATCCTCGAGGAGAGACGAGTTACTTTAAAAGTCGATAACATAGAACAAAATGGAAAAAGAAATTAACTAAAGGCAGAAAATAGTGTGTGCTACCAGATAAGCAAAAGTATTATAAAAAAATTGTTTAAAGAGCTACGTAATCATAGCCATGTAAACACTTACTGCGGTCAACTTTTTAACTAAAGCACTAACAAAGTGACAATTCCAGGGATCATTTAAGACTATTTAAAACTTAGCTTTCCAAACTATTGAAGGAAACGTATATTTCATTTTGGATTTTCTTCAAAATAGTTGTTATAATGCCTTGTATTATTAAAAATTTGCTAGTACTACTAACTTCTCAAAAATGTCTTAAATTTTGTCTTCATCCATCATGTCTTGTATATTAAGTGCATGTTTGAGATTGTCGTGCTTAAAATCACCCCAAAACATGTTTTCCTTGAAATTCAATTTTGATCATACGAAAATCAGTTTCAAAAGTGTAAAATCAAACGTTGATTTTGAATGATTAAAGTCAGGTTGAAGTTGAATATGACAAAGATGATTTTAATCCTTTCAAAATCTATCTCATGCCCTAAATTCAAAATAGCAAACCAATAATCTGCAGAGAAGTATTTGAATGTATCGAAAGAAACATATTTTAGTTACCTCTACACAGTGTCCATGTCCTAGATCTGTAGAAAATGACAAGTTGTTCGGTCCTTATTGAATCATGTATTTCGTCCACTGTTATAGAGCCGTCCCGATGAGTTCCTAACCCCGTTTATTAGCCCCAAGATGTTCCTAACTGCTAATTAATAACTATAGCAAGCACTAATCAACATTTTAACACCTAAAATATGTAAACCACACCGATGGCGATGGGTTCCTAACCCCGTTCAAGCAGAATCAACAGAAGGGATTCTTGGTCATCAAACTCATATGACATACAAAGGATCCTTAATGGGTCCCTTGGATGCTATACATAAACGAGGAGTCCCCTTATTACTTTAAGGCATTTTTGGGGTTCTTAGTGCCATCTGTTTAACCTAAAGGCTTCAAGCAGAACAGGATAAGGACCAGAGATGGGCTTCACTAATTGGACTGCAATTGGAATGCCTGACATGTTTATGTCGAGGAGGTCTCTCCCTTTTGTGTCTAATAGAACATTAAACTTTTAAAATATCCAAGAGGTCTCCCTCAATTTTCAATTTTGTGTTTAGTAGGAACTTAACATTTGAATTTTGTATCCAATAGATTCATACATTTTTAAAAAAATATTGTATAAGTTAGGGACCTATTAAGTACAAAATTGAGAGTTCATCCGTTTAAAAAATTCAAGAATATTAGAAACAAGATTGAAAGTTATTAGATGCATTTTAACGTTTAGGACTCGTTACATACAACTATAAAGTTTGGGGATGAAACTTGTAATTTTCTTTGATATCGCCATGGTATTTGGCCCACTGCTTGACATAAAGCAACTCCAGCAGACCATTAGAATTTTCTCTGATTTTGAAATCTATGAGATCTTACATCGATTGGGGAGGAGAATGAAACATTCTTTATAAGGGTGTGGAAACCTCTCCCTGGCAGACGCGTTTTAAAAACTTTGAGGGAAAGCTCAAAGAAAACAATATCTGTGAGCGGTGGGCTTGGGCCATTACAAATGGTATCAGAGCCAGACACTAGGCGATGTGCCAACGAGGAGACTGAGCCCAAAGGGGGTGGACACGAGGTGGTGTGCCAGCAAGGACTCTGGGCCTCAAAGGAGGTGGATTGGGGGGGGGGGGTCCCACATCAATTGGAGAAGGAAACGAGTGCCAGCGAGGACGCTGGGCCCCGAAGGAGGGTGGATATTCTTTATAAGGGAGTATAAACCTATCCCTAGCAGACGCGTTTTAAAAACCTTGAGGGGAAGCCCGAAAGGGAAAACCCAAAGAGGACAATATCTACTAGCGGTGGGCTTGAGGCGTTACAAAATCCTTCCACTCGGACGCTTAAAGCCAAACCTTCAACTAAACTCCCACCCAAAACTCCAACCCCAATTACAACCAAATCCGCACGTAGGGAGAGTATTCATAGAACCATCTTTCAACATCCAATGACTTAATCTACTGAGCACATCCTTTTCCCAAGAAGTTTCAGAAACCAACTCCACATTCCAGAGTCCATTACTGAACACTGCACACTGCTTAAAAGGATCACAGAGAAACCCTAGATGGAATCTATGCAAAACTTAAAATAGCACGAACATCAGGACAAACTCAGCAACCTAAAATGTCAAACACATTCCCCAAACAAACAAAGCGTCTAAAAACCCAGATTCCTTCAACCCCTTCCCCCTTCATTATCACAAACCAACCAATTTTTACCCAAAATCGTGAGAAAAATAGGCTTACGAACAAACTATAAGACAACGAATCTGTAAAATTGGAAAAGAAAAGCAAGAAAGAGGAAGATTGCAACAAAAGTAAAGATTGAAAAGACAAAAAAGTTGGAAACCTATTTACTCACGAGACTAGCAGCTACTGACTGTAAGGTGGTGGAAATATTCTCAGTGAAGCGTCCGCCGAATTGCCTGAAAGAGAACCTGAAGTTGAAACTGCGGCTGTTATACCATCGCCATTTCAAGTCCTCCGAGTAGATTCCCAATTTTGGAGCTTTCAGTACACTGAGGCCTTAACCAGATGAAATGGCAATTGCCTATTAAAAGTACAACAATATATATATATATATATATATTTTTTTTTTTTTTTTTTTTTTTTGTTGTAAAAATAGCAAAACCTAATTTAATACGGTAAATAATAAAAATACCCTAAACTTTTATATTTGTCTAAAAAAAATTAAATTTTAAAATTTTCAATAATATTTTAAAATTAAAAAAATATCTTTAAAATATTAATATTTTGTTTAAAAAATAAGTTTGAGTTTTTAATAGTGTTTAAAAAATACTCATCAACTCTACGTGTAAATGAGAGAACTTCAACTCATAATATTATGTTTCACAACACCTTATTTGGTCAAGTCTCCAAAATGTTAGGCATATTGAATCCGCTATAAAAGCTATTTTCACTCATGCAAATCAAAGTACAAACTCTCACAGACGCTAGAGTTTTTGGCATATTGAATCGAATATAAAAATCATTATCACCTCATGCAAATCAAATGACAAGTTCTCACGGGCCCAAAAGTTCTTAGCTCACTCAGAATTAGGATTAAATTACATATGATCCTCTTCTAAAATATTAATCGACTCAATTAATGGATTTATAAGGAGATATTAAATATTTCGTGGTATATTTTTATACAAACTCACTATCTAGGATACCTCATCCACGTCTCTCTAGGGATAATTTAAATCAAATCATTTGTAACAATTACAAAAATGCATAATATTAATCGGAGATATAACCATCAAAATTATTAAAAATTAATAATTAATTAGAAGACTTTAGGGCATAAATTCCAATAAAACCGACTTGATACTCTTTAGATTTATGAGTTTTTTTTTTAAAAAAAAAAATCAGTTGTAGAAAAACATAATTTTCACCGTAACAAAAGTTGAATTAGGAAATCTGGACCAAGATAAAGTTGTAGCTTAGATGATGATATACATTGAGCCTAAAACTCTAATACCAAATGATATGAAAAACTTAAGGAAAATATCTGATACCAAATTACAAGGAATCACTGACACTATTTAGTAAGATTCAGATTACCTTGTTGATCGAATATCGTAGGACAAGAACATTTGTTTGAGACCTTGAGATTTGAATCACTCCACAAGAAAGATCGAACATGTCAAGTTTGAATGATTCTAAACATACAACCTAAACTAAATTGCAAAGAAACTTAGTTTTAATGATAAAGGAATCACTCCAAGAGAAAGTTAAATAAGAATTATCTTGTTGATCAAATATCTCAAGGTAATAATACTTGGTTGAGATTCGAATCAATCACTCCACAAGCAAGATGATCATGTCATGCTTGAATGATTCTAAACGACGTATAATTGAAAAAAAAAGCTTAGTTATTGGCTAAAAGAAAGCACAAATGCTCTTTATACTACATTTTCCAAGTCTCTTTTACAAAGATAACAAACATGGTTTTTCATTCCACAGTTTGTAACCTTTCTACTTTGTAACCATAATTAGTCACGATGTAAATGTAACCTAAAAATAAATAAAAAGTTTTAAAATAAAAAATATATTAATGAAACCCCACAAATCTAGATTTTAATTATCCTATCCTAAATTTGTAACCCTCTAAGAATAAATGGAACCACATTTCAAGTATTTCGAAATCATTGCTGCATGAGTGAGACTTGATTCTTATTAATGTGAAATTAATTTTAACTTGAATTCAATTTTAATAGAACTTCATTTTATCAGGTAGTAATTTGAACAACATTTTTCCGGTTCATATTTATTACTACAGACCCTTTAAATTATTATTTGAAATATGATATTAAATTAAATTTTGTAAAAAGCAATCATATGTTATTTAAGATTATACAATATTAAATTACAAATATAACTATCAAAATTTATTAAAAATTAATAATTAATTAGAAACTTTATGGCATAAATCTCAATACAACTTATTTAAATGGTAGGCGGAATAGTCCCTCCCCTTAATACTCCCGCCAATGAAACAAAAATTGATAGCCTCTTAAGGCGCTACCCCTAGCAACTCCGATGCACGTTGAACATTTCTTCCCCTAGTAATGATGCGACATTCGCTATAGTGGATCGAATTAACATCGACGTACAAACTGTGGGTTTGAGAAGAAACTGAAAGTAACTTTGAATTATTAGAATTTTAAGAGAATAAAAATTAAACTGTCTGAGAATTACGTAAAAGCATAGTGATCGAATATATTTAGTCTTTAAAATATGGTTTTCACTTTAAAAAGCGTATTTATAAGATATTGATAAAAAAAATTATAATCTTTCAACGGTCGAGAAATTATTTCGTAACCTCTAAGTCGAGTTGGTAGTTGGGAACTCATTTTCATGTGTTAGGTGCATTTCAATTTCTCTCTCCCTCTCGATCAATGTTTAATTTTAAATTCAAGTAGGGTCATTTTTGTAAATAATCTATAAAGTGTCAATAGATGGTTTTCGTTTCTATGTTAACGGTAGAAATTTAAATTTTTTTTTTTATAAAAAGAAAGAATGTTAATGCTAATTTAAAAAATTTATGGGCATTTAGAAAAAATATAATCTTAACCGTCAAAATATTTTTGAACCTTTTAAAAAATTGAAGGGTATTATAAAACTTTTTAAAGTATTAAAATTTAAGAATATTTTTGAAATAAAATATTTGTATTCCAAACGGATTTTTTTTTAAAATTTAAGAGCATTATTAAAAAATAAATATAAAATTTAGAGTTATTTTTATTAATTTAGTTACGAAAAATATGTTTATATATATATATAACAAAAAGTCTAATTTATATATTTATTACTGGAATAATGATCCTTTAAGTTATTACTTGAACATGATCCTTTAATAATTAACAATCACGTTCGGTCGAATAATCTTAAATTTTTTTTGATGGATGATAGGTCAAATAATAATTATTAAATAATAAAACATTAACTATAAGGTTTTAATTTTTTTTTTAGGAAATTATTTTATAATTCATTAGAGGTAAAAAAAAAAAGAAAAAAAAAGAGTATATTTTATTAATAAAGAACTAGTGAGTAGGTGGAAGAGCTCTTTTTCTAATCAGTCCGAACTTCAATGATGATCTTGCTTTAAGTGGAGGGCGATAAAATGGGCAAGAAAACAAGAACAATCTCACTTTCTTCTCCTTTTCTCTGCCTTAATTCTCGCTTTAGCACTCGTGTGGGGTGAACCCTGAAGCCTCAAGATTACAGCCATCTCACCAGAAACGGAATACTCATTCAGTGATGGAGTTGGTGTAGAGCCCCCATCAATGGCCTCCTTCGTCCATTGAATCAATTCGAACGCCGCTCCATTTTAGTGATGATGTGAGGAGGACAATCCCCAATTTCTTCTCCCAACGCAGCTCCCTTGAGCCGCCTCTGATTCTTCCTAAGTCATCGGAGAATTTTGTTGAAGATAAGGGGTTTAGTTATTCTTCTTCGATATCGATTTCTGTTAAGCGATTTTTTCTTTCTGGGGTTTCTTTTTGTCGTCTATGATTTTTTATTTCCCTTGCTCTAATCTGATTTTGAGGTTCTGGAAGTGGGTTTTGTGTTTTGTTTTCTTGTTCTTAGTTCTTTAAGGGTTTTGGGTTGTGTTTTATACTGATTAATCAATGGGTAACGTGAATGGGAGAGAGTATGTAGACGAAGAAGATGATGATGAAAATGAAGAAGAAGTAGAAGAAGAAGATGGTTTAATTGTGCATGAGGGCGTCGCCGTGGCTGATGGGGCTCATATTCTATACCGCCCGCAAGGTGTTTGTCAAAAGTTGATGGGCGGCCAGTCCCCTCCACAAAGCCCCACGGCCACTCGATCGCCATTGATTTTCACTCCTCAAGTAAGCCCTCTCTCTCTCTTTCTCTTGAGGAGTTCCTTTTAGTTTCTTGTAGCTAATTGCCTATGCTTACTAGCAATTTGATGGATTTGAATTAATGTATTACTTGGATTTTGAATTTTCATTTGGAGATTGATATCACCTCTTTTAGATATAACTTGTCTGACAATGGATAAATGTTAGTTTTTGAACTTCAAGTTTGATACAGAGATTTGTTGTTGGCTGAAAAGAAGTGGGAGAAGTTTGAGATTGTGGGGGTTATGTGTTGAGGATGGTTGGGAGGGAGACCCACGTCGGCTAATTAAGGGGTTGATTATGAGTTTATAAAAGTAAGGAACACCATCTCCATTGGTACGAGACCTTTTGGGAAATCAAAAGCAAAATCATGAGAACTTGTGCTCAAAGTGAACAATATCGTACCATTCTAGAGTGAGTCCCACGTTGGCTAATTAAGGGGTTGATCATGAGTTCATAAGTAAGGAACACTATTTCCATTGGTACGAAGCCTTTTGAGAAATCAAAAGTAAAACCACGAGAACTTATGCTCAAAGTGGACAATATTGTACCATTGTGGAGGTTCGTGATTCCTAAAAGTTAGTTGAAGGCTTTGCCCACTTCTTTTTATTCAAGAAGTCGGTTTAAGGCAGTTTCTTTTGCTTAAACTTTATATAATGGGGTTCATTCATTTTTTCCCCTTCAATATATATACATTGGGTGTATCTAGCTGCTGGTTCAGCTTAGAGCTGACAAGAAAATGTTCAATTTCAAGAGACAACGTTACTTCATACTTGTCAAACTTTAACAAATTCATGTTACAGAGAGAACAAGAGGAGTTGATTGAAATGGTCCTATGTTTCATTCTCAGTTGGATATGTTGTTGTTTACTATCATCTTGTATTAGTTCCTCAATGTTTCGCTTACATTTTTATCCTCAGGTTCCGCTCACTCCTCTACGAAAACCAGATGAAATGCTCGTAATTAGCCAATCCCAAATGATGCAAGGTTCCTTGGGTTATGAAGAAACGTGCGAACAAAGAATTCCAACCATGATTACATGGAGTTATGGAGGAAAGGAAGTAGCTATTGAAGGATCATGGGATCTATGGAGAACAAGGTTTTCTTCTCTTTTTGTACCATTCCGCGATTATTGTTTCTGAACTGCTGCCGAAATATCTGATACTAGTTGTACCTCATTAACCAGAACGCCCTTGCAGAGATCAGGGAGAGACTTCACTATAATGAAAGTGCTTCCTGCTGGGGTTTATCAATATAGGTTTCTCGTGGACGGACAATGGAGGTATTCGCCGGAGTTGCCTTGGGGCCAAGATGACGTTGGCAATGCTTACAATGTTTTGGACTTGCAGGTAACTGATAACGTAGGATATGCAAGGAAAAGGGTAGAGTTAATCGATTTGGAGATAAACTCGTGTTGTCTCGTAAACAACCATTAAATATTTTAGGCTACTTCAATGCTTTTTCCCTGAGACCCGAAACTTGGTTTGTCTAACTAACAATCAATAGTCCATTGACATAGACAATCTATCGTTGTATGTCAATTGCTTTTTTTCCTTTTATATTCCACTTGTTCTTCATTATTGGTTCTTCATTATTGGTGTTAGAAATCACGACTCTTCGTAATGGTATGATATTGTCCACTTTGAGCATAAGCTCTTATGGCTTTGCTATTGGTTTCCCCATGGCCCTCAATAGACCTTACATCATTAGTTCATCAATTATGCAGGATAACGTGCCCGAAGATATCGAAAGCATCTCTAGCTTCGAGCCTCCTCAATCACCAGACTCGAGCTATGACAATTTACTACTCGGGTCTGATGACTACGCGAAAGAACCGCCATTGGTTCCCCCACACCTACAGAGGACACTGCTCGATTCACCATCATCATACATGGAGATTCCGCCCTGTCTGTCAAGGCCACAACATGTAGTATTGAATCATCTTTACATGCAGAGAGGGAAGAGCGGTCCATCGATTGTTGCACTCGGTACGACACATCGGTTTCTAACCAAGTATGTAACTGTCGTGCTCTACAAGTCTTTCCGAAGGTAAGTAAATCTTTTACTTATCTTATTGTCTCTGCCGTTCTGGGTTGTCTGTATTCATAAATTTTGACGTGCCAATGCCAAGTTAGTCGGTCCATCTTGGTTTGATTTGTTCTTCTCCAGTTGACACTCATTTTAGAAAGATTTGGTTTACTGTTTTGACAATAGGGAAGCTTCGCTTGCTTTCTCTGCCATTATGGAATTTGAGTTTATGTTAGCTGATTATGTAATGGTTTATAAAATGTAGTCTTGATTCCTTAACATACACCAACCAATCTGTTTTGTTAGCAAGTGTCATAGTCAAAGTGTCATAGTCAATTGGTTGACGTCTCAGTCAACTGACTCGGACAAACAAGATCGGGACATCCGTCATGTGGCCATAGGCAACACGTCTTGGACAAGCATGATCGTGACACCAAACATCCCCTCAAATTCTTCAACTCAAATTGGAGATTTTTTTTATAAAAAAATTATTTATTTTATAAAATGGTGTATGTTTTGATTTGGCGAGACGAAGGACTTCGCCATAGCGGGAAGGAAGTCTTTTATAGAAACGATAGAGTTTGCACTTGTCAAATTCTTCCGTTTGAGTCGTTTGATTGAAGGTTTTATTTAAGAGGATGAAAATATAATGAGTTAGTCGGTAAATGTTTTAACAGTAAGTCTATGTCACAACGGTAGTTCGATCATACTCGTCAAAGTCTTATTCCCCACCTATTACGTTCCATGACATCATAATTAGAACATGTATTGTCAGTAAACAATATCCGGCACACCCTATACCCAAATGTGGTAGAATAAGTGTACAAATTTTGGTTTTTTTTTTGTCCTTCTTCAATTATATAAACGATGACTTTGTAACAGCCCAAGTCCATCGCTAGCGAATATTGTTCGCTTCGGCCTATCGTTACATATTGTGCTAGGTAGAGATTCCACATTCTTGTAGGAATATTTCATACCCATCTCCAACTGATGTGAGATCTTATAATCAACCCTCCTTGGGAGTCCTGTATCCTCGCTGGCACACCACCCGATGTCTAACTCTAATACCATTTGTGAGATCCCACCTCGGTTGGAGAGGGAAACAAAACATTCGTTATAGGATGTAGAAACTTATCCGCAACAGACGCATAATGCCGTGAGGCTAAGAACAATATGTAACGGGTCAAAGCGGACAGTATCTTCTAACGGTGAGATTAGGCTGCACGTGCAGTTCATGCTTTGATTATTTGCAATTATTTGATCCATTACTCGCAAATGTGATTATCAATCATATCATATGCAAGTCATCGCGTTCGGAAACAAATTAAAATTCATGATTCATAACCACACACAAATACAACAACAATGCGATAAAAATTGGAGTGGCGAAATCAAATCAAAACGGACTTTGACAGAGTGGAAGATTAAAAATACCAAATGAGGCACAACACGGGAAACAGAAGCCGGAGCACTCCAACGAGGAAGAACAGATGATTCCCCAATCGGTATTTCCTGACCGTAAGAATCAAAATCTTTAATTTATGGCAAAATTAAGAACAACCTCCCATTTTCGAAACCGCTGGTAGAAAGCCTGAAAGTGAATTCTCTCTCATTTTACACTTGAAAATATGGCCCTCTCCATTTCCTTCTCGACGAACATCCACTTTCCATCTTCTCCAATTTGCAGACCAATTTCCCATCTCAATCCATGTGTCGGTGTTCTTTTTAACGCCAGGAGAGATTACGATCGTGGATTTCCGCTAATTGGATCATTGGACACCAAATTGGCGAAAACCAGGGCTGCTTTGTCTGAAATTTCTTACCGCAAGCAGTACCCAAAAGTGGGTGCTAAATCTGTTGGACCCATTCCACCTGCCCAGCTAATTCAAGTCGTTGAGAATGCTGCCAAGACTGGTGCCGAGGTTTGTGATGTGATGATGATATTTTATCCCTTTAAATGCTTTTAGTTCACTAGTTTTTTGTTCTTCCTTTACCCCTTTTCGAATTTCTTGTTTGTTTTTATTTTGTTTGCTTTGAATAGCTGTGGTATGATATTGCGATAAATCATGATTATCAGATCACTCTGAAGTTTAATAATGCAAAATGTGGTGTGGAATTGTAGCTTCTGAAGTTATAATGAATATAACTTGGAGCACAGAGCAATAGGGTGTTTGTTGCAGTGATATTAGAAGTGGTTGTTTAGGGTCATTTGAAAGTTATTCTATATCAGTGTCTGAATTCTAGCTTCTGAAGTTTGCTCCACTATGGACAAGTTATGAACATGGTTGCTACCTTTTGAGAAAAGGGTCATTAGAGTATTTGCTTTTTGGCTTCATTGTGTGAGTTTTGAGACCTTTACCTTGATGTTCCCAGGTGGTGATGGATGCTGTTAATAAGCCTCGAAATATCGAATATAAAGGATTGACGGACTTAGTAACCGAGTAAGGATTCCCCGTGGAACTTTCAACTACAGCGCCATAAGTTTCATGCTTGGTGTCATATCGAACGATAACGTTGCAATATAGATTTCGTTTTGTGGTATGAAATGAAATTGTTTGCAGACGCAGGAGTCTCGTGCTCGCGATTTCTTGGATAAAAAAGAAATGGAGTAAAACATGTACATGTTCTTTTTCAGCTAAATGAGAAGTTAATGTATAGAATGATTGGAATGAAATCTATGCATGTTCGTAAAGCTATTGATGTACTTAATTCCTGCATATCTTTCTTAAAAACGTTTCGTATATATCCTATGTTTTTAATTAGCCCTCTCCAAAGATGCTCAAGACTTGACCAGATATTGTTGTGGCCTGATGGTTGTTTTGGTCTTCACTTTATCTAATTGCTCCATTTGTTCCTTCACTTTTTGGAAATGTCAAACTAAACCCTCATCATGAGTTCTTTGCCTAAAAATTGTAACACTTGATATGGCTCATTCGAGGAACCCTCCCCTCAATTTGTGCAAACGGAAAGATAGAATATTTTTGGCTTACTCATAAATATCACACTAACATTGTGACAATTTAGTGTCTCTTATTAGCATTCTGTTTTCATCATGTTTCCTGATTTACTTGCAGAACAGATAAAATGAGTGAGGCTGCTATTCTGGAAGTTGTTAGAAAGAATTTTAAAGATCACCTCATCCTTGGAGAAGAGGGTGGAGTTATAGGAGATTCATCATCTGATTATCTTTGGTGCATTGATCCTTTAGGTATGTATTTGCAACTTTGTAATTTTTTTTTCAGTATTAGGAGATGAATTAACATCTTCAGAATAAATTATTTGTTACCTCCAAGATTAATCTGTACATCTTAATAATGTTTCCTTTATTTTTCTTCTGATAATGATTAGATACTGAGCTTACTCGCTCTTTATGTTCTTTCATTTATTTCAATTGCATGTTTTTTTTTAAAAGAACTTAGTGGTCCAACATGTTGCGGTTTTAGATGACAAAGTCGATGTACTGCATACGTAGTTTATCCGTTGGATCTTTTTGTATGTTATTTCAATTTTAAAATTGTTTCTTTTTGTGGGTAACATTTGTGAATCCCTTTTGGGATCCTTGCATAAATTTTGATTCAATAGATTGTATAGAACCAATAACTGAAATACTTGATTTTGATTCGGCCCTTTGTCACCTTGATTTTTTTTTTTTTTAAAAAAAACAAAACAAAAATTGATAGTGTAGAACATAAATGAAATTGATTTAAAACATTTGATCAACCTTAAACTCAATACATATTAAAAGTGTATCCTGTAATTAATTCCTTTACAAAGTTATTTCCTGAAGCTCGGTTCCAGTTCTGGATTTGTCTACATGTAAATGTGTGAGAATTTTGATTGGTCATGCTCTTTAAATATTGCTTTGACATCTTAAAATTCCTTATAATCAATGGAGAACTTGGTGTATTTTATTATCATTTGCTTGTATGTTTTAGCTTATTCCTCTGTTTTATCTAATACCGTGTGCATACAGATATAATCCAATAAGTACAAGTTGTCTAACTTCTGTATAAATCCAGATGGAACAACAAATTTTGCACACGGCTATCCTTCCTTTGCGGTATCTGTTGGAGTTTTATTTCGGGGAAATCCTGCTGCTGCAGCCGTGGTATTAACATTTGTATTTGCATTTCTTAAGCTGTGCTCTACTCATAGAAAAGTGAACAAAAAATTGATCTGTAAAATTGGGTCGCGTTATTGATTATTCAAACAGATAACGAGTTTGCTTTTCTTCCAATAGGATAACCTGGTGTAAAATCATCAAATTTTGAAACCTATCTTGTCTGTGATCTGAAATCATGCTTTCTAGAGATGGAGGCAAATAACGATTGAAGGACTAAAGAGAACAAACTAAACAGATTATCAGCTTCGAGATCAATAATCAATCATCATATTTTCCTGGAAAATTAAGATCTTTTTCTTTCTTTCATTCAAAATGATGAGTCTACTGAATTGATTGGATTAGACAGCTGATTTGGACATGCTTGTTTTGTTTTTGTTATTTTTTCCTTCCATATTTCTTATATTTTTGTTAGGTGTTGCTTTGGTAATGAATGTCCTTCTTCAGGTAGAGTTTGTTGGAGGCCCTATGTGTTGGAACACTCGCATATTTACTGCAACTGCTGGTATAGTTTTTATAAATTTTTGTTTAAAATATAGTTTTGGTCCCTAAAGTTTACCCCTATTTCTAATTTGGTGCTTAAGGTTTAAATGGTTCTATATTAGTCCTTGAAGTTATAATAAGATCCAAATTCAATCCTTATCCTTAAAATCTGATTAAGGAATTAACGAAAAGAATAACATGATTTGCAGTGTTATGTAACAAATAAAAGATCAAAATCTCGTCCGAGACAAACTTGTTAGGATAGACCCTGGGATTAGATTAACAAATTATGGGTGGGTCAAAACATCAAGTAAAGTCTTTGTCATTTCCAAAAGGGTGGTTAGATTTGAGCTTGATAGAACCTAGATAGTTAAAATATATTGAAAGATGAAGGATGAAAAAAATAAAATAACTCTCAAGGATTTCAATCCTCGAACCCTCCCTCTCTTCGAGTATTCTTACTGAGTCTTGATTGATCGCATGGTTGGATGCTATGTAATAGTAGTATATATTTAGGTATAAGAAAAGAAAAATCTTTCATTTGGCTCCTTCCATGCAAGACGACGAGAATCATATGGTTTACAATGATGTTGATTATCTTTTACATATATTTAGTAGTTCACGTTCTTTTTATCCGTGAATTTTGCATGCATCTCGACTATTCTCACGAGGCATTACTACATTTGGTTGCTAAGAACTAGGATTCAATGAACCCGTTCCCTCTAAGCTCTTTATTATTTAATGTCCTTTATTGTTTAATAGTTCATGATCTATAGGTGACAATGTGGGAATGTATTGCATTATTTGCGAACTTGAGGACTAAAATAGAACTTCTAAAATTTTAGAGACCAAATTAGACAGGGAGTAAATTTTAGTGTCTAAAACTATGTTGAACTTGTTTCTTTTTGGATTTACGTACTATTAGTAAGTTCATTGACATTTGTTTTGTTAGGTGGGGGAGCATTCTGTAATGGCCAAAGGATTCATGTGAGTCAAACTAGCCAGGTGAGTTCGTTATCTCGAAACAATTTGGAAACAACCACGTTCGATGGCATTTTCATTGTCCTCGAAGTCCCATTGCATTGGACATATTTGTTTGCTTTGTTAGTGAACTTTTTTTTTTTTTTGGGAACTCTTATAAAAACTTTTATGCTTATCTTCTCCCAACACAAATAATCTGTCGTACATTTAGAAGACTGTACCAGCACACACGTTAGCAGTTTCTTACTACACGATTTTTCTTGAAGATCATGCTAAAGTAGTATATTGTCTGCTGAGGGAAATTGTAACACTCGCATATTGTGTTAACGATTTTGTTTTCTTCCAAGCATTTGATTTACTATTTGGCATCCATGTTTGACTGAACTTGCACATTTGCAGAAACTAAAGAAAGTTTGATGATATTCATGACACCTACAACTCTTGTTTTTAAGTTCATCAGAAAAGTGTTTCATTATATTTAATACTGGGGTTAGCTTTGTTTGATGGCTTAACAATATTTTCTACTTATTTAGGTGGAACGATCTCTTCTAGTTACCGGATTTGGATATGAGCATGACGATCCATGGGCTACAAATATGGAATTATTTAAAGAATTCACAGATGTCAGCAGGGTACTCTTTTTATCTTCTACTGGTTAGCTATATTGATGAACAATGGTCCTCCCTGCAGTCTCCTTATAGACATACAGGCATAAAAGTTTAGCTATGAAATATAACTCTATTTACCTATTTACTAATTTTTGTCTATCGACTTTTCAATGTGCAGGGAGTGAGAAGGCTCGGTGCAGCAGCAGTCGACATGAGCCATGTAGCTCTAGGAATTGTAGAAGCATATTGGGAGTATCGCCTGAAGCCATGGGATATGGCTGCAGGTGTTTTGGTACTGCACTGATCTTCTTATTCTGCAACACTTTTAAGACTTTGAATTGGACATATGAATAGGTAAACGAACGTTATTTTGGTAGGAACAATTGAGGAGCCTTGTGAATTGGAAATAGAGGAATATAAAGTTTGGTTAAAAATTTGTTAACGTGGTATGTAACAGCCCAAGCCCACCGCTGACAAATATTGTCTTTTTTTGGCTTTCCCTTTCGGACTTCCCCTCAAGGTTTTTAAAACGCGTCTGCTAAGGAGAGGTTTCCACACCCTTACAAGAATGTTTCGTTTTCCTCCCCAACCGATGTGGGATCTCACATGGTAAGAGACTTTGACCAACCTAAATATAACGTAACTGGTTAAGACACATAACCTTGACCTCACCTCAGAGATTCAAATCCCTACCTCTGTCGATTGTTGAACTTAAAAAAGTTAAAAGAGACTGTAGGAATGAGTTTGAATAAGCATAACTAGTTTTATTTATTATTATTATTATTTTCAATCGATTGGAAATCCTTGTTTTGAAATTTTGGGTTGCTGTTTTTTGTTATCTTTCTTTGATCTATGCAGTCATTTGTTCATAATAAATCATTGCTTCTTGTTTCGTTTTGAACTATAATGGTTAATATCATTTTGTTTCCATGTTTGAACTTGATATTAGCTTCTCGAACTCTTTCTTATTGAAGTCGAGTGAAGAAACTCGTGGAAACTGGAATTAGACTACGACTTTTATCATATTCTTGAACCAATTGTTTGTATTTGCAGATAGTCGAAGAAGCAGGCGGAGCAGTGACTCGCATGGATGGTGAAAAGTTCAGTGTATTTGATAGATCTGTCTTGGTTTCTAATGGTATCGTACATGACAAGGTAATGTTTCCAATCCTATCTTCTGTTTCAACCTCTGATGTTGAGCTTTATCACAATCACTGAAGTTTTCTATTGTTACAGCTACAAATTGTATATCCTTCTCTAATACCAACATTCATCTTAAATTTTCATTAGGCCAAAAAACTTAAGTTGTTTATTGATATTCTTAACACATCTTTGTACTTATGAGCATAAAATTCGCACAAATAAGGAGAAAATGACTCAAACACGGATACCATGTTCAAGAACATATTATATACGTTAACCTTTTTTTAAGTTCAACATAATGTGGGGTATGGGAAATTCGAACCTTTGAACCTCTTGGAAGGACACATCCTAAGAAACTTGGTTCGAAAAAACCACGAAATCTTCGACTAGAGACATATTTAAAATTTGGAGATAGTCATTTCGAAGCTTCTATTTAATACTCGGTCTCCTATTCTCTTCTATAAATGTTATAAGAAAAATTTAAGATCATAGCTTTGATATTATCTAGTTCTTCTTCATGCTTTCTATGTGTTGGAGTAATGGATGTGTTCTTGCTTATGAATTGCAGCTTTTGGAGAAAATTGGTTCTGCAACAGAGAAACTAAAAAGCAAAGGAATTGATTTCTCATTGTGGTATAAGCCAGAGAACTACTAGACAGATCTTTGAGCTGTGCCTCTCAATATGAGTATCCAAGAAATTGTTGTAAGTTACACTCGATCCTGGCATCATTTTCTCTGTTCAGCTTGCATATGGTACCCTTCCATTGCTTTTGCAGGCTGTGAATTGACAGATTTTCTTGAATAAAAGCATAGATCAAGGTCTTCTTTGAGTAATCTCACAGTTATACTTCATAATTAAAAATAGTTCGAATAAAAATTCGGATGAGAAAACCGTTGTTACATATATGACAGGACGGCTTGTACTCGTTAACGTACCCCTAGGCTTGAGTATGGACTGACATACGCTCGCACTGCTGAAAAACAATTGGTAAGAAAGAAACACCTATAATAATATAGTATACGCGTTTGTATGTAACATATTGGAGGAGTAATTCATACTCGAGTGATATACGACATGCATGAGGGTCTGCTTCAAGAATCATGGTTTAATGAGATGATTCACATTATACTTCTCTACTTATTATGACATAAATTTTTTTGAGACGTGCATACATTTTTAGGGTATTTTATTCATGTTTATCATACATGCTAGATCATGGTGCCTCGGATGACATAAAAGATATCATATTAACATAGCAAATATGATCAACAAATCACAAAAATTTATTAGAATATAATTAATAATCGCACGTAAAAAGGCCTTAGATTACATGTTATTCATGCATCAATCAATTCATTCAACCTAGCCCATAGACATTCTAACAATAAGCTCATTTACCGTTCTAACTTAGCTTGGTGCTCCTAAGCTCATCCTTGCTTATCACTCCTAGGTTCAGCTTAATGAAATTAAGTCTAATCTTAGAACTAACATATGGTAACTATCTTAAACTCCATTCTAGATTTGTCCAAATCAATGATATTGAGATCTCGTGACAGCCACTCCCACGACGAGGCTCTGAAACATGAGTCTAACGATCGATCTCCTCACAATTCTCCCTCTGCTACTTCTCGAGTTGCTCAGCAGCCTTGGCGACGCAGTCGCAAAGGAATGCCTCTTGGTTGACCATCTTATTGGATTGCTCCATTTCCGGCAGGCTTTTGAACTTAGAGGGAACCCTCTGGAGCCCCCCGGCGAAGGGCCAGAGGTCAGATTAGGAATTGAAGGGGCTGAAGATCATAGCAGTTTCACCTTTCTTTCTCAAAAATTAAGGAATGGGTTTTGATGTTGGATGTGATTGCATTTTTCGACTTCGACAGTAGAGTCATTTACTAAATATCTTTACATACTGGACAAGGATGTCATGTACGAATAACGACACTAGATGAGGTCATGAAATAAAGTCTCGCTAGATAGTTTTCTGTATTTATGGCATAATTCCACTGTTAAGATAGTTTAATCGTAATCTTTGAACCTAGATAGGGGATGTTTTCTTTACTACTTCATTATATTTTTACCATGTTTGCACGGTTTATTTAAATTCATGACAATTTTTAAACATAAAATGTTTTGAACAATTTTCTGCATATGATAGTGTCATGTCATGCATGTAGTAGCCATATTGTTTGAAATGATAGTCATGTCATGCATGTAGTAACCATATTGTTTGAAAAGAAAAAATTAGGACCGTTACCGATAGGATAAAAGAAAATAAAAAAAATGTAACAACTTAAAAAAAAATGAAAATTACCCATTCTCTCCTCTCTCGGAATAAAATAAAATAAAAATCATTTATATATAAAACAACATCATATATTCTCATGGATTTGAAAAGCATTAAATGGTTGGTTACTAATTCTCAAATATATTATGAAATCATAATCTTTATGTATCTCAGTAGATATTGTATTGTTAGACATATTTATATACTCAGAGACATTAAATCTTTCAAGAATTCGTTGGATACTTAATAAAATTTAGGAATTAGAATTATTGAATAAAGTTGGTAAACGTTTTTAATAGGGTGAAGCGCTTTGACATAAGTAGGAACAAATTCGATAGACGAAAGCAAGCTAATTTGAAGTTAGACAAAAATTCGCTAAGGACATCCAAGTAAGTAGTCTTACTATCAGTTCAGTTAAAAGCTGATGTTGTGTGATGACACGTGCCTCGTGGTTCTGCATGTGTCATATGCTGGACGTGTGTGAAATATTTATGAAACGATATAACTATGATATGTTATGTAAATGCTATGATATGTGAATGGTATGATAATTGTTATGATACGATGCGTTTGATGATATATTTGAGATATGATACGAGAAGGATAAAATATATGTTATGAGACGATATGACTATGATATGTTAGGATACATGTTATGATATGAGATGTGGATGGTACAATATGTGAATAATATGATATATGTTATGATATGATGTGTTTGATGATATAATCGAGGTATGATACGTGAAAATAAGATATATGTTATGAAATGATAATGACTGATACGTTCTGTAAATGTTATGACGTATGTTATGTTATTCTATGTGAATGATATGATATAAGTGTTATGATACGATGCGTTTGACGATATATTTAAGATATGATACGTGAACGATATGATATGTTATGATATGATACGTTTGAACGATACGACACACAGTGTGATATGCTTTATGACATGATACGTGCATGGTATGACATGATATGCTTATGATATGATACATGTGACATGTTAAGATGTATGATATGAATAACATGCAATAAGACGTTTTCGGCATAATGCACAATCCCAATTTCATGTATGGAAACATTATGATAATGATATGATATGAAGGAAAACGCTAGAGGGGTTGTCATACATGATAATGGAAAAGAAAAAAATGTTGAGACCTCATGCATCATTGTGTGTTCATGCATTGGGGAATATCCCTTACTATGGTACAGATGCGTACATTATGAGACAGGAAAAGGATCATTATGTTTATCATAATGCTACTGCGACGGTTGCTATTCCTAACAGGTGTCCGACATTAACAGCTACTAGAGAATGTTCGCTCGACAAGAAGGGGGCCTAGGAGGTGTGCGAATTAACAGGTAGTTCCATACTCGCACGTGTGGACCGTGTGTAGATTAATAAATACACATCCAATTAGCCCGTTTATGATAGCTGCCTTAAGGAATATAGATTGATATGATAGGTCCCACTCATAATTGTGTGTGTTTGCATCTAACCGAATAGTGGGGTCAGTTAGTGAGGATTTCTAAAAATACTCAAGCCACATGCTACTTCTATTTCACGTAAAGGCAAGACATCCATGTATGGTTGACGATGACATCACAATTAGAGACCATGACACATGCATATGGTGGTTGCATATTTTTAATTTAAATGTTTATTTACTTCCTTTAGTATTTCGTTGTGTCCTTTTAAAGATGTTTTCGAACACGTAAGTACTTAATAGTATTTTAACATGAAATTTATGTCTTATGAAGAAGTTTAAACGTTTATTTGCGCAAAGAAATGATCACGCTATGATGATCGTAGCGACTTAGGTAAGTAGAAATCTAGGGTCGTTACAAGAAATGTAAGAACATAGACCGTACAACCCAATTAGCACCCGATCAATATTACATAGAAAACGATCAAGCAAAGGTGAAAATTACATTATTTATAGACAAAGAGAGATGAGCAAAGGTTCTTCACCCTCTTTGAGTTTAAACCCTAATAAACATTGAGAATCTAAGCTTAAAAATTTAAAGACCAAACCCAACACAATTCCTTTTCAAGGAGAGCCATTGTTTGACCAAAATGCACCATGGTTATCATCCTCTCCAAAACTAGGAAGTTGAATCACATCATCCCAAATCTTGAATCCCATTTGATCATCATAGGCTCCATGGCTCATCATCTCCATGAACCACGACGGCTCGACCGCCGACACGACCGGCGGTTCGGTCATAGTTGTCGTAAGCAACTCAATCCTCTTACAAACATCAGTCATTGTCTCATCAACAAGCCACACAAGATCATTCAAATCAATGATATTGAGATCTCGTGGCGGAGTCGCTCCAGCCACGAGGCTCTTAAACATGAGTCTTGTGATCTCCTTCTCGCGATTCTCCCTTTCCAACTTCTTGAGTTGGTCGGTAGCTTTAGCTATTCGGTCACGGAGGAAGGTCTCTTGGTTCACCATCTTATTGCATTGCTCCATCTCCGATAGGCTTTTGAACTTAGCGAGAACCCTCTCGAGCCCGACGGCGGAGGGCCAAAGATCGGGTTGAGAATTGAAGGGACTGAAAATTATGGCGCACGCCTCGATCCCGCAGAGAGTGGTGAGCTCGGATAGCTTCTTCATTAAGCCCTTCTTCCTCTTCTTGAATGTGGCTTTTCTTGCTGCATCATTTGTCACGTATGTAAGCTTCACCTTCTTCCTTGTCATGGCAGCAAAAATTGAGAAAATGGCCTTTGGTTTTGTGTTGCTACTTATACAACGTGAAATAAAAAACTAATAATAAAAATAAAAAATAAAAAATAATATATATATATATATATATATCTTTAAAACATTTAAAATATATTATTTTCAAGGTTACTTTTGACCTTTCATAAATGTTTCAATACTAACTTTGAAATAAAAATTTATCGAGAACGATAAAAATTGAGACTTGAAATGATATGACAGTGACCTGTAACAGAAATTGAGATTCGAACATCATAACACAGTTTTGGGTCATCGTTACGCTCATTTCAGGTCTCAATTTTCATATAAAATTTTCATCAATTTCTATTTTGATTTATGAAAGGTCGAAGATAATTTTTTAATTTAGACTAAAAGATTATAATTTTTTTTTTCGGTTTGTATATAGATTTATATTAATTTTATCTAATTTCATTATTATTTTTTGATTTTTTATTCTCCCACCATTCTTAAAAGTAACGTAATTTTTCAAAAATATATATTAAAAATAAATTTTAAATCGAAGTTTTGCGAACTAAAATTTTATTTTTATTAAAAACAGAAATGCAATATTGATGTGTTTTATGTAGTATTTAATTCAAGGTAAAAAAAAATATATATAATATATATAAGGGTGCATAAATTATATAGTAAAGTAATTTCATGAAATGACAGCTTAATTAAATTGAGGTTTTTCAGTAATGATATTAAAAGGATTTAATAGGAAACTTTAGGTTATCATTTGACAACTTATAATCATTTAAATTTTAATTATATGTAACGTGAATTCTTATCCCCCTTGGTTGTATTTTTATTCCCCATGTTAAATATGGCTAATTATTTGTTGGCAATGACACATACCATGCAATTTTTTATTTATATTTAAATATAAATATTTAGCGCGTTATAAAAACTTTATTATAAAAATTTGATGTTACGAAATTTCAAATAAATATTTAAATTACTTACAAAACAAATATATGTCAATAATTAAATTAGAAGAAAATGGTTTTTAATTAATTTTAGCCTATTTTTCATATTTTGTTTGAAGTTTTTAATAAAATAAATATTTATATAGTTTTGATAATGAAATTAGAAGAAAATGGTTTTTAAATTTGACCTTGGAAAAATATTATTTTAATCTGTACCATTAACATTTTCGATCATTTATGTAGGCCAAAATTGGACATATTTTTATTATTTGGAATAATGTGAATATAAAAATATATTAATTTTATATTTATGAAGTGCTGACATCACAATAAAATAGTTATTATCATTTTTTATTTTTTATCTCTTCTTTTTCTCCCGTGTTCACATGACTTGTCGATTAACATGGACTACCCAAACCAAACTAAAAGGTTAGGTTGGGTTAAATTTTTTGTTTTTTTGGTTTTGGGTTGTGTTATTTTTTGAGAAACTGAAAATTTAGGTCAATTTACGTGCTGACATTTTTGGTCGGGTTAACCTAACCAACTCGAAAATATGGACTAAAAAAAACAATCGTACAACCCAATTGAACAAAAGAACAGAGGATTGGGTTGTGAGCGCTATTTAGGTTGTTCAAGTCACCAACTCAATCAACTCAAAATTTCTTCGAGTTGGTACAAGTCAGGGCCACTACTCGTTTAAATCAAGTTATTAGTACCTTGACGGACGAGATGAATTGAAATAGATTTAGGTAATCCTCAAGGAAGGGAAGTTATCTTGAACCAAGGAGTTGAAAATGAAGAAGATGACAATGTCACCCTTTTAGTTGGACACAGTCCTATGGGAGGGAGAAATATCGGTCGAAGGAAAGGAAGAGGTAAAAGAAGGGATAGCGAAACTTTAGTACCAAGAAGGATTGAGAGGGAGTACCAATGTGAGAGAGAAGAAGATAGAGGAGTTCGGGGGAATAAAACTTAAAATAGAACTTTTTAGGAGAGGTATGATCTTGAGGAGTATTTGCGATGTGAGAGAAAAATTGATGCAACAATTTTAGTGAAAAAAGAAAGTTGAAACTTGTCATGGTTGAATTTTGTGGTTACGCAATTATATGAAATTAGGGTGGATGGAAGGAAAATGAGGAAGAACCAATTGAAACGTGGGAGGAATTGAAGAGATTAATGATAAAAAGGTACATTTATAAGCATTATTCTCGAGAACTCAAGCAAAAACTTTATACTTTGCAACAGGGATCCAAAAGTGTCGAAGACTATTACAAAGAAATGGAAGCCTTTATGAATAGAGCATGCATTGATAAAGACGGGATGATGCAATGGCTAGATTCCTTGGTGGATTGAACTGACAACTTGCTCATGAAGTGAATAGGTAAGTGTGCTTTGATATGCAAGAATTGTTACATCTTGTTGTCAAAATTGAAGGGCAACTAGCTTGGGAGCCGGAGAACTCCAAGAGGTATGTTGCTTCTAAGTCTACTACTTTCAACATTTGAAAAAAAGAATGCAAATATTAAAAAGATAGATTGCAAGCTTAGAGGCAAGTACGAGCTTGATAAAAAAGACAAAGCCGAGACCTCGAAGGGTAAGAATGAGAAAGTGGAAGAATACAAGGAGGTTAGAGAAAGAAATAGAGACATCAAATGTTGAAAATGTCAAGAAATTGGTCACATTAGTCATGATTGTCCTAACAAGAGAGTCATGATCATCAAGGATGGACAAGTTGTCACACATGATGAGTAAAGTGACCA
The DNA here is from genome assembly GCA_033971965.1 of Cucurbita ficifolia. Classification (NCBI taxonomy): domain Eukaryota; kingdom Viridiplantae; phylum Streptophyta; class Magnoliopsida; order Cucurbitales; family Cucurbitaceae; genus Cucurbita; species Cucurbita ficifolia. The sequence continues at coordinate 5,592,513 of CM066974.1, forward strand.
AAATGAGCTCGTTGAAGAAGAAGTCCGGAAGGATGAGGAGAAATTGGAAGATGGGAGTCATTTGGTTACCCTTAGACTCTCGTCTTCACTAAAAACATTGAGTTACCCTTACTTCCCCACGATCCCCACGACCACTCTGATCATGAAAGCTTGTAGTATTTAAAGGGTCAAAGCAAATTGAATCATAGGCATCCAAAGCAGGTACAATCTCTTTACTTCTCTTAGTGAAAAAATTCTTGGAATTGAACATATAAAAGAGTTATATAGAGATGACCAAGACTTTGGAACTATGTATGCATCTTGTCTTGTAAAAAAACTGTGAATGATTATTATGTGTTTCATGAATTTCTATTTAAGAAAAGTAAATTTTTATTCCTAAATGCTCTATAAGAGATTTGCGGGTAAAAGAAGCACCTGGGGTGGTTTATAATATGTTGCATGAGCACTTCTTTTGACCGAAGATGAAGCACGATGTTCATAAGTTTTGTAACTAATGTTCTAACGGTAAAGAAGCTAAGTCTAGATTACAACCAAATGAATTGTATACTACTCTAAATGTATTCTTGTTGTTGTCGACAGATTTAGTAAAATGACTCATTTTATTGCATGTAACAAAATAGATGGTGCAAAAACTTATTCGGTAGGAAAATAGTAAGATTACATGGAATCTCTCGAATTAATCCGTGATAGGGATGCAACTTTTTAAGCCACTTTTAAAAAGTATTGTTGGGTAAATTGGTACCAAATTGTTCTTTCAACTACATGTCAGGGTGAAGTGAGGTAGTTAATAAAACATTAGTAACAACTATTATTTCTAATAATATTAAGTTTTGGAACGATTGTTTTCCATTTGTAGAGTTTGCATATAATAGAATAATTCATAGTATCACGGTTTATGGATTAATCCACTTACACCTTTTGATTTGCTTCATATTCGTTCTAATAATTTTGTGAGTGAAGCGGCTACAAGTCAGATTCGATCAAAACCTTGCACAAAGAGGTGAAGGAAAGAATTGAGAAACAAAATTTCAAAATTGCTTCAAAAACGGACGGAAGAAACTCATTTTTCAACCGAGTGACTGAGTTTGGATGCATTTTCACAATGAGCGATTCTCATCTCAAAGGCAAACAAAATTACATCCAAGAGGGGATCACCCCTACCAAGTTCTTGAACGAACTAATAACAATGTCTATAAAATTTATCTAACAAGAGAATTTTCAGTACATTCTACTTTCAATGTTGCTGACTTGAGTTTTTTTAAGCAGGTGATGATCTTCCTGATTCGATGATGAATTCTTTTGAAGAGGGCGAATATGATAAGAATCATGGTGTTCCAAATGTTCCAATTAGACCTATTACACGAATCAAGGCCAAGAATATTCAAGAAGTATTCATTCTTCCTTTACAAAATTGGATAGACTCAGTTCAATCTCAATTTGATGTGTTACAAACTGACTCGATTGGGAAATGATCATTTTTAGCTTTGGAAGTGAACCTTTGAAGTTGAAGTGAAGGATAGGGTTGCTATAAATAGCACTTGATTGATAATTTCGTTCAAAACTTTATTTATTATTTTAATCCGTAGCCGGTAAAAAGGTGAGAAGTTAGTATCAAAATGACCATTAACTCCTTTTGAGTGGACATTTGAAGGGTAGCGAGGGAGTAACTTCTGAGCCATTCAATCAAATCTTCTTGAAGTTCGATGGTAGAATGACCCAATTTAAAACAAGATTCCAAATTTTGCTTCCAGATCTTTGATCAAATTAATCTAACCTTAGTCTATCCGTTGATTGATCCGAATTTTGGATAAGGAGGTGTTAATTTTGTAAAAAGGTTCTTACTTCAACAAAAACTTGGATGATTGATTCATCCTTTCAAATAGAATCCAAAGATTGAGCGTTTGGTGAATATCTAGTCGAAATTCTCTCATTATTTCAAGAGGCTTCCACTAACCAAAATACTGGCATCCTTAGGATATGCCTACCATTTCTAAAATTTTGGTTGATAAACCTAGAATATATCATATAGCTTGTTTGTGTGAATTGTGTTGCAATTCAATTGATCGTGAATTGAAATGACAAATCATGTTTGTTTTATTAAAACATTTGGAGATTTATGAAATTAATTGAAACGAGAGCCGATAATTATTGTACAAATTAGTTTTCTAAAGGTTTTTGGTTTCAATTATGCTAATAAATCTAGTGCAGGTTGAATTAAAAACGATGTCAATTCTAAACTGTCATCTAATGACGGATACTAGACGTCAATTACATGTGATGAACTTTTTGGTTAAGAAACGATATCAGCTACAATCACCATCCATTCAGTAAACAACGTGATCCATTAGCAACAGACATCATTTCAATCCATCATCGTACGTGTATGATGACACTGAGAATAATTTCGATTTTGAACGGGTTTTGGTGTCGGTTGAAAACTGGTATTGTATGTTTACGATGACACTGAATTTGATATCAATTGAAAATCGACGTTAGAGAGTTAAAAAGAAAACACCGAACGATTTTCACACCAATATTTATCGTATTTAATCATATAGAAGCCAAATCATTCAATTACTCCATAATACATCATCAACTTTCTTAATAATTCAATTATTCCCCACTCGAAAACCTAAATAAACCAATAGAAAATCAAATTTCTTTTTTTTTTTTAACAAAAAAAAAACAGCACATAAATTAAACTAGTTGATCCATGCACAAAGCTTGAGATCATACATTCCCCAATAATGGCCTTTTCCATATGATCTCTATTATGCTGCTGCCTCAGCTGGAGCTTCAGCTGCTTCCTTCTCTTCAAAGGGTACCTCTTTCTCCGCCTCTGGTTCGGCGTCGTCCTCGGCCTTGGCGGGTGCTGCAGTCTCCTCAGCCTCAGGTTCGGCATCGTCCTCGGCCTTGGCGGGTGCTGCAGCCTCCTCAGGCTCTGGCTCTGGCTCGGCATCGTCCTCAGCCTTGGCGGGTGCTGCAGCCTCCTCAGCCTCGGGTTCGGCATCGTCCTCGGCCTTGGCGGGTGCTGCAGCCTCCTCAGGCTCAGCCTCGGGTTCGGCATCGTCCTCGGCCTTGGCGGGTGCTGCAGCCTCCTCAGCCTCGGGTTCAGCATCGTCCTCGGCCTTGGCGGGTGCTGCAGGCTCTACAGGCTCTGCCTCTGGCTCAGCATCGTCCTCAGCCTTGGCGGGTGCTGCGGACTCCTCAGGCTCTGCCATTGGTTCGGCATCGTCCTCGGCCTTGGCGGGTGCTGCAGCCTCCTCAGCCTCTGCCTTCACCACCTCCGGCAAAGGTGTAGCTGCTGATTCAACCTATAAAACCCAATTGCTATAATATTCAACAAATTTATAAAAACATGGTTTGAGAGTAAAATTTCTTTATTTATAATCAAATAAATTACAAAAATATGGATAGAAAAAATAAATAGAAAGATACATAATAAATATATTTACCTATAATAAAAGATCAAATATGATAAACTATAATTTAGTACTAAATATCTTTAATATCTTCGTTGATCAATTAGATATATGAACACAAACCCTTCGTGTTGAAATGGGTACCCAATTTTTTCAAATGGGTACCACACGACGAGACCATCTAATCACCCAGCTTATCACTCGTCTCGTCCAAACACGTTTAATTATGAAATTTTGATGGGAACGGATGCACCACCACTAATACAATCACCCAAACATACTTAATTATAAAATTTTAATAAGATGTGATGCATTAACACTGATACGATCGCCCAAGTTAAAGTTCGATCGATCACGAGAGGGACTCGGGTGAGATTTTCTTACTAACAAGAGAGAGAAAAAAGAAGAGAGAGAAAAAGGGTTACCTCAATAGTGGCCATTAGAGAAGAATCAGAAGGGAAGTTAGAGAGAGAAAGAGAGATGTTAGAGAGATGAGGAAATATGAATGGGAGAGAGAAGTATTTATAGGATAGAGAGAGAATGTTAAGGACATCGGTTTGTCCAGTTGTAAATGTTTTCCCTTTTTCAATTATTAATTTTTATTTTTATTTTATATCTTTTTTACAAAAATTAAATTAAATTAAATTAAATATCATATCTTTTCTTTTGAGTTGGTTTGCGTGTGTTTTCTTCTAATAATTTATAATTCTCTTTCTTTTTTGCATGCAATATCCGCCGCCCTCTTTCCCTTATGCCCCCCTCTATTTTTCGCTTTGCTCTTTGGTCCTTCTCTTTTGAAATTATTAATTTTAATTCCTATTCACTTTTCATTCGGGTCCCTACAATTATAATAAATAATCATTTTGGTCCTTTCATTTTTCATTTTTATCTCATTTACATAATTTAAATAATATTTAATACCTTTTTTATCTTTTTTTTTGTTCCTATTGGTAAACTCCATTTTCTATTTTTTTTGTTTTAATTTTTAAATATATATTACCATTTTTATATATATTTTTTCCAATAAATAACATTGGTAATTTTATATTTTCGAGTTTTTTTTAATTATTTAAAAACATCATATTTATTCACGGTGTATATTATATTAATAATTAAAATCTTATAAAATTTATATATTAGATATTTATAGGATTAGATTTGATTATAATCCTACTTTTTCAACCGCACTGGCGTCGTGATCTTAACACGCTCACAACTAGCATTAAGGGGAATTATGCCCCATATATATTTTTCGCCCCGGCTTTGTGGCTTCATCGGAGCTTAGGCGAGGTTTGTCTTCATCAATCGAACATCGCTTGTGCGGAATCTAAGCTTGTCCGACCACACACGCTGCCTACGCGTGCATGTTCAATCGTCTGCGACACAACCGACTTGCCTCTACACTAGGCTAAGTCATTCGGCTCGACCTTGCCTCTGCTCGGGGTCAGGGTCTCTCAATGCACCATCGCGTCTCATCTTGTCATCTCGATCTCCATCGACATGGTCCATATGTCTCGACGACACCCCGAGTTGACTCGACCAAAAAACGTCAACTCAGAAATCAAACCGAATTTTTGGTTTCTCAAAAATTCAACCGAACCCAAATTGAAAAAAATAATAATTAATCAAGTTATCAGATCATATAAACATCCACAGAGAGAACTTGATGTTCATACAAAATTTATAAAAAGAACCATATTCCGTCTCCATCCTTGACCCGTGAACATCTGTAATTGGAACGACCAATAGCAACCCAATGTAGATCTCGGCTTGTGGGTCCGGTAGACCTGTCTGCTGACGTGGCTTTATTATTATTATTATTATTCCCTTTTTTTTTTTTTAGTTTGCCAACTTGGTAATTTTTCACGTGGGGTAGAGAGGAAAGGCGACTCCATTTCCATTCCACCGGATGAGAAATCTAGGGGACCACATGTAGCTGTCTGCCAGATCGGATGCTGGTGTCATGGGACCCACTTAGCCGCCCATCTACTGTGCCACGTCAGATCTCAGTCATCGGTTTGATCCGTGAACACGATCCCATAATAAATAAATAAAACCCGATTATTTTTTAATCGGATTATTATAAGAGATTCTTCATTGCACCGAGTGGTGGGGTACTGGGATCAATTAAAATATCCCCAATTATTAAAAATTAATTTATATATTTTATAAATACACGTCAAAATAAAATTAAAAAATTATTTATTAATCATAATATATAAATAAATAAATTTAAGATCTGGAGAGTAAAACTAACTTAATTATTAATTTAAATAATTTTTATCCATTTTATTTATAAGAAATTGATTTTATTAATTTTGAATTTCCAGCTCAAATTTGAAATTAGAAATTACTTTCGAATTTTTAGCCTTTTTTTTATTATTTTTTAAACTTTTCCAGTTCTGATTGTTTCTTCAATTTTGGAAAATTTTCTGTTCAAAGTCAAACAGATGTGTCCCGTGGAAAAACAATATATATAATTTTTTTTCTTTAAAAAACTATCAAAATATCATTATGCTTTTTAATTTTGAACTTAATTTTAATCAATATTTTTTTCTACTAAACTCAGCATAAATCAACGATAATCGACACGTAGAAAAAGAAAGAATAGGAACTGATCGATATATTTCTCAACAAAAAAAAAAAAAAAAAAAAAAGACAAAAACCCTGTTCGGAAATTTTCTTATTAAAAAGAAGAAGTACGGAAACAAATGAATATATTTTATATTATAAATTTTTAAAGAAAAAATTGATATAGGTGTATATTAGAGTATTAGAAAGGGAAAAAAAGGAGGAATAATTCATTCTAAAAGTCAAAAGAAATATAAATATATTTTGACTAAATTTATAGCATCAGCACAAAAATATATTTTAATCGGTTAAATTCAGTTGATAGAAATAGCTATTTTGGAAAGTAATAATCAAAATGATATTTGAGAGAAAAAAAAAAAAGAATTACAAATATATGATGTCTATAAAAAGAATAATAAGAAAATAGAAGAGGAGCTATGAAAATGATTTGGAAAGGGACATTTTATTAAATATGCATTTAAAAAATGTAGATTCAAATCCTTAATTCTTTGTCTACAGAATTCTGATGTCAGCAATTAAGAACTGGTTTGGATGTATTTTTAAATTTTATTTCATAAAACTCTCTTTTAAAACTGTTTCCTTTTCAATTTTAAAAAATTCAAACCTCAAACTTGGTTAAATTATTGATTTTGATCCTATTACAATTTTTAATTCAGCCCATAAAATTTGAAACTATCGTAGTCATTCATCACGTCGTTATCAAATGAGTAACATATAATTTATGTACAAACTTTAACTAATCTTAGATTAAATCGAAACGCACGCCTACGAGAGAGTTGAATAAAACTAAGTTGCTCCCTAAGAACGGTCAATTTGAATAAATATTTTAAACTCATAAAATGCTTGTTTCTATGTGAAAGGAAATAAATCATGAACCTATCAATTGAAAATATTTGTACCAAGCTCCAAATAGATATCTATGTAAGAACAGGGGCAGGGATTTGTTCTTGAAATCAATATCAACTCTGTTCATTCCTAAATCAAAGAAAAAGTGATAAAATCAATACATTGAGACATGATTAAGATCCAAAAATGTTTGGTATAATGGACAAATGCAATAAAAAGAAGAAGAAAAAATAAGTGATGTTCATAATGATGGCCACGCCTTGTTGTACCTGAATAAACCATAATATTATCATCCCACATGACAGACTGGCTGGAAGCAGGTGGTGAGTTGCTTTCATGATGCCGCCTTGTTGTCCATGTTGGATTTGCAAATGTTCTGGTCGGGTTCCAATAAGAATCGACTCCTTTGGGATCATCAATCATGGTGTGTTGCCTTTAATGGCTTTAGAGGAGAAAAGGAAAAGCAATTGGAAGCTGATGATCTTGGGGGACACTAAGACATTGTGTAATGAATGACCTGACCCCCCCTCCTATCTCGCTCCTTTTGAATTCTGCCAAATGAAAGGCAATAACTGAAGAAACAGGGTTGGTCCACTAGAAAGAGTATGCTTTCCCTAGGAAGAACACTATGGAGGGATTCTTGAATCAAGTGTTCAATCAGAGAAGCTTTTACTAAAAGGTATATCAGCCACTGCTGTCCATGGGAGGTTTCGTAGAACGAATCTTCCTTTTCTTTTTCTTTCACTATGAATAAAGCTCCTAACAATAGACATTTGTCGACATTTTGGACGGGGAAATGGTGGGAAAGATTTTGTAGGTTCCCAGAAGCATTGAGATGAGATCTCAAAATTTAGTCCAAATACAATCAGAACTACATATTTGTAGTAGTGTGCGTTGACTCATTCTCTCCAAGTAGTGTGCGTTGACTCATACTCTGAGAGTAGTGTGCGTTGACTCATACTCTGAGAGTAGTGTGCGTTGACTCATACTCTGAGAGTAGTGTGCGTTGACTCATACTCTGAGAGTAGTGTGCGTTGACTCATACTCTGAGAGTAGTGTGCGTTGACTCATACTCTGAGAGTAGTGTGCGTTGACTCATACTCTGAGAGTAGTGTGCGTGTGCGTTGACTCATACTCTGAGAGTAGTGTGCGGGTGCATTGACTCATACTCTGAGAGTAGTGTGCGGGTGCATTGACTCATATTCTGAGAGTAGTGTGCGTGTGCAGATGCATTGACTCATACTCTGAGAGTAGTGTGAGGGTGCGGGTGCATTGACTCATACTCTGAGAGTAGTGTGAGGGTGCGGGTGCATTGACTCATACTCTGAGAGTAGTGTGAGGGTGCGGGTGCATTGACTCATACTCTGAGAGTAGTGTGTGGGTGCGGGTGTGTAAGAGAGAGACTTATATTCCCTCCAGCAAATTTTCAACGTCATCATTGCATTCCATCTTAAAACGGTATCCTTATAAGAATTGATTGTGCGTGACTTGGAAAAATCCTATTAGTTGTCTAAAAATAATTTAGTGTTACAATATCCATGGTTGATAAAAACAGATTTCTATGTTTCACAACAATCCCAAAAAAAAGATCCTAAATCGTAACAACGAGAGAAGATATACTAGTAGAAGACCTGTGAGAGAGAAACCGATCAGCTGACGATCTTTCTCAACACAGCTTCAGCACGATGCTCAAACTTGGGTAATACCCATTCATGCTGCAGTATGTCTAAGTTGTCTTTCTCGGCACTCAACCCCTGGCAAGAAAATGCAATACCATTAAGATCAGCAGAAGAGTAGAGATTTTGAATAATGATCAATTCAAGGTTCACAAAGGTTGTCGATCAATTAACAATTAAACTAAATATTAGAATAGAGATTTGTTATAGATGGACTACAAAGAACATCGAGTTGTGTTGATCTAGGTTTACTTTGAAACAACGGCCTAAATGACCACTAGCCAGTAACGTACAAATGATTGACCCAATAAAGAAGTTGGCAAAGAAGGAATCACTGAGGCCCAGATTTTAAGGAATAAAGTATTTCCTGGAACCCTATAAAGTGAGTTGCTTAAACTTGAACATCAATTAGAACATTGAAGACAATGGTATAATCAAGCATCTGAGCAATTGCTGTGACAAAAATGTATAACAAGGTTTCGGATGGAGCTTCGCTTACACCTAGGATGCAAGGACGGAAGGTTACATTGTATAACGAGGTTTCAGATGAAACTAGCTTATATGGGCACATGCAGCAGGTAACATAGCGATAAATGAGCCTTAAATATAAAAGTAAAATAAGAGGATAATGACGGGACCGACATTATACATTTTGAAACACTGCACCAACAAGATGTTTGTTTGCAAATAAAAAAAGTAAGCATTTTGTCGAGTTTTCAACTTCACTGCTTTTCAGTGATATCAATTCCAAGTCAATGAGCAATAGGGAAGTCAGGATAACTAAAAGCTTGTCCAGTCTACAACCAGAAAGAAGTAGGGCTAATCATGAACAAAGGATCAATAGGCAGGCAGGCCAAGAACCACCTGTATCTCGAGTTTTGGCTTGAAATCTATAATGTTTATTTACCCCCATTTCAAGAGCAAAACAATTTACCATTCAACCACAATTATGTTTCCTTCCTGCCCTAAATGTTATCTTGATCCTCCAATTCATATCGTTTCATTCTCTCTGCAAGATTGCTCCATTAAGAAATACCTACCTACTTGGAATCACTAATAAGCATGCGACTACAATACAATTTCCGATGTTCTAGCATATATAATTGTAGTCTACTAATTGGCCACGCTGCTGAAAGTATTCAAAATTTTATCTTGAAGAAAACCAGGCTTCATCATGACATACTACTTGGCGTAAAAGATTTTGTGCAAATCAAACTAGAAAAAAAGACCAAAATGCAATTGGTGGTACTATATTCCAATATATCCTGTCATAGTCTAGTCATTCGCCCACAAAATATTCTAAACCTTAACTTAAAAGAAAACCAGGCTTCTTCAGAACATACCACTTTTCCTAACAAACAGAGCAAATCCACGTCTAAATAGGAACCAATTGATTGAACAGCATATACATGTAGATAGATGTAAAACAAAACCAAGCACCAGGAAGGTCAGCAGGGAGGGCACCAGGAAATGTTTTTAATTGCTGATAGGATGGGCTCTTCCCAATTAAGAGATCCATGTCACGAGGAGTTTAAGATTTCAATTATGAAATCTTAAAGGAATGGGTCCTATTATTTATATAGCTGAGAATTATATTCCTTATTATCAATTGAAGATAAGAATACTAGAGGCTGTATAGCTAATATGATGCCAGGACAACACAAGAGCTTCTGAGGTTTTTGTTTACAACCATAGGTTGATAGGTACAAAAGATTGTTATCAGTGAATAACTATATGGTCCATTTCTGATCTTCAAACTGAAGCTTCTGCACATCCAAAGGTGAGTGAGACTGATAGGAACCAGAACAGAACCGCAACGTATACAATATGAAAGGTAAAGAAACTTACAAGATAAACCAAGTGTTTTGAGATACTTGGACTGATATGAACCAAGACATCTCAATCATGCAATATGAACTTTAAGGAAGATGTGGAAAAAAATGTTCAAATTACCACAAGATAAACTCAAGTTGCAATTAATATCACATTAAAGAAGAATCAAACTTCGTTTATGCAACAATGGATTCAAGCTACTCCAAATGGGATTTAATTTATTATTGGATGGTTACAAATTTGGGATGGATGATTGATATCTAGATTTATGGTATTCTATAAATGTATTTTGAGTTTTAAGACTTTTTATTTACTTTTTAAGTTATATTACATAGTGGCTAATTATGGTATAAAGTTGGAAGGTTACAACTTTTGAAATGCATGGAAGGTCATATTCTTCAATAAGGTTGTTAGATCGAATGCTCAAGAGTTACAATTATTTGGAATGAAATCAACCATGAGGGTTTACCAGGGTTCTTAGATCTAATTGGCTAGGGGTCCATGATAGGGTTACCATATCATGCATACATTGGAATATCGAATCCATTTGTTGGTATCTTGCATACATTGGAATATCGAATCCATTTGCTCCATCAATAGATCTTTGAATCCCTACATTTCTTCACGTAAAAACATCCCAATCTCTATACAAGTCTTTTCATCTAATTCCATAGCCATAAACAAACTACTCTATACCAAATTGACCTGGTAACAGCACTAGGGAACCTCATGTACGACAACAATCTTCTCCTAGAGAGCTAATGCAAGATTGAGCAGATTCAAAAATGCTAATCAACCTAAGTTCAGTTATCACACTGAAACTTGCAAATTCAACCAAAAGAGATCCTCACAAAATTAATGTACACAATCAAGAAGATAGACCGCACAACCGTGCAAGATATCATATATAAATACATAGTCAATACTCATTTAGAATGATACAGCAAACAACCATGAACACTGATAAACAGACTCAACAAAATCTATCCATTAACAATATGTACTCTGAGCCAAAATTTGAAACTGAACCACTAAAGTATGTATAACTTCCTTCAAGCTTAGTTTATTTCTCAGGTAAAAGAATAAGAAACAAATGTAACACAGCCAGCCATGCCAGTTTAGAAGATTTTAAACAAAAAAATGATGTGTCAGTTCAAATATATAATACATACACACATAGGAGATCAAAACTGTTCGACCATGAAAGTTGATTTGCATACTAATGCAAACTTCCATACATTAGTGTATGCATATATAGATTTAAAGAGAGACAGAAAGAGAGAGAGAGTTTTAAATAATGAATATAATAATTTAAACATCCTTATATGACAGCCTGAAAATGAAGAAAGATGTTTGAAATACTGGGTAAAAGACTAAATATTTACCTTTGTTGGGTCCATGCCAAAACCAGACATCTGCATCATTCTCTGTGTGTCATCCATTGCTGCACCAAGAATTGTTTTCTCATAAGTCACAGTATAAGATCTGGAACTTTCAAAACGCTACTTCTTGGGGAAAAAAAATCCATATACACATCAGTTAAAGAATAAATGGAATTGTTAAGCAGAAAAACCAACCATTTTCTTCTCCCAGAATGAGACTGAATAAACCTCTTAATCCAAACAAATTTAGAAAGTACCTGACATAAGTTATATAAAACTATCAGTGATAATAATCCACCCAAATGCTTAGGGCAAAACTTGACCCAAAAAAAAAAAAAAATCTTCAGATGACATTAACACAGGCACCATAATATTTAATTGATCTTGGAAAATACCATGAACGGCTACTGACATAGCTGACATCCACAGTACTCAAATCAATCCCATTCTGTAACATCGACCGGAACCTCTGAGTCAGTGGAAAGGGTATTTTTGCTATGACAAGGAGAGAAGATACAATTAGATGCCACAAAATGGAGGCTGAAAAGAAAAGTGATACTAACACAGGTAGAAAAATCAGCTTCAAATGCATAAGGTTAATAAACCTGAAAACTTTTTCTACCAGTTATAACCAACTGGATTATCAGAAATGGAGGGAAAAAATGGCAGAGAAACAGAAAGATATAGTAAACAAGAGATATAGATAATCGTACAAAGTTCCCATGTATTAGAAAACCATAATTAGTGCTAGAACATACCATTTAACACCTAAGAAGTATGGCATTTATATAATCTAGATAACTTGAAGATTCACTCAACCAAAAAAGTTACCCTCAGGCATTCAAAAGTATAGTAGTATGAAGAGCATACCTGCTACAAATCCGGAGAAGAAAAAGTTGACCCACGCAAACGTTAGGGTCTAGCAAAGAAGAAAGGATAAATAAAAATGTAAAAATTGAACTTCATATGATATCAATGAAAAGAATAGTTATCGAATATGCAACTATAGTCACCTGAGGTATAATCATGGAGAGATTCTTCTTCATCATATCCATTGCCATGTTGGGATCCGAAAACATCTGTGCTTGTGCATTTTGGGCCTGGCCTTTGGGAACAAAGAGCAGTCCATTCTCCTGCCAATTGCATATGTAGAATATCTAGGGTATCAGATTCTCTTTATCCTTCTGTGCTACTTTGAATATTATAGTTACATCAAAATCATTCTACAAGATATACAATCTCACTGCAACCATTCTCACACATAGGTTCCCATTGGCAGCACAATTTATGGCATCCACACGTCTCCATATTCAAGGATGCAATAAATCATACAAGTTACAACCGATAAAACCTTATGGACATTGCATAATACTCTATATGTCAATCCAGGATTCTTCTCTAATAACTATAAGCTGCTTGTATCCTTCGAGAAAATAAGATTGGTATCTCAGAAACTTTAACCTATTTAATCTTCCTCTGATACCATCAAATGAGTCTTGAAGAGAATCCTTATTGAATCAAATCTCAGATATCAAATACAGAGGAATTACAAGCTTTAAAGAGGAGGAGCGTTAACTAATTTTCAACAAATTAAACAAATCAAGAAGACTAACAGATGCACAACTTGACTAAACTGATTTTAACAAGCTAATAGAAATAATAAAGAGCTCTTATAATAGTTCTGACTGCACTTGATAACTCCAGTTGAATCTCGAAACAGAAACCAAACTTCTACACCTTACGCATCATTGACATCGAAAACGATTCCTCAAAAAAGGTTTAATGAATTAAATTTGGCATGCTAGAACAGACGCATCACATACTACATTGGAAAAAGAGGAAAACAAACCTCGTTGCCGTAATAAACTCTGCGGGAACGAAACGACTTGTGGGGAATATAGTTAGCAGCAGATCGTAAATTCCGAGCCCTAAGTACGATTTGCCTGAAATCCGGAATTAAAAAATGCGTCAAGAACTTACAAGATGAATGATGTACGAATTCTGAAGATTATGAATCTAAATTTACCCTTCTCGTACGACTTTGGCATCGGGGACTGGAGACGAGCGCATAAGCTTGGAGACAAAGTAGCGGAGAACTCCGATGAGAACCATGACCACGGAGAGCGGAATCAGCACCCAATCTCTGATCGCAGTGTCGAGAACTAGATCTTCCGCCATGACTGGATCCGATACGCGAGCTCCCTTGAGAATCGAACTATGAAGGCCAAGAGGGCTTCACAACTGAAATGTTTGATGTTTAGTCCGTCGCGGAAGAGGAGGGTTGAGACTCGCACAGAATTTATGAATTACTATTTAAATAGTAATTATTTGAAAATTAGCTAAGATCTATAGAGTTTATTTATTTACTCAATTTGTTGTTAATTCTAAATGTACTTTTATATATATATATATATATATATATATATATATATATATATATATATAATTATATCTATATATATATATAATTATATCTATGTATATTTATTTTATTCTTATTAAATTTAATATTTTATTATTAATAGTGTATATTGAAATTGAAAGGTAAATTTTAATTAAATATTTAAAAATAATAGACATTTTACAAATTACCATTTTATTTGGATTAAAAACAATAATTTGAATAAATAGCTCGAACAAACTAAATCAATTCAACCCAAAAATATATATATATAAAAGAAAACCGTGAAAATTTAAAAAAGAAAGTTAGTCACAGTCCACTAGTCCACCGAGGAGTGGGTGTAATTTTGATTCGGTTGGTAAGTTTAACTTGTAGGCCATAGAACCAATTCATTCTAATACTTCAAAAGGCCTGAAGAATTTTGTGGCAAGCTTTTGATTTTTCCTTGAAGCTAACAAAGACGGGCAATATGGTTGAAGACGCACGAGAACCTTGTCTCCAATATTGAACTCTAATGGTCGATGTGATTGATCATATTGATCCTTCATTCTATTTTGAGCTTCGGAAGATTGTTTCTAAACTGAAGACGAGATTTCGTCAAAAAGAAACCAAGACGAACTTCGTAGTTGATCTTTAACATTGAGGACAATGTTGAAGTTCATCAATAAGTCCACGGTGAAAGTGTTTAACTCTAATCCAATTGGTGTTCCTTAACAAATTTCTACATTGACACGTAACTCATCCTTCTCATTCATTTCAACCTTTAAGAGTGCTTTCGGAATCAACGAGAATGAGTACTTAATCTCTGTTTCAACGCCCATTCACTTGTATAGACTGTGGATTTCTCGTTCCTGTAATAGCATGGAGAGGTATCTCTGGTAGCAGTTCTTGCTCCGTTTCCTCGGCTGGTTCGTTTCCTTCTTCCAAGTCAATTTTTCTTCCATTTCTTCTCTAGTGGGTCGTTTTATCAAATGTTGATGCGCATATCAACAATTGGTGAAATGTATTTGTTATCTTTATTGGTGGTGGCCCTGGGATATATTTTCCTTTCGTACAAAGCCAGACATACTCATTGCCGTTACCAAGTCTTGTGGTTGTGGAGCTCCACCTCAACTGATATAGACTCTCGCAACAAAACAGTTTCCCCATAAAATTCTCTTTATCCCTCTTTGTTTTGCTTGACTTTCCGCACTTTGAAAAATTCGGACCCTTCTTTGTGGATCCCAAGTCAAGAGACACGACATCCAATTTAACATAAGCTACTCAATCTTCTCGTTACCGTTTGATTGACCTACTATTCAAATAAGAGCAAATTGAACCGTTTGGTATATTGTTCTCGCACAGATTCACCCAAAACTGCTAGCTCTGATACCAAATTATTACAAACTCGAGTTTATGATCGAGTTATGAGTCTCTTGTAAGTGAAGGTAGATGATGTTTGTGTGGAAAAAGAAGTAGAATTCTTCTTTTAGCCTACTTGGAATAATTATAAGGCTCTCCGTCATTCTAGTTGTCAGTTTGTAATTGTGTACTTTGAACGTTATTTCTTAATCTAACTTTTCCTTAAGTGCATGTGCGTTTAAAAAAATTAAATTAAAGTGTATTTTCACGATGACTCAAGCTCTAAAAAAGCTGACCATTACAACTATTCGTAAAATATTTCTTGTTTTTTGTGTTCTTCTCCTAATTCCAAGAGAAACCATACATACGCTTATCTTAGAGATCACGAAATTGTTCCGTCACTTTTTTATTAGTCAAGTAACGGTTCGATGAACTTAACATAGATAACGTTTAGAGCTATTTTACAAGATCAAGAAATGAAGCGCCTTTTTTTTTTAAAGTTTTGAACGAAAACGACACTAAAATGAAACTCTTGAACTTTCACGAGTCATTTCAAGAGTTCGTAATCTTCATACTTTATGACCATAATTAGTCATACGTAAATGTACCTTAAAAATAAAATATAATTTTCAATTATCCATCGTAAATTTGTAACAATGAAGTCCCGCTTGAAGTATGTTAAAGACTTTATTGCATAAATGAAACTTGATGCTCCCTAACGTGACAATAATATTACATGACTTAGATGCCTTGGTTCATATCAAACTATGTTTTAAATAGAGAAAAAAAATTAGATGAGAGATTTCTTATAATTAGCTAAATTGAGTCAGGAACTAGGATTATATTATTCTACCAACATTTTCAATTGTAGTATATCCGCTACATGGAATAGAGTTGACCGAACAAGGGGTCCCACTTAGAGATTCAGTCAAACTACTATACCTTGCGCGGTTCGAGGGGTCCCGTCATATGCACAAGCAGCTGTAGTGAGGAGCAAACCTTGAAGGGTCCAAATTCAACTATGTGACTGTACTTACCATTGCGCAACCAAGGTCTAGCTCAAGTTCTGCCGGAAAGTCTCTCTATACCAAATAATACCTTTCGTTATGCAAAATATTTTAGAGGTGAGTTGGCCAATCCATTTTTGCCATTGGAGAGGTATATAAAAATTTCTATGGACAGGACAAAGACGGAGAAGGCTTCATGTCTCTTATCCCCGCCCCACCTCGTAGACATCTGTAGTTATTATTTTTTTATATTTAAAATTACTTTAAAACAAATAATTTTAAAATACTTTGTTTAAAATATTTAAAATTCGAATCTTGACCTAAACTTACTAGTCCCAACATAAAAAAAAATGTCAAAGGGGGTGGGATAGGTCCACCTAACCCTGAGGGGCAGTCTGTTTGATATCCGGTGTACGTTTGTGTCGCTGCTCATATTCCAATTTCTCCAAGTGATCGACCCTCACAGCCCCTCCTCAAATCTTGGTATTCGTGGCCTAACGGCGCTGACTGCCTCGCCTTTCCCCATCAAATTTCGGATCACCACATGACTCCTTCCTTCCCTTCCTCATTTCAACTTTTTCTAACCGCCTTTGCCCAATTCCCTCGCTCTCTCTCCTCTTCTTTTTCTTCTCACGAGGGTTAATTCTCTCGTGGGCTTCTTCTTTTTTTCCCTTTCTGGGTTCTTCTCTGTTTCTTTGATCCATTTATCTAACTCTGTCTTGGATTTCTCTTGTTTTTCCCCTCTCTCTCACCCTGATTCCTCCCTTTATTTCGGATTTTGGGGTTTTCTTCTTGTTCTTTAGCGTTTTCTCTCATCTGGGTTCTGTTTTTTTTTGCCTTTAAACTGGTGGGTTACTCTGTTTTTCCTCTGTTTGTGCCATTTGATGGCCTGTTGATGTCTCTGGCCGTTGAAGTCGGTTCGAGTTCAAAAGGGATAATGGGGTTTGACAAAGAAGACGATTCTCCCGAAGTTTCAGAGCCCAAAAAAGCTGAAGATGGAGAAGACGTCGATGCGCCTTCTGGGTTGAGTAGGAAAATGAGTGAGACCTCAATCTGTGCTACTGAAGAGGAAGACGATGAAGATGGAAGGAAAATCGAATTGGGTCCTCAATACACTTTGAAAGAACTCAACGAGAAGGATAAGGTATCATTAACTCTCCCCTTTTTTAAGAACTTCTTCAATTTCTTTTAGTTCATCTTGAGCTCTCTGTTTTTAGGATGATGAAAGCCTGAGGAGGTGGAAGGAACAGCTTCTGGGTGGTGTGGATTTTGAATCTGTTGGAGGTAAAAACCACAAACCCTTTTAAATTTTTGTTTCAAATTCCAAATCCCTTAGTGAGTTGTGTTCTTTTGTAAATTAGAAACTCTTGAGCCGGATGTTAAGATTTTGAGCCTTGCTATCAAATCATCAGGCCGGCCTGACATTGTTCTTCCAGTGCCTGAATGTGGGAATCCCAAAGGCCTCTGGTTTACTTTGAAGGAAGGCAGCCGTTATAGCCTTAAGTTCACTTTTCAGGTCAGCAATAACATTGTTTCTGGCCTCAAATATACCAATACAGTCTGGAAAACTGGCGTCAAAGGTAAAAAAAAACAAGCACAAAATCCTCTCTTCCATTAATGGAGAACTGTTCTTTCAATGTTTTTTTTTACTTTTACTGTCACAGTTGATAGTACAAAAGAGATGATTGGAACCTTTAGCCCCCAGCCTGAACCTTATGATCATGAGATGCATGAAGAAACAACCCCTTCTGGCATCTTTGCCAGGGGATCATATTCAGCCAGAAGCAAGGTCAGTTCTATGATTTTAAATGTCAATAGATTAGTAGAACAATGTTTACTGCTTATTTTGATTGGATTATACTTTCGATACTGATCCTGAACCATTTAGACGAACAATCTAGTCCTTAAACTGTAATTGGTAATGATTTAGTCTTGTTTTAGTTCTTGAACTTTGAAATGAGGGAGGAGCAATCTAGTCCTTAAATTGGAATCGGTAACGATTTAGTCTTGTTTTAGTTCTTGAACTTTGAAACGAGAGAGAAGCAATCTAGTCCTTAAACTGTAATCGGCAATGGTTTAGTCTTGTTTTATTTCTTGAACTTTGAAATGAGAGAGGAGATACTAGTCCTTAGACTGTAATTGGTAGTGGTTTAGTCTCGTTTTAGTTCTCGAACTTTGAAACGAGAGAGGAGCAATCTAGTTCTTAAACTGTAATCGGTAATGGTTTAGTCTTGTTTTAGTTCTCGAACTTCAAAATGAGACAGGAGATATCTAGTCCTTAAACTGTAATTGGTAATGGTTTAGTCTCATTTTAGTTCTCGAACTTTAAAACGAGAGAGAGGAGATATCAAAATTTGAATTTGAATCCATTATGGATAGCAAATAAAGGGCTGCTATCTATCTCAACTGCACCTGCTCATTTATGGGTAGGCATCACATGGCTTCCTTTAAGGAAAGCAGCAGCAGCAGCTTATTATTGATATCAATATCATCTGCCATGGCTATCAATGCATGCTTATGCAATAAGCAACATGAAACTCCTTGTTTTAAAAGACATGTTTTTGTTTTGTATTGTTTTGCTTGTTCTTCACACGAATCTATGTCTATAATCTTGTCTGCTGGTTTGTTGGGTTTGTTTTTTGTGTTCTTGTTTTTGGCTCAGTTTGTTGATGATGATAACAAGAGCTACTTGGAGATCAATTACACATTTGATATTAGAAAAGACTGGAAGGAGGACCAGGTTGCTTAATCATACCCCCCTGCCCGCCCCGTTGGATATTAGGATCATTGGGTGCCCGATTCGTTGCCCCGAATCCGCTGCTGCCTTGGGTTTTAAAGATCTTTAATTTTGCTGCTGTTCTTATTTATTGTTGATGTTTTTTTTTCCTTGTTTTGAGAATGAATGAGGGATGAAGGATGTTTTTTGAACTAACAATAGAAAATGGAAACACTGAGATGGGTTAGATCTGTACTGTCAATCAATAAACAAAGCCTATCCTTTTTTCGCCCTCGTATTATTCTCATTGCTTCATCATTCTCTTTCCTTTCTTTCCTAATATTTTGTTTTCTAATTCCTTGGAAATGCTTGATAGCGGTGTACATGAAATGGGTTGGAAAGTCCCGGTGTACATGAAATGGGTTGGAAAGTCCCGGTGTACATGAAATGGGTTGGAAAGTCCCGGTGTACATGAAATGGGTTGGAAAGTCCCGGTGTACGTGAAATGGGTTGGAAAGTCTGGGTGTACGTGAAATGGGTTGGAAAGTCTGGGTGTACGTGAAATGGGTTGGAAGGTCTGGGTGCGTGAAATGGGTTGGAAAGTCCGGGTGTACGTGAAATGGGTTGGAAGGTCCGGGTGTACGTGAAATGGGTTGGAAAGTCCGGGTGTACATGACATTGGAAATTCCGAGTGTACATGACATTGGAAATTCCGAGTGTACATGACATTGGAAATTCCGAGTGTACATGACATTTGAAATTCCGTGTACATGACATTTGAAATTCCGTGTACATGAAATGGGTTGGAAAGTTTGGGTGACCCGACCAACCCCTATAGAGTTTGCAATATTTGGTTTGGTTGTCAGATTGGGTTGTTCAAGTTTATCGAGTTATTGGGTTATATAAATATTTCTTATTTTGTTATAAAAATATATTTTTTAATTTATTATTTGGCTGTTTTTTTTTTCTTTTAGCCTTTTATAATTTTTATTATTTAAATAACATATTTTAATATGATTATGTGGTATTTGAATTAAATTATTAAGAGTTACATCAATAAGAAATGATTATTTCTTAAGAAAAATACAAATTTTTATTAACATATTAACGAAAACAATTTCAATATATAAAATCATATTTACTTCGAAAATCACGTGAAATGCACGTTTTTTTGCTTTACTACTCGACTAAAAAACGGCTATAATTTTAAATTCCCAAACAAAAAGATTTGTTTTTTTCAGTAACCAATAGAAAATCAGATATGGACTATTCTTTACCATTTTCTTAAGTGAAATATAAAAATTATTATAAATTATGTCGTCTATTTTAAAAAAAATATATAATTTATCAATAAAATAATTCTTAATGTATTAAAAATAAATAAACAATTTCAAAATGTGGATGTAAAATAAATTAAAAAGGAAAAAAGTGATGGGGGATGATGATTATCATATATTTGTATTAAGGTCAAAGTCAATACAAAAAATGACGATAGTTGTAGGGGACAGATCTAATCATCGACCTTAAAATGCTCGAATTTAATTTAAGATATTATTCATATGTTGTTGTCCACTCGACTAGTTTCATTTTTAGGTGACAATTATGCATAATTTAAGTTAATTATGTTATCATTATATATATATATTTATTTATTTAAAATCAGGTGAGGTTTCAATTGGATAATAAAAATATTTGAATTTTTTTGTTTTTGGTTTATGCTATTAACTAAATAAATAAGTTAATATGTGAAAGTAAGGTTTATAAGCTTAATTTTTAAAAATTAAAAAATTAAAAATTAAATAGTTATGAGGGCTTTATTCTACCAAGCAATTGAGAATCGTTTTTTTGTTTAGAAAATAATAAATAAAATCGTTTTGTTTAAGGTGATAATCACCACAGGAGAGTCTTACATAATAGTTTTATTATTAATCCAACCGATTGTATAATAAGTACCGTTGATGGAAAATTTTGGACATGAAAAAACAACTTGATTTTCACGTGTTTCAATAATAAATTTGTATTTTGAAGAAAGAGATGACGTGCAAAATAAGAAAACTTGCACACCATGTGGTGATTATCACATACACGCTTATGCTTTAAGGAGCAAAAAGTGCCTCAGACAAGAGTTTGAGTAAGAGATTGGAGTGACCTTTCTTGGAGCTATAAAAGAAACGGATATGTTTGAATTGTGTGATGAAATTGTATGCTAGATTCAGGTGAATGTGTGCATGAAATATCTATGCTTACTTGATTAATAGGAATATGTCTTTACTAAACTTGCATGAACGTTTAGATCATGGTTTCTGTGCACTGGGTGATAGATAAACTATCTCCATAGTGACGCATGCATGGATCAGAATAAGTTTAGGGCGTATAACCTGAGTGTTATGTAATGTCTTAGGTCAATATATTCTCGGTATGCTGAGAACTCTAGGATCGTGAGTGGTGATTAGAGACCTAGGTGCGCCCGTGATTTGCCTTAGCCACGAGGAGCTAACCTCGAGCGAATTGGAAATGCAATTTGTGACCTAATTCGCTTAGATGCCCTAAAACCTAATAAATCTCCACAAGACTTAGGAACTACGAGAACTTATAAGATCGATGGTAACGCGAACGAAACTATTAGAGAAGTCACTGTGTGTGTAGGATATAACCTGCATTGATAGGAGACGAGGGACTACAATAATAGTGACCTGAAGACTCACTACTGTGTGTAGGGTGTAACTCGTCTGGAGAGGAGATGAAGGACTATGCAAGTAGACTATATAAGGGACTACCGCTATATGCATGATAACCTACTTTGAGAGGGGACGAGAGACTACATAAGTGGGTAACACGAGGAACTGCTACTGTATGTATGATAACCCACCTTTAGAGGGGACGAGGGACTACGTATGTAGTCAACATGAGAAATCGCTATTGTGTATATAATAACCCGCCTTGAGAGGGGACGAGAGACAATACAAGTAGTTGATTGAGCATATACTATTGTGCGTAGAACAAAC
This sequence comes from Cucurbita ficifolia, assembly GCA_033971965.1. Taxonomy (NCBI): domain Eukaryota; kingdom Viridiplantae; phylum Streptophyta; class Magnoliopsida; order Cucurbitales; family Cucurbitaceae; genus Cucurbita; species Cucurbita ficifolia. Next base: position 5,614,734 of record CM066974.1, read on the forward strand.
TCGCTTTAAGAGTGGACGAGGGAGTATATAAGTAGTATATTGAGAAGCTACTATTGTGCGGGGGAGAAAATCCACTATAAAAGGAGACGAGGGACTACACAAATAGATTAGCTTGTTATGGGCACCACTGTGGTGTGAGGTAATAGTTAGGGGATAATTGACCTAGGCTTGAACCTCTTAGAGCCCTATAACAAGCCTATGGAAACTTATTACGTTAAAGATGCGATGAGAGCCTACATGTAGGTTACTAAGTATTTTTATACTCGCCCCTATCCCCTTTTCTTTTTTAGGTACTGATCAAGGTAGGGAGGTTGATCGCTTGTGGGTGTATATAATAAAATGATGTAAAATTCACTGGAATAAGTGCAAGTATACACTATCACAAGTAGCAAGTAATAAGTAAATTATCGATTCCACAGGGAACCTATCTTTTTGGTTAATTTTATCGTTGGAAATTAAATGAGTTTTTGGGTAACATTCAAATGGGTATTGGTGATTTTAACTACTTAAACAAAACTAAAACAGAGTGCCACTGTTGTCGAAAAACAGAAAATGATGAGAAAATCAACTATAATGAGGAAGGTTCGGCTAAGAGAGATTAAATAGATAAGTTGTTGAGTTTTGTGGTAGATTTTTGTTCCTTTTAATAGATTCCCAAGTCCACTTCCGAGAGTCATGCATGACAATTATTTCGTTTGTAATTTCTATTAACAAGGCTCTAGGATAAGAATTATTCCTAACCCTTCTATTACCCTTCAAGTCTCCTTGCTATGAAACTAGAGTATTAAAGAGGATTTCATTGCTCCCTCTCTCCTCCCGAATAAGAGAACAACTATGCATATAAAGTAGCTAATTAAACGCACATGTAAATCATTAACAACTCTTTAATAAACTAAAATCATACCGTCAACATACTTAAACTATATAAAACTCTCTCGTCTCCCCTATAAAGTTTAGCTCTCCATACAAACTGAATTAAATAGAGGAATTCGCATCTCCATCAGGTAAAATTGATGGAATAAGAAAAGAGAATAAGGAAATAGAGAGTTATCCCGATTTGTTGCCGTTCGTCAATGGAAGTTCCCTTCTCTTGAGCTCTCACGTCCACCTCTTTGCCCTAATCAATCCTTGTTGGTCTCCTTTTCCTTCTACTGTCAACCGCTGCTGGATTAGGGTTTTCTTCTTCTTCTATGGTTTCACAGCAGTTCACTACAGCAGACAATTCCAATTTTGATTTGCCGGCTATTTATTTCATGGCTTTAATTTGAGCTGCAGATCCTACTCTGGAGACGGAAATACCCACATTAATAGCAGGTCTGATTCCAGCATTGAATAAATCCGCAAATAAGAATATTTGTCCATCGGTAATGGAAATTACATTAGTAGGAATATAAGCTTAAACATCTCCCAATTGGGTCTCAACTATTGGTAAAGCAGTCATACTTCCTCCACGTAAAGCAGAACTTGAGGCTACTGCTGTGTAATTCGATTTTTCTCCCAAAGTGTGGCTCTCCTCTTGGTCTTCTTTTTTTCGTTTTATATTGAGCATGGGTTCCCCTTTAGGGCTGAAAACGAATAAGTTGTCCACATAAGATGTTCTTCATTGGGTAGTCAATGACCCACTTGGACTGATGTGGATTTAAAATTTTCATGTCATCCCTCATTTGTTTCAGATTTGCTACTTCATCATGGTTGAGCATAAATGTCTGAAATTTTACCACATAACTCAATTAAATGTACAATTAAGATCGATTTATGTTAAATCATATTATTTTCATGTTGGACCGCAATAAACGATTTCATGCTCACTAATTAGAATAAATGGGTAATAAATGAGAAAATGGTGAATACGAGGGCAACATTAACTACAAAAAGACTTGATATGACTCTATTTTTGGAGAGTTATTAGAGGTGCTTATTACATAGGGGTATCAGTTACTCTGTATTCTTTTTAGGGTTGACAATGCATTCTTTTGTATGTAGCACACGTACCCTATTTGTAAATAACTAATACAATACATGCTTTTGTATACTATTGATTTGGATTTTGGTTTTCGTCCATGGTACTGTATGATTTTAAATCATGCAAAAATTTGTCGTATTTTTCCTACATTTTCAATTGTTTGTTTTTATTTTACTTTTATTTTTTTATTTGTTTTAGTTTTCGTCTTTAACTCGCGGACTGATTTCTCGAAGCCTCGAAAATCGGGTCGTAACAGATTGTTATCAAAACAGTCGAGTTTTAGGTCCTAAACTCTTTAACACGCTTCACTGCGACTAGGTAAGTTGTCTGAATACTATTGTAGAATGTCTTACGACGTGCTAGGATATTAAGTAACCTAAGCTTCTTATCTAGATTATGGCTCTTAAGAGAAGAGGGACTTACGTCAGGCCTAGACCTATAAGGGGTAGAAGAAGGGTCGATGATGGCATCACATATTCGACACTTGAGGTGGAACAATATCCACCACTGAACGAGGCTACGGAGTTGCCTCCTAACATTTACAGAGCCATGCCACAGGCACGAGCGCCTAGAAGAGGTCGAAGAAGGACTATGACCCGATATTCCCCTAAGACAGTTCCTCAGGCACACATGCAAGGGAAAATACCACCACTTAAATTAGTCCTCGTCCTCCATAACTTTTTCGGGGTACAATCCCATTGCGGATTGTGACACCGGGCTCCTCCAATGATTGAGGCTTCACAAATCTCATCCACAGAGTCTTCTTAATCAGGACGAATAATCAATTCATTAATTAAAAGAAAATAGAAATAACATTTAAAACGAATAAACACAATTTAACGATCCAAATAAAAAAAATACAACTTTTAAGCATCCACGGGCAAACTCTTACCATTTTCCAAAACAGAGATATTTTGATGGGTCCATCAAGACTGAAGCCACCGTGACTTGAGTTCGTTCGATCCGACGGCCAATAGAACGTAAACGAGTTGGGATCCACATTTGAAGATTAAACCTCACCTGTATCCAAACCCCTCCTTCTCTTCTATCTAGGGTTTTCGCTCACTGAACTTTCGCCAAGAATTCTCTCTTCTACCAACACCTCGCTATCTAACTTGAATTTTGATCTTCACCCAATCCGATCCGCTTCCTAGGGCGTCCCAGATAATCCAGCTAGCTCTACTTCCAGATTCCAGGTTTGTAAGTTTGCTTCCCCTCTTTCTTCTTCTCTGCTTGCTCTGGCTCGAGTTTTTCCCCGAGAAATCTTGCAATTTCTGAGCGTTGATTTTCATTTTTGTAATTATTGTTTGGCATTTGAATCTTCTGCGTGTGGGAAAGTGGAAGAGGGGGTTGCATTTTCGCTTTTATCTGTTTGGGGATCGAAAAAAGAAGGGTAGTTCCAATCATGCTTCTTCGAATGTTAATTCGACTCCAAATGCTAATAGGGGTGTTGATTTGGATTCTTCTATCGTTTTGAAACGAGCCCATGAGTTGAAAGAAGAGGGGAATAAAAGGTTCCAGAGTTATGATTTTGTTGGTGCTCTTGAGCAGTATGAAATGCACTTCGTCTTACTCCCAAAACTCACCCTGATCGAGCTGTGTTTCACAGCAATAGAGCGGCTTGTTTGATGCAATTGAAACCAATTGATTATGATACTGTTATTGCTGAGTGTACCATGGCCCTCCAGCTCCAGCCCCAATTTGTTCGTGCTCTCCTTGGGAGGGCTCGTGCTTTTGAGGCCATTGGGAATTTAAAGAAGGGGGGTTTGAACCATGCTTCTTCAGCTGTTAATTCGACTCCAATTGCTAATAGGGGTGTTGATTTGAATTCTTCTATCTTGTTGAAAAGAACCCATAAGTTGAACAATCCTATCATTTATCCAACTATAGGTGTATGTGAGGCCTAATCGTTATTGGAGTTCATCTCTCGTACCCCTAACGGTTCCTACATCGTACTATCATACAATATGACATATCCATAGAATCATGCATTATGACAAGCTCATAAGCTTATACTAGAGTCTATGCATACTAATCATGATTCCTTAACAGGCTCATATTCTATGCTTGCGATCATGATTACTACTAAATTAGGTCATGCTACCATTATTCAATCACGTATTTGAGTTCCTATTCACAAGATTGACATGCTTATCATACATATCAAGTCAAATACTTGTTTAGGAGCTTCAATATGCCACTTACTTGTATTGCTTAGCCCGTTTCTTGCGTAGAACGTCCTTGAAGTAGTTATTTCTTCTCAATTTCTTCCGATTACACCTATATTTAATAGTATTCAGGGTTAATATGGGCCAATATTGATAGAAAATGTCAAAAGGAGTCGAACGGGACAAACTGGGGTCCGATACGCACTCCCACGTGCCCACACGCCTTCCACGTGCTTCTCCACTTGTCAACAGCTTCGGCCACTTGCACCCTACGCCCACGTGAGTCTCACGTGCCGACCATCTTCTTCCTCGCGAAAGTTGCTGAATTTTCAGAACCTTTCCAATAATTCCCACTATGTCCGAGGTTACCTCTCTGCAGTCTTCTATAACATTGTAGACCTACTCCTAACTAATCCATTGAGACAAGTTTGAGCGAGTTTTTTTGCACTATACATCATGAAATTAAAGCTGGAATTTTGCGGGTTTTTCCAAAGATTCACCTCTTATGTAAGCCCCTTTCACACTCGGTCTGCTCCCAATTTAGCATCGTGGTCGTATTGTTCTCCCTCCTATGAACTCAAGGCATGCTTCAACTTGCCAAAACTTCCATGTAAATCTCCTCGAATCTCAGAGTTTCAACTTGGTTTTGGGTGGGTTTGTTTCTGCACACGTTCTTGGTTTTTCCCTTGCTCAAGCTCACGGTAGGCTACTTAAAATGCCCTTAAACACTCCTTAACCTTCTGCCAACTCACTTGCTTTCCACCTCAGCTTGAGATTATTCTCCACCTACGTGTGTTCCTTTTCTCCTACCTTAGCAGCAGTGTTTTTTTAATCGAATATTATATTATATATACTCATGTTATTTATAAATTTGCTCTATTGCCAGAGAGGAAAAAAGGACAATAGAATGGGATCAAAGAGACAAAATGATAGTGTCGTAGATGAGGAAGAGTTGGGTCCAGACTTAAAAAGGCATAAATCACTTGGGGAATTGTCACCTTCTTCTCCACCTGCCTCAGAGAACCCTCAGCTTCCCGGTTTTAACTATGGCGATGATGATGAAGAAGAAGATTACAAATCTAAACAAAATGGAAGTGGATATGATGGAGATGAAGGGGATGGTACTGATGATGAAGAAAATGATGAAGATGAAAATCATATAATGCGAAGTCGTGATGTTGAAGTTCGAAAAGATTGTCCTTATCTTGATACCGTAAACCGTCAGGTGCATTGCTTATTTCTTATTTGTACATCCATTGTGCATTTCTGCATCTTAGGGTTAAGACCATTTTTGTTATCTACTTCTTGCCAATTCATATCTGTTCATGCTTTGTAGGTTTTGGATTTCGATTTTGAAAAGTTTTGTTCTGTCTCTCTGTCAAATCTGAATGTTTATGCCTGCCTAGTATGTGGCAAGTATTATCAAGGGAGAGGGAAGAAGTCTCATGCTTACACTCATAGTCTTGAAGCAGGACACCATGTGTATATCAACCTACGTACAGAGAAAGTTTACTGCCTTCCTGATGGATATGAGATTAATGACCCCTCGTTGGATGATATTCGATATGTCCTGAATCCAAGGTTTGCTTATACTTCATCCATTATTTGGTTTGAACACTACTGGGGCATGGTACAATAATGTTTCATCTTCAATGTCCAAGGTAAAATTATACTAATGCCACCATGACACCCAAGAAAAAAAAAAGAAAACAAGAAATAAGAAAATCCTCGAGTTCTAAGTTTAGCACCTCTGATGTTGTCTTTAGCTAAGATATACATCCCCAAGAATTTGGGAACTTTATCACCTTTGAGACCTTTTTATCTTGCAGTTTAATATTGAGTTCTGGTTGGATTGGAATTTGCGAGCAACTAGTCTAGGGAAAAGATTACTGAGAGTGATTTGGCTGCATCATTGGTCCTTCATCCTTCGAACATCTAATTTTAGTTCATTACAATGTAACGTAATTTCACAGTAGAGTTGCATTTATTCTACTTAACACATCAAATTTCATTGGAAAGCTCCATAAGAAACAGCCTGAGGGTAGGGTAGATGAAACCCCTCACAAGAACGTCTCCACATCAAAAGAAAGCCTTTCAATTTGATATAAACATGTAGAGATAATTACAAAGAACAATGTGGTTTATGCTCCACCAAGAAGCCAAATTCTGTATGACACAAAGAAATCCGCTGTAGAGAACCTATCCTCAAACACTCTGTTTTTTCTTCTCAATGAGAGCCTTTATTGTGCTTGACTATGAATAGATGTTATACTGTCTTTAATGAAATATACTTTAATGATCCTTTTGGCACTGCGTGCAGGTTTGCCAAAGAGCAGGTAGAGCAGCTTGACAAGAAGAAGCAATGGTCTAGAGCACTTGATGGTTCTGATTACCTTCCAGGAATGGTAATTATATTTTCATCGTATTTGTGTTATCTTATCTGTTAGATTGGCATCAAGGCCTAAATTTGAATTTGGTGGAACCAGGTGGGGCTTAACAACATTAAAGAAACTGATTTTGTAAATGTGACAATTCAATCCTTAATGAGGGTTACACCACTCAGGAACTTTTTCCTCATACCAGAGAACTATCAGCACTGCAGATCTCCACTTGTCCACCGGTTTGGTGAACTCACACGTAAGATTTGGCATGCACGAAACTTCAAAGGACAGGTTTGACTTTACTGTTCATTGACGTTCTTCTCGGTGGTTGAGTTTTTATTTTTTAAGTTCAAAGATTTTGAATCCTTAAGAATTTATAGGTAAGCCCGCATGAATTCCTGCAAGCAGTTATGAAGGCTAGTAAAAAGCGTTTCCGAATAGGTGCGCAGTCGGATCCTGTTGAATTTATGTCATGGTTTCTTAACACACTACATTCAGAACTGCGAGTTTCAAAGAAAAGTAGCAGTATAATCTACGAGTGTTTCCAGGTTCTCTTCAATTTTCTCGAGTAATATTGTGAATTACGTTCTGATGGTACTAGTAAACTTAAACTTACGTTATATATTTATATTTTGGATAGGGAGAACTGGAGGTTGTCAAAGAGATTCACTCGAAAGCTCTCACTGAGAAGAAAGAAAATGGTGACGATCACGATGCTGGAACTGAAGGTAGCAGTGTCATAATGGAAACTTCAAGAATGCCATTCTTAATGCTTGGATTGGATTTACCGCCGCCACCTCTTTTCAAAGATGTTATGGAGAAAAATATAATACCACAGGTAGGTGTAATTTTCTTGCTGGTTTCTTTTGTACAGGAGGGTACTTATACAGCCACTAGTTTCCATTTTGTCTTGAAAGTTTTCATTTCGTGCTTAGTTCAATATTAAAGACTTGTTTGATTTTAAGAGTGCTCAAGAATGCCACAACTTTCTCCTCCTGCCTTTCTCTCCCAACCCCTTCCCCTCTCCATCACCAGACTACCAAACCATTCTGACCACTATCCCCGTTGGTCATTCCAGCCCAATTCACCATGTGTCTATCATCAAGGGGAAAACCTTCTCTATCCAAGTTGATTCTAGATCTAGAGGTAACAGTGTCTGCATAGCCAAAGCTGCTAGGGATAGGTCCTTATCCATCTCCATTCTTTAGAGTTCTCTATGATTCATCGAAAACCTAAAGTTGTTGTTGAGTGTATCTCTGAACCAAAAGTTTTTCAAAGAAACAAGGGTTGATAGATCAAATTCTTTGGTTAGAGAAACTTTCCAGCAAAAGGGGTTAACGCTGTGGAGTTGGTTAAGTTGGACTGTAGTGGAGGGAAAAGCCGTTTACTCATTCCAATAGGTGATCAAGGAAAAGGATGGAATGATTTTATAGACCTCATTAGTATCCACTCTAATTCCGAAGGGCTCATAAATGATAACTACGTCCCCCGTTTCAAGCGTTTTGGAGCTTGACTTTCTGCTATTTGATAAAAATGGTTGATAATTTGAGGTCGGCATGGGTTCAAGAATCAAAGACCTTTTAATGCTTCTTTTTGGAGGCAATAATTGTAAGAGGAGTAAAAAATTGTTGGTTGTTTCGATAGTTGCTGTTAGGAGAATTGGCGAGCAAAAGGCTTGGGAACTTTTTGTAGTATTAAAAGTTTTTTCTTCTTTTTCTCCCTTATAAATGTTGGATATTACTGATTTTGGAGAAATCTTCAAATCTTCAAGTTTTGTAAACTTCTTTTCTATAAACGTCAATGAAAATTAGGCTTCTTTTTCTAATTTGGTCCTTTTGCGTAGGGGTTGGGGCCACACCCAACGTCTCTCATGTCTTTTAAGTTTCCTTTAATAGAAAGGTTTCTCTTATTTAAGAGATTATAACTTGTGGTCAATTAGAAGTAATTATGTAATTCTTAGTATATCTATGATCTAATCTTTTGAATGTCCGTTTATGTATTTCTTTTCTAGGTTCCACTCTTCAACATTTTGAAAAAATTTGATGGTGAAACTATCACAGAAGTTGTACGGCCACGTATAGCAAGGATGCGCTACCGTGTTACTCGATTGCCTCAGTATTTAGTTCTTCATATGCGGCGATTTACAAAGAACAACTTTTTTGTGGAAAAGAATCCCACTTTGGGTAGTTACTTGATTGCATTATATTTGTGAGAATATTACTGCAGAGTGAAGCCTTCTTAATGAACCATCTTTTGGTAATTTAATAATTGACATTTTGATCTCAGTGAACTTTCCCGTCAAGAATCTAGAATTGAAGGATTACATCCCCTTGCCAACTCCGAAAGAGAGTGAAAAATTACGTTCAAAGTACGATTTGATCGCAAATATTGTTCACGACGGCAAACCCAACGAAGGGTACTACAGGGTATTTGTACAGAGGAAGTCTGAAGAATTATGGTAATTCTTCTTTCCCCTTTTGTAAATGGTACCCAATGATCTAGAATGCCTGACCCCATTGCGATCGAACGTCGATATTACAGGTACGAGATGCAGGATCTTCACGTCTCAGAAACACTTCCTCAAATGGTTGCTCTATCTGAGGCTTATATGCAGATATATGAACGGCAGCAATAGATAGGAAGTTCAATAGCGCAATTAGTCGGTTTATTTCCCCTCTAGAATATATGCATCTGTACTTAAACAGGAGATGATAGTAGATAATGGAAGCTTCTTGCTGCTAATCTCTTTGTTTAATTGTAGAATCAATTGAACTTACTTTGGGAAATTGGACTGGAAAGGTCTTGACAATGCTGCTGCTGCTGCACACCAGTATCTGTAAAGCAGGTGAAATTTTGTTGCCTAAATTACTTGAGTTTTTCTGTAACAAACATAACATTGATGATTATGATATAGATAGTAGGGCAACGGGATGAGTTTTATGAGTTTGGAGGATTTGTAGTATGAAGGAATAACTGAGTTTGTAATTTTGAGTATCTACTGAATTTTTGTTACTTGTTGGTAGGCTGTTGTAGAACATATATTCTTGAGTTTACAGCGTAATAGACAGACTCCTCTGATTAATAACACCCTTTTAGTACGCCCCTCTTCCCCTCACCTTCCTCCCAAATGCTCATCTCGATTGCCACTTCTTTTAGTTAGTAGCAGGTTCTATACTGTTATTAGAGTTCGTTTTTTTTCGAGTGTTGGTTTCGTTCTTAAAAGTTCTAGTCAAGTTTAGTTTCGGGAAGCGTCTTTCTAACTTGATAATTAGTATGATCTCCAAACGAAGTCGAATAGTTTAGGTTCATCTGTCTCTTTGACCTGATAGCTAGTATTGCCTCTTAGTGTAGTCAATGACGGGTCAAACTCAGATAAGTGGAGGAACATCTGACGTCTCTCTGACTTGATAGCTATTATTGCCTCTTAGTGTAGTCAATGACGGGTCAAACTCAGATAAGTGGAGGAACATCGGCCGTCTCTCTGACTTGATAGCTAGTATTGTCTGATGGGTCAAACTCAGATATGTGGAGGAACATCGGATGTCTCTTTGACCAAATAACTAATATTGCCTCTTAGTGTAGTCAATGACGGGTCAAATCAGATAAGCGGAGGAACAACCCTCTTAGTGTAATCAATTGACCGACTAGCTAGTATTGCCTGTTAGTGTAGTCAATAATGGGGTCAGGAAAACTTATTATTTTACTGTTTTAGAAGTTTCAAGCATCGATTACTCAGTTTATTATTAAATGACTAAAATTTGTTTGATTTGTTAGGTTTTTAAATAAGTGCAAATTCACAGTAAACTCTATAGCTTAGCCATTAAAATATTCCATAATTATCAAACATTTAATAAAATTCCTTTGATTTCTAGTTTTATACTACACACATTTTATAATCCCTTAGCTTAAAAATAATATTAATAAAACACGTGTCCAAATCTTAGTAGAATGTGCAAGACAACTATAGGCAACTCCACAGCAGATTAGGACCCACCGAGAAACCTCTGGAAGCAACGGAACCCTAAGTACTGAGCACAGAACCTCTCCATTTCATCGCCGCCTCTCTCCCGGCAAACCTCCGCCTCCATCTCCGCCACCGTCTCGTCCCAATTCCTAACAAATCCGTCGCAATCCCATCCGTTAAAGTCCACCTTCGCCTCCGACACGGCGTCCAAGATCTCCTGCAAGCCGACGATCCGACGGCTCACTTTCCTCCTCGCCTCCCTCACCGCGGGATCGATCCCCGGCACCGAGTCCAGCCTAAGAAGGATACTCATCAACGCCTCGTTCATCCTCAGCTTCTCGAGATCGTTGCTCCTTACGGCGTCGACCGTCTCCTGACGCTGTATTAAAGCCTGGATCTGATCGGCCTCTCTGTCGACGGCGGCTATCGTTTTGTAGAGACTGCGGATCCGGTGAGAACGGAAGGCGGCCTGGATCTTCGAGGCAGCGGAGGACTGAAGGGAGGGAGAAGGAGAAGGTTGGAGAAGGACAGGGGTGGAATGGTGATTATGAGAAGAGTAGGAGAAAGAGGTGGCGGAGGCGGTGGCAGAGTAGAAAGATGTGGAATTCATGGAGGAAAGCGATGGGACGGTGAACGGCGAGGGAGAAGAAGAAGAAGGGTGAAGGGAGTTGGACCGTTGTATTCCGACGATCTCTTTTTTTAAAATATCTTAGCTTCAAATGCCACAAAACCTCAAACCCAATTCATACTATTTTCATCATTACATTACAAAATTGACCTCTTCTTTAAGTCTACAAGAAAGTGACCTCTTTATTCAAAAGTACACCCAAAAAAAAGAAAAAATCAATACCTAAATGTAATTTAAAAAGTAAATAAAACGTTTTAAAACTAAAAAATTACACATTTACGCTTCATGTAATTAAAGTTTACTTTTACTTTGAGACAATTCATTCTTTGGAAGTTAGGAACAATCACAGCTAATACGCATCCAATTGCAAACAGAACGGGCGATCACCTCGGCTCCTCGCTTCTCGAGCACAGGTTTAGGTTCGGTCTCAATGGGAAAATAAAACGGAGTACCTAACAATGTATCTTCACCGACCAAAAACTCCTTCTTTTTTTTGAAATATTGCATAATTTAAATGTGGTTCTTCTACATTTTATTTTAATGAGTATTGTTATTAATTTTTGCATATTTTGTAAAATGAGTGACTAAATTCCTTGGTGTAACACATTGAATTAGCTATTGAATTTCATGGTTTAATGAATTGAGTGCTTTGTATTACTTCCATTTAGTTCTAAACTTTAATGCATTTAAACTCCTCAAGAAGCTGTTAAGAAAACATTTTAGAACCTCTAATCGTGCTTAAAAATTTAATTGCGCTCGAGATAATCAATTATAACTTAATGTGAAAGTAAAATTTTCTTTTTATAACCTTTTAAACAAGAACGAGTCGCTCCCTTAATCTTAACTAATTATCACTCACCAATTTACGAGACATGCCCGTCATAATATACTTAATCTTAAGACCACATTAGAAAGAAAAAAAAATGTTTCATATGATCCAATAAGATAAGTAAAGGCCGAAGGGCAAAAAGGTGAGAGTGAGATAAGACATGGCAGTTAACGGCGGAGAAGAGGCTGAAGGAGTGGGCGGAGCTGCCGCTGAATCACCGTCCGACACGTCGTTCGTTGTTTCAACTCCTGTCGTTTTCTTTTGGGCCTCCTGTTGGGCTTGGGCTTGGGCTTCCACTTGTACGTGCAGTTTCAGGCCCTTTTTGCAGCTCTCTGGTTTGCTACTCGCGAAGTAGCGGATTCCCTCTCCGTTTAACGGCACGATATCTACGCCGTCAGTGTACATCCTGATAAAGTTGCTTACATCGCACGCTTCATATTCCTTCTTGCTCTGCAGCTCCACTATGTTACCCTGTGCCATCGAGTATGCGAACCCTGCACCCACCCCCAACTTTATTACAAATACAAATTGGCTAAAAAATAAAAAATAAAAAATAGCAATTTATATATATATATATATATATATATATATATATATTTTATTAGTTTAAAGTTCCCATTTAATAAATATTTGAATATAAATTTTAAACGGAAATTAGAAGCGGACTAAAAAAGAATGTCGGTCCTTTTTTTTTTAAGCCACCGTCACAAAATTTTTAGATTTCATTATTTTGAAACGTCTTGTTCTATGTTTGATGAAAGTCCCACGTCGACTAATTTAGGAAATAGTCATGAGTTTATAATAAAAAAAATACTATCTTCATTTGCATGAAGTCTTTTATAGAAGCTCAAATGAAAGCAATAAGAGCTTATACTCAAAGTGGACAATATCATATTATTGTGAGAGTCGTGTTTATCTAACAGTGTATCAAAACCATATCAATAGAATCCTATTTTTTAAAAATGGTATATTTTGTACAAAATTTAATGTTTTGAACAAACAAAAAATAATTAAAAAAAAAGATCAATAATTCCATTGGTCACTTTCCTTTGTTTCCGTACCGGTGGGGAAAGATCACCGGTTCCGATTTCCATTTTCCGGGAATCCAAACAGTTATGAAAGGAATGGATCTTACAGATTTTGTCTCCGACTCTGAATTTCCTGCCGGCCGACCAAGAACCGATGTTCGAATCGACGTCCCATCCCCGGTCTCCGCCGACGACATGGTGCGTCTGAGCTCCGGCAAGCGTGGTCGCAACAAATGCCGCCGTGAAAACTGCCACCAGCTTCTTCATCGTGGCTGCCATGGCTACCGGCTGAAGCTTTGAATCAAAGGATGAAGATTCCTCTCTGCAACGGCGCTCTCTCGATCTCCTCGGAGTTTAAATAGAATTAATTGAGAAAAAAAAGAGATGGGAATATTAAAAAGTTTTTTTCCCCTTTTGAGGGAATCGTTTGCTTTGCTTTAGAAAAGAAGAAATTCCAAAATTAAATATTTTAAAATTTTAAATAAAATTTTAAATTTTTATAAATTCGAGGATTAAATTTATAATTTTGAAATTCTGTTTAAACATTAACGAACTATAAATCTCAAAATTCAAAGACTAAATGACTTATTTAATAAATAAAAAAAATACTATTTTAGCCCTAAAATTTAACTTTGTGTCTAAGAACTATTATAAAGCATTTTTAAAATTAATGTACGGATTAATTACAAGATTGAAAAATTACGATTATAAATTTTCAATTTTAACGGTAAATAGAAGTTAATTTTAAGAACTACATAGATGGTAAACTCAAGTGATGTGATGGTCGTAATGTTACACGATGATCGATCATGGGAATGAGCTCGTGCAATATATGTACGAAAGCTAATATCTTTAAAAAAGAAATAAGTTTGGTGGATCTTAGTAAGTTACCTTAGTAGCATATTACTTTCTTGAACTTGGAGAAACCTAATAATAAGAACTTAGGGATGAAATAAAGTGAAGATCGAGTTATAAGTTGGAAGATCAGCTATGCACGTGCACGTGAGAATTTGGTTATAAGTTGTTAGTTTGAAGTCTATGTTGTGAACTGTCATGAAAATTTCGTTCATTAATACTTTTGGTAAATTCCCGATTTCAATTCATGAATTTATTGGATTCATTTGGTTCATCTCTCATATTGGTACATGAATCATCTTGATTCACGTACGAGCATTATTGTTGTTTTGATTCATGTATGAGAATTAATATTGTTATGTCTATATAAAGGTTTGTCAGTATTGTTTTGAGAAGTGGAGTTATTGTCGTTTTGTATTTGTGTATGGGCAATTGAGAGAAACTTGTAAGAGAGACTTTGTAGTGCGAGAGATACATTTATAAACACTTTGGTTATAGTGATTGACTACCGTACATGGATGTAGGAGAATTTCTTCTCTCTGAACCACGCAAATCTTTGTGTCTCTTTGTTTAATTTATATTTAATGGTGTCTGAGTACGATCGATCTAGCTTCCGCTTCCGCTACCGCTACCGCTACAACAATTGGTATCATAGCATTTTGAGTATGGCATTATAGTACAACCGTCTATTTGTATAGTTTTACAAATATTTATTTATTTATTATTTTACAAGATTCGAGAGATTCAGGCTAAAACGACGATTCGAACAAGTATTAATGATATTTTGAGCCGAAAGAAGTAATTTGGAGCATCAGAGCCATAACAAGAAATGGTACGACTTTAAGAATTACAAGATCTGTTCGAAGTGTCTCAATATGCTATTTTTTAATCTACCAGACCTTAAGATTTACAAAGGTAGCATTATGAAAATCTGAGTTTGTCAATAAAAACACACATGCAGTCAAACGAGGTGATCTCCATCCATAGCGTGGAGATGTTGGATACAATATCTTGATATTCCATTAAAAGGCGTGTGAATTTTGAGATTTTCAAAGCAATGTCGATATGTTGGCCCGAAGCTCGGGCCACGATTAGGGTTCCTATAAATTCTTCCTTTCACATCCGATTTGAGGAGACCATTCATAAAGAAAGAGTTCACGAACACTACTTTTACATAGTTTTAAAATTTTTAAGAAACATTCTAAAGAGTCAGAAAAAAAATCTAGGCTCGAGATTACGATACATCACAAGAGATCGAGGATTGACACGCGTTAGAGAGTTCTTTTATCATCGGTCTATTTAAGGAAGAAAATATTTATCTTATCTACTAAATAATGTTCAAAATTTTATTATATATATATATATATAATTTTTTAAAACCATTTTAGAAAAAAATACACTTTTAATATCATAAATTTGAATTTTAAGGTATTTTGGTCCATTTTCAAACTCGACATTTTAACTTAATTACTCAGAAAGTTGAGGAGCAATTATTATTAAATTAAATTATTTTATTTTAGATAAAAAAAAATATATTTTTTATATTTTAATACAAATTTGATGGTACAAAAATTGTGTTTAAAAATATAAAACCAACATTAAAATGATTAGACAAATTGGATAAAAAAGATTGAAAAATATGGATATTTTTATCAATAAAATTGGGAGCCAAAAAAGTTAGTACATATTTGTATCTATTTTTTAAAAATTATATCTTAATAAGTAAAAGTACTAAATTAAGACAAGTATAAATTAGTAAATAATTAAGCTATAAAGATTAATATATAGAAAATGACAAAAAAAAAAAAAAATCATTTTCTCCTAACGCCTATTCTCTCGAGACTACGAGATTTATTAGAAAAAAACAATAAATGACCTAATCGAGAGGAACTAACTTTCCCCGACGCTAACGAGACGTTACTCTCTCCCGTCACCGTTTAATAACGGTTGGGAAGGTAAAATTGTGCTCCTCACAACCCCTACGTCCCTAATAAGCCTATTATTATTATTTTATTTATTTATTATTACTATTTATTTATTTTTTTTGGTCTGGGAGAGCTAACTATTTGGAGAAGGCCCAATGGAAAAGCTTAGTCCGATGGGCGACGCCACGTAAATGAGAGCCTATATGACACCACCTGTTCGGTTCTCTTCTCGTTTTGTTTTGTGCATACGGGTATACTAGATTGGGTTGTCGAGATCTTTGGGACTAACTTATCATTTTTGGTCGGTTAGACTAGTGATTCGAGCAATCCGAATAGAGTTCATAACCCAACTCTCTATTTTCTGATTGAGTTGAATTATATAAAACAAAAAATCTTACTTGTCTGCAATACATGTTACGTTAATAACTGAAAAGTCCTATTTGCGGTTAAGGTAACGACACAGACATGATCCGTTTTCATAGTGTGATGGGCAATGCATACAAGGCTCAAGAACAAATCCACCGTCGTATGGCTGATCGATGATTACTAGCGATTTTAGCTTCATGCAAGTGAGTTGCATCCTACAATCTGAACTGAGAACAAGCTTTTAGAGTTAGTTCACCCTCGTAAGCCCTAGCTAACACACGTGTACTGAGAAATATGATTAATTTGTAAATGATATTAATACAAATTAATCCTTCTCTAATTACCCATCATTATAAATTTGGAAATATATAAATTTACATCAAATTATATTTCTAACCAATTTTATGATTTTCTTCTAAAGAAGAAAAAAAAAATCTCCAAATGTATTTAAAATAAAACTAAAAAATTTAAGGAATAAACCCAAAAAAAAATTATATTAACATGAGAGATATTTTGTAAAATTTTAATTATTTGAACACCTCAGAAATTATTCCAGCTCACCCACGAAAAACAGAACCATTTCCACGTGTAAAATCAAAATAATCCTAAAAGTACACATCGTCAGGGGACCACGTGGTTTATAGCCACATTATTAAGCCTGGTGGGGGCCACTTAATATGCTCCTATAGAAATTCGACACGTGGTATGGTCGTGGCCACTCAAGAACCCTCAATAATTTGGGGGAATTCATTGACCCGACAGGTTCATAATGGATTTAGGGAGGCTGTTTGGTTCGCCTGTCTAGTCTAGTACGACTTGTCGTAATCATTTAAACATTTTACCAAATATTTTGATGTTTTGAGATATTAAATTTTAGGAAATAATTCAATCATTATTTATTACATTGTACAAAAAAAAAAAAAAAAATTTATTTTATCAAATTTAAATTTTAATCCCAATTCAATTTTTAATACAAGAATAATGTTATAGCATAACATACATTAAACAAATCATTCGATCAAGAAGCGTATAGCGTTCAACAATAGGATCACTGCAATGATCGACTTTTCGAAGCTTCATATTACAGACCGTCACATGCTGATGCAGAGATTTAAAAAGACTCGATAAAAAAGTTTTGATTGTTAAATAAGGGCGACGAGATGGAATTAATTTTTTTTTAATCAAAATACATTCAAATTCATAAATCAATCAAATTACAAAATACGTTCTCGGGAGTTAAATTCAAGAGGAAGTATAAAAATAATCTAAGTACATAATACAACATCAAAAGACACATGAATTTGAAAGCATGCGAATCTAAGGATTCACACGATTCCCAAGTGGTCCTGCTAATGACTGCTACCCCACAAACCATCTGAAACAAAAAAGTAGCATAAGCAAGTATAAAATACTCAATAAGTAGCTTACTTATAGGCTCTAATTGAATTTTTATATGGCTATGTACAATGTACTCGAATCACACCGAACATTTTGGGATTACGAATTGGGTCATGTAAAACTAGGCGAGCTTCTATAAGGCATTGCACCCTCTAACTACATATCTCTTTAAGGTCTAACACAATTGAGGTCCTAATTGAGCTGCTAACTTTCTAATCTTTATTTGCTGTGAGTGTTAGCAGGACTCATACAGTAGTGATCTTTGCCACTAGACTAAACATTTCATCTTAGTCTAGTCCATATTGTTGAGAGAACCATTGAGCTACGATCAAGTCTTGTATCTCTCGATTGATCCATCCGGTCAACACTTTATTTTGTAGACCCACTTGCAAGAGATGATTTTGACATCTTCTAGTCTTGACACTAGTTCCCAAGTTTGATTTTGGTCCAAGATTACAATTTTTTTCTCCATCATTTTCTGCCAAGCCGAGTTTTGTGATGGTTCTTCATACGTCTCTGGCTCTTTTGACTTCGTCTTCTATAATAGTTGTATTGGCATACTTAAGATTTGTCTTTCAGATTCTTTCTGATCGCTTAAGTTGTTGATGTGTCGTTTCATTTTCATTGGATTCACTTGGTTGCATCACTTCTTGCTCGTTAACATCAATGTCACTTGGATCTTCATGTGCATCAACACTTAACCAAATGTGTACAATTTGTTCCCTCGTCTTTTGTGGTAGAATTTCTTCAATGTTTTCTAAGTGTGGTAATACTTCCTTCTCTGAGGGCCACCCCGCTTCCAGTGCACCACTCTAATCGTTAGTCATGTGGTCTGAGCATCTTTAATCAATGATCCAGCCATTCTCGTAATCAATATGCTCACCCATCATCGTCATGAGCGCTAGCTCGTCTTCTTCTATGACACATAGTACCTCTGCATCTCGTTCATCCTCCATCTCGTTTTTGGAAGTTGCCACATAGCTTTTGATGGACGTTTTTGTGGACCAACAATCCTTGGACATGTGACCCTTCTTCCCGTAATTGTAGCAAATACCTTCAAATCTCTTCTCTTGATAACTCTTGTTGTTATTCTGGTCTCTCCAAGGTTGTGGAGTTCCTTGATGATTTTTTCCTTTGTCACTATTTTAGTATCCACGTTTGGTAGACTACTTATTATTACTCTGACTTTCACTTGTGTAGAATGTTTCTTCTTCGCACTTTAAGGTGATATCTCCCATTTATTTAGCTATGGCTAACAAATTTTCAAATTCTACAAGAGATGGTTGAGGGGGCTATCCTTGTAGAGTAATAACGAAACTTGTATATTATAGTTGGAATCCATGGTTAATGATCATCTTCATTCGAGCTTTTCCAATGACAGACTTGAATTTAGTTTGGTAAACTCTCGACAAATTGACTTGACCCTATGGAAGTACTAGGCAATTGTCATGTCGCATTGTGAGATTAATAACAACTCGTTCTCTAGAATTTGTAACATCGTATTGTTTTTCTTTGAGAAACGCGTCACAAATGTAGCTCATGTTTCTTTTGGTGTCTTGTCATCCCGAATGTGCTCCAACATCTCTTCTTCGACGGTGATTTTCAAGATAAACATTACTTTGCATGTTTCGATTCTCCATTTACGTAAGGTGCCATTAGAATCCTCCTATGGTTGCGTAATTTTATTTCCACCAATGACCTCCCAAAGGTCTTATCATTGTAAATAGGACATCATGCTTGTTACCCACGTGTTGTAGTTGTTGCAGTTGAGTCTTTTAATTCATCCAACAATTTGGAAATCACTCATCGTGTTGGCTATACCTCAGTAATACCAAACAATCTTTTTCGACACAAAACTTGTAGAGTCATGGACTACTCACGACACAGAAATTCACACACTAATAATCTCAATAAATTATTTATGACGTGGAAGATCAGACAAACCTGCAACCACAAAACATACTAAGAATTCCAAGAGATCAGACAATCTATATACCAACTTCGCTCTGATATCAGAATGTTGAACACAACTCTTTGTGTGAAACACTCACAATCTTTATTAAGATCAATCAAGAAGATATTACAAGACATTACTACAGTTCACTTTGCTTGAGATTTCTTTTTGTAAAAACCTGAGTTATTTACGGTACAAACTAAATACTTTATTCCTAAAATACATACATCTTCATTCCTAAAATACTTAAATCATTTTCTTAAAATATATAAACAATGAACTCATACAATTATTGAACTTGACTCTATTGGGAGAGTGATATATTTTAACATTACATACATACATCACTCTCGTATACTTCATTGCTCCAACTAAGCTCAAACGCTTATACCCGCATACCACTAAAAAACGATCAAATTTCGTTCGACATTTGTGGCTAAACGCCATTGTTTTGTACAAGGCCCCTAAACCATTAGTTTCGAAGATTTTATAAGCCACGTCATTTTCAATATGAACGTCCCATTTTAGAGCCAGATATGTGAAGGGGCAAACAGATTTTTTTCATCAAAATTCGAATTTATTAAAGAAATTAATTAAATAATTTGAATTATTTTAAGCCATTCATAGGATTGAAATTAAATTACACGTCACATAATTGAAGAGGATGATCACTCATTTTGACACGTAAGATTTTACAAGTTGGAGCGTCCCATTTGGATAATTAACTCATCGAATAAATAAATAGCTGAAAATGATTTTTCTTTTTCTTTTTTTCTTTTTTTTTTTAATATTTTGAAGCCTACCAATATTTGGGATGTCCTCTCGTGGCCCCCACACAACTAGGAACCACTAATATGTAAACACTACATAATTGCAAACACCTTTTTATATATATATAATATATAATTAAATAAATTAGAATACTGATATGAATGGATAACTCGACCAATCTGGATTATCCAACTCACCCCTTGAGTTGGGTTAGATTCTTTTTCCATTTGAATTTTTGGAAAATTGAAAATTCGATTCGATTTGCGGGTTGACGTTTATTGGTCGGGTCAATCTAACTTACCCAAAAATAGGTTATAATCCAACTCGACTGTACCCTATTTTTAAAAATATTAAAAATATTTAGTATTTGTAACTTTTAAATATTTGATATTTGAACTTTATGAAATTTTAATTATTGATGTAACTTGAATCAGTATGATTTATGTAAATAATAATAAATAAAAAAAATTAACAACCGGAAAATAGATGGTTGAGCTGTAAACTCTATTTGTAAACTCTAAAAATGGTTGTGGTTACCAATTTAATAAAAAAATTCGAGTTTATCCACTAATTTTTTTTAATTAAATTAATGTACCTCCAAAATAAATAGATCCAAATTTCTCAAATTATAATTTCATCACAATTCTCCAATTTCCCTTCTCTCTCTCTCTGAAATGAACGGCCAGCACACATCCATTCCGATCTCCGACGACTCAAAGACACCACTTCTAGCCGCCGGCGACCCTCAATTCCACCGGTCCGGCAGCTTCCGATCCACGGTGAACTCGATCTTCACCCTAAAAAACTTGTACGTGGTTCTCGGGCCGGCTCTATGCGCCGCCGTGTGCAGCTTCATGAAGCTGGAGGGCTCATCCTCCGGGAGCCGGAATATGCTGGCGGTGCTGGTGTGGGTGTTCACCTGGTGGCTGACAGAAGCCGTGCCGATGCCGATCACGTCGATGTCACCGCTGTTTCTGTTCCCTCTGTTCGGAATCGCCGCCGCGGACGAGGTGGCTCATAATTATATGAATGATGTGATCGCGCTGGTTCTTGGCAGCTTCATTCTTGCCCTCGCCGTTGAGCATTACAACATTCATAAGAGATTGGCTCTCAATGTGAGTTTTCATTTAAATTTTAATTTATTCGATCAATTATTGGAATCTGCCCATCAATTTTTTGTTTTCTTTACTATTTTTTTTTTAAAGAAAATAAATAAGCTATTAATCTCTGTTATTTAATTTCAATATTTTAAATATTTTTGGTTAATTTTATAATTTTGTGTCTAAATTTTTTTTAGGAAGTGGAAAATTTTATTAGATAAAAAAACAAATTAAAATTTAATCAATTAATTACTTTTGGTTAAAATTGCTATTTTAATTAAAATTTAAAAGTGATGGAGCTAAGAGATTTATTAGACAAGAATAAAGTGTTGGATACAATTATTCCACAGAAAAACTGTCGCGACCTGTTTTTTAGTGAACACATGTTTCAAATGATTAAATTTAAACATCTTTTACAATAAAATTAAAAAAATTAATAATGTTTGTTAGAGTTTTTTATTTTTATTTTTATTTTATTTTATATTAATCTATTATTAAATTTGATTAGTTGTATAACTATAATTAGTTAGAGAATATATTTTATATAGCTGTAATCAGTTAGTATTTTTTAATATATTTTATACTGCGCTCATTTTTTATATTTTATTTTTAGAAGTTAATTGAGAGTATATTTTTTAGTTGGTCGTATATTTTTTTAATTTTGAG
Source organism: Cucurbita ficifolia (assembly GCA_033971965.1). Classification (NCBI taxonomy): domain Eukaryota; kingdom Viridiplantae; phylum Streptophyta; class Magnoliopsida; order Cucurbitales; family Cucurbitaceae; genus Cucurbita; species Cucurbita ficifolia. Next base: position 5,636,730 of record CM066974.1, read on the forward strand.
GAGTTAGTTGGTAACTTATATCCTGTCTCATCTAAACTTTGCGAAGATAAATGAAAATTGTACTTTTAATTAGACTTTTATTTTCCGTCCCTGTCCCTATCAAGCTCTTATTTATTTATTATTTTGATTTAATAAATCAATTTATGTTCATGAAAATTTAAAGATTTGTTGGCTAAAATTGAAGAAAAAAAATGGTAAGAATCCAAAATAAGGAGAAATTGACAAATTAGTGAAATGACCATTCAATAAATTCAGGTAACTCTCCTTTTCTGTGGGGAGCCACTGAACCCACCACTCCTTCTTCTGGGTATCTGCGCCACCACTTTCTTCGTCAGCATGTGGATGCACAACGTCGCCACCGCCGTCATGATGATGCCCGTCGCCACCGGAATCCTCCAGCGTTTTCCGGCGGGACCGTCCCGTTCCGTTGCCCAGACCAAGTTCTGCAAGGCCGTGATTCTGGGGGTCACTTACGCTACCCCCATCGGAGGAATGAGCACTCTCACCGGCACCGGCGTCAATCTCATCCTTGTCGGAATGTGGAAGAGTTACTTTCCGGATGCCGATCCTATTAGCTTCAATACTTGGAGTTTCTTTGCGCTGCCAATGGCTCTGTTAATTTTCTTTGTGTTTTGGGGCGTCTTGTGTTTGATGTATTGCCCCAAAGGGTCTGGGCCTGCGCTTTCCACGCATCTTGATAAGACACAGCTTAGGAGGGAGCTTAATGCGTTGGGTATGCTTTGAAATTGAAATTGTTTGTTGTTTTGTTGTGGGGTTTTGTTGATTGACTATGATGGATTGTGAACAGGGCCTATGGCTTTTGCTGAGAAGACTGTGGTGGCTGTTTTTTCGGTGTGGGCGCTGAACTGTTCTTGTTGATTCTTGTGTTTTTTTACAAGTTTGTGTTTTGTGATTGTGGAGATATGAACTTTGTTGTTGCAGATTTTGATATTTCTGTGGATGACGAAGAACATTACTGATGATATTCCTGGTTGGGGAGCTCTGTTCGATGGCCGTGCTGGTGATGGAACTGTCAGTGTGAGTGATTCTTTCTTCTAGTATCACCTTATTTCCTATCAGCTTAAGTTTTTGAGTTGTTTTTTTGGTCAGACTTATCAGCTCTTAAATTCGATTCATACGTGTAATAATCTAAGCACACGACTAGTAGATATTGTCTTCCTTGGACTTTTCCTTTCGGGTTTCCCTAGGTTTTTAAAACGCGTCGGGAGAAGTTTCCACACCCTTATAAAGAACGTTTTGTTCTTCTCCCCAACCGATATGAGATCTCACAATCCACCCCCTTCGGGAGGACGTTATCTCGCTGGCACTTGTTCCCTTCTTCAATCGATGTGGGATCTCTTAATCCACCTCCTTCGAGGTCCAGTATCCTCGCTGGCACATCGCCCAGTGTCTGGCTCTAATACCATTTGTAACAACCCAATCTCACAGCTAGTATATATTGTCTTCTTTGGGCTTTCCCTTTCGGGTTTCCCTAGGTTTTTAAAACGCGTCGGGAGAGGTTTCCACACCCTTATAAAGAATGTTTCATTCTTCTCCCCAACTGACGTGTGATCTCACAATCCACCCTCCTTCGAGGTCTAGCATCCTCGCTGACACTCGTTCTCTTCTTCAATCGATGTGGGACCCCCCAATCCACCTTATTCGAGGCCCAGCATCCTTACTGACACACCGTCTTGTGTCCACCCCCTTCGAGGTTCAGCCTCTTCACTGGCACATCGCCCGGTGTCTGGCTATATTGTCCTCTCTGAACTTTCCATTTCGGGCTTCCCCTCAAGGTTTTTAAAACGCGTCTGCTAGTAAGAGGTTTTCACACCTTTATAAAAAATGTTTCGTTCTCCTCCCCAACCGACGTAGTAGTGAGTAACAGTGTTTCAACCGTGCAGGTGATGATGGCAACATTACTATTCATAATCCCAAACAAAAAGCAAGAAGGAGAGAAGCTAATGGACTGGAACAAATGCAAGAAGCTACCATGGGGGATCATATTACTACTAGGAGCAGGCTTCGCCATAGCAGACGGAGTGAACAAAAGTGGCCTTGCAGACATACTAGCCAACGCATTAAACTTCCTACAGAAAGCCCCATACTTAGCAGTGGCCCCTGCAGTATGTCTTACAAGCAGCCTCATAACAGAGTTAGTGACATCAAACAACGCCACCACAACGCTAGTGATCCCAATACTCATCCAAATAGCCAACACAATGCACCTCCACCCACTCTCCCTTATAATTCCTGGTGCCATTGGTGCACAGTTCGCCTTCATGCTGCCCACAGCAACCCCTTCCAACGTGGTTGGCTTCAGCACTGGCTACATTGACATTCCGGACATGATCAAGATTGGCTTGCCTTTGAAGATCGTTGGCATTGCTGCTGTCTCTATTCTCATGCCTACACTTGGTATACTTCTTTTCATCCCGTTTTTCGTTTTTCGCCTTCCGATTTCGTCTCGTGCATTGTAAACTCGATTTTCGCTTATGTTTGGCCATTGGATTTGCAGGAAGTTTTGTTTTTGGGACAGATAAACCAATGTAGTGACTGCCAAATTGAAGGTACTTTGCTCTTGATTTTTGAGACATCTCCAAAAGAATCACAGACCATCATATATATATATATATATATATATATATAGATATATATAGATACACAAAGTATGGACCTCTGGCTTTATATAGGATCATAAGTTTCTACATCCAAGCTATGTATAGAGAGGGGAATGGGATAGCCATTGTTATATATTGTAAGGATAATGGAAATGTTCACTTGAATAGTTGCATTTAGTCACAATGCAATCTTGGTTTTTTGAAGTTTTGTATCCATGTTATATATTGAAAGTGTTCTATGTAAGTTCTTTTCAAGGTTAGTAAAGATTTTTTTTTTTTTTTTTTCACAAGGTATGTACTTGAATACATGTTTTTTTTTGTTGAACGGGTAAAGATTTGGGATTCTGGCTACTGACTTTAATAAGATTGTTATAGAACTCTTGGGATTTGAATCGCTCTACAAGTTAGCTTGATCAAGGTTACCTGAATGACTCTAGCATGCAAATTTAAACACAAGACAAGACAAAGGAACAAGCTCATGGCTTAAAAGCATAATATGCGAACTTAGATTTTAATCTCCAAAATCTTCGTACTAAAGCAATAACATGAATGTCTATTAATTGAAAATAAATTTTAGAGCAATATAGGGTCAATTCAAAAGTTGTAACTTCCATGTTAATCAATACTGTAACGTACACTTCCTGAATCCAAACATATATGGTACAATCTTGTCATCTACGGTGAAGTATTTGTGGCATGATTAAGACACCTTATTTCGTAATATAAATTCACTTATTTCGAAATTTTAAATTTTATTTTGCCTCTATAATTACATCTTACTCATTGAGCACCGCTTATTTTTTAGTTAACAAATTGTTTATGATCCAACCATAAATCAAATCCCTTTGGGCCAATGAGAGGATAGAGTTCATTGTTCAAGTCTCAAAATCAATACTCAAGAGAACTGCTCATCTACTTAACCTATACGAGAAGAAATGAATTTCATCTCGTTAAATTATGTTCCCAAAAAGTAGTCATATTAAATCGATTACAAAAGTCATTCTCACTTATGCAAATTAAAAGACAAGACATCGCACACATGAGTTCATAACTCACTCTGGATTAAGATCAAGTCTCATAGGATCATCATGTGAAATATTAATTTTCTTAATTAACGAATTTATAAAAAAAGATAAAATATATTGCAGTCTAGTCTCATACAAACTCGTTGTAAGGATACTTCTACCCAACATGAATGATTTAAATCAAATCATTTGTAATAATTACAAAATGGTGGATATAATGATATTACAGATAAAACATCTAATTTTATCTACATATTATAGACTTTTTAGGTTATTACTTGAATGTAATCTTCATATAAATCAACCACATATTGTTCAAGATTCACTGATAACCTAACCGATAATATTAAATTGAAATAAAACATTATGATTGAAAAATTAAACAATTAATTACAAGGTTTTAGGGTATAAATCCCAACAAAGGTTTACGCATTTGTTCATTGATAGACGTCGATGTTAGTAGATTTAAGCATTATCAAGTTATATTTGGAGTTCATATAGCTTTTGAAAAAGTTTATAGTTGTTTAAGCCATAATCGATATCAGTTATCTTACTATTGAAATTTTAAATGTTTGGTCGGACAAATTGTTTGATGTAAGGTTATTCTTGTAATGAATGATATGATCGTTTTATGAAAAGATGAATACTCCACTATAATTTTTAAATTATGTATATACTAGTCAAGCAAATGATGAACATATGAAATGATTATTATGATGCATCATGTATTAAAATTGATGTTCATGTTCCCTTCCTTCTATGGATCTTTTGAAGTCCCTGCGTGTGTATAACGTTTAGTGTAGGGTCAGTGCATATGAAGTTGATACCATTTGTATACGAAATTAGTGCGTACTCGGCGAGGCTCAAGGATTACAAAATTGGTATGAGCTTAGTGTGCTACGAGTGTATGAAAGTGGAGCATAAATAAAAGTGATACACATCAGGAGCATATGAAAGGAACTAGAGTCCAAAATCATGGCTTTAAGTCCCACTAAGAATGAATGTCGTGATTCATGTTGCATGTATTTGCATTTTTCGAGCAACTCGAATAAAGTTTACAACTCAACCCAGTTCGAGTTGGGTCGCCGAGTTGTTTTTTTTTTTTTAAAAAATTCTACTGTTTCACAATACATGTTATATTAATAACTAAAATTTCATAAAATTCAAATATCAAACATTTATTAATCATAGGATTTTTAACCTCGGATATTTAGTCTTAAATTATAGTTTATCATATATATCATATTTCACCACAAATATTTAATATTTTTAAACGTAGGGTAGAGTTGGTTTAAGTTGTAATCATATCCTTCAGTCCCATAAAAAAATGTCAACTCGCAAATCGAACCGATGAACCAAATCCGTCCAACATTTATGGTTTGGATAGGATGGTCAGATTAGTTGAGTTATGTGGTCATATGAACACCGCTAAGATTTGAACTTTATACCTTTTTGGGCCGTAACTATAATTCCTCTTTATTCGTGTGATATTATTTAAATTATAACCACAAAAAAATATCTAAAGAAAGTTTTCCGATAGAAAAACAGAAACTAGGAAGCAACAATCCCGCCGTCGGCCGTCGCATCACCCTCCGGCGAGTAAATTAGAATAACGTCGGACACCTCCGGCAGCCTAAAGCTTACTTTCTTCCTCAATTTCCCAGTTTGGGTTCTACAAATCGGAAAACGGCCACGAGAATACTGATCCTCTGCAATTGATTCACCAACCACACCGGATTTCTGACACAACGAAGAACACTGCGAAATCCTGGTCGGATGCACTTTTCTCTTGAATCCGCCATGTCCGCCGTTTCCAAAACCTCGCTCCGACGGCGCTCCCGGAGAAGCCAACAGCAACTCCTCCAAAGACATGTACTCCTTCTTCATTTCCTTCTTCTCAATGGATGCCTCTATCTCTCTCCGCCCTTCTCTTTCCTCTCTCCACCGCCGTTGTGGCCGTCTCCTCCGGCACATTGCATAGCCTGCAAAATCAAGGCCAATTTAACCAAAATACCTAAATTAATTATAATATTCTTAAATTTTGTATTAGCATAGATACTTTTCTTTTACTTTTAATTTTAGATTTAAACCCATTTTAAAAAATACCCTTAAATTTTTAATAATCTTTTAATTTTTTTAAAAATTTAAAATAGGTTAATTCTATATTTAAAAATACTTATAAAAATTTAAAAATAGCCGTCTTAAACTCTATAAAAAAAAGTTAATTTTTTTTAATGACAAATACATAGACGAAAACCGTCTCTATCTACACCACATAAATCATCTCCAAACTTTTTAATTTTTTCAATTTTTAAATTTAAGGACATTAAGGTTATTGAGTATTTTTTAAATTTAAAACACTTTTGGAAATAAAATACTCTGGGCCTCTCCTTTGTTGCTTTGATTGATCTTCGGTTTCGTTCAAGCGGGATCCGAAGTATCGGCGTTACGGGTTATCAACCGATTCTTAGTACCGAAATGGGTTCCTTACAAGAAAGAATAACAACAATCAGTTGTTTCGACCGATGTTCCGCTCCGTTTGAGGTATTTTTTTGTTCAAAGATAGGAGTATTATTGAAACTTTTAAAAGTTAAAACATATGTTTGAGATGGAGTAAGAAAATAACAAGAATGGTATGGACAAAGTTTCAAAATTCTAAAGGGCCTTTGTGGCTTTACCGTCAGCGGAGGAGGCTGGCGTGAACGGTGTACCGAGACCGGAGCGCCTAAAGCTGCAGAGATGGGCTCCCATGGAAGGAGATGGGATGGAAGAGAGGAAGGGAGAAGATGAATAATGGTGTGGTGTTAAGTAGGGGAACTTTGGACGGAGAGGCCTAAGAGAGAGCAGAGATTCATGTCGGTAGCAAGGAATCACTTGGGTTATATCTTCATTTTATTTTATTTGCTTGTAATTTAGTGCTACATTACGTTATTACCCTCATCTTTTTATCTAATAAGTTTATCGATTTTTTATTTTATATGTAATCAATCTTTTTAATTTTATGCTGCCCTAGATTCGAAATATTAAATAAATAGTGGAGACTTTGGATTTCACGAGATTTAGAATGAAGTAATTAGAGTGTTCATATGAGTTGAGAACCCGATCAATCTGAATTACTCAACTCAAATTATAAAAGTTGGGGTTTGGTTAGACTTTCTTTTTCGATTTGGGTTAAGTTGAATTTTTGGAAAATTGAAAGTTTGGGTTGGTTCGTGGGGTTGACTTTTTTTTTTGTCGGGTCAACCCGACTAACTCAAAAAAAAAGTTACAACTCTAACTCTATCCGGTCTTACTTTAAATATTATTATGAATATTAAGAACATTTGACGTTTGTAATCGATGTTAATGACGCGATGAAACTTGTAATTGAAGGAGGTGACCTACCCGACCCAAGCGTGTACCGCTCTGATCCGACCCGCATGTACAGAATTGAAATCCGAGAACTTTTTCTCTTCTTTTATGCCATCTGACCCATTTTCATTCCAATTTGGGTACTTATCTCACAAATTCCATAATGACTCATGTTATAGGGCAATTGCAAGAAGCTTAGCTAAGTGGGATCATACTTAAAGACCCGATATAATCTCGAGAAGTCTACAACCATGTAAGTAACCATATGGAGAAAATTTGTAAGAAATACTTTAGGAGTAGGATTGAGGGCAATGATTGAGTATTGTGTTTAGGAGCCTAGTTTGACCTAGTCTCATGAGAATTGTGCTTGGATGATATGTATAGTTTACCACTTAATTATGTTTACCGTCGTATAGCTTCCGAATGCATGAATATGTAATCTCTGATAGATAATTGGATTGATATGCTTCCTAATATGTTGAGATAGATTATGATTACTTAATTAGCATGATGAGCATGTTGTATGCCTTTATGCATTGTCATATATTGATTTAGGGTTTGGACAGCCCACTATTGCCTAGTTATGAGTTGGACCAATTGCTATGTGCTAGAAAATGTGAATCGTGAATTTCATAGTCTATGAACTACCGTTTATGTATTTGTACTAAGTTATACTTTTGATAGTCGTCATGGGTTGACCAGGTATCTTGTAGGGACGGGTAGGGCATTAACCCTATTCGTGAACTAACCAACAAATGTTAGGGTCTACTTATTACTATTTGATTTAGTTGTCACCCATAGAGGATATGAGTAGCCATAGGGAGTATACTATGTAGTACCAAATTAGGGGTGCCTAGTGAGGAGAGTCATGACCTTTTTACTGACCCAGCTCTAAAGGGCGTGGAGACAGGTAGTTTACTATTCTAGCATGAAAGGCAAAGTAACAGGTAGTTACTGTTCCTAAGACAAGTAGTTTTACTGTTCTGAACCCGACGATGGTGGAAGACAACACTGACCAACTTGGAAGGGCATAATGGCAAGTAGTTATTGATCTTAGGAACCAGTAGATGTTGCTTAGCACTACCAGGAAGGATTCACTTATTTGAGCTCAGTAGGTAGTTAGGTATGGAGAATTCATATCAACGAGTAACCATAAGGTATTCTCTTGAGATCGTAGCAGATTTTATTAGAGACAGTTTCGAACACATAGCCTAAGATTCCTTGAATAGGATTAAGTCCGACAAGAGCCTACAAGTAGGTTGTTTATTGGGTATTTTTATACTCATTCCATGTTGTTTCTATTTTTTCAGGTGGAAAGTAGACCGGTGTTGGTGGCGAGAACGTGCGGAGCCATGCGGTTGCAGAATAGGCCCTAGATCAAGTCTCTCTTTCCATGTCGTTTTTAATACCATTTGGATATTTATTTTGGAAACTCATTATCTTTTGTAATTGTTTTCTTTTGATGTGACTCCACGAACCTCATTATGTTTTTTTAATTATTTTGAGTTTTTGAATGCATATCTGGAAACTTTAATTTTCTTGTATCCCTCGTTTTATAAAATAAAATATTGTATGGCTTTTTCCCTTGAGTCTACGTGGTGATTCGTGATTCGATACGTCGAAGAGTGGTCGTTACAAGTTGGGTCGGTAATTCTTATTTCCACTACTTGCTGACGTCTAGTTTCGCCTTATCTCTTGGTGTTGATCGATACTAAGACCAAATAGTCGTTCGGCTGTAGCATAGGTTATGGAATGGTCTTGAACTCTTTGTTCGTAGAGCTTCAATTTTGCCCACAACTTTAGCCTCTCGACAAAACTAAAGACCTTGTCTTTCTTGGACATATCACGAATATCTCACGCAAGTCCAAAAAACTGCTTAACGTAGTCTCGGATATTGCCAGTATGCCTTAGCTCTCTTAACTTCCTTTTTGTGATTATCTCGACATTCTCTAGGAAGAACTGAGAGCGTAGTTCTTGTTTTAAGTTTTACCAAGTGTTCATAGTACATCAACCATCTTAAATGTCCGTGTACTTGGATCTCCACCACAACTTTGCATTGTCAATTAGATGCATTGTTTCCAACATGACCTTTGCTTCTTCTGTCACAGTATTTGTGTCTCAAAAGTATTGTTCGAGGTCAACGATAAACTTCTCTAGAGCCTTGGCATCTCAAACCCTACAAAAGGGCTTGACCTTTGGGACCTATATCTTGTTAAATTGTACTTCACCCCCAGTTAGGGTTTGGTTTCCCACCGCTCTCATGGTGAGGTTTAATCTGACGCTTAAATTTGCCACTTTAGCCCTGACCACTCCAAAGGTTGCTCTCAAATCCTCAGACATTTCTGAGACCATCTGAACGATCGCTTGTTGACCATTGTCTAAGCCCTCGATGTGTTCTTCCATTCGGGCAACAGAGCTCATCGAGCTATCTCTACGCTCGACGCCACCAGCAGTTGTGACCTTGTCTTCTAGGGCGTCAACCCTAATCATTAATTTGCGTCAGGCATTAACTCAAGGAGGCTTGCCATCTCATCGATCCTATCGACCTTAGTGGCAATCTCATTCATGCGAGACTCCAAAAGCCCCTATCAAGAATTTCACTCGTGTAGAGTAACTACTATTCGATTTCAGTAAATTGGATAGCTTCAGACTTGCCCAGTTGTTTTGTAGCAGACATGTTTGTGTACTATTTTCCAAAGAGCGAACTTGACTCTGATACCACTTGTCTCAATCACACTCTTACAACAGTGGGGCAACGATTGTGCGTCACTTGTTCCAACTCAGCGAACAAGTCAGCCATGTAAAACTCACACTTCGCGGACAATATCGGCATATACTCGAGCCTCGAGTCATGTTTGAGAGAACAATTTTAGAAAACGTGAGCGAGGAAATACGTTGAAAATAATTGTAAAGAAAACAATGTTATGAGCTAAAAGCAAGTAGATAACAACAACGACTTTGATAGCATATAACCTTGGTAGGAACAATTGACAACTAGTCACATCTACCTATAGTACATTTTGTGGCATTTTAGCCCTGGCGGGTGTAGACATGATTTTGGTGACTAGTCATACACCCTTGTATTGAAACAACATGAAATAGTAAAAACCTATCTAACATGAAAGCATGTAAAAGAGGTTTGGAATGGGCATGCTGCCATAGACAACACGTCGTGGACAAGTATGACAAAGACATCCGACATGTAACCACAGACAACACGCCTTGGACAAGCATGATAATGGCGCTCTGCTGCAATCGATGGCAGAGGGTTTGTAGTACCAAAAGCACCGGAGATCCAATAAGTGGGAAGGGGATTAGAAGAGCCTACTAGTACACCACACTACATATATACAAATCTAACCCTTGTCCACTCCCTGATAGAGCTAAGGGAGCTTTAATTTTTATTTCTTATCCCCATCTTCGCCCAAGCTAATGGAGCCTTACGGGTATAGTGAAATCTCAAGAAGCATTGTTGAGAGGAAGATGCTCGACCCTTCTTCATTCTCTCCATGGTTCCAAACCTTTCTTCAACATAGGTGACAACTAGAGATGTCTACGGACCTGGGAGAGGACGGGGAAGTATTTCATTCTCCATCCCCGAGAAAACTTTTTAATGTATATTTTTCATTTTTGAGTATAAATTATTAAGGGTTGTTAGTTCATTCCTGTTATTAGAAATTGGAGTTAATCACCTTTTCGTAAATTATTATTTGTTGATAAAATCATTTCACTTACAATAGTAAACAAAATATAAAAATAATCTATGTCTACGTTGTAAAAACAAAATTTCAAATGTAAACAAGCCCATTAGAACTTCCGGACATAAAATTCATTGTAACTATAATGGAATATAGAGAGTTTATCCGTCTTATATAGAATTTGGGAGTAGAATTTAGAAAATCTCTCTTTCAAAATATATTTATATTAATTTGGGCGGGTCGAGAATTGATGAAGTTAGGGATGAGGAATATAATCCCGGCCTCGACTCCATTTATCTAACGGGGAGAAATCTCTCCCCATTCCTTCCCTCATCCCCCATCTAAATGGGAAATTATCGCCTTGTTTAGGCAAGTCCCCGCGAGGCCCTGACCCCATAGGTTAAATAAACATCTCTAACGATAACGAGCGGGTTGAGAATTGGCGGGGTTAGGGACGAGGAATATAATCCCCGCCTCGACTCCATTTTTCTAACTGAGAGAAATCTCTCCCCATTCCTTTCCTCATTCCCCATCTAAACGAGAAATTTCCGTCCTGTTTAGGCAAGTCCCCACGAGACCCTAACCACACAGGTTAAATGAACATCTCTAATGATCACGAGTGAGGCAGAGATGAAAGAGATCGAACACGGGAATAAGAACCAAGCTCGCCTTAGGTTGTTTACACACCTAGGTATTTTGGTAATTTAACACATTATCAAAGTTTCAAAATGGAAACTTATTTTTATTAAGTTAAGTAGGTTAATCTTGTAAACTAAAAAACTTTTAGGGTTTAAAATAGCAATTTCCCAAATTCTCACACACATTATTAAACTACCAAAATAGCAAATATCCAATTATATAGGGATATATTTTTGCAAATCTTTGCAAATGGGCTATTTTTATATTTTTAACGAAAAAACAGGTTATTTTTGTAAAAAAACAATCCATTATTTTGGGTTGAAGTTCGTAGGTTTCAGTGCGAGTTCATCATCATCGTCGTCAAATTACGTGCTATCAGCTTCGTATGTTATGTAATCCCTTCACTACTCAACACGTTGAGATCAACTTTTCGTTCTTCACTCTCATCTCATTTTCATCATCATTCTGACGAAAATCCTTTTGATTTGTCGCCGTTTTCCACCTGTTTTCCTCTGCGCAGAGCCTCGCCAGGTTTCACTCGCTCTTTTGTTCTTGGATTTTGTTTTTATCGTGTTGTTGAGGTTATTGGTTTGCCATTGGTTATGCTAATCCAAGCTGAACTGATTCATTTGCCTCCTGTAATCGCTTGACGCTTGTGCTGGTGTTTTGTCTGATTGTTCTACCAGGGGATACAACATTGATGTGAGATCTGGTTTGAAGAGATATGCAGAGAGAAAATAGTATTAACTATCCTGCCAGCCCTAGGCTTCGACACCGTAGGCGATCGAATGAGGTTTCTCCACCTTGATTTGCCTTTTGTTGTTTTTCGCCTTACATCATTAGCTTTTCTTTTCAGATATTTTTTTGCTGCCTAAGGGAAATGGTATGTAAACAAATGAGTATGATTTTCTAGAACTTGTCAATGAAGTTACTAATGATGGTATTTTTTTCTATCTTTTTTGGTTAATTTGGTGCTCTTCAATTAGTGTTCATCTGCACTTTAAAAATAACGATTAAGTATACTGTTTCCACTTTTGCTTGTTTTTGGTCACTTCATTTATTTTCCCTTTTAAAGAGATTTCAAGGGGGAAAGTATTCAGTTTTGGCAATCTTATCATTCGCTTTCTTGGTGGACAGAAAAAATGCTCTGAGTTGTGTATTGGTTTTGTAAAATTAATGAGTGATTGAGCTTTTCACCATCCATTTTTCAGGGGATTGCGGAGGATTTGAAGCTAAATGGAAGCAATTTACTTGTTAATGACAGAAATAAATACAAGACAATGTTGGTTCGTGCCTATTCATCTGTCTGGATGATTGGAGGGTTTGCATTAGCAATATACCTTGGACATCTTTATATTATGGCTATGGTGGTTGTAATCCAAATCTTTATGGCTCGAGAGCTCTTCAATCTACTCAGGAGGACCCATGAAGATAGGCAGCTCCCAGGATTCCGGTTATTAAACTGGTACTATATGTATCTGCTTTTTATTAAGAAGGATTTGTTTTACCAATGAGAGTTTATGATTTTCAATTAAATGCCACAGTTAATATTCTTCCATCAAACTCTATTGCAGTTATTGAATAGTTAAAGTTATTATATGATTCCCAAACTCTATGTAGGTACTTCTTCTTCACGGCAATGTTTTTTGTTTATGGCCGCCTTCTCAGTCAACGGCTTGTCAATACTGTAACAACAGATAAAGTTCTGTATCAGCTTGTCAGCAACCTCGTCAAGTATCATATGGCCATTTGTTATTTCTTGTATATTGCAGGTAGGTCCTAGCATTATGCTTAGTGACGTAACTTCAGCTATGAGAATTAAACTCTCCCTCCTTTTTAGAACTTGGATTATGTTTAATTGGCATTTAATGTTTGCTCAGTTCTTCTATTTTGACTGATAATAAAGTTAAGTTGTTCTTTCACGAGTGTTGTTGAAGTAACTCCGTTTGTTGCCTTGATCAGGTTTTATGTGGTTCATTCTTACTTTAAAAAAGAAAATGTACAAATATCAGTTTGGCCAGTATGCATGGACACACATGATCTTGATAGTTGTGTTTACACAGTCTTCATTCACTGTTGCTAACATCTTCGAAGGAATCTTCTGGTAATTTAAATTGCATTTAGATTGTCCATTGTTCTACTTCATTCAGTTCTCCATTTTCTCCTTATGGTAAAATTGTCCTTGTTTTGATTTCTTTTGGGACTTTTGCTTAGCTAATTGTTGCGTGATTGCATCTCAATTGTTGACACCAGGGTGTAAGTAACATGAGGGATCTTTCGTTTGGTTTCTTATGCAACTATATTTTTATAATCTTCTCTATACTATGGAAGTTATATCAATACATTTCTTATAGTAGAGACCTCGGGATACTAGGGTACATATAAAAATATTTAAACGAAAATTATCTCATCTATGGCGTATGCAAAAAGTCTACCCAACATGGAAATTACCCCAAGCATCAGTTTCATTAGCTTTGCCTTTTGAAGTTGAATTATTTGATTCAAGAGAAGGATGTGTAGAATTATCAGGTCATTAGATCACATTATTGATCAACTTAAGCATATTTTCTTGGTCTTCCCTTGGGGCTAACCCGAGAAATGTTCATTTTCAGAACTTGATGGTGGAAAAAATCCAGAAACGGCTAGGCAAAAAGCCTTTTTTTTTTTTTTTGAAGGAAGAGACTTACTTTGATTCAATTGAGTAGGAGCTTGATCTTCTTTTTTCCCTTGTTTAAAATGGCTATCTTTGTCAGTAAGAGCATTGAATGTTTAATGAGGAGACTCTTGTGGGAAGGGGTGGATGAGGGTGGCGCCCCTTTTGATCAAGTGAGTGGTTGTTTTGGGAAAGAGGGGGTTTTTTTTATTTTATTTTATGGAAAACCAGTGTGTGTGCTTTGTTGTCGGGTATTTGGGTGAGAGAAATAATAGAAATTTTAGATTGTTGGAGAGGGAGGCCGTTCATGTTTGGCCCCTTGCAAGATTTAATGTCTCTTTTTGGGTTTTGGTATTGAATCTTTTTCGTAATTATTTGCTAGGTCTTATTTTTCTTGATTGAAGTCTCTTTCTTTAAGATGCTCCTTTTTGTGGTTTTTTATGTGTACTCTTTTATTTTTTCTCAATGAAAATTGGTTTTTTATTTTATAAAAAATGAAAAGTGAGAGGTTGTTCCTTTTGATAAACAGTAAGAGTTTGTGAATAAGGTTTTATGGCATCAAGGTCCATCTATCTTAATAGTTAATATTTACTGTTCTTTACTTGAATACAAGTTTTAGATCTTTGGATATATTCCTTTTGATGTTTTGTTGGATTTTTTTTAGATATGTTTTTTGAAAGATTGCCAAATGCATGCGCAGGTTTCTTCTTCCAGCAACACTCATTGTAATAAATGATATTGCTGCATACTTCTTTGGATTCTTCTTTGGAAAAACCCCGTTGATCAAAATATCTCCAAAGAAAACTTGGGAGGGATTCATAGGAGCCTCTGTGACAACTATTATCTCGGCATTTATGGTGATGCTAATTTAGAATCTCTTTTCCTGCTATTTCTAATGTTGTGCATCTTTGGAGTATTTCTAATGACTGTTTTTTCTTTGTGAACATGACCAACTTTGGCAAAATTTGTACCTTGTCTTTTCCTATCTATTATACAATGGTCTTCAATGTGCTTGAGATGGTCGTATTGTTTTGAATTTTCTTTTTGATGAGATGATTTGAAGCATTGTTTTACAAGTAAAAAGTTGTTGAACTTGACTCTTAATTTCTATTGTAAGTTTAATGCACTTAAATTAATTTAATTCTCTACTTACTGTGCAACACTCTAAGGAAATAGTAGGTATGATAATTTTCTAGTTTATATTGAGAATAACTAGGACACTATGGGCAATCAATTTCTTACTAGTCTCCCCATCAGTGTCTCTCAACAGTCCTTGATAACATGTATTCATAAATCTAGCTTCCATCTTCTGAAATGCATTAGGTGATGCCATGCAAACTTTTCCCTTTTATTTAATGTTTGGATAGAGACATTTTTCTTCTTCGTAGGAGGATGTTAAGATGGCAATATAAACGTCTTGAAGTTTATTCTGGCCATCAAACTTGGGCAAGGCCTAGACGATAATGGCATTGGTTGGATATCTTGTGTGTGTGTGTCAGGATAGGAAACAGTTTCATTGATGGTATAGGATTAAAGCAAGCAAGGTTCTCATCCTCAAGCACATTGGGCTGTGTTAAAGGCACATACAGAAATATGTGAAAAGAAATTGCAAATGAGCTCCCTTGTTTTTCTTACCTTGCTAATTGCTTTGTGGGTGATGGGCAGGAATACGTACTTTTGGGAAGAATTGGTGGGTGGAGGTTCGACACCTTTTCTTTACGTTTCCCTGTTTAGATAATTTGTTCTCAATGAAAAACTGCTTTATGGCTTATGTCTTGAATCATTCTAGAAGCTCTCCCTCTCTTTCACTCGATTTCCATCACTCGTTATCCAATAGGGTGATAGATGTCTCAACTCCTATTGATCAGGGAGTTTTCGTTGGTTTTAGGCAGGGGAGAAGGGATTTTCATTTGTGTACTCCTAACCCTACTGGTGTTTTTTTTGTAGCTTGTTCTTTTGGGGCTTATTGAACCTTTCTCCCTCTAGTGCTATTGTCTTTGCTTGACAAGTTATCCATAGAAGAGTGAACACTCTTGATCGGCTCTTGAGAAAGATGCTTTCTTTGGTGGGTGAAGTTCCTAAGAAGGTTGATGCCTTGCTTGACAAGTTATCCATGGAAGATTGCACACTGTTGATCGGTTTCTGAGAAAGATACTTTCTTTGGTGGGTCCGTTTTGTTGCATTCTTTGTGGGGGCAGAGGAAGACTTGGATCATATCCTTTGGAGCTATTCATTTGCTCATGCAGTTGGAACTACTTTTTTGATGTGTTCATTGCGCTAGTATGTGTCTGGAACTACTTTTTTTTTCTTTTTTTTGTGTTTGGATTCCAGCTAGCCTGACGCATGTACTACTAGGAGATGATTGAAGTGTTCCTTCCCCTTCCCCCTTATTGGAAGAGGGTATGTTCTTGTGGCATGATGGAGTTTGTGTTCTTTTGTGGTGTCTTTGGGAAGAGGAACAATGATACCTTTAGAGGAGTGTGAGAGGGACTCTTTGACATTTGGTCCCTCATTAGGTTCAATATTCCTCTTTGGTCGACGGTGATGATTTTTTATTTATTTATTTATTTTTGTTGTAATTACTTGTTAGGTCTCATTCTTCCTAATTGGAGGTCATTTCTCTAGTTGGACTCCCTTTTGTGGGGGTTTTTTTTTTATACCCTTGTATTCTTTCATTTTATTTCTAAATGAAAGTTGGTCTTCTCATTAAAAAAAAAAATCATTGATGGTATAAAATGTTAAATAAAAAAAGGAACGAAATCTATCCAAAAGATGTTACAAAGAAACTTCTCCAATTGGATGCAAGGGAGTTGAAACTATAGTTGCTAAAAGGTGGAACATGTTTACTACAGCATAAAGCCAAAAGTATGATGTGTTCGACTATGACATTGATGGATTCCCTTTGTTGCTGAAAATTCTTGCATTTTTCTCATTCCCAACAATCCATATGAAAGCTCTATTGATCTATAGAAAAGTAGTCTTCTTCTCAACCTTGAAAGGATGCTCAATTAGAATTAGAGACAACCAATCTTGCACCTTAATAGGGTCAGTCCATGTCCAAATGGAGCGAGTGAGAAAATGGGACCAAATCTTTGAAGCAAGAAGGCATTGAATGAAGTTATTATGTTTCTGGGACTCACTATTTGATTTACACAAACTGCAGCATTTTGTTGATAGACCCATCAGAAACTTCTTTGTAACCGGTCTAGGGTATTTAGGCAAGTGTGGTTGAGTTCCCAAAGGAGGAACTTGATCCTTTTTGGATAGAAATCCTTCTGAATGACTTTTCATAAGTCGGGACGTTTTCGAGAATTTTCTGCCCATTGATTTAGTAGTGCAATAGCCTTCTTTGCCTAGAATAAAAACAGGTGACACTTCCTTATGAATATATTGATAAGACGAGAAAGAGGTCAACAAAGATTCCCATTCAGGTATTTTCTCATTCTCTAGATTTCTGCAAAAATTCATTACCCATGAGGCGTTTTTGTGGTACCAAAATGTCTGCCACAGAGGGATCCTTTGTTTTTGTCAATGCGAATAAAACAGGAAAAGCTGCACTTAGAGGATTTTGTCCCAACCATAAATCATGCCAAAAAATAGTTGACTGGCCATTTCCAACTTTGGATCAAATATTTGAATCAATAACGTCCTCTGGTTGAAGAATGTGCTTCCAACGGCTGTAGGAAGAAGTTTCTGACTTCAATTCTGACTAGTTAATCAAAGTGAGAAGACCCAAAATTTGCTACAATCAACTTCCTCCATATTTTCAATGTGGAATCTCCAATACCACTTGGCTAATAAAGCTTTATTTCTCTTCATTAGATCAAGGATACCAAGCTCTCCATTCAACCGAAGTCATTTTACCTTTTCCCTCTTTAGAACATGAGATACTTTTTGTTTTCTTGTTACCAGATTATGGAAAATTTCGGAAGATCTTTTCTATAGCTAGGACATCCTTTCTAGGCAAAGAGAAAAGTGACAGAAATACAGATCGACCAAAGTTGCATTAGTGAGAGAAAGTCTATCCCTCTTTGAGATGAAAATGTGGCTGCAACTAAGAAGTCTTCTTTCTACTTTATCAATGATAGACTGCCAAAGGGATGCTGCTTTTGGATTACCATGAAGGGGAAAACCCAAGAAAGTGTCATAATAAATAACGGTTTGTCAAGTGCTAAATTCAAGAAGCATCATTATAAATACCCAATAAGTTCAGACTAAAGACCAAATAAGTTCAGACTTTTGTCCGTTGAAAAGGTTTGTTTTTTTTCTTTTTCCTTGTGAGTGGAAGAAAGAATGGTTTAGTCCAAAAATTGTAGATGATGAATTTGAAGTAATCAATTTTTCTCCGAGAGGAATGGGACAACAACCTTCTAAGGCAATCAACTACTAAAATAAAAAGATGAGCTGAAAGGGGTCACCTTGCCTTAGGCTAGAATGCCCAAATTTTGCCCCTCAGTTTTCCACTGATAATGATTGAAAAAATTTCTGATGAAATGCACTCTCTAATCCAGCTTCTCCATTTGTCTCCAAACCCCTTAACTCTCAAGATTTCATCTAGAAATCCCGATGTACCTTATTGATGACCTTTTCAACCGCTTCTATACCATTCCTCAATGAGCTCGTTTGCAGTAAGAGAGGCGTCCAGAATTTGACACCCTGCTACAAAAGCTAATTGATTCTCTATGATAGTGCTTGGAATCACACATTTCAGCCTCTCCAATAGAATCCTGGCTATGATTTTATATAAACAAGAAGTGATTCAACCTCATCAATTGCATTGGAAATGGAGAAAGATAGGTCTATCAATGTTACTACTCTTGGTTTCTTGAAGGGTGATCAAGAAGGATTGTATTTGATAATGACGCCTTTGACAAGAGCATGTTTTTCTTCAATATTGAGAGAATAGCTAATATCTTTCCTATACTAAATTCACAAATACATAGCTCCACATGAGAGCCCTAAACTAAAAGAATGTAAAATTACAATAAAGGTAAAATGTAATAATAGGTCTCTAAATCTAAGTTATATACATGAATGTCATGATAATATATACTATAACACACACACTTCCGCCAATAACCCAATCCCTTGAAATGCCAGGATAGAATAATCATAAAATAGATGTCGACTCTTCCCTGTGTTGAGACAAGGTCTCTTTTTCATATTTGATGGTTGATTGGAGTTTCCTCTAGTCCCTTAGCCCTAGACTTTGTTTTACAGAGATTTTGTTTTATATTTTTTAATGCGCAGACCGCAATCCTCCAGACAAAGTGTTATAACCTGTAAATTAAGGATAAGGATGAAGGGCAGAGGGATGTGGGTGCTGAAAATGGTGGACAACATCACAACAGGTTGCTTTTAACGGAGCTAACATATCAGTTGATTAAACATCAAAGCATTAAACTTCACAAGCTCCCAAACCTCCTCCCTAGATTTCTCAACATCCACTTTAGCACAAGACCTACTTCTGGTAAGCTTTTAATACACAAAAAGCTTATGCAACATGGGTAAGCTTGGAATTGAATAACATCCCAAATATCTCTGTCCTCACTAGAAGAATTATGGAATAGTTTTTGATTTATTTCTTTCAAAATTCCATCAGAGCCATAGGTATTTAGCTGCACAGGTCCTCAATACTTCGACATTGTTTTTACCCGGAGGGAAAACAAAGTACTGTTGAATGTGTCCAACAAAGAACAGGGATTGGCTGCAACAGAGCTTGTTGTTGTCTGATAAAGGAGGTTCTCCTAAAGCCTCATGTTCGTGATAAAGAAAGAATTGTGTGGCATGCATTTTTTTTTCATTATTTTGTGGGCAATTTTATCTGGAAGGAACAAAATGATCTTTAGAGCTTGATCTCATTCTTTTGGATTGGGGATTATTCTTGTAGTTAGTGTTAGGGTTCCTTTTTCTGGTTTTTTTATGCTCTTGTACATTCTTTCATTTTTCTCAAAAGAAAACTTTGTTTCGTATTAAAAAAAAAAAAAGTACTGTTCTTATCTTGTGGCCTTTACATGATTATTTTCTAGACTGGGGCCGCTTTTGTGACAGAATAGACTACAACAATATATGTTTTAACTTTAAATTGTTCCCTTTTTAGGTGGGAAAGTAACTGAGAAATGAGAATAGTCCTTCCTTAACTTGATCATGTGTTGTTGATTTGCCTCGTGTATGGAAGGTTGTAGCTTCTTAAAGAAGTGGATTCTACCTTTAATCGATCTGGCAGAACCTATTACATAACAACCTTCAATTACTATATATCTTTAGAATATTACTTTTTTATTCTTCTGATTTTTTAATTTCATATTTTCCGACATGGACTTGTTAAAGTGGGCACGTTTATTTTGGTTTATGGTTTTATTTTGCACATGTTTCTTGATGGTTAATTCCTATTACTTAAACGTTTACCTATGTATAAATATATTAAAAGTATTAATATAACTAAATTCACCGTAATCCATCAGCTTAAGCTTTTGGGCTGATTAGTGATTTAATATGGTATCAAAGTAAGAGATCATGTGTTTTAACTGTGGTAATGCATTTCCTCGATTTACATTTGTTGGACCTTCAGCAAATTTTCAACCCCATAAGTGAGAGAGAGTGCTAAAAGTATTGATATAATTGATTTATGGTAACTCATCAGCTTAAGCTTTAGGGTTAAATGACGATTTAACTTTATTTTTATTTCATGTGATTAGATTGTGTAGTTTCCTACAAAAATCCTTGTCTGTGAATATGCTTTAAGTGCCTGGAAACATGATGATAACAGTAAAAAAAAGTGATTATAATAATGATGCTATTAACATGCTGGTGCTGGTGCAGCTTGCAAACATCATGGGTCGATTCAGCTGGCTCACTTGTCCAAGAAAGGTGATTCTCTTTTAGTGTCCTAAATTTTTGTTTTAAAGATAATCATGTCTACGTATCTGGGATACAAATGCAGGATTTATCAACTGGGTGGCTTCACTGCGATCCGGGTCCTTTGTTCTCACCAGAATATTTTACTTTACCAGGATGGATTCCTTCATGGGTCAGTAAAGTGGTATTGCTTGAATCTGATTATTATATATGTATGTGCGTGTGTACTTTTACCGTTTAGGTAAATGTACTTGCTTCCCAATTTGCTTGATCTGTGTGTTTTTTCCTACTAACCACATATGTTGATCTGGGAAAAACAGTCCCAGTTCTCCTTCTCAAGTTCATCATCATTAGGCAATCTAAGAACCCTTATTTACTATTCGTCAGTCACAAATGTCCAGCTTCCTTGTTTCTTATCAATAAAAATAAAAAATAAAAAACCAAATGTTTAGTTCCAGTTTTTACAATCTTGACATTTAATTCTTAAGATCTATCTCTTTAATTGCTAACAAGCATTGGTTTTTACTAATTTGATCAGTACAAGCAATTGGCCAATTATAAAAATTCATTAGTTTACCTTTTTTTTTTTTACATGATTTAAAATCCAATTCTATGGTTTTTACATGCGAGGATTACATAGGTATATTCTCTCAGGTTTTTTTGTAAAGAAAATCATTACATTAACCCTTTTTTTACCGGGTAAGAGATAAAAGATAATACTAGAAAGCAGGGATACAGCTTAGAAGGGCAGGGGGAAGAGGGATCCCTCTGCCTAGCATGCTAGAAAAATGTGCTTTCAACAAATTTATTTTGAGGTTGATCCTGTCTTCTTTCTGGAAGTGTTTCGTTTTGACATCATATATTCATTTTATTTGAGTAAACAAATCTTTCAACTTTCACGCCAGAAACATTGACTGAAAAGGTATTATCTATGTGGACACTCCATATTAGGTTTTAATATATAGTCTCTGTTGGTCAAAGATATTTATGGAATCCATCTACAAAAGGAAAAAAAAAAAAAAAAAAACATAATCGTTGGCCAACGATAGGGCCAAGGATTGTGCTGGTTTGTGAATGAAATTTACTGAACATGGAAATTATTTGCACTAATAGCAATATAATTGTCTTAAATGGAGATGATGGTGCGTGAGCTATGGAAGATGATGACACCATTCTAGTCTTATGTTCTGTCATGCTCTTTTTTGTTTTGACCTTGTTGGATTGGATCAAAATAGTTTACCCTCTGTCGGAAGCCGGAAAGCTCTAACAGATGGATTTGTTTGAGATTGCCAATAAGCATTTTTTATTGCATTCTTGGAATAGTCTGCATTCTATGATTTGCGAGCTTAGCTGTTTCTTCTTGATGTTACAATTAGTTCTGATTTGCCCATCTATATTCATCTTTCTAACTTGGGTCATTGTTTGGCAGTTCCCATGGAAAGCTGTCACCATTTTGCGAGTTCAGTGGCATGCTATATGTCTTGGTTTGTTTGCATCAATAATAGCTCCTTTTGGTGGCTTCTTTGCTAGCGGCTTCAAAAGAGCTTTTAAAATCAAGGTTCCCCATTTTTCTTATGTCAAGCCTATCAATTTTGTAACTTCAATAAATATGACGCTGTTGTATCCCTTTGAAGGATTTTGGTGATAGCATTCCTGGACATGGTGGAATCACAGATAGGATGGATTGCCAGGTATGCTGAATTAGTTTAGATGGTAAAGGATATTTTATCCCTAACATTACATACAGGCTGTAAGTTTGAGTTTTCCCTCTTTATTTAGATATATCGGGCACTTGGGTGACTTGGATAGTAGATGACTCGTCCTGCTCATCATACATAACTATCCAAGTTACCCAAGTAAACAACTAAATTTAGAGGGAAAACTCAAATTACAAGTATAAGAACCCTCCCTGAGTTGTACACGTTCTTTGTTTAGCAGTATCCTCCCGAGAAAAGACGTAACCACCATCTACCATTCCTGACTTTGTAAAATGAGGGGAGAGAAGAAAGGTCTTTTAAGTATTGAGATACTCACCTAAGGGCTTCGACAATCAGCTTCCTTGTGTTTTTTGTGTTCTTACCCAGTTTATGTAAACCATATTTACTGGAAACAATTTTGTACCAAAGAGCATCCTTCTCCTTCGAGAATTTCCTCCATAGCCACTTTCCCCTGAGTGGGGTGTTTCCTTTCGAAATATTTTCCTTCCCTCCCCACGATCTAAAGGCAGAGTGAGGATCTTCCATTACACTATGTGGCTCCTCCTCTCACTATCGTTGTCTTCCTCAAATAATTTTTCTGTTATTGGAAAATATCCTTGGCTCCTCTCACTATCGTTTTCCATTCCGTAGTTTTCCCCCAGATTCTTACAATATGATTCCTTAAGCATTTTGAGGTAGGCTTTTCCTCAAAGGCATTCTATGTAGTTCAAAGGTCAAGACAGAAAGATATCCTACCTCTTCGAGTCTATTCCTATAACAATTGATCCCAGTCACTTGAAATTTGGGAGGTTAACTTCTTAGCATGAAGTCTTCTTAAACACTTGAGCAGAAAGCATTTGTAATGCACCTCTTTACTATATATTAATAACGGAGGAAGAAAGTGCCTTGGGGCAATACAAAAGCAAACCTAGCTGATTAGAAAGGGCTGACAATCTCTCCCCTGCCTTTTACAACTTTCTACAACAGATAAAACATGAAAATCCCTCCTCCATTCCCTTAGGTATGTACCCTAACATTCCTCTTCCACATTCCCTTCATGGTCCCCCCTACCCTCTAACCTTGTAACTAACTTGTCGAGGGTAAATTTCCTTTTTTGCCCCTTCTCGCATACTTAATGGTAATTGGGGGCCTAACCCCTTGAGACAGAGAAACCTTGTCCTCAAGGTTGAAGTTTGGAAACTAGAGACGAAAATCAGCAAGTGCTTCCCAAGTAGCTTCATGTTATGGTAAGTTTTTCCAACCAACAATTCGGTTCCTCTTGTGCCCGTGCCTTCTATATGTCCCAGAATATCATTCTGTTCATCCATATGCTCACAGTCATCTGTCTACAATGGAGGTCCCGATTGTGTCAACAACTCTCCAATTGTCTTCTTGAGCTGGGAAACATGAAAACACAGGATGGAACGTTGTATGTCTGCCAAACAAAGCTCTTATAGTTCACAGGCCCAGTCTATTTTTCGATGTAATTAGGACCAAAGTACTTGGCTGCCAACTTCTCATCTATTCGTTTGGCAAGAGGTTTGGCGATATGACCTAATTTTGAGGAACACCCAATTTCCCACCTCATACTCAACTTCCCTTCTTTTTGTTTATTTGCGAATTTTTTAATTCTTTCCTGAGCGGAGTGTCGGTGATCCTTGAGAAATTTCAGAACTAAATCATGTTCCCTAAATTGTTGATGAACTGTTGAGTTGGGAGTTCGTTGGTCACCATATGAATGGAGTTGGGGTTGCCCGTAAACAGCCTGGAATGGTGTAATATCAATGGAGATATGTAAAGTCGTGTTATACCAAAACTCTGCCTTGCACAACCAATTCACCCATTACTTTGGTCACTCACAACAAAAACAGTGTAAGTAGGTCTCAACACTTATTTACCACTTCGGTTTGCCCATTGATTTTGGGGTGATACATTGTATTCCTTTGTAGTTTTGTGCCTAGAGTTCGAAATAGCTCAGTCCAAAATAGGCTGATAAAGACCTTATCACGGCCGAAGAAGATTGAGCGAGGGACCCAATGTAGGTTTACAACTTCTTGAATGAACACATCAGCCATGGATGACTCGGCTATGAACAGGATTAAAGAGGTAGAAAATGGGCATACTTGCGCATTTGACTACCACAAAAATTGAGTCATTCCTACACTAAAATCCATAGTGATATCCTCCCATGTACCACATGGTACCTCTAGGGGTTGTAATAGCTCTGTGGGATATGCAGCCAAGGATTTGACTAGGCATTGCTTCACATATTTGCTTAGTATCAGACTTCATTCCCTCCCTCCCAATAAACTAGTCTTTTATAAGTTCTTAAGAACCCTGAGTGACCCCATCACGAGGTCATGGTATGTCTGTTGCATTGCTGGGATTAGGGAAGAAGTTTTTGAGAGAACGAGCCAACCTTTATACAAAAGTTTGCCTGGCTGAAAGGAGAATTTGGGCACACTGCCTGCATCACTTTCCAGGCTTTGGATGATTTGGCTATGAGTGACCAGTGGTAACCTCAGACACAATATCAACAATTTTATTTTCTAGGCTTAGGTGGTATTGAATTTTGAAATTGTAGCCCAGCCATTTAAAAATCCATCGTTGAAACTCAGGCTGTCACTCTCTGTTCCAAAAATTTCAGCGCTTGTTGATTTGTTCTAACAATGAATTTCTGATTGAGTAAATAGCGCTGCCATCGTTGAACCGCAAAGACTATCACCATGAGTTCTCTTTCCAAAACTGATTTAGATTGGGCTTGAGGGGATAAGATATGACTGAATAATAATACAATTGGAAATTGCTATTGGGATAAAACAGCCCTAAGCCTGTTCCAGACGTATCAGTTTACACCACAAAAGGAAAATATAGGTGGAGTTACCAAGACATTTTTCAATCTCTCAAACGCCTCTTGGGCTTGCTCATTCTACGCAAAGGTATGAATAGCCACCTCCGTTGCTTGCATCACGCATGCTTAATAGCCATGTTCGTCTCGTCACCTTCCATTTCCTCTTCTTTGTGATCATACACCCAAAGAACCCTAAGTTCTTTTCCTTTTCCATGATGGCCCACGATGAATTTTTCCTCACAATAGAGACAAAGTCCTGTTATTTTCTGTCTGGAATTCGTCTTCAGTCAGTCGTTTGAAGGGTGCCTCACGGCATGTCGTTGGCGCTTGCTCACTTGTTAGCGTTGTCATACGACTTTGGAAGAGCAAATGTAAGGTATTACCACTTTCTACAATAGACAAAAGATGAAAATACAAAGGGTATGCCCAATATGCAAGGTATTACCGACAGAGGAAGAAAGTGACCCAAGGCAATACAGAAGCAGACCTAGTCGAGTGGGTAATCTCTTCCCTTCCCCTTACAACTTTCTACTATAGAGAAAAGATGAGAATCTCTTCTCCTTTCCCCTTGCGTATATGCGCTAACATTCCTCTCCCACACTCCCGCTAACATTCCTCTCCCTCACTCCCTCCGTGGTTTCCCCTACATTCTGACCCTTGACGCTTGGAACTAACTTCTCAAGGATAAATTCCCTTTTTGGCCCCTTCTCACATACCTGATGATAATTGGAGGCCTAACAGAATTTTCCAGGGCTTGGTTATACTATACAATAGAATAACATTTGAACATTGCAAGTGATTCAGGTGGATAATATGGAAACCTTCTAGCCCACCTTTAGAACAATCCCTTTTCAACATTCTGTTAAGGTCTCCTATTACGGATAAAAGGTGAAAGAGGACTACCTCGACAAAGTCTCCTAGTAGCTTCAACCTTGCCTCTCATAAAGAAAATTAGGATGTTTCACCCCTTTCCATGATCAGGAGGTTGCTTTCTGCACTATAGACTTTTGCCATGTCTCCTCCATTGTCAATTTCACTGCCACTTGCTCTTCTCTTGATCATCACTCCAACTCTGTATTTGTCCATCTTTCCCCCCATTTTTTTTTATCTGATTCTATAGTGAGAATTGATGGCTTGATCAACCTTCACAAAATCAAGCAAGTTCAGCTCATTTTGGTCATATCCCCTGATGTGGTTCAGTTTAGTCGGGCACTAAACCAACCTATTTGCACCCCTAATATTTTTGGCATAGTCGAATACTCCTGTCCTTGTTCCCCTCCTACCCTTGTTCCCTGCAGTTAAAATATTTGGTTTTTCAAATGCAGATGGTGATGGCCGTGTTTTCATACATCTATCATCAATCATTTGTCGTGTCTCAGAGTATCACCGTTGAATCAATTATTGACCAGGTTAGATGAATGTCTCATTCATTCACCTTCTCTTATTAGAGCAAGAATCTTTTGGGTGAGGTTATGTGATCTGACTGCTGGTGGTATTTATTTATTTTAGATACTAATGAACCTTTCATTTGAGGAGCAACAACTTCTTTTCACGAAGCTTGGCCAAATGCTGCAAGACAGGCTGTTCTCGCAATAGTAAGATCTGCCTCCTTTTGTATATTGTTTATCTAGGATAAAGAATTTAATACCGACCTGTACATGGATATTGTGTTTTATTTTTTTTACCTCCTATAATTTATTTGCAACAAGTCTTGGAATTTAGATGATTTTTTTCTCCATTTTCACTTTGTATAGTATGTGTGCATCTTGCTTTGCCCACCCCCACCAACTCACAAGAAAAAGAAAAAAAAAGAATGAGGGAGAGAGGGTGCAAGCGAAATGGGAGGGCGGAACCATGGCCTCTGATGTTAGGGCATGAGTTTAAATACCGTTGAAAACTACACTCGCTGAACTAAAATTTGTGTGTTCCATTTCAGCTGCTTTGCAGACCTGTTTAGTAGCATTTCTTACTATTGCACTAATTAGTTTTATAATTTGTTCAAGAATGGCCATAGTTGTGTTTTTCTGCCCTTTTTTTGCGGGGTGGGTGGTGGTAATCAAGTATTTTTCGATACCTTCCCTTGTTTTGATGAGGACCAAGAAATTAAATGGTTGCAAATAGAGTTACGATAACTTGCTTGTTCTATGTCATCCAGGCAACTAGCTTATTGCCCATATCATCATTCATCAATAAAGCATGTAATAAGGTGTATTCTTATAGGTCAGTTCCTCAAAATTTTGCGTTACATACCTCTGTTTCAAATGTTCTTTGTTCTTTCTATTGATGTATTCTTAATACACATATTAGGACGAATCAGATAGAGCCATGCATCTCTCACAGTTAACTTAGCAACTCGTGTTTGACTTATTTTATGCCTCTTGAAGATACTAATTTCTGAATTCTCGAGTTCATTTTTGGTTCAGAAAAAGAGAAAAAGAGGGACATGGTGTAATTTATCCTTGCAAAGCATTGGCGATAGTGTTTGCTCTCAGTATGGAGTTAGTTGGCCTTTGAGTGAATGACTAACATTGAGGAGAGGTTGAACTACCAAATCCAGCTATGTTCTTGATGAGTAAGATGAGAAAAGATTAGCGAAGTGTCATTGTATGCACAATCACCCGTTTTTTGAGGGGTGAGTAAAAGATGAGATGGAAAAATATGTTTTGAAGTTGTGTTTGACCCACTAACACTTGGGTTTGGACTTGGGTGGGTTGAGGGTAGTCCCCTAAACTATCCTACTCCTTATTTACCCTACATGTTTCACAACAAATTCACTCCACAATGTTCATAACTATGCACATTTATTGAGGAATCTTACCATTGTTCAACAGTGTTCACTATAATTCAAGTTTGTA
The DNA here is from genome assembly GCA_033971965.1 of Cucurbita ficifolia. Taxonomy (NCBI): domain Eukaryota; kingdom Viridiplantae; phylum Streptophyta; class Magnoliopsida; order Cucurbitales; family Cucurbitaceae; genus Cucurbita; species Cucurbita ficifolia. Next base: position 5,664,978 of record CM066974.1, read on the forward strand.
CGTTTGTTCAAGAATTCTTCCTTTTCTTTCTCCTTCTCTTCATCTTCTTCAATATTAAATATTTTAACATATTTTTAAAATGTAAAAATGATTAATGATTAACTTTTTTTTTTGGTTGAAATTTTTGTTATATATATGTATTGGAATTATCCATCAACATCCAAATATTAGGGATATTTTTTATTAAATCAAGATTTCGGTATTTTTGTTGAATTTGACATTTTAAATGTTATTAAGTGACTTTGAGATTTTGAAGATGGAAGAATAACTATAATGGTATGTAAGTTGTTTAAATACTTAAAATTTGTATTTAAATGATAATCTTAAAAATATAATTCACTTTCATATAATAATAAAAGTTATGAAATCATGGATAAAGAAAGCATATGTATATTAGGTCGTTATAATAAATGACCTTAATAAACTAAATATTTCAGAAAAAAAATTTAAAAATGATTAAAAATATAGATTTTCTATTAGGATAATTTCAAAAGAACTTTCATGAAAATTGCAATCAAATAATGGTTTAAAAAAACTTAAAAGAAAATAATATTTCTTCTCAAACATAACTTATAAAAGAAAATAATATTTCTTTTCAAACATAACTTAAAAACCTTCTTAAACACAAATACTAAAACTTCATGTTAAAGGAACGTGCATCCCTAACACCGACTTTTTAGACCGAGACTAAAGCAAAAATGCTTCCTAAATGATTTCTTATTTTTAATATCTAATAGATTCCTAAATTTTAATATTTTGTCTAATATATTTTAAAATTTTTAATTTTGTGTAAGTCTCCCTCCGACATATTTTAAAATTTTATATAATTAATTGATCTTTTAGATATAGTTCCAGTCTAATGGAGCTCCAAACTATCAATTTTATATCTAATAAATATGACATTGAAAAAAATATCATAAAGATGAAAGAACTTAAAAAATTTAAGAATTTATTGGTGTAAAAACCAATTAGACAAACCTATGCCATTTAAAAAAAAAATGAAACCATTGGGTAAGAAGTAATTTCCCAAATCTCCATATGAGGCAGACTAGTGCCTCGGCTTGTCCACATGGTCATCGTGTTCGTGGCAACCATCGGCTCCCTTCCAAAGTAATTAAAAGAATGTCCAATTGGGAGGGAATTTCAAATAGAGTTTTGCCAATATAAGCTTTCAAGACTTTACTTTTAATTTTATTGAAATATTTTATATCAATAAATATTCCTTATTTATATATCTATGATCGTCCCCTTAATTAGTCTTAATAAAAACATGACAATTCTTGTCCGGAGGAGGTTGCGACCTTCTAGACATCATCTTGATATATAGGTGTGATTTCCTACTATCCGAACCTTTCTCTTTCATATGAGATTGGCTCCTAATTTATACCCACCCATTATACCCTTAAGACTGATATATTTCTACCAAATATTGTCCACCTTAGGAGATTGATCTTGAAGGAACTCCAGAATTAATAGAAATGTACAAATTTGATAGATCTTGAAACTACTAACTTAAATATACCAAGACTTGACATGTAATATTAAAAATACAGGTATATCCAATTCCATGTAAGATTCTGAAGAAAAAAAGAACAATTTTCAATGAACATAATAAGATATACATCAAAATGCAACTAAACTATATTGGCATGTTACAAATGATAAATTTGAATCAAATAATGCAACCAAATACAATTGTTATAGAAGCATTACCATTTAGAAGCACCTCATGATCTCGTCGCATCCTCTGATCGATTAACTTTGTTCTCGGCGTCGCTGCTATCTGAAACGCTTGGCATCTCAACTTGCTTTTGTTGTTCATCTGAATTGCTTTGCCTATCATCAAGTAGCTTTTGTTGCTCTTCTTCCACTGTTTCTTGTGCAATTACCACCTCTTTTGGGTTCGAACTCGAAGATTGTTGATACAAGATTCCACCGGACATACATATCAATAGCCCCATAGTTCCAATGAACGTCGAATGCTTATCCCAGATGACTAAATTAATCACCACAGTGAGGAGTTTATTCACAATTCCGAGTACAGTGAATCCAGTAGCTGATATTGCCCTGCGACAAGAGAACCCAAAGAAAGAGATGGACATACCAAATAAGCATGATAACCCAACCGGCAAAACCACTGCAAATGAGTGCCAATCAGATTCATCTGAGATTTCGTGCTTGATTTTCTTGAGTTCACCCATGATAAGAAGCTCCAACGGAAACAAAAGAAGTGCCTCTAAGTTGTTGTACAGCACAAGACCCCATGTGTTCAGCCCTATGGTCATAACAACATGCTTTATGTACACAAAATCTATGGACATGCTAATGAGATAAGCCGAAGCCCAAAAGTAAGCTGCCAATGTGAATTGATAATCTGTCAGTACGTAAAGAACACTGCCACCAAGGATGATAGCGAGCGAGACCCATGTCTTCATCGATGGCCAGGGTTGGTGCAGGAAAAGGGTCTCACCAATAGCGACGAAAATTGGAACTGCTGAGCGGAAAACGATGAACGTATCAACATTGGCATGCAAAAGAAGTTCACTGTTGGTGAATAGGGAAAGATAGAATATAAATGCAGCAGGTAGGAACCGCCACATTGTCAAGAGATCAAGTCGATCGTGTTCGATAAATCCAGCACAACCACAAACAAAAACTCCAGCTGCACTAGTGAAGTATTGTAGAGCAGTCAGTGCACCTGGGTAAGGGAACTTCATGACTGCCCATTTATTGATGATGGAAAGCAGGGATGCAGAAACACAGTACCCGGCAGCAACACCATATATTGAGACTTGCTGTAGAACAATGTCATACCAGTTTGACGGGCTCTCACCTGATAAAGCAGAATCCCCTAACCCTTTCTGGACCTTATCAGCATTGGGGTTCTCAATATCATCTTTATTAGACATCTATCAAGAATGAGAAACTTATAGTGATGCGGGTCGCAAAGAGACGAAGGAAAAACACAGTCCCTTAACCAGATAAGCCAACCTCATAAACTTAAGTTTAAGCAGAATACAGTATTCAGGTCAGTATCTCAATACGATACAACATGCTAAATCTTGACAATAAGAGATCTTAAAAGTTCAAAAAGTCTGGGGACAAATGACCGCATAGATATTAAATATTGGAACATAAGCATAATAAGATAAGAAGAGTTGCACTAACACAAATGAAGATTTTAAGGTACAAATGATATGGATCGATAGACATTGTCAATTGTTACTTGTGGAAGTTAATGCTAGAGAATAAAAGACATAAAAAAATAATGGCATGTGCTAATGTTTTACCGGAATACTGTAAAACTCATTCACAAAGTTCCTCAACTCAATATTTTGAACATTCAATATTAGGGATTGGATCCAAAATCTAGAGTATTGCTAGGAATGTGCATTAGAGCATAGCTGTAGAGGAATTTAGCATCAATGAGATTGTGAAAAGAAAGGTGACAAATTAACATCCTAATGCTTTTGAAAAGTAGTAAGCAATTGGGAGTAATTTTAACATTTAGGTGGCAATAAAATGCTAGTTGGGAATACGAATTAGATTAGGCAACAAACTGAATGAACTATTACCTGCCACTGACAAAAGGCTTCTCAAACCTCGAATCTGAAGGTGAATGATGGAAGGAAAATGGGTGTTCTAAGAATTGAATTTACTTTCTGGTTGGAATACTTGTATTTGAAAGGTTTTCAGAACAGAATGGATTTGAAATCATTTCTGATGTTTGGCGTGACAGCATGAGGTTATTCCTCTCCCATTCATCTATGAGTTCATTTGCCATGAGGGATGCATCAAGGATTTGTCATCCCTCTACAAAAGTTGTTTGCTGCCCATTAATCATGAAAGGGGGAACCTTTTTAAGACGTTCTAATAGCACATTTGCTATGATTTTGTATAGTCCGGTCATAAGACTTATGGGGCAAAAGTCTGCAACATTGCGAGTATCCAGTTCCTTTGAGATCAAACAAATGTAGTTTCGTTTAGGTTGCCATTGATAACTCCATTCTAAAAAAAATCTTGGAACACTCTCATGATATCAGTTCTCAGAATACTCCATCATTTCTTAAAATCTTTTGAGGTAAAACCATCCGGTCGTGGCGTTTAAGGTGTGGGCCAAGTAATGGTGTTCAATTCAATCAACCCCAAGTTGCTCGTGCTTCTAATCCACTAAATCATGACGATCGACCTTATTGAACTATAATCTTCACCAATTTGTTACATTTGCTTAGTTCCTACAGTTTTTATTCAAATTTGACCTGCACATGCACCATCGCCTTCCATGTTCAAAATTCACAACAATTTTACCGTAGATTAGTAATGCTTCACCTTTGGTCACACCTTCTCCACCATGAGTCTACCAATGGGATCCTCATCCTTGTGCAAGTTCAGTTAGTAGTTAAGCCATACTGTTTTCCCAAGTAGGATAAATTTGAAGTCCTGCTAGCATTTGATTCCTCTAAATGGTAACTTATTCCAATTTCTTATGCTACTTTCCAAAAGCATTAGGATCTGAATTTTCCACTTTTCTTTTCAGAATCTCATTGACGCTAAATTCCTCTAGAGCTATGCTATAATGCACATCTCCAACAATACTCAACATTATGGATCCAATCCCTAAGATCGATTCAAAATATTGAGTCGAGTCGATAACAACTCAATCTTGAGATTGAAAATCAAGAGAAAAATAATACCGTAGACGAATACTACAATGAATTACCAAGCACTCGAGAGGGTTAGTTCTCCTTCATATTCATTCTGAAAAGAAGTTTGATTCCCAATTCCACTATTATTTTTATTACTTTGCAATGAGTTCAAGCTTTAGATAATGAACTTCTTGATTCCTAAATGGGACCTCATATCCACAGCAAAAGCCTTCTAATACCTCTTCCATTTCCAACTTGAGAACAGAAAACACAAGCAACAGAGAATCACCTACTCAAAGATGATTTAGTACTAAGCAAATGAGCTATTTGGCTTATAAATTGAATTTTCTTAACTCGAAAGAATGAAAAGCATACGCAAACCAATGAAAACCCATCAACCGTTCTACTTCTCAATTTCAACGGTAAGCGACATTTAGACTTTACAAGAAAATGATCAAATGAACAGAAAATTGCTGACACAGTACACTTAGAAAAAGCACCAATATCTAGAATATGATGAACACATAGAAAAAGCACCAATATCGAGAATATGATGAACACAAATGCATGTCATCGATTTTCTTTGATAGAACAGAGTGAAACAAGTCATAATATCATTGATTTTGGCCAAAAGTCTGCTAAAATGTGCATGAACCTATTGTTTTTCATACGATGAACACAAATAACAAGACAAAAATGTTTGAAAACAAGGAGGATGAGCTGATTTGTCTGTCTCTCCAAAGTAAGAGAATGCAAAAACAAGCAGGACCCCGAAGAAAATCGATTCACCAATCAACCCAGATACCCAAATCCCAAAAAAAGTCACAGCATTGGAGGCAAAGAACGAAAACAGAGCGTAGTGTTGCTACATAACAAACAAGAACCCAACAATACCAAGAAAACAGATTAGAAACCCACCAAGAATCACTCCACGACGTAGCGCAGATTTGAGAAGAGGCGGAATTTAGCAGAGAAAAGACCAAGGCGCCTGGATTCTCTGTCGACGGCGCGGGGGCTGAGCAGCCAAAGGCACAATGGCTGAGTATTCGACGGCAAAGCAGCTGATCGACGGTGAGTGCGGCAGTGACCGTAAGTGAGGCGACGAAAGACTCGAGGGAGATGGCGAGACGTCCGATGTGATGTGTCGGCTACGTTTAAGAAAAGAAAACCGAAAACAAACTACATTTGGGTCGGTTCGGTCAAACCGAAAACCGAACCATTCCGTACGGTTCGCTCTGTACAACTGTCCTAACCGAATTAGCGAGTCCGATTTTTTTTCGTGTTTTTATTATATTATTTAATTTTAGATATCGAATTATTAAAATACTTTTAAGTAATTTAATTTTCATTCTTACAATTAATCTTAATAATTATCTTCAACACTGAACAATTAATTATACCTGTTAAATTACTTTAAATGATATAATCTTATAAATTTTATATAATTATAATAAATTATTAATCAAGTTTTAAAAAAAATATATGGTGTATGAAAGGTATAAAATAATTATTACCATAGAACATTTTATTAATTATAGTTAATTATTATTAATTATAAATTTAATTTAAATTAATTATATTTTAAAATTATGATATATTAATAATAATGAGCCAATCAAAATTAGTACTTAATTAATTGATTATAAATAATAAATAAGTAGTTAGTTATAATTATTGAAAATCAACTTTTTATTAAAAACTAATCCTTATTAATTTTTTAATTAGTTAGCTAATTAATTAATTAATTAATTTACTAATTAAGTAATTTCATTCCTTTAACAAACTTTTCATTAAAAACAATTTCGTTCAACCCGCAATTCCTAAGTTTGATGTCCATTATGATCATTGGTCTATACTTATGAAAAAATTTCTTTGCTCAAAGGAATATTGGTCTATGATGGAGATTGGAACATAGAATGAGCGGAGATTACCAAAGCACAACAAAAAAATCAATTGCAGTCCTAGAGCTAAAAGACTTGATGGTCAAGAATTATCTTTTCCAAGCCATTGATCGAACCATTATGGAAACAATCCTTAATAGAGACACTGCCAAACAAATTTAGGATTCTATGAAGCAGAAGTACCAGGGTTCTACAAGAGTCAAAAGAGCACAACTCCAAGCTCTTGAGAAGAAGTTTGAGGTCCTACAAATGAAAGAGGGCGATAGTGTTGATGAATATTTTTCTCGAACACTCACCATTGCAAATCAGATGAAAATTCATGGTGAAAACATGAAGCAAGTGGTGATTATTGAAAAAATCTTGAGATCAATGACCTCAAGGTTTAACTATGTTATATGTTCGATTGAAGAGTCTAATAACTTAGACATTTTAACTATTAATGAATTGCAAAGCAGCTTACTGGTACATGAACAAAGACTGAGTGGACGTATAGGTGATGAACAAGCACTAAAGGTGACATACGATAATAGAATCGGTGGAAGAAGAGGTGATCAAGCTCGTGAAGCTTTTTGAGGAAGAGAAAGAGGTGGACATCTATTTCACAAAGCTACAGTTGAGTGTTATAAGTGTAATCAATTAGGACATTTTAGATATGAGTATCCTCAATGGGAGAAGAAAGCGAATTATGTTGAGCTTGAGGAGGATGAATGAAATATTGCTGATGTCATGTGTGGAGCTCAATCAATCGAGGAGGGAAGATGTTTGGTTCCTTGACTCGAGGTGTAGCAATCATATGTGTGCAAACAAGGAATGGTTCTCAGATCTTGATGAGAAATTCCGACAATCTGTGATGCTTGGAAATAATTTCAATATGGTTGCGTTGGGAAAGGTAACATTAGGTGGCAAATTGCTGGAGTTTAATGATGTCTTCTATATACCTAAGTTGAAAAATAACCTATTAGGTCTTGGACAATTGCAAGAAAGAGGTGTATCAAATCTATCATTCGAAGAAGGGGCTTAATATGTGAACAAACAACGTTTGCAAATAGGATGTTCATATTACTTGCAAGAATCATGCCACAAATCACCACTTACTTCCAAAAAATTATCGAAGACAACACTCGTCTTTGGCATCAGAGACATGAGCCTCTAGGTTTCAAGGGTTTGAGAACATTGCAACATAAGTAAATGGTGAGAGAGTTACCCCAATTGAAGGCATCATCTAAAATATGCACTGATTGCATGTTGGGAAAACAACAAAGGAATGCATTTCCAAACAGAAGTTTATAGAGAGCAACACAAAGGCTGCAATTGATACATGCAGACATCTGTGGACCCATCAAATCTTTTTCCAACACTAAGAAGAGATATTTCATAAGTTCTATTGATGATTACAACGACAAGGTGTAGATATATTTTCTTACAGGAAAAATCATAAGCCTTTATTATCTTCAAGAATCATAAAAATCTTGTTGAGAAATAGACTGGAGATTTTATTCGTTGTCTGCACATAGATAGGAGTGAAGAGTTCACCTCTCGCGAGTTCAATATTTTTTGCAAAACTAATAGTATTAGTAGGCAACTAACTGCAGCCTACACTCCCTAAGAAAATGGTGCAGCTGAGCGCAATAATAGAACAATCATGAACATGGTTAGAAGTATATTATCAAAGAAGCAAGTTCCAAAGAATTTATAGCAAGAGGCAGTAAACTAAACAGTGCACGTGTTCAACAGAAGTCCTACAGTGGTAATGAAAGATGATTCCTGATGAGACTTGGAGTGACATAAAACCTAATGTTGATTATTTTTTAGTTTTTGGATGTATTGGTCATGTTCATGTATCATACGGTAAGATAAAGAAGTTAAATGATAAAAGTTTTCAGTGCGTGCTGCTAGGGATGAGTGAAAAGTCTAAAGTATATAGACTCTATGATCCAATGTCCAAGAAGATAGTTGTAAGCAGAGAGGTGATTTTTGAAGAAAGTAAATGTTGGAATTGGGAGAAAAGTAATGAAGAAGCTAGACTTGATACTGGGAAGATAGTAATATAGAAGGAAGCGAACATGACCAAGTGAGAAAGAATCTGAGGAGGTGGTAGCAAAAGAAGAGGGGAAGTTAGTTGAGTCATCTGAATCAAATTCTTCAACATATGAAGAAAGCACACCAGAAGTGAAGAATAGAAGAGCACCATCATGAATGGAAGATTATGTGAGCGGGGGAGAATTTTCAAAAGAAGCTGAACACAACAATTTAGTTTTATTAACATAAACTACAGATTCGACTACCTTTGAAGAAGTTGTTTAGAGTTCAAAATGGAGAGCTGCAATACACGAGAGGTAAGCTTTATACGTTTTCTCAACGTCGTGCATCGTCGGAATCCAAATTCAAGTTTTGAGTTTGAGAGTTTCGTGGATCTATGGTTGTAGGTGCTTTCAAGTCGCAGGATTTCGTGGAAGTGGAGAAGAGAGGCTGACAGAGAAGTAGAGGAAGAAAAAGAATGAGAAACGGCGTCGAAAACGACACATAAAGAAGAGAGAAACGGAATCGAAAAACATAGGGAGTCGGGCGAAGAAGACGAACCCGTCGTATCCAGATTCGGGTCGGACTTAACCCATGACCCACTACCCATCCATTTAGTTTCGGCCCAACGCGCGCCTCAGCCCAGATCTGCAGCCCACGAGATTGCGACCCCCATGCGTCCACGAGACTGAGTAAGTGGCCTTAATATATGATAGACTAGGCAATTGCTTGATGCATGACGACATGTGCCTAGTGGCACCGACACGTGTCCTTTATGTTTTATGATTATGATGTATGATGATGTATGTTGTATGATGTATTTTATGATGACATGTATGAGCTTATGACGACGTTTTACGATGTTCATGATGTGTTATATGATGATGACGATGCATGCTAAAATGATGTAGATGATGTTATTTCTTTGATATGACAGTTGTTTTCCATATTAAGAAGAGAAGCATGTTATGAATGTTATACTGCATTAAGGAGATGACTTTCATAAAACACAACCCTAGTTAGTTTAAAAAATGATGAAAGAATGAAGATGCATACGTGTATATTACTGATAGTAATATAAAAATGAAATTAGGGATGTGTCCTAAAAATGTTTTAAAGACGAGAAACCATAGGGACCTCATGCATTTTTGTATGTACATATACATTGGGATACTTCCCTGTTTTACGATGACGAGTACGGACGCGTACGCTACGATGATGATAGTGATCATGTCGTGCATGACACTCAGAGGTCTGCTGACCTTCGGATGTCGTTACGGACAACTAACTCGACTATGATGAATCCAGGGAGTACAAACCACCTGGAGATTCACGCTCACTCGTGTAGATCGTGTGTAGGAAAGTACTGCACATCCAATTTAGTCCGAAGATATGCAGTTACCAACCAAGTACTGCGTCGTAATGTTATTCATAAATAAGTATCTTTCAATTAAGTAAAATGTTTTTAGTGTATTTTATTGTTTTTGTCATGCATAATTTATTTAAATTAATTATGTTTATTATTTTTTTAATTTCAGAACACATCTTTATATTTTTGTTACTTTTAGAAGAACTAATTACTCAAGAACGACTGATATTTATTTATCTTTAATATACGATAACGTTGAACTATATTAAGATGTTATAATTTTATGACTACGTAGTTGATGAATAATTTATTTATTTGAATGATTATAGATTGATTTATTTTTGTTTGTGAATTTTTAATATATTTTAATAAAATTATATTAAATAATTACGAAGGATAAATAAATAAAAAATTAAAAAAAATAATTTTGTAATTTTTTATTTTTAACCAACAAACCAACTCAAAAATAGAAGGTGGGTGACAACCAACACTTTTTGGGTCGGTTTAATGACCAGCTCGGCCGTCTCGAAAATCCAATTCTTTGAGAAGCCATTCTTTGGATTGAACAGATTCAGACGTAAATTCAAGCTGGTGGCAAGGGCTTTCGAGCACGAGGATAAAGCAGAAGAGCATTAATGGCGGCTTCGAAGCTCCAAGCATTCTGGAACCACCCTGCTGGCCCTAAAACCAGTTAGTTTGCTCGATCTTTCACAATCGATGTTCTAATTTTTATTCTTTACGGATCAAATTGAAGTATGGTATCTCCTTTTTCTTATACTCTTTTATCTCATTTTCTAAGAAGAATTTGGTCGCGACAGATCCATTTTCGATATGGATGATTGGTTAATCTTTTTTTGGAATTGTAATGTTGCATGTTCGTTTTTAAGAAGATTTTGATCGGTTAGGCGATGATCGTTGAGTTTCAGATGGTTTAATTGAATGATTTGTGCGAAATCTGAAACGAGCATCTTGTAACTATTAGTAAGTCAACGTGAAATTATAACGTGGATGTAAGAATTGGATTCCCTGTGTAGTCCTATTACCTTTGTATTTAGTTCCCATAGCGCCCTCGTGTTGCTCGTGAATGATCTCAGAGGAGAGGAAATTATTGCCTTTGGATTGGATGTAGTCTGTATTACCTTTGCGCAAATTGAATGCATGACATCCCAAGGAGAAGAAAATATTCAAATCAGGAGATATGAGAGTCTGATTAGATAGTTTTGTGGACAAACTTTTCCCACGTCTGGGATCTTCTAAGGATGCCTGTTAGGATGTATTTCAATGGGGAATCGTGCTTCTGCTTCATGATGAGAGCACGATTACTAGCTGCTCTTGGTTGTGGCAGTGATGCCCACTGCCCATTATTCTTCAAGTTCTTTACTTGTAGGGCATCATCACAGGGGCCGTAATTCTCAAGTTAGAAAATTTCTTTCAAGAAATTTACACAGAAGTTCTCTGATTTGAATGGAACTTGCTCATATTATTGCTGTGCCTGATCCTCTGCCTTAATATTCTTCTGTTTCGTCTTTTTTATTTTTTTTGGTAAGAAACTGATTTTTCATTGAGAATAATGAAAGAATGTACAAGGGTATACAAAAAAAACAAGCCCACAGAAAGAATCATCAACTGTCTATGGGAAAAGACTTCAATCCGAAAGAATAACTCCAAGCTATGTCCATAAAGATGTATTAAATCTCACAATCTCCCACACCTCCTCCAAAGTCCTTCAGCTCTTTAAAAATCCTACTATTCCTCTCGATCGATACTCCCCAAAAGATAGCCAAAAAAAAAAAAAAAAAAAAAAAAAAAACAAGTCTGACATAGTTCTCTCCCCTTATCTCAAAGAGGAAGGATCATCAGTATCTCCTCAATAATAGGACGACAGTGCACAATCCCTATTACGCACCGCAACAACTCCAAACACACTGAAGCATTGACTCCAAAGGGAGTAAACAAATTGGCAACTCCTCAAAAGATAATCAAGATCCTCCTTCTACTTTGTTATTTTCAATCAAGTAATATTACAATGTTTCAAGTGGTTATCTAATCTGAAGTTTGAATCACAAATTTTTATTTATAATCTGGATCAAAAGGAACTTTATTCTTCTCATCACTGTTTAATGACATCTTTTTTTTTCGGTTAATAACATTGTTTTTTAATCATAAATAAATAAACCAATATCTCATGATATGGGTTCTTATTGGGAGATTGACCTACTGGATTTTATAATAGGATGTGGTTCTACCTACATTAATCTTACAAACTACTGTGACATACCTGGAAATTTTATTGCATGATCTCTTGTTGGAATGTATGGTTTTAGCAATGCATTTATCTTCTGTGGCCCTGTAATTAGGGACCCGTCTCTAAAAATTCATTTGCAATTCTAATATATTTTATCAATCTCAATTGGAAGGCTTTCTTGTAATAACTCTTTTGAAAAGGGCTGCTTCTTCTCACGCACCCCAGTTTGTATTCTTTTTTGTTCTTTGTTAATAATATTATCCTTTTAAAAGAAAAACCAATTATCATTTGTGGTCTAATAATATTATTGTTGCTGTAGCTCCACTAGGATTTTGACGTGTAATAATTGAGGTCATTCTATGATGAGCAATTTTTTCAGTCTATGCTTTAAATTAAATATGTCATCTGTACAAGATTCCTTCGAGCTAAATCCTGTTTATTATACAGTTCACTTCTGGGCACCAACCTTTAAGTGGGGTATCAGTATAGCCAATATTGCTGACTTCGCTAAGCCACCAGAAAAAATTTCTTATCCTCAGCAAATAGGTATGTGTTCTCTGTGGCATTGGAAGTCGATGGGATGAAAAAAGGTCATTCAAGCCATGCAAAGTTTGCACCTTTTCAGTTTTTCTTTCACCTATATCTTTACTCACGTGCACTCATATAGCAACTTTGAAGGAAGATTACTAATTTAATATCTTTTCCTTTCTATTATAGTTTGATTTTGAGTTAGAAGAATTCCTTTATTGACTTTGTTTTCCTCTTATCATATCCATCTAGCTGTTACAGCCACTGGAGTTATCTGGTCACGTTACAGCACTGTGATCACGCCGGTAAGTTACAGAAATGATTTGATGAATGATCACGGAAACATAAAGTAATGATAATATAACCATATGAATTTTATTTTGTACATCATAGTTATTAGGAAGAGTTTTTAGCTCTCACCTCAAAAATGATGGAGGGGAATGAAATTTACAAATAACTTCCAAGGAATTACAGAAAGCATCCCAATTGGAAGAAATGATTGAGGGGTTAGAGTCACAAACTTCTCCAGATAAACAACTCCTTAGCGAAGCATCCCAAACAATAGAATCATTTTTAATAGTTCTTGTATCCTGCTTAATCTAAATGTTCTTAGAAGTGGCATTCGTAGCATTGAGTCATAAGACCTTGTCTTTGTCTTTTAACAAGTAGCCACATAAGAAAGGGTGTGATCATTGCTGCACTAAGTAGAGGAGGGATAGATTCGTGTGGAAGCTTTGAAGAATTGTCCCCATACTTGGAGAATGAAAGGATTGCTAGAAAAAAGATGGCCATCCCTTTCGCATCTCTTATTCTTAGGATGCTCTTTGTAATTAATTACTGATTGGGGTGGTTTTTTTAGGTTTACTTTGGAATTTGTTTGGTTGGTTTTCTATATGATTCTTTGTGTGGACATTTGGTTGTAATATTATTTTTCACTAATTTATGGAAGGTATGTCTCATGTTTTAGGAAAAATATATATCACCAAGAATATACCTTTTCGGTTGAAGGGGATGATTGGACATCCACTACGGAGTTTATCATTGGTCTTGAGACCACATTTAAGAATGGTCTACAAAATGACCTTTACCTTTTTGGAAGATCTTGCTTTTCAATAAGCTTCAAGGATTCATTAGGGAGATTACCGGTGCCACTTTATAGTCCTTGGAAAGAGAACTTTCAAGAACAGGCCCTGGAGGATATGGATAATTTCTTCTCTGGAGGATATGGATAAAAGTTCAGCCCTTATTAGAGTCTGCCTATGACTTTAAGATAGATCGATATCCCATTTTCTTCTTGAATTTCTAACTCACTTGCTAACTGTCTTTTGTGCTTTGATGCAGCCAAAGGTTGATTGGTTTCATTCCTTTCATACTCCCTTTAGAGCCTTTTAACTTTTGGATAAAAGCATGACTGGGCCATCCATTCATTTGATTGCTATCCCACCAATTTCCAAGAATGGTTGAAGGAGTGGTGCATCATCCACATATTTTAAAATTTTGAAGTATCCTGGACTTGGAGCCCATTTCTGTCAGCCAATAGTCAAAAGAATGGGGTTATTGTTTGAGCTAAGACAGGGTAACCTTTTAACATGAGCATTTTCAAACTTTTTAGGCAAAAGCTTAAGATCAGGAAGCGGTTGATAAGGTTCATTGTGTGGTTGTCACGAAAGATAGACCATGTATGTACCGTTGGTTTGGGTGGGGTGGGGGCTGGGGGTAAGAGCAGTGGCGTCAATAAAATTGTTGAAAAGTTTCATGCTCTTAGTGATCAATCTACCCCTTCGAATTTTCACAAGTCCATCCAGTCACACTGAAGTCTTCCCTTAAAACCCAATGGTTAGTACAAAGATGACATATTCAACCCTCTGTCGACTGGAGGCAAGAGAGGTATGGTTAATTCAGTGGGATTGAGAGGCCTATTGTGGGCTTTTGAGGTCAGGTGGGGCCAAGTACATTTAGATGGAATGAGTGCAGTTTATGGGCTTGGCTAATGGGCAATGGGAATACTACTGGGGGTACCGAGCCTAAAAGGGAGGGGCCAAGCAATGGCAGGAGTATGCTTCATTTGAAGATGGGAGATCAAGATCAGAGGGAAAAAGAATATCAGTGGTGCATGGCTCTCGAGAGTGCAATGTTGGTAGGTTACCAGTCGTACAGAAAAATCTGAGCATGTGGGGTTGGCCAACATGCAAGATGTGGAACAGACTTCTGTTTGGCATGTGTCCTTCGACAGAGTGTCAGGTGATTTTTATATGCGTATAGGGCTATGAATGTTCGCCATGTAACCAATGGAGTAATTGTCATGAAAAAGGGTCAATGTTGACCATGATGACCGAAGTGTACGGTGGACGGGATGAACCCAGATGAGTTTTCCTTCACACTGATGCTAATTTCCATCATATCAATGAACTGTAATATATCAAGACTCCATTGATCAATTGGTAAGTTTTGAACTTTGATCCAGCCACCATATGATGGAACCTTTTGATCTTTCAAATATTCTTAGTCTGTTTCTCGAATTTAACCGATTATTCATCCACAGTGCACCAATTTTGAAAGTTACATGAAGTCGAAGCTTGTTCCTAGTATTTAAGGGCTTTGTTTGGTTGAAGGGGGCTTAGAGAGCTGTATGAGCTGATGTCTACCCTTAAAGCTCTCTTACTATTGTATCGGTTATCATGGAAATGTCATCTTTTGAGAGGAACAACATCAAAGAGGTCTAAGGTGGCAAGGTCGTATGATGGAGGAGGTTGCCCGTTTGACATCGGTGGGGGTTGAGTTTTGGTTGGGCCAGGGTGATTCCTCCATTAATGCTTTTCTGTAGGATAGTTTTTGTATACTGGCTGGTGGGAAGTCTACAAAAAGACTCCAACCTTTTGTGTTTTCTCCACAAGGAACAATCAACTTTCGTGCATCCCCCCATTGCCTTCCAGCTTCTGCGCAATACCCTCTTCTATTTGATAACTTCTCAACCCATATGACATACCCTTCTGTCCTTTGTTCTTTAAAGAATTTTTTGTTGAACGGGGATTCCGAGATGCTATTGAGTAGATAAAAGCCAGGCTAGAGAACTCCACTGACTAGATGTGAAAAAATGGTCTCTTCGGTTAATTTCGATGGAAAATTTCTTCCTTTTAAAGGATAGGACTTTGGTGGGGGTCGCCAGCAATTGAAGAGCAACCATAGGAGGTTATTTCCTGGTTGGAGGGTCGACCAGAGTGGATTCATGGTTAGATAGGAACATGGATGGAGAGAGAGAATTCAATATTATGCGTTCGACTTTCATAGTCGTGTAAAAAACATATATAAATAATAAATTGATGTGGGATTCCAGTTTTATCCCTGTAAGTACCTTGATCGACTAATTAGATTAAGTTGTATCTTAGCTGATGGCTACACTTTTTTGTTAAGCTCTGATCATCTTCCTTGTTTCTGGAAAATGCAGAAGAACTGGAACCTTCTTAGTGTCAACGTTGCAATGGCAGGGACTGGCATCTACCAATTGACAAGAAAAATACAGTAAGTCATCACTTATTTAGGCTCGTAAAGGAAAACATTTCTCAGCACGGGCCAAGTGGGATATGGGGATTTCGTTGTGATCGAATATTTAGGATAAGTCCAAGCTTTACGTTTAAAGTTATTGACATTTTCAATTTGGAGCAAAGAAATAAACATTATACGAGGATTGTTACAAAAGGCTGTCTTTACTGACATAATCCAAGAATTAGTCGTTAGAGAAGTGAGTTTTGAGAGATTAACTATATATACCTTGAACTTTGGGAGTTCTTTTCTTTGTTGGATTTTTTTTGGTAGAATTGATTATGATTGATCCATTTTCTCTTTAACTAACTCAGCATTTCGTTTGCGTACCAGGCACGATTATTTCTCGAAGGAGGAAGTAGCTGCTGTCAACGAATGACTACGACGATGACGACGAAATATGATATATTCTTCATTTACCTCTGTGATGAGCAGAATTTCCCATCCCCCCACCACTCCAAAGCCTGACCTTCTAGCCAAGGTCCATGACTTTTTCTGCAAATCAATTTATGTTCTTTATTTTACTTCTGTAGCTATGCAACTATGCTTCAAAACTGTTCGAAAAAATAAATAAGATCCTGATTTAGGCAACATAATAACGCTCTATGAAACGCTGCTGAATGGATGAGTTATGGAAATTGTGCATTTATAGCATTTATGTTGAAGATGCAGCTACAAATTTCAACGCTCATCTGATATTTGATGAAATATTTAAGCCCCGTTTAGTTCAAGCAAATTTGAATGAAAAGTTTAATCTTATTTACATTGCTTAGATTGTTACAGCACTGTATTCCATACCGGTTTTGTGATGAGTATCTCACAAACTTTCATGATCAAAATCTCTCCTCCAGAATTATTTTTGATCTAAAATTTAGCCTATAATATATTTAACTTACATTCTGAGTTCAAGTAGTCTTTAGGAAACAACATCAATAAGCTTATGATTTTAATTTCAGACATCTAATAAACAACATAATACCATTTTCGTTCCGATTCCTCATTTTCATGCTTACGTTAACGAGATCTTAGATTAGAAAGATATCATCTCATCTAAGGTGTCGAAAGGCTTTTGAGCAGGGCATACCATGCTCATCACTCATTCGCATGAATGAGATATTAGAAAGTTAGAATTGTTAGCCAAAATGGAAATGGAAAGGAAGAATAGGGTATACCTACTAGTGTGTTCAAATAAAATTAGGTTTAACGAGATGATATTTCAACTTTTAAATTATGCAAAAAAAAAAAAAAAAATTATATTTCAAATTTTCATTATTTTGTGGATTTATTTCAAGTTTGAAAAGTCGTTCAAAAGATTTTATTCGAGATCATTAAGTCTTGCTTAGAGTTTTAAGTGGGACTTATACAGCTTTGTCTCAAGTTTTTATTGTCATTCCTTGTCATTAGACGTTATCTATGCATTTATTTTCAGCCTGAACTCTCAGAATATTTTGCTTCTTGGATAGTTCTTGGATAGTGATGAACAATGCAGTTTGCATTGTGTAAATGAGTAGTGCTAATTTTGGGACTTTAATAATGGGACTCCATACTCTCACTTATCTAAGAGGGGCTTAATAATACTTAAAAGCGTAAAATGTAATTACAATGATGAATAGACTTTTGACCTGGTTGTTACTATGATTTACTTGTAATGATTATATCAATAAATACCACTTATAATGATTATATCAATAAATATCACCACTTGTAATGATTATATCAATAAATATCACCACTTGTTCTACCATACGTAAGAGTGGAAGTCTAAATTTATAATTAATTAATAAAAATAAATAAATTAAAGAGTTTAATTAATTAATTTTATATTCTTCCAAACGAATTGGTAGGTCTAAACTAAAATTTAACATTGAATGCAAGCCGACTGAAATTAACATTAACCTAAGATCAACTTAGTTAAAAGGAAAATTTAAAATTTTCAAATTAATACTTAATATATTAGATAATTAAATAAAAATGAACATTCAAATTAATATTTAATTTAACCCTCATTTTACTACAATTCTTTACTGTTTTAACCCATACAACATTATCAACCATTCATTAAAATCTTTTGCAAGGCTTTTTTTTTTTTTTTTTTTTTTTTTTTTGTGTGAATATTCTAGAGTTATTTTTAATACATTATTTTCATCAGTTGGATATTCTTAATATTTTGCTACAATTCCAACAGCTTTATTATATTTCCATTCTATCTCCGATTCAATCACTAAGTTCGTTCTTTCAACTTATCAAGTCAATGTGAAAAGTAACCTTAGAATATTTCGAGTATTACTTGACCTGTGTTTAACTGTACACTTGCATTCAACCCAATATAAACAACGTTAAAGAAAAACTCACAAGAACGTAACCATTATTGTACGATTCCTGAATCAACACATTTCTTTATCTTTCTACACACCTCTACCTCAAGTCAGTGGCTTTATGTATATATATGTTTGGAAAACACTAACGTCCTCATCTCATCGACTCTCTCTCAAGCTTACGCTTAAGTTCATAACAACATTTGGTTACAACAAACACCGAGCGACATTCCTTTGACTAAGGAAGAAATTTAATAAGTTTCATCTCTTTCTATTTTCTTATGAATTTGTTGTCCATTAACACCATGTAAAAACGAAAGACAACTGACAGATTAAAGCCAATTAAACTCATGATGCTGACTCTCCGCCTATGGTAACCACCCAGAACAGCAAAAATATCAGACAAACTCTCAACCCATTTTCACCTCAAACAACTCCGCTAAGGCTGGTACACCAGGAACATTCTTATCAACACCCTATGTTTTAGATCTAACTATATCAAAAGCTTCGCAAAAATATTTGAAGTAACATATCTAAACCACTCAATATGATGTGGAGCAGTCAAAATTAATTCATAATATCAATATCTATGTCAAGATCCACTCACCTCACCAATTCCAGACTTCACAGGAGAAAAACATTGATCCTCCAATGAGCAAGAACAACCTGAATGATGAAGGGCAGTTGTAATTACTCTTTGAACAAAATTTTGCACGAACAATGGGTGAAAAATAACCACTAACTTTTAATGCAGTCGCAGCAGATGAATTATCATGGTATTGCAAGAAGGAGAAGGATTCAATTCAAGAATGCATGGATTCTGAGAGTATCCAAGTTTCAAGAATCCGGGATTGGCATGAGGAACTTTTGTACCTTGCAAAAATGAATAATCCCTTCTTGTCTTTCAATGCTCCACTGCAACCACGTCTGGTTCCAAATGAACTTCAACAAACAATTAATGGATTCAATTTGGCGGCACTGTGCAAAGAAGACCATGACCAGGACTATGCTCCAAAGGGTACATGGTTGTGCCTCTCACAAATTTTTGATGAGCAGCGGCAGGCTTGCGTAGGCTTGAAGTTGATATAGGCTTGCTTCTGATACGCTTTTTTATGATAGAGCATGTAGCCAATGGGTCTTTAGAACCTGCTCCAACCCTCCTATACATTTGAAGGATAAGAAGCAAGAGTTTAGAAAATGATGATACACTTGCACATCAATCAAGTGAGTGAACATATATGAATTTTTTTTCTTTCTCTAGCATATAAAGAATCAAGGAATTCTTTAATTTGCATTAGTAAAGAAAAATACGATAGAGCACCAAAACATTTGCTTCATAGTTGATCATGCAACTATTTAGCACGTTTTGGGTTGAAATTCTAGGCTAAGAATATAGATTGGCACACAAAACATAAATTATGCCAACCTAGGCACCAACTATTCATTTATGAACTTGACGAGCATCGCCATAGCTTTAAAAGGTCTGGCTGAGATGGATAGTATAGTAGCAACTCATTAAAGGAGGTAGACCGACAAATACATAGAATAGTTGATTTGCAGAGTCTCTACACGCGAAGTCTTACCATGCAGTACAGACTTGTTAAATGAGAATGAAATGGCATTCAACATTCATGGAATGATTCATAGTTTAGTAGCAACATATACATTGATCACTCATATAAAGTTTTTTTTTTTTTTTTTAATCTTTTGTGGGGTGGGGTGGGTTGGGGAATGCAGATGTTGATAAAGATCAATGATTCAACTACCTCAATCGTTTCTCCGATGCAACTCTAGCAGCAGTAACCATCTTTTGGCTTGGTACCCACTTCACCACCCGGTTCGGATTAGGTCGCATTGGAGAATGGATTTTGACAAGCTACACAGTTTTAAAAGTGCTATTACTTCCCAACTAATCAAGCACAGATGAAAAATTTATGGTTAATACAGAACTCGTTTTAGTATATAACAGTTGAACAAGAAAATCAAGTTTCACCGAGTGAGCATGTCTTCAATACTTGAGGATAGATATTTGTTGATAAAATATCATGTAATTTTTATTTGTAAATTTTGAATTCTCTTCAAATTCTTGTGAGATCTATATTTAAAATGAACTGTAAAACAGAACACTCGATCTATAGAACTTAATTCATTTAATAAAATCAACAATGAAATTACAATGACAGACTAACCACTTGGATATTCTAATATTTTCTCATTTTAACTTTTGGCAAGGTCTATAATCAATCATCAAAGTTTTGATACCTAAAATATTTAGTTTGGTTTTGCCACCTACAGAAGGGAAGTTCTCAGTTGCACTAATAAGTACATAAAAAGCACACAAGTTTCAGCACACATGTCATAAATATTATTAGTAGACTTACACCCAAACATTCCATCATCTGGTAATATGCCCTACCATGCAGAGGTGTGTGACCTTGTCGAGATTCTGAAAAGTATCTTGTCCTGAGAACATTTAGTTTCATTCATCAATTAAGTATATTTTTTATTTCACATCTTAAGAAATTATTTGTAACAACAAATCTCATACCATTCTTTATAACCAGGATCAACAGTGAAGCCATACATATCTACAGAGTCACATATGGAGAGAGCAAACTCAAGAGCCTTGAGCCCAGTTCCTTTTGCGGCAGAACCAAATGAAGCACCAAGCATGAGATAAACAGGATTTTTTATGGGAATCTCCTGCAGAGAGTAGGAGGGAAATAATAAGTAGGGTGCAATGAGGCAATCACATAAATAAAATATTTGATGATGAAATTTTAAGCGCAGAGCAAGTTCAACATTCAGTTAGGAATACAATTTTCAGAAGGAATGGTTTATAAAACACGATCTATCGTTAGTGGTATGACATCTAACTATGTATTTGACGTGCCAGAAAATTCATGACTTCAGTAAAAATATATTAATTTCAATGCAACAGCCATTTGTGCATAAGTTGGCCCAAACACTCGCTATATATTGAGTATTAATTTGGAAAAAAAAAAAAAAAAAAAAACTTATCTTGGAGAGTTATGAATGGTGCTCTTTGAGTTATTAAAAAAGTAGAGTGAGGAATTCACATAATGCTTCATATTTAGGTGTGGGTAAAGCCCCCTTTCCCATCTAAGGGATTGGAAAATCCTACCAGAATCTTTCCACCTCTCTCTTCCTAGTTCCAACCCGAAAAGAATGAATAAAAATTTCGTCTTTTAGTTTGTTAGAAAGATAAGGGATCGTCCTCAGTCTCAATTGATTTATTATTCCTTTCTTCTCCCTTCAAGACATGAAAAATGGGGAGTAAAAGGGAAACAAAACCTCCATAAAAGAAACTATTAGAGAAAGAAAAAAACCCTTTATTTTGGCTTGAACCTTGATGGAAAGGTGGAACTAGAGAAACTTCAAGGAAACATATGGAGTCTGGTTCAAACCAGTACAAATTCTAGAAAGCTACAAAGCATAGAAATTACAATCCTGTATTTTTTGCAAAGATCGTTAAAGAAGCCACTACAAACAGTACAGGAACCTGAATCATCTTGTTCATGATGTCGTGAATTGTTGTTTTGATCAACAAAACCTCCTTTCTTGTTTCTGCAAAATATGCAAGTTGTACTTAGTATACTTCTAAGCTCTAATATAATGCATTAGAACCACAATAACAAGTGAAAAAATATTGATACCATCTAACTCCACGACTTTATCCAGAGCTTTTGCAGATCCTCTATTAAGAAGACGAAAGGTACTTTTCTTACCCACATGGTCTGTGTAGTTCTGTGAAAATAAAAACATAAAACAACCGGGCTTTCATTGAGAGAAAAAAAAAAGAAAAAAGAAAAAGAAAAAGAAAAAGAAAGAATGCAAGCTATACAATAAGAGAGCCGACAAAAAAGGAGGCAAACTATAAGAAGGGTCTCCAATCAAGCATAATAAGACCAGAGGAATAATTGCCAAAAAGCTTTACCAAGCATTGCTCAAGGATCTCTCAAGAGCTCTAAAAATTCTATTGTTCCTCTCACCCCAAAGCTCCTAAAAGATAGCACACACCCCACTTGCCACAAACTTTCGTTTCTCAAGAAAGGAGGATGAAGAAAGAACTTCTCAAGCATCTCTTTGCAGTCCCTCTGCCTTGGCCAAGACTGAACTCCTCAAAGAACCGACTCCAAACTGCATAAGCGAAATTGCAAGTCCAAAGAATACAATCATGATCCGCAGCTACCCAAAGAATGCAACAACAAGCCCCACCAAATTAGGCACCTTCCTCAACACCTTATCTATAGTGTTAACTTATCAAGGACCTTCCAAACAAAAAGCTTAACTTTCTTGAGAATTTGCACCTTCCCCAACGAGGCAAAGAAAATATCACTCAAGGAAGGGGGTTAACCAGACAAAGAAAGAAGGAATTATAAGAGAAACCAGCAGACGAATTGGGATCCCAAAAACAAACATCCCTTCTTCCCAGAAACAATGAAACTCCCGGATTAAAGGAAGAAGGTTGACAATATCCAATGTTTCTCTATCAAACAAAGAATGTCAAAACTCAAAAAGAGGAAGGGTGCCTCGAGACTGAACATTAGCCGATGAATAATTCCTTGTCTAGGATAAATAATATAAATTAAGAAACGAAAAATATAGGAGGGGTCCCTCGAGACTGAACATTAGCCAATGAATAATTCCTTGTCTAGGATAAATAACATAAATGAAGAAACGTAGAATAGAGGGGGATTAAGAAAAATTATCAAAAGGAAAGGAGCATCTAAAATGATTAGTAGAAGCCGAACCTGAATAGGGGCCCCATTTTCCCTGATAACAACATCAAAACCATCTATCTCCTTCCCAAATTTGGTTTTCAAGAGATCTCCAGAATTTCCCACAACAGCACAACGACCATATTGCTTTGGAACATATGGTGGTGTTTCAGGAAGTACTAAGGAAAGTTTCTCCATGCACAAAGTTCTATTAGCACAACGATTACTGCAAATGGAAAAAAGGTCACTGTGAGCCTGGCTACGAGAAACTGTCCTTGGTCTTCCGATAAGGATGTTCATTCTGGAGCTCAAAACACAGCAACATCAACATGCACTTCGTAAATTCTTGTTAACTTTGTACTAAACTATACAGCTTCAGAAGGAGTTCTTTCCTTATATTAGAAATGAAGCTTATGAAACTAGAAACCTAATATGGTAGAAGTCTAAAATTAAGAAAACTTATGTTCAAAATAGCTGTGTTTATTTATTTATTTATTTATCTATGCATGTGTGTATATATATATATATATATCCACACATATATAAGTGATTGGTGTC
Organism: Cucurbita ficifolia; assembly: GCA_033971965.1. Lineage (NCBI taxonomy): Eukaryota > Viridiplantae > Streptophyta > Magnoliopsida > Cucurbitales > Cucurbitaceae > Cucurbita > Cucurbita ficifolia. The sequence goes on from CM066974.1 coordinate 5,688,841, forward strand.
TATAAACCCATAAATTGTCAATCATTTCAAGGATAAATTTTTGTAACTGTAACTACTTACAGAAGAATTCCTTTGTTAATCCTACGCCAGGCGTACTCCTCCCATCCATTTCGCAAGCCATCAATGTACTCCCTGGTCAGTATGGTGGTACTGTTCCGCACCTGAGCAGTCCACTCATTAAATAATAATTTAATTTGTAAACACGCTTATGAATCTTTGTAAGAGAAATAATATAAAAAGGAGACCTCCTTTAATTTCAAGGAGCGTTTTTTTAAGATAAAAGTAGAAATTTGAACTGGTGACATTCAATTATTCCAAAAAAAATGGATTGCATACAACCCTTTACCAAATACAGAAAGCAGCCTACCTGTTCCCAAGTAGCCACAGCTTCGCAGAGATTAAATTCATAAGATAAGCCTTCAAGTTCACCAGTTTTAGGATCTTTCTGTTCACATGAAAATTTAAAAAATCTTAAGTACAAGTTTGTGTATCAGCTAAATTTGGTTCAAAAGAACATGGAGTGGCAGGATTTGTAATTGGGATTCAATGCTCCAACTTATTCAAATTTCATCTACTCAACAAATATATGATTAGTCCGTCAGCAGGATGAAGAGAACCTACCCATTTGGGAATGGTTTCTTGAGGAAACCTCATTGTAACTAGGCAATAATCTTCACCACCAACAGCTTGTAGACCTAATCCATTTGCACTCTGCAACACCCTCGAACAAATGGCGTACAACCATATAAGAGATTAAAGTTTTTGTTTTAATTGAGAAAAATGTTAAACTACTTCACATTGGATCGAGAAAATCACACACTCATCTGCGTCTTATAAAACAAAGTTACATCCAAAATTAACTAAATGGTCCTAAAGGTCATCAATAGGCATTTGAAAAGCTCTTAAAATACAGAGTGATGTCATAAGCTTATGCCTTACAATAGCCGCAAGCGAAACTTTCATCAACATGTTCTTTCCAGTTCAGAAATAGTAAATGCTTGAAAGAAATGGTTTCCAGAACTCACCACACACTTCTGGAAACTGCTCTGAAGGGATTGCAGAGATTCATAATCCTCATCGGAAAGTTGATAATTTCCATCTATTAATCGATATAAGCATAAGTTAGATGATCATACACTTCCAACGAATGCGAATGAAAAGAAATTAAGCAGAAACATAAGGCTCTTACATAGGTAGGAAACACCGTTAATGTATATGAGAATAGCCGCAAATCCAGAAGCTAAAGCAAGCACAAAGGCGAAATGCAACAGCCTCATCTATATAGAAACTGAGAAATTTAGGAATTCTAAGGACCTTTGATACAACCTTGAATGGATCTAAAGTGTAACAATCCAACTTTTAAGACCTAGACCGACCAGGTCCATTACGAAAAACATGCTTTCGCATTTTACAAGATGAAAATAAATTTTAAAAGTTGATAGAGAATAACAACTCCAAACAAAGTAAGGCAAAGTTCGCTTGGGGTACCCTTTAAAATAAATGTAAACAAAAGGGTAAATCAAAACATCTCCAAAAATTTATCAAGAAATGACAAAAATCGCAATCAGATCAATAAATCGTCACAAAGACAAATTCAGTTCTCAAATACTAAAAAACTCATAAATGCATGCGTACCTAACATTCATTAGGAACATCACTTACCTTGATTGTGAAACCTGAAAATTTCAAATCCCAAGCTCCGAATAAGGAGACCGTTTGCCCAACCTACAATTATATCCAATAAATTAAACCTGAAACTTCCATCCTAAGAATTCCAGTTCCAAGAATAATTTGGGACTTCATCTTGTAACTTAACTTACTCCAACAAGAAAAAAATTACCCGAAATTGGTTTCAGTCTTGATGACTTTGTTCAAACTACACATAACAGAGATCTAAGAGTTAGAGCCTACAACAGAACTCCTAAATGAGTCCAAAAGGTTCGATAGAAAGTACCCAAAAATTCTTATCGAAAATGAAACACAGTTCGCACTGGTTAGCTTCAATTAGATCTGATTTCGAAGATTCGAGATCCAAACGTTTTGGGTATACTAGAAGGGACAAAATTCATGGGTTAGACTTAACCATAACCAAAAATTATGAGAGAACTTGCAGGAAATTGGATCTCACCCACGAATTGGATACCCTCTAATCTACAAGGAGGTTCACCGAAGATGCCCGCACAAAACCAATACCGGAGAAGAAACTATTCCAGCTGAAAAACGCATTTCTTTATTTTATATTGTTTTTTTCTGGCTTCTGTCAATCTCATTTGATTACCTGCCGTAAGGTCCGATCGACGGCGGCGTTTGCGCGATTCGGCTGGCGGTAAGGTCCGACAGCGGTGGTGAGGCTACGGCGGCGACCAACAGAGAGAGAAGAAAGAAATCTGTGAGAAACAGAGTGGGGGAATCGTGTGAAAGCGAGAGAGGCGGGAAATGCAACTCACCGGTAAACTGCATGCAACGATGACGGAGTGGAATTTCCTAAATCTTGCTTCCGCAATTCCAAACATGAAAATTTCACCCAAAAGGAAAAACGGGAAAAGGCAAGCCAGTATTTATGTGAATTCAACGCTGCCGTTGGATGTCCCATTCTGATCAAGCCCCTCAATTCATCAAATTTTATTATTGGATTATTTTTTATTATTTAATTTTTAATAATAATTTTAATTATTTCATTTATAATTTAATATTATTCCTAATGCGAAAAAATCCAAGGGTATAAGTGTAATTTTGAATCGTTCATGTTCAGGTAATAAGCTAAAGGGTCTATAGTAGATGAATGAGATTAGGTGTTTTGCTTTGGTAACACTATTGTTATGACCCACTTTGTAATTATAATAAATGATTTAATCCAATTGTTTATGCGGAGACAAGTGAGTAGGAGTATCCTATACAATAAGTTGCTATAAAACTAGACTACAAAATATTTTATCTCTTCTTATAAATTCATTAATTGAGAAGATTAATATTTTCATCGGATAACTATAAGCAATTCGATCTTAATCCTGAGTGAGTTATAACTTCAACTTCTAAGATCCATAATGACGGGCAAGTCGGAACATTACAAATATAACCACGCGTAGCGATGAGAATGACTTTTGTAACTGATTTAATATGTCTACCCTTTTGGGACTTGACTAAATACAGAGTTGGAAATATAATTTCACTAAATGAAATTCACTCTTTCGCATATAAGGTAGGTAAATGGGTAGTTCTCAATATTGATTTCGGTGTTTGAACAATGGGGCCCACCCTCTCACCAGTCCGAGAGGAATTTCATTTATAGTTAGATTATATACAAATTGTTCATTAGAGAATAATGATATTTAAGGTGTAAGATATAATTATAAAGGTGAAATAGACTTTTGACCAAACTGTAATTACGAATAACTCGTGAAGTATCAATTTACTTGTAATGATTATATCAATCAACACAACTTGTCATACAGTGCATAAGAGTGCAACTCTAAGTCTACAGCGGAGTGACTCATAATTAATGAATAAAATTGATTAAATAAAGAATTTAATTAATTATCTATCCTTGGAATTTATACCAGCTTAGAGCAATATTAAAATGGTGAATTTAAATATTTAAATTAATATTTAATATATTAGATTTATTAAATAAATAAAAAATTAATTTAAAGGGTTCAAAATTAATACGAGAAAAATATATTTGGTTCCAAGTCAATATTTCAAATATTACATATATTAAATCTAAAATATATTTATTATATTTGATACATTAAATATTAAACTAATTAACGAGATTATATATATTAAACAAAAATATAGGGTTGAAATTTGAATTAGTTTCAAATTAGTTAAATATATGTTAAAATACCTTAATACATCTAAATAATAAGGTATTATATCTTAATTTATTAAATATTTAAATATATTATTAGACGAAAGATTTAAAAAAAAATTATGTAAATAGTAAATAGGACTGGTTGAGTCAAAACGTATACCACACACTAGAGAATCTAACTCCTATTCTCCAATCCTTTGAATTTTTCTTTCTAGAATCTCCTACGAGCTGGACTTTGCATTTAAGTCATAGCTAGAAAAAAACTTTATAGAAGAGATTCAATGGTGAGAGGAACTTGAGAAAATAGATATCTCCATATTTATTCCATGTAAGTTTGCTTGGGCGGCTTCTCGGCTCTGCCCTGCTTCGACATTGGAGTCTGGACTCTTAATCGAGAATTCATGCAAGACTTTCTTCATATTTCGTGTAACCTTGATTCCCTAACGTCTTAGTCTTTTCCTCCCTTTGGAAAGTAAAATCTTCGAGAAGGTCAAATTCATTACCTAACAGGTTTTACTTTGAAAAATTAATACCCTAGACCTAAGATAATTTTCTTTTGTGCTTGTCTTGGAGCCGTGCATTCTTTGTGAGAGGCAGGTGAAGAATATTGACCAGTTGCTGTGGGGATGCTAGTTCGCTCATTCCTTGTGGAGAATGGTTATTGTAACGACTTGACTTTGATCGTTACTACATGAAAAAGAAAAAAAAAAACTTTGAAAAATATTGAATATTATAAGTATTCTATAAATGGCCTCACGATTAGAGTTGAAAATGTATAGAGATGATATCCCTTTCATTCGTGATGGGACTTAAAACCATGGTCTTCTGTATTCAAGTTATTTCTATATGCTTGAGATGTGTATCAACTTCATACACATTGTTCTATGTGCACTACTTTGGTATACATAGAACCCACCAAGCTCTAGGATTTAATTCCTGAGTCATTGAGTATGTATCGATTACGACTCAATTTTCGAGGTTTCAAAATTTGGACCGTAACTTAAAAGACAAAGATAAAAAATAAAGATGAAAATCAGATAAAATTTAATTTGAAATAAAGACAAACCACATCAAAATTAAGTACATAACAAAATTCAATCATAAAACCGTACTAGTCAAAATTATTACAAAGGAAAAAATGGGTTGGGATATAGTTACAAAATGAAATACAAAAGACTCAAATATAAGATGGACTGATGCTTCGAAATGACCTCCTCTATGACCACACAGCTCTCGAACGCTCCTCCACATCGACCAACAACCTATGAACACCTGAAAAAGAAAGGGAAAAGAAGTGAGTATATAAATATATCCAATAAGCAACCTACTTGTAGACTTTCATCACATCCTTAACCTAATAGGTATCCGCGGGCTCTACTCTTGGCTCTAGGAAGTTTTGGCCTAGCCTTTTTTGCTACCTAAGCATCTGAAGTTTCGTGGGTACTTAAGCTACTGACAGACCCACTCTTGGTTTCGAAGAACGTGGTTCACCCTTTTTTTGGCATCGCAGATCGGTCGAGCCACGAATCCCATCTTTGGGGGTGAACTAGTCTTTGATTCTTTGACTTAGGTAGCTTACTTAGCTTACACAGCAGTAACTGGTATCCGAAGTTGAGGTGCTACCTCAAAAAACTTTGTATCAGGTGGGGACAACATGGTGAGTGCTAGCTTGCTCATCATCCATGAGAGGTTAGCCAACTCCATTGACTACCTACATGATCAATGCTCTCACACAGGATAGATCCACCGTATAGGGTAACCACTAACTACCCGCATGAATATCAATGCTTTCCTATAGGACAGATCCACCATATAGGATAATCTAACAAATCAACGAGTTACACATCCCTAACAGGCCTCACGCCTAGCTCAACGATATCGTACCGAAGTGGAAAGGGAAGTGGAAGTTCCTAAGACACTGTACCGCTACCGACTGCTATTAACTTGGAGAGTTACCTTTGTCATATCTAGATGTCGTGGAGGTCTACTAGGTTCTTAGGGGTATCTAGGTGGTTTAAATCTCATATATCGTTCTAAGACGTTGGGGGTTCACTCCTCTGGCTAAACCAATCTTTTGGTGCATTCAGGTCTAAACCTCTGATCGCTCACGATCTTGGGATGCAAGGTTTACTAGAACGTACTGACTTGGGACTAAACCGCTTTAGCTGTAGCACCCTAAACTTAGCTTGGTTCTCTTGTGCATGCTTTGCTAGGGAGATTATCCCATTGATCACCTAGAGCACCGTATACATAATCTAATCATGTGTGCAAGCTTATTAAGGAGATATCTTATCGATCACCTAAAGCATTGAAACATAAACTGAAACATTCATGCAAATAAACAAGCAATCAAGCTCAATGGGGAGATAACTTCCATCGATCGCCCCGAGAACATATCACAATATTCCATCCTCTTTTCTAACATAGCCGAAAGACTATAAAACAACATTCATTACATCATACATAATTTTCGTGAAATTTCCTGAGCACAACACGTGGCGCACGCGGATAGGTGCTTCTAGAACGAGTTAGTTCAGGTGGGCGGTTCGAGTCTTGGGCACTGGACCGGTCAGATGCGGGCAAATGGATCGGGTCGGGTTGCTCCACGGATCTGTGCACTAAAAGCCCGTCGACACACATCTCCCTCTAGGCCAACCATGCAACACCACTGGGAGTCTGATATGTGTCTATCAAGCTTTGCAACGCATTTTTCCATGAGTTGCACGACATGTGTCATTCACTAGTTCATCTTCGCCCGTTGTGTAGGCAAATCTTTCAAATTCGATAAGTTTCACAATTCTTTCCTATTTTCTTTGAATTTTCATATCTTTTCATACATAATTCAAATTAAAATGGTTTGTTTATGAAAGTCGTAGAGCTTTAATCCATCTTTACAAAAATATTTTTTTTGTAATTTCTAATGAAGCAAAATAAGAAATAATCGAGTTCAAAATTAGCCAAAAACAATGTTTTTACTATTTCTTGGGGTTCACTAAAACTCTACCTTAGAGTCCGAATACAAAAATTCAGAAAACTGGTGTGAAATCCTACAATAACAACATACAAAAATTCAGAACTTCATTACAAGAAAAGCTCTCAAATTTGAAGGAAAACTGAAATCGAATCTCGAATGCTTACTTTCAATTCTTCCTTAGATTTTTTTTTAATTTTAAAAATTTTGTATATAAAACTTTCAATAAAATCACAAAAGCTTGTCTTTAAAAAAATTGAGGATTTAATTTATCGCGGGGCTCGGGTGTTACAATATCAATTTCATACATAAGTAGCATCAATTTCGTACACATTGATACTACAACTCACTACTTTAATGCTGGTAGGGACCCAGAAGAGTTAGAAAGAAGAAAAAACGAATACATCATGTTTCGTGTCTATATGAATCATATACATATATGAGATACTACCCGTACAACATAGTAACCATTCCTAACATGAAATATTTTCATCATTGACATGGCTAACATACATGATATAAAAGTTAATAACGAGTTCTTAACGGTCTTTATTCGGTCCAAGACTTAAGTGCATCAATATTCTTAATATATTAGCTTAATTAAAAGGAGCTTAAATGAACGATTATCAACTCATCCTTATGGAATATGCATGATTATTTGCTATTTCGTATGCTAATATGTTATTTCGACTCTTCAAGCTATGGGTAATCTAACTCGAGTTCATTCCGGTTGTCGGCCACACTCGAAACACCTCAATCTACACAAAAAAAAACATGCTCGAGAAAGAAAGATAAAATAACCCCAATACTTGTTGTTCTTGTTGATGAAGATTTTTTTTTTCTACGATGATTATAGATTAGTTTGGGTTTGGTTACGAACTTTTAATATATTTTTATCTAAGATTATATCGAATAATTATGAATTTTGGATAAATAATTTTTTTTAACAACTCGATAACTCAGTTTGAACCCAACCCGAAAATAGAAGGTTGAGTTGTGAAAATTTTCGAAACCTAAACTTTTGGGTTCGTCCAAAAAATTCTCTCGACCCATTTATACCTCTAGTATCCCACTCATAAATCTAGCTTTATTGTAATTTTTAAAAATTATCAGGCTATAAAATTTAATTTCTTTTAGAAATAAAAGAGAAGAAAAATAATCCCTGAACGCTGATTGGGCAGACCGGAAACAAGTCCGGTTCGGCCTGGTTCTGGTCGAACCGGATATCGAAAAGCGTACAAATTATGACCATTCCAATTCTTTTAACCCCATCATTGACCGGTAGTACCTCTCAAAAGAAAGAGAGAATGAATATAAAAATATTAATAAAGTGATCGGCGTGGGCCCACCACCCTCAAATCAAAAATCTCCACCGTACGATTAACGCCAATTAGGGCTGTACTATGTATACACTAATTCCCGCGTTCCACGTGAATATTTCCCATCGCCATGCATTACCATTGCCATTGCCATTGCCAATACAGTTGCAGTAGCTTCGTTTCGAATACGCACTCGCATCTTTACACACGCGCTTTCACGCGCCGACACTCCCAATAAAATCTCTTCAACTTTATCCAGTTTACCCCTTTCGCTCCCTCAATCTTTCTGAGCAAAACAGAATCTGCACCGTCCACCTGAAATCCATTTATTTTTTTTGTCTCCGATGAAGAAGCTCTACCGGAAAAGAGGAACAGTCCACCCATCGCCGCCGATCATCTCCGACCATCTCTCCTTTCTCCCCACTGCCATCCTCACCCTCGCGGCGGCGCTTTCACTGGACGACCGAGAGGTCTTAGCCTACCTCATCTCCTCCTGCTCTAACGACTTCACCACCGTCAACAACTTATCCGGCCACCGCGGCAAGACGGCCCACCAGAAACCCACCGCCGCAAAGAGCGGTTCCGATCACCCTCCGGTGTTCTCCTGCGACTGTTTCCGGTGCTACACCAGCTACTGGGTGAGATGGGATTCCTCTCCGAATCGACAACTGATACACGAAATCATCGATGCTTATGAAGAAACATTGGCTGAGAGAAAAGCCGGCAAGAACAATAAGAAAGAGAGGAAGAAGAGGAATACCCGGTCCGGATCCGGGTCGGTTTCCAGTCCGGGTGATGGGAAGGGGTCCGAACTCGCCCCGAAGGTAGAAGAGTCGAGGGTGACGGAGATGGAGGCGGCTGGTGGCGGCGAAGGCGGTGAGGATGAAGCGGAGAAAGGGTCGGTGAGGTGGATTGTGAGTTACATAGGGGAAAGAATCTGGGGAGGTTGGAATTAGGTTCTTCTTATTCCTTCGATTCTGGTTCTTGTTCTTAGTTGTACATAGAATCTTTATGAGTTTTCATGTACAAATTTATGAAAATATATACCAGTTTCTCAATTTGGGATGTTTTTGTATATATAATCTTTATTTAAAATTTAAAATTTGTTTTCGTTAGATGCATAATCATATGATATTTGTCCTGCCTAAGCTCTCGTAACTTTGGTTTGAGCTTCCTCGTATAAATGAAGATAGTATTCTTTGATTATAAACATTAGTCGATGTGGAACTTTTATCCAACAAAATACGCCTCTCTTAAATCAGGACTCGATTCCTTTTCTTTTGGAGTTTTAGTCATTTTTTACTATGCATTCGAGGCTCACAATACTTTTGTTCGACATTGAGGATTCTACTGACATGACTAAGTTTAAGGCATCGCTCTAATATCATGTTAGGTGAACACGACTCTCCACGATTCTATTGACGTTTCTATTTGAGGTTAATGATGCATTATAACTACAAGCCGTGAATAATTTGATCTTTGAGATTTATAAAATTTTAGTTACAAATATAATAAGTAACGTGAATAACAAATATAAAGTTAAGTTTTAATCTCTATTTGAAATTTTTAAGTCGTCAATCCAATCAATTCAGCCGTCTAAATTTAAAATAAAATTCTAATAAGGATTTAAATTGGTTATTAATAAATTAAATTAAATTTTATTTTTATTTTAGTCATGTATTTTTAAATATGCAAATGTAGTTTATATAGTTAATTTTAAAGCAATATTTGAATATTTTATGTACTTTTTAAAAAATTAATCTTTATTCTATTTTCTTTTTTATAAATTTTGATTATATATGCACATAATATTTTTTTATTCGATTAACGATTGGATTAAATTTAAATAATTAAAATTAGAAGCTCAACTACATGACAAATAGATAAGATTAATTTAAGTAATTAAAAAAATATAAAAACTAAAAGGAAACTACACAAATTAAAAAAAAAGCTGTTTTATAAAGAGAGTATGGATGGATTAATTTTCAAAAAAATAATTATAAAGATAATTTGTTTTTTTATAATTGGGAGAAAAAAAAAGAAAAGAAAAGAGGAAACAGAAATGATGGCGACATGTCGGAAGGGATGGGGCCAGGAAAAAGGAAGTGCTTCGATTAAAGTGAATGAATAAATAAATAAAATTTAAAAAGAAAAAAAGAAAAAGAAAAGGGCCCACAGTCCCCGGTAACCGGTAAGGACTCCATCTCCAATTCTCCCTTTCGGCGTTTCCTTTATTTATTATTATTATTATTATTTTTTATTTCTATTTACTTTTGGGAATGCGTCATTTACATTTTTCAATTCCCAAAGTATTCGGTGCTTTTAATTTTTTTTTTTGAATTTTTAGGTAAAAAATAACACTTAATTAATAAAAATATTCAACTTTAATTTTAAAATAAAAAAAAAAGGTTTAAATTTTATAATAATTTATTTTAAATATATATTTAAACTTTTAAACATTTAAAAGCTTTTATTAATATTCTTAAAATAAAGAGTTTAAAACAAAAAACTCTGCTCTAAGTTCTTGGGAGAGAATGAGGCATACTACCAATATTTGAGACTAGGTTAAACCGTTTTTTCTAGATTTTTGTTAGATATTTGTGATATGTATGAGAAAGACAAGGTATTTAATTTTGTTGAGGGGCTAAAGCGATGGACGAAAATCAAACTTTACAAACAAAGAGTTTAAGATCTTTTCATGGCCTATACTATAAGTCGAATGACCATTTGATTTTAGCATCGATCAACCCCAAAAAATAAGGTAGAACCAGATTTTCACTAGTGGAGAAAATAAAAATTATCGACCCAACTCTCCAAAGGTGGGGGAAGTGACAAAATTGAAGGTAGAGGAGGGGAATACGAGTCCTCCCAACAAAGAGGTAGAATTTCATGGCGGAGACTTCATAGCTAAAACAGTTAGAGTCAAAACCAAGACCCCTCGTCTTTCTTCATATGTAAAGGGACCCATCGAAAAACCGAGTGACCAAAAAAGTCAGCACTTTATACCTTCAAAGCAAAATTTAGAATGAATTCAGAAGATGAGTACGAGACGACAGAAGTTGAAACACGGCTAGTCGAAAGCATGAAAACCCCCTGCATGGGGGCCCTAAAGTAATTATCTACCTTCCATAAGAGAGTGATTGCGATAGAAGAGCCAGTAGAGCGCAGTCTTATGTATGTTGAGCGAAATGCTTGAACATCCTATGACATCGAGATACATAACGGATGAAACCTATCAATTCAGCAACTCTACCTATCTTAGGGTTACAAAGAAAACTCCGATCAAGATAGGGACTTGGACTAGACAAACTAATTTTGTGATTGTCAAGATGGACGATTTTGACATCATGTTAGGGATGAATTTTCTGCTTGAACACAAAGTCATTCTCACACCCATAACGAAATGTTTAGTAGTACGAGGTCCAACCCAACAATCATTCAGACTATCACCCGTCAACCAAAACGGGTAAAGATAATATCGATGTTACAGTTGAGAAGGGATCTTATCGATGATGAACCCATGCTCATTGACATTTTCATGGATGAAGAGGGGAGCTCGAGTGAGCTCACTCCAACAGAAACCTCGTGACCACTATAGGAACACCACGACACAAAGCTAGAAGGTCAGACAAAGGAGATAAATCATGAGATTGATTCTATGTCAAGGGCGAGATCGCCTGCCACAAATGTTTATCATATAACTCAACTTAAGTTAGCTAGACAAACAACTAAATGACTTGTTGATAGTGGGTTTACTAGACCCTCAACTACTCTTGTTAGTCATCACTCAAATGCTGAGGAAAGACCCCAAGGAAAAAAAAGTATAGAAGGGTCTGATTTCAAAGCAGCAAGAACTACGAACGGGTGCAAAAATACTATGGACAAGTCGAAGTAATCAACAAGGTCGGGAAGACATCATATAGGATCTAATTACTTTTAAGGACGCGGACTAGCCCTGTTGTCCATGCCAATAACTTGAAATTTAACAATCCTAACCAAGAAGACACCAAACACAAGGAGGTGGTATGATCTCATGCAACGAAGAAGAATTTCGCAGCGAAAAAAGTAGGAGAGACTTCAACAAAGAAGACACGAAGAGTCAATGAACCGAGAAGTTGTTTTAAACAGTTTCTTCCAAATTGGAAGATACTTTTCAATGTTGAGATCAGCTGGAAGCGTGTCGAGAGACCTGAAGTCAGCCCCATCCTACATCGCTTAGTTTGTGAAGAGTCGGTTGATAGAGACGTCAACCAATTGAGTGAAAAATGATGTCTCGATCATGCTTGTCCAAGATGTGTTGCTTCGCATGTCAGATGTCTTGATCATACTTGTCAAAGACGTGTTGTTCATGGTCGTATGCTTCAAACCCCTTTTTACTTGCTTACATGTTAGATAGACATTTACTATTATTGTTGCATCAATACAATACAAGGGTGTATGACCGGTCACCAAAATCATGTCTACACTTGTTAGGACTAAAATGCCCCAAAATGTACTATAGGGAATGTGACTAGTTGTCAATTCTTCCTACCCGAGTTATATGCTATCAAGTTGTGGTTGTTACTTATTCGCTTTGAGCTTATAACATTGATTTCTTTCAAATTGTTTTCAACATATTTACTCGCTTACATTTTCTAAAATATTTCTCTCAAATGTGACCCAGGCTCGATCTTACGTCAAGGTTGTTCACAAAATCCGACTTCCATACGACTTACTTGTTCCCTAGGTTAGAACAAGTGTTATACAATCATTATTCCACTTCCACAAGAGTGCGATTATGACAAATGCGCGTGAATATATATACATGTGTTATCGTGAGACTGAATAATGAAAAGGGTTAGACTCACAAGCATATCAAAAGACCTACTCTATCTCGAGTCGAAAAGGACAATCAAGTAATTTTAAGAGAAGATACAAAACCCGAGTTTTGAAGGCCTTGTTCCCTGTCATACAAACATTATGCAATAAAGAAGAAACGATTCGAGGTGTCTTTTGGAAACATGCTAGAGAAAAAATAGTTTTTTTAAAAAAAATTAATTTTTAAATGTTTAAATTATTTTAAAAATATATTATCAATATTTTAATTGATTGTCTACATTTGGATTTTATTTAATAATGGTTCACATCCATTGTATAATAATCTTATTTTATTTTTAATTTTTGTTTTAAAATTTGTGATTATTTCTTCAATCTTTTTTATATTATAATTTTTATCTTTATTAAACGATCATTTGAATTTTTAATCAAGTTTTAAAATACATAAGTTTCCAAAAACTATTATCAATTTGATAATTTTTCTTTGAAAATTAAATTTATAAAACTACTTTCCCTAAAAGACAAAAGGTTAGAGTAAAATTTAAATAAAATTAAAACAAACAACTCAAAAATAAAAACAAGTCTCAAATCTAATTATAGAACGATGTTGTTTAAATATATTACAAATCAGAAACAGATTCCGAGACAATTACCGAACCAAATACAAAAGCTCCAAATACAAAGACTAAATTACACTCAAGACCGCCCCCTTTATGACCGTGCAACTCTCGTATCCTCCTCCATTTAAAAGAAAAAAGGAGAAGAGGTGAGTACAAAAGTATTCGGTAACCAATCTACTTGTAGCTCTCATAGTATGCTTAACCTTGTAGGTACCCACAAATAAAGGCTCTAGGTAGTTCAAGTCTAATCTCTTATGCTATCTGAGCAACGGAGGATGTGATATGAACTAAGACATCTCAATCATACAATATGAACTTGAAGAAACATGTGAAAATTTTTATTCAAATTACCACATGATAAAGTCAAGTTCTATTAAAATTGAACTCAAGTTGCAATCAATTTCACATTAAGAGAATCAAGTCTCATTTATGCCACAAGAGTTTCAAGATACCTCAAATGCGGCTTCATTTATTTTTAGATAGTTACAAATTTATGATAGATGATTAAAACCTAGAATTATGGTGTTTCATTAATGTATTTTAAGTTTTAAGTTTTTTTTATTTTTATTTTTAGGTTACATTTACATAGTGGCTAAGTCATAAATTATGAAAGTTACACACTCTTGAAATGGCTTGTGGAAAGTCAAAGGTTTCATTTTGAGACGGTATAAAGTTATATATGTTATCTTTGTAAAAGAGACGAGTAAAATGCAGTAAAAAGAACATTTGTACTTTTTTTTAATCAATGACTAAGTTTATTTGCAATTCTATGTTCATGTTTAGAATAATTCAAACTTGACATGATCGATCTTACTTGTTGATTGATTCGAATCTTAATCAATAACGTAATCTGAATTTTACTTGGAGTGATTTCTTATCATTAGGGCTAAGTGTTTTTACCTTTTCCTTTAGCGAATGACTAAGTGTATTTGTAATTCTATATAACTTAAGTTACATGTTTAGAATCATTCAAACTCGACATGATCGATTTTTCTTGTGGAGTGATTCGAATCTCAATCAAGTGTTGCCTTGAGATATTTGATCAATAAGGAAATCTGAATCTTACTTCCCTGTTAAGGAATCCTTATCATTTGGTATAAGAGCTTTTCCTTGGGTTGATTTCTTATCGTTTGGTCTTGACACTCTGTGAAGTCATCTTCCTTAAGGCATTAGGTAATGGCTCAAGGAATGCATGTGTGATCGCTTCTTGGAGCACTTTTTCGAAGTGAGCAACCCATTCTCTATCATTTATTCTTAATGTGAAATTGATTGCAACTTGAGTTCAATTTTAATAGAGCTTGATTTTATCTTGGGGTAATTTTAACAACATTCTTCACAACTTCGTTCAAGTTCATAATGTATGATTGAGATGCCTTAGTACATATCAGGAGGCCTCGTAGTACATAGTTGTTCTCTGGTCTGAAGAAGTCATCCGACCTTTCTGTTCTTTGACTTAGGTAGCAAGTCATTAGACCCCTAAAGATAAGCTTCAGACTATGCTGCTTGAAACGTATTAAGTACTATTATATATATATATATATATATATATTTTTTTATATATATATTTAGTTCATACTTATATTTTATTATATCTAAAACGAAAAGTATTTAAAACTTAACCTTGTTGCCCGTAAGCAAAAGGTGTATTATTTATCATTTGACATTAGTACATTCTTTTCATATTTGATTATAACACAAACTCTCGTTTCTCAAAATCAAAATAAGTGTACTTGAGTTTGAGAGAGAGGTTGTGTACACCAACACTATTTTGATCATGCGCAACCACATCCCTTTGCTCCAATCCGAACACCTTTCACGAGCAGCCCTCTCTTCCAATGCCCTCCATGTTCATAAAACCCAAACTCGATCTCCCCACTACTTCCACACCCATGGTTACCTGCCTTGTACTCAACAACAATCTCAAACCACTGGTTTCGTGGCTTCCCCAACAGGCATTCCTTGCGCTCTATCTTGCTCCCATCTGGCTTCTTCAATTCGATGTTCAGAGGAGCTTCCCACCCGGAGGCTCTGTCATTTAGCTGTACCTGAAGTGCTACTTCATACACAATATTTGGTGAGAGCATAGACTCATTGATCTTTCCACGAATGTCGAGCCAAGATACTTCAATAAGCTCTGCAATACTTCCACTGCAAGTTTTTAGACACCCGAGTGAGAGAGATGAAGAAATCAAATTGTCTTTTGGCGTTGAAAACGTAGTTAGAAAGTATACCAGGATCCCCATTTCCAGTATCTTTTATCTTCAATCCAAGCTATTGAGAGAGCTCTGGCAAATATAAAGTACCAATTGCTGTTTGACTTCTTATCGAAGATGTACTTCTGCATAAAAAGGAAAGAACGGTTCACGATGTAGAAAGGTGAGTAAAATAAGTTGAAATGAATATATATTGTTGCACTTACTATAGCTCCCTTGTTCAAGAGGATCCCAGCAGAAAGTTGGTCGTAAAGCTTAACGAAGGAGGGATAGTGGAGTGCTACGTCTGCATTCTTCAAAATAACATCCAAGCAATGACCAAGCTTCACTACTCCTCCTAATTTCTCTCTCGCTTCCTTCTCTTTGTCCATTTGAGTGCTTTCTTTTTTATGAACAAAATTGAGATATGAGTTAATGTGAGACGGAAGAAGGGATATATATAACCCCCTTTTTGCTACAATATTTTGAAGATAAGCCATGCACATTTCTTATTTTCACTTTTTTTTTTCATGCGCGTGTCTATCTATGCCTATTTGATACTGTTTCATTCAAAAGTAACCACTTTTTACCTTCCATAATAATCTATCTTCTTTTGAGAAATCAATATCACTTTTTGATATATTCCTTTAATTTAAATTTTAATATCAAGAACAAATATATAATTTTTTTTTTGTTGGATGATAATAGTTATTGATTGGCCAATATTTTAAAGAAAATATGAAATTTATTTTTTATATAAAATTAAGAATAAATTATAAAAAATAAAAAGTCCACAAAGAATGTTTATATTATTTTCTGTTTACGAGGAGTAAAAGAAATGAAAAGACATTTTACTTCTTTTAAAATATACATTTTATGTATATTTTACTTTTTCATTTATATTTTTGTTTTTTCCTTGTTGAAAAAAATTAATAATTTTTTAATAGAAAATAATATATATTTTTAATTATTTATAAATAAAAAAAATGACACTTTATTCTATTCTTTAAAAAATAACAAAATCTTTAAAAGAGTACTTTGGAATACTTTGATGTAATTATATCTCATTTTTGTATGAGAGGTTGTTTAAATATAATATTTTGTTCGTTAATAAATTATCAAACTAAAACCTTTTTTTTTTTAAAGTTAAATTTTTTTTGACTTAAGTTTTATTTGGACTATTAATTTTATATTTAATAAATTTAGTCTTAAAATTTATAAAAATTGAGCCTAAGGCCTTTTTTTTAATAATGTGATGTTTGATACTTTCTAATTTATGAAAATTAAATAGAAAAATTTCGTTTATTAAAGTATATTTAAGATAAAGAATAAATTAAATAAATGTGATGATGTGTTGAATGAGTATATGATCTTTATTTGGAAAGCTCTCAAAAGAATATTTTGAAGATATTGTTGAGACGCTTTATTCATTTAGTATAAAAGTTTTGGCATTCAGATCAGCTCTAATTTTATTTAGAATTAAAAATAAAATCAAAAAGTTATCTAAACTAAGAAATATGAGAAAGTTTTGGCCAATTTTTAAATTTACTAGCTTCAACTCTTGGAACGATTGAATTTTTTCTGCAACATCTTCCTCCTTTTTTTAAATAACAGGTTAAGGCTTCTAAAAATGAAAATCTTTAATAAATTAGAAAAAAAAATATTTAGGGAGAATTCTCACGGACAGATAAGATGCTTTTTTGATTAAATTGATTCTTTCTAGCGTTATATTATGAGCTAGTAATCAATTTTCATTCATTAACTATAAATCACCCCAAATAGATATGGAGTTGCACTTTTATGCACGGTAAAGTATGTTATGTCCATTCATATATTCATTATAAAGAAGTGATTCTTCGCGTGTTGTTCGTAATTACAGGTGGGTCAAAAGTCGTTTGTAACGACCTTAAATTTTTACTTACCTAGAGTCGCTACCATCATCATAACGTAATCATTTTGTGCAGAAATAAGTGTTTAAACTTTATCATAAAACATAAACTTCATCTTAAAACACTGACATGAACTTACTTGTTTGAAAATATTTTTAAAACGACAAAACGAAATACTAAATGAAATAAATAAACATTAAAAGTAAATGCCATATTCTAACTTACCTCTAAGAAAATAAATATAACTACCCTATGCATGTGTCATGGTCTCGAGATGCGATGTCGTCGTCGGCTGTACATGGATGCCTTGTGTCACAATCGCCGTTTCTTGGCAGCGGATTTGGCGATTGTGCGGAGCTCACTCCCAGCACTGAGTGAGTCAAGCCAATTTCGGATCACGTTGGCTACGGTCGGGCAACATGTATTCAAACCTCGGGCCTCGATTATAAAGAAGATTTTAGAAAGCGAGGGAGACAGGTTTTGTAAAGAGAGTTTTGAAAGCAAGAATGAAAGAGATTGAGAGTGGTGTTTTATTGCATGCAAGCAAAAAGGCAACAACAACGGCTTAAACAGTATATAACTTTTCAGGTAGGGAGAATTTGACAACTAGTCGCATCCCACTATACTACATTTTGAGGCATTTCATGTCTACCAGGCGTAGCCATGATTTCGCCGAAACCTCATACTCTTAAAGAAACCAAGAAAGAAATAATACAACATGAAAGCAGTAAAAGAAAGTGGTAAAGTAGTACAAGGCAAAAGGTTTCGGCGTGTCACGGGCATGCGGCCATGGGCAACACGCCTTGGACAAGCATGACCGTGACATCCTCCTCCACTTAATTGGTTGACGTCCCTGTCAACCGTCTCATTTCTTCGAACTCTGCAATCTGAGTTGCGGCTGTCTTCAGGTTGTCGGCACGTTCCCAGCTGATTTCTTCTTCTGTAAGTCCTTTCCACCTAACTAAAAATTTATGTAAGTTGCGCTTTGGTTTGCCAATGCGACGGGTTCGCTCGGCTAAGATCTCTTCTACTTTCTTTTTACTCGTGTCCTTCATCGTCACTGGTGGTCGTGTCACTTGGTTACGTTGATGGTCGTCGTCGTCTAGATGATACGGTTTTAGGTTACTTACATGGATGACAGGGTGAATTCTCATCCATGTAGGTAGTTGGAGACGATATGAAGTCCTTTCGAATTTTTCAATCACTTCAATTGGTCCCTCATATTTTCGCACTAGTCGCTGGTCCCGATTCCCACAGAATCTAAATTGTTTTGATCTCAACTTGATCATAACTTGGTCACCAGCCTGATACTCTAATGATTTTCATTTTTGGTCTACCCACTTCTTCATTCTTCGTGAGGCTTTCTCCAAGTACGCTCGTGCTATTCCAGAGGTTTGCTTCTACTCTTTGGTAAAGTTGTATGCTTGAGGGCTTCTACCAGTAAAGGGGTGGTCAATAACATGGGGCATAAGTCGTTGTCTACCACATACTATTTCAAAAGGAATTTTTTTCTTGTCGACGAGCTTTGTTGGCAATTGAAGCTAAACTGAGCATCGTCAAGCATTTGTACCCAGTTCTTCTGTCGCGCATGATGAAATT
Source organism: Cucurbita ficifolia (assembly GCA_033971965.1). Taxonomy (NCBI): domain Eukaryota; kingdom Viridiplantae; phylum Streptophyta; class Magnoliopsida; order Cucurbitales; family Cucurbitaceae; genus Cucurbita; species Cucurbita ficifolia. Next base: position 5,708,060 of record CM066974.1, read on the forward strand.
GTTGGGAATAAACTTAAATGAAAAAAGAAAGAAGGTAGTTTCTATTTTTTTTTTTTGTTAATATGGGTTTTAAAATTCAGTCAAAAAGCCAATATTTATTTTAGGAAGTGTGGTTTTATGGGTTGGATTTTGATGGCCATTTTTAGCTTCAGAAAACTTACAAATACGTTTTGTTTTTCATGGTAATAGGAGAGCAAGTAAAGCAAGAGTTATAGAGTTAAAAAGAAGTACAGAGCAATAGAAAAGGGTTTTGAGAATTCTTTGTCTCCTTGTCTCCCCCCTCTCGACATCTCCTTCACAGCTTCGTGAGAGTTAACTAAACGAGTTAGTTTTAGAGCGAGCGTTTATTTTCTACAAGTTGGTATCAGAGCGAGTTTTATTTCAACAAATTGGTATCAGAGCGAATTTTATTTCAAAAAATTGGCATCAGAGCCGATGGCGAACATGATGGGACAAATGTTGTTACCACGATTGACGAAGACGAACTACGAGAATTGGAGCATCCAAATGAAAGCTCTTCTCGGTTCGCAAGACGCATGGGAGGTGGTCGAAGAAGGTTTCGAAGAACCGAAGGATACCACGGGTTATACGGCAGCACAAAACAAGGCGCTAAAGGAAGCACGATCAAAGGAGAAGGCAGCATTATACATGCAGTTTCGGGCTGTTGACGAGTCGGGCTTTGAGAAGATTGCAAGGGCAACTACTTCAAAAGAAGCGTGGGACACTCTAGAAAAGGTGTTCAAAGGAACCGACCGAGTCAAGCAGGTGCGTCTCCAGACTCTCCATGACGAGTTGGAGAGCATGAAGATGAAGGAGTCAGAAAATGTATTTGACTATATTACACATGTACAGACTGTGGCGAATCAGCTAAATCGAAATGGAGAAATGTTACCCGAGACGCGGGTTGTGGAGAAAATCTTGAGGTTGTTAACAGACAACTTCGAGAATGTCGTATGTGCCATAGAAGAGTCGAAGGATCTAGCAGAGTTCACAGTCGATGAGCTCACCAGTTCTCTCGAGGCACACGAGCAACGTAAGAAAAAGAAGGAGGAGCCACTCGATCAAGTGCTTCAGACGAAGGCATCAATAAAGTATGGAAAAGTACTCTATTCACAAAATTTTCAAGGTAGAGGTCGTGGAAGCCGCGAGAATGGTCGAGGTGGTCAACGCAACACTTACGAAGAAAACTACCAGGAGAAGAGACTGTCGAGCCAAACAAATTGGCGTGGAAGAGGACCCAATCAAGGACGCGGTCAAGGATACAATTCAAACATCCAGTGTTACAAATGTCAGAAATATGGCCACTATGCAAATAATGTAACTACGACAGATGTTACAATTGTGGCAGAATGGGTCATTATGCAAGAGATTGTCGTGAAGAAAAGGTGGAAGAAACCATCAACCTAGGCTTGGATGACGCAACAAATGGAGACATTCTCTTGATGGCCCAAAATGAAGAGCCGAACACAAAAGGAGACGACGGCGCAAAAGACGATAGTGACAGTCGTGAGGCGATGGAAACTGTTAGAAATGAGGTGATGCACAGCGGATGTGACAAAATCCTGATAGCGGAGACGAGAAAATCGAATAAAGATGAACAAATGAATATCAGAGAGCCCGAGCTCAAAGAGAGAGAGCTCCAATGGCCGGAAAAGCAATTCGAGGAAGAAAGAAGAAAGATGATGAAAATGGAAGAAGAAAAGAAAGAGTTAGAAACAAAAGTTGAAAGGTTAGAGAAAGAAATGGGAGTTGAGTGAGAGTTCCTTCTATCTCAAACAGGAGAAAGAAAAGAATGGGAAGGTAATCTCTGATCTTACGAATAAAGTTGAAGAAGGTGTGGAGAAAGAGAATGGCCTGTTAATGGAGATTGAGGCTCTAATGGACGAGCTAGTGAGGGAGGAGAAAGATATAGAGATGTTGACTCAACAGAGAGACACACTCGACGTGAACCTGAATCAGACCCAACATGAGGCAGTGAATTTACGACACACGATTGAGACACTCACTCGTGATAAAGCCGAACTGGAGGAAGCAAAAATGTTAGCTGTAAATGTCGCTGTGGACTTGTGAAGGAAATTGAGTAAACTGAACGAAGCTATGATGTCTGAGTCAAGCGTGGCTAAAAACGGAAGAATTGAAGAGTTGGTGTCTCAGACAGGCTATTCTCAAGAAGATCCAAATGAAGTCTCATCAGAGAAGGACAACCTTAGTTTGCCACTCGAGGACAAGGAGAGAAAATTGAAGAAACCACGACTGAGCTCGAGAAAACGAAAACAGCGCAAGTGGAACCATTGAACAGAACATTTAAATTTATGGGGGAGTTTTGTTGGGAATAAACTTAAATGAAAAAAAAAAAGAAAGAAGGTAGTTTCTATATATATATATATTTTTTTTTTTTTGTTAATATAGGTTTTAAAATTCAGTAAAAAAGCCAATATTTATTTTAGGAAGCAGTGGTTTTATGGGTTAGAAAACGTGGGATTCTGATGGCCATCTTTAGCTTCAGAAAACTTACAAATATGTTTTGTTTCTCATTTAATAGTAGAGCAAATAGAGCAAGAGTTATAGAGTTAAAAAAAATTACAGACCAATAGAAAAGGGTTTTGAGAATTCTTTGTCTCCTTGTCTCTCCCCTCTCGACATCTCCTTCACAGCTTCGTGAGAGTTAACTAAACGAATTAGTTTTAGAGCGAGCGTTTATTTTCTACAAGTTGGTATCAGAGCGAGTTTTATTTCAACAGAAATGACGTAAGAACTCCTCAAACATACTGTTGAACCTTTCAGTTTTTCCGTCAGTTTGAGGGTGATAACTCGAAGAGAAGTTTAGGCTCGACCCCAATAGCTTGAATAACTCGATCCAAAAGGTCCTTGTAAATCTCGGATCGCGATTGCTGATAATGCTAGTGGGAATGCCCCACAACTTGACTACGTGTCGAAAGAATAGTTGTGTGGTCGCTTCAGCAGAGCATGACTTGGGAGTTGGGATGAATGTGGCATATTTGGAGAACCTGTCGACGATGACCAAGATGGACTCCATTTCTCCTACCTTGGGGAGGTGTGTGATGAAGTCTAGAGAAACACTTTCCTATGGTCGGGAAGGGACCGGAACGGTTCTAGTAGTCCCACAATTTTGTTTCGTTCAACCTTGTCTTGTTGGCAGATAAGACAAGTCTTTGTAAACTGTGTCGCATCATCGCGGAGGTTCGGCCAATAGTACCCCTTTTTAGGATGACATAGGTTCTCTGCCACCCGTTGTGGCCTACCCATGGTGTGTTGTGGCATTCTTTAAGGAAAGGGAACGTAAAGACGATTTCCCTTAGTGAAGAGTAAATTGTCCTCGACCCAAAACTGGCGAGCGGTGTTAAATAAAAGTTATGGTTTCCTTAGATTTCGTTAGTTATTTTTTACTTTTGAAAAATCTGAATTAACGCTACCCGTTGAATGGAAGAGCGTAATTTTGGCTGGCCATTTTGGCCAACTTTGTGCGCAAGTTTTTGCCCACTACTTTCCATTTTTAGAATTAAAGTTGTTATTTAAAGTATTCAACTGAATGAGAAAAACAATCGGGTCTTCAGTAAATCTCTCTCTCCTTTTACTTTCAGTTATTTTTTTTTCTCAAAGAAATTTTCCTTCGACCGTTTTTTTTTATCGACGTTCTTCTCCTAACTGCGAGAAGTCAACAAGTGGTATCAGAGCCTGGTTTAATCCATTGGTGGTATATCATTGCGGAGAAGCCAACTTTATGAACAGTCAAGTTGAATAGCTTAAGTGGTTAGAGCGTCGACCTAACAACACACAGGTCTTAGGTTCAAGTAGAAGAAAATGCAAAGTGTGAAAATACACACATCGTGGGGTCAAGGAGCTCCAGTTTTCGTTGAGCGAGTAGTCAGGGAGGAGGAGCTCTAGTTTTCGTTGAGCGAGTAGTCAGGGAGGAGGAGCTCTAGTTTTCGTTGAGCGAGTAGTCAGGGAGGAGGAGCTCTAGTTTTCGTTGAGCGAGTAGTCAGGGAGGAGGAGCTCTAGTTTTCGTTGAGCGAGTAGTCAGGGAGGAGGAGCTCTAGTTTTCGTTGAGCGAGTAGAGCTCTAGTTTTCGTTGAGCGAGTAGAGCTCTAGTTTTCGTTGAGCGAGTAGGAGGGGAGGAGAGTTCGCTTTTAAGGACGGTGGAGGAAATCTCGCAGGACGCACGCGCGGGAAAGATGAGGATCAAAAGAAGGAGTCCGACTGATGGTGGGCCGATCCAGTACTCGAACTGTGGGAAGGAGAGGTCACGAAGGCCGAGAATGCCCATGTGAATCCGAGGAGGACGAGCCAGCTCTTTTCATGGTAAAGTGCATCAGTCTTATCCTCCCCAATTTCGATTCTAAATTCATGGAGGTGGAGGTAATCGACGACGCTGTAACTGCTCCTTTTGTGAGCGTTGAACCCAAGGAAGAGCTCCAGCTGGGCGTAGCAAAGGGGCACCAGCTGGGGAGTCAATTCAATTGAAGGAGCGAGTGTTCACTCATATCGGCGAGAGGGATGAGCAGCATGAGCATCGGCGATGGGTCCTCGACACAGGGGCAACAAACTATATGACCGGGGCTAGATCTGCGTTCTCCGAGGCCGGCTACTTCATTTCCATCGAGCGCGAGCTACTCAAAATCTGCGATGATCGACGACGGCTGCTCACGCAAGTTCGGCGCACGACAAACCGTCTTTATATCCTGGAGTTAGAGATAGAGCAATCCGTCAGCCTCTCGGCCAAGACCGAAGAGGTATCTTGGAGGTGGCACGCAATGTACGGGCACTTAAACTTTCCTACTCTACAAAAATTACACAGGGAGGAGATGGTGCACGGTTTGCAGGTAATCAAAGGCGTGAACAAGCTGTACGACGGGTGCCTCATCGGCAAACAGAGGTGCACCCCCTTTCCGTCTCAGGCATCCTACCGCGCCAGTGAGCCATTGGAGCTCGTGCACGACGATATCTGCGGGCCCATCAAGCCGACGACCCCAGGCGGCAAGACCCTCTTCCTCCTGCTGGTCGATGACAAAAACCGCTTCATGTGGCTGTTCCTGCTGCAAGCGAAAAGTGAGGTGGCAGAAGAGGTTAAGCGCATTCAAGCACGAGCGGAGGTCGAATGCTGGAAGAAGATGAGAGTGCTGCACACGGACCGAGGCAAAGAATTCACCTCAGCGAGTTTTCGGGTAAGTACTGTGACGAGCTCGGCATGCAGCGACAACTAACGGCGCCCTACTCCCCCCAGCAAAACGGGGTGGTAGAACTCCAAAATCAGACCATCATCGGGACAGCGAGGTCATTGCTGATGATGGCTGGGACGCCTGGGAGATTCTGGGGAGAGGCGGTGATGACGGCAGTCTACCTCCTCAATCGTTCACCTACGCGAAGCCTCGACGGAGAGACGCCACACGAGGCCTGATACAATAAGAAGCCAACGGTACATCATCTCCAAGTGTTCGGCTGCGTTGCATACATGAAGGTAGCGCGTCCCCACCTCGCCAAGCTCGATCCCAGGGGGCTGAAAGTCGTCTTCATCGGTTACGAACTCGGGAGCAAGGCGTACAGACTCTATGATCATACGGGGGGGCGAGCTCATGTGTCTCGCGACGTCATCTTCGACGAAAGCACCTTCTGGCAGTGGAACGACGTGATCATGACAGATCACAACCTAAATCAATTCACGATGGAGTATCTCATCACCAAGCCGGAAGAAGGAGGAGCCCAGCATCAGGAACCGTCACCGCCTCCAGCAGCTGCACCCCCTGAACTAGTGGAGTTCGCAACACCACGGACTGCGGATTTGACGCTGGATGCCGATCATGATGATAATCTGGTGGCCAGGTATCGGAGGATGGACGACCTAGTGGGAGGAGGTGAACCACCTAGACTGGCGGCGCGCGAACTCGAACAAGAGGTGGCCGAACTACATGCCATCAGCGCAGATCAACTGAACACCTTCGCCGAAGCAGAAAGGAACCCGTGTTGGCTGAAGGCAATACAGGAGGAGATGACATCCATCACCGAGAACCAAACGTGGAGTCTGAAGGATATGCCGCCAGGACACCGAGCCATAGGGCTCAAATGGGTCTTCAAACTGAAGCGCAACGAAAAGGGAGAAGTTGTGAAGCATAAGGCCTGTCTGATGGCGAAGGGCTACGTCCAGAAGCAAGGAATGGACTTCGAAGAGGTATTTGCGCAAGTGGCAAGGTTAGAATCCGTCCGCCTTTTGCTTGCAATCGTGGCACATTGCTCTTGGGAGGTCCACCACATGGACGTGAAGTCCGCTTTCCTTAACGGAGAGCTGAAGGAGACTGTCTACGTCCGACAACCACCTGGCTTACTGGACAATGACAACCCGGGTAAGGTACTTCGCCTGCACAAGGCACTCTATGGGCTTCGGCAAGCACCACGAGCCTAGAACGCGAAGCTCGACAGTACCCTACTGTCACTGAAGTTCAAGCGTTGTGCCTCTAAGCATGGCATGTACACGCACGGCCACGGTGAGCAGCGACTGATTGTGGGAGTGTAATTCGATGACCTCATGATCACTAGAGGCGACATGGACGTCCTCGAAAGGTTCAAGAGGGAGTTGTCAAAGAACTTCAAGATGAGCGATCTCGGCGTACTCAGCTACTACCTCGGCATCGAAGTGCAACAGTGTACTACCGGCATCACCATCTGCCAAAGTGCATACACGAAAAAGTTGTTGGACACAACTGGGCTTGCGGAGAGTAACCTTACAAGGACGCCAATGGAGGCCCGACTCCAGCTAAGGAAGGCCGGCACTACGATGACAGTCGATGCCACCAATTATCGCAGCGTTGTCGGGAGCCTGCGCTATCTGGTAAATACACGCCCTGACCTTGCTTACTCAGTTGGATATGTGAGTAGATTCATAGAAGTACCTCGGGAGGAGCATCTTGTGGCTGTCAAGCGCATCCTGCACTATGTGGCTGGAACTAGAGGCTGGGGTGTGAGATACAGCACAGGGAAAGGAAAGATGAAGCTTGAGCTGGTCGACTACAGTGATAGTGACATGGCCGGTGACGTTGATGATCGTAAGAGCACCAGCGGGATGATCTACTTTCTCTCAAGCGGCACAACCTGCTGGGAATTAACAAAATTAAAGGTAGTTGCTTTGTCTTCCTGCGAAGCAGAATACATCGCCGCTTCGACGGCGGCAACACAAGCGGTCTGGCTTGCGCGACTGATGGAAGAACTCATCGAAGGAGAAAGCGATCCACCAATGCTATACGTGGACAACAAAGCTACGATCTCCCTGATCAAAAATCCAGTTTTGCACGACCGGAGCAAGCACATAGAAATCAGATTCCACTACATCCGAGAATGTGCAGATCGAGGGCTGATCAAGATTGATTCCATCCGAACAGAGGAACAGCTTGGAGACATTTTCACCAAGTCCCTGACGCGGGTAAAATTTGAAGAACTACGCTCAAATATCGGAGTTCAAATAATAAGGTAGATATACACAACTTTTAGGAGGATATTGTTAAATAAAAGTTATGGTTTCCTTAGATTTCATTAGTTGTTTTCTACTTTTGAAAAATCTGAATTAACGCTAACCGTTGAATGGAAGAGCATAATTTTTGCTGGCCATTTTGGCCAACTTTGTGCGCAAGTTTTTGCCCACTACTTTCTATTTTTAGAATTAAAGTTGTTATTTAAAGTATTCAACTGAATGAGAAAAACAATCGGGTCTTCAGCAAATCTCTCTCCTTTTACTTTCAGTTATTTTTTTTTTCTCAAAGAAATTTTCCTTCGGCCGTTTTTTTTTTGTCGACGTTCTTCTCCCAATTGCCAGAAGTCAACAAGCAGGCCTTTTTCTAGGTGTTCTTCAATACTTTCTCGTATTTTTCCGCTTAGCTTACTTGCTTGTAGATGAGCTAACATGCACAGGGTCGCATGTTCTCTCTTCCGACTTAAGGCATCTGCAGCGTGATTTGCTTTACATGGCCTGTGTTCGAACTCAAAGTCGAATTCGGCCACACATTCTTGCCAACGCGCTTGTTTCGATGATAACTTGGGTTGGTCAAAGAAGTGACATATGAAATTGTTGTCTGTCTTGACTACAAACTTAGCTCCAAGGAGGTATTGCCTCCAAGCTCGTAAACAGTGGACTACTGCCAGCATTTCTTTTCGGATGCCGCATACCTTCTTTCTGCCTCATTTAAATTCCGACTCTCGTATGCAATGGGGTGTCCCTCCTGCAGTAGGACGTCCCCTAGGGCGAAGTCTGATGCATCCGTTTCGACTTCAAAGGGTTTTGTCACGTTGGCAATCTCCGAAACTTGCCCTTCCATCATGGTGTTCTTTAAGTTGTCGAAGGCTTCTTGACAATGTGGAGTCGACTCCACTTGTTTCCCTTTAGTTTAGTATGTGATTGTTTTATGTCCTAGTAAAATATTGTTATTTTCAATGAATAAATGTTTATTCAGAATTTATTGACGATCGATTTAATCTAAATCCAATAAACTAAAAATACTCTGGCTATAGTATGATTACTTGAACTATATGTAGAGACATAAGAGTGGATCAAGTTCAAGTATATAGTCAAAATGATCTATAGTACAGGGATAAGGCTGAGTACCTTATCCTGGGGACACTATGGATGCGGTCCACTTTTGTATATGATATAAACAATGTGATCACTAAATTGTACATGTGGAGACATGTGAGTGGGGGCGTCCTATGCAATGAGTATTGCATAAGATCGGACCATGAAGAAAACCACTCTCACTTTATAATGTCGTTTACTGTTGAGACTGATTTTTTCATTCGATGACCTAGGTAACTCGATCTTAATCCTGAGCTAACTATGAACTCTTGTTTATTCGGAATTCTCCATAGATTTGCATGGGTGAGAGTGGCCCGAGTTCGCCGACTCAATAAGCCTCCCATTTCAGGGGTAAGACTGGGTGAATAGCTGGGGACATAGGGTGTAAGATGGAATTCACTCCTGCCCGCTTTTAGTGATAGTAGAGAGGTTGTTCCCTTAAGTACTGACTCTAGGTCTTGAACAAGGGGCCCCACCCTCTCATTGGCCCGAGAGGGATTCGGTTTGGTGGTTGGACCACAAACCAATTGTTCATTAGAGGATCAGTGGGACTTAAGGAACAAGAAGTAACTTTAGGGGTAAAACGGTAAATTGACCCAGCTCTAGTTACGAACAACCTGTGAAGGATCGACTTACTAATCATGGTTATATCAACCTGTGAGGATCAGTGGGACTTAAGGAACAAGAAGTAACTTTAGGGGTAAAACGGTAAATTGACCCAGCTCTAGTTACGAACAACCTGTGAAGGATCGACTTACTATCTGGTTATATCAAATGGACAGAAATATATCTATAGTGAGGGGAGTGCAACTACTAGGCTATAGTGGAGTGTCCTAGTAGTTAACGAATGTTGGTTAACAAGGTTAATGAGTTTAGCCGGTTAATCTCGGATCATTGGAGCCCATGATCTGTAGGTCCATTAGGTCCCTCTACTAGCTCATATCGGACTAAACCTTAGAACGTTGTGACGAGTGAGTTCGAAGTGTTCGAATTCATATTAGGGAATATACGCTAAATATATACGATATATTTAACCGCATTTTGTTTTAATTATGAATTAAACAAAAAGAAAGAATTGGAGATATTTAAATAAGATTTAAATATTTTAATTATGAATAGGGATTCATAATCAATATGTGCCGGAATTGAATGGGATTGGCATTTGAATTAATATTAAATATTAATTAAATAGTTTAATTAATCATTTAATATTACTTTAATTTGAAATTAATTATTCAAATTAATTGTTGAATTAAAATGAAGAAAGTCAAAATGTTGGCTTCACTTAATGGAAAAATCCATGTTTGAATTAGTGGAATTTTGAGGCGTCAAAATTTGGTTTAATCAAACTTGCATGCTTGCCAAATAAACCCCACAAATTTGAGTGAAATTTTGAGTGTCAAAATTTTGTTAACTTAAACTTGCATGCTTGCCACATAATCCCAAACATTTGAGTGGAATTTTGAGTGTCAAAATTTGGTGATCTCAAATTTGCATGAACATGCAAATATGACTCTATAAATAGAGTGATTAAGGTACATGGAAGCAATCCTTGGAAAAACTTTGAGAAAATCTCTCAAAACTCTCTCTTTACATATACTAAATTCCTATCAAGTTTCGTCACTCACTGGATTCCACAATCTCGTTCTAAGGTCGGAGAATAGTAGGGAAGACACTAGTGGTGGTTCGAAACCGGTTTGTGAGGAAAAAGGAATTTGAACTACAAAAGGTTAGTATTCAAACTCATTGAGTTTTAATGCTTTTGAACATGCTAGCTAATTTACTTTAATTAATGTACTTAGAGTGCCTAAGATCCAAATTGCTTCCGCATGTGTTATAGTAACACCATCACTGCGCGCTTCGAAAATCCTTCAACGAACCGCCAATAGTAATTTGCTAACCCAAGGAATGAGCGCACTTCTGTCACTGAGGGGGTCTTCCAATCCTTGATGACTTTGACTTTCTCTTTTTCCATACCTACCCTGTCAGATTCTATTACGTGTCCAAGAAAGTTGATTCATTGTTGCGCGAATGCACATTTTCCTCTCTTCACATATAGTTGGTGTTCTCTCAAGTTTTCGAAAACTAACCGCAGGTGGTTTTGATGCTCTTCCATGGTGGATCTGTAAACCACTATGTCATCCAAGTAGACTACCACGAATTTATCGAGGTACTCGTGGAAGACTTGGTTCATTAGTGTGCAGAATGTGGCAAGGGCATTAGTCAGACCAAAAAGGCATGACTAGAAATTCTGAGGCCCCATATCAAGTGATGCAAGTTGTTTTGGGTTCATTTTCCTCGGCAATCCGAGCTTGATAGTATCCCCACCTTAAGTCGAGTTTCGAGAAGTACTTCGCACCGTGTAGTCGATTGAACAAGTAAGTAATGATGGACAGAGGGTACTTATTTCTAACAGTGATTTTGTTTAGGGCGCGGTAGTCTATGCATAGACGAAGACTCCCATCATTCTTCTTCTGAAATAACATCGAGGCTCTATAGGGAGCTTTCGCAGGTCTGATAAACCCGATAGTAAGTAGTTCATCTAGCTGCTTCCGTAGCTCTGCTAACTCAGGTGGAGCCATTTTGTAGGCATTCTTTGCTGGGGGTTTTGACCCAGGCATCAGTTCGATCTCGTGGTCTATGCCCTGAGGTGGTAAGGTCTTTGGTAGACTCTATAGCATTACTTCGTTGTACTCCTCTAGTACGCATTGCATTTCTATGGAAAAAAATTCAATCGTTCCTTCAATTTCAACCACAGGGATGGCCATGAACGTTGGTTTGGTATGCGCAAGACCCCGTTTAAATTGGAGAGTTGAAATCATCTTAATTTCATTAGGTTGTTTGATGCTTGTCTGGACAACAGTTTGGGTTGATCCTATTATGACTAGGCATTTAGCCAAAGGCATGGAGATCACTTTATGTTCTAATAGGAATTCCATCCCAAGTACCACATCAAAGTCGTCCATTTTGACGATCACAAAGTCCACTAGACTACTCCATGTTCCTAACTTGAGGGTAGTCTTTCTCGCTATTTAGAGGATCGGTAGGGCCATAGAGTTGACGACCTTCAACTTCCCCGAGTCTCGATGCCATTTGATGTTCAACCGATTTGCTTCAGTCTGGGTCATGAAGTTATGGGTGGCTCCTAAATCAACCATCGTACTCTTGGCCAACTTGTGATTCACCCATGCTTCCACGTACATGAGACATTTTTCAATCGGCTCTCTTTGCTCTCCAGTCTTCTTTTAAAGTGCAAATAGGAACTTTAGGGCTCCCATCCGAGGAGTTTCTATGTTCAGCGCTTTTTCATCTTCTTCGCCCTTAGATTTTGCATCTGAGTCTACGCTAATGCGACTTGGAATGCCTGTAGCGACGCCTTCTTTGGGCACTCATATACACTATGACTCCCTTTACATAGGAAACAGGAGGGAGGTGGCTGATTGAAGTTATTCTGATTGTGAGGCCCCTTGCCTAAGACATCAGTCCCCTGTTGGGGTTGTCTTGTCTCTCCTCCTCCGGTCCTCGGTTTGTCCCCTCCTCCCATTCTGGTAGGGTTAGATGTATGGTTGCAATTACCTCCGGTCAAAGAGGCTTGGTTTCGCCTTGTGTCTTGGGACTGTTCGTTGATTAGATTGAACAATTGTTCGGCCATAGCATAGGCTGTGGAGAGGTCTTCTATTTCATGTTTATATAGTTTGGACTTCACCATGGCTTCAGTCCTTCTGCGAACTTGAAGATCTTCTCTAGTTCAGACATCTGTCGGATGTCCAACATGAGTAACGAGAACTGTTTGACATACTCTCGAATGCTACTCGTGTGTTTAAGATCTTGCAATTTTCTTCTAGCCATGATCTCGACGTTCCTTGAGAAGAATTGAGATCAAAGCTCCTGCTTTAGTCTCTCTCAAGTGTCTATTGTGCATCGGCCCTCTTGGTGTCCACATACTTCGAAGGCCACCACAATTTCGCATCCTCAGCTAGATGCATGGTGGCCACGGTGATCTTTTCTTCCTCTGTCTCAATGTTAGTCGCCTTAAAGTACTGCTCAAGGTCAAAGATGTAGTTCTCCAGGGCATTGGCATCTCGAGCCCTAGAGAAGGGCTTGGGCTCAGGAAGTTTCACCTTGTTGGGTCGCGTTGTCCTCCGAGTAGGAGCTTGATTCTCCATCGCCCTTACAACAACGTTTACTCTGGCGCTTATGTCCGCCATTTCTACCCTGACTACATCGAGGGCTGCCTTCACATCTTCAGATAGCTTAGTGACAATCTATAACATCGCTTTTTGGGAGCTGTCTAAACCATCGACACTCTCCTCAATCAGGCTAGTAGAGCCTGTCGAGCTGTCTCATCGCTCAAAATACCAATCTTTTTATTTTTTGTTTCTAGGTTTTCCATTCGATACATTATTTCTTGAATGGGTAACCCATCTAGCCAACCCTTTATTGCATCATCGGCGAGGGTTTTGTCAGCAAGTTCCTTCACTCGCTCATCTGGAAATCGAATACTGTCGGGGACTTCCCGCAAGTATTGCATCTATTTTTCTATTTTGACTAATCTGTCGACGTGAGACTTTTTCAACTGTTTGGTCGAAGACGTGTCAATCGGTCACTTTGGAGCCAACTGGGCTCTAATACCAACTGTCACAATCACCGTTTCTTTGCATCGAATTTAGCGATTGTGCGGCACTCACTCCCAACACTGAGTGAGTCAAGCCAATTTGGACTCATGTTGTCTACGGTCGGAGAACGTGTATTCAAACCTCGGGCCTCGATTTGAAGAGAAGATTTTAGAAAGCGAGGGAGAGAGATTTTGTAAAGAGAGTTTTGAAAGCAAAAATGAGAGAGAGATTGAAAGTGATGTTATATAGCATGCAAGCAAAAAGGCAACAACAACGGCTTAAACAGTATATAACTTTTCGGGTAGGGAGAATTTGACAACTAGTCGCATCCCCCTATAGTAACATTTTGAAGCATTTCATGACTACAAGGCGTAACCATGATTTTTCCGAAACGTCATACTCTTAAAGAAAACAAGAAAGCAATAATACAACATGAAAGCAGTAAAAGAAAGCGGTAAAGTAGTACCAGGCAAAGGGTTTCGGCGTGTCACGGGCATGCGGTCATGGACAACATGCCTTGAACAAGCATGACCGGGACACCTTGCCTTTATCTGAAATAGAAGTAGCATGTGGCTTGAGTATTTTAAAAAATACTCAATAAGCAACCCTCCTATCGGGGTTAAATGCAAACACATACAATTCATGTCATTTGGTGAAACCTTTTCCTATGATTTCGTAGCAACAAGCGAAACATGTTTCATCAAGAGATAGTAAGCTAAAAGTCAGTGAAACATGAGAACCAATACGAGTTTCAAAAGTGGTTACCAAAGAGAGAAAATAAAAACTTGAACTTTAAAATTCTCCCTAATTTTTTAATGATAAAGCTTGAAATTGGTTTCATTGTATTCATAGGAAGTTAACTTTATAGTAAAACTCATGTGGAATGAATGCCGGAAAAATATAAACTCGAAGTAATATTTTCAATCACTAGAATTTAGAAAAAATGATGAGATCGATATAGTCTATCATCATTACTACAAAAAAAAAACCTCCGTAATCGAGCCAACAAAATTATGATTGATTTACTAGCTTTTTATTTATTTTTATTTAAAGATTTTTGAATTTGTAATTGTGTTTGCTGTGTTTATACTTACGGGTGTTAGTAAGACAAAAAGTAGTATTATATTTATCTTTTTCTTGATATTTAGTTCATACTTATATTTTTATTATATCTAAACCGAAAAGTATTCAAAACTTAACCTTGTTGCCCGTAAGCAAAAGGTGTATTATTTATCATTTGACATTAGTACATTCTTTTCATATTTGATTATAACACAAACTCTCGTTTCTCAAAATCAAAATAAGTGTACTTGAGTTTGAGAGAGAGGTTGTGTACACCAACACTATTTTGATCATGCGCAACCACATCCCTTTGCTCCAATCCGAACACCTTTCACGAGCAGCCCTCTCTTCCAATGCCCTCCATGTTCATAAAACCCAAACTCGATCTCCCCACTACTTCCACACCCATGGTTACCTGCCTTGTACTCAACAACAATCTCAAACCACTGGTTTCGTGGCTTCCCCAACAGGCATTCCTTGCGCTCTATCTTGCTCCCATCTGGCTTCTTCAATTCGATGTTCAGAGGAGCTTCCCACCCGGAGGCTCTGTCATTTAGCTGTACCTGAAGTGCTACTTCATACACAATATTTGGTGAGAGCATAGACTCATTGATCTTTCCACGAATGTCGAGCCAAGATACTTCAATAAGCTCTGCAATACTTCCACTGCAAGTTTTTAGACACCCGAGTGAGAGAGATGAAGAAATCAAATTGTTTTTTGGCGTTGAAAACGTAGTTAGAAAGTATACCAGGATCCCCATTTCCAGTATCTTTTATCTTCAATCCAAGCTATTGAGAGAGCTCTGGCAAATATAAAGTACCAATTGCTGTTTGACTTCTTATCGAAGATGTACTTCTGCATAAAAAGGAAAGAACGGTTCACGAGGTAGAAAGGTGAGTAAAATAAGTTGAAATGAATATATATTGTTGCACTTACTATAGCTCCCTTGTTCAAGAGGATCCCAGCAGAAAGTTGGTCGTAAAGCTTAACGAAGGAGGGATAGTGGAGTGCTACGTCTGCATTCTTCAAAATAACATCCAAGCAATGACCAAGCTTCACTACTCCTCCTAATTTCTCTCTCGCTTCCTTCTCTTTGTCCATTTGAGTGCTTTCTTTTTTATGAACAAAATTGAGATATGAGTTAATGTGAGACGGAAGAAGGGATATATATAACCCCTTTTTTGCTACAATATTTTGAAGATAAGGCAAGCACATTTCTTATTTTCACTTTTTTTTCATGCGCGTGTCTATCTATGCCTATTTGATACTGTTTCATTCAAAAGTAACCACTTTTTACCTTCCATAATAATCTATCTTCTTTTGAGAAATCAATATCACTTTTTGATATATTCCTTTAATTTAAATTTTAATATCAAGAACAAATATATAATTTTTTTTTGTTGGATGATAATAGTTATTGATTGGCCAATATTGTAACTAATTTTTATTATTGTTAAAAATATACCAAATAGTGTATCTAATTTTTTTTAAAAAAATGTTAGTCTCGTACCGAAAACAAAAGCCATTTTCTTTCGTAAATCTTTTTAATTACTTCTTGTTCGGGTGGTTATCGTCGTATTTGCTACTTTGGTTGTGCTATAAGTAGATGAATGTTCTTGCAACTGCACAACCTGTTTTTTCCACCACCAACACTCTATTTTAACCTTACTGGTATATAAAAGTTTTTGAAGGATTTTACTACCTTAAGAAAATGAATTAATCAAATGGTTATTTTTAATTATTTTTATTATTATTATTCATTACATTTTTAATGCTAAAATTTTGATGGATGAATGCATTTTCTATGAAATTTATTTTTTGTATAAAGCTAAGAATAAATTATAAAAAATAAAAAGTCCACCAAGAATGTTTATATTATTTTCCGTTTATGATGCTGAAAAGACATTTTAATTCTTTTAAAAAATAAATTTTATGTACTTTTCATTTATATTAGTGTTTTTCCATGGTTGAAAAATAATTAACCATTTTTTAATAGAAAATAATATATATTTTAATTATTTATTAAAAAAAAGAAAGAAAAAAAAGGCATTTATTCCTTGTATAATATTTTGTTCGTTAATAAATTATAAAATTAGATTTTTTATTTTTTTTATTGAAAGTTATAAATTTTTTCTAAAGTTATTTATGTGTTGATAATTGTGCATTAATCACATTTATTTATTACTATTGATTTTTAAAGATATCTATTTTTAATAAATTTAGTCTTAAAATTTATAAAAATTGAGTATACATCAATGTCTCTTTCTTTGGATAATGTGATGTGTGATGTTTGATACTTTCTAATTTATGAAAGTTAAATAGAAAGATCTCGTTTATTAAAGTATATTTAAGATAAAGAATAAATTAAATAAATGCGTTGAAGGAGTATATGATCTTTATTTATGAAAGTTGAGAATGAACGTTTTATTCGCGTAGTATAAGCATTAGGATCGACTTTAATTTTATTTAGAATTAAACTAATCAAAAAGGTTGCTTAAACTTATAAGAAATATGGGAAAGGTTATGGCGAATTTTTAATTTACTAGCTGAACTTCTCGAACGATTAAATTTTCTCTGCAAAATCTTGCTCCTTTTGCTTGAACATGTTAAGGTCCGTAAAAATCTCTAAAAGAAATTTTTTAATCATCCAAAAATTTTATTTAGAAGAATTTAGGTCAAATAATATATTTGAGTGATCTGATTTATGAAGATATAACAACTTATTTAAATTATATTTTTATGTCATAAACTATCAAATTTATTTTTAATGTATCTAATGTGTATTAATTATTTAATATATCAAATATAATAAAGATATTTTTCTCTTTTATATTTAATATATCTACTATATTAAATATATTTGAAGGTTTAAATTAAATATATTTTTTTTATCTAATATATTAAATATTAATTTAAATATTTTAAATAAAATATGTTTTCTTAATGTATTAATTATTCCTTCCAACCATTCAAAAACTTCTTTTAATTAAATGGATTCTTTCTAGCGTTATTATGAGATAATAATGAGATTTTATACACCTAAAGATTATAAACTCTGATAAAACAAAACTAATTAATTAAGCTCTTTAATTAATCAATTTTCATTCATTAACTAAGTATATATATATATATATATATATAGTGATATAATATGAGATACGTTATAGTACGAAATATGTGATAAATTGACATGTTTATGAAATGATATATTGTGATGCGATATGTTATGTTATGATATGTATATGATGAAAATTGTTATGTCGAGAAGCATGAAATATTATGATATGATATATTTATGTAATTTGAATGATACGATATGTTTGACATGCAAAACGACGAACCAGAATGAAATACAACCCCGACATATGCATGAAAGATATGATAAACGAAATGTGAAATGATATGAAAAACTATATGATATGTACGGAAAGATAACGGGGTTGTATTAAATGATAATGAAAATGGAAAAATGTTGGGACCTTATGCATTATTGTGTGCTCGTGCATTGGGGATACCCCTTACCCTTCACGATAGTACGGACGCGTACGTTACGAGGCAGGAAAATGATCATTATGGTTATCATAATGCTGCGATGACCAAGCAGAAGAACGATCATTATGTTTGTCATAATGCTGCGATGGTCAGGCAAGAGAACGATCATTATGTTTAACCTAATGTTGTCGTGACGGTTACTAGTTCTAACAGGTGTTCGGCCTAAGGAACTCCTAGAGTATGCTCGTCCGACAAGAAAAGTAGCCCAACGGTGTGCGAACTGACTAGTGAGTTCATACTCGCACGTATGAGTTGTGTGTAGAGTATATGGTACCCATCCAAGTTATCCGTTAGGATAGTACCATAGGAAAATAGATTGAAAGGATAGGTCCCGTTATTGCATTCACATGTTCTTGCATTTAATCCCCAATAGTGGGGTCACTTACTGAGTATTTCTTTAAATACTCAAGCAGACATTCTTGTACAGTTGACGACGACATCGCAACTCGAGACCATGTCACATACATAGGATAGTTGTATTTATTTTCTTAGACTTAGGCCAGAATAGAATGTTTTTAATTTAAACGTTTATTTGTTTTATTTAGTCTTTTATTGTGTCATTTTTAAAGGTGTTTACAAGTCCATGACTGTGTTTTAAGTGAAGGTTATGTTTTTATAAAAGTTTAAATGAAGTATTTCCGCATACAATGTTCATGATATGTAGACAGTAGCGACCTTAAATTAAGTAAAAAAATTTGGATGGGTACATTTAGCTTACTATCTCTTGATGAAACATGTTCGCTTGATGCTACGAAATCGTAGGAAAATGTTTCACCAAATGACATAAGTCAAGTTAGGAAAGTTTGGCTTCCAAATTCTCTTGATCGAAAATATATCCAAATCTTCACTCATTTGATTAGCTTGATCTAGACCTTCTTTGCTCTTGGCTTCTTCATGTGAATTTCTCTAAATATTGAGGTTATGCTAAAGGTCTCTAAGGCCATGTTGTAAACCTCTATACAAGCTCAATTTTGAGGAACAAATTCAACTTAATAAGTCTCTAAGGACGTGCTTCTTGACACATTTGTTATGTAAGGACCGATACTCGATGACTCTAAAAAAGACGGCAAATTTTTTGTGAAATAAAATAAAATAAAGAGAATTTAAAACATAATAGACATTATAATTATCACAATAAGTTCATACATTATTATATAAAAACACAACTTAACGGTTAAAATACAAAATAAGGAACATACACAAAACATTTAAAACAAAAGGGTGTGGAGGACGACGAGTGAGGCTTGTCTATGGCACCTGCTCTGGAGTCCGCTCCCAACCTCGTCAGCTCCTTATTTACTTGAAAAATATGAAAAACATGGAGTGAGTACAAAGATTCTGTAAGTAGTCTACTTGTAGACTCTTAATGTATCCTTGATATGTTAGGGTACCACACTCTTTCTTTTCTTGTTTTGGTTCTTGTTGTAAGTACTTAGGCTATTTAGTTCTGCTCTTAACTAGTCGGTTCTTACCTTGATCTATCCTAAGAACCTTGGTCCTTGGATTATGAGGTCTCAACCTTGGTTTTAATCTAAGGGCCTTAGAATTGTGGTTCTTGGTTCTTGATCATTGTCTTGTTCTTGGTTAATGTAATAACCTAAAATTTTGAAAAAAAAAAATGGGGGAAGGGATTGTCCCTCATTGCTTAAATTTGAGAAATGAGGGGTTGGATTGTATGAAAATAATACTATAACAAACATATATAAACATTTCAAGACTTAACTCATGCAAAGGCTTTAATGTTCGCATGAAGTATACACATGGACTAGTGTAAATAAAGAACAATTTTGTAGAAATTCGAACTTGAAACTGATGTTATGCACTCACATAGGTTGAATTGGAGTTAAGTGGATAGAATCGAAATTTCATTAAGGATAAATTTGTGACAACAACGTAAGCTAACCAGGTAAGTGACCTTACTATCGACATGATTATATTTGATGCTAAAACGTGCTTTGTGGTTCTGCACGTGTCATAAATTTGATGTGTGAATTCTTTATGAATCGATATGACTATGATATATTATGTATGTATTATGATATGTGAATGATGTGACAACTCTTACGTTATGATGTGTTTAATGATATGTGTGAGATAGGATATGAGACGGATGCAATAAACATAATCTAATGATATGACTAAGATATGATTGATAGAACGATATGGTTAGGATACGTTCCTGTAACGGTATGACTAAGATACGTATCTGTAACGGTATGACTAGGATACGTTCATGAAACGATATGGTTAGGATGCGTTCCTGTAATGGTAAGACTAGGATACGTTCATGACACGATATGATTTAGGATACGTTGGAAAAAGATATGACTAAAGATATGCATATGGAAACGATATGACTACGAGGATTTGGTCATGATAGATTGATAAAACGATAGGATAAGGTTATGTATAGAAAATGTTATGGTTATGATAAATTGATAAAATGATACAATAAGGTTATTTATAGAAAAACGTTATGGTCATGATAGACTGATAAAACGATACGATAAGGTTATGTATAGAAAACGTTATGGTTATGATAAATGGTTAAAATGATACGATAAAGTTATGTATAGAAAAACGTTATGGTTATGATAGATTGATAAGACGATACGGTATGGTCATGTATCGCAAAAGATATGATTATGATGGACTGATGAAACGATATGGTTAGGATAAGTTTAGGAAACGATATGACTAAAGTACGTTAATGAAACGATATGACTGTGATACATATAAGAACGTTAAGGCTATGATAAGTTAAGGAATGATATGACCACGAAGTTTTTACGAAATGATATGACTATGATACGATATGGGGATGACAAATATGTATATATATATATATATATATAAATATGTTATGTGATTGTTATGGTATATGATACGATACGATATGTGCATATTGAAGCACATATCGAAAATTGTTATGTCTGGAAGTATGAAAACGTTATGATATGTGATATGTGCGACATAAATGATATGCTATAATTGACATGCAAAATGACGAACTAGCATTAAATACAACCCCAGCGTATGCATGCAAGATATGATACACGATATGAGAAATGATATGATATGTACAAAAACGCTAACGGAGGTTGTATTAAATGATAATGAAAACAGAAAAATGTCGGGACCTCATGCATTATTGTGTGTTCATAATTTGGGGCATACTTCTTATCTTTCACGATAGTACGAACGCGTATGTTATGAGGCAAAAAAACGATTATTGTGATTATCTGTGATGACTAAGTAAGAAAACGATCATTATGTTTACATAAAAATAAATGTAATAATAATTATATGCAAATTGGTTTTTTTTTGTTAAAAAAATATTACTCTACATAAATGGGATAATAAATATATGTAGAGTGCTTTGGATAAAAAAAATATTTGGTTTTTTTGAAGCGTTAAAGTTAATATTTAATATATTAGATATCTTAAATACAAAACGAAGAAAAATATATTTAATTTAAATCTTTCAAATTCATATTTATTATATTTTTTTAATTAAATATTTAAATAATTAATGTATATTAAATATATTAAATTGAATAAATAAATATATATATAACGAAATTTAAATTATTTAAATATATTATGACGTATAAATATAATTTAAATCAGCTATTATATCAATAAATTAGATACTCAAATATATTAATGAAAATTCGAGCTAATTTGACCATTCTTCCAAAAAAAAAAATCTAATTTATTAAAGATTTTATTTAAAAAATTTTACACGACTTAACCTGATCAAGTAAAAGAAATAAAAATGGAAGTTAGTAAATTAAAAAAAATTCAGTCGTAATCTTTTTATTTAGTTTAATTCTAAATAAAATTAAAACTGATTTATACTACGCAAATAAAGCGTTCATTCTTAACAATATCTTCAAAATATTTTTTTGATATCTTTCTAAATAAAGATCATATACTCATTCAACATATCATCACATTTATTTAATTTATTCTTTATCTTAAATATGCTCTAATAAACGAGATCTTTCTATTTCGCTTCCATAAATCAGAAAGTATCAAACATCATATTAAAAAAAAAAAAAAAAAAAAACTTCATGCATGCTCCATCTTTTATAAATTTTAAGACTAAATTTATTAAAAATCAATAGTCTCAATAACCGACTAATAAATAACTCTAAAAAAAACTTATATCTTTCAACAAACAAAAAGACGGTTCTAGTTTTATCTTTTTCTCAAATAGATTTTTTATCTAATATATATTTTATAATTTATTAACGAACAAAATATTATATTTAAGCCATATTTCATACAAAATTGAGATATAATTGATATTATTCGAAATTATTCTTTCAAACTATCTTGTTATTTTTTTAAAGAATGGAATAAAGTGCCATTTTTTTTATAAATAATTAAAATATATATTATTTTCTATTAAAAAATTGGAAAAACACACATAAATGAAAAGTAAAATACATATATCTTCTAAAAGAATGTCTTTTCATTTCTTTTACTGCATCAATAACATAAAATAATATAAACATTCGAACCTTCTCTTTTTAAGGCTCTAAATTAAATTTGTGGACTTTTTATTTTTTTATGATTTAGTCTTAGCTTTATATAAAATAAATAAATTTCATATAGCGAAAATGCATTCCACTATTAAAAGAAAATATAGCCTTAGAAGGGTAATAAATACTAACAATAAAAATAATTAAAAATAACCATTTGATTAATTCATTTTCTTATAGTAAAATCCTTCAAAACTTTTATATGACAGTAAAGTTAAAATAGAGTGTTGGTGGTCGAAAAAACAAGTTGAACAATGGCAACAACATCCATCTACTTATAGCACAATCAAAGTAGCAAATACGATGACAACCACCCGAGCAAGAAGTAATTAAAAAGATTTACGAAAGAAAATGACTTTTGTTTTCGGTACGAGACTAACACTTTTTTTTAAAAAAATTAGATACACTATTTGGTATATCTTTAACAATAATAAAAATGAGTTACAATATTGGCCAATCAATAACTATTATCATCCAACAAAAAAAAAATTATATATTTGTTCTTGATATTAAAATTTAAATTAAAGGAATATATCAAAAAGTGATATTGATTTCTCAAAAGAAGATAGATTATTATGGAAGGTAAAAAGTGGTTACTTTTGAATGAAACAGTATCAAATAGGCATAGATAGACACGCGCATGAAAAAAAAAGTGAAAATAAGAAATGTGCATGGCTTATCTTCAAAATATTGTAGCAAAAAAGGGGTTATATATATCCCTTCTTCCGTCTCACATTAACTCATATCTCAATTTTGTTCATAAAAAAGAAAGCACTCAAATGGACAAAGAGAAGGAAGCGAGAGAGAAATTAGGAGGAGTAGTGAAGCTTGGTCATTGCTTGGATGTTATTTTGAAGAATGCAGACGTAGCACTCCACTATCCCTCCTTCGTTAAGCTTTACGACCAACTTTCTGCTGGGATCCTCTTGAACAAGGGAGCTATAGTAAGTGCAACAATATATATTCATTTCAACTTATTTTACTCACCTTTCTACATCGTGAACCGTTCTTTCCTTTTTATGCAGAAGTACATCTTCGATAAGAAGTCAAACAGCAATTGGTACTTTATATTTGCCAGAGCTCTCTCAATAGCTTGGATTGAAGATAAAAGATACTGGAAATGGGGATCCTGGTATACTTTCTAACTACGTTTTCAACGCCAAAAGACAATTTGATTTCTTCATCTCTCTCACTCGGGTGTCTAAAAACTTGCAGTGGAAGTATTGCAGAGCTTATTGAAGTATCTTGGCTCGACATTCGTGGAAAGATCAATGAGTCTATGCTCTCACCAAATATTGTGTATGAAGTAGCACTTCAGGTACAGCTAAATGACAGAGCCTCCGGGTGGGAAGCTCCTCTGAACATCGAATTGAAGAAGCCAGATGGGAGCAAGATAGAGCGCAAGGAATGCCTGTTGGGGAAGCCACGAAAACCAGTGGTTTGAGATTGTTGTTGAGTACAAGGCAGGTAACCATGGGTGTGGAAGTAGTGGGGAGATCGAGTTTGGGTTTTATGAACATGGAGGGCATTGGAAGAGAGGGCTGCTCGTGAAAGGTGTTCGGATTGGAGCAAAGGGATGTGGTTGCGCATGATCAAAATAGTGTTGGTGTACACAACCTCTCTCTCAAACTCAAGTACACTTATTTTGATTTTGAGAAACGAGAGTTTGTGTTATAATCAAATATGAAAAGAATGTACTAATGTCAAATGATAAATAATACACCTTTTGCTTACGGGCAACAAGGTTAAGTTTTGAATACTTTTCGGTTTAGATATAATAAAATATAAGTATGAACTAAATATCAAGAAAAAGATAAATATAATACTACTTTTTGTCTTACTAACACCGGTAAGTATAAACACACCAAACACAATTACAAATTCAAAAATCTTTAAATAAAAATAAATAAAAAGCTAGTAAATCAATCATAATTTTGTGGCTCGATTACGGAGGTTTATTTTTGTAGTAATGATGATAGACTATATCGATCTCATCATTTTTTCTAAATTCTAGTGATTGAAAATATTACTTCGAGTTTATATTTTTCCGGCATTCATTCCACATGAGTTTTACTATAAAGTTAACTTCCTATGAATACAATGAAACCAATTTCAAGCTTTATCATTAAAAAATTAGGGAGAATTTTAAAGTTCAAGTTTTTATTTTCTCTCTTTGGTAACCACTTTTGAAACTCGTATTGGTTCTCATGTTTCACTGACTTTTAGCTTACTATCTCTTGATGAATCATGTTTCGCTTGTTGCTACGAAATCATAGGAAAAGGTTTCACCAAATGACATGAATTGTATGTGTTTGCATTTAACCCCGATAGGAGGGTTGCTTATTGAGTATTTTTTAAAATACTCAAGCCGCATGCTACTTCTATTTCAGATAAAGGCAAGGTGTCCCGGTCATGCTTGTCCAAGGCATGTTGTCCATGGCCGCATGCCCGTGACACGCCGAAACCCTTTGCCTGGTACTACTTTACCGCTTTCTTTTACTGCTTTCATGTTGTATTATTTCTTTCTTGTTTTCTTTAAGAGTATGACGTTTCGGCAAAATCATGGTTACGCCTTGTAGACATGAAATGCTTCAAAATGTTACTATAGGGGATGCGACTAGTTGTCAAATTCTCCCTACCCGAAAAGTTATATACTGTTTAGGCCGTTGTTGTTGCCTTTTTGCTTGCATGCTATATAACATCACTTTCAATCTCTCTCTCTCATTTTTTCTTTCAAAACTCTCTTTACAAAACCTCTCTCCCTCGCTTTCTAAAATCTTCTCTTCAAATCGAGGCTCGAGGTTTGAATACACGTTCTCCGACCGTAGGCAACATGAGTCCAAATTGGCTTGACTCACTCAGTGTTGGGAGTGAGTGCCGCACAATCGCTAAATTCGCTGGAAAGAAACGGTGATTGTGACAGTTGGTATCAGAGCCAGGTTGGCTCCAAAGTGACCGATTGACACGTCTTCGACCAAACAGTTGAAAAAGTCTCACGTCGACAGATTAGTCAAAATAGAAAAACAGATGCAATACTTGCGGGAAGTCCCCGACAGTATTCGATTTCTAGATGAGCGAGTGAAGGAACTTGCTGACAAAACCCTCGCCGATGATGCAATAAAGGGTTGGCTAGATGGGTTACCCATTCAAGAAATAATGTATCGAATGGAAAACCTAGAAACAAAAAACAAAAAGAATGGTGTTTTGAGCGATGAGACAGCTCGACAGGCTCTACTAGCCTGATTGAGGAGAGTGTCGATGGTTTAGACAGCTCCCAAAAAGCGATGTTATAGATAGTCACTAAGCTATCTGAAGATGTGAAGGCAGCCCTCGATGTAGTCAGGGTAGAAATGGCGGACATAAGCGCCAGAGTAAACGTTGCTGTAAGGGCGATGGAGAATCAAGCTCCTACTCGGAGGACAACGCGACCAACCAAGGTGAAACTTCCTGAGCCCACGCCCTTCTCTGGGGCTCGAGATGCCAATGCCCTGGAGAACTACATCTTTGACCTTGAGCAGTACTTTAAGGCGACTAACATTGAGACAGAGGAAGAAAAGATCACCGTGGCCACCATGCATCTAGCTGAGGATGCGAAATTGTGGTGGCCTTCGAAGTATGTGGACACCAAGAGGGCCGATGCACAATAGACACTTGGGAGAGACTAAAGCAGGAGCTTTGATCTCAATTCTTCTCAAGGAATGTCGAGATCATGGCTAGAAGAAAATTGCAAGATCTTAAACACACGAGTAGCATTCGAGAGTATGTCAAACAGTTCTCGTTACTCATGTTGGACATCCGACAGATGTCTGAACTGGAGAGGATCTTCCAGTTCGCAGAAGGACTGAAGCCATGGGTGAAGTCCAAACTATATGAACATGAAATAGAAGACCTCTCCACAGCCTATGCTATGGCCGAACAACTGTTCAATCTAATCAACGAACAGTCCCAAGACACAAGGCGAAATCAAGCCTCTTCGACTGGAGGTAATTGCAACCATACATCTAACCCTACCAGAATGGGAGGAGGGGACAAACCGAGGACCGGAGGAGGAGAGACAAGACAACCCCAACAGGGGACTGATGTCTTAGGCAAGGGGCCTCACAATCAGAATAACTTCAATCAGCCACCTCCCTCCTGTTTCCTATGTAGAGGGAGTCATAGTGTATATGAGTGCCCAAAAAAGGCGTCGCTACAGGCATTCCAAGTCGCATTAGCATAGACTCAGATGCAAAATCTAAGGGCGAAGAAGATGAAAAAGCGATGAACATAGAAACTCCTCGGATGGGAGCCCTAAAGTTCCTATTTGCACTTCAAAAGAAGACTGGAGAGCAAAGAGAGCCGATTGAAAAATGTCTCATGTACGTGGAAGCATGGGTGAATCACAAGTTGGCCAAGAGTACGATGGTTGATTTAGGAGCCACCCATAACTTCATGACCCAGACTAAAGCAAATCGGTTGAACATCAAATGGCATCGAGACTCGGGGAAGATGAAGGTCGTCAACTCTATGGCCCTACCGATCCTCTAAATAGCGAGAAAGACTACCCTCAAGTTAGGAACATGGAGTAGTCTAGTGGACTTTGTGATCGTCAAAATGGACGACTTTGATGTGGTACTTGGGATGGAATTCCTATTAGAACATAAAGTGATCTCCATGCCTTTGGCTAAATGCCTAGTCATAATAGGATCAACCCCTACTGTTGTCCAGACAAGCATCAAACAACCTAATGAAATTAAGATGATTTCAACTCTCCAATTTAAACGGGGTCTTGCGCATACCAAACCAACGTTCATGGCCATCCCTGTGGTTGAAATTGAAGGAACGGTTGAATTTTTTTCCCATAGAAATGCAATGCGTACTAGAGGAGTACAACGAAGTAATGCTATAGAGTCTACCAAAGACCTTACCACCTCAGGGCATAGACCATGAGATCGAACTGATGCCTGGGTCAAAACCCCCAGCAAAGAATGCCTACAAAATGGCTCCACCTGAGTTAGCGGAGCTACGGAAGCAACTGGATGAACTACTTACTATCGGGTTTATCAGACCTGCGAAAGCTCCCTATAGAGCCTCGATGTTATTTCAGAAGAAGAAGGATGGGAGCCTTCGTCTATGCATAGACTATCGCGCCATAAACAAAATCACTGTTAGAAATAAGTACCCTCTGTCCATCATTACTTACTTGTTCAATCGACTACACGGTGCGAAGTACTTCTCGAAACTCGACTTAAGGTTGGGATACTATCAAGCTCGGATTGCCGAGGAAGATGAACCCAAAACAACTTGCATCACTTGATATGGGGCCTCAGAATTCCTAGTCATGCATTTTTGGTCTGACTAATGCCCCTGCAACATTCTGCACACTAATGAACCAAGTCTTCCACGAGTACCTCGATTAATTCGTGGTAGTCTACTTGGATGACATAGTGGTTTACAGCTCCACCATGGAAGAGCATCAAAACCACCTGCGGTTGGTTTTCGAAAACTTGAGAGAACACCAACTATATGTGAAGAGAGAAAAATGTGCATTTGCGTA
Source organism: Cucurbita ficifolia (assembly GCA_033971965.1). Lineage (NCBI taxonomy): Eukaryota > Viridiplantae > Streptophyta > Magnoliopsida > Cucurbitales > Cucurbitaceae > Cucurbita > Cucurbita ficifolia. Next base: position 5,735,949 of record CM066974.1, read on the forward strand.
ACAATAAATCAACTTTCTTGGACACGTAATAGAATCCGACAGGGTAGGTATGGAAAAAGAGAAAGTCAAAGTCATCAAGGATTGGAAGACCCCCTCAGTGACAGAAGTGCGCTCATTCCTTGGGTTAGCAAATTACTATTGGCGGTTCGTTGAAGGATTTTCGAAGCGCGCAGTGATGGTGTTACTATAACACATGCGGAAGCAATTTGGATCTTAGGCACTCTAAGTACATTAATTAAAGTAAATTAGCTAGCATGTTCAAAAGCATTAAAACTCAATGAGTTTGAATACTAACCTTTTGTAGTTCAAATTCCTTTTTCCTCACGAACCGGTTTCGAACCACCACTAGTGTCTTCCCTACTATTCTCCGACCTTAGAACAAGATTGTGGAATCCAGTGAGTGACGAAACTTGATAGGAATTTAGTATATGTAAAGAGAGTTTTGAGAGATTTTCTCAAAGTTTTTCCAAGGATTGCTTACATGTACCTTAATCACTCTATTTATAGAGTCATATTTGCATGTTCATGCAAATTTGAGATCACCAAATTTTGACACTCAAAATTCCACTCAAATGTTTGGGATTATGTGGCAAGCATGCAAGTTTAAGTTAACAAAATTTTGACACTCAAAATTTCAATCAAATTTGTGGGGTTTATTTGGCAAGCATGCAAGTTTGATTAAACCAAATTTTGACGCCTCAAAATTCCACTAATTCAAACATGGATTTTTCCATGAAGTGAAGCCAACATTTTGACTTTCTTCATTTTAATTCAACAATTAATTTGAATAATTAATTTCAAATTAAAGTAATATTAAATGATTAATTAAACTATTTAATTAATATTTAATATTAATTCAAATGCCAATCCCATTCAATTCCGGCACATATTGATTATGAATCCCTATTCATAATTAAAATAATTAAATCTTATTTAAATATCTCCAATTCTCTCTTTTTCTTTAATTCATAATTAAAACAAAATGCGGTTAAATATATCGTATATATTTAGCGTATATTCCCTAATATGAATTCGAACACTTCGAACTCACTCGTCACAACGTTCTAAGGTTTAGTCCGATATGAGCTAGTAGAGGGACCTAATGGACCTACAGATCATGGGCTCCAATGATCCGAGATTAACCGGCTAAACTCATTAACCTTGTTAACCAACATTCGTTAACTACTAGGACACTCCACTATAGCCTAGTAGTTGCACTCCCCTCACTATAGATATATTTCTGTCCATTTGATATAACCATGATTAGTAAGTCGATCCTTCACAGGTTGTTCGTAACTAGAGCTGGGTCAATTTACCGTTTTACCCCTAAAGTTACTTCTTGTTCCTTAAGTCCCACTGATCCTCACAGGTTGATATAACCATGATTAGTAAGTCGATCCTTCACAGGTTGTTCGTAACTAGAGCTGGGTCAATTTACCGTTTTACCCCTAAAGTTACTTCTTGTTCCTTAAGTCCCACTGATCCTCTAATGAACAATTGGTTTGTGGTCCAACCACCAAACCGAATCCCTCTCGGGCCAATGAGAGGGTGGGGCCCCTTGTTCAAGACCTAGAGTCAGTACTTAAGGTAACAACCTCTCTACTATCCCTAAAAGCGGGCAGGAGTGAATTCCATCTTACACCCTATGTCCCCAGCTATTCACCCAGTCTTACCCCTGAAATGGGAGGCTTATTGAGTCGGCGAACTCGGGCCACTCTCACCCATGCAAATCTATGGATAATTCCGAATAAACAGGAGTTCATAGTTAGCTCAGGATTAAGATCGAGTTACCTAGGTCATCGAATGAAAAAATCAGTCTCAACAGTAAACGGCATTATAAAGTGAGAGTGGTTTTCTTCATGGTCCGATCTTATGCAATACTCATTGCATAGGACGCCCCCACTCACATGTCTCCACATGTACAATTTAGTGATCACATTGTTTATATCATATACAAAAGTGGACAGCATCCATAGTGTCCCCAGGATAAGGTACTCAGCCTTATCCCTGTACTATAGATCATTTTGACTATATACTTGAACTTGATCCACACTTATGTCTCTACATATAGTTCAAGTAATCATACTATAGCTAGAGTATTTTTAGTTTATTGGATTTAGATTAATGATCGTAAAATTCACTTTATTCAATAACAATCTTTACTGAATAAACATCAATACTAAAGAAGGGAAACAAGTGGAGTCGGACTCCACATTGTCAAGAAGCCTTCGACAACTTAAAGAACACCATGATGGAAGGGCAAGTTTTGGAGATTGCCAACGTGACAAAACCCTTTGAAGTCGAAACGGATGCATCAGACTTCGCCCTAGGGGACGTCCTACTGCAGGAGGGACACCCCATTGCATACGAGAGTCGGAATTTAAATGAGGCAGAAAGAAGGTATGCGGCATCCGAAAAGAAATGCTGGCAGTAGTCCACTGTTTACGAGCTTGGAGGCAGTACCTCCTTGGAGCTAAGTTTGTAGTCAAGACAGACAACAATTTCATATGTCACCTTTTTGACCAACCCAAGTTATCATCGAAACACGCGCGTTGGCAAGAATGTGTAGCCGAATTCGACTTTGAGTTCGAACACAGGCCATGTAAAGCAAATCAAGCTGCAGATGCCTTAAGTCGGAAGAGAGAACATGCGACCCTGTGCATGTTAGCTCATCTACAAGCAAGTAAGCTAAGCGGAAAAATACGAGAAATTATTGAAGGACACCTAGAAAAAGGCCCGCTTGTTGACTTCTGGCAATTGAGAGAAGAACGTCGACAAAAAAAAAACAGCCGAAGGAAAATTTCTTTGAGAAAAAAAAATAACTGAAAGTAAAAGGAGAGAGAGAGATTTACTGAAGACCCGATTGTTTTTCTCATTCAATTGAATACTTTAAATAACAACTTTAATTCTAAAAATGGAACGTAGTGGGCAAAAACTTGCGCACAAAGTTGGCCAAAATGGCCAGCCAAAATTACGCTCTTCCATTCAACGGGTAGAGTTAATTCAGATTTTTCAAAAGTAAAAAACAACAAACGAAATCTAAGGAAACCATAACTTTTATTTAACAATCTCCTCCTAAAAGTTGTGTATATCTACCTTATTATTTGAACTCCGATCTTTGAGCGTAGTTCTTCAAATTTTACCCGCGTCAGGGACTTGGTGACAATGTCTCCAAGCTGTTCCTCTGTTCGGATGGAATCAATCTTGATGAGCCCTCGATCTGCACATTCTCGGATGTAGTGGAATCTGATTTCTATGTGCTTGCTCCGGTCGTGCAAAACTGAATTTTTGATCAGGGAGATCGTAGCTTTGTTGTCCACCTATAACATCGGTGGATCGCTTTCTCTTCCGTTGAGTTCTTCCATCAGTCGCGCAAGCCAGACCGCTTGTGTTGCGACCGTCGAAGCGGCGATGTATTCTGCTTTGCAGGAAGACAAAGCAACTACCTTTTATTTTGTTGATTGCTAGGAGATTGTGCCGCTTGAGAGAAAGTAGATCATCCCGCTGGTGCTCTTACGATCATCAACGTCACCGGCCATGTCACTATCACTGTAGTCGACCAGCTTAAGCTTCATCTTTTCTTTCCCTGCGCTGTATCACACACCCCAGCCTCTAGTTCCAGCCACATAGTGCAGGATGCGCTTGACAGCCACAAGATGCTCCTCCCGAGGTGCTTCTATGAATCTACTCACATATCCAACTGAGTAAGCAAGGTCAGGGCGTGTATTTACCAGATAGCGCAGGCTCCCGATAATGCTGCGATAATTGGTGGCATCGACTGTCATCGTAGTGCCGGCCTTCCTTAGCTGGAGTCGGGCCTCCATGGGCGTCCTTGTAAGGTTACTCTCCGCAAGCCCAGTTGTGTCCAACAGCTTTTTCGTGTATGCACTTTGGCAGATTGTGATGCCGGTAGTACTCTGTTGCACTTCGATGCCGAGGTAGTAGCTGAGTACGCCGAGATCGCTCATCTTGAAGTTCTTTGACAACTCCCTCTTGAACCTTTCGAGGACGTCCATGTCGCCTCTAGTGATCATGAGGTCATCGACGTACACTCCCACAATCAGTCGCTGCTCACCGTGGCCGTGCGTGTACATGCCATGCTTAGAGGCACAACGCTTGAACTTCAGTGACAGTAGGGTACTATCGAGCTTAGCGTTCTAGGCTCGTGGTGCTTGCCGAAGCCCATAGAGTGCCTTGTGCAGGCGCAGTACCTTACCCGGGTTGTCATTGTCCAGTAAGCCAGGTGGTTGTCGGACGTAGACGGTCTCCTTCAGCTCTCCGTTAAGGAAAGCGGACTTCACGTCCATGTGGTGGACCTCCCAAGAGCAATGTGCCACGATTGCCAGCAAAAGGCGGATGGATTCTAACCTTGCCACTTGCGCAAATACCTCTTCGAAGTCCATTCCTTGCTTCTGGACGTAGCCCTTCGCCATCAGACAGGCCTTATGCTTCACAACTTCTCCCTTTTCGTTGCGCTTCAGTTTGAAGACCCATTTGAGCCCTATGGCTCGGTGTCCTGCCGGCATATCCTTCAGACTCCACGTTTGGTTCTCGGTGATGGATGTCATCTCCTCCTGTATTGCCTTCAGCCAGCACGGGTTCCTTTCTGCTTCGGCGAAGGTGTTCAGTTGATCTGCGCTGATGGCATGTAGTTCGGCCACCTCTTGTTCGAGTTCGCGCGCCGCCAGTCTAGGTGGTTCACCTCCTCCCACTAGGTCGTCCATCCTCCGATACCTGGCCACCAGATTATCATCATGATCGGCATCCAGCGTCAAATCCGCAGTCCGTGGTGTTGCGAACTCCACTAGTTCAGGGGGTGCAGGTGCTGGAGGCGGTGACGGTTCCTGATGCTGGGCTCCTCCTTCTTCCGGCTTGGTGATGAGGTACTCCATCGTGAATTGATTTAGGTTGTGATCTGTCATGATCACGTTGTTCCACTGCAAGAAGGTGCTTTCGTCGAAGATGACGTCGCGAGTCACATGAGCTCGCCCCCCCGTATGATCATAGAGTCTGTACGCCTTGCTCCCAAGTTCGTAACCGATGAAGACGACTTTCAGCCCCCTGGGATCGAGCTTGGCGAGGTGGGGACGCGCTACCTTCATGTATGCAACGCAGCCGAACACTTGGAGATGATGTACCGTTGGCTTCTTATTGTATCAGGCCTCGTGTGGCGTCTCTCCGTCGAGGCTTCGCGTTGGTGAACGATTGAGGAGGTAGATTGCCGTCATCACCGCCTCTCCCCAGAATCTCCCAGGCGTCCCAGCCATCATCAGCAATGACCTCGCTGTCCCGATGATGGTCTGATTTTGGAGTTCTACCACCCCGTTTTGCTGGGGGAAGTAGGGCGCCGTTAGTTGTCGCTGCATGCCGAGCTCGTCACAGTACTTACCGAAACTCGCTGAGGTGAATTCTTTGCCTCGGTCCGTGTGCAGCACTCTCATCTTCTTCCAGCATTCGACCTCCGCTCGTGCTTGAATGCGCTTAACCTCTTCTGCCACCTCACTTTTCGCTTGCAGCAGGAACAGCCACATGAAGCGGTTTTTGTCATCGACCAGCAGGAGGAAGAGGGTCTTGCCGCCTGGGGTCGTCGGCTTGATGGGCCCGCAGATATCGTCGTGCACGAGCTCCAATGGCTCACCAGCGCGGTAGGATGCCTGAGACGGAAAGGGGGTGCACCTCTGTTTGCCGATGAGGCACCCGTCGTACAGCTTGTTCACGCCTTTGATTACCGGCAAACCGTGCACCATCTCCTTCCTGTGTAATTTTTGTAGAGTAGGAAAGTTTAAGTGCCCGTACATTGCGTGCCACCTCCAAGATACCTCTTCGGTCTTGGCCGAGAGGCTGACAGATTGCTCTATCTCTAACTCCAGGATATAAAGACGGTTTGTCGTGCGCCAAACTTGCGTGAGCAGCCGTCGTCGATCATCGCAGATTTTGAGTAGCTCGCGCTCGATGGAAATGAAGCAGCCGGCCTCGGAGAACGCAGATCTAGCCCCGGTCATATAGTTTGTTGCCCCTGTGTCGAGGACCCATCGTCGATGCTCATGCTGCTCATCCCTCTCGCCGATATGAGTGAACACTCGCTCCTTCAGTTGAATTGACTCCCCAGCTGGTGCCCCTTTGCTACGCCCAGCTGGAGCTCTTCCTTGGGTTCAACGCTCACCAAAGGAGCAGTTACACCGTCGTCGATTCCCTCCACCTCCATGAATTTAGAATCGAAATTGGGGAGGATAAGACTGATGCACTTTACCATGAAAAGAGCTGGCTCGTCCTCCTCGGATTCACATGGGCATTCTCGGCCTTCGTGACCTCTCCTTCCCACAGTTCGAGAACTGGATCGGCCCACCATCAGTCGGACTCCTTCTTTTGATCCTCATCTTTCCCGCGCGTGCGCTTGCGAGATTTCCTCCACCGTCCTTAAAAGCGAATCTCCTCCCCTCCTACTCGCTCAACGAAAACTAGAGCTCCTACTCGCTCAACGAAAACTAGAGCTCTACTCGCTCAACGAAAACTAGAGCTCTACTCGCTCAACGAAAACTAGAGCTCTACTCGCTCAACGAAAACTAGAGCTCTACTCGCTCAACGAAAACTAGAGCTCTACTCGCTCAACGAAAACTAGAGCTCCTTGACCCCACGATGTGTGTATTTTCACACTTTGCATTTTCTTCTACTTGAACCTAAGACCTGTTTGTTGTTAGGTCGACGCTCTAACCACTTAAGCTATTCAACTTGACTGTTCATAAAGTTGGCTTCTCCGCAATGATATACCACCAATGGATTAAACCAGGCTCTGATACCACTTGTTGACTTCTCGCAGTTGGGAGAAGAACGTCGATAAAAAAAAACGGTCGAAGGAAAATTTCTTTGAGAAAAAAAATAACTGAAAGTAAAAGGAAAGAGAGATTTACTGAAGACCCGATTGTTTTTCTCATTCAGTTGAATACTTTAAATAACAACTTTAATTCTAAAAATGGAAAGTAGTGGGCAAAAACTTGCGCACAAAGTTGGCCAAAATGGCCAGCCAAAATTACGCTCTTCCATTCAACGGGTAGCGTTAATTCAGATTTTTCAAAAGTAAAAAACAACAAACGAAATCTAAGGAAACCATAACTTTTATTTAACACCGCTCGCCAGTTTTGGGTCGAGGACAATTTACTCTTCACTAAGGGAAATCGTCTTTACGTTCCCTTTCCTTAAAGAATGCCACAACACACCATGGGTAGGCCACAACGGGTGGCAGAGAACCTATGTCATCCTAAAAAGGGGTACTATTGGCCGAACCTCCGCGATGATGCGACACAGTTTACAAAGACTTGTCTTATCTGCCAACAAGACAAGGTTGAACGAAACAAAATTGTGGGACTACTAGAACCGTTACCGGTCCCTTCCCGACCATAGGAAAGTGTTTCTCTAGACTTCATCACACACCTCCCCAAAGTAGGAGAAATGGAGTCCATCTTGGTCATCGTCGACAGGTTCTCCAAATATGCCACATTCATCCCAACTCCCAAGTCATGCTCTGCTGAAGCGACCACACAACTATTCTTTCGACACGTAGTCAAGTTGTGGGGCATTCCCACTAGCATTATCAGCAATCGCGATCCGAGATTTACAGGGACCTTTTGGATCGAGTGGTTCAAGCTATTGGGGTCGAGCCTAAACTTCTCTTCGAGTTATCACCCTCAAACTGACGGACAAACCTGAAAGGTTCAACAGTATGTTTGAGGAGTTCTTACGTCATTTCTGTTGAAATAAAACTCGCTCTGATACCAACTTGTAGAAAATAAACGCTCGCTCTAAAACTAACTCGTTTAGTTAACTCTCACGAAACTGTGAAGGAGATGTCGAGAGGGGAGAGACAAGGAGACAAAGAATTCTCAAAACCCTTTTCTATTGGTCTGTAATTTTTTTAACTCTATAACTCTTGCTCTATTTGCTCTACTATTAAATGAGAAACAAAACATATTTGTAAGTTTTCTGAAGCTAAAGATGGCCATCATAATCCCACGTTTTCTAACCCATAAAACCACTACTTCCTAAAATAAATATTGGCTTTTTTACTGAATTTTAAAACCTATATTAACAAAAAATATATATATATATATATAGAAACTACCTTCTTTCTTTTTTTTTTCATTTAAGTTTATTCCCAACAAAACTCCCCCATAAATTTAAATGTTCTGTTCAATGGTTCCACTTGCGCTGTTTTCGTTTTCTCGAGCTCAGTCGTGGTTTCTTCAATTTTCTCTCCTTATCCTCGAGTGGCAAACTAAGGTTGTCCTTCTCTGATGAGACTTCATTTGGATCTTCTTGAGAATAGCCTGTCTGAGACACCAACTCTTCAATTCTTCCGTTTTTAGCCACGCTTGACTCAGACATCATAGCTTCGTTCAGTTTACTCAATTTCCTTCGCAAGTCCACAGCGACATTTACAGCTAACATTTTTGCTTCCTCCAGTTCGGCTTTATCACGAGTGAGTGTCTCAATCGTGTGTCGTAAATTCACTCCCTCCTGTTGGGTCTGATTCAGGTTCACGTCGAGTGTGTCTCTCTGTTGAGTCAACATCTCTATATCTTTCTCCTCCCTCACTAGCTCGTCCATTAGAGCCTCAATCTCCATTAACAGGCCATTCTCTTTCTCCACACCTTCTTCAACTTTATTCGTAAGATCAGAGATAACCTTCCCATTCTTTTCTTTCTCCTGTTTGAGATAGAAGGAACTCTCACTCAACTCCCATTTCTTTCTCTAACCTTTCAACTTTTGTTTCTAACTCTTTCTTTTCTTCTTCCATTTTCATCATCTTTCTTCTTTCTTCCTCGAATTGCTTTTCCGGCCATTGGAGCTCTCTCTCTTTGAGCTCGGGCTCTCTGATATTCATTTGTTCATCTTTATTCGATTTTCTCGTCTCCGCTATCAGGATTTTGTCACATCCGCTGTGCATCACCTCATTTCTAACAGTTTCCATCGCCTCACGACTGTCACTATCGTCTTTTGCGCCGTCGTCTCCTTTTGTGTTCGGCTCTACATTTTGGGCCATCAAGAGAATGTCTCCATTTGTTGCGTCATCCAAGCCTAGGTTGATGGTTTCTTCCACCTTTTCTTCATGACAATCTCTTGCATAATGACCCATTCTGCCACAATTGTAACATCTGTCGTAGTTACATTATTTGCATAGTGGCCATATTTCTGACATTTGTAACACTGGATGTTTGGATTGTATCCTTGACCGCGTCCTTGATTGGGTCCTCTTCCACGCCAATTTGTTTGGCTCGACAGTCTCTTCTCCTGGTAGTTTTCTTCGTAAGTGTTGCGTTGACCACCTCGACCATTCTCGCGGCTTCCACGACCTCTACCTTGAAAATTTTGTGAATAGAGTACTTTTCCATACTTTATTGATGTCTTCGTCTGAAGTGCTTGATCGAGTGGCTCCTCCTTCTTTTTCTTACGTTGCTCGTGTGCCTCGAGAGAAATGGTGAGCTCATCGACTGTGAACTCTGCTAGATCCTTCGACTCTTCTATGGCACATACGACATTCTCGAAGTTGTCTGTTAACAACCTCAAGATTTTCTCCACAACCCGCGTCTCGGGTAACATTTCTCCATTTCGATTTAGCTGATTCGCCACAATCTGTACATGTGTAATATAGTCAAATACATTTTCTGACTCCTTCATCTTCATGCTCTCCAACTCGTCATGCAGAGTCTGGAGACGCACCTGCTTGACTCGGTCGGTTTCTTTGAACACCTTTTCTAGAGTGTCCCACGCTTCTTTTGAAGTAGTTGTCCTTGCAATCTTCTCAAAGCCCGACTCGTCAACAGCCCGAAACAGCATGTATAATGCTGCCTTATCCTTTGATCGTGCTTCCTTTAGCGCCTTGTTTTGTGCTGCCGTATAACCCGTGGTATCCTTCGGTTCTTCGAAACCTTCTTCGACCACCTCCCATGCGTCTTGCGAACCGAGAAGAGCTTTCATTTGGATGCTCCAATTCTCGTAGTTCGTCTTCGTCAATCGTGGTAACAGCATTTGTCCCATCATGTTCGCCATCGGCTCTGATGCCAATTTTTTGAAATAAAATTCGCTCTGATACCAATTTGTTGAAATAAAACTCGCTCTGATACCAACTTGTAGAAAATAAACGCTCGCTCTAAAACTAACTCGTTTAGTTAACTCTCACGAAGTTGTGAAGGAGATGTCGAGAGGGGGGAGACAAGGAGACAAAGAATTCTCAAAACCCTTTTCTATTGCTCTTACTTCTTTTTAACTCTATAACTCTTGCTTTACTTGCTCTGCTATTACAATGAAAAACAAAACGTATTTGTAAGTTTTCTGAAGCTAAAAATGGCCATCAAAATCCCACGTTTTCTAACCCATAAAACCGCACTTCCTAAAATAAATATTGGCTTTTTGACTGAATTTTAAAACCCATATTAACAAAAAAAAAAATAGAAACTACCTTCTTTCTTTTTTTCATTTAAGTTTATTCCCAACAATTTCATCGATGCGCGACAGAAGAACTGGGTACAAATGCTTGACGATGCTCAGTTTAGCTTCAATTGCCAACAAAGCTCGTCGACAAGAAAAAAATTCCGTTTGAAATAGTATGTGGTAGACAACGACTTATGCCCCATGTTATTGACCACCCCTTTACTGGTAGAAGCCCTCAAGCATACAACTTCACCAAAGAGTGGAAGCAAACCTCTGAAATAGCACGAGCGTACTTGGAGAAAGCCTCACGAAGAATGAAGAAGTGGGTAGACCAAAAATGAAAATCATTAGAGTATCAGGCTGGTGACCAAGTTATGATCAAGCTGAGATCAGAACAATTTAGATTCTGTGGGAATCGGGACCAGCGACTAGTGCGAAAATATGAGGGACCAATTGAAGTCATTGAAAAATTCGAAAGGACTTCATATCGTCTCCAACTACCTACATGGATGAGAATTCACCCTGTCATCCATGTAAGTAACCTAAAACCGTATCATCTAGATGACGACGACCATCAACGTAACCAAGTGACACGACCACCAGTGACGATGAAGGACACGAGTAAAAAGAAAGTAGAAGAGATCTTAGCCGAGCGAACCCGTCGCATTGGCAAACCAAAGCGCAACTTACATAAATTTTTAGTTAGGTGGAAAGGACTTACAGAAGAAGAAATCAGCTGGGAACGTGCCGACAACCTGAAGACAGCCGCAACTCAGATTGCAGAGTTCGAAGAAATGAGACGGTTGACAGGGACGTCAACCAATTAAGTGGAGGAGGATGTCACGGTCATGCTTGTCCAAGGCGTGTTGCCCATGGCCGCATGCCCGTGACACGCCGAAACCTTTTGCCTTGTACTACTTTACCACTTTCTTTTACTGCTTTCATGTTGTATTATTTCTTTCTTGGTTTCTTTAAGAGTATGAGGTTTCGGCGAAATCATGGCTACGCCTGGTAGACATGAAATGCCTCAAAATGTAGTATAGTGGGATGCGACTAGTTGTCAAATTCTCCCTACCTGAAAAGTTATATACTGTTTAAGCCGTTGTTGTTGCCTTTTTGCTTGCATGCAATAAAACACCACTCTCAATCTCTCTCATTCTTGCTTTCAAAACGCTCTTTACAAAACCTCTCTCCCTCGCTTTCTAAAATCTTCTTTATAATCGAGGCCCGAGGTTTGAATACACGTTGCCTGACCGTAGCCAACGTGATCCGAAATTGGCTTGACTCACTCAGTGCTGGGAGTGAGTTCCGCACAATCGCCAAATCCGGTGCCAAGAAACGGCGATTGTGACACAAGGCATCCATGTACAGCCGACGACGACATCACATCTCGAGACCATGACACATGCATAGGGTAGTTATATTTATTTTCTTAGAGGTAAGTTAGAATATGGCATTTACTTTTAATGTTTATTTATTTTGTTTAGTATTTCGTTTTGTCGTTTTAAAAATATTTTCAAACAAGTAAGTTCATGTCAGTGTTTTAAGATGAAGTTTATGTTTTATGATAAAGTTTAAACACTTATTTCTGCACAAAATGATTACGTTATGATGATGGTAGCGACTCTAGGTAAGTAAAAATTTAAGGTCGTTACAAACGACTTTTGACCCACCTGTAATTACGAACAACACGTGAAGAATCACTTCTTTATAATGAATATATTAATGGACATAACATACTCTACCGTGCATAAAAGTGCAACTCCATATCTATTTGGGGTGATTTATAGTTAATGAATGAAAATTGATTACTAGCTCATAATATAACGCTAGAAAGAATCAATTTAATCAAAAAAGCATCTTATCTGTCCGTGAGAATTCTCCCTAAATATTTTTTCTAATTTATTAAAGATTTTCATTTTTAGAAGCCTTAACCTGTTAAAAAAGGAGGAAGATGTTGCAGAAAAAATTCAATCGTTCCAAGAGTTGAAGCTAGTAAATTAAAAATTGGCCAAAACTTTCTCATATTTCTTAGTTTAGATAACTTTTTGTTTAGTTTAATTCTAAATAAAATTAGAGCTGATCTGAATGTTTATACTAAATGAATAAAGCGTCTCAACAATATCTTCAAAATATTCTTTTGAGAGCTTTCCAAATAAAGATCATATACTCATTCAACACATCATCACATTTATTTAATTTATTCTTTATCTTAAATATACTTTAATAAACGAAATTTTTCTATTTAATTTTCATAAATTAGAAAGTATCAAACATCACATTATTAAAAAAAAGGCCTTAGGCTCAATTTTTATAAATTTTAAGACTAAATTTATTAAATATAAAATTAATAGTCCAAATAAAACTTAAGTCAAAAAAAATTTAACTTTAAAAAAAAAAAGGTTTTAGTTTGATAATTTATTAACGAACAAAATATTATATTTAAACAACCTCTCATACAAAAATGAGATATAATTACATCAAAGTATTCCAAAGTACTCTTTTAAAGATTTTGTTATTTTTTAAAGAATAGAATAAAGTGTCATTTTTTTTATTTATAAATAATTAAAATATATATTATTTTCTATTAAAAAATTATTAATTATTTTTCAACAAGGAAAAAACAAAAATATAAATGAAAAGTAAAATATACATAAAATGTATATTTTAAAAGAAGTAAAATGTCTTTTCATTTCTTTTACTCCTCGTAAACAGAAAATAATATAAACATTCTTTGTGGACTTTTTATTTTTTATAATTTATTCTTAATTTTATATAAAAAATAAATTTCATATTTTCTTTAAAATATTGGCCAATCAATAACTATTATCATCCAACAAAAAAAAAATTATATATTTGTTCTTGATATTAAAATTTAAATTAAAGGAATATATCAAAAAGTGATATTGATTTCTCAAAAGAAGATAGATTATTATGGAAGGTAAAAAGTGGTTACTTTTGAATGAAACAGTATCAAATAGGCATAGATAGACACGCGCATGAAAAAAAAAAGTGAAAATAAGAAATGTGCATGGCTTATCTTCAAAATATTGTAGCAAAAAAGGGGTTATATATATCCCTTCTTCCGTCTCACATTAACTCATATCTCAATTTTGTTCATAAAAAAGAAAGCACTCAAATGGACAAAGAGAAGGAAGCGAGAGAGAAATTAGGAGGAGTAGTGAAGCTTGGTCATTGCTTGGATGTTATTTTGAAGAATGCAGACGTAGCACTCCACTATCCCTCCTTCGTTAAGCTTTACGACCAACTTTCTGCTGGGATCCTCTTGAACAAGGGAGCTATAGTAAGTGCAACAATATATATTCATTTCAACTTATTTTACTCACCTTTCTACATCGTGAACCGTTCTTTCCTTTTTATGCAGAAGTACATCTTCGATAAGAAGTCAAACAGCAATTGGTACTTTATATTTGCCAGAGCTCTCTCAATAGCTTGGATTGAAGATAAAAGATACTGGAAATGGGGATCCTGGTATACTTTCTAACTACGTTTTCAACGCCAAAAGACAATTTGATTTCTTCATCTCTCTCACTCGGGTGTCTAAAAACTTGCAGTGGAAGTATTGCAGAGCTTATTGAAGTATCTTGGCTCGACATTCGTGGAAAGATCAATGAGTCTATGCTCTCACCAAATATTGTGTATGAAGTAGCACTTCAGGTACAGCTAAATGACAGAGCCTCCGGGTGGGAAGCTCCTCTGAACATCGAATTGAAGAAGCCAGATGGGAGCAAGATAGAGCGCAAGGAATGCCTGTTGGGGAAGCCACGAAACCAGTGGTTTGAGATTGTTGTTGAGTACAAGGCAGGTAACCATGGGTGTGGAAGTAGTGGGGAGATCGAGTTTGGGTTTTATGAACATGGAGGGCATTGGAAGAGAGGGCTGCTCGTGAAAGGTGTTCGGATTGGAGCAAAGGGATGTGGTTGCGCATGATCAAAATAGTGTTGGTGTACACAACCTCTCTCTCAAACTCAAGTACACTTATTTTGATTTTGAGAAACGAGAGTTTGTGTTATAATCAAATATGAAAAGAATGTACTAATGTCAAATGATAAATAATACACCTTTTGCTTACGGGCAACAAGGTTAAGTTTTGAATACTTTTCGGTTTAGATATAATAAAATATAAGTATGAACTAAATATCAAGAAAAAGATAAATATAATACTACTTTTTGTCTTACTAACACCCGTAAGTATAAACACAGCAAACAATCTAGGCTGTAAGTAGTCTACTTGTAGGCTATCCTTGATATGCTAGGGTACCACACTCTTTCTTTTCTTGTTTTGGTTCTCGTGGTAAGTACTTAGGCCATTTAGTTCTCCTCTTGACTAGTCAGTTATTACCATGATCTACCCAGAGGACCTTGGTCTTTGGATTCTGAGGTCTTTCTTTTTTCTTTAAATATAATTACTCGAATATATACCACATTGTTTCTAGTGGTAGCGCGTTCTAGTGCATAGGATGACTTCCATCGAGGCTTAAACTAGTTAGCATATCTTATCTCATCCACTCACGAGTCCAAGCCCTTATACGGTACTTATCAACTCATCTCGAGCCTAAACTAGTACTTAGCCTAAGAAATAATATATTTATTAATTATATTGTTGAATGTTAATGAAATGAACAACTACTCCAGAAATACTAGATATTAAGGTATAATTTGTTATGTTATTTATGTTTTATTAGATCATTTATAATTAAAATAAATAAATAAATAAAAACAAAAAAAAACTGTTTTAGGAGTCTGTTATTAAAAAAAAAAAAAAAACTTTAAAATGCATAATTATATTAAAAAGAATTTAAAAAAAAAAGGTCTGTTTAGATAGTACTTTATTCTATAAACTCAAATTATTTTTGTTAAATTAAAATATGTATACCATCATATATTATAAATTATATGATATTCTAAAATAATAATAATTATACAAAATCTATAAACCAACACCCTCCAATTCCAATTTAGGTGACTTGTGAATACACCAGAAAGGAGCTAGAGTCTGGAAGAAAACCTTAAGCTAATATTACCATCATTAAACTATAACATTATTGCTGTGATATAAAATATATGACCATATGAAACACAAAAGCCACTAAACATCAGAATATGTCTTCTGAAAGGTCAATAAAGGACGCCTTCCTACATACTAAACCGAAAAACTGGACCCCTGAACCAACAAAGCATTCCATTGAATGAAACCCAGGTAAAGCAACTTTCATAAATAACATTATAGAGTATCTTTTAAATAAACTTACAATGTACAAATAAACAAAGACAGTATAATAATGATCAGAAATAAGATTTAAACCATATATCTTCCTTGGTTTCGACAATCGATTAACAACTATTTTAACTCATAGAACCCCAAAACTAAGAAGATTACATCAAAATGCCCAATCAAAGATACACATACAGTTGAGCATTAATCCAAAGAAAGAATGAAAAAAAAAGGAAAGAAAATTCGCCAAAATTTTGAATTCTAACGAAATTTGGAATCATCAACATTCATTGCAAGTAGCAATGCAAGCGCAGAGATGCTATATAATATTATTTTACTCATAAGGATTTTTGAAGTTCTTCAGAAGCTCAGGGATGTCATAGCCAAGCATATCATCCACAGCTTGAATCATTTTAGGCTTCAATTTCTCAAATTTATCAATACTGTACCCATTTAGTACCTCCCTAAAATGCTCCACGTTTGGGAAGTCCCCCGGCGGTAGGTGGTACTCCCTTTGAACCTGTGACAACCAGAGTTCTCAGTTAAAAATTCATTGAGATATATATAAGTAAACTACAATTATGTTTAAAAGTATACTTGTCATTTATTTCAAAAGTATCTCTATGCTTTCAATAGTTACAGTATTAATCTTGACTTTTTATAAACGTTTCTGAACTACTCTTGGAGTATAAATTCTTTCAAGTTTCGAATAAAATTTGGGACCTCAAACAGTTTGGTAGTGACCTAAAATGTAACGACCCAGATTCACCGCTAGCCGATATTGTCCTCTTTGCTTCCCCTCAAGACTTTAAAACGCGTATGCTAGGGGAAGGTTTCCACACAAAGGGGTATTTTGTTCTCCTCCCCAACCAATGTGAGACATCACAATCCACCCCCCTTCGGGGCCCAGCGTCCTTACTGGCATACCGTCTCATGTCTACCCCCCTTCGGGGAACAGCGAGAAGGCTGGCACATCGTTCGGTGTCTGACTCTGATACCATTTCTCGATTTGTGCGTGTCATCCTTGCGCAGGGGCCATGCTAATCTTCTCTGTTATCGTTTCAATTTTATCGGATGTCTCCATTTGTAACGACTCAGATCCACCGCTAGCAGATATTGTCCTCTTTGAGCCTTCCCATTTGGCCTTCCCCTCAAGGTTTTAAAACGCGTATGCTAGGGGAAGGTTTCCACACCCTTATAAAGCGTGTTTTGTTCTCCTCCCAACCAATGTGGGACATCACATAAAATGAAAAGCAATTCAAATTTTTGTTATAGGTCAAGGCCACACCATTCCAATTCTCAATTTCCATTCAAAATTCTAAATCATTTCTACTCCAAAAGGTACTTTGTGAAACTTCATTTTAAGCAAGGGCTACCATATTGTAACTATTGAATGTATAGGGATAGAGAGAGCTTAGCTACCTTTCCAAATTCATCTTCAAGATTATCAATAAGCCGTTGTTGAGTTTTAGCTTTGCCCATCATGGCAGGCATCTCCTTTTTAAGGTGGCTGATTATGTAGGCATGAATCTTAGCAGCTCGGGCGCGTTTTACAAATTCGTTAATCTGGAATGTGAAAATGAAAACTTCGTTATTTAGATCATAGTGATGCCAAAAGGGGAAAAGGTATCTATGATTATTGTCATTGCATATGAAATCAAAATATGTATTTAGAATTATACCCGACGGTCACATGCTTTCTTTGGAATATCAATCAAGTCTGCTAAGAGGTCATCTTGTTCCTTCACAAAAAGATCGCGACCAATTGGGCCAACTGAGGCTTCGTTAACAGGCTTGTCGTTAAATGACCTAATAGAATCAGATAATAAAATTAACCAAGTAAAATAAGCAAGAAAATATCAACTTGATCAGGAAATCTCAAAAGGGTTCAAGATACCAACAAACACAATATCCAAGAAACATCAAAATGAACGCACAACTATCAATTTAGTAGACTGGAAATCAAAGAACCTACCCAATATAAACACGAGAGACTTCTGGAGTATTCAACACTTTACCGAGAGACCACATCAATGCTCCATACACTCTCATTAACTAGAACGATAAAAATTCAAAAAGGTATACATTATAATCCTCCAATAAAGGAGGCTGCAAAGAAGAAAATAATTGCATAAGTCTAAATCTTACTTGTTGAGTATCAACTTGATCAGCTTTATTGAGAACCACTCGAATCTTATCATCATGGCCACGAAGAGATCCTATAACGCGCTTGAACTCGTCGCTGATATCCAGTTTATGGGGATCAAATAAAAGAAGGATGAGATCGCATTTTGCTGCGAACCATGATATAACCCCTGTGAAATCATAGCTTCTCTGAGTGCGTTGCTTTTCCCCGGATAGAACCCCAGGAGTATCCACAAAGGTAATTTGATCAAGGAGCTGAGAGTATAGGTGAAAATATTTGCGTCATTATAGCAATTGGCAAAATGAAACTAATTAAGATTTAAGAGCAATAAGATGAACTGACAGTATTAAAAGTTTTTAACTAAGCCATTAAAAACTTCGACATACAGGATGTGGCATTTGAGAACATTCGAACTTCGACAGGAATGCTCCACCAAAGGATGTCAAACCAGAGAATGGCATGTCTGCTTGAACAGCAATAGTGTTTCCTGGAACACTTCTCTCATCTGGTCCAGACTGAGCACAAATTCACAACCAAGCAATGGAATCGTGGACATGTTAGCATATGCTCCTTAATAAGAATATATCATCCAGTTTGATTACATAGGTAAAGTTTCTCATTTGATGACTCTCAGTTCTTTCTTATTTTGATCTATCAACCGAAGTCGCTTCAGTGTAAACACATTTCACTGACATTGGAAAGTAAAAGAACTCTGAAAAAGTTTCTTCTGCGAACTTTTTTTTATTTGAGAAATTGTTAGAAACACATTCAACAAGGAGAAAAAACTTGTAAAATTGAATGTGAAGCTGGGCATACTACATCCATATCTTTCCATAAACAAAATACAAAGAGGAAAAAGATCATCTAGATTGATTAGCAAAAATTATAACACAGTAATTGTAAGATAATCAAAGTAGAATTGCACAAACAATTAGACGCGGGCACTTTTCAAGTACAAAATGTGAGATCCCACATCGGTTGGAGAGGGGAACGAAGCATTCTTTGTAAGGGTGTGGAAACTTCTCACTAGCAGACGTATTTTAAAAACCTTGAGGGGAAGCCCGAAAGGAAAAGCCCAAAGAGGACAATATGTGCTAGAGGTGGGCTGGGCTGTTATAAATAATATCAGAGCCAGACACCGGGCGGTGTGCCAACGAGGATGCTGAACCCCGAAGGGGGGTGGACACCGGGCGGTGTGCCAGCGAAGACGCTGGGACTCGAAGGTGGGTGAATTGTGAGATCCCATATCGATTGGGAGAGAAATGAGTGCTAGCGAGTACGCTGGGTAGGCCCCGACGGGGGGTGGATTGTGAGATCCCACATTGACTAGAGAGGGGAACGAGTGCTACAAGGACGCTCGGCCCCGAAGGGAGGTGGATTGTAAGACCTCACATCGGTTGGGAGAGTAACCAAGCATTCTTTATAAGCATGACACCAGAACAAAAAGTCCTAAAAGCAAGCTATCAGTTATTATTTATGAGTTCAAAATTATTATTTAACAACAAAATGAAGGGTTTCCCTTACCATAACTACTACAAATCTATCAGTTGTTGGCTCAGGTCCTATGTGAGCTCCTGAGAAAAAAATATTAAATAAATTTAAAAAAACATATAATTCAAAGTTTATACATGCAGATTACAAAAGATGATAAGGTAAATTCAACTCACCTGGATAATTACATTTCAACAAATGTTTGATAAATGTTGTCTTTCCAGTTGAATATTGGCCCAACAACATTACCATTGGCTTAGCATCAAAATCACTGCTTGTCTGCAAGAAATTAGTCAAAATTTAAGGAGTGTTTATGCAATGTCAGTCGCAACTCTTCTTCCATCTTTACTATAAAAAATTAAGTGGACAAGAAATTTCCCAATCTACTCACCAGCGACGGGGACACAAAATCATTAAACCGATAAGTAACTTCCAGAGGCTTCAGCTTTTCATTATATAGTTTCTTCAAACCGTCAATTATTGATGTTACCGCAGTATGGGAAATCTGAAGAAGCAAGAATGCAGAAGAAAACATTACCAGAGAGAGCAGGTCAACATTTGCAATTTCATTTCATTACTTCCCATGAAAAATAAATATCTGGAACAAGTTAAAAAAATGTCTAACCAAAATAAGATACATATGCAAACTAAAAAAATAAATAAATTTAACAGAAAATAAAACACAATACCTTGCTCCCAGATTTTGAAGCAAACCATGGAGTTGATGGCGGTGGCATAGGTTGAGTAGTTCCTATATTGGCGGAGTATCAATTTAAATTACAGTCCAGGTTGGCAATTTTATTATTGAAATTCAATGATCAGAAGTTGTCTAACCGTTTGTTTCATGCTGGCTAGATATTACTAATCTCTTAGTCTTCTGAAAAGAGGATAAGAAAAATGATACCTTACATTAATGTTTCATTATTTCAATGGAAATTCGACATTGTCAAATGAGTGATATTACTTACAGCAACTAAAGCATCCAAGCCGTCAAGCACTGGAAGTTTAATTTCCTCCATGCCGGCTGAAAGCAAGTAAAAGGACATCAATGTATAATGAGCAGTAACTAAGTATTACCTTTGCATTGCAACGGTAAGCACATGAACACAATAGTTGGATTCAAAGAAAGCACTTTCTGGTTACAATATATGACCAGATTTATCCCTTTCTACTTTTTAAAACTTTTCAATAATAGTTTTCAAATTATCTAGTTCAATAATATGCAAAATTCAATCAAGGAACCAAGCATTAGAGGATTGATTAACTGGTTAGAAATAATTGTTGGCCATGAATCACAATATTAGCACAATATTAGCACCAGGGAAGTCTACAAGACATTCACTTGGACTATATTGTATTAGGATCGCACAACAACGCACACACTCAATCTAGATGAACACAAAGAATAAGAGAGATAAAATGCAAGCAAGAATATTGACTAAAGCTTTATATTCTCGACTTCATTTATGTACAGTGAGTAAGAATATAGAGAATGCTACTTTTCAAACCACCTACTTTTCACAAATATCTACCATATAAATCTCTACTGCTTTTTACTATAAATAGTTATTTTCTGTCCATTTTCCTATAACAATTGAATAAAATAAGTTATAAATAGGCAACAGACTTGATATACGAACCTATTGCCCTTGAATTATATACCGTGAGTGCATGCTTCGAGGATCGGAGGAAAAATAATTCAATAAACCTCAGTATCACTGGTATCTATACTGATATTTCATAGAACTAAAAGTTCTGGCACATGGTATCTGCGTTATGTCTTGAGCCAGACCAATAATTTGTAATTTCAAAATAATACGGACTTGATAACAAGGAAAATTCATCTGTTACACTTACAAGAATAGTAGCAAGAGCACAAATTCTTAAAAGTAAGAGACAGAACATTAAACACATCATTCAACTTGCCTGCTTTTTTGAGGATATCTGAATTCAGATCATACCCTGCTTGCGCTAAAGAAATAAGCTGGTTGTTATCAAAACAGTAGTTAGAATTAGAAAGAGCCCCACGTACTGGTTAAAGTAATAAAATCAAAATAAAGTCGAATAGAACCTGCATGGCAGTAACGAACTCATTGAACCCTAAATATCCTTGTCGTTTGGAGTCTGCAATAGCCCAAACCTTTTAACAGGAAAAGGGAAAAAGATGTAACAACCTCTGAATCCAATACATGTTACATACACAAATAAATATAATCCTCCAAAAGTTGGGGAGTGATCGGAGCAAAACTCTTTACTCACTGTGCAACAACCGATGCTATACAAAGAAAAACAGACATCGAAGGGATATTCTCGATGCAATAAAGCCTTGTTAGCATTTGAATTATTGAAACGTATTTAGATAAAATGCTCCTAAGTTTTTCATCAACAATTTTCTCAATCACGCGTAAGAGGAAAAGTTAGAAAAACAATAAGCATGAGCTCTTTAAGTTTCTTGAAGTCAAATCAAATCAAATTAAATCAACGTAAACACAATATTTGACCAAATAAACAAATAAGTTTCTTGAAGTTTCATTCCAATGAGGTAGCACATCAAAATCAGGCATCCTACTAAGAACATCAATTAGGACAAACAGAAAAGGTTCCCAACTAACTCAAATCATAATTATCTAATCTATCCAGGAGTAGTCGAAGTTAGATTGAGCGATTAACTCAATGGATTTCAAAAAACAAGTGAGATACCTGTTTGAGTTCTGCGCGAGAAAGATGAGACGTGGAGAAGAACTGTATGGCATCATTTCCAGTAACACGACCATCTCCATCTACACGAAAAAAGAACAGAAATCAAAACGATTAACATCCTTGATGAGTAATAGAACAAGAAAGAAACGCTAATTGAGGATTAAAAGAAGGAAAAAACCTGAATCAGCCAAACCGAACCATTCCTGAAAGATCTTAAGCTGCTCTTTGGAGCAGGAGCCAATCGCACCAGATCCAATCTCCATTTTTTGAAAGAAATGGAATTCAAAACTTGACTACCGGATTATGACAGCTCTACTCTCTCTAATATCAACAGCTTTGGCGCTCGGGATGAACAAAATTGAAACCCACGCCTTTTGCTGCTCGTTGTTTTTCTGGCTGGGGAACGGCTGAGTGGCTGAGCTATACTTCCGTGTGATGTGATGTATATTCAAATCAGTGATCCTTCGGGATTTGATGGTCAGGATGGAGGCATGTTGGGATGTGATTCATCAGATTTGATTCGGTTTCGACACGTGTGATGAAACGAGGAAGATTACGGTGGGGACTTTACAGGTGATTGAAATTGATTTATCCACCCAAGACTTTTGAATGAGAGTGGGAGAGGGCGCCCGTTTGATGTTTGAAAAATCTGCTGAGTGGAGCCCACATGTAGCCACTGATTATTGGATGATGAAATGCAGTGGGGCCCGCAGAGAGGACAAAATAAAAAAGTGTAAGATTTGTATTTTTCAAAATTTTAATTTTCTCTTTCTTTTTTTTTTTCTTTTTTTAATCTAATTTTTAGTAATCATTTTTTTAATTTTGAAATGTGAAAATAATTGTAAAAGAAATTGAGTGAAAAATAAGCCTAATTTTCAAAATTAAAATGGTTGACCGACCGGTCGAGTCTTAGTTGGTATATTTTAGTGTGGTTTCTCAAGCTCCACGATGTCGAAAATTTTCTTGACCTAATTTGAGATTATTGTGATACGAAAATATTTATTGTCACGTGTAGTTTTTCGAAAAAAATATTCTTGATATTAAGAAACTTAATATATGGTAATTTACTCCATCAGCGTAGTGATAGTCTTGTTCCTATGCTTCCCTAAACCAAACGAGAGCGCTAAAACCAAAACGCACTCGAATGCCAATTGGAAGCCTAAGACGAATTCGATGACCTAACTTTTCGAGTTAATAATGCAAACAATAGCAGGTTCCAATTTTTCCTCTTCGGGTGTGTGCATCTATGAGTTGTGAGTAAGGGTGTTCACATAACCCAATAACTCCACCAACCCTTTTTTTGGTTTGGGTTATATTAAATTTTTGAGAAATTAAAAATTTAGTTAGATTTGTCGGTTGACTTTTTTTTGTTGGGTCAACCCAACCAACTTGAAAATAGGATTTCAAGCCAACTCAATCCTAATCTACTTTAAATATATATATAAATAAATAAATAAATGATGCTAGTGATAGATTGTAACTGGTAAATGTTTGATAATTGAACTTTATAATATTTTAATTATTAATGCAACATGTATTATATATAAGTATAATTTTTTAAATAATTTAAAAAAAATAACCCGATAACCCAACCAAACCTAATACCAAATATAGAGCGTTGGGGTGTGAACTTTATTTGGGTTATTCGAGCACCGACCCAATCAACAAAAAAAAAATTAGGTTATCTAAAAGATTTTTCCAACCTAACCCGTGTACACCACTAATTGGGAGGAAAGTCGAGTAAGTAGGGCAGTTACAAATTAATTATCCGAAAGAAAACATATTCGTGTATGTTAGATGAACACGACTCTCCACAATGGTATGATATTGTCAGCATAAGCTCTCATGGCTTTTATTTTGGGCTTCCCAAAAAGCCTCGTGCCAATGGAAATAGTATTCATTGATTATAAACTCATAATCATCCCTAAATTAGGGGAGGTGGGGCTTTCATCCAACATTACAGTATAAAGTGAACAACTCAAATCATTTCCAACCAAGTCATCTCATGAATCAAACTCTATTATACTTAGACTTATATTACATTCTAAACCCTAATTTTTGGTTTTAATAAAGCATTTATATTGCTCTTTTAGAAATATCACAGTTTTCCACTAAAAGAAAGGCAAGAGGTTCAAGAAATACCAACAGTCTTGTTGAGCAGCCACAAGAAAAGTGCAAGTTCAATAGCAAAAATGGATTTCAGCCATGTTCTATCCACCATGAATCCATACACTGTAATTCCTGCTTTGTTATTCCTCAAATATATCACTGCACAACAAAAAAACAAATGCCCTCCTTTTAAAAACCAGATCAAATTAATGGTTTATGAATTTTGTGCATGTTTTTACTCACCTAGCGCCTGCCTCTTTTGGAATGAGATTGTGTGGGCAAAAACTGGCATCAGTTTTGCATCATCCAAGTCGTCCTCGTCGCCGTCCTCGTCATCCGAGTTCAATTCAATGATAGCTGCTGTTGGGGTCGTCTTATTGTCAAGATCGTCGAAGGTGTTTACGACGGCGGAGACGTGCCACTTTGCAGCGAGACATGTGATGGACTGTGCTTTGTGGGTTATCTTTGCTGCACTGCGGAGGCATATGAACAAGCCTGTCACCAGGCTAATTGAGCATAGCTGCATTGTCAAAACTCATAACTGTTATTCAATAATACTAACCTAACATCACATTAGGATCATGACTGCTTGCTGTTAAAATATCATCGTAACCCCAAAAGAAACACAAACAGTCTCAAATAAAACAAAGTGTAGTATTATTCTACAAACTGTCTGGTAATCTCTTCTTGATTGGTGCTCGTAAAGTGCGTGTGTGTTTCTTATAAATAGTTGTGTTCAACAATTGCTCCAACCAAGAATCATCCATAGTAATTCAACCTAATACAATAAGAAAAAGGCGCAGGACCACTAAGGATTTTATAACGCTACATGCTCAAGATTCGGATTAGAATTCGGAATCCAAATTCGGCACCTATGTGCACCAACATTTCTTTGCATCACTTGCGACGTGGTTACATTACTTACTTCTCGCTTCCGAAAATGAAGACTATTTCCACAAACCAACCTGAGTCATTTCAGCATATTTTGTCCTCATTTACATGCATCCCAGGAAAATTTCCAAAAAATCACCTAACAAAGAATTGCTCCAAGCAAAACGCACTTAACTTTAAAGTTCCGATGCTGAAGTCATAAAAAAGAAACGTGCACTTTATTTGTATATATAGTAACTTTCAATTCTTTTAATGTGAATTTGATTCGATCTTATTTGAATGTGATCTTGATTTATTCATATATCTCTTCTTTTTTATTTAGATGTCACAAATGTAAGAGATAATGATCTAAGGGGGAGATGAAGATTACCGCAAGTTGTCCAGCCTTGGAGAGGTTAACGTGAGCTTTTGCAGTTGTAGTCATAAAGAGCGAGATGAACTGACTGGCAGTGACCAAAATCAAAGACAACAAAATGAAGGCTCTAAAGCGATGGCTGATGATGGTGAAGGTTCTTCTGAGGCCCAAATGCATAACCAAGATGGTGCCGACATCGGTTTCCCGACAGAAGACGGAAGCGAAATCTTCGAGCCGGATCATTTGGAGGCAGCAGATGAGGCGGAAGAGGACGCAGACGAAGAAGAAGATGGAAGTTCTGTAGAGCCATGAGCATAGCTCCAATGTGCAGGAGGTGATGTAGCTCAGGTACATGTTGTTGGTGTAATATGGGATTTGCTTAGCTGCGGTGATATACCACCACATTTTGTACGCTGCTTCTGCCATGAAACACGGTACCACGAACATGCACATCAGCTCCATTGACCTCTGCAATTACATTCAAATTATTATGTTTCAACACTATTCTTTAAAAAAAATAAAAAAACTGCTTTAAATAATAAATTATTTTTATTACACTATATTAAAAAATAATTATATTTATTACAAATATTTCTTTAAAAGTAACTTTTAAATTAATCCAAGTTTTAAATTTCTTTTTATTAATTATGATTTTTTTTAAAAAAATACTTTTAATTTGTATCTAGTTTAGGTTGTTGGCTCATTGGATTAGAATTAGACCATTGAATATTAACTATTTAATTATTATATGATTTATTAAATTTGTTTTGTTACTTTTATTTGATAAAAATATTGAAAGTTTTCATTTAGTATATATATTTTTTTAAATTATTAGTTTGTAATAATTTTCAAATTTTTATATTAACTAAAAATTAACTGATAAAAATATTAAATATATTCTTCTTTTTTCTGTGATATAATAAATTTAAATTGAGTTGATTCAATCTGCAATAGATTAACTAGATCCAATCGATCAAACTTGACTTTAGATCATACTTAAAAGTTGAGGGGAACAAATTCTTTAATTGATATGTTCAAAAGAAGTCAACAGAAACAATTTTAATATACTTAATTATTTAAAAGAATTTTTCCATCAAGTCATGAACAATAAGAGCAATAGTTATTAATTTTCCATCAAGTTGGCTTCAACTTGGCAATTTAGATTCATAAACAAACAAATTTCACTCAATCACAAAATATTGACTCATAGAAACAAATTATAAATTGATATAATTAAAAATAAAATTAAGGAGTCTTCATCTTCATGTTCACGAAAGGGGATTTGGAAATTGTGTAAAGAAAAGAAAGGAATCGAACCTGTAATTGCCTGGAATACTCAGCCCGAACCCTAGGGCTTGCTTTGGAGAGCTTATCGAGGAAGAGAAATCGGTTGAATCCGAAGAGACGGAGCCAGAGAGAGAGAGAGACGAAGGAGAGCATCGCAACGGCGGAGAGAGAGAGGTGAACGACGACATGGAATGGCCTCTGGTGATCTTCGTCGCAATCGGAGCAGGAAAGAGCGAAGTGCGATGCGAGAGGGACGGCGATTGCGAAGATGAAGAAGATGAAGCAGGAGAGGGAAGCGCGATATGGATTGGATTGATCGTTTATGCAAATCCATTTCAGGAAGGATTCTAACCTTCTTAACTCCGGTGCTTCTAATTCTGATTCTGATTCTTGCGAATCCATTGGAGATGGAGATGGAGATTTCTTGTCTCCGTTTTTCATAGCTTCGGAACAGGGGAGCGGGAGATTTTGGTGCTTCAACAACCAAAATAACGAGAAACAGAGAACTTAAATTAATAATAATAATAAAATATTACTACACTTTATATTTAAACTTTCACTTACCAAGTTTTTATAAAAATATTTAAAAATATTCTTATCTCTATTACGCAACCACGGTAAGAATTTGTTAGGCTTCACAGCAGTTACGCCTAAAGAAGGTTATACAGCAGAATTTATTATGTTTCACAACAGTTACGCCAGAAAGAAGATTACACAGCAGTTACGCCAGAAAGAAGATTACACAGCAGTTATTATGTTATACAATAATATGATATTGTTCACAGCAGTTACTATGTTATACAATGATATGATTAAGTATACTCTCGGGTAGTTTTACTTTTAAGTTTTTTTAAAAAAAATCCATATTATTGGAGATACAATTTATTATTTATAAATTTATCTTACTATAATATATAAATAAAAACTATTTATTTACCTTTCATATGGGTACTAATTGTACCAACTATTTATATTTTTATGAATTAATATAATCTTTGGACTCTCTGGATCAATTGAGAGAGGCGGCAACGAGACAAACAAACGTCAGAAGTGGGGCCCATTGGAAGCAATGTCCACAGTGGAGTTGCCACGTATTAGTTTTTTTAATTACTGTTGCTCTTGATTCGATTTCTTTGTTTGAAGGGACTCTGTAATCTCCACGTGGTGCTTAGGTGGCTGATTTTTTTTTACCACGCTGGCTATGCTGATTGGTTGCTTCCTTTTTAAATATACCACTCTAGTACGGCTTCGTTATTATTTTTGGGGAAAAGTAGGGTGTCTTTGATTGGTTATTTGAAAACCACTATGATTTGTATTTTATGTTTTTAATATATTTTAATTAAAAGTTAAAAACTATATTATTTATAAAAACAATTAATTATATTAAATTAATAAAAACAATTAATTATATTAAATTAATAAAAAAAATTACATCAGATATTCTAATTCATAAATTCACAAACCAAATTTACCATCTAAATATTCACGTACAAAATAAATATGGTTATTTAAATATCTCGCCAGATATTTTCAAACCTCTATAATTATAGGCACTCTAGCAATCTTGATTTCTAAAAGAATAACGACCATTAAATATGTTGATATCATATCTATAATTTTAGGGGCTTTGACAATCTCGATGTTCTTGATCATATTTAGAAGTTTGTGAAGACCCGGAATTGAAAATATATAGAAGAATGTGTGCTGCTCGGAATAAGATGATAATAATGTGCTGGTTGGATTGATTGTGGCTTTAGTCTTGGCTATGGCAATCTTCATTGTGTGTCGACCATAGACGACGAGGAGAGTTACTATCTATCGTTGTTCCGAATGTATTTCTGAGCGTGGATGAAGGGAAATTTCATCCACAATCTCATAATCTGTTGTTTGGATAGATTGATGTTTTCATTTCCATTTGTCCAAAGTCTATAACTACATTGCCTTGTTAATATCTTCATCTGCATTATTGAGACAGATCCAAACATGGTATAATGTAATTTTAGCCGAGTTAGTTCGAGCCCCTTGAGGTAAAAAAGCAGGCAGAAAGGGATGGGTTTTATAAGAGCAATGACTGGAAAAGTTAACGCCCATGTTAGAGAACATAAACCCAACTCTAGCCGTCTCTCCTCGTGGATAAGAAGCATCCAACATCTGCTTAGTCTGAGATCACACCTCGGGAGAAGAGAACGAAACATTCTTTATAAGTGTGTGAAAATCTTCCCCTAACATACGTGTTTTAAAAACCTTGAGGGGAAGCCCGGAAGGGCAAGCTAATGAAGATAATATTTGTTAGCAGTGAGCTTGGAATGTTACAAATGATATCAGAGCCAGACACTGGGCGGTGTGTTAACGAGGACGCTGGACTTCGAAGGGGGTGGTTTGTGATATCCCACATCGATTGGAGAGAAACGAGTACCAGCGAGGATGTTGGGCCCCAATGGTGGGTGGATTGTGAGATCCCACATCGGTTGGAGAGGGGAACGAAGCATTCTTTATAAGGGTGTGGAAACCTCTCCCTAGCAAATGACACTAGGCGGTGTGCGAGCGAGGACGTTGAGCACCGAAAGGGGTGGATTTTGAGATCTCACATCGCTTGGAGAGAGAAACAAGTGACAGCGAGTACGCTGGACCCCAATGGGGGGTGGATTGTAGAATCCTACGTCGGTTGGAGAGGGGAATGAAGCATTCTTTATAAGGACGTAAAAACATCTCCCTAACAGACGTGTTTTAAAAACCTCAAGGGCAAGCCCAAAAAGAAAAGCCAAAAGAGGACAATATCTACTAGCGGTCGACTTAGACTGTTACATAGTCATTGCTTCGGTATTCAAGAATGTTGGAGTCCCAAAGAGTTAGTAAAACGTCTCCTTAAGACAGGTTGACTAGACCAATGTTTCTGCTCATTGTTCTTTAAATCTTAATTATAGAATACAATGGCCCTCTCTCACAGATGGAGTATATACTGAACTGGTCACTAATCATGAAACCAGCTAGGCTATAAAAGAGCTGGGTGGGCAGGGAAAACGAAAACTCCCTCAAACTGGATAACATCATTTCATAAAGAAGAAGGAAAGAGATTGAGAGATCAAAATGGTAAACTTAGGCAGAGAAAATGGCTGGAATGGGCCAAGAGTTGGGTAGGACCCTTCCCTGTTAAGGTACCAGCCAACAAAGACAGTCTTATTTCCTGTCTTAATCAGAGAACAAAGCACATGCTTAACTACAGATACACGTGGTTTAGACCCACAGTTACAGAGAGGATTCAACATCACCAAAATAGGCATATATTGGATCAATAATGTCAAAATGATATACAGTTATTCTCAAGTTCTAGACTGCACATGATGATAAGAACTAAAGGTGATTTAGTTTGAAGAATATATGGAATAGAAGATACATACTTGAAGAATTGAATACCAAAGAAGACTCAGAGCAGGCCTTCCAAACTTCTCCACCAGTTGAATTGAAGAACAAATTCAGATGGGAAATCATCCTGATATTGAACCTCTATTTTCTTCATTACAACAATATAACATCAGTATGTATCATAACTACAAAATCATTCGATTCTTGGACAATGATGTTTGCAGTAATCATCACAGAATCAAAATCAAGTTGGGTCATCAAACCTATATCGTTTCTGTAAAAGTGAGGCTTTGTAACAGTCTAAGCTCACCGCTAATAGATATTGTTCGTTTTGGTCTGTTATGTATCGTCATCCGCCTCACAATTTTAAAATGCGTCTACTAGGGAGAGGTTTCCACACCCTTAGGAGGAATGCTTCGTTCTCCTCTCCAATCAATGTGAGATCTCACAATCCACCCCCTTCAGGGCCCAGCGTCCTCGCTGGCACACCGCCCGGTGTCTGGCTCTGATACCATTTGTAACAGCCCAAGTCCACCGCTAGCAGATATTGTCCGCTTTGGCCCATAACGTATCACCATCAACCTCACAATTTTAAAACACGTCTACTAGGGAGAGACTTCACACCCTTACGAGGAATGATTCGTTCTCCTCTTCAGCTGATGTGGGATCTCACAATCCATCCCCCTTGGGAGCCCGCATCTTCGCTGGCACACCACCTAGTGTCTGGCTCTGATACCATTTGTAACCGTCCAAGCCCACCGCTAACAGATATTGTCCGCTTTGGCCCGTAACATATCGCCGTCATCTCACAATTTTAAAACGCGTCTACTAGAGAGAGGTTTCCACACCCTTATGAGGAATGTTTCGTTTTCCTCTCCGACCGATGTGAGATCTCATAGGCATAGTTTAGCATTTGACATTTCAAGCACATAGAACAGAAAAGGCTATTAACTCATAAACTATTATCAATACCCATTACCTAAAAATATACAAACATATATTGCACATACAGATTTATGAATCATACTTCATTTTCTATACAATAAGCAGAGTTGTGGAAAATGCCCTCCTCCACGGCTAAGATCTGGCAAAGACACCCCAGATTTTAGCACGGCTAAGACTTACCAACAGCTTCTTTGACCCCTCAACATTCATTTCAACAAGCTTTTGTAGATACAAACCAGCACCAGCAGCAGCCATCAGCTTTCTACACTTGCTTGAAATCACAACCGAGGCTAATAATGAAACAGGGTACTTCTTATCCAGATTCAAGATTGAAGGGTCTAAGAGATGAACTGCACTTACAATTCCCCTCTCCTCTTTCTGGAAAATTCTTCTATTACCATTATATTGTAATAGAGAAGACAACGCCTTAGCAGCTGCTGTTTTCTCATCAACAGATTTACCATCCAACATATTAACTAAGGGAGTGATGAATCCAGATTCCCCCATTTCTTTTCTCGCTTTTGTGCACAAGCTGAGCTCGTAAACTGCTCGAGCTGCTGCAATTCGCGCACCTAATACTCCGCAACTCAAAACTGGAAGAAGCCGATCAAGAAATCCCTCTGAAATAAGAGTTTCTGCAATGGGGGAATAAGAAGCCAAGAGGCTCAAAAGCTCCACACACACTTCAAGACTACGAACTGATGGAACCGAATCCCAGAAAATTTTCAAGAACTCGATCCCACCTTCTTTAACGATCAAGAGCTTCAAATTATCATCATCTACAACTAAATTACACAAACAACCAATTGCATTTTCTTGAGCCAATGGAGTTCCCGAGGTCAAAAGCCCCAAAAGAACTATAACCCCATTTTCTTCGATGAAATTCTCTTTGATTTTGTTAAATGATGCAAGATTTCTCAAAACCGCAGCTGCAGAGGCTTGAGAACCGGGAGTTCCGGCCTCACAAATCTCCAACAGAGATGAAATCCCTCCTCTTGAACCGATTGACATAGCATTTTGCTTGGAAATACTCAGAAGTTGTAGGGCTAAACAGGCCTTCTCTTTTGCAAAACCGCTACCAGAATCGAGAATCCTCAGCAAATGATTCAAAAGCACTATTCCTTCAGCAATCATTACATTCTTAACGCCATCCACCGTAGAAACAATAGAAATAGCAGCAACAGCTCTCTCCTTCAATTCTAAAGAACTGGAATCCAGTAGCCGAACCAGAACAGGAACAGCCCCTTGAGCCGCAGCAATGGTGACATTCTTATCATCCTCATTCAACAACTGCAACAGCGAATCAATAGCCAATACTCTGGATTCAATGCTCCCAATCTGTAACCTAGTGATCAAATTCCTGGACTCCGCCCGCACGGCCTCCCTTCTAGATGAAGAACTCGAAACCACACCGTCGTGAAGAATCTCACTTCTAATCAACACATCACCGTCTTTGAGTAGGCAGTCTAACTTCGTGAGAACGGAGAGAATATCGCTTTGAGTCTTGAGTTTACCATCGGAAACTCCCGGATTGCGGCATTTGTGCGAGAGAGAAGCCGCCTGAGTAAGAGTTTCTATAACAGAATGAAGGAAATCGAGAGAGAGCGGATTGGAAGAAGAGTTTGGAAACTCAGAAACATCGATCAATTGAGCGCGAAGATCCGAGAGTTTGGCGGCCATGGAAGACCATTTGCCCTTGAAATCGTTGATGAGTGGAATATCGTCAAGAACAGAAGAAATTAGGTTGTTAGAGAGAAGGAAATGGCTGTTTTCTGGAGGTATTTTCATGGCGTTGAGTGAAGGAAGGAAGGATGGAGACGGAGATTCTACAAGGAAGAATCTGCGAAGGTATGAGAACGCCACCAAAATTTGCAGGTACTTGTAGAAGAAAATCTCTCACACAAATAAATAAATAATATTAATAATAAATTATAAAATTATTAGTCTGGTCACGTGACCCACCAAAAAAAAATAGAATTATAATTAAATCCTATCTAAATTATAAAATTATTATAAAAATAAAAAATATTTGCTTTTTTTTTTTGTAGCATATATTAGAGTGATTGTGACTCGTAAATATTTGATATTTGAGCGGAATGTTATATTTTTTTTTAATAATTAAAAAAAATCCAACCACTCCAGACCTTCTCCACCCAATTTTTTTTTCAAAAAATTAGGTTAATATTTATTTAAATTTGATATATAATTAGATGAAATTAAAATCGACACAATTTTGAAAATGTACGAGTAAAATTGATTTTTGTGCGTTATTTTTATATAATTTATGGTATGGAATACTTTTTTCCCCATTTTTTTAATAACTTCGACATCTTAGGTCAAATTGTTAATTAATTATTTTTGTAATTTAATAAAAGTCGTTAAATTAGTTTATTGTTGATTTTTTAAATAATATTTTGTTTCTATTAACTTTCCTTTATAAATTGTGAAAATATGTTTACATACGGTCTTTTATTACATAAAAAAAATATTATTATTATTTAAATAATTTTGATAAAAATTATTAAATTCGAGATTTATTAAAAAAAAAAACAATAAATAAAAAATGGGCTGTGTGTTAATTAAGAAGGCGGCCTCTTTTGTCTCCTTATCTATTAAAAAACATTATGTTCTAATATAATTGTTATTTATGGGTCGAGTGTTTAATACATTTTTTAATTTTTAATTTTATATTTAATAAAACTTGTTTAATTTAAAAAAATTTAAGAAATTAAATTTATCATTTTAATTATCTTCACAAAAGAATTTATTCTTTGAGTGAGATAATACAACTCCAAAAGAAATTATTTTCCTCTCATAAATAAATATTTGTGCTTATGGTCTTGAATTAGTATTTCATGAGAATATTTATTGAATTATTCTTTGAGTGTTATTTTAATTCATAATGTTAATTAACAGTATTATTTTGGGCGTAAGTATAAGAAATAATTATCATAAACAACGTTATTATGAATTTTCTAAGAATTTATTCATGTTTTCTAATGTGCTAAAGTGTGAGTGTTTTCCACGAAGAGTTGTGTTCAACAATCTGTATCAGAGCAAGGTTGGTGTAGGTTGGTTAGATCTCTTGGAATTCTTAGTATGCTCTATGGTTGCAGGTTTGTCTGATCTTCCACATCTGAAACGATTTCTTGAGATTATTAGTATGTGAGTTTCTTATCGTGAGTAGTCCACGACTCTACAAGTTTTGTGTCAAAAAAGCTTGTTTGGTATTACTGAGGTATAACTACAACACATGTGCAACATGCATGATGTCCTATTTATAAAGATAGAATCTTTGGGAGGTCGTTGGCGGGAGTGAAACTACGTCGTATAAGAGGATCCTAATGGCACTTTACGCAAATGGAGAATCAAAGCAGGCAAAATAATGTTTGTCTTCAAGACCACAATCGAATAAGAGATGTTAGAGCACATTTGAGATGACAAGACACCAAAATAAGCATGGGACACGTTCGTCATGTTGTTCTCAAAGAAGAACGATACGAGGCTACAACTTTTGGAGAACGAGCTATTATCAATCTCACAATGTGACATGACGATTGTTCAGTACTTCCATAGGGTCAAGTCTGTGTTGGAAGATTGCTAAATTAGATTCAAAGTCCGTCATTAGAGAAACTTGAATGAAAAAGATCATTATCCACATATTACATCAAGAATATAGAAGCTTCGTTATTGCTGTAGAAGGATGGCCCGCTCAACCATCCCTTGTAGAATTTTAAAATTTGTTAGCTAGCCAATAAGTCATTGCTAAGCATATGGGAGACATCACGTTAAAGGGTGAAGAAGAAACACTCTACACAAGTGAAAGTCGGAGCAACAATAAGTCGTCTACCAAACGTGGACACAAAACTGGTGACAAAGAAAGAAGTCACCAAGGAACTACACAATTTGGGAGAGCTCAGAAGAACGACAATAAAAGTTCTCAAGGGAAGAGATTTAAAGGTATTTGCTACAATTGCGGGAAGAAGGGCCACATGTTAAAGGATTGTTGGTTCAGAAAAAAAAGTCTATCAAAAGCAATGCGGCAACGTCCAAAAAGGAGATTGAGGATGAATGGGATGCAAAGACAATATGTGTCATAGAAGAAGATGAGCCAGCGCTCATGACAATGATAGAAGAACATATCGATTATGAAAATGACTGAATTATTGATTTAGGATGCTCAAACCACATGATTGACGATCAGAGTGGTGCAACGGAAGCGGGGTGGTCCTCGGAGAAAGAAGTTTTACCAAACTTGGACAACAGTGAAGAAATTCTACCGAACAAGATGGGGAGCAAACTGTACACATTTAGTTAAGTATTGATGTGCCTGAAGTGACTCAACCAAGTGAACTAGTGAAAAGGAAATGACACATCAACAAAATATAGATTAAAAAATAATTTTTAGTGATTGAACTTTCATGAAAGAAACGATTTAGTTTGTAACAATTTTGATATAAACCAAGATATCTCGACTATAGAATATGAACTTTAAAGAAGAATCAAAATTTATTATGCAATAATTGATTGAAGCTACTCTAAATGAAGTTTCATTTATTTTTAGATGGTTATAAATTTTTAGTGGAGGATTGATAATTTAGAGTTGTGATATTTCATCGATGTATTTTAAAACGTAACTTTTTAAAACTTAACAAATAAAAGATTAAATTGTTAAATTTTTAACATTAATTATGAATGATAGATTAAAAGTAATATATAATATTAAAATTTTAAAACGAATTTAAAAACCAAAACTTATTTTTGATGAGTCCATCAAGATTGAAGCAACCGTGAGTTTTTTCAATCGGACGGCCAGGAGAAAGTAAACGAGTTGGGACCCACATTTGAAGATTAAACCTCACCTGTATCCAAACCCATCCTTCTCTTCTATCTAGGGTTTTCGCTCACTGAACTTTCGCCCAAGAATTCTCTCTTCTACCAACACCTCGCTATCTAATTTGAATTTTGACCTCACCCAATCCGATTCGCTTCCCAGGGCGTCCCAGATAATCCAACTTTGTAAGTTTGCTTCACTCTTTCATCATCCCTGCCTGCTCTGGCTCGAGTTTTCCTCGAGAAATCTTGCAATTTCTGAGCGTTGATTTTCATTTTTGTAATTATTGTTTGGAATTTGAATATTCTGCGTGTGGGAAAGTGGGAGAGAGCGTTGTATTTTCGTTTTTATCTATATGGGGAAATCTGGGACTCGAAAGAAGAAGGGTGGTTCGAATCATGCTTCTTCGGCTGTTAATTCGACTCCAAATGCTAATGGGGGTGTTGATTTAGATTCTTCTATCTTTTTGAAAAGAGCTCATGAGTTGAAAGAAGAGGGGAATAAAAGGTTCCAGAATAAGGATTTTGTTGGTGCTCTTGAACAGTATGAAAGTGCGCTTCGTCTTACTCCCAAAACCCACCCTGATCGAGCTGTGTTTCATAGCAATAGAGCCGCTTGTTTGATGCAAATGAAACCAATTGATTATGATACTGTTATTGCTGAGTGTACCATGGCCCTCCAGGTTCAGCCCCAATTTGTTCGTGCTCTCCTTCGGAGAGCTCGTGCTCTTGAGGCCATTGGGAAGTATGAAATGGCAATGCAGGACGTGCAGGTCTTGTTGGCCGTCGATCCTAACCATCGAGATGCTCTTGACATCGCCCAGCGGTTGAGGGCTGCTGTGGGACCTCGCCAGGAGGCTCAACAGGACCTTCAGAGCCGTCCGTCCCCTGCTGCTTTAGGTGCCTCGGCTGTTGGTGCTCCCATTCCAGGCTTAGGTCCATGTTTGCCTGCTCGACCAGTTCAGAAGAAAGTGGCAGCCTCCATGGGGGGTGCTACAGTACTGCTAAATAGTAAAGTGGAGAAGCATCAGGGTGTTCTAACTACTGAAATTGGCCCAACTGAACCGAAATTGCAATTTCCCAAAGTAGTCTTGAAGCCTTCAAGTGGGTCTTCTAAGGCTCCTAATGTAAGTGAAGATAAACTTAAGGAAGATTCACTTTCTTCCTTGTCATCGCGTGCTCAAAGTCGAATCCAAGAACCTAAGGCTCTGTTGAGGCCTTTGAAGCTTGTCTATGACCATGACATAAGGCTTGCCATGATGCCAGTGAATTGCGGATTCAAAGATCTTAGAGAGATTGTGAGCAAACGTTTTCCCTCGTCAAAATCTGTTTTGATCAAGTATAAGGACGCAGATGGGGATCTGGTGACGATAACCTGTACAAGTGAACTCCGACTGGCGGAGTTTTGTGCCGATAGCTTTGTTCCTAAGGACCCTGAAGTAGATAAACCTGCTTCATTTGGAATGCTTAGATTGCATGTTGTAGAGGTGAGTCCTGAGCAAGAACCACCTTTGTTGGAAGAAGAGGACGAGAAACCTATCGAGAGTGAAGAATCCAAGGGAGATGACAGTGGGCACGTTTCACCTCTCGGGGAGTCAGTAGCAGAAGCTACTGATTCTGAAAATGATAAGATAGAGAAAGAAGTTCCGAAGGAAAACCCAGGAGCTTTGGAAGATCCCGAATGCAAGGAAGTTGAGATGGACGATTGGTTATTTGAATTCGCTCAACTTTTCCGAACGCATGTTGGTATTGATCCAGATGCCCATATAGATTTACATGAGCTCGGAATGGAGCTCTGCTCCGAGGCCCTTGAGGAGACAGTAACTAGTGAAGAAGCTCAGAAGCATTTTAACAAGGCAGCATCAAAATTCCAGGAGGTTGCTGCCTTAGCTTTCTTCAACTGGGGTAATGTTCATATGTGTGCTGCAAGGAAACGTATTCCTTTAGATGAGTCGTCTGGAAAGGATATCGTGGCAGAGCAGCTTCAAACTGCTTATGAATGGGTGAAGGAGAAGTACACCCTAGCAAGAGAGAAATATGAAGAGGCGCTTTTGATCAAGCCCGACTTTTATGAAGGTCTATTGGCTCTTGGCCAACAGCAGTTCGAAATGGCTAAACTTCATTGGTCTTTTGCACTAGCTAAGAAAATCGACCTCTCAAGTTGGGATTTTACAGAAACACTTGAACTTTTCGACAGTGCAGAAGAGAAAATGAAAGTAGCGACCGAGATGTGGGAAAAAATGGAGGAGCAGAGGGCGAAAGAGCCAAAAGATCCAACCACAAGCAAGAGGGAAGAGTTACTGAAGCGACGAAAGAAACAGGCAGGTAATGCAGACAGTGAAATGCAGGGAATAGGTGGTCAGTTTGAGGTTTCATCCAATGAAACTGCTGAGCAAGCAGCACTAATGAAATCCCAGATCCATCTTTTCTGGGGAAATATGCTGTTTGAGAGGTCCCAAGTTGAATGTAAAATAGGAACAGGAGATTGGAAGAAGAACCTCGATGCTGCTGTAGAGCGTTTCCGACTCGCTGGAGCTTCGGAGGCTGACATTTCTGTCGTTTTGAAGAATCATTGTTCGAATGAAAATGCCGTGGAAGGCGACGACAAGACGAGTCTAGACATAAACAGCAAAGCGAATCAAGAAAAGGAAGATATATCATTAAGGAGGTCGATCAAGCATCTGGGTAGCTGATACATTATAAAACCGAATGCCAAAATTCATTACAGCAAACCAAAGAAAAGAAATCACATTGTTTCAGCCTGGCACGAGGAGGATGGGTGGCTCCTTTCGACCGTCGCATTGGAGGATTGCCCGACAGTCGTAGCGGGCAGGTTATGAACTCGGAGTGGTAACTTTCTTCATAATTTGACAAGTAAGCAAATAATTTGTGTGGTCAGATTGATTGATGATTTTTGTGTTGAAGAAACGAAATGAACTGATATATTGTGGTTTTGCCTCAGCATAAGTTTTACCATATTGTGGTCAGATTTTGTTGTTGCATATTTGTTTCCCTTCCCATATTCTTGATGAGCATGTCACTTCATGTAATATCATAGCAACTGTGTGGCTGGAACTGTGACATAAATTGAAGGAATGTACTAAGCTAGTTGTTCTAGTTGAGATGAGGATCACGGAGTGGAGATTCTCCTTTTTTTTTCCAGTTTTTTATATGTTTATAAAAATTATTCATTTGAGAGAATTTTTTGAATGGGTAATTTCTGTTTTTAAAATAGCATGTGTTCTAATAAATTTCATAAAGAAAAATTTAAAATTTAATTTTATAACAGGTTTCTTTTAACCTTTAAAAAAAGATATTGGACGTAGTCAAAACAGGAAATATATATATATATATATATATAGAAAAAGAGTTGTGATGGAAGTCTGAGGAGGGACCCGGGAGAGATTTCTCTCAACAAGACTGGAGCCTGGAGCAAAACAAGATGGAGAATCGGCCGAGAATAAGGGAGGGACCAAGGGAAGATTTCTTCCTGTTAGCTAAACGAGACTAGAGACGGGTTACATTCCCCGTCCTTGGCCCCACTCCTCTTGCCCCCACTTTTAGTACCCCAAATTGAGTTTGTACGGTAAGTGAACGTTCTATATGACATTCAATTACGTGCTATTAAATTAAATGAATGTATATGTTTTATGTGATATATGTGCACTCATGTATGATTCATCGTTATTTTGTATCATTATGTACACTTGTCAAACCTCTCCTTGGTCCCTCCTAAGATACCATAAACATAATTATAAATAAATTTTACCGGGCAGCACAAATATGAATTTTGTACCGGCTATTACAAAAGACCACAATTTTGAATGTACATTTTGTGAAATGTATGAAAATGTTATTGTTCATCATATACTAAACTATGAATTTATATTTGACACCTCAAGCAAGTTAAATGCTCATATGATCCTGCATTACTTTTTCAGTTATGTAAAGTACGGTGCGTATGCTCATGATATTGTTTGTGTTCCTTTCCTTTTCATTGGTTTCAATAGTGTGGGCATGTGATTACACATAGTCAAGCTTAGGGGATGCATTAACGAGCCCGCCTAGTGAGTCCATGTGCATATAAAATACACTATGCATCCAGTATTAACCGAAAATGAAAGTAGAATCCAAAGAACATCCGTGAAATTAGATCCCAAAAGTCATTTTTGAGATTCTTGGTCAAAATCCTAGATGTCATTTTCTTTTTATATGCTTTTCTAAAAAAAAAATAATAAAATAGTTTTCTTTATTTGTTTGAGACTATTCAACCAACTATTCAACCAAAACCATAAAAAATCAGTTAGATTAAATTTTTTTTATTCACGAATTTTTTAAAAATTGAAATTTTGGTTCGATTTAGGTGACATTTTTTTGGTCGGCGGAAAAACAGGATTACAACTCAACTCTATACTACTTTTAAAAGAAATTAAGAATATCTAATAATGGTAACCAATGTTAGTGATGCAACAGAACCCAACTCTACTTTACTTTTAAAAAAATTAAGAACATTTAATGATTATAACTTATTTAGTGATGCGTTTTGACTGGTATATGTTTCATATTTAAATTTTATAAGATTTTAATTATTAAGGTAAAATATACTATGATTAGATTTTAAAAAAAAAAAACTATAATCCAAAAAAGTAGAACTACCCTAACGACCGGCGTAGGAAACGACGCTCACCCTTAACTAACTGATCTTCCGCATTCCGCAGGCGGGAAGTTGAAAATCCGGAAGGAAGATCTTCTTGATCTTATCCACACTCAAATCTCCACTGTTTCATTGATTCATTCATATATTCACTCTAACAATCTTCTCTCATTTTCATCTTTCTACTTCGATTCCATTTTTCTGCAAGCAATGTCTCCACCTTTCATCGCTAATGCCGACGTTTCCGCCGTCAATGCAGCTTCTCCGCCGGTGATCGGCCCGGTTTCTTCTGAGTGTAGCGAACTGCAAGCCCACCGTATCGATCAACCTCTCCCTTTCCCCTCTGTTCTCAAAAACCCGTTCAAATTCGTCGATGGCCCTTCTAGCTCCGCCGCTGGCAATCCGGGTAATTATTATGGATACATCATTTATGTATCTTCCGGTTACGAGATTTTAGCCTTGATAACTTGTTTTTGGTACACTGTTTGGTATTTAGTTAATTATTTATTATACGCATGCAGATGAGATCGCGAAGCTGTTTCCTAGTCTCTTCGGTCAACCGTCGGCAATGTTGGTGCCAAGTGATTCCAGTTTGGTACAGATGAATCAGAAATTGAAGATTGGAGTTGTGCTGTCTGGTGGCCAAGCACCCGGAGGACATAATGTGATTTCTGGACTATTTGGTAGGTTCTTATTTTGTCCAGATTTATAAATAACGAATGAATGTTTGTTTTTCTGTTCAAGCTGTGGGTTAATTAGCAGCATCTACGATTTTGGTGAAGACTATCTACAGGATCATGCAAAAGGAAGCACGTTGTATGGATTCAAGGGTGGCCCTGCAGGGATCATGAAGTGCAAATATGTAGAACTCACCGCAGAATCTATCTACCCATATCGCAATCAGGTTAGTATGATCAAAGAATGTTAGTGTGAATATGTGTAGTCTTGATGCGAAGTGGTTGCCATTTGAATGCGGTTCTTGATTTAGATGCAAATTTCTTTTATCAGGGTGGTTTTGATATGATATGCAGTGGGAGGGATAAGATTGAAACTCTAGAACAGGTGATACTCATTCTTTCCTGAATTAGCATTATGAGACGCCTTAGTTGTAGTGAAGGCATAAATTGACTGTTTGGTTCAATTTTCAGTTTAAACAAGCTGAAGAAACAGCTCAGAAGCTTGATCTTGATGGGCTTGTTGTAATTGGTGGAGATGACTCCAACACAAATGCTTGTCTCCTCGCTGAATACCTTAGGTACTTTAGAGAACTATGAAATTCTCTTTCGAATTCTCCCTCTCATGATCATATATGGATAAGCTATTATACATGATTTTGGGTGCTACTAAACTAAGGATGAGTAATTACCCAAGGGTTCATATATGGATAAGCTGTTATGTATTTTTCCCTTGTATTTGGTTGCTTTTCAAATCAGGAGTACAAATTTGAAAACCAGAGTAATTGGTTGCCCAAAAACTATTGATGGTGATCTCAAGTGCAAAGAAGTCCCCACAAGCTTTGGATTTGATACTGCTTGCAAGGTCCTCACTTCTCTTTGGAACTGCTTTAGAATTCATATTTTCTTATAGACAACTTCGATGAATGTTGCAAAGTTGAAGTAGTTTCTTCAATAATTCAAGTAAAATAGGAATGTTGCATGCATGAGATGAGGTTCTTAATAGGCTCTGCTGATGTTTTTGCAGATATATTCAGAAATGATTGGTAATGTGATGGTTGATGCTCGATCAACAGGAAAATATTATCACTGTAAGCATTTTGCTTAATGAAAATAAAACTAGAAATGGATCTGATCTGCTGATATTTTCATAATAACTGAATTCTTGAGGACTTCAATTATCAGTATTTCGAGTTCGGATTTATCGTTAGTCCACGTTCTATCCATCATTGTTCCCGTTCTATCCATCATTGTTCCCGTTCACCGGTTCTCTACTCGACTATAAGCTATGCCATTTTCTATACCATTCTGTGGATCTTAAAGTTCCTAAATTCTTATCTTGTCCGTTTCAAAAAATTGAAAAAAACATATATCTGGTTGCTTCACCTGCCAAAAATAGAGCACTTCTCTCTGTTTGATTTCATATTTCTATTCCCTACTGGATCTGCCTAATGCAACATTGTATTGATTCATTGTTAATGTTGATACTCAAGCAAATTGTCATATGGCATTAATAGTGTAAATATATCCACAGTTGTACGGCTCATGGGTCGTGCTGCTTCTCACATCACACTGGAATGTGCTTTGCAAACTCATCCAAACATTACTATTATTGGAGAAGAGGTAGCTGCTTTACTTAAACTACTTGAGACAGAAATCTTAAGGCATTTACTCATCCAAGGGTTTGTTTGAAAATCTGTTCTTTTCCACCTAGTTGATTCATGGAGATTTAACATAATCAATTGATTGATCGTAAATGTATGCAGGCGAAAACAGTTCCAGACATTAAATATTCTCGTTTTTAGATATAGTTTTAGTTTATAGGGTGCTCCTAATTTTCAACTTGTTTTGCAGGTTGCAGCTAAGAAGCTTACCTTGAAAAACGTTACAGACTACATTGTGGATGTAATTAGTGAACGTTCCGAACTTGGTTATAATTATGGTGTCGTACTAATTCCCGAGGGTCTGATTGACTTCATTCCTGAGGTACTGCGCTTGTTAATATAGTCAATTGTGTTTATTTCTTTAGCTTGTATGCTCATCATCCACTAAACCCAAGATACTTGATATCAATATATCATTCTTGAACTGGTACTCATTTATAACCTGCTTTCTCCAGGTCCAGCAGCTTATTGCAGAACTTAATGAAATTCTGGCCCATGATATTGTAGATGAGGATGGAATATGGAAAAAGAAACTTACAACTCAATCTCATCAACTTTTTGAATTTTTCCCACAAGCAATACAAGAACAATTGTTGCTTGAAAGAGATCCACATGGCAATGTCCAAGTAAGTATTTTTTGTAGTTGTTTTACTATCTTTTCATAGGTTTTCTAGTTTGATGAACTACATTAGGTTTCTTACATGTCAGGTTGCTAAAATAGAAACTGAGAAAATGCTTATTCAAATGGTTGAAACTGAGTTGGAAAAGAGGAGGCTAGAAGGTGCATATAATGGTGGCCAATTCAAGGGGCAGTCGCATTTCTTTGGGTACCTATTCTGTTCGTGCTTGAACTTCTGCTATTTTAAGTAGACGTTCCTGTTTTTATCACATATTGTGTTTAGCTCTACACAGGTCTATAACCTTTTAAGCTTGTGTATAATTTGACTCTGTTTAATTCTTCTTCTCATTTATAGGTATGAAGGGAGATGTGGTTTACCCACACACTTCGATTCAACATATTGCTATGCTTTGGGTTACACTGCTGGAGCTCTCCTTCAGAGTGGAAAAACTGGACTGATATCATCGGTGTGTCTTTCC
Source organism: Cucurbita ficifolia (assembly GCA_033971965.1). Classification (NCBI taxonomy): domain Eukaryota; kingdom Viridiplantae; phylum Streptophyta; class Magnoliopsida; order Cucurbitales; family Cucurbitaceae; genus Cucurbita; species Cucurbita ficifolia. Next base: position 5,779,820 of record CM066974.1, read on the forward strand.
CACTTCCTGAGCGTTTTAGTCTCTAACCTTTTAACCTTTCATTTATATTTTCTTGTTATCAGTTTATTTATGAGATCCACCTTGGTTGGATAGGGGAAGGAAGCATTCCTTATAAGGGTGTGGAAACCTCCCCTAGTAGACACGTTTTAAAATCGTGAGGCTGACGGCGATATGTAACGGGCTAAAGCGGACAATATTTGCTAGCGGTGGGCTTAGATTGTTACAAATGGTATCAGAGCTAGGCACTGGGCGGTGTGCCAGAGAGGATGTTGGCTCCCAAGGAGGTGGATTGTGAGATCCCACATCGGTTGGAGAGGGGAACGAAGCATTACTTATAAGGGTGTGGAAACCTCTCCCTAGTAGACGCGTTTTAAAACCGTTGACGACAATACATAATGGGCTAAAGCGGACAATATCTACTAGCTGTGAGCTTGAGCTGGTACAATTATTTTCCTGCTTATATGTTAGTTATGCATACCAGGTAGGAAGTTTGGCCGCCCCAGTTGAAGATTGGACGGCTGGCGGAACTGCATTGACTTCATTAATGGATGTGGAGAGGAGACACGGTATGCTTACTTCATGAAAACGTGCCTTCCTTTTCTCTTGCTATTATTTGGTCTCTAGAATAAGGAAACGAAATGACAGGGTATAAAGAATCCATCCCAAATGAGAACAAATGATTTTAAATCAAATTCACAAGTGAGTGATAAAGATTACAAGAATACAGTTTTGGAGTCGATGAATTAAAAAGATTTTCTATCTTAACAACTTTGAAAGGCTTTGGAACAGAACATTTTCATGAAGTCTAAGCTTAACTTAATGTTCATCATTTGATCTCTTTCTAAAGGTAAGAGTTCATGTGGCAGGTAAGTTCAAGCCTGTGATCAAGAAGGCAATGGTGGAACTCAATGGTAATATTCTCAAAAGAGCTTTATTACTACTACTACAACCTTCCTTCTTCACTCGCATGCACTAAAATTCTATGATTCTGTGGGTTAGGTGCACCTTTCAAGAAATTTGCATTGTTTAGAGAGCAGTGGGCAGTCGAGAACCAATATATCAGTCCAGGTTGGTATTCTTAACTTTCCAAGGGCTGGAAAACACTTTTTTTTTTTTTTTCTTCACTTATATATACTTTTTTAAGCACTTAGAAAGTCCGATCCAAACGTAACATTTCACACCATTTTCTCGTCTACTAATCTTGCTAGTCACTGGTTCTTAGAAGAAAAATACCAATCTTCTTTTTGTTACATTCCTGCACTATTTTTTTTTTAGTCCAATTCAAGAAATGGAACCTTAAAATACTTGCTCGATTTGGTTTTGATCTACTTGCAGGTCCAATTCAATTTGTTGGTCCTACGTCAAATGTGCTTAATCATACTTTGTTGTTGGAACTCGGGGCTCAAGCATGACCATATTTGACTATGAGCTCCCCCAAGAAAGAGAAAAAAATGAACTATCTCTGCGTATTGATCTTAGATTGTTGTGATTCTCATTGAAACTTTTTTTTAGATAGCTATTTCTATTTATAGTGTTTAGGAATAAGATCTTTTGGAATGAATGAATATATGGTAATCTTTATGATATTCAAATAACTTCCCTATATTGTAAAAAAAAAAAAGAGAAGAGGTGGATTTCTAATAGCACCCCTTCATTAAGTGATACTTTGAAACGTGTTTGGTTTAATTACTGAATCACTTCCCGGATCCAATTCTAAATTACGTTTCAGGAAGGATTCATCAACATATTTTTATACATATATTATGTTATATAGAGTCAAAATTGTAGTAAGGTGTTAGGATTCAACTCGAACCAGAGAACCAGAGTAAGGTGTTAGGATTCAACCTTACAAGTTATTTTCTTCCGAGAGAAAATTAAAGCATGATTTGGATTTGTTGAAAGATTTCTTAAAATTAGTTTAACCAACAAATTTATTCTCCCATAAATTAAAAAAAAAAGTTTAAATAATTTAATTTTAAAAAGTATTTAAATGGTTGAAAATAAATAAACGTTACTTAAAATAATTTTTAAAATGCAATTATTCAAAAAAAGGAAGAAAAAAACTCGATGAAACTCAATCCAATCAAATAGAAGCTAAATCTCCAACGAACAAAGTGGATTTTGAATAATAATAAAGAAAGAAAGCAAAGAAAAGAAGAATCTGCCGAACAACGCGACTTTCCTCAAGATTCTCTCCTCTTCCCCCTTTGCCTTGCTTCGATCAGCGTCTTCAATGGCGTCACGGGACGAGAAGCCGTCGAAGCCCTCCAGCAGTCGGACCGGGGGTATTCGAACCCTTTCCGATCTTAACCGACGGTCGCCTGATTCCGTTGGCGACCCCGATGCTCCTCAAGAGTATTACACCGGTGGTGAGAAGAGGTCACTTTTCAGCCCTAATTTTTACTTTCTTTTCTTCTTGCTTTTAATTACGTCAATTTGTATTCCATTCCATCAGGAGAATGTTTATAAGAGTCTTCTTCCGTTTTGATACCTAATCTTAACATGTATGCCCTGAACCTTCTTCTCATGATGACCACATGGAATATGGTTTTGCATACTCAATTGAAAGGTTATGGAAAATCCATTTGATTCCGGATTCGTCAAAAAGATCGTTCCATAAATTTTGATTCCTGTTTCATCCCCATTTTGTCAATCTAGAGCTTGCATAAATTACACCTTCTCTGATTAAAGCCAAGGTAGGAAATAGGGAGAGAACCAGCTTTGCAATCAAGAAGACTCGCCTGCCCGTTCACCTCCGTTTGATCAATATTAATACCGACCAGAATTGTTGTAGAGCAACCATGGGAGACACCCGAACCATAGAGGTGTGCATGAAGTAGGAACCACCAATTTCTAAGGAAATCCCCCTCCCTCGACCAGAAAATAAGCGTGTCATCTTCATATTGGAGATGAGAGACTTCAATCTCATCATTCTCAAGCTGTTAGCTTCTCAAGATTTTTCTTTCGCAGTAGTAATGCTATGGCTAAGAGAGTCTCCACCTTGTATAAGGCCTCGCTTTGCAACAATTTTCCTCCTAGGCTGACCATTTATAAAGATAAAGAAGTTTTCCATTGAGAGGCACCCCCATGTCCACTTTCGCCATCTCTGACCAAAATCTTTAAGCTCAGAACAGCATCTATAAGTAGGACCAATCAATTTTGTTGTAAGCCTTCTCAAGGTCAAGTTTCAACAGGTGGCCTTTCTTCTTTTTAGTTTTCACTCCCCAACAGATTCTGCCTTCACAAGAACAGCATCAAGGATCTGTCTTCCCTCCACAAACACTACTCGAGCATCATCAATGAAAAGGGGAAGGGCCTTTTTCAACCTCCCCACCCGCACTTTAGCATGGATTTTCTCTTTGGAATGAGGCAGATGTACGTTTCATAGGTACCCTTGTTGATAATAGCCTTTTCAAAAAATCGCGGGGACACTGCTACTAAATCAGGCTTCACAATCTTCCATGCTTTTTTTAAAAATTTGCTAGTTGTACATCAGGGCCTGGGGAGTTTCGGTTTCCCAAATCGGAAATGGCTTTGAAAATCTCTTCCTCACTAAAAGGAACCTCAATGCTTTCTGCCATAATCAGTTCCATCGGGCCCATCTATGGAAAAAAGATGTGTTTTCATCTCCGTCCTTCAACCATTTCAATTTGCATTTCTAAAGTCTCTGTTCTTTAACAATCCTTGAAATGCAAGGATTTTTCAAGACAAAGAAAGACCCTATGAAGATGTTGAGTGTAAACATGCTTTTCCTTTCAATGATTATAGCTTTTGCTGATCTAAGAAAGAATGTGAGGTTGGATCTAATGTAATAGTTTGTTTTACTTGTCTCCCTCCCCTCCCCTCCCCTCCATTAAATGAAAGAAGAAAAATGAATGTCCGATTATTATACATTCCCACTTTTTTTTTTTTTTTTATACAAAGCTCCTTTTGGAAGTAACTCTGAGGTTGACAATATTGGCTGATGCTTATTGAATGATAACTCTGTTTCCAACTTTCAGTGGGATGCTTGTCCAAGATCCTACAAAGGGTAATGATGTGGATTCACTTTTCAATCACGCTAGGCAAATGGGAGCTGTGGAAGGCCCCATTGATCATGCCCGTTCATCAAGCTCCAGCAGCTTTACTGGAACTGGTAGGTTACTCACAGGAGAAACTGTACGTTCTGCACCTGATCAGCCCGAGAACGTTGTTCACAATATTGTATTCTGGAGTAATGGTTTTACCGTAAATGATAGCCCTTTGAGGAGGTTGGATGATCCTGAAAATGCATCCTTTTTGGAGGTAGGTGAAATATAATACTGATGATGTTCTAATGAAATATTTATGTGTACGCATGCACACACGCACACGTGCATGCATCCACGGATAAATTAAGAGCGGAAACAACGTGGAATGCATTTTATAGAAAATACTTGATCCTTTATAAGTGTTTGTATGGTTTTTGAATTCTTGAAGAAATGTTGCTGGATGTGTTCTTGTTTCTTTAGCTCCGTTAGGTACATTTCTTTCTTCGAATTACTGATTATTTATATTATCTTTCAGAGCATCAGAAAGTCTGAGTGCCCCAGAGAGCTTGAGCCTGCAGACAGGAGGTCCTCCGTTCATGTGAATTTAATTAGGAGGATGGAGGAATATCGTGTAAGTATCCTTATTAGATTTCACTTGTTGGTTCTACAATTCCAAGATATACGAACCGTGATAGATGATTTAAACTTACTCTTTTAAGGGTCGAGAAACTGTTTGAGTCGATAGTTAACCGTTAAGAAACGCTAAGCATTTTTAAAGATCGTTGTATGGAGCATATAAATCCTTAGACATTGTATTTTGCATCTTGCAGGAACCAGAGAAGCCACGTCTTCCATTTCAAGGTGTAGGAAGAACTCTTGGTGGTAGCGCCCCAGCAAACGAGCCAACTGCTACTCCCACCGATGTCAATAGCAGTCCAAGCCCTTCTGCAGGCCTGGTCGTGGATGAATCGTTGCCATCAACCTCGATTCAGCTTCGGTTGGCAGATGGAACACGCATGGTAGCTCATTTCAATTACCATCACACAATCAGCGATGTTCGTGCTTTCATCGACGCATCTAGGCCGGGGGGTGCCAGGAACTATCAGCTGCAGTTGATGGGCTTCCCTCCCAAGCTTCTTAACGACCTGACTCAGACAATCGAGCAGGCTGGTCTTGCCAATTCTGTCGTAATCCAGAAGTTTTAGCAAACTAAGATAAGTTTTCTATGCATTGAAATGGTTCTCAGATTGGGAAAATTTGTGATGTATATGTTCATGTTCTGTGTCAGAAGACATTTGCTGCTATAAGTTACTGCTATGAGTATGTTTTTTCAGCTGAAGAGGTTCGGAAAACCCTTTCTTACGGTATGCCACGTTTGGGAGTGATTTTGAAATTGTTAAAATCACTTTGATATTTAATCGGTTAGGACATGTTAGATTTTGAATCTGACAAGAACGATTATAATCATTTCAAAATCACTCTCAAATATACTACGATTTCACGATCCAAGGCAAGCTCGAGAAAGGTAGAGTAGAGTAGGCACATGGTTCCTTCCTTCCAAATAAGGGGAGAGCTTTGGATTTAAGCATAAGAAGAGAGTCTAAAGGGTTGGCCTTGTCTCTCCATCACAGACTCAAAAGGAGTTTTGACTGATGGGCCAAATAAGACAACTACAGGGGTGAGTTAGGCATCAACAAGCTTTTATTATTATTATTATTATTATTTTATTAATTTAATTATAAGTTTTTTTTATTTTTTTTTATTTTTTTTATTGTGTCTGAGAATATTTGTTAAAATCAAGTTCTTTGTTTATAATTATTTACCGAATAGAGAATTATGATAAATTATAAATGATACAATAAAAAGAAAGAATAATAAATAGATACAAGATATTTGTTTTTAATAAAAAGAAAAATAGGATACATATGGTAAGCTGTAATTCAAGGCTAAATATTTTTAACAGTGTCTAATCGATCACTTATACTTTCAAAAGTTTATGATATGTTCTTTAACTTTCGGTTTGACATATTGTACAAAAATTATGATAGTCCTTCGATTTTGGTATTTGTTTAATTTTAATCTTTGTACTTTTAATAAATTTTATATTTAGTTATTGAAATAAATAAAAAAAAATTGAAATTAGTTAAATAATATATATATTTGAAAGTACTAATAAAAAAACTACCAGACAAATAGAGATGAGTAAAAATGAAGAAAACCTACATAAAATTAAATTAATAAATAATTATTACTTCTTAGACTTATCAAAAAATTTAACCTTAAACTTATCATAATTTTTACCCTCCTATTCGTTAAAAAAAAAAATTAATAATTTTACTTGATATTTATATTTTTGTAATTTGAACACGATAATATTTTTATAATTTGAACACGAGTTAACGGGTTAAGACATATATCTTCAATAAAAATGTTAAAAATTTTACTTTAATTATTAAAAAAATAAAAAAAACTAAAACTTCGTTGAAAAGTATGAATTTGAATAGGGATAAATATACATTAATTAAACTTAAATTTGGTGAGCTTATAAAAGTTTTCACGCTTCATTTTATTAAAATTAGCGGACAAATTAATGAAAATTAAGCATAAGGTGAAAATTATGAACGTTTACTTAGAGTATATACAAGTTGAGTAATGTTTGCCTGAATTTAAATATTTTCTAGACCAATCCAAAATTTTGGAGGGGTGACAGAGCATCCCAAATAAACTTTACAACCCAACTCTCTGTTATTTGACTGAGTTATTGTTCTTCTTTAAAAGGGTTATTAAAAAAATCATATTTACCCATAATATAAATCCAGAATTGAAATTCAAATATCAAACATTTATAAATCATAAAGCATCACAATATCGGTTACCAACGTTAAATAGTCTTAATCATTTTTAAAATAAAGTAAGGTTGTTAACTCTATTTTCTCGTGGTCAGGTTTACTCAACCACAAAGATATCAACCTACAAACCGAAACGAATTTTCGATTTTCCAAAACTTTGACCCAACCCAAAATGACCAAAAATCTAATTGAACTCAACCTTTATGGTCTGGGTTAGGTAGTCCGGTAGGTCGGGCTATCGAATCATATGAACACCCTATCTAAGTTGATTCAATTGAAAGTTTAAGGTAAGAATTGATACAACTCATTCGTTTTTGTTTTTGTTCCATCATTGCATAATAGGGAGTTGAAACATCGATATTTTAGATAATAATTGATACCTCCTACGCCTGACTGTGCCAACTTGATAAATTTATCGGTAAAAGTTGATTTTGTTTTTCATAAAATAAGTAATAAAAATTATGGTATGATTTAAAATTGAGGGTATAAATATTGTGGCATCAATCATTAACCTTTGTAATCAAATTTCTTCCTTTTATGTCACCAACGGTACAATATGCTTTATTTCAAAAGCAAAAAAAACGGCACAATATCCTCAAAAAGACAAATTGTACTTCTAAAAAAAGTAATAACTCCATATTATATATATATATATATTTATAATTAAAATATTATTTTGTTCGTCTCGTCTCATTTTTAGTTTATTTTATTTTTCAAATATCTAATTTTATATCGAGAAGCGTTGCAACTTCAAAGTATAGGTGATTCGAGTCGAGAAGGAGCTTGATTATTGGAATGAGCTCATATCCATCCTATTCGAAGCATTCGAAGAAAAAAAACGTGTTATTTTTTCCTATAAAAACTAGAAACATAATTTTTTAAAATAAATATTTTAAAGGTGTATAGAGACTGTTGTAGTCTTTTACCATGTCTTGGACTTTAACTAATTGAATTATGTTCAAGTTGATAAAAAAAAAAATTGTGGATAATTGGAACTTACAGAGACTAAAAATAAAACCTAAAAGTAAAGGAAACAAGAGAGGTATGGGTATTCATATGACCCAATAACCCGAACAAACTCTACTATCCAACTAGGGTTGGGTTAAACTTTTTTTCGGTTTGGGTTGAGTTGGATTTTTAGAAATTAGAAAATTCGACTTGGTTTGCACAATGAAACTTTTTTTTTGTTCGAGTCAACTCGACTAGTTTAAAGATAGGATTCACAACCCAACTCAACTCAGTTCCTAATTTTTAATTTTTTTTTTTAAATTAAGAATATTTAGCGTTTATAAGGAGATTATTATTCGGCTTATTATCCCATCCAATTCCACAAATACTAAAAACAAATATATAAAAGTAAAATTAAAGCATAAATAAAAGAAAAAGAAAAATAAGAAAAGGAAAAAGAAATAAACATACAAACTTCCCACGTACGTGTGAATGTAAAAGGTCCCGATTGCGCTCCAGAGAAGGCGTCAGTCTGGATAGTGTTCATCTTCAACGATGATGAGATTAATGATGACGAGCTAGGGTTTCTGTTCTTTCCCCAATTGCTAGGGCTTTTCAAACGCCAAATCACGACCCATTTTTTCTTCTTTCTTCACTTCTACTGTCACATCTCTCAATTCCGTGCTATTTTCATCACTCTGCCATTGCTTTCTCACTGATGGCCAAAACCAGACCAGGCAAGAAAGACCTGGACGCTTACACCATCAGAGGCACCAACAAGGTTGTTAGAGGTAAACTCCTTCGCCTAAAACTATGAAAACTTGTTTCATTTTGGGATAAATATGCTCTCTCTCTGTCGTTCTACTAGAATGTCGTCCAATGGTGCTTTAGGAGTTTTGATTTCGCGGATTTTGCAGTTGGAGATTGTGTATTGATGCGCCCATCGGAAACGAGTAAGCTTCCGTATGTTGCGCGTGTCGAGAAGATCGAAGCTGATAATCGGAACAACATTAAAGTTCGAGTGAGGTGGTACTATCGACCGGAGGAGTCGATTGGGGGCCGGAGGCAGTTCCATGGTGCTAAGGAGCTCTTCTTGTCTGATCACTACGACGTGCAGAGTGCGCACACCATTGAAGGGAAGTGCATTGTTCATACGTTTAAGAACTATACTAAGCTTGAGAATGTTGGTGCTGAGGATTATTATTGTAGATTTGAGTACAAGGCTGCTACTGGAGCTTTCACGCCTGACCGAGTTGCTGTGTGAGTTTTTCACTTTTTTGTTGTGTAGTATGTGATTCTGGTGCAAATTGCTTGAATGCATTTCGAATGTTCTTGTTTTTCCTTGCAGCTATTGCACATGTGAGATGCCTTACAACCCAGACGACCTCATGGTGCAGTGTGAGGGCTGCAAGGACTGGTAAATATTCATGTTAATTCTGGGAACTAATGTTTACTTTTGTGTACTGAATCCCTGAATCCTTTTGTGTATTTGCACATTCCAGAGTGAAATGTTTACATAAGTAATTGAAGGGTTCGAATTTTTTGTAAAGAGAGTATGCATGGCATAATGAATTAAGAGTGAATTTAGGATAACTTTTAAGATATTGTTTTAAAGTGGCACACTTTTTTTTTTAACTTTTTGCAAGAAGCACTAATCAAGTGCTTCTCACTTTAAAATTTCTTTTTGAGTGTTATTTGATCTTTCAAATCACTTTTTGCCATGTGACCAAATATCATGAAAATTTTGAATAAGTACTTTTAATTTGTTAAATGTCAGCTTTATGAACCTCACCTTAAGTTTGTATGAATTAACAATTGAAGAATGCTTAATCAAAGATAATGTTCTAGATACACTGAAATGGCTTTTAGCATCGATAGATGCACCACAGACATTATTAGTCCATACAAAGGTCATCTTAATCGGTTAATTAGTGTTCTATCCAAAGGTGAAGAAGCTAATCATCAAAGTGCAAGGTGATGTGCAGTCTTTTATGGATTGTAATGTGTTGCTAGAAATGGAATATTCACACGAACTCTATTCTATTCGAACTCCATAACTTAGTTGTGATTGTAGTGGTTTTGTTATATCATTTTGTTTGATACTGGAACTTTTTAGAGAGTCTCGAACTCGAGAGTTTTCTGAAAGCACAAACCTTTTATGTTTCCTTTGGCCTATAGGTACCATCCTGCTTGCGTAAGCATGACTATCGAGGAAGCAAAAAAATTGGACCATTTTGTGTGTTCTGAATGTGCATCTGATGCTGATATCAAGAAAACTGAGAATACATTTTCAGCGTCACCGGTGGCCGAGGGCAAGGTTAGTACTGTTATCTGTTGCTTCCCAAGTAGAATGGTAGTTGAATGTGAATCATCTTCTCCAGCATATTAGCCTTTTTGATTCATGTCAGTTTTTTTTTTTTTTTTTTTTTCTTAGAATTTAAAGATTAACTCAGTAGCACAAGACAGACATGAAGACAAATGAAATACACGCAATGCTTGGCTTTAGTTAATTCTAAATATGCTGACCTTTAGTTTGGTTCCTTTCCAATCACTTAAGTCATGTTTTATTATTTAACTTCGAAGGTTTTTCTTTTGATTCACTTGCTATTTGTTTTCCAAAAGCCAGTCTTGTGATTATTAAACACCGGCCATTGGGCTTCCTTTTTGCTGATAATCAATCTGAGATTATCGTCTACTTTCTCATGCTAATGAATAATTAGGTGCTATTGTTATGTGTTTGGTGAGCTTATCCCAAATGGTTGGTCGAATGCCTTCTAATATCTTTTACTTCTACTGTTTTATTTGTTTAAATTAGAATTCGTTGATTGAAATAATTATAATACCAGATATATCGTTTTGTTTTCTGCGTCTGCCAAATATTCCTCTTAGCTCAAGAAAATTCTGACAGCTACCTAAAACGTGTCTGTGTGTATGATAAAAAGAGTTGAGAGTTTTTTTTGTCAATTTGATTCATCAATGAACAAATTCATTTTTTCATAATAATTATGAAAACAAACAGTTCCTTTTTTTCAAATGTTATTTTTTTGGGCTTGCCCATGTCATATTGGTCAATTTCTTAGTTGTTTCTGTATAGTTTTTCAACTTTCTAGCGCAAGTTGTTTCAAAAGACCCTATGATCCATCCAACTAAGAGGACATCATTTGTTGGGAGGCCACCTTCCCGAAAGTTAAGGCTCAAAATATTAGAAGAACTGGAATCTCCCCTACGCCGCCCACCCCCTTTGGACAAAATCAATGATTTCTTATCTGTCAATGCAAGTACATTATTATCATGACACCCTTTCTCATTTTTATCATTCTAGATTTGAGCTGTATTGTGTAAGTAAACTTTTCCAATAACTTGGCAGTTCCCTCTAGGTTCAAGGAGGTAGTTTATTTGGAAAAATCAATACTCCTTTCAGTTTTTCAATTTCGGACATGGGTGCATGGGAACGCCATTGTTGATATGGTGAGGAATGTAATTTGCTTTCTATGGTCTGAAATAGATGACTCTTGGACTGAATTTAATTCTCTGCAGTTTGTCTCATCTTTCATTTAGTTTTTATTTAACCATTCTACAAGAGTATAGCTTTTCAAGTCGTGTTGCATTACTTTTTTTAATTTTGTTCCTGTTGCTTATCCACTTAAAAGCAAACGTATTGTCCAATTATCTTTCATAAAGACACCATGTTGTGATTATCATTTGCGTTTCCAACACATCAAGGCCATTGGATCGAATGCTATTTCTTATAATTGATTGTTATCTCCTTTTATCTTAGTTGAAAAGTCTTCCATCATCAGACAATAAACCATCTTTATGTTGCATCAACTTTTTATTTATTTATTGAATTTCAAGTTTATTTGTTGAACTTTAAAAGGTTTAAAGTAGGTATCTGAATTTCAATTTTGTAGAATTTCAATTTTGTAAAAGTCCTTCGGATTGATCTTTAAACTTTCAATTTTGTGTTTGATAGGTTTGATTCATATTTCATATTTAAATTCACAAATCTATCCGACACGGAGTTTTTATATGACCAGAACTTTTCAATTTTTAGTTTAATAGATAGGTCTATGAATTTAAAAAAAATTCAAACATGGAAATGACTTATTTGACACAAAAATAAGGATTTTGCAACCTATTAGATAATTTTAAGTCTAGAGAACTATTAGACAATCATGAATAGTTCAGATTGAACTTGTAATTTATCTGGGATGAAACTTGTATAGATTAATGCTACCGCCTTTTCCTTTCGACTGCTATAGCAATCTGCATTTATTTTCCTTTTTATGCACTATTAAATGCTTACTTTTTCCCAGCCTCTGGATTACGGCCTGCAATACCACTCTGGAAAACAAATGCTTTAGTTTTTATCATTATCATTCAGCAAAGTAGTAAAGGCTTTTGTTATAGTTTCACGGTCATTGGAAGTTTGCTATTTCAAAACCGACTTCATTAGTTGGAATTTCTCAGTATCACTGAAAACCCTCACCTCCATACACATCCATTTTCTCCATTTTGGCTCTGAACCTTGTCAAGCTATAAGTATATTAGTTATCTCTGCGACAGCAAACAGATGTTTCCGGCAGGTAAGAATCAATGAAAGATAGAAGAAATCAACTTCCCTCATCGACAAAACTACGAGCCCCACCTGTTCGAGGAAGATAGCAATCTTATTGGTTGCTTTCACATTCCGTTTCTCTAATGCATTCGTATCTGACATGTTCTTAAAAGGACTAACATAAAGTTTGTTAATGGTTGCAGCTCGATTCAAAGCGACGGAAGAGATGACCATAACAGGTGGAATTCTTGATTGCATTCAACCATGATGGCAGATATGGAGAGTTCAATTGTTATTTATGCAGGGGGGGTGTATAGCATAGCTTGGACTTTGCTGTGTAGAACTTTTGTTTTGTGATTGAAGCTATATATGTGTGTATGATGTAGTAGTAGTAGTAGAGGCATAGGGAGTTTCTCCAGAAACAGATCAGTCTGGTCTTGTATCTTCTTTTGCTAAAATCTATATTTTGTTTGTCTTTGGTTTTAATATGATTTGGGGGACATAAGGAAGTGGAAACAGAAATTTGAGTCTGCTGAAAATGGTCAATTCTAACTGTAAGTATGAAAGTAGCCCAAATGATCGACATTTGTTTTTTTCTTACCAAAAGACAACACTCTGGTAATTTTAGAAAATAGCCTCCAAATGTTTTTATTTTGGACCATAACTATTTCTTGGCATGTGAAAAGGACGGATTTACACTTTATTACTTTTCTCTAGATTTCTCTTATATTGATTTTGATGTATGTATACATTTTTGTTCATGAGGGCTTTTTGTATGTTTAATGTGAGTTTTTTTGGTCTAGAAACGAAGAATTCTAAGTGATAAGGGACCAGGTGAACTTGCTTCTGTCTTCTTCTTCTTTTTTCCTTCCCCGAGTTTGATAATGATGAGGATGGAATCAAAATTCCTCTTTTTTTTTTTTTTTTTCAATTTCATCGAGCTTGCAATGAAGGGGATAGAGGAAAACAATATATGGACTATTCCTACTTAATATATCATCGATGATTGAGATAGATTTTGTAACGAGGATTGGAGCAAGATAATATTTGATAAGAAAATGAACTTCAAGGCAAAGGCGAACAAGGAGAGTTCAAATGAAAAACAATAAGCATATATATAGCCTTTACTCTCTTGCATCTCGACGAGCAAGAGGGTAAAGATTGAAAATCTTAATAGATCACACTCCTTCAACTTAACCGCCCTAAGTCTCCATTTGCGTTCCATAATGATACATCTGGGTCTATAAAACGATCCTGTTGAACTTCTTAACCCTAGACTCAAAGTTCTAAAACATTGTTAAAACATGCATAAATTATTCTTAGATAAAAATGTATCTCCAACTTCTATATCTTTAGAAGACGAATACTACCTGACTTGATAGTTGAATTACCAACGGGATATGTCACCACAAGGCTTGATGCTAAACTCCCTAGTGCATAATCTATCACAGGAGGGCCTCGGTGTTTTGTACATGCTTCGGGGCGATTATTTTATCATGGTATATCCTAGTTTCATAATTTCAACTACTCCATCAACATATTCATCCAATTCATCATCTCTTGTTCGCCTCTAATTATAGATATCTTTCGGTTGAGTAATATGGTCATGTGGATTTCGATGGAATTTCTTGACCTATGTTATATGAGAACAATGTTGTTGGGATGGATATGGAATGAGATATAGTCGAAAGCCTTTCAACATGGTAGATATGTAAAAGGGTGGTAAGGAAACTTTTTCACGTGTCCAGAACTTCGTAGGTCTACAACATTCTTAATAACTAATACAACCACTTTGCACCTCGACTCATATGGGTTTATACTATTTATTACATAAACACGGCCTAAATATTCTTCATATAGATTTCTAAGATCTACGTTCAATTCTCTCACCTTCCCACATGAAGCATTTTTTTTTTTTTTAAGAAAACAAAATAAATACCTAAGCAATTAAAAGATGGAAGAAAATGAAAGTAAAAAAAAAAAAAAAGTACGGAAAAAATACAGTCTCATTGTAGGCTTGATCGAAATTGTATATTTCTCGATCCTTCCAACTTCTCGGTTGGAAAACATACAACCAAGACTAGATTGACTGACAAAATTATAGTTCTTGATCGAGAAGCACACTACACCGGGCTGGAAATCATACTAAAGTCTGACCTATATGAATCGAGATTAAACCAAACTCTTCGATTTTCTATTCATTTATTCCATGAAGGTAAAAACCAATAATGTTATTTAGATTACACCTACATACTTTGTCAAAGTATTGTAATTTATAGGAGGTGAAATTTCTTTTTGTAGGGGCTTAGTAGGGTTTTGTGATTAATAGATGGAAATCAAATGCTCTCAAAAGTTGGTAAAAAAAGTGGGTGAAAAATAAATACTATTTTATCTAATGCATTGGGGGCATATAAGTAATTTAACATTCAAACTTTTCCTTTCTAGGTTGTACGTGCCGATTTATGCTCTAAATGCTCGTAATTAATTATATAATTTTGATTATTTTATTTATCATTTAATACTATCTATTGTATGAAAACTCCAAGGTTATTAGTGCAATCTTAAATAACACGTGGTTGACAAGCAGGAGAATCATGTTCAAGTAGTAACCTAAAAGCTCTATAGTTCATGAATAAGGTTTTGTGTCTTATCTTGGTAACACTACTCATACAACTGACTTTGTAATTGTTATAAATGATTTGATTCAAATCGTTCATATGGAGAAGACATGTGAGTGGGGTATCCTCTACAATGAGAATGTATAAACTGAGCCACGAAATATTTAATCTCTTTTTATAAATTCGTTAATTGAGAAGATTAATATTTCATAGAATGATCATATGCTACTCGATCTTTATCTTGATTGAGTTATGAACTCTTACTAGTGAGGGCTTATCCTTTGATTTACATGTGTGAGAATGGTTTTTGTAGTTGATTCAATATATGGGAACTTCACAAAATAGTGAGCTGAGAATATAATTTCACGAGATGGAATTTACTCATTTCCATGTAGTGTAGGTAGATTAGTAGTTCACTTAAGTGCAGATTTTAAGACTTGAACAACGAGACTCCACTCTCTCACTAGCCCGAGAGAGACTTAGTTTATGATCATAAACAAACTGTTTATTAGAGAATAAAGTCGTACTAAAAAGACGAAAGATGTAATTATAGGGGTAAAATGGACTTTTAATCCAACGGTAGTTACAAACAACTCATGAAGAATTGACTTGCTTGTAAGTATCACATTAATAGACAACTTGTCCTAAAGCGCATAAGAGTACAATCATCAATTTAGTTAAAGAAAAATTTGAAAGTTCAAATTAAGTTCGTAAGCTTTAAAAAATTTCATTAATACCTTTTGATTTTTTTAAAAAGACGAAAAAAGAAAAATATGTTTATCTTTTATACTATATTTAAAAATTATCCATAAAATTTTAAAAATAACAATACCATCATTTACCTTTAAAAAAAGTTCAAAATTTTTTTATTGTCAATAATATAGACGAAAACTATTTATCGACATCTATTATCTCCAAACTTTTTAATTTTACTTTTAAAAGTTCATGAATATTTTGTAAACGTGTTACTAATGGGAGTAAGAGTATTTTTTAAAAAAATAAAGGGTATTTTTTGAAATACTTTTATATTTTTTAAACCTTTTAGAAAAAATTTTAAACAACAATCAGATTTGTTGTTTTGTGATTATTGTTTTTGCCAGCAAACCTTCACGTGTGTGATTGTAACTCCCATTTAATTATATTTCTTTTTGACCCCTCGGTCTCTGACTGCAAATAGGGAAAAGTGTAAGGATCTCTTCTAAAAAAGAAAAAGTACTCATTTTCAAATAATAGATATTTTATTTAGTGTTAGATAAAATATTCAAATATTTATGACATTTTATGAATTTGGTATTTGGTAAGGACCCTAAACCTATACCATCAAAATAGTTGACTTTTTACTTTAGAAGGTCAAATTAAAATTTTAATTTATCAACATTTAATTTAATTGATGAATAAATAATTATTTAACATAATAACTATTTGAGTTTTTTCTTTCCTTTAAAAAAATTGTGCTCGTTTTAAAGTAGTTTTTATCTTACAAAATAAATATTTAAATATAAAAGGGCTAAATTAATATTTTTGAATTTTACACTTTCTTAAAAATACTTCTTTATTTTTTAATTTTTTAATAATATTCTCAATTTTTTTAAAAAAATATATATTATTATCTAAAACTTTTAAAACTTTTAAAAAAGTTATTACCGGTAATAACTTTTTAAAAAAATTTAAAATAAAAATATTTTTTAAATACAATACTAAGGTTTTAAAAAAATTAAAATAAAAATATTTTTTAAATACAATACTAAGGTGAAAAGGCATGATCAAATGCTATTAATTTTAGGATTATATTAATTTTAGGATTATAATGAGGAGGACGACAAACTCACTCACGATCGACTAAAGGAAAAGTAGCTTGATTGGTTCGAATCCAAGTCGCGAGCAAGGTAGGTCCGCTATAAAGCCTACCGATCAGAAAGTCTGAAAGAACACGAAAGCCGACAAAAAGAGTATGAACTCAAAAGACAATCATCAAATTAAAATTTGAATTTAACCTAAGGGAAAACAAACTAAAACCAAATTTAGATTCAATTTTATTATGGTATCAAAAAAAAGGTGTCCACTTCACATCAAATATTGAAGGAAAGACAGAAGCTTTATGTAGAAATCACCACTCCCCTGCTGCTGCTGCTGCTGCTATACACTCAAATATGCCCATAACTTATCAAATATTTTAATTACAATGGCTTTGTATTGGTTGATTTTTAAACAAGTTGGGGCTTCGTTTCTTCACCTGATTCAGAGCTTTTTTGTGTCATCCCTCAAAATTTCAAGCTCTCTCTACTACAGTTGAATTTGGCTGCCGACCTCAAAATGGCAACTCGACTGCATCGTGCTCGGGCGTTTTGTAACTGAAACCCGACTCGTCACTCGAATGCCTTTTTACCACACTGGCTCTTTGCACTAAGCGTACCAGTGCTTGTACTACTTCAGACATTGGAGGTCGGAATTCGGGTTCGGGCTGCAAAAGGCTCAAAGATTACGAACTAACACTTTCGAATAACCAGCCAGTTACAGGTCTTTTTTAAGATGTTGCTCCCCAGAAGTGAGACCATGGCACATGCATAGGATAGTCGTATTTGTTTTCTTTGACTTAGGCTCGAATAAGATGTTTTTAATTTAAACGTTTATTTATTTTATTTAGTTTTTTTGTTGTGATGTTTTTAAAGGTATTTTCAAAACACGAAAGTTCATGGCTGTGTTTCAAGATGAAGGCGACGTTTTATGAAAGTTTAAATGAAGTATACCTGGACACACAGAGCAATAATGTCGGCGAAGCGCGACAGAGATTTCGCAGGGTACATTCCGTTCAAAGTAGGATCTACCATTTTTGCCAAGGCGTCGATATCATGAAGTTGGGGAGTAGCCCATCTCACAAGTGATTGCTCTGATCTCGCCCTGGAACTGAACAAAACGAAGGGAATGTGAAACATTACATAGATATATCAGCAAGAAATAGGTATGAATCACGTGTATCGCACACCTGTCAAGCGGCTTTCGACCACTCAAGAGCTCCAACATCACGACCCCAAAGCTATACACGTCACTTTTGACCGTGTACAAACCCGACAAGGCAAATTCCGGAGCACTATAGCCAAATGAACCAACCATCTGAGTAGAAATCTGGAAGAAACATTTATGTATAATACATCTCGTTAGAAATCAACTCATAGCTATCACGGAAAACGTGCTAACAAAGGCATAAAAACATGTTTCCGAGCTCGAAAAGAATAAGAATTCTCGAGTGTTCACCTGTCGCCCTGTGTTCGGTGTTAAAGCAGCTAAACCACAATCTGACAAATGGGGATTGAGCTCTTCATCAAGTAATATGTTTGCACTTTTCAAGTTTCTATGTACAACGGAAGGCAAGCAAACCTCATGCAAGTATCTACAAAACAAGAGTTCCAAATTAGAAGAAGATTGGATACCGGTTAAGTTTTAGTAAACTCGACGTACTCTAAAGCTCGGGCAGTTCCAAGTGCTACGCGTACACGTGCATTCCAAGTCAGTGTCTTGCTACTTTCATCAGCAAAATGGAGCATGTCATGTAAACTTCCATTTCCAATGAACTCGTAAACTAGAAGACGCTGACCATATTCCGCACAATAACCATTTAGTGTCACAATGTTCGTATGCCTCAATCGTGACATGTTTGAAACCGCTTCAAGAAAATTGTCTTCTTCTTGTAGTGATAGTGCTGCGTTATCGATTTTCTTTATCGCCATTATCTACATTGTAAAGGATGAGGAATTAACTCACATTGTTAGGGAGAAAAATTATCAATAAAAGGAAAGGCAGCTCGATGTACGAAGAAACAAGATACGAGTAAACAAATCAGGTCAACATCGGAGAACCTTTGACTAGATAGTACTGCTGATTCGCTTTATACGTCTGGTAAAGAACATATATAATAAACGGCCATACGTAATGACCATCTTAAATATGCCTATACGACACGATTCGTCGAAGTACTTTGTCGCTATCCTGATTATTTAACTAACCGACCAAAATGCTGTTTTTGCCTCATGTTGCTATCCATAGGAAGCAACTACTTTGTACAAATAACTTGTGAGATCCCACCTCGGTTGGGGAGGAGAACGAAGCATTCTTTATAAGGGTGTGAAAACCTCTCCCTAGTAGACGCGTTTTAAAAACGTTAAGGGGAAGCCCAAAGAGAACAATATTTGCTAGTGGTGAGTTTGGACTGTTACAAATGGTATTAGAGTCTGACACCAAGCGATGTGTCAGCGAGGAGACTGAGCCCCGAAGGGGGTGGACACAAGGCAGTGTGCCAACAAGGACGCTGGGCCCCGTAGGAGGGTGGATTGGAGGGTCCCACATCGATTAGAGAAGGGAATGAGTACCAACGAGGACGTTGGGCCCCGAAGGGAGGTAGATTGTGAGATCCCACATCGATTGAGGAGGAGAACAAAGCATTGTTTATAAGGGTGTGGAAACCTCTCTCTAGCATACGCGTTCTAAAAACCTTGAGGAGAAGCCCAAAGAAGACAATATCTGTTAGCGGTGGGCTTGGACTGTTACAAATGGTATTAGAGCCAGACACCGATCGATGTGCCAGCGAGGAGATTGAGCTCTGAAGGGGGTGGACAGGAGGCGGTGTGCCAACAAGGACACTGGGCCCAAAGGAGGGTGGAGTGGGGGTCCCACATCGGTTAGAGAAGGGAACAAGTGTCAGCGAGGACGTTGGACCCCGAAGGGAGGTGGATTGTGAGATTCCACATCAGTTGGGAAGGAGAACGAAACATTTTTTATAAGGGTGTGGAAACCTCTCCCTAGTAAACGCGTTTTAAAAACCTTGAGGGGAAGCTCGAAAGGGAAAGCCCTAATTACTAATGCAATAGAAACTAATTATTGATAGATCAATAAGTTCAGGGCCTTTTGTTAGGAGGATAGGACGAAAGCAGAAACTAATTTCCGTTGTTTCACTCTTTCGAACTTATCTTCGGTGCATTAACGATCGATGATGAGATGAAGTTTACCTTCCCATTTGGAAACTCCGATTTGTAAACACGACCAAGAGAACCTTCACCAACTATGCATTCTTGGCTAAAACTATTTGTTGCACTTTGAAGAGCAGCAACGGTGTATGAAGTAGCAGTGATAGGGGACTTCATTCTTTTCACTGATCCATTTGTCGCCTGTGATCTCTCGGGATTTATTTTCTCGGTACGAAGAGGCTTAATATCTGCAACAGCAACAACGCTTTTTCCCCGACGCTCTTGCACCTCAGCATTCACTGAAATAAACGTTAAGAATACGACCTTCAACTGATGAAAAATGAATAATAAGAATCTCATAATCGAATTGAATCATAACTAATATCATTTATCCTACAAAATCAAATGGCATAAAACCAACCATTAGTGCCAAATGACAGCCTTCCACTGGAAGCTCTTAGACCAATGCTCTTGCGTTTTCTCTTCATGATGCAGACAGCGAATGCAACTAACACAATGAGGGCAATAATTATAGCACCCAAAATTATCCCCACCATAACCAAAACTGACAAGCCTTTGTTCGAGTGGGATGAGCTCCCATCAGAACTTGGGGCAGTATGGGTGCCACTGCCAGACCCGGGATGTCTGGAGCTGTTACGAGATCTACCAGGAGGTGGTGGAGTAAAAGGCGGAGGAGGAGGTGCAGGACTATCGTCAAATGAATTTCCATCGTATCTGTTTTATATAGTAGATATATCGAAAGACATTATGCAACGGTTCGATGTATCAAGATAAATATGCAAACAGAATAATGTGCAATTACTAACATGAAATTTTCGATCAACTTCAGTTCTTGAGGTATCCATCCACTGAAATTATTATTTGCTACATTTCTGTAATGCAAAGAGAAAAAGAAATAAGAAAAGGAAGAGAGATAACAGCGAACTCGACTTGGAGCCACATTACATAAGAACTTACAGAGTGGTCAGAGGCAAACTGATAAGATTACTGAGAGAACCAGTCAATTGGTTGTTCTGCAAAAAGCTACATAGTGCAGAACCGATAGAATTAAAACGTCGGTTTCAGTTTTTCGAAAGGCTTTTGAAAAAAATGCAGGAGTAACAAACACTTACAGGGAAGAAACATTGGATAAAGAGCTCAAGGATTTAGGAAGATCTCCAGTAAAGTTGTTGAAAGAAAGGTCCCTGAAAGAACAACAAAGATTTTGGTAGATTAATCAGTTTAGAACAAGATTCCGTTGTTGTTTCTCTCGTGAGAATGGATACTAACTGTAACAGCCCAACCCCACCGTTAACAGATATTGTCCTCTTTGGGCTTTCCCTTTCAGGCTTCCCCTCAAGCTTTTTTAAAACACGTCTGCTAAAGAGAAATTTTCACACCCTTATAAAGAATGTTTTGTTCTCCTCCCCAATCGATGTGGGATCTCACAATCCACCCCCTCAGGGCCCAGCGTCCTCGCTGACACTCGTTTCCTTCTCCAATCGATGTGGGATCCCCCAATCCACCCCCTTCGGGACCCAGCGTCCTTGCTGGCACACCGCCCCGTGTCCACCCCCTTCGGGGCTCAACCTCCTCGTTGGCACATCGCCCGGTGCCTGGCTCTGATATCATTTGTAACGGCCCAAGCCCACCGCTGACCTCTTTGGGCTTTCCCTTTCGGGCTCACCAACCGATGTGGGATCTCACACTGACTCTAAGGATCTATGAGAATGACCGTTTGTGAAGTTCTCAAAACTTAAGAAACAGCTAGCTTTTCACTAACTGCCAGAAATAAATGTTCCTTGGTTCGAATACTTGAATCACTATTATAGGCTTCGAAGTGTAATGACCCAGTAAAAGGTATTGAGAATTAAGAAAATAATTTGTTCTTCAAAAAAAATTGTGAAAACATATAATAATCAAGCCAATTAGGTACAAGCATAAACTTTAAACTTTGATGACCTGATGAGATATCAAGAGCCTAAAGCGCTCATTAGCGAAGTCTTCAAAGGGTCGAGAAGCACCTTACTTTTTCCCCACTCTGTCAGAACCATGGAGATCTATCATGGTTTCAAATTGACATACTGTAAGGGATATTCTTGCTATTTGATTACCCATGATTCAAAAAGAAATGCATATTTTAGTAATAGATCCAACCACAAGATATAATTAACACGACTTAACATGATCGACATCATTAAACTTCACGAAAATGGAAGCATTGCATAACAAACAAACAAATTATTACATAAACAAAAAAATGCAAAGGAGGATTCAAGGAAGAATCTTACAAGGTCCCCAGGGTAGCAAGATTGGTGAAAACGTCTCCTATCGCCTGAGATAGCAAATTGTGGCTCATATTCCTAACCCGGGATTTCGAGAGAGAAAACAGTCAGGGACATCCAATTCTAATTCAATTGCATAAAATATAATAACAAATGTATAGAACTGTAAAATCACTCACAAATAACTGAGAGAAGCCATGGTGGAAAAGGAATAAGGAAGATTACCACTTAAGCTGTTTTTCGCCATATTTCTACACAGATCATGGATTAGAAGTAAGCAACTAAGCACGAACAAACAAAAAAGTCGAAAAACGATTGAACATACAGTCTCGTGAGATTCGGCGGCAATTGGTAAGGAACCGAGTCATGAATAAGGTTGTCGCTAATATCACTGAAGAACACAGATAGTAAGATTGTGGATCCTTGCATGAACTCAAAGACAAGAAAATGGCATATAATAGTTTGCTCACAGTTCTTTCAATGACAAAAGACTCGAAAGCGCATAACCCATCGTTCCATTCAGCTCTAAACCAGAAATCTCACTATTGCAGTAAACAGTAAATCAGTTCAAGTAATCAAGCGATTGAGTATCAAAAAAGAATCATCAATATCAGTTCATCACTCACATTGACACAACAGCAGACCCTTCACAAGCCACACCCTTCCATGACTCTGCACATGGATCCCCACCACTAGCAATCCAACCAGTCAGCTGAGGAGGACTGTTCAGTGAAGTGTATATAACTTGCAAGGCTTGAACTACAACACCAAAAGAAAACACTCAGATGAATAACAAGCCAAACAAGCGTTTTCACCATTTAAAGATCATAACTCAAACAAGAACAGCGGAAATCTCAGAAACTAAGATGAATCTTCTCCATTACTCGGATATAAACGAACATTTAGGAAAATCTCATAACACCAACACTTTTTCCCCCAATTTCCTTCACTCAACTGGGTTTTCTCCAAGATCAACAGAGCTCAATCGACATATAAACAACGAACAAATCAAACATCACTGAAGAACATACATTAATCGCATTTCAAACAAACAACCCAATCCACCAAACCCAGACTAAAAAACAGAGCAAAAAGAGGGGAAAAAGCAATCCGATCAAAACAAAGGATGAAAAAGAAATCAAACGATTACCCACCATCAGAACCATCAGTAAGAGCAGGAGAAACTGGAATAAAACCAAAGATCAACAAGAAAATCATGAAGAGGAAGACCCACAGAGCCATTACAACGCCAAGCACATTCAGGGATGCTCTGTTAGGCTGTTGTTTATGGGTTTAAAGCATAGAGAGAAGCAGAGAATGTTAAGAAGAGGGATGAAGGGAGAAGGAGTAGCAGTAGTAGTTGAAGGAGGGATCGGTGGGCAGTGGACAGAAGCATGGCCATAAAAGAAAGTGACAGCTAGAGAGAGAGAGAAGGAGAGATTCAAAGATTGTTGAAGAGTAATGAAGAGAGAGAAGTGGAAAAAGTGGAGGAAGAGTGTGTCGGCGAAAAAGGGAAGGAGGGGCGGGATTGAACTTCTGGAAACTAGCAATTACAGGAGAAAGGTGATGGCTGTTCTTTGTTTATTCCACTTTTATCTATGCCTGCCGCTTTGCTTTCGGATCCTTCTCTTTTTTTCTCACGTTTTTATGCATTTTCCACCTTAATTTTTGGTCACGTCAACACTTCATATTTTACACCATTTTTTTAAATAATTATTCATTTAATTTTTATTTTTTTTTAGGTAGACTATTCAAAATACTCTTTAAAACTTTATATTTATTTCATCCACTTTTAAAATTTTTAATAGTATCTTCAAAAAAAAAATTTTAAAAATTCAAAAATACTGAAAATGGCGAGTAATTAATTAATTAATAAATAAAAATATCTTTTAAAATTTTAACCCTATTTCAATAATACTCTTAAAAAATTTAAAAGTTTTATTAATACCTTTAATTTTTTTTAAAATAGTTTTTTTTTTGTTAAATTATTGACATCAATATATGAACAAAAACCGTCTATTAAGTTATCTCCAAACTTTGTAACGTTACTTTTGAAAATTCATGAGTATTTGTGAAACGTGATAAAAATATTTTTAATTTTTTAAAAAAAGAAAAAGTTTAAGAGTATTAAACGAAACATCTCTCAAAGTACAAAAATGATACTTTTTGAAACTTTTTTTTTTAGTTTAGAGTATTTTAAAATAAAGGGTTAACGGTGTAACTCCAAAAGTAACTGGAAAAGTATTTTTTAACTTTTTTTTAAGATAAAATGTAAAATTCAATAATATTTTTAAGATTATTATTAATATTAAGAATATTCGACTCCGAAATGTAACTTATAAATATTTGATATTTGAGTTTAATAAGATTTTAGTTATTATTATATTATTTTTAACCGTGCATATATATATATATATATATCCATATTAAATTTATATTTAATGATTTAAAAAAAAAAAAAAACATTGGACAGCATTTATAGCAGGGTACGTTTTTAATTTCTCTTGTCCTTGTGTCTTTTTCCTTTTTTTGTATTTTACTTTTAAGGGTGGGGATTGTTTTTGAAGGATAAAAATTCATCTCATTTTCCTAAATAAAAAATATGTACAATATAATGCGATTATAATTTAAAACTCTGGTAATATTTTGTTTTTTTTTTAATTAATTATTTTCAGTCAAATATAGCTATCTATTTAAATTATAAAAAAAACACACATGATTCTCTCCATTATTGTTTTATTATCTCAATTAATTCTTAACACGGGATTACTTTCGAAGTTTTTTAACGTTGTACTTTCAGTTTGGGTCGAGGTTAAGAGGGAAGATCGGGTGCTCCGACTCTCGTCCTGTTTTGGTGTCTTTTTGTAACTAACGTTCGAGGTTCAATTTGTTTTGTCTCTTATCTTATTTGGCTTTGTTCCTACGTTTTGACTTAGAGTTGTGAGTTTTTTTTTTCTATAATGTTCTGTAATTAATAATTATATAAAATCAATAATTAGAAGAAAAAAAAACTACTAAAATTGAACAGATCAATAAAATTATTGAGTATTATACATATAAAAACATTAATCACAAATTTTAAAAAAAATACTGCATTTAATAATCTTATTTTTATTTTTTATTCTCTACAAAGGGTACTACGGTCATTTGGCATCCTTTTACTAATTAATTTAGTGATAATATCATTAGTAATTATGGGTTTCTTTAATAAACTTGTGTTTTTTCTCCTTTTTCATCAATTAAAACATTAAATTATAATTACTCCTAATTGAGAATTACATTTTAAAAATTTATTTAAATACTTATTTTTTTAGGGCAATACTGGTTGAAAACGTATCTCGACTACTCATCATTCCATTCTCGAGTTTCTTGGATTTTGTTAATTTGTTAACGTTGCTTATATAAATCTAATAATTTACGTCTGTGGAAGCTTCTATTTTTTTATTTAATTTTATTTAGTTTATTACGGTTGTTTGTAATTTTTATTGTATATAGTGTTTGTAAACTTACGTATTTTCTTAATTGTTTCTATCCCGTTCGTGTAATTTGTTTCGTAGTGCACAATTTCTATATATCGCTTTATTTTGTAACATTAAATATTTTTCTGAAATTATAAAAAATCAAAAAATATATTTATTGTGAAATAAAGGCGATAAAATAATTCAAAATTAATTGCCCTATGGTACAAGATTGATTTATCAATAATTATTGCTCAATAGGGCGGGTCCAATATCACAATTTTATTGCCTTTTGCATTTATGGTTCATCCACTTTTTTACAATAATTATATATATATATATATATTTATATATATCATGAATATTTACGACATTTAAAGTATTAAAAATAAAATTAATTTATTAAAAATTATTCGAATAATTTTTTTACGTCTATCCAAAATTGCTCGTTACTTATTTATTCTTTTTAAAATTAAAATTGTTGAATAAAATTATTATAAACTCGTGAGCGTTTTATAATTTTGAGGGCAAATTCTTATATATATATATTAAGATAGATTCTACTCGGTGTTAACTTTTTACAAAATAAAATTTATTTAAAAGTTAAGTGTATTTTTAAAATAAAATATTAACGATTTTTATTTAATATAAAGTTAAAATATTTTTATTAATTTATTATAATATATAAAACTTTTTAGGAATATTTTATTTATAAAAATGAAAAAAATGGGTGGGCCCAGGTTTGCTTCCCAACGTCCAACTCAAATTTGTGGCTGACTCAGAAAGGAACCCGCGGAAAACAGGGGGAGAGGGACGGGCACCGACTTGGGGTTAGTTTCGGACAAAATTACCAAAATGTTCAGTTACGGACTGTTACCTTTTTGGACTTCCCAGTGGCGCCTCTGACTTTTCACTTTCTGCCAAACGTTTGGAAGTATAAAAAATCCTCATAAATGCGTCTTGTGTGCTCGGGCCCACTCACTGAGTCCTTTACAAGACACAAAAACTGAACCCATCTGTCCAAACTAAATGTAACCTGGCAGGGTCTTTAAAAAAATTTAAATCCAAATAAATTAAAATTTTAAATTGAGTCATTTATTGTTAATTTTTAAAATATAATTTTACTTACTATATAATTATATATTTGTTTTGTTCATTATTATTTTTAACCACTTTTAAAAATAATTTTTAACTACTTTTATTCCTAATAAATAATTGAAATGGAGCGTAAACGCTTAAAAATAAGTAAATAAATATTTTACGTATTAACATTTTATAGAAAAAAAGATTAAGTAAATGATATGAACCAAATTTAACTCAAAAAAAATTATGATTAGATTTTTTGGATTTAGAGTTTAGTTCCTTAGAGTTGAAAAACTTGCATCGAAAAAAATGATTTAGTCTTTATTTAAAAAAAATTGTGATTGTTTTCTTATCTATTTTTACAATATTTTCATATTTATCGATAAAAGAAAACTCCAAAATATAAATAATATTTTTTATTTTTTTATTTTAAAACGTAGTTTAAATTTTAAATATTTTTTAAAAAGTGAATAAAAAAAAAACAAAGTAATCAAATGGGCCTTAAATTTTCAATTCATTAGTTTTATAAAATCCTTGAACCCACTACATGGAGTGGACTCGTATATGTACCCTTTAATGCTTGACTATAGATCAGCGCACACTCATGCTTATCTAAACCAACGAAAAAAAGAAGTGTATATCATAACATGGTGTACGCGTTCGTACAAATCACATTAGAGAACTATCACGTGCTCGTGACATACAACATTGCATAAGATTCCACATTTTAAAATCATGGTACATGATTACGATGCACATCATGTTTCCACACTTTTCATGATATATAACATTTGTATAAGACATTCTTATTATACATGACTCATTAAGTGTCTGAAAGGGTAACAAAAACATGGTATCATAACATGCACGAATTGACATACTGAAAGTACATACATCATAAAAATATCATAAGCATCACATCGTATAAGTAACAACACGTGAATAAGCCACATAGTACGTATTATTTATACAATAATAGTAAAATCGTTTAGTTGTAAGTAGGTCTAAGTCAAAGTCACTAATTTCCTACGTTGATATTCATTGAATTCCACTTGTCAAGATCTAAATATACATAGGGCGTTTCATGACATCATAATTAGAATATCAAATAATTAAATCACCTAACTTCCTTAATTAATCTAATTTAGCGCCAAATATTTGTAATTGTAAAATTTTAAAAATTAGGTATTTTTTAAAAAATATAAAAAATGATGATTATTTTCTATAATTTAGTTCATCCCAGTTTTTTGAGCGAACGCTATCTCTCCTGAACTATTGGGAGAGGAACGAATATTTCCGTGGGTTCAAAGTCTATGTGTTCCTGAAAGCCATAGAATCGAAGTTTGATCTGGTTATTGCGAAGAAGGGAAGAATTCATGACTCTTGGAGCTTGAGTGCGAAGAAAATGACCCAATCTTTGAAAATGAAGTCCGAACGAACGCAGAAAGAAACAAGGATGCCGACCTTCGTCCATCTCAGTCTCTTCGTATGTCTTGTTTGAAGGTTCGATTCAATCTTTAGGTATGAACAAGAAAGGATTGGCAATATTGATGCGAACCAGGATGAGACCTAACAACGATCTCACCAAGCTCTCTCTGTCCCCTCTTCCTGTATGTTCGCTGTTCCCTTTTTCTTTTTTTTTTTTTTAGTTGTAGGGTTGAGTTCAAGTGATTATCAGCCCTAATCGTTGTTTAATTTCTCTTCCTAATTTGGCTTTGTTTAGTTTCACTGAGTCTTGAGAATTCAGGAAATTCTTATCTGATCAGTATAGCGTTGTTAACAATTTATATGATTTTTGATACAGAACCGGATGCAATCTAATCCACAGGAATCAAGTGGACGTGTAATGGAACATAGTTCGGACGATGCTATAAAACGGCTCAATATCTCAGGCAACGCAGAAAGGTTTTTTGAAAATTTATGTACTGGAATGTAGAAATTGTGTATTTTATCATCCAGACTGTGCTGTACTTTACGCCTGAAAAGCTAAAGGTTATTTATGATCAATGTTGTCAGAGATTTCGATATTGTGCGTGGATGGATGCATTCGGCCATTTCAATGAAGGAAATGGAAGGTCTAGATGCCGTGCTTAATGATTTTTCAAAGGCAAGTCTATAAATGTAAATGGATTGTATTAATTTCTACACATTTCTTATTATATTCCTATGGTTAAACTCGTGATTTGATTTTGGATGTGATTATTTTTGTGTATAAGTTCCTGTTACTTCTTAATTACTTAGGGCTATTTCAGTCTCTCCCTTGACATCCGCCGTGAATTGCTTCGCCTGCTTGCCAAAGAGTATGACTTCAATAGAACACAAGTTCGTGCTCTGATGAAGCAATATCTTGGTCTTGAACTACCTAGTGGTAAGATTAGTTTTGCTTTGTTTCTTCCATATACAATGTATTATATATGATGGTAGGCATAGAACTGTAGATTGATTTGCATCAGGTTTTCGACTTTAGGTGATAATGCGCAATCTGCTGGTCAACAAGATGACACCCCACTTTCTGCTTTCTACCATCTTGAGCGAAATTTGAGGCATGCTCTAAAACCAACATACGAAGTTCTTTTTGAGCGGCTTAACACACATCCTGGTGGGCTCGGGTTCTTGTCCATTCTACGAGCCGATATTCTCTCTATTCTTGAGTAAGATCATGATTGATGTTATTTTCATTTCATTCTGATGGGTTCATCTAATTTTAATTGGGAGCCATTTGTAAGTGTTGAAAATTGTGTGTGTTATAACTAAGTCTTTTCAAATAATTAAGAAGTTGTGAACCTTGTGAACCGGTGATAGATCATCGAGAACTGGAAGCACATCTTTAAAAAGAGGTGTTATGGTGACTTTGTATTATCAAAGAGGAAAACATTGCGTCTTGAGGGAATTGGATACCTACTTTAAGGAAAAAGTCAGTATGTGGCTCAGTTCTGCTGAAAAAAGATTTGTTAAATGAAAAAAAAATTGTAAAATTAGTGAACTAGTTGAAGATGATTGAGAACTGGAAACATTTCTTTCAGAAAAGATGATTTAATAACTTTGTTTCATCAGAGAGGAAAACACTGCATCTTTGAGGGCACTGGATACCTACTTAAAGGAGAAACTTAGTATGTGGCTCAGTCCTGCTGTCTTGGAGCTTCACCAAATAACTTGGGATGACCCTGCTTCTTTACTAGAGAAAATTGTAGCTTATGAGGTGCATTTTCTTTCCTTGGTCACTCTTAGACCTTTTGTTATACCCTTTGCTTATTTTTTCAAACCCATTGACAGGCTGTGCATCCAATCAGCAATCTTATTGATCTTAAGAGAAGGCTTGGAGTTGGCCGACGTTGTTTTGGATATCTACACCCTGCAATACCAGGTTTATTTCCCCCCTTCCCCTCGTGCATTTATTTGTTATTGCAGCTAATCATAGCCTGCATCATCGGCGGATTATAGTTAAGATAAAAGTATTATCAAATTATCCCTCTGGAAAACTTGAAGACTTCACAAATTAGGACAACTAGTCTGCTAGTCATTATTTATGTACTTAAGTTGGAAAATTTCTTATTGGTTGTCTGCATTATTTGGATGGAGACTGCATGATTATTAAAATAATGAAGATTTCGGCTCCATCTGTGGTACTTGTGTAAATCCTTGTGTTCATCTTCTATTGTGATCTTTGGATGTGTGGCCGGTCTTATTATGCAGAAATTATGGGTTTGGGTGCAGAACAATAATGGAATTATGTTGAAATGCTAACTTCATATTATACATTATAATCTCAAGGTTTTCTCCAGGTGAACCTCTTATTTTTATTGAAGTTGCACTTTTGAAGAATGTGGCTCAAACAGTACAGGTTATTTTCTGCATCTATAACCTATTATTAATTTATTTTGTTATTAGTAACACTCATTTGTTCCTTGTTTGGTAGGAAGTTTTGTGGGATGATCCCCCAATACCTGAAAGTGAAGCAACCTGTGCATTGTTTTACTCTATATCCTCTACAAAGGCATGTATAAGTTTTGATGTTATTTATTGCAAAAATAAAAAGCTTTGGGAAGACGTTAAATATATCATCAGAAAGTATCAAGAGGTGTATGATCTTTGTTTCGTTATTATATGTAATAATTCTTGGCGAAGTTAGATTTTGTAGTTTTCTTATGTGTCCTTTTTCTCTTCGAAAGTGGTTGATTTGGTCTTAAATGTTGATAGCAATGTATTCTTTCACATTCTGATCTTAAACCATTGACATTTTGCAGCCTGGCTTATCAGGAATCAATCTTGGGAAGTTTCTCATTAAACGAGTAATAACACTTGTGAAGAGAGACATGCCATTTATCAGTGTACGTATTCTTGAGATTATTTGGCCAGATTATGGCAAATTTTGAAGTAAAAGTTTTCTGCTAGACCCCATGTGAATAATGTTACAGAAAGCAGCTTGAACTCTGTAACCTTGTTATTTCTTTGACCATCCATGCTCTGCTTGAATTTATAACATTTGAAGTTACTTTAGATGGTGGCATTGATAGGCTGTAAGAAGTGGCTATGGAGGAGGTTTCATTGTTCATCCTCACGTACAATATTTTGCTGCCACCAACTCTGTCTTTAGTCACTAAATTTCAAATTTGTCCATACCTCTCTGTGCAAAGGAAGTTGAATCCCTCTTCATAGTTAGGCTTTGCAGAATGATGTGTATCATGTTAGAGAAAAAAATTTCTCTTCATAAGGAGTTCCATCCTCCTATGAAGGGGGGATTGGGGTAGAGAGAGCCAGAATGAGAGAGAAAGGCAGAGGACAAGAGACCAAAGGAAAGAGAAGTGGGTACAAAGTAGTTGAATTAAAGGGATATTTTGGGCTATAAAAATTTGATATGATAAGAGGATATTTGATAGTGCATCTACAAGTTCACTCTGGATGATAGACATATAGTTTAATTGATCAATTACAATATCCTCTTCATCCGTTTGAATGATTGAAGATTTGATTCCTGTTTTTTAAAGCTTCATTTCCCGTTTAATGACACTACCACTTTCTTAGTCGCTTGCAATAATCACTAATTTGGAGGTATATACTCTGCAGACATTTGCAACTCTAAGTCCAATCCCAGGTTTCATGCAGTGGCTCCTATCAAAGTTGGCATCTCATTCAAATCTCGATGAAGTAGAGCGTGCAACACGCACACCCGGAGATGAATCTGTTTCCACTTTCTGGGAGAATATACTTGAACCGGAGGAGGAAAGACTGCTCATCGAATCATCACAGTAAAAGAATTCGTTTATAATTTGTTTCATTTCCAGCCTCAAAGAATGGTTAGTGATGTTTCCGCCAAAACGCTGACATTCTCATTGACGTCTTGCAGAGATTTTGTCACCGGAAAGAATGGCATGGAAATCATGTTCAAGTTATTGACTTTGTCAAACCATGAGTGGACCAGTTCGACGAAATTGCTTTCAGCATTAAAACGCCCTCTAATGCGCTTGTGTGCCAGGTATAGATTTTAGTTTTATGGATTAAGGTTATGTAGCCTTGGTGTAGAAGAGAATTAAAGGCTAATTGATAATTTATGCCATTTGGTTGAATTTTAGGTACCTTGTGGAAGAGAAAAAGAGAGGAAAAGGTCTAGATTCTGTAGCAAACTTTCACCTGCAAAATGGAGCAGTACGTATCTTTCCTTCAATTAGCAGAAAAGGAAACTTTTCCTCTTTTCTAGTTTTCGATTTTTGGTTTTTGAAAATTGTGCTTGATTTCTCACATGTTTTTCATATTTCTTAAGTAAACATTTGAATTCTTAGCTAAATTTCTAAAACAAAAACAAGTTTTTAAAAACTATTGTTTGAGTTTTCAAACCTTGGTTTGGATTTTGAAAACAGTTCTAAAAAGTAAACAACAAACAGAGAAATCATTAGGTGGAAGTGGTTATTACTATCTTAATTTTCAAAAATCAATAACTAAATCAAAGGTTGTCAAGGGGGACCTCGGATATCAATTTGGACCTTTTATCATCTTTGGAAGTGTGCTGCTTTTTTAAATGTCTTTTTAGCGTTATACTTCAAATCGACAGAAGTAATATGCCCTCAAGGTGTTGGGGCTTTGATTTGCTCGCTCTGACCGTTCTTAAATGTGGAACAGATAATTGAGAGACTTAACTGGATGGCGGATCGATCCGTCAAAGGCCTCCTTCAAAGTGGAGGCATCATGGTGAACTATGTTTACAGGTACTCTCCTTCAATCATTTCATGGCTTCTCTTTGAAGTACTGAGATAGCAATATAACTGTATAAAACATTCTCGAATTGACAACTATGAACATTTCGACCTGAATTTTGACCAACATCTAACTATTTATTGACGTTATAGGATGGAGAAAATAGAAGAATATGCTCATTCTTACTTCAGCACTGGCCAAATACATTCCTCACCTGACATTCTTCGTTACGTCGAGGTAAGTTCGTGTATGTCCGACCAATGCTAATTGCTCATCAAATGCTTACCGACAAGTTCCATCTCATTCATTTTCTTGTTTTTAGACCAAAAAGTTACAGGATGAATCTACAGAGTAGACAAATTTCTGGAAGATTCAATTGGTACATCACCATCCCAAAAGATCAATAGAATATTCTTCTCTGCTGCCATTATTGTTTCTGCTGGCTATAAATCTTACTGTGCTCTGTGGGAGGTTAGATCTTACAGAATGATAAGATATCTGATGGTGTAGCATAGCATCACTAGAATATGCCATTTTATTAGAGAAAAAGACTTGTGTTATGTAAATAATCATACTTCACTGATCGAGCGCTCTTGCGCCAAAGATGAACGGGGCTAAGCGATCTATATACATACATATATATATATATATATATAAAAGTAGGAAAAATATATACTATAGAAAACTTTCGGTAAAATTATTCAAAATATACCAAATTTTTTGGGTGAGTTAAAAATATTTATTTATTTTTATTTGGTTGATCAATTAATTAACTAACTAATATAACAATATATATTAGATAATATTGATGTTATTTTATGATTATATCATTTTCTTCTCTTGCATTTTAATTAATTTATTGAAAATTTCACCAATTCACGTATTATATTAAAATATAATTTAAATTTTTTTTAAAAGTATTAAAAAATTATTAATACTATTTAATATTTTATATGAAATTATTTCATGTTAGTTTTCATATAAATTCCAAATAAGCAAATATTTTATATTCATGTCCATAAAATAATATCTACAATTTCAATAGACCTTAGGGAATTGTGTCGTGTATGCTTATCACAAGTTAATTTTAGTTGTTTTCAGCAACAAACTGTATAATTAAAAATTAATAAAACATAAAGTACTAAAGATTATAATTTTAGTTGTATGAGTTACTATTGGAATGTATGTTTTATATATAGTAAATTATGATCCAAAGGATTATATTGACATGTTAAAGCATGTTAGTCATTAAAAAAGTGTGTGGATATGTTCGATAATGGTAAGTTATTGTGAAGTGTAAGGGTTTATGAAATTGGAGACGTGAGAATTGAGCTTATTAAATATTAGTTTGGATAAGCACGTTAGGAAATGAGAGCGTGGAGAAATGAAATTTGTGTGTACATACCTGATGGTAATTACACATTGTGTATCAAGTAGCCACTGAGACCATTAGAAGTCGGTCATTGTAAATGACCTTGTAGTAATTACACACGTAGTGATTAGTAGAGGTACCACAAGTCGCGCTTCACCTTGCGGTGTATTGAATTGCTAATAGGGGAATGATAAATAGTTTAACTAGATTACTCGAACTCTAGTACACTCAAACGTTAGGAGAAGCTCAAAGGAGGAAGTTCATGTGACACCAATGGTTGGGATAAGCTCAGTGGAGCTAGATAGTATGAACAAATCATTGAATAGGACATGTAACACCAATGATTGATATAAGATCAAAGGAGCTAGTCGAGGAAAAATCAATCATCTAATAGGTCATGAGGCATCAATGATTATGATATGAACTTAGAGAAGCTAGACAACATGATATCGACCATTAAAGTAGGTCATATGACACCAATGATTGAGATAAGTTCAGAAAAGCTAAAAGATGTAAATCAAATGATTGGGTCAGAACATGTGATATGGATGATTGAGATAAGCTCAAACAAGTTAGATGTGACCTAAATTGTTGAGATAGATTTGAAGGAGTTAGATAAGCTGTTATTAGAGAGTGAAAACCCTAACGTGAACTCAAATGAGCTGAGTAAAACTAAACATAAGACTCTTTAGTATTGTATATCTCAATGAGGCTAACCATGACTCATGCACGGTACTCTTATGTTGAATAACCTGTGATTGAGAGTCTAGACTATCACTATTAGGTGACATATGAGTTAAACACACGATATATTGATTATGAGTGAGATTGGTGCTTAATTGTAAGTTTATAAGTGAGTTATTTACCGAGTAAATTTTCATACTCATTCGTTCTACTCTTCTTTCTCAAGTGGTATTTGAGCTTGTACAGTTAGTGACAAGTGCATATTGGGGGTGGAAATATGAGAATACAAGACACATAACTCTCAAAATGTATATTTGACTATAGATCGCTGTGATCCTTTTAACAAGTGTTAAAAAAGTCACAATTAAATTTAAAATTGAAAGTTCAGAGACTAAATAGACACCAATTTTAAACTTAGTTTAGAGACTAAATTAATATTAAATTATAAATTTTTAAGCCTCATAAACTAAATTTAAAATACACCCGCCAAAATAAGCATAATTGAAATGACTCGGGGTTTAAACCATATCATCTATGTTGAACTAAAAAAATTACCCGAACATATATTCAGCCAAAAACAGTAAAAAAATTTTTTTATAAAAATGTCATGTATAGAGATCATATTTTTGTTATTTTCGAAAGAAAGCAAAAATATAATTTTTGTTGACAGGGTAAGGAGAGTGTTCAAAATAAAAATGAAAAACATGCATTTTGTCCCACATCGACGAGTGTACGATGAAGGAACCGAGAACAAGCTATAAAAGGGAGGGATTCCGGCCCAATAAGTATACCTTTCTCAGCCTTTTGGCTAAGATCAAGTGTAGTATCTGTTCTTATCAGTTTAATATTAAATTCATTGTTTTAGGGGAGGGCCCTCTCACGGTAGCTTGCTGCTGGGGCTCTTACGCGTCGCCTTTGCGATGCACTACTGCCAAGGCCCGGCGCACCCTTCCAATGTGTAGTTTTAACTGTATTAACCAAGTTTCGAACCTTGTTGGGCTGGCTTGCTTCCTTTAGAAGGTTTGAGTTAATTTTTTGTTTATTTATTTATCTTTTTTAATAAATCTTTGTGAAGTCGTTTTTTCAAAAGTTATTTGATGATTGTCGATATTTTAATTTCCTATTGTGTTGTGATTGAATATTTATGAATACATTTATCATTGATTTACAAATTCTTATATGTATGTTGAAATTATAGTAATGTTGTTTGTGTACTTCAGAAGAATATACTCATTTCACTATCGTTCTGAAAGATAACTATCACGGGTTTCATCTATAAATTAAATTGATATAGAATCCTTGAAAAAGACTTCCTTTCATAAGAAAGAAAAAACTTATTCAAAATCTTCGTTTCATTGGTTTAAATCTGCTATGAAAATAAATATGTCTAATGTGTCGGATTTCCTCTAATGTGTCGAATTGGAAATGGCCGGTATCGCTCAGTTGGTAGAGTAGAGGACTCAACATCTTCGTTTCACCGGTCTACTATTGAAAATAAGGATAATGTGTTGGATCGGAAATGGCCGGCATCGCTCAATTGGTAGAGCAGATGACTCAAAATCTTCGTTTCACCGTCTTTGGGATCTGATGCTACATTGCTGTTCAATATCGGAGGGTATCTACCCTATCACATAAGTGGATTCTTTCATTTTGATCTTATATTATGATATAAGTAAGCCTACCCCTATCACATAAGTGGATTCTTTCATTTTGATCTTATATTATGATATAAGTAAGCCGACCACCACCTCCATAAGTTGAAGTACTTTTCCTTACAACTTTTTTTCGAGATATATGAGTGAGCCTCTATACAAATCTATGGACCTCTGTAGCATTAAAACGAAATTCTACCCAAAACTGCTACTCATTTGGCATGAAATTTAATTATATATAGTCGGTAGATAAAGACAATACATAAATAATGAATAAAACTATTGTTATTATTTATTTTAATTAAAAAATTAATAGATAATCCCTAGTAATCTATCAATTTATTTAAAAGAAAAAAAAACTAAAAAATAGATGACCATGTAATAATAGTAATAATAATAATAATAATAATAATAATCCATCTTGGTGGCCTTTTTTTATTAAAAAAAAAACAATTTTGATGACCATTTATGCTTATGCCACCAACCGTTTCATATTTGTCAACAAATTCATAAATAGTGTCCTAATTCCAAAATAATTATTAATGTGAAATGAAATGAATGATGCCAATATATTACAATATATCCAAAAACAAAAGTCATAAAACTGAAAATATCTCAATCATCATTTTAAATCATTATATATATATATGGTAAGAAATTATAAAATATATTTGAATATGACTTTTCTCCACGCATATTCGGTTCTATCAAGTTGAGGCTTTTATAAATTCAAATCAATTATGAATTTTATATTTCTCTAAATTTAAACAAGTTGATTAAATAAAAATAACAAATAAGAGAAAATAAAAGTAAAATATTAGATATGTAGACTTGTAAGAGTTTCATCCGATCTAATCGGATGGATTTGGATTCAAGGTTGAAGACCGGTTCGGTTGGACCAATCCCATCCTGTCTAGTTGGATTTACTTGCCATATTTTGACATGTTTGACCTTTCTTCCCTTTGTTTTTTGAGCTAGTTTGTTGTTGGTAATCATTTGACGATTCTTCTTTTTCATTACACCATTGTATGATCTAAGATTTTCGATACTACTTTGGATTGTTGTCATTGCAAATTGCCGTTAAATCTCTCTTAAGAAGAAGAAGTAACAGTCTCGAGTTAGACGCTTAACTTGGCTGCATTCAACCCTTACAAGTCAGGTTGCTCTTGGTTCGTTTTGATTTAGTGCTCAATTTTGGCTCAACACAACACGTACATGCAACAAAAAGGGTAGGCTCAACGCAAGGTGTTGATTTAGCACAAACATTCGGATTAACGAATACTATCATAGTTCAATCCCTTACGGTTCACTACGTTCTTAGTTGGTGTCACCCTGCTTTAGCTCGATTCAGTTGGATTCTTTCAGCTGTGATTTGGTCTAAGACATCAACGAATAAAATTTATTTACTTTTGGTGTTATTATCTTAGATTTTATCCGATTTTTATTTTTTTATTTTATTTTACTTTCACTTTCGTCCTTTTGTGACAAAGATCCCTAAAGACAGTTGCATATAGTTAATCTAAGATAAATCAATTATTTGTGTATCAAATAAAGATTTGAATTTAATATTTTAAATTATACAAACTTAACGAATAATGAAGAATCCGTGCACGATTCTTTATGTACTAATTTTTATGTTAATTATTTCGTGTTATTTTGAAATTAGAAAAGCCTATAATTTTAATAGATTCAAGATGCTTTTGGGATCTTATGTTGATTTAAATATGTCAACTTTGAGCCATATACAAATGTATCACTCAAGTAGGCTTAGAAAAATCCTATATATATCCACAGCCACAAATTTAAAAACTAGTGCAATCTAATTATTTATTATTATTTTTTAAAAATATTTATTTAAATGGTCTCCATTTAAAGTAGTCATAAATTTTAGATTAAATTAATAAAATTATTCTTAAATTTTATATTTTAACGGATAATTAATTTTAAATGTAAATCATTAATATTTTGTTCTAAATTTTTTTAAGAATTTAAAAAATACATTTTAAACTTTTTTTTTACATTTTTAATTTTTTTTTAAATACCCTTACTAAACTTTGCAAATATACGTGAACTTCTTAAAATAGCATAATACCCTTAAATTTTTAGAAAAAAAAGTTGAAATTTTCTTTACCTTTTGTATATGGATAGAAATCATTAATCTATAATTGAAATAGTCAATTTTTTTAAAATTTTTCTCGAGTCAACTTGAAAATAGGTATTGAAATTTATTATATTTATGTCTAAAAATGTTCGGAGAATCTTTTTTTTTTGAATTGATATTTAAGAAGAGAGAAAAAAAAAGAAATTGAAAAAAGTTTAGAGGTTAAAGAACGGAATAGCAGAAACTAAGAGGATATTTAAGAATCTATAAAAAAAAATGAGAAATGAAGATTTTTCGAGTCATAGGTTGAAATAGAGAAGAAAAAAAAGTGTAGAGGAACACTTTTTATCTATATTTGTTTTAAAAAAAGTTAAGATTATTAATGTTATTATTATTTTTAGTTTATGGATATTTTTGAAACTATCTCCAATGATTTCAGTCCGTTTAATAAAAAAAAATTTGAACTTTTATTTAAAAATGTTTAAATGTATTTTTAAGTTGTTAAAAAGAATAAAATATTAATAAAAATTTCAAAAATTCTTAATATTTTTAAAATATTTTTTTTAAAGTTGAATAATATTTTTTAAATAAAGTTTTAAATTTTCAAAAACTTTTTGAAAATTTAAGAATAGTTTAATTTTTTTAGAAAATTAAAGGTATTATTAAATTTTTTTAAAAGTTTTAAAGATATTTTTAAGGATAACTTTAATTTCTGAGTCAAAACATATGTCTTTATAATATATTTTTATGTAGTTTTTAGAATCAGTCCGTATCGAAATAAATTTACATTTTTAAGAAAATAAAAATATAATTTGCAATTTGATGGATACAATTACGTTCGACTATTAACATACCTTTAACTCTAAACTGAGAGACCCACCATGAGTGTTCCTAAATAAAAACGCCAATGATATTCGTCCTCGCACGATTAGCTAAGTTACGTGCAACCACATTGCAACTTCGAAAACCTAACATAAATTGTTGTGGATGATAAACTTTAATTTTATCAATAATATGATGAAATTTGGCTGTTAAATTAGTTTCTTCCCTCTTAACATTTTCAATTAGAAAAGCAACGATTTCAACAAGTTTCAACGATCTAGACAGTCTTTATACATATTGTGTTATCAATATAGTTGACTATTTGAGTCGTTCTTGATTATCGCACCTAATCCTAAACTAAGCTTTAAAGAATCACGATCAGGACCAAATGAGCATCGTTTCATCAATGAACTCGAAAGCCCACTAGAGCGGGTTGTCATCCAACATCCTTTTTTCATCGAATAGCTTCAAAGTCTTTATTGTCGCATTGCTAAAAGAAAAGATGAGGGGAATATGTTCGTGCAAAAATAAAGAGATTAGTATTTTTTCGACAATAATTAATGCATAACTCTAAATTAGAAAGAAATGCATGAATTAAATACATATCATTAATTATAAATTATTAAAAATGACTTTAATTTCTAAATATATATATTTTTATTGTGTCCTTTTTTGGAAATTTTGAAAATATTAAAGGACCAAGTCACCATAACCATGACAGTGACATGCAGATACTTACAAGAAAGGTTACCACGTGGCATATTATCATTGGGTTGTCATTCACGACGGTCCACAATGGCATATTCTTTATTTATTCCATTTGTTTATTTTACTTTTTGTCGTCGAGAAGCTGCCGGTTCGGGCCGGTCTGGTCCAACTGTCCCCCGCTGTCAAAATCTTGCCAGCCACTAACCTCTCCAACGTGATAGCCACGTGGACGCACGAGGAGCGCGTGTTCCACACCGCCTAGATTCCGACAAAATCTCTCCCGTGAAATGTATCCCTGCGGATATTTATAAGCGTGCGGCAAATGTTTTTATAAATTTATATATATTCTTGTAAATTAAATAGTTGATAAATTTTTATTTAAATAAATAAATAATTTTTTTTTTGCACTATCAAAAACAAATTCTAGATTTTATTATTAGTATTTATATTAATATTGTTGACTAATTAATTAGGTATATATTTTAAGCATATTTAAAGGAGATATGGAAGATATCTATTAAATGTAATATTCGGTAAAATCTATATATATATGTATATATATATATATATATATTAATTTTAGAAAATAAATAAATGACGTTTTAAAATAAAGCTAAGGAAATAAATTGACATAATTTATGACAGAAAAATAGCCGTTATTATTAATATCCTCGTGGCGGTTTGCCGACATCGAACCGTCCGTTTCCGGAATCTTCCACTTTCCAGTTAATTAAAATTAATAAAAATGATTAGGAACTTTCAACAGTTCATTACTTTCAGAACAGAAACCCCCCGGCGTTCTAATCTTCTTAACACCGATGGATCTCACCGCCGTCTGTTCACCATTATTGCAGCATTTCTAAGGTTTCTCTCGGTGTTTCCTTTGCTTTCATTGAATCTCACTATGGCGATGCTTTTTGGTTTTGGTTTGTTTACTGCGTGAGATATTCTTCTATTTCTGGTTGGATTTTCACGTGATTTCTTGTTAGTTCCAGACGCAATTCCTTTTTTGTTGGATGATTTCTTCTTTTGGTTGGATTGGTAAGTTGGTGACTACGAATCGGGGTGAAGAAAAGGAGCTTAGTAGCGTATCGTGTTAGTTTTCCTTCAAAAGGAGTTGGAGAATCTTCTTTTGTTCGATACGTCTTTGAAGCAATCCGAAGGCTGTCTTGTTCATATTCTTCTCCGATAATTTCTGGTTTTTGGTGTGCTGAAGACTGTGGAGGTTTGGATTGGAGATTAATAGCGAATTTTGTGGGATTGAATTAGTCTGCGGTAGTCAATTTTCTTTGCTATTTCTGTATGATTTTGTGCTGAAATTGCTTGGTACTCTTCTTTCCTTTCGTTCTATTTAATAATTTACTAATTTTGGGAATTGTTGCCATTAGAAACGATTAATTACTTCATCTGTTGATACTATGAATTCGTTTAGTTGAATTTTGTTTTGTTGCTTGAAATCATCAATGGAGATATTAATTCGTCTTTTACAAGTGTTAATTAGGTTGCTTTTCCAATTTTCCAGGTTTTTTTTGTTTTATGTTTCTTTATATGTGCATTACCCTAGCTGATAACGGTTCCATTTAGCAAATGGATTAGTTGAAAGAGCTGAATGTGAGATTTGATGGTCAAATTTAGTAGTTTATGGACATTTGGATATGCCTTTAGTGGAGACGAAATTTTGCAGACGATTTATTTCATTAGTTCGGTGATGGAATCTGCTTTGTTTTTTTACTTCAGGAAAATAAATTCGCCTGCGGAGGAGCTATAAGAAAATGGCTACTTTGCAAGATATTGGGGTTTCTGCAGCTATCAATATTCTCAGCGCATTCATCTTCCTTTTGGTTTTTGCCATTTTAAGGCTCCAGCCTTTCAATGACAGGGTGTACTTTTCGAAGTGGTATTTGAAGGGTTTAAGGAGCAGCCCGACACACGCGGGTGCCTTTGTACGTAGGTTTGTCAACTTGGACTTCAGGTCATATCTGAAGTTCTTGAATTGGATGCCTGAAGCCATCAGAATGCCAGAACCTGAGCTTATTGAGCATGCAGGATTGGATTCTGCTGTGTACTTGCGGATATACTTGATAGGGTATGCCCTGAACTATATGTTATGCCTTCTATTTTAATTAT
The DNA here is from genome assembly GCA_033971965.1 of Cucurbita ficifolia. Taxonomy (NCBI): domain Eukaryota; kingdom Viridiplantae; phylum Streptophyta; class Magnoliopsida; order Cucurbitales; family Cucurbitaceae; genus Cucurbita; species Cucurbita ficifolia. The sequence continues at coordinate 5,822,242 of CM066974.1, forward strand.
CATATACACTTTTCTTGCATATGTTAATGGCAACTTTATATAGGAACCCCGACCACATGTTGAATTAGGTGAATTATAAGATATTTTGTCTCAATTTAAGTTGTTGAGCTGTAAATTGTCCATAAATTTCCCTATTTAGATAATCGACCCATCCCAAACCAATTATGTAGTATCTGGTATGGGTTGATTTGAATTTTTTAATGTTATTTAATTTAAATTTTGTAGAAGAGAAAAGAAAAGAAATGGATGTTCTTTACCTGTCTTCACATGTCTTCAACATTGAATTAAAAAGAATGATTTAATGTCTTATTTTAAACTAATACTACAAAGTATTGAACCAATAATATTCTGAAGATCGTTGGTGAGTAAAGAAAATCTCAAAGAGTGAAATGAAATTAAGAGACATTTATGTGCAAATAACTTTATCATAACAAAAAGAGTTAGATATATTTCTAATCAATATGTTATTCAATTTATTTAAACCAAACCAGTGTACCCTAATTTATAGCATGACTAATCCGGTCGTTTGAGTTGGGTTTATTTGAATTTTTTGGCCCTAATTTTTGTTGTATGAGTAGCTTAGTTACACTTTTTCTCTTGCTTATTGAACAAGACACTATCAATTTTTATCCTTTTCTTTCTATCTTATATTGCTTGCTTCTTTTGGACAGTGTTTTGGGTCCTTACGGAAGACATTATTGATGGCGAAAACTGATAACTTTATGTCACAAAAACAAATATGAATATAACAGAATATGTTGTTAAGGGGAAATATAATGCTTTTGTTCAATGTTGAACTTCGGAAAGAATGCAAGGTAAAGAAGGGCCACAAAAGGGAGTCAAACTATGAAAATGGGCTCCATTTTAGTAAAATAAGACCTTGACCTCGTGTGTAACAAAAAGGCCTTGTGACGGAAGCTAGGAGAAAAATAGAATCTAACAAGGAACCAAATATTATCAGGTCTTTCCTAACCCCTAGAGATTCTATTATTCTTCTCGAGTCTCGTCTTAAAGACTCCACAAAATAGCACACACTCGAGCTTGCTACAAAAACGACCATTACTCACGTAAAGAAAAAGGAGGTCTTTAATCACATCTTGACCACTCTAAACCAACCACTTTCTGAAAACTTGATGGTCTTTTTATCAGCCTTTTTCTTTGTTTGGTGAAGGGAGCTTGAAGACATTTGAGTTTGATTTGCTCTAGCCAACAAGAAGCAACTCCAAATGGCACTTGCAAAATCATGTCTCCAGAGGATATGAGCCAGCAAAGAATCAACAAAATAACCCAACCAAGGTGGGCCTCCTACCCAAACCCAATCCGAAGTTTGAATTATTCTATGAGTAACTTGCCACTTGAAAAACTTAATGTTCTTGAGAACTTTTCACCTTCCATAGATCTAAAAATAAAACCACTCAATGGGGAGGAATTGACCAAACACCGAAAGAAGTTGTAGGAAAAACCTTTGGATGGACAAGGACTCCAAAGGCAAACACCCCCTAGCCAGGGCTAAGCGACACTCTTGAGTAAAATAACAAAGACAAAACATCCATTGTTTCTCCATTGGTGAATGGATGATGGAACCGGGAATAAAAATAGTTCTTAGATAGAGAAAGGATCAAAGCCACTAAATGATTCCTTAAAGAGGACGGCTAACATAATCGAGAAACCTAGAGCAGAGGGGTCTATCCCTCAACAACCTATCCTCTCAAAAAAGTATCTCTCCCCTTTCCCACATCACACTAAACAAACTTGTGAATAAAAGAAAGCTCAGCCAAAATAGCTTTTCATGGGCTTTTGGAACGGCCTCTAATCCCCATCAACAATCGATTTAAAAGGATTAGGATTGTACTTGCTAATTGTGACTTTGTACCCTAAGGTATTAGATTCATGATTGTTGAGGATGATTGGAGTCCCACCTTGGCTAATTAAGGGGAAGATCATGGGTATATAAGTGAGCACACTATCTCCATTGGTACGAGGTTTTTTGGGAAAACAAAAAACAAAGCCGTGAGAGCTTATGCTCAAAGTAGATAATATCATATCAATGTGGAGGGTCTATTGTTCCTAACATGGTATCAGAGCCATGCCTTAACTTAGCCATGTCAAGAGAATCCTCAAGTGTCGAACATAGAAGTTGCGAGCCTTAAAGGTTTAGTCACAGTGACTTGGATGTCGAACAAAGGTGGGCAATTCTAGGGCTTCAGAGAAGTAGTCTAGCCTCAATTAAGGAGAGACTGTTCGAGGGCTCCAGACAAGGAGGCCTTTTGAGGAAACCAAAAGTATAGCCATTAAGGGGAAGATCATGGGTATATAAGTGAGGGACATTATCTCCATTGGTATGAGGTCTTTTGGGGAAACCAAAAGTAAAACCATGAGAGCTTATGCTCAAAGTGGACAATATCATATCAATGTGGAGGGTTCGTTGTTCCTAACAATGATGTCATTGTCAAAGCCATTTGGCCAACCGGGCTTCTTTCTGGTCCTTACGTTACTTATGCCTCATCCCCAAGGTCCACTGGGGGTAACTCATAGGATGCAATCCTTCCCGTCATAAACCATCCCCATAAGAAATCCCTCATCAATTTCTCGATCACCTTGCTAACTGCACTAGAGACTAAATATGGACATAGAGTAGTTCGGAGTGCCACTTGGAACCAATTTAATTAGGTGGGGGTTAGCCTTCCATAGTTGGAGAAAAAACTATTCCTCCAAGATGGGAGTTTCTTTTGAAGTCTATTTTTTCCTATCACAGGGTCTCAAAACTTAAGGCTCCTAGGATTGTGCCCAATGGGGAGAACTAAATAAGGAGAGGGCCAACTCACACGCCACAAAATTCGCCCATCTACCCAACTTGATAAGGTCACAATTTGGACCTAAGATTTGACGTTTTCCTTGGTTGATCTTGAGACCTTGAATAGCCTCAGAAAACGATAAAGTTTGATTCATATTAAGAAAAAATTCATTATTTCCGAAGTGGAGGAAAATTGTATAGTCAGCAAACTGGGGGTGAGATAATACCACATTTTCTTTTCCAATTGTATCATTAGTAAGTTCATTGAGGGAAATTTTAGTGCCTGGAAGGAAAGAGTAAGTGGTTGCATTAACTAACAATCACTAAGTATATCGAGAAAATGGCTAACACAGGAAAGAAGAGAATATATTTGTTTAAAGAGTAAACCGGTCTTACTTTCATTTCAGACTCTGCATTTCCTTGAGATTAATTTGAGAGCTGAGAGGCCAATTGTAATCGCAATGATATGTCCACTCATGTGCTATGATGCACGTAGTATAATTATTTGATATTGATGCAAAATGATTAAATAAATGTGAACTCCTTTATACTTCTTTTCTCTATTCTTGAAATTGAGATTGGTTTAGAATGTAGATGAAGTTAGAGTTATTTTCTGAGTTTGGGTCCATGGATCTTACTTATTGTCTATTTTATGTTTTCCTTATTTTTGACTACTCTGTAAGAGGCTTGAGTCTGTGATCTTTCAATAAGCCTCATCTTTTAAAGTACAAATGGATGCAATTTTTTGACGCATCCTTTGGGTTACCAATGGTGGTCATTTGCTAGATTTCAGTATTATTATTTTGGTTGATATATTTATTTATTTAATTTTAATTTATTAGTCGTAAGTTCCTTAGAAATGTTGGTTGTAGTATTTATCATACCTCCATTACCTTATTGCAGGCTTAAGATCTTTGTCCCAATAGCATTCCTTGCATGGGCTGTACTGGTCCCAGTTAATTATACCGATGATAATCTGAGTATTGCTAAAGTGACGGCAAATGTGACTGCAAGTGATATTGACAAGCTTTCAATATCAAACATCCCTGCCAAATCACAAAGGTTTCAAAGGCTTCTTTCTTTCAATGGCTATAATGGAATTTTTTTCTTAATTAGCCTGCATGGACCAGATGCTTGCTTTTTATGGTTTTGCCCCACTGATCATGTTGGTTATGCCGTTGATATCCTGTTAAGCTTCCGCATCCTTTTCTTCTATTAATTATCATTAGTTGGTCCTTCTGTAACAATAGCTTTTCCAATTAAATGACTAGTAAATTTTCATGTAGTAGTCCATAACTGCAACTAGTTGCATTTTGTTCACTATTACTGCATTAGTTTGGTCAAATTTCAAAACCACCCCCCTTTTCTCCTTGATTGTATGATCAAAAGAAGTCGCAGTTACGTCTTTCGTAATTTATTTATATTCCATTAATGGAATAAATGAAACATGTCAAAATGTTTTCTTGCATGAATTTTGAACATGGTTCATTGAAAGTATCAGGTACACTGGTTATCCATTTAGAGAAATTTAAATGGATTAGAATCTGCCAGAAAAGTTAAGTCTGTTGGGTTGTCTTCTCTCAGGCAAAAATGTTTAGTAAAGGAGGGGAAATTTAATTGAGCATTTTCACTCTTCATTTAAATACCGTATTGGTACTTGTAAATCCTTAATTTTCTCTGTAAAAGTTCGAGTTCACATTAAAAAAATATATGACAGCGTTTTTTTTTTTCTTTTTTTAACTTTTTCTAATAGTGATTGTTAACTTTGATGTCTGTCCTTTCTTCAGCTTTATTTCATATTTTACTCGTTCCGTAATGTAGGTTTTGGAGTCATCTAGTGATGGCTTATGCATTTACCTTCTGGACATGTTATGTGCTGATGAAGGAGTATGGAAAGATCGCTTCACTGAGACTGCAATTTCTTGCATCTGAAAAACGGCGTCCTGATCAGTTTACAGTAAGATTAGATCATTACACTTTTACATTTGATAAAATTTATTACTAATAAATTGGTTACCTCTAATTGTATCTCTTTTATCCTATTTGTTGTAAAATAAGATTTTCTCTTTTCTAGTTCTAAGCTTAATTGGGTTTATTGGGTTAAGCCTCTTCATGTAGAGCCATTAGGTTGCTTTTAGTTTTCATGGGTCTGTCGATTGGGTTTGGTGGGTTTTAGTTTTCTAGTTCTCAGCTTAATTGGGTTTGGTGGGTATTCTTCCTACCTCTGGATGACTTGTCCAGGAGATCTTTAAGCTTTGACTAGTTAGAGGTGTTCTTCCAATAGTTCACCTTTATATGCTGCATCACTAATATCATTCTTTCATGTGAGCTTGAGCCGTTTATTTCATTTTTGGCAGGTCCTTGTAAGAAATGTCCCACCTGATCCGGATGAATCTGTCAGCGAGCTTGTTGAGCACTTTTTCTTAGTGAACCATCCGGGTCACTATCTTACTCATCAGGTTTGGGTTCACAAGACTAGTTTTTTCTCTCTCTTTTAAAACATAGACAATCCAAAATGTAATATCCGAAGTTCCAAAGAGATTTTTTATGAGTTTAAGTGATTATGATTTAAAAATGTTTCAATACTATTCTGGAATTACCTAAATGTCCAATTTTCTTACAATGAACGTGTTACAATTTTCTCCTGATTTGAAGAAAATATCTACAGGTCGTACGTGATGCAAACAAGTTGGCCAAACTAGTTAAGAAGAAGAAGAAAGCACAGAATTGGCTTGACTACTACCAACTTAAGTATTCAAGAAACTCTACAATTAGGCCTCTCATGAAGGTAACTATTTAAGTGGAATATTTCTTATCGGGTCTTCTCCTGCCTATGTTGAATTTCTATCTTTTTTTGAAATACTCCTGAAATTTGTATTGCAACTAGACTGGTTTTCTTGGACTCTGGGGAAAGAAAGTGGACGCAATTGAGTTTCAAACAGCAGAGATTGAGAGGCTATCCATAGAAGTAAGTCATTCTTTTCCAGTTTCTACCTTGAAAATTTTGCATATTTTATATACTATTGTGATAACTGATTCTTATGCATGCATGGTTGGTAAGAGCAATGTCAAACGCAGCATATGGTGCATAGGATTGAAGCTGTTAGTTGATCATTATATTGCAGTACATTAATTCAAGTATAGGGGTTAATGCCTTTATTTTTTTTTTTTGGGTTTCTTCTGCCGATTTAGTCTCGCTCCATTTACGTTAGGAGATGAATCAGTAATGATTTGACGGTAAGTTGGGAACTACTGTAGGAAACTGGATGGGTTTCATAAATGGCTCATTTTATTTTAGGTCCTTAATGTTATTCAATATTGAGAGAATACTCGAAGTTGTTCGTATAAACAGAAATTGTACTAATGGGTCTCTAAATCTAAATTCTATAATAAATGTCATAGTAGTATATGTGATTGCACTTAATATTACTTTTTTTTTTCCTGAAAATTTTTATGCCTTTTCCACTATATTTGCTGAGGTCTTTGTACTGTCCAGATAGCCTCGGAGAGAAAAAGGATTTCCGATGATCCAAAATCTATTATGCCAGCAGCATTTGTATCATTTAAGTCGCGTTGGGGTGCAGCTGTTTGTGCACAAACTCAGCAATCTAGAAATCCAACTATTTGGTTGACTGAATGGGCTCCAGAACCACGTGATGTATATTGGGAAAATCTTGCAATTCCATACGTTTCACTTACCATTAGAAGGCTAATTATGGGCGTTGCATTCTTCTTTCTTACTTTCTTCTTCATGATTCCCATATCCTTAGTACAGTCTCTTGCTAGCATTGAGGGGATTGAGAAGATTGCACCATTCCTAAAACCCCTTATTGAAAGGTATATTTCACCCTTGGATCATTTAAATCCTGTATTGGCTTTTGAATTGACAACAAAACCTTATTATTCAATTTATTCATTTACCATTCTTTTTGCAGGGACTTTGTTAAGTCATTTGTCCAAGGTTTTCTTCCTGGAATCGTGTTGAAGCTTTTTCTCATTTTTCTGCCTACGATATTGATGATAATGGCTAAATTTGAAGGATTTACGTCTCTATCTTCTCTAGAAAGGAGAGCAGCAGCTCGTTACTACATTTTCAACTTCGTGAATGTGTTCCTTGGCAGTGTTATTGCAGGAGCTGCTTTTGAACAGCTGAATACTTTTATTAAGCAGTCTGCTGATCAGTAAGATACTCTCCCCCCTATAAAATAGTCCGCAATGATCCATTATAGTTGATTTCATTTGTTTTACCGTATGCATTTCCATCGAAGAACTGGGGTGATCGGTTTGCAATTTGTTGGGGTCGTTCTTTTTCTGGTTATGTGGTTTTGGGTGCTTACATTTCGTATGTATGTACGCGTGTATCATGCATAAGTACTCATCATCTTTACAATCTCGCACTTTTGTTCTTTTCTGTAGAATTCCCAAGACAATCGGTGTGGCGATACCGATGAAAGCGACTTTCTTTATAACTTATATCATGGTTGATGGATGGGCTGGCATTGCTGGGGAGATTTTGATGTTGAAGCCCTTAATAATGTTCCACTTGAAGAACTTTTTCTTAGTGAAGACTGAAAAGGATAGGGAAGAGGCAATGGATCCAGGAAGTCTTGGTTTCAACACAGGAGAACCTCGAATTCAATTATATTTTCTATTAGGCCTCGTCTATGCAACCGTGACGCCTCTTTTGCTTCCTTTCATCATAGTCTTCTTTGCCCTCAGCTTTGTTGTATTCAGGCATCAGGTTAGTTAAGAATTCTTATTGAGCACAAGAATCTGAGTATGAACACACCTTTTGTCTTCGCATTTTTCTCATGGATTATTGTTTAAGACACGGATCTTGGTTCGTCTGCTTTGTATTTATGTCTATATTTACTGAATGTTTTATACCCTTCCAAAAAATTGCAGATCATAAATGTTTACAACCAGGAATATGAGAGTGCTGCGGCCTTCTGGCCTGATGTCCATGGCCGAATCATTTATGCATTGATTTTCTCACAGGTGGTTCTAATGGGACTACTAAGTACAAAGAAAGCTGCCCAATCAACCCCTTTTCTAATTGCACTCCCAGTAATCACAATATCATTCCATCTGTACTGCAAGGGCCGTTACGAACCTGCATTTATCCGATATCCCATAGAGGTTTGTCAAACTTCATTTAGTAGTCTGGCCATCACGATTTATGTTCACCCCGATAGCCCGATTTTATCGTTTGAACGGGTCTTTCCTTTTTTACTTAATGTTTGTTTCTTATCAGTTTTGACTTGTAATGTTCGGATTGTAGGAAGCAATGATGAAGGACACTTTGGAACGTGCAAGGGAACCAAACCTGAATTTGAAAGGGTACTTACAAACAGCATATGCCCATCCAGTTTTCAAGGAAAGTGAAGAGGACGATGAAGCCGAGTCAAACGAAGCATTTGAAACAGAGAGTGTGTTGGTAGCGACGAAACGGCAGTCGAGAAGGAACACTCCATTGCCGAGCAAAGCCAGTGTTCCTTCATCGCCTTCTTTGCCCGAGGTTCGGAGAGATAGCCATCAACCTTGAAAAGTAAATCAAAAGGTACATAGGATTCACATCTCTTTGTACATTTTACTGTAAACTAAAATGGTCTGTTGTGGAGAAATGATGCTGTAAATTGTATGAGAAAAGGTGTAGAATGTAGAGTAGTAACCAATGAGAAGAGTTGGAGTTGTCATTATGTTTAGCATAGTATAATTTTTTTCTTATTTAGTTGGTTTCTTAATAATAAGGATTATGATAAATTATGTCTTGTTGGGGCCTTTTCTGCAATTTCCTGTTCTTTTTGGGTTCAATGTGTAAACTATTTTTGTGGCAAGCCCTCTTTTATAGGTTGGTTTAACCTACAACCCTTAATTGTTGAATCTGAAGTAGAATGTAATTTTCTATTTTTTATTTGTTGATAAATTCAAATTGGGATGGATAGCAGCAAATTCATTTATTTTTTTTGTACTGAATCTCATTTTTTGGGTAGTACAATTAGATAGGGGTCGAGATGCAGTCGGTCATCGGTGGCAAATTGATATTTTATTGATGTTCCAAGATTGCTTCGGATTGAGATCGTGATACAAGTTTTCATTCTGGTAAAATTTGCGAGAGTTACAAAAGTTAGTATACTCTAAACAAGTCTAATAAATTTTGGTTAAACTACAATGATGGAACTTTTAAAAGTTCCTAAAAACATAACTCAACCCAATCCAACCCTTATAATTTGGGTTGGGTCAGTTTGAGTTTTCATGTTCAATGTACACTCCTAGTTTGAGTTCTCATGTTCAATGTACGATAAAGTCTGTGAAATACAAATATATATATATATATATATTTTATGAATTCATTTGCCGGTATTAGATAGGATTGAAATTTAGTAGATATAAAATTTAAAAAAAAAAACTAAATTCATAAATCATTTATGTTCGTTAGTATTTTATTTTTAACAACAGTTTTTTTTTTAAATTTTATTTTATTTAATGAAAGTTACTAACTATTAGCCGTTGGCTTACCCAAAAAACCCTTTGCATTCAAAGAAGTGAAAGAGGGGCATATTTGGAAAGAAGTTAGTGGATTAATTAAATATAGAATTGCCAACCATGATATAATTTTAGCCATTATTAATGGGAATATTGACATTTTATGAATATTCCAAATACCATTTTAAAAAAATAATTATAATCAATTAATATGATCTTTATTAGTTAGTTATCGTGAAACTATTTATTATGTCATAATAACATAAATTGCTAGAAAAAATATGTGAGTTATTCTAATATAATGTAAATAATTTGTAACTTTCTAATTCATTAATTAATCCTAATACTAAATTAATAAAAATTAATACATTTAAAAATATGTAATATGTGTCTGGTTTGAAAAATATGTATAAACTTTAAAAAATTACAGTAAACTCTTAAAATTCATGATCCTAAGACGAAAATAGATGATTTCAATCCAGTACAAATTATTTTTTTTTTTTAATAAAAGTTAAAAGATGTTAATGCTACTTCTTAAAACTCGGGGATATTATTTAAATATGATAATTTTAAATTTTAAGTTGAATGGTATTAATATATATATATATATATATATATATATTTTTTGTTTTAATGGTATTATTAAAATTTATAAAATTCTATAGTATTTTTTTTTTAAAGCGACGTCGTTTTCTGATATTTTAAAGCTCACGGAAATCACGAGATAAAGAGTAAAATGATATTGAATTGCAATGTTTTGTTCTCCACTCGAGACTACTCAACGTGTTATCCACGCGCTCTACCTCTCATCGTATATAGTCTTCCTCAGTTTCTTCCTTTTCTGCCGCTCTGTAAATTCTGAAGCCCCAGTCCTGTTTTCCCAACAATGGCGCGAAAGTCTTCTCTCCTCAAGCGAACCCTAGCTTCTTCCTGCATTATTCTCGCCCTATATGCCATCGTCAACACCTTCATCAGCTCCACAGCCACTCTCAAGCTCGACCGTTCCTTCCCCTTCAGCTCTGCCAATTCCGTCGTAGTCTCCGATGAATTTGGTTCCCAAGACACTGATCTCCTCAATACTTCAGGAAAATTCGTTTCCCCTGTCAAGATTTACCTCTACGATGTGCCGACGAGGTTTACGTACGGTGTAATTGAGCACCACGGCATAGCGCGCGGAGGGAAATCCGTCGCTGAAGTCACGGCGCTTAAGTATCCAGGTCATCAGCATATGGCGGAGTGGTTTCTGTTCACGGATCTGCTTCGACCGGAGTCGGAGCGTATTGGGTCTGCTGTGGTTAGGGTGTTCGATCCTAAGGAAGCGGATTTGTTCTATGCACCGTTCTTCGCGTCCTTAAGCTTGATTGTTAACCCTATCCGACCTGCAACGGCGTCGGGTCAGCAGCAGCAGCAGCTTGTGTACAGTGACGAGGAGTCGCAGGACGCCTTCATGGAGTGGTTGGAGAAGCAGGAGTACTGGAAGCGGAACAATGGACGGGATCACGTCATTATAGCGCAGGACCCGAATGCATTATACAGGGTCATTGACAGGGTTAAGAACAGTATCTTGCTCGTTTCGGATTTTGGGCGGTTGAGAGCCGACCAAGCATCGCTAGTTAAGGACGTAATTGTCCCATACTCCCATAGGATCAATACTTATAATGGTGATATCGGAGTTGAAAATCGCAAGACTTTATTGTTCTTTATGGGCAATCGATACCGTAAAGAGGTATACTTATGCAATTCCTTGAAATTATTCTATTTATGCAACGCCTTTCAAATTAACAATGGATATTGTTAAGGATTCATCTATGTTTCTTCCTTTTGCCCTTTTTTTGGTTATTATACATTAGCTTTTAGGTTTAGAAAGTTGGGAAGACTTGCATGATTGATCGCCATGGGGAGGGAATTGTACGTCTGAAATAAACTTGTGTGGAAAGTGGAAAGATGACATTGGATATAACCCTTTTAGCATTAAGCTCTAGATACTGTTAGCTGAAAAGGATAGTGATATGAGGGCCTTTAATTCACTTACGTTTAGTATACGATGGTTAAACATTCGAGGACCAAGTCTAGGGCGTTATTTATTCTTGAGAACCTACATAACTTGCACATAATACTGTGGATTTGGTTTTAATTCTTTAGTTTCTTTTCTTGGATATGATTTTGTTTGGGAGGGGGTAGGAATTTCTTTAGTTTCTTTTTAATCATATTGGACTTGAAATTGATTTGTCTTTTTATTTTTTCAATCAGTGTCTTAGTTTGCTAACATAAACCTCAACTAGTAATGCTGACCTATCGCTAGACCTTATAACAATCGTTGTCGGAAACTCATAAGGTATCTATGTAATAGATGACCCTAGACTTGAATGGATGAATCATCTTTAAACTTTAACCGTTTTTTTTCCTCTTGACAAGTTACTTCACAGTAGTTGATTCAATTTTGTCTTGCAATTTGACATATATAGTTAATATGTATACACTTATTATCGAAGGATTAGCCTTACGCTAGGAGATATCTATGTAATTCATGAGTTAGTAACCAAGTTGAGAACGAATGATATCTATTACTCAGTTTGAGGAGAATGTCGAAAGATATTTGTGTATTCTCATGGAAAGAAGTAGTTGACCTCCCTGAATTATCTGGTTAGATTTATTTGAATTTAGTTACTCGGAATTATTATTTAGATTTAGTTATCTAGATTATTATTTAGATTTATTGTTACCTGTAACCAGAGATTTATTTAGAATTATCTTATCTTATTATCTATGGATTTATTTAGATTACTTCGTATAATTTATCGATTTAGTTAGTTTTTCTCTACAAAGGGACGTGTAATTCTCTGAAAATAAATAAGAAAAAGCAAGCTAATTTAGATTTGAACACTTATTACAAGAAAGAATTCCATCCAGCTATTACATGAAAGAATGTCCTCTAGTTTCCTACCGAAGGTATAACTAAATCTAAAGGCTTAAATATTCCTAACAGATATTAGTACCTTCACTTTAACCCGATCAGTCTCAATATCCAACTGTATTCTCCAAATCCTCGCATTTATTTTGAACTGAAGTACCTAAAGACAGCCAAGACTCAGCACTTCAGGAAGGAAGAAAAAAAATTCATGCACTTGAATCATAGCAAAAAATCAACTTCAATTTCTTGAAGAAACGTCTACCGTATGCCTCCTATGAACAATGTGAATTGCCAAAACCAAGTAATGGATTCACCGTGGAATATCAAATGACTCGATAGTAAACTTTTCTTGGTCTTTGCCGCTCTCCTATTATCAAGGTTGAGAATCCTGTCTCTTTTCCTGTTTCATTCATGCCCCCTCACTTCACTCCCAATCAGTTCCATTCTCTCCTAATCATAGCTACCCTTGATGGCACTCCAAAGAATCAATTATGCTGCAATCAATCCTTAAGTTCATACTGTACCAACATAATCCCCAATTGGTTACCCTTTGAGCTCTGGACTATTTTTCTTACTCTGGTTGTAAGTAGAAGAAATCAGAGTTTGTCACTCTATTATTCTGACTTTGTTTCCGTTGCTCTTTTCATGTCATGAATGTAATTACGACTCATGTTCCTAGGTCTAATTTTGTGATTTCATAATATGTGTTGGCATTGATGTAGAAAGGCAAGCCTAGCCTACACCACAACTTTTTTTTTGTTTGTATAATTCTTTACTAGTTTATTATTTTTAAAGATTATAGTTACAACCTTACCTTTAGAGTTCTGTTTCCAAACATTTTTGCACATATTACACTTTTTTCTTTTAATCGGAGGATTTTTCAGTAGTTCCCTTGGCCTCTTTCAGGTTGATGTCTTATCACCCTCTGTACATTTTTGTTAATATCGTGTGTAGTTTTCTGTAAAATGAAAAGAAAAGGTTGAGATCATAACTGATTTGTTTACTGGTGATTCTATCGTGTGTTAAAAGGGAGGAAAGATACGTGATATGCTTTTCAATATACTTGAGGAAGAACAGGATGTCACAATTAAACATGGAACACAATCACGAGAGAGTCGGCGTGCTGCTACACATGGGATGCATACATCCAAGTTCTGCTTGAATCCAGCTGGCGACACTCCCTCTGCGTGTCGACTTTTTGATTCTGTAGTAAGTTTATGTGTGCCAGTGATTGTCAGTGATAGTATCGAGTTGCCTTTTGAAGATGTTATAGATTATTCCAAGATTGCAGTGTTCTTTGATTCGGTTTCTGCTGTGAAACCTGGATTTTTAGTTTCAGAGCTGAGGAGAATATCGAAAGAGAGGATTCTGGAGTATCAGAGAGAAATGAAAGAGGTTAGTACTATGTGTGAATGCTCCTTTTCTTCTCATCAACATTTATATAACCGTAAATAGTTTATGGTAAATTTAATCTTATATCAATACTTTTACTTTTAACACTCCTAGTAGATTTGAAAATTTATGGAAAGCCCAATTAAGTGGAAATCATATTAATTGGGAACGAAATGATATTAATAGGGGTTCAAACATTGGACCTCTTGTTTTGATATCGTGTTAAATTGGATAGAATAATAATATTTTTGTCATATTGTAATGTGTACAACTTAGATCTTCTTACATAGGAGAAAGACCACTCCATCATAAGGAAAAAAAAAAAAAATGAAGACAATATATACTAAATATTAACAACGAATTTTTACACAATTATAAAGACTAGAAATTCCAACAGTTTCAAGGCATTCTACTTCTGTTATGCTGTTTGTTTCTCGTGTATGTGTTTAGTTTTAAACCTATTTACAAATGGGTACAAATAGTGCTGGCTAAGAAGTGATTCCTACTCCCTTGATCATTAAACTGTCTTATGTTTTTGTTTGTTTTCCCTCTAAAAAGCTAAACACTCTTTAACAATTTAAACTAACGAAAACTTGCTTGAAACATGTACAGAGAAGTTGCGGTGTATTTTGTTATTTCAAATAAATATTAAGTCATGCATATTCATAAAGTTACTTCTATTGGATGTATTTTACTCAGGTAAAGAGGTATTTTGAGTATTCAGACTCGAATGGCACAGTGAACGAAATATGGCGTCAAGTCTCACAGAAGTTACCTTTGATTAAGCTAATGATTAATCGTGAAAAGAGGATTATTCATAGAGATGGTGATACACCAGACTGCTCTTGTCTCTGTTCAAACCAAACTGGCATCAGGGCCAGACTATAATTCTTTATGTATGAACTTCCGGGAGAATCCAGGATGTTCTATAAGCGGCATGCCAGCTGCGAGAGACTTCGAGTTGGAGGAATTTGAGGATGGATTTATGCGTTACTAGTTCCAACTTTTGAGTGCCCGTATTCCTCAGCTAAGCTGGCTTTACTTCTAACTGGGCAGGTATTGGTTGCCATATTTATACGCCTTTTCAATTATTACTTCTCTATTATGTACTGTTGAGTTGGTTATGTAGAACTGACATACACATGCAAAATCTGGTAATATTTGTAGTTATTTATTCAGTTCTTGTGTATTGTACAGAATAAGGGTCTTTAATCCTTCCATATTCGATTGACGTCGTTTCTTCATCTTTCCGTTGCCGTAGGCTTTAGATAGACACTTAGTAAATCTGATTATTATTGTAGATTATGTTTAAAATTTCTGTCTCTTCATCAATGTTTTTGGTTGATGATCCTGAAAGGAGATTCTTAAGTGAATGGTTGAAGCCTTTAATGGGAAGCAATGTTTGTATTCATTCAATGAATGCTTACTATGTAATTTGGTGGTTACTTTGAGTTATTAACGTGTGGGAGTCGGTTTGGAATGACTTCTTAAGTGTTTCAATCCCTACCTAGCCTTGAATGATTTGGTTAGGGATATTGGTTTTGATTTTGTCATTGTAGAAAACTGACGTTTTGGTTGGTTGCTGTTAATTGTTCCCAATAATGATTGATTTCTTGTAGTCCAATCTCTCCATTTTAACCTTAAAGGTACCCCCTCGGCCATCTTCATCTTTTACCCATTTTGTTTAGCCAATTTGGCTCTCTCATGCTCTCATTCTCTTCTTTCATTCTCTCCATAAACAAAACCAGCCACACTTATTCACGTTGTAGTGGTTATTGCCTGATAGTCGAATTAAAAAATTGAACCAAGAAATTGAATGCGGGTAAGTCTCGACGACACTCGAAGCAATCTCTTAGCTCCTTTTGAAAATGGTTACGCTACTGGTTTCACGATTTATTTTTGAAGTTTCACTCTACATTTTGATAGTCAATAGGGTATTCATTGGTTGAGTTGGGTATTCTTTGTTTAAGACTCGAATTGAATTGTTTAGATTATCTATTTAAATTTTATTTTTCATAAAAGTAAATGTTAATAGTTAAAATATTTATTTATTTATAACACTGAATTTCAATATATCCAAATATTTATGATATTCATTTTTATTCAATTTCTTTCAGTGATATTTATGTTTTTTTAAGAATAAATTTGAATCGTGCATCAAACATAACTCTAGATGGAACTTGAATAGAATAAGAAAAGATGGAGGGACTATAACTTAGCCTTAATGTTTTAAACATAAATTTCTCAATTTCATAGAACAATATAAAAAATCTATTAAAAAATGTAAACTAACAAATAAATACTTCACAATTTTAAGTTTAAATATTATTTTTGTTCTCTAATACTTTCAAATTTTGATTCTTGTACATTTAAAATGCATTTTTTTTACTCCTATATTTACAATTTTTATTCATTTTGATTTATAATAATTTTAAAAAGTGACCATTTTGTTCATTCATTTTCATTTTTAATCTCATTTTTATTTTTTCCATCTACATTTTAGCATGCCCTTTCACTAAATTTCTTAAATATAACTATAAATTTGTATTAAATAGTTTTTATTGTGTAAAAATCTGTGCTAAATTTTACAAATAGAAACAAACGTGACTCCTCTTTTACGAACACAAAGACTAAAATGGACAAATGTTAAAAGTAGAAGGACCAAGATGAACCGTAGAAGAACTAAAATGAGCAAAAGAACAAGAACCAAAGGAATATTTAAAAAACCACCCTTTCAAAATAAATTTAAATTTATAATTATGAACGTTACATTAGTGATATTTTGTTAATGTTTTTATGCTATTTTGTCAAGTTTTCTACGGTTATGAAAATGTCAATTCACTTCTCATATTAATCTCGAACCTCGAACCTATGGACAGGAAATGGCCTGCTATAAACATATAATCTGATGGATTCATCCAAGTCATCTAAAGAAATCATTGCAATCCTTTATTTTTCTCATGTGATATAAGTAAATATATGAAGAACAGTTTACTATGTTATATTACAAAAAGTAATTGGGTTCAACCTGGAGGCCACTTCAGCTGTCTCCCTCCCAGGACGTGCAAGTGAAGATGATACACAGATTGACCTGTCGTGAGTAAGAGAGATATCATTAAAATGGCACCAAAAGCAGAGACAGAACAACAACATAGATTTGTGGCTGAGGCTTACAAGCACTTGCACCACTGTTGATCACTACACGAAATCCTTCAACAATACCCTCTTTCTCAGCCACTACTTTGGCTGCATATAGCAGCTCACCCAGTATCTCCCCATGTCTTGCTTCAGCCTAACAAGTTCATGCACACCTCAATTTCACACATTTGGGCTGCTATTAAATGCTCAAACATAGCATGAACAGATGATCACAAGCAAACTGCGTCTTCAAGAAGAACCACTCAAATTAGTGCAAAACTGTAACAGCTCAAGCCCACCACTAGCAGATATTGTTCTTTTTGGGCTTCTCTTTCGGGCTTCCCCTCAAGGTTTTTTGCTAGGGAGAGGTTTCTACAACCTTATAAAGAATGTTTCATTCCTCTCTCCAACTGATGTGAGATCTCACAATAAGACATGAGACAGTGTGTCAGTAAGGACGCTGGGTCGCAAAGGGGGTGGATTGGGAGGGTCCCACATCAATTGGAAAAGGGAACGAGTGCCAGTGAGGACGCTGGGCCCCGAAAGGGAATGGATTGTGAAATCCCACATCGGTTGGAGAGGGAAACAAAACATTTTTATAAGTGTGTGGAAACCTCTCCCTAGCAGACGCGTTTTAAAAATCATAAGGGGAAGCTCAAAGGGGAAAGCCCAAAGAGGACAACATCTGCTAGCGGTGGGCTTGAGCTGTAATCCACTCTAGGCCTCAAGCTAGAAAAGGAAAGAACGAAAAAAGAAAAAAGGAAAAAGAAATGTGGTTGACATAACTTAATATTATGGTATAACAAGGGTATTACTTTTGGGAAAAGAGATATAAGAAGAATTATATGTGATTATTCTACTCAATAAACATAGTTATCTAATTTATTGGGCATTCAATTCCTAGTTATCCAGATGTCAGATATGTAGACTTCCTACCACCAAACAGCCCATTAATGCATAAAAAATCACCCAGAGTCGATAATACACTATATCTAAACTGTTTGCTCACGTTTCTATACTTTGTAGGAAAAAAAAAACAAAAGAATGAAAGAAAGAAAGGAATCAAAGAGAAAAAGGAACACTCAATATGCTATTTCAGAGGAACTCAGTATGTTCAGATAGTATACAGAGATAAGAACAAGAGGAGGAAAAAAGAAACACCTTTCCCAGCTCTGTCAATCCATCTCTGAGCTTTGGAATGATTAATATATGAACAGGAGCCTGTGGATTTATGTCTCGAAATGCAAGGACCTTCTCATCCTCATAAACGATGTTTGAAGGAATTTCCTTGGCTATTATTTTGTCAAATCTGAAGGAAAAATGTTAAAGAATATCAATTCCAGAAAGTATAAGCTCAATATCAGTCTAACTATTTTCTTTTAACATCTAACATTGACAGTATCTTAAAAGATTATAAAAGATTAAAAAAGCGTGAGATCCCACATTGGTTGGAGAGGGGAACGAAACATTTCTTATAAGGGCGTGCAAACCTCTCCCTAGTAGAGGCGTTATAAAACCTTGAAGGGAAGCTTGGAAGGGAAAGCCCAAAGAGGACAATATCTACAAGCGTGGGCTTGGGCCGTTACAAATGGTATTAGAGCCAAGTTCCAAACAATGTACCAGCGAGGACGCTGGGCCCCGATTGTGAGATCCCACATCGGTTGGAGAGGGGAACGAAATATTTCTTATAAGGGTGTGGAAACCTCTCCCTAGTAGATGCGTTTTAAAACCTTGAGGGGAAGCTCGGAAGGGAAAGCCCAAAGAGGACAATATCTGCTAGCGTGGGCTTGGGCCGTTACAAAAAGTTTCCAACATTGTAAAGAATCTGAAACATAATTCAAATTGCTCCAAATAAGGGAAGATTAGATGGATCACTGGAACAAGATTTTTGCATCACCGAACATTGTCTCTTTTTCGAGACTTGGTTTTCTTGACGCATGTTAACCTTAATAATGCCTACATTTAGATCCTAAACATGAGACGTAGATTAGTTTCACACCTAATATTTTGATCCGGGAAGGCAATATATCTCTTTGCTTTGTTCAAGAGTTGATAGTTATTTTGACACTAGCATGCATATCTTCTTACAAGTGAATAAACTCCCATATTGTTAATAATTCTTCAAGCTTAATTCTTGGATAATGGAATTTTAAGGTTTTAGCAACATCTAATCAGCCTCAATAATTTATTAAAGACATACATGGTTGGAGCTCCACTGTCTGCATCAGATGCAGCTGCTTTAGCAGCAAGTTCTTCATTGTTTGTGATGCTAGCACGAATGGTCAATCTGGAGAAAATACAATGCAGAAACGAAAACCATGTCAGTACTTGTAGTTCGAGTAGATGGTATGGTGGAGATCAAGTATTGGAAATTCAAATGGAATTAAAATTTTATTATTGGGCTTTCTCTTTCCCCTCAAGGTTTTTAAAACGTGTTTGCTAGAGAGAGGTTTCCACACCCTTAAAAAGAATGATTTGTTCTCCTCCCCAACCGACGTGGGATCTCACAATCCACCCCCCTTTGGGGCCTAGCGTCCTCGCTGACACTCGTTCCCTTCTCCAATCGATGTGGGACCCCCTCAATCCACCCCCTTTGGGGCCCACGTCCTTGCTGGCACACCGCCTCGCGTCCGCCCCCTTTGGAGTGCAGCCTCCTCGTTGGCACATCTCCGGTGTCTGGCTCTGATACCATTTGTAACGGTCCAAGCCCACCGCTAGCAGATATTGTCCTCTTTGGGGTTTCCCATTTGGGTTTCCTCTCAAGGTTTTTAAAAAGCGTCTGCTAGGGAGAGGTTTCCACACCCTTATGAAGAATGCTTCGTTCTCCTCTCCAACCGATGTGGGATCTCACACCATCCTCGAAAGAAATTAGAAAATCTTCTATTGTCAACACTGAGACACTATACATTTTAGAGGTACAAACTAGGGGCTCCATAAATATTTCAACAAGATGGATAACATTTCTTCGCTCCCATATATTACAGTCATAATAAGCCAAAGCCATAAAAAGAAATTTCTTGATTTCAACATAATCCTCGTAAATACATAGAAAAAGCTTGTCTACCTTCGAGAGCTAGTACGAAGTGGAAGGAGAAAGGCCGTGAAGTGATTGCCGGAATGTTTCAATTTCGCAGTCACCAATGTCCTGGTAGTCGTAGCTATACATTGCCTGCCAGTTTCATACCAAAAACAAACAATTTCACATTTCATTGTGACAGAAAATGCTAAAAAGATGGGAAGAACAAAGAACACCTCAAGAACGATGTCCCTGCAGCCATGGCTTCCTCAATCAACCAGAGTGAGAAAGACTTCGAAAACCTGCAAAATCAAGGTGTGTTGAACAAACAATCGATGGGTTGGGTTCAGTTCAGGCCTCGAGGATTGTTTTTGCATATATTTTCTAAAAATACATGTTCACACGGGCTCTTACTTAAATGGGTTGGGCCGAAATTCAGCCTTGAAGACAAAAAATGGGATTTATTGGCGGCCCATTTCCTCTCATCCCATGGGCTGGATCTGCTAATGCCCATCCATACACATCTCCTTCTCAGCATATTGTGCAGAGGGCGAGAGCGGAAGCAGGGTCGATGATGGCTAATCTTTTCGTTCTCAATTTCCCAAGTTACAGTTCCAGCTTCAGGATCGTCTCTGCTTCAGCTTCAACAAATGGTTCCTCTCGCTATCCTTTATCTGGTTGTTTATGTTTTTTCGCCTTATTCACTCGAATCAGTTGATGAATTGGGTATCTTAACGATGAAATGGTAGGCGCTCATCCATTATCAGCAGGGAGCGGCGGCGGCAGCGGCAGCGGGCCAGTGATCCTGGAGCTTCCTCTGGAGAAGATACGGAGACCTCTAATGAGGACCAGATCTAACAACCCCGATAAAATCAAAGAATTAATGGAAAGTATACAAGAAATTGGGCTTCAAGTACCTGTGAGCTTTTTCGCCTCCTCCATTCATCTTATCTTGATTGAACTCCTTTCTAGATCGTTTTCCACATGATTAATAGACTGAAATGATTACAATATTGGGCGTCCATGATTTTCTTTTGCATTTTTTTCTTCTTTGATTCTAATATGTTTTAAGATTTGGATTAGTGCTAATGAATTTGAGTTAAACGTAGAATTTGATTGAAATATGGTCTCACATATGCTCTAAAGGTTTACTTATTCTCTCTATGCTGTGGATGCAGATTGATGTACTTGAAGTTGATGGAGTTTATTACGGTATGCTAATTTTGTCCTAATCAATAGTAATATTATATTATCTATAACATTACTCGATCTTTCTTGATTAAAACTCCGAACTTAAAACTAATCCTTATGGTTAGTTTGAAGTTGATTTTTATCGAAATTTGTAAAATAAAATTCACTCGAGAAAGTAAATATATTTTCAAAATTTAGAAAGGAAAGGTTAATGTGACCGAATTATCTTTCAAAAGAGTTATACTAATTGTGGGGACTGATTTTAAGATTTATTTAAAGAAAGAATTCTAAAATGAGATATTTGAAAGTGTAAGAACGGAAATGGATTTCTTCGACCATTATAGTTTGGCCTAATGGTCAATGAGGATCATACTAATAATAAAGAGTTAGAGAAGCAATAGGATCAAGTCATGGTGGCCACCTATGGAAGATTTAATATCTTGCGAGCTTTCTCGACAACTAAATGTAGTAGGGTCAGGTGACTGTCTTGTGAGAATACATACAGATGTTTTAAGTATGCTTGATTTGGTATTATAGTAGGGAGTGGAAATGTCTCATCTAGTTTATCATTTTTTATGAAAGATTTATTTTTCATGCCTTTGTAGGTTTCTCTGGTTGTCATCGTTACGAAGCTCATCAACGCCTCGGACTTTCTACAATCCGTTGCAAAATTCGTCGTGGAACCAAAGAAACCCTGAGGTTTGTTGGACTACATCTTAGGACATGTTTGGAAGCTATTTTAAAATGGTTAAAATCACTTTTATCATGCTCAAAATCCCACCGAAACGTGCCTTTATTCATAAAAATCACTTTAATATTCGATTCTTCACTTTTAAACCTAATTTTCGTTGACATTGAACTGACTTTGATTAAAAATTGCTCCCACACATGCATATAAGTGCTATTTCTTACCAATGCTGTTTCTAGTGATTGATTTTCCCCTTTCTCATATTGTATAATGCATTTGTTTGTCCTTCATCATCTTGCAGGCACCACCTACGTTGAGGTTTCAGAAGGTTGCCTGCTGGTAGTAAATTTGCATGTTCCATCAAACTATTTATTGTTTTTAATGCCATCAAAAGCTATTAATGATACTTAGAACAAAGCATGTGTATATAAATATTACAAATATTTTCAATGTCAAAGGTTTACATGTACATGTAAAGAAACCATTACTCATAGATCCATTTCGATTTCGAAAACTTACTAACTTGAGCATAATGCGAGCGTTGCTGTCTCGAGACTGTTACTGATATTGAGATTTGTTTCATGGCCAAATCTTAAGTACTACTTCCAAAAGTGATTAAAAAAATCGTAATCACAATAGTAAGATCGAAAGAACTACTATTTCATTTGATTGATTTTTAATCTATCATAGAACCTGAAGTAACTTCAGAGTACATTTTTAACAAAATTCATACAAATTACAATGGCAGAAGAAGAAAATGGAACAAAGAGAGGTTTTACTTGTATGCTAGCGGTCCAGATCTTGAGACAGCAAACCTTGGAAGGGGGCTAGGACCTGAGCCGCCTGAAGTCGAGCCTTCAACATGTTTCACTTTGCGGCTGGAACTGTAATCCAAAGGGCCCGAACGACGGGCGTTCCGGTGTTTAGTTTCAATGCTCCTTGAGCTTCCGCTATCATGATCATGGATAGAACTTTGACTATGCATCATTGATCCCTTAAAGTAACTCAAATCACTGCTTCCATACTGAGGAGTAGAATCGCCACGAGGTTGGCGTGGTGCAGGGGATGCATGAGTTAGCGACACAACGGGCGAGTAGCGTGGGGATGCAGTGAGGAGTGCTAATGCCCCTGGAGAATTGGCATAGTACTGGCTATATATTGAACGTAGAATGGCATAAGGAACATAAGGCTCCAAAGAGCTTCTTGGAAGGTAAGGTGAGACCTCACATAGTTGATCAAGAAAGATAAGCTGTGCTACAAGATGAGATCTGTTGGAAAAAGAAGTTAGTACCTATCCTACATAGTATGCCGATTAACGATACCGAAAACGTTCAACATTATATTTTGAGCAGACAAATTTGGAGAAAACTTAAGGCTTCAACTCGAGCAGGTTTTTAACATTCAAACAAACCGTTTCGAATTGCAATATAAACTGAGAAATTTATATGCAAAATTAGATTACCTGTTAGCTTCACTCCATGAATCTAAGATAATTCCAGCAGCAAGTTTTACAAAGAGCTGCATTGTTGACTTTATGCTTGCTTCAACCGATGTAAGACCGTCGCCCTCGGAATTCAATGTTCCACCAGTATGACCATTTGGAAAAGGCTGCCTCTGCTCGTGTTCTCGATCCAATCTCATGTACTCACTTCCAGCAATCACTGCAGTGATGCACCTGCAACCAGATTTAGTTGAGTATAGCAAGAGATAAAAAGAATCCAGACCGACCGTAAGGCTAAGATGGAAGGAGCAAGAACAACGCTACAAATGAAGACATATTCAATCAAAATTCAAGCGTGTTAGAACTCGGAAACAGTTATCGTAAGATTAACAAATATGTCATTTCACCTTGCTAGGCAATGGATATTATTGTTGAAACCTCCCGTATCGACGTTGAAGGCAGTCGAATTCCAAATATTAGAAGTCATGAAGGAGGCAAATAAATATGGTAACAAAGCCCAGGAACCATCATTTGCACCCCCGACATCTTCCAAAATCGATCTTATCCACTGTGTATCGTGATCAGAGATTACTGCAACACTGTTAGCCACTTCTCTCATCCTCCTAATATCCTTCCTTTCGGGTAATGCATCGGGTATATGTTTAACGAACCCAGCTAACAACGAATAAATCAAGGGTGCACTATCTTCAAGAACGATTCCAGCCGCTTCAGCTAAGTTCTGATCAAAAGCCAGAGCTAGACCTGCTTGAATACAGAATCCAATTACCGTCTCCATGTCTACAATTTGCTTAATGGATGCATCTCTTTCGATTCGGTCACCAGAATGCAGACTGCTGGCGACTGACTCTAGCGCCTCACGGTTAGACCTCAATGATGTGTCGATGCAGTTTAGAAGTGCAGCTGTATGTTCTTTCAGCATACGCTCTAACTTATCCACTCCGTAACCACCGAATATCCGAACAAAGGCTTGTAATTCTCTGGCATCTGTGACGGAGTCAGCAAAATATCCACCCACAGGCCTTGTACTCTTGAAGCATTTGTGAAGTGGAGCAAAAAGAATTCCAGCACCTGAAGTATCCTTGACTATATTTTCAATGTACCAGTTACAGACAGCTTCAGCTGCTGATCCTGTTTGTTGCTCTGCTGGCTTCTCAAATGAATGCAAAGATGAAACTGGACCCGAGCAAGCCTCCGCAAGCAAAACATCTCGTATTCCTTGCGTGAGGTCCATGCTAATATGCTGCTCTGCAAGGTGGACAATACTGATATGCCGACGAATCAGAGATTCTAAAATAGAAGGTCGTTGAAGGTCATTCTCGGTTTTTATTACAGCAAGTAACCTCCTCCTGAAGTTGCCAAGGATGCATTCTCTCATATACTGCAACAAATAGTTTATTAGCTATCATGAAATCACATGATTCTCTCTCATGATGCATGATTCTAAAAGAATCATCAAAGTTGTCGTTGTTTACAAGACAAGGAAGCAACATTTAAAGAATTTTTTTTTTCCCATTTTTTGATAAGGAACATTTAAAGAAAGGATAATGGTAGGACATGGGCTAGAATACTAATAAAATCATTTTATTCTTTTTCCCATATACTAAAAAAAGTCGTCTGGTTCAATTTGCCTACTTATGCTAGAAAAGAAATGTGAGATCCCACATCGGTTGAGAAGGAGAACGAAACATTCTGGTTCAATTTGCCTACTTATGCTAGAAAAGAAATGTGAGATCCCACATCGGTTGAGAAGGAGAACGAAACATTCTTTATACGGGTGTGGAAATCTCTCCCTAGCAGACATGTTTTAAAAACCTTGAGGGGAAGCCCGAAAGAGAAAGCCCAATGAGGACAATATCTGCTAGTGATGCAGGTCATGTGACCTACAACTCGGCCTTTGCTTTTTGCAGTGGGCTTGGGCTGTTACAAATGGTTTCCACACGCTTATAAAAAATGTTTCGTTCTCCTCCCAAACGATGTGGGATCTCACAATTCACCCCCTTCAGGGCCCAGCGTCCCCGCAGGCACTCATTCCCTTCTCCAATCAATGCGGGGATCTCACAATCCACCCCCTTCGAGGCCCAACGTCCTCGTTGACACTCGTTCCTCTCTCTAATCGATGTGGGATCTCACAAGAAAACTTGTTAATATCATTGTCAAACTCAAAGAAAAACCTTCTCTTGTATGGCTTCTTTCTCATAAAGAGGGTATAAAGAAGCATGGAACTGTTTTCAAATGCTCGTGGAATTGTGACATTGATCCCAAATCATAAAGGACTAGAAGGATAGACAACGAAAACGAAAGAAAAAGATGTGAAAAGTAATCATATCATACCTCCCTCAGAACAAAAACGTGATTTAGAACACATATAGGCTCCATATCATTCAGAACAGAGCATAGATTGGTCAACCTTTGCATCGCAGCTTCAAGCCTGTCAGAGGAAATTTTTGAAGACCAACTTCATTTACTCGAGTTCTAACAAATCTAGAATATTTTTTAAAGCCTCACATTCCTCGAAAATCTTAAAATGCGGGAATGAAACAAAGTTATAATAAAGAAAAACAGCTTACATTTTTATTGAACCATTATTTTCAGGATAACTTTCATAGCCAGGTAAGGGAAAACCAGCTGCTCCTTTTGGAGATTTAGACAAAGGAATTGAAGCTCTCGCAGCATAATTTAGAAAAGAAGCTGCTTGCTCTGGTAGAAGCTGAAATTTCTAAAAGCATTAGCCTCAAGTGTTGAATAGTTCCTCAAGTGTTGAATATTGCAATATAAAATTACCTGAATCTCTAGCGCGCCAAATCCTCCTTCAGAGTCAAGGATATTAATCAATCCCTCCAAACCACCCATAATAGACTCAATGAGAGACTCTACATATAGTACAGCGTCCCTGCCAATTTTAGTGACCTGCCATGCACTTTAAATTGTTAGGATCGTACAACGCACACACTCGATCAAGATGAACACAAAGAGATAGGAGAGAGAAAATGCAAGGAGGAATATTGGCCAAAGATTTTGTATGGATGACTTCCGTATGTACCAAGAGAGAATACAGAGAATGAAGAAAGCACTGTTAATGTGGTATATATATATATATATATAGTTTCTCTTTAAGAAATATTTACCATATATATCTCTACCAGATCTTTACGAAATATCTACCATATATATCTCTACTAGATCTTTTACTATAAATAGTCATCAGGCTCCATATCCCAACACAAATCATAAATGCTTCTTCAAAATATTTGATCGACTGTTCGAAAAGGAAATGTAATAGTAGGTGGATATGAATTTGAACCACATCAAAACCCCGACATAATAATCCTAATGAGGTCCATCCCTCACCACTACTAGATGTCACTAGATATCCGTCAGAAAATGAGGAATAATCCAAAAAATTTCATTTCTCACCTTCGTTCTCCACTTTTATGATATCAACACTAACCTCAAATCCAACAAATCTTTAGTTGATATACATTAACTTTTACCATATATCCTCAACAGCCTCCCCTTAATCGAGGCTCAACTCCTTCTCTGGATCCCTCGAACAAAGTACACCCTTTGCTCAACACTTGAGTCACTTTTGACTACACTTTCGAGGCTCACAACTTCTTTGTTCGACATTTAAGGATTCTATTGACATGACTAAGTTAAGGGTATGGCTCTGATACCATGTTAGGAATCACGACTCTCCACAATGGTATGATATTGTCCACTTTGAGCATAAGCTATCATGACTTTGTTTTTGGTCTTCCCCAAAAGGCCTCATACCAATGGAGATGTATTCCTTACTTATAAACCCATGATCAACTCCTTAATTAGCCGATGTGGAACTCTCCCAACAATCCTCAACAAAAAGTTGTATAAAGAGCATGAAGTCTAACTCTAGTGAAGGTTGGGCTCTCTAATTAGTTGGTGAAATCTTTCCTTTAGAAGTAGTCACATCATAATATTAAGCCATGTACATAGGTGGCTTGCTCGTTCTTCTTCCGTAATCATGAAGCTGGTTCCAACCAAGTTAAGGGACCCGACTTCGGTTTATAGCTAAAAATTTGACGTTTATATCATTTGGTATATTGTATAAGTGAGAAACCAAGCTTACATTAAACAAAATGAAAGAATATGCAAGGGCATGTCAAAAAACCAACCCCACAAAGGGAGTCGAAACCACTTTATAACCTCTCAACCTC
The DNA here is from genome assembly GCA_033971965.1 of Cucurbita ficifolia. Classification (NCBI taxonomy): domain Eukaryota; kingdom Viridiplantae; phylum Streptophyta; class Magnoliopsida; order Cucurbitales; family Cucurbitaceae; genus Cucurbita; species Cucurbita ficifolia. Next base: position 5,849,513 of record CM066974.1, read on the forward strand.
TAAAAAATTTACTATTCCTCTCGAGCCCGAATATCCCAAAATACAGGGGAAAGCTGCCAACAACCGCTCTAATCCCACAAGGAAGGATTTATAAAAAGATGTGTTGAAAAATTACCTCCTCTGGGACAATTGGTGAAGCACACTCAGGAAAACTACTGGCAATGCCAAGCCATGCACAGCAATGTTGAGGTCGTCCTTCCGGTCCAAACATTGTATTTCTGAAGACCTTTCAAAAAACAGAGGCATATTAATTAGCACATTATCATTGCATTTACAAATTAATCATAATATTCAAAATACAACTGGCAAATATATAGGTAATTAGAACCATGCAGTTCTTGAAAACAAGAACTCACTGCTGTAAGGTGCTGGTGGTAGAAGTAAAGCTTTCTAAGACTTCCGTGCTTTGATAATTGGTATTCTAGCTCGTCAACACATCTGAAATAATACAGAAAATGAAAGTCAATATATTGTGCTACAAGCGGTTGATTTGTTCATCGTTTTTCTTTTTTTTTCCCCCTTTTTCCAGAGAAATTTTTTTTTACTTAAATTAGATTAAAGTATAAAAGACAGAGGCCTTAGCGCCAAAGAGGCAGCAAAAAAATTCCACTGAAGCATTCATACCAAAATTCTCCAATTATATTCTAGCCAAATCATATTCTTACATGAGGCACTGTACCTCATTGTGAATTTTCTTTCTTATTTTTTAATTTTTTTTTTAAAGAAACTAGGTTTCTTTAAAAATTTTATTAATCCTTATATATACACAATATCTACTTTTTCTATTGGGTACCTAAAAGAGACCTGATTTTCTTATGTTTCGTGTCACGGTCATGCTTGTCCAAGGCATGTTGCCCATGGCCACATGCCCGTTACATGCCAAAACTCTTGCCTTGTACTACTTTATCGCTTTCCTTTACTGCTTTCATGTTGTATAATTTCCTTCTTGCTTTTTCTAAGAGTATGACGTTTCGGCAAAATCATGTCTACGCCTGGTAGACATGAAATGCCCCATAATGATTATAGGGGGATGCGACTAGTTGTCAAATTCTCCCTACCCGAAAAGTTATATACTGTTTAAACCGTTGTTGTTGCCTTTTGCTTGCATGCTATATAACACCGTTTTCAATCTCTCACTCAACCTTACTTTCAAACTCTCTTTCAAAATCTCTTTGCCCCCGCTTTCTAAAACCTTCTTCTCAAATCGGGGTCAAAGGCTTGAGCAAACATTGTGATATGAACCAAGAGACATCAATCATATAATATACTTCAACGAAGATGTGAAGAAAATGTTGTTGAAATTATCAAAAGATATTTCAATTCATGCCACATTGAAGAAGAATGAAGTTTCATTGTTATAAATTTTGGGTGGATTACAATTTAGAGTAATTTAGAGTTATTGTATTTCATTAATATATTTGAAGACTTTTTATTTACTTTAAGTTACATTTACATAATGGTTAATTATGGCCATAAAGTATGAATGTTACAACTTTTGGAATGTCTTTAATAGTTTCATTTTGAGGCTATATAAAGCCACGTATGTTGTATTTGTAAGTAGACTTGGAAAATGTAGTAAAAGAAGCATTTTGCTAAGTTTCTTTGCAATTCTATGTAGTTTAGGTTGCATGTAGAATCATTCAAGCTCGACATGATCAATCTTGCTTGTGGAGTGATTCGAATCTCAAATAAGTGTTTTTGCCTTGAGATATTTGATCAACAAGAATCATTCAAGCTAGACATGATCGATCTTGCTTGTGGAGTGATTCGAATCTCAAACAAGTGTTCTTGCCTTGAGATATTCGATCAACAAGATAATCCGAATCTTACTCCCCTTATAGTGATTTTCATATCACATTGCCCGGCCATAGGCGACGCGATCTGAAGTTGGCTTGACTCACTCAGTGCTGAGAGTGAGTGTCGCACAATCGCCAAATCCGCTGCCAAGAAAAAGGCGATTATGACACTTCGCACTTATACCCTAGAGGGTTTTGCAGTTGAGTGTGCCTAGGAATTTATGTTAACGTAATAATAAAAAAATTAAAAATGTCTAGCGGATGGAATTCTTTGGAACTCGAGGACACAATTGTGCAACCTATAATACATATCTTGTTAAAGTAAGGTCGAGTCAATAGGTCTCTATGAACAAGGATCTTTAGAGTCTTCCACTGTTCACGATCATACAAGACCATTTTTCCATTATTCAGATTTTTAGACATAATTATTGTTGTATTCTCTTTCACCAACTTATATTCCATTGAACCTCATTAAAGAATGCATAAAATAGGATATGTTAATACTTTTAGCTTTTAAGTATACCTTCATTTTTCAGAATGAAGATTGAATATTACCGATAAGATACTCTTAAGAAGGATACTGTCATGCAAAAATTTAACAAATCAAACATAGATTACTCAAAACATTCAATAGAATTTTGATCAATGGAACACAGTTATAGGTAGATAAAGAACCTGGACCAATTATATGCAGCATTTCCTTCTGATAATAAGCCCTCTTTCCCAGTGGAAACGGTTGCCTTCTCCAAGTGTCGAATGTTAATAGAAGACCGGGAAGATGTGACAATCATCAGTACCGACAGCCAATCCTTCCGAAAATCCTATAAATGGAAACAACTATTAATTAAAATCTGCTAAAACATAGGAATGATAAATATTAAACAAGGAATGTAGACATAAAAATGCTTCAACGTAAAATATACCATTTGAATGGTTATAATTATTAGCTTCTTTAAAGTTATTCTTTTCTTTACTTTTTCTTTAGAACATTCAAGGAGTGCTGCTATTGAGGCTTTGCAGACTTTTTTGGAACAGGCTGAAAATGATCCTTCTGATTATGCTCTTAACACAATACACTTGCCAAACAATCAACCAAAATATAAACACTCTCTTCAGTTTTTAAGCATGATCATAAACTTGAATAAGGTTTGTAATACTAAAAAAATGAATGTCCAGAAACTGCATCTTTGTTTATGATTACTATAATATGTACGAATAAAGTTCGGAGGGTCTTTCCAAGATTGCTTACTGAGAGATCGCATGTGAGTGTGGATATGTTTTCACCCTGTGGTTTAGGTATGCTTTCAAGGTGAGAAACAATTTGATGTAGAAGTCCCTTTAGACTGGCATCTAAGTCAAGAGCCACCATCCCAGGAGTGCCCAACAAAAACCGGATCCTACCAGCACAGGAGGAAAGATATGATAATGCGTAACCTCGAATTGCTGCACACAAACACATAAAATTTTGTCAAAAAAAATTCTATATTGGAGCACTGATACTATTGGTAGCTCTTTTTGTAACAGCCCAAGCCCACCGCTAGCAGATATTGTCCGCTTTGGCCCGTTACGTATCGCCGTCAGCCTCACGGTTTTAAAACGTGTCTGCTAGGGAGAGGTTTCCACACCCTTAAATGCTTTGTTCCCCTCTCCAACCGATGTGGGATCTCACAATCCACCCCCCTTGGGGGCCGGCACACCGCCCGGTATCTGACTCTGATATCATTTGTAACAGCCCAAGCCTTCTTAGAACAAAAAATGTAAGAAACATGTTTGATCAATTGTGATACCATCAATACCACGTTCAAATGTCACTCGTACCAAAAGCATAAGCTGTTTATTCATTCTTAACATCTATTTATGGACAATATGAAAATCAATTAACCACAACAGCTACATTTTGTACATATTATGCAGAGTAATATATTTTATTCACAATAATCTGTGACTTAAATAGTTGTTCAGATGAATTGACCCCACCTGCAATGTACTTGCGTACTAAACAACAAAGGCGATCCATTCCATCGATCAGGAATCCAATAGTTGGGTCGCTAGGATCCTGCAAACAAAATTTAGTTGAAATCAAACACTTCATCAACATTTTGGTAGAGGAATTTTACAGGGTGGAAGCACTTTACTATGTCCACTGGTATAATCCTGGCGGCTTTGGATTTTGAGGATGCGATTCCCACATGTTGAAAATACCAGGTCACTTCAGATTGTGCTAAAGCCAATGCAGAATACACCATCTGTCATAAGTTTTGATATTAGGGAAACATTTAAAAGGTCATGCATCAAGTAAAGGGTAGTATTATTCTTACACAAAAAGGGAGAAGAATACCTGAATATTAGGGGCCAATAAACTCGGCTGATCAGAGAAGAATATCACCATTCTTCCAATCTCTTGCTTAAGAAATATTCTCCTCTCATGATGTATGGCATCACAAGCCACTATTGCTTGTTCCTGGATCTCGCTGTAATGCACAGCAAATTTATTGCATTATAAGCTTCATGAAAGGGGGTAAAAGAAGAAAATACACACAAAATCAGGTCAAAACTCATCAAGGAATTTATGAAGACAAGATCAGGGAAATTTTTCAGTACGAAAAAAAAATTATTTTATTTTTTGAAAATTTTTTGAAGTTTTCAGATTTGCCATCAAGAATGGACCTCTGAATAAGATTTACTTTTTTTTTCAAACCGACCTGAATAAGGCTTACTATTGATCAAACAAAACACTCCCCTGAAACCTATAAAACACACACGAAATGATTCCCTAACGTTAACTTCTACACATTCTAACAAAGTTTAATGTGCTAGGCATTTTACTACCCATTTCCTATCCAGAACCATCAAGCGAACCACGTTATCCAAACTTGAGTCGGATATTTGTTTATTAATCAATACCATATAATAAGGAAATTCTTATTACAACCCTCCAGGGAACTTAGCTTGAACTTCTTAACATGTTATCATGCACATAATGAGCTCTGCAGAGTACAATTAATGCACGTGATCAGATATACAAAAAGAGTTTTCTTGAAAAGGAAAACTGCAGGTATTGACTAATAATGATATCCCTTCCAACCAACGTGATTCGCATGTACTAGTAAAAAAATAGAATTTAAAAAAATAAATGGATGATTACGCAGTGAAGCAGAAGAAAATATGGGACTTTCTTTTTACCTGATCATTTTTTCAACCTGCTTGGCAACACTATACTCCAGATCCGCTTCTTTCTGCTTTGTACGCCCAGATTTAGCCATCTTCTTTGATTCTAATACTCTTGGTAAAACATATAATTGATAATCCTCATGTAGATGTATGAACTACATGTCAATAGAAGCAGCGATGAGACAAGAAATGAATAAAAAACTATTTCAAATAAGGGCTTCTAAAGGTTGTTCTATCTCACCTCATCTCGAAATAAAGAAAGAATTAAATTTTCCTTCAGTACGACCTGAAATGTCAGGATGGAGGATGAGAGAGAAGAGAACAAAATCCATAAGAAATTATGATAAATATATGATGCTGAGATTTCTTTTTCATTGAAATAGTGAGAATGATATAGTAACAAATAAAAATAAGAAAGTTTGCACTCATCCAACGAAAGTGGAAATAATTCTATAGAGAAGAAAAAAGCAAGTAACAAAAAGGGAGGGAAGACAAGTACAGAACTATAAAGAAGATGGTGAAAACATCTCACGTAGCTAATACCAACAAGCCAACAAAGCACTACAATATTCGACACTCAGCAATAGGTTGGAATAATCAGGAAACAGATATTTTTCCACAGGTTGATAAACTCCATCAGAATGCTGGGGCTTTCCACTATTACATACAAAGCAAGGATAGGATGCCATTAAGACAAGAAATACCGACTTCTGAATCACAGCACAAAGTTTGACCTTCATTTCATTTGCTTCCTTCTGCCAAGATCTAACAAAAGTGAAGTCCTTTTCTAGGAGAAATTGTTTGAGGAGGCCACAGTGTTCGAGAGAGAAACTGTAAAAGTACCTCAAAATTATATCTAGTGGTTACTAGGGACATGCATAATTTTTAATCCACATCCTATGGTTTTTCCTTTTTGAGAAACCCCTATTAGGAAAGAACTCCTTTTGGTTTCCCATCAATGGCAACAAAAAAAATCTAAGATGAAAAATACAACCCAGCATCCACCATTTCCAAAGAATCCAAAACTCCATCACCACCCATCAACTGCTTTCTAGGCCCCAAATAGGGTCAATAATTTGTCCAGTATTGGTAAAAGTAGCTTGAGATATGACGATATGGAAACAGAAAACTTTTCAACCTTTTGACAAAGACATAAGCAACAATCATATGGACTCAAATTGTGAAACTAATTGATGTATCGATGAAAAAGTTCTTGTTTCGTTTTTCTTAAAAAAATTGATACCCACCTAGGGACTTCCAGAATATTAGCTTTCTTTGAAATAAGAGTAATAGTCTCATTATATTTCTGTTAACAGTACCTTTATGAAATGAGCCCCCATACATCTCCATGTCCACGATATCTTTTTTTTTGTGAAAAAATGTTAAATAATTTACTGTATACAAGTTTTTTTCCCAGTGATAACAACAGAGGGTCCAAGCCACTAAAAGGAGGATTTTATATAATAGTACCTAAAATTTAAAAGTTTGATTCAGTAAATTTACTCGAATATAAGTAATTGGAGATGACATCACATTAGTACCAACATGATGCATGAACCAAAAATATCAACTAGGATAGGTAGGAATGGGACATGAAGATACTTTTAGTTCACAAGGAAAATTTCAGCTAGAAGGAAAGGACTCATAATATAGAGGCAAGTACCAGAGCAATGTCAATGCTGGTTACACGAAGCAGCTCATCAGGGCAAACAAGATACCCAAACAATACCCACTCCCGGTAAGAGGTGACATTTGCAAGATCTTGTGCTCTCTGCACAGGAAGTGGTGGAACAAATTAGAAGAGTAAGCAATAAACAAAACAATACTTCAAATTTTTCTAATTAACAGTATATGATATAGAAAGATCATCCAAAGAGAGGTTTACCATTGGATGAGCAGAGTTTGTGAGTATGTCTGGATATCGAGGGTGATATGGACTTAAAAATCCTTCATTTCTAAGTTTTCTTGTATCCGTTGACAGAAAAATAATAGGACCCACTGCCTCTAAGACCTAAAATGGCCAAGTAAGGATTGCATTAACAACTCTTCACAAGTTACAAACTTTACATTCGATACAGAAATGAACAGAAAAAAAGAAAGCATCAAAACCAGCCATACTTATTCAACGAATCAAATTTGGTTCCAAAGATGCAAGAAATAAGTTCGGTAAAAATAAATCATGACATTTATTTGGATACATTTAGCTATAAGCCATTTAGTGCAATCTCCTCAAAATTATAGAAGAAAAGCGGAGAAAAACTTGTTCTAGTCTAGAAAATAAAAAAGGGTTATAGTAAATGAACAAAATAACTATTTCAGATAGATATCATATTTGTTTTCTATATTCCTTTTCCTTGTTATTCTGTACATTTAGACCACTATTAAAGCTTGGCTTGCAAGAATTTATAACACCATTTCCAGGGACCATCTTAGAGCTTTTTCAAATCTTCTAGGGTTAAACTATAACTTTTTGAGGACCAAAGGGAACTATTTATCAAACCTCATTGACTAAGAAAATGTATCTTTCCTTTCTTTAGTTTGCTTGGTATGATGTCTACTATATGTTTGACCATTATCATCTTTCTCAGCATTTTATATATAGAATTTTGGGTAAGTTACAAGCTTTGATTGTATTGAATAAGACCCTAAATTTTAAAAAATCATGTACCAAAACTTTTAACTACTAGGTTAACCTAGTGATCAATATTGGCCAAGCAAATAGTAAAGGAATGGCTTAGAGATAATGGATTGAAGTCATGGTGATCACTTCTAGAATTTAATACCCTATGAATTCTCTTGACAACCAAAAATATTAGGGCAAGTAATTGCCCCATAAGATTAGTCCAGGTATCTTCAAGTTACCCCAGATACTCACGAATATTAGGAAGAAAGGTCCCTAAATTTTTAATATTGTGTCTAATAGGTCCCTAAGCTTTAAGAACTATCTAGTGAATCCTTTAACTTTGAATTATGTGTCTAAAAGCCCCTAAACTTTAAGAAGTATCTCATAAATCATGAATTTGTTAGACACAAAATCAAAAATTTAGAGACCTATTAAAAACATAATTAAACGTTCTGCCTATTAGACATGACAATAAAAGATTAGGGACTTAATAGAAGTATCTCATAAATCATGAATTTGTTAGACACAAAATCAAAAATTTAGAGACCTATTAAAAACATAATTAAACGTTCTGCCTATTAGACATGACAATAAAAGATTAGGGACTTAATAGACTCCAAATCCAGGACCCATTATACACAATTGTTAAATAGACCAAACTTAAATTATAATTTAACCTATAATTTTTGTTTCTCATTATGCCCAAAAAAGAAGGGCCATTTTGTAAATTGCTTTCATTAAGATAAAAGTGACGTTAACCTCTCCAATACGTGGGCTGACAAAATTTAGATCTTCTTGTAGTCCTTTCAAAGGTGGATCATATGAGTCAATGAATTGAACCAGCCTGTAACTCATAAAAAAGAAACAAAAAGTGAATAATTTGTTAGTCTAAGTTTGAGATCATGACGAAAATAAGTCTAGTATTACCAATCATTATTTTGGCTAAGAAAATGGCTAACAATAAGAACGAGCGCCTAAATGACTGGATACTGAAGCTACGGTGAATCCAAAATAACTCTTCAGCTAAACGTCACGGTAATCCGCAAACTTGTAAACAAATGTAATTTTGTTTTTCATCCAAAAGTGCCAAAATAATGCAGTTAAATATAGAATATAATTTTTTATCTCTCTGAAAATACAAACAGAGAGGCTGAGGTAGAACTTAAGAAATAACTATGCTTCATACCGATGATAAAAATCACAGTCTCGGTCATTTCTTGTCATGGCGTGCAAGAGGTTATAAATCTGAAGCATCATTTTTCTTGGCAACTGTCATGAAACCATTATCAGCAAAATAAAAATAGGGGCGTTGCCAACATGTATAGTTGATAAGCTCTTAGATTAATGAAATTGAAACACAAGGGGAAAATACCAAAAACAACAAATTTTTTAGTTGACTTGCCTTATGAGCAAACAAGTTAACACGGATGAACGAACAAAAGAGATCCATAAAAGCATGCAGAATGACTGAGTTTTGATGGGGCTGCAAAATACTGTCACAAGTTATTAGAGATAATATACAGAATCATTGCCACTGTTATTTTATTAATAAGTACACCAGGAAAGTATGATCATAAAGTGACAACACTGCAAATACCATGCTTTATTTATTCATTCAGCTAATATGAAGCTTTAGCGGCTACAAGAAAGCTCTCCAATAAATTATATAGGAAAAATAAGCTCGAGTCAATTGTTTGTTGGTGAATACTTCTGTTTTTTTAACAAGTTAGAGAAAGCTCTCCACGGTTTACAAAAAATCCTATCTCAAATCTTAAAAGAATATACGACCTCGTACACCCAACTTTATCTTCAAGGTATTTCTTTTTGTTAAAGTATTGGTATAATTAAATTTACCATAACCCACAGCTTAAACTTTTAGGTTGCTCGGTAATTTTACGTAGTATAAGAGCAGAAGGTCATGTGATTGAACTCCTGTAATGTCATTTCCTATCCAATTAATATTGATTTACATTTGTTGGACCTTCTATAAATTGCAAGCCCACAAGTGAAGGGAAGTGTTAAAGTATGATATAATTAAATTTACAATAAAACACTCGTTTAAGTTTTTGGGTTGATTGGTGGTTTAATATTCTTAATTTAAACTCCCATCGCACGGCGAGGACCATGTTCAACCACAAAGTCGCAGTCTCAAGCTTCGTAGTTCATTAAGAAATTCAATGGACTTAAAAGATAACTATTTTTATAGGGGTAAAAGGGATGCTGAAGATGCGTTGGACAAGGATAGGTTTAGTGACTCCATTTTGGAAACTTATAAATCGGGGAAAATGCTTCTGCATTGTCTAGGCCCTTACCATGTATACACCCAACTAATCTCCTTTATGCAACTACCACCATGGGGCTTAAACTCATTTCTCTAAAGTCCCTCTTTCATTTTTACTTGCCCCAATGAGCACTAGGCCACACATGGTAGTGAATAACTAGAATTTTGTAATTGCCACTTCTTTTAATTGACACTAGCAGCAATACTTTTGAATTTGATTGTTCTCAATCCTTCATAGAGAGAGTTACCTCTAGTCAATTGTATGTGTCTGTCTATACTTCTTTTGTTTTTAAGGAAATAACTCTATATATACTTAGATTTGATACAAATACAAATGAAAAGATTAGAAAGAAAGTTTGAGAATATGGGTTCTAGTTGAACTTTCTATGGCTACACCCAAAGGACTAAGCCTGTCGGACATTCGTGTTTCTTTTCAATAAATGATTGTATCAAAGCTATCCTCAGCTAGCCTCAAAATTTGAATGAGGAAATTAAAGAAGTTCAAGGTCAATCGATTGGAAAGAACTACTCTTCATATCATTTTTCAATTTTATTTTAGACACAAAGTTTAAATGAGTCCTATTCCCTTTTAATTTGAAACCGTATATTTGCAGTATCCCACTTCCAAGGCTAATGGTTGGCTTGGTAACATGTTGATCCTTACGATCATAAGATTGAGTAGAAGTTGAAAGGGAGGAACAAAAATATATTTGGCAATAGTTATGGATAAAAGGAATGATGAGAACGGCCTGGAGAATGTGTCAGTATTCTTAAGATCTTGAAAAAACTTAGGAGAATGTGTCAGATTCTTAAGATCTTGAAAAAACTTAGGGCAATGGGGTCCAACTTGGGGAATACAAGTATACGGAACCAACATGGATATGGATGAAATAACAGCCAAAGCCATTGACATTGGTTACAACATGGGACATTGGCCTTTGAATTATTTACGGTTGCCCTGGGAGGAAAACCCAACTATATCAGATTTCATGAGCCAAATCCAAGGAACGGGAAAGTACTCTTGTCCACTCTGTACTTGAAAGTTCACCAATATATTTTGTTGGCCAAATTACGAAACAAACTCCTAAACTTTATCATTTGTTTAAAAAAATATCTCGATTCTTTCAAAAATTGTAATATTATCCTTGATCTTTCATAAACATTTCAAAATTACCCTTAGAGTAGAAATCCAATAACTCAAGGATATAAAAAAAACGTCAAAATTTGATAGAAAGTTCGATGAGAATTGGGACCTGGAGCAGGTGTGGTGGTGACTTGGAACAATGTGGCGATGTCCAAGTCCTAATTTCCATTTCAAGCCACTGCTTCCAAGTCCCAATTTTCATCCAACATTCTAATAAATTTCAACTCCAATGGTATTTTTGAAAGTCAAGAGTAATATTACAAATTTAAAAAAAAAAACAAAGACATCATTGAAACTAAAGGTAAAGTTCAGGGTATTTTTCATAATTTAGTCCATTTTGTATATTTCTAAGATACCTATAAAGGTGGCTAAGATTCCAGAACAAGTGACGAGGAACTTTCTTGGTGAGGGCATAGTGGGAGACTCATAAATCCATCTCCTAATTTGGCCGGTGACGATCTAGAAATAGCATAATTCAATTACCAAGGGAAAGGATAGGATTGGGTCCCAGATTTTTTTTTTCTTTTTTCTTCCTTTCCCCTTGTGAAACTATAAAAGAGCCTTCTACTACATGCGTATGTTGGATTCAAGGTCTTTTTAACACAAAAGTAAAACAAGTTGCAAACAAAACTTTGTATAAATATCATTCTGGCTGGCTGACGTCTTCTACATATTAAAATGACTATTGCTAAGACTCACCAATAAAGTTATGACCGTACTACTAATGTCCAGTATAAGTCGCAGAGCCTGTTCTCGAAATGCCATCAAATCAAGTAGCAGCTGTTAAAGAAAAAGGAAACTGTTACAATTTATAGTATATGCTTGAAATCTAATTGAGGAAAAGAAAAGTAAACATTTGAATGGCACAGCAACCAACTTGCAAACTCTATTTTAGATTGTGGTTACTTGTTGCGAAGTCATGAATGTTGAGAGTATAAAAAGCTAAACAAACACAGCTGCCAGTATATTAATTGGAACGTGCAAATATTCGATAAAAGCTGGTTAAAGATCAACCAAGTCCTACCTGAACCCACGGTTCCAGACTTTGAATATGAAGTTCTGCACTATCATTGATAGCATCCAGAGCAATTTTATCAACCTGAGCCAATATTTTCCAACAGCATCTTAAGTTAATTAGTACTGTACATATAAAAAGGACTGATACGAAACACATGTGCCCGACAAATACAAATGAAATCTTACACGCTCAAGTTGTAATTTGCTAAAATGTTCGGGGAATTTTTTAGAGAGCAATATGCAAATCCGTGGATGGTTGGGGAAAACTCCTGATTTCCAAAATGCTTCAGAAAATACATGAGCAATTGGATCAGGATAGTCTAAGATTTGGTTCAGCCTATACATTTTAGCCATAAGACCATCTGCAACTTCAATAAGCTGGTACACCCACTGAACATTCAAACCCTTAAGGGACCCAACTGACATAGGGTTCTGGCCATCATGGGCAGTATTCCTAGTGGTCCGAGCTGCAACCGGAGAAGCCATATCCGGCCCTAAGTACTCGGTCCATCTCGATTGGTCGTCCTCCCTTGTTCTATTATTGGTGGGTGATAGAGATGGATCCTGAACTGAATAGCGTTGTCTCGATTTCGCCATTGATTAATAACGTCAATGCTAGAAAATCTGCAATTTCAGCAATATAAAGTATAACAACAAAATTCAATGATCATTCTGTGAAGACAAAAGAGAAGTCATGGAAGGAGAAAGGAGATTAATTCCACAGCACTAATTGCATTGCATCTAATTGCTTTGTGTTCTTTATTCCAGCTCCACGAGTCAACAGCGAGTGACAAGACTTCATCCAGGGGACGGAAGCTACCAACACATCAAAAACTAAACGACATGTAGCAAATTCAACCTAAGCAGCTAAAACAGCCCGACCAATTTCCATTTTCTTACGAAAAATCCTTCCTCTCTTCAAACTTCTGTAAAAACAATGTTTTGTTTCGCGCACTGGCTCCAATAATTTCAACTCAATGTTGAATTCCATGAAAACAGTTTAAAAGGCTACAAGAACCTTCCTCCCAACAGTGCTCAAGTCGAATTAAATTGCGAAAAACATTCACATTTTTCTCCCAATTTTAAGACGCATTACGCAACCAGACCAGACAACACAACAGCAAAACAGAGAGGAACATACCTTAATAATCTCGAGTAGCTCAAGTAAGCATAAAGCTGAGCTCAGATCCAAGGGTAGTTGGTTCAGTACTTGATGGATGAAAAAGAAAGAGAAAAATTACAGTGAAATGGAGCTGGTGATGACGAAGAGTTGAAGAATCCGTTCCTTTTCCCTTCCCTTTTGAAGTCAATCTCGTGGTCGCCTGATTCTCCGGGAATTTCTATTGAGCTAAAGATGTAAATCTCCACAGTCCTCTGAACTCCACCATCTCCAGTTTTTCACCCCCCAATTTTAGAAATCTTTGTTTATACTCTCTACTCTGAAATTTGTTTTTTTTTTTTCTCTCTTTTTTATTTTATGGGGAAAATATAAGTGATGTGGATATTGGGCACGGCTACGTATGAATTGCGTAATAAATATAGTCTAAATAATATTGGGCACAACTATATTTAATATATTTAAATATATTTTCTGTAAAATATTTTCTCTATTTTCTCTCATTTTTAAGATTAATTTGTAGTATACACCGTGAACATTAATAAAAATTGGACTTTAGATTCCATTAGACTTTTGATCCCACTTATGTTTCTTGCACTTTCCATCTTGCTTCTATTTTTCATTCCGAACACAGACTCCTATTTCTGTTTGGAGCTAAATTCTTTCTTTTCTATTTTTTAATATTTTTAAATATATATTTTCATTCAAACATTTTTTTAATTAAAAATTAGTAATAATATAATATAATACCAACATAATTTTTTTAATGGTTTATTATTTATTGTTTACTTGTTTATTTAATTACTAAGTAAAGAAGTAAAATATTAAATAAATATATAATAAGTTAGTTTTGTGTTTTAGTTTTAATTATATATAAAGACGAGGACGAAAAGTGTGATCTCGTCCCATTACGAGAAATTTCTCTCCACTACTTCACTTGTTAATTATTGGTGAATTTTGTTCATTTTAATTATTTAAATCTAGTTATCGAGTTTTAATTTGAAGGATTTTATAAAAATTAAGCTTTGATATTAATGGCAGGGCTAAATTACTGAAGTTTGTGTAGTAAGTAGTACCGTCTTTCTTATAGTAACGTGACGTTACATGATAAATTAATATAACATCTTGATATATTAGAGTAAAAGACGAATCGAGAATCCAATAGAGTTATAACGAAGTAAACTAAGTGGTATTAAAATAAGTATAAATTTTGGAAATATTGTAATTAAAATATTGACATATATTTGGGCTCAATTTTTCATATTCTCAACTCGTTATACTAAAAAAAAGTTAGAAAAAAGGTCATCTCGATGCAACATCATCGATCTTTTAATTACAATATCATAACTTATTATACCATATTTTTTATTCCATATAAAAAATAAATAAATTTGTAATTACGAAATATTTGTATTTCATATAAGGTAAATAGTTTTAATTTTTTTAGTTTAACTATTTTAGAGTGACATTGAATAATTTAAAATAATAACGGGTGTCTCATTCACTCAGTTATACTTGAATTACTTAAATTGTCGTTATTTTTCGAATTTCAAATTATAAAAATTTAAAAAGTTAAATGATATATATTTTATTATTATTTGTATGTGGGTATATGAACAGCTAATTTATGTCCCCTAAAAGCACTTTTAATTAATAAAATTATTAAAAAGATTTATTTTGTTTGGTATTTTTTTAAATGTATGGACAATGTCATTATTAATGTGGTCACATTTATTTCTAACTCTAGACACCTTATCTTTATTTATTGCTGGCAAATTATGTGACATTTTATTGCATTCTCCACGTCATCCAAACATATCTTAATAATTAATGATTTAAAATTTCATGAAAAATTCATATAAAATATATTAATATGCATTTACGTTTAAAAAATTATAACTAGCTATAAAGTTAAAAATTTGTCGAGATATAACATTTTTTAATTATTTTAAATAATTTCAGTTGGGTTTAGAGCATTTTATTATCAACTTCGAAAGCAAGACTCGAAAATTTATATTGTTTTTTAAATTAAATGTATATGATTTATTAATTAGTTTAGGAATAATTGTCTAATTTAATTTTTTTTAAAAGAATTACTTTCACTTTTTATTAAATTTAATTTAGAAATTTTGAAAACTTTAAAAATATAACACATGTAAGGAATTATGAGATAAAAAATATTAATATTAATTATATTTTTATAATATGAATAGGTTGAATAAGAATTTGGTTAAACTTTAAAATTATCTAATTAAATTTTTTAATTTGGTAACCAATAAATTTTAATATATTAAAAAATTTAAATGAAACATAAAATTTAATTTTGTATATAATAAATTTATAAATTTTATATATAAAAACAAAAATAAACGTGAAATTTGAACCACTTAACCTATAATTTAATCCAAAAAAATGCTCAATTAAAATTACACGATTTTAAGAGAGGAGAACACGGTTACTATGGTGCATTCGCATGCAGAAAATAAAAACCCTTCTAAATTTTTTTATTTTCTTATTTTTCATTAATTTATTTTTAAAATTCACCGTTTCAAGAGTTAGTGGAACACACGTACTTGAACGACTTGCACCAAAAATATGTATAATTTATTATTATTATTATTATATTAAATATAATTTTACAGTTGACTTTTATTTTTCTCATTATAAATATAAATATTGATTTAAATCTTCAATTAATAGAAATTTATAATTATTTAATTATTTTTTAAATTGAAAATGTAAATTAAGAGCTCCATTTAAAGAAAATATATATATATAATTTTAATTGAGAGGGAGAGAGTTTAGCATAATAATGTAGGATTTTTTAAAATAATTTTGAAGAAAAATATTGGGAGGATGGCTGCAATTTAAATGCAAATATTAATAAACACGTAATTAATATAAATTACAATCATAATTACAGTTTGTTTTGATAATTGAAAAATTAATATATTTTTATTTCATGGGATAATTTTGTTATGGTTATTTATTTCAATTATACCTCTAAACACTAAAATAAAATCATTTTTAAAATTTTGAAAATTGTTTTTAAAAAATATTATAATATATTTATTCGTTAAAATAAATTATGGAAATTGATGTAAGAAAACATAAGGCATTTTGATATTATTTACTAATTATATAGAATTATTATTGTAAAAATTATTTTTGACTTTAATGGTAATTTTTTTTTTACTGACTTATATTAGTTGATTCTAGTTGTAATACAATTTTTACCCGTTTAATTTTTAAACTTTTTCCGTTTAATTTCATTCTTCAACGTTCTAAGTGTTCGAATAAATATTCAAATTTTTATTAATAAATACAAATTAAAAATTTATGCTTTCACCCGACATAAAATTTAATATTCAACTCATTTTTATTTTTTTTATTTCTCACAAAATTTAAAGTTTGAGCATGTTAAACATTCTTACCGTTTATAGAACTAATAAGCACGGAACTAAAGTTGTAAAGGCTAAACTTGTAATTTAAAAGATAATTAATCCTATTTTTTGTTAAAAAAATATATCAAATAGGTATCTTTCCATCCCGAGTATAATTCAACTGATTTAGTCGTTTAGACTTATATCATTGACTAGACAGATCAATTTGAAACTCGGGAAAAAAAACGCTTTCTCTCCCTCCCTTTGTTTTTGGTTACTTCAAATTGAATGAAATGGTGAGTTGGAAGTGGAAGACATACTTAGCTTGGACATTAAGCTACCATGATGGTTACCTCTCACTATAATGACGATGATAATTTGCAAAAGATTTCATACACATCCGCCAACATTCATCGTCATAATGATTTATTCTAATCTTATTAATAATAAGCTAATATGTGTCCGTTTTAGTCTATTATGTATCGTTGTGGTCCTCACGATTTTAAACACATTTTATAGAGAGAGGCTTTCACATCTTTATAAGGAATGCTTTGTTCCCCTCATATCCAACCAACGTGAAATCTCACAATTCATCTCCTTGGGGTTCCAGCGTTGTAATGACCCAAGCCCACCGCTAGGAGATATTGTCTTATTTAGGCTTTTCCTTTCAGGCTTACCCTCAAGGTTTTTAAAACGTGTCTGCTAGGAAGAGGTTTCCACACTCTCATAAAGAATGTTTCGTTCTCCTCCTCAACCGATGTGGGATCTCACAAGCGTCCTCGCTGGCACGCTGCTCGGTGTCCGGCTCTAATACCATTTGTAACCACTCAAATCCACCGCTAGAAGATATTGTCCGCTTTGGCTCGTTACGTATCGCCGTCAGCCCGTTACGCGTGTGCTAGAGAGAAGTTTCTATGTCCTAATAAGGAATGTTTCGTTCTCATCTCCAACCTAGATGGGATATCACATAATACCTTTACAAAGTATTTGATTAATGAGATTAATTTTTTATTTCCAAAACCTCCCAAATTTAGAATCATGATATTTCACATGATAATTAATAAAATATATGTTCCATAGTACAATATAATAATTAAATGGAAAACTTAAACCAAATTAAAGTGTTTCTTATTAGGAAAGCTATTAAGGGCATTTATTTTTACCAATCTTTGGTCTCTAGACCAAGCAAGTATACATTGGGATGAGTGAGCTATGTGTGTAGGCTTCAACTGAAACTTTTATAGGTTGGTATGGCGATAATTTAACCACAGTCAATTTGAAAAGGTGAAATATTTGGGTAAAAAACACAAAAGTTCACCGTATACGGATTGGGTTAGGTTGTGAGTTGTTTTTTTTTAATTATTTAAAAAAAAATCTTACTTATCCACGGTACATACTATATTAATAACTAAAAATTTATCAACTTCAAATATAAAATATTATAGAAATCTCATGATGTTTAAAAATCAAATATTCATAGGTCACAACGCATCACTAACATCGATTACAAACGTCAAATACTCTTAATATTCATAGTAATCCTAAAAGTAGGGTATAAAAAAATGTCGACTTACAAATTGACTTGAATTTTTCAATTTTCAAAAAATTTAATCTAACCCAAACCGAAAAAAATCTAACTCAACCCAACCTTACGGTTTGGATTGGGTTGTCTGGGTTAGTCGGGTTATCGAGTCATTCGAACGCCCCTAACGAAATTGACATTGTCCGAACTTTGGAAACCAAAAAGATAACGTACTCAAGTTAATATTATTGTAAATATTTAAATCACAGTTCACAAATTCATGATTCTCAAACGATTAACTTCATTTGCTTAACAAACAAGTCATTTGTAAAAGAAAAGGAGTAAAAAAATAAGAAAATTCATTCAAATACGTCTGTTTTACCCCTATACGTGTCCTAATCAACTCTACTACATTTGAGAGAGCTCATCGGATATTAAATCTTAGCTAAACGATCATCCTAGCTTTAACTCATTTCCTCCGAGTTTATTAGTTACATGACGCTTATGGACCACGAAGGCAACTCATCGTAGTTAAACACACAATTTTTTATTCTAAAAAATGAAAAAACCTACTTCGAAACAGTTTCTAAACCTACCTCAATTCTCTTTCACATTGAGCTACCATAAATGTGTATTTACTTCCTAACTTTTTGTCTTAAAATAGGCAGAAGGCAACTTGTATTACACTTTACTTAAAGCAGCTGCAGCTATTGTTTCTTAATGCAGGTTGGTATAACACTTCAGTCTTTATCTTCTCATGATCTACTACTGCATTTGTAAATCTTACTGTTTGCATCAGCAATAAACTGCAGAAAAAATTGCTATCAGAAGATAAAACTAAAAACAGCTCACTGAATTAACGGATTCTAGTATCTTTATGAACTTCTAAAATGTGAAATCCTATGTCGATTTGAGAGGGGTACGAATCATTTTTTAGAAGGGTGTAGAAACCTCTCTACAGGAGACGCGTTTTAAAACCTTGAAGAGGAGTCTGGAAAGAAAAGCCCAAAGAGGACAATATCTGCTAGCAATGAGCTTGAGTTGTTACAAATGGTATCAAAGCTAGACACCATGCGATGTGCCAGCGAAGATGCTGGACCCCGAAGGTGGTGGATGGTGAGATCCCACATTGATTGGATAGGAGAACGAGTGCCAGTGAGGACGTTGGGCCTCGAGGGGGGGGGGGGTAGATTGTGAGATCTCACATCAGTTGGAAGGGGAACAAAACATTCTTTAGAAGGGTGTGGAAACCTCTCCTTAACAGACACGTTTTAAAACCTTAAAGGAAAGCCCAAATAGGACAATATATGCTAGCAGGATCCCACGTCAGTTGGAGAGGAGAACAAATCATTTTTTATAAGAGTATGGAAATCTCTCCCTAGCAGACGTGTTTTAAAACCTTGATGGGAAGCCCGGAGGGAAAAGCCCAAAGAGGACAATATTGGCTAGCATATGGATTGTGAGATCCCACATCGGCTGGAGAGGGAAACGAAGCATTTTTCACAAGGGTGTGGACACTTCTCCCTAGCATACGCGTTTTAAAACCTTGAGGGAAAGCTCAAAGAGGACAATATCTGCTAGCAGGTGGATTGTGAGATCCAACATCCCTTGGGAAGGGGAACAAACAATTCTTTATAAAGGTGTGGAAACCACTCCCTAGCAGACGCGTTTTAAAATCTTGAGTGAAAGCCTGGAAGGAAAAGTCCAAAGAGGACAATATCTGCTAAAAGTAGGCTTGAACGGTTACATAAAAGGTTCCGTTTAGTCCATATACTTTCAACTTCTATTCCTTTTAGTTTATGAACTTTGAGAACCGCCCAAATTGGTCCCTATTTGCAAAAATCTAAAATAGATTCACTCCAAAATAGGAACCCTTTAATCTATTCCAAAATGGATATCCATTTTGGCCCAAAACGACCAGCTGCTCACATTTCTATGGATATGAAAGATAATGGAACTGTCATTACAAAATGTTGATATTTTACAACAGAGAAACCTAATAACAATACCAAAACTGTGGTAATAAGAAAACAGGAGCAAACTTTTCTGCTTTCAGTATTTTCTTGCAAGAATGAGCAGACGAAAACTAGACGAGCTAACCCAGTTCCTATAAGTTAAATTCCTTCATCATATTATCAGCCACAGGTGAAAATGGGAGCCTTCCCTAATATACTGCTTCATAACAACATGAAAGCTACTTAATCATTTACCTTATTCGACTCGAGCTCAGAAGCTAAGCAGAAAAGCCATGGCGGATCTCTCGTGTTTTCATGTCAACTCCCGGGACGTCTATTTTTCTTTTCTTTGCATTCATGGAGATATTCCAGGAACATGAGGAATGGATGGCTTTGGTTTCTTTATTTTCTCCACCATTATGGCTTGAGTCGTTAAAATGATCCCAGCAACTGAGGCTGCAATCTGAAGTGCACATCTTGAAACAAGGCAAGGATCTAATACACCAGCATTAATAAGATCTTCATACCTGTCTGCCATTGCGTTATACCCATGTCGCCAATGGCAAGCTCGAGTTTTCTCCACAACAACTACTCCGTCAACGCCTGCATTACTTGCAATGAATTTTGCTGGTGCAAGAAGTGCCTGCAATATGTTGCAATATTCATCTTCTTCATAATAGAATACTTGGATTATCTACCAAGAACACTGGCATCCAAATCTAAGCATTTCATTTCACCATATCAAAGAGGTATTAAGATAATAACAGTTTGATTTCCACTAAAGAATGACGAGAGACGGAAACCAAAGCAGAGAAAAGGGGTATCCACAATACCTTGCCCACAATATCGGCACCGATCTGCTCGTCTTGATCTTCCATTGAATGTTTTATGGTAGGAAGAAATTCAGAGAGATGAACATAGGTAGCACCTCCACCAGGAACAATGCCTTCATTCATGGCAGCAAATACAGCATTCTTTGCATCCTCAATTCTGAGTTTCCTGTCTTCAAGTTCCACCTCAGTATGTGCTCCCACCTATTTTGACCACATTACCACATACAATAAAAAAGAAGTAGAAGAAAATATTTTACTCCTTGGATGTTTTACTGTTCATAAAGAAAATAAGACAAGAACAATGACATTAGTTAAGAAAACTCAAAGCCCAATTCTGAAAAATTAGATAGCAAAGAAGTCCTTTAAATGATTAGTCACTGATTCTTCACTAGTTCCACCGCGTTTGATGGTGAAAACCATCAAGCATGGGCTATGAGAATGCAAGCCTACATGGAGAGTTGTGATTATTGGGCAGCAATTGAGCAAGACTATGATGTTGCTCCACTTGCTAATAACACAACAATGAACCAGATCAAGACTTACAAGGATAGGGTCACTAGAAAGTAAAGGCTAGAACCTGCCTATATTTAGCTGTGTCTCATATCATATTCAAGAAAATTATGGCCTTGAAGTCAGCAAAGAAGATCTGGGAATTCCTCAAAGGTGAGTATGAAGGAGATGAAAGGATTAAGAGCATGAAAATGTTGAACTTGGTGAGGGAATTCAAGAGGATGCAGATGAAGGTTTCTGAGTCCATTAAAGAATACTCAGACAAGTTGATTAGGATTGCTAACAAGGCACCGTGGGAAGCAGAATCAACCAAACTTTCAGCTCCTCGTCAAATGTCCTGGACCCCTTTTAGCATGCTCACGAAGGAACATGAAGCATTAAATTTTCAGCTCTCTGAGGCTATTTGGAAGGCTACCTATCCTAAGATGTGTAATGCTTTCTTCTCGGCCATGTTTCTCAAGGGTTTAAACACTTGGGATAAAAGCTAAAGAAGGAACCTAAATAGATGAGAATCTCCTTCTTGTTGTGTCATCTCCAAGACTAGCAGCAAGGATGCCGCCTGTCTCCTTCTAAGTGTTCCATTCACCTTGAAACTATGGTGGAAATTTACTTGACACTTTTGGTCTAGACCTTCAATCCCACCCTGCATCACAGAAGCCCTCTCATTGGGACCGCCAAATTTTCAGTTGTAAGGCAAAAATCCTTTTGTGTGATGCAATAAGGGCTCTCCCCTCGAAAGTTCACTCGAAAAAAGGAGTGTAAGAGTCTTCTGTGAGATCCCACATCGGTTGGAGAGGAGAACGAAGCATTCCTTATAAGGGTGTGGAAACCTCTCCCTAGTAGACGCTTTTTAAAAATCGTGAGGCTGACGGCTATACGTAACGGGCTAAAGCGGATAATATCTGCTAGCGGTGAGCTTCGGCTGTTACATCTTCCAAGGAGAAGAAGGCGACAAGGAGGATCTTCAATAAACTGTTGTTTTTGTGGTCTCATCACGGAGTGATTCTTTCTGCAATAACCCCGTTTTTCTAAACCTTGGCCTTCCAACATCCAGCTTCCATTTAACTACTGCACTAAAAGGTAATCTACTTTCAGTTAATACCACGAGGAAGAACTAAACCCTTCGCCATAGTTTCCATAGCTAATAAGGGTAGGAAATAAATTTCAGTCAGTCAGGACCAGCATATGACATTACAGGAAAATCATCTAGTCAAATAAATGGAGAAAATTCTCATAAAAGCTGCACCTCCAACTATTCTTTTAAACCACAAACCTTGATGACAGCAACTCCACCAGAAAGCTTAGCAATCCTCTCCGAAAGTTTTCTTGAGAGGTAGGAATTATCTGTTTCAACAAGATCCTTCTTAATCTGTGAAATTCTTGCTTGAATTTCAGCTTTAGTAGAGGGATCTGCAACTATTGTTGTTGAATTAGATGTTATAACTACTTTCCTAGCAATTCCAAGCTGGTCTGACGTTGCACCCTCGAGTCCTAGACCCAAATCTCCAGAGAGAAAATCAGCACCTGACGATTTTAAAATAAAGTCAACTATCTAATATCGTATCGTAACTTAATCAGATAGTCATTCTCTAATACTATGTTAAATCATCACTAAATCCAAAAGCTTAGGCGGATGGGTTATTGTGAATTTAATTATATCATTACTTTAACAAGTTTAACATAACATGGGAGGCAAGGATGATGAGTGCTCGAACAGGAAAAAAAGGCTTACTATAAAGTTTATCGGGGGCAGAGATGAAGAATAGAAATAATAGCACCAAAATACCTATATTGAAGTCTCAATTTGCGCTCTGAAAAACAAACCTGAAAGATTTAAATAGAGTTTCTACCATCTCAAATATTCATGGTATTAGCTTTGAAACTTTGTGAAAAGTTGGACATGTCCCAAAAATACTCTATGATCTTTCCAGTAACCAAATGGAAACTGACGCAAAGGTGTGCTATACAACTTCAGGGCAAAATGCAGTACAAGCGATGAACTGAAAGTGTAACAGCCCAAGCCAACCGCTAGTAAATATTGTCCGCTTCGGCTCGTTACGTATCGCCATCAACCTCACAGTCTTAAAATGCATCTACTAGGGATAGGTTTCCACACTCTTATAAGGAATGTTTCGTTCCCCTCTCCAACCGATGTGGGATCTCACAATCCACCTCCCTTGGGGGCCCAGCGTCGTCGCTGGCACACCGCCCGGTGTCTGGCTCTGATACTATTCGTAACAGCTCAATCCCACCGCTAGCAGATATTGTCCAGTTTGACCCGTTACGTATCGTCGTCAGCCTCACAATTTTAAAACATGTCTACTAGGGAGAGGTTTCCACACTCTTATAAGAAATGTTTTGTTCTCTCCAACCGATGTGTGATCTCACAGAAAACCTAAGAATATATGCGGGCAATTTTAAGTGCTACTCAAAAAAATCTGAACGGAAAATCAAAAGCTGTCATTTAGGTAAAAGATGATAAGTTCACAGTACCACCATAATGTTTAATATAATTAAATAAAATTTGATGTATAATGTCATTGAACCAGAAAACCTCCCCACTTCCAAAACCCCGAAGGCAAATGTATAAGTGCAAGACAAGTCTTGAGTAAATTTTATTACTTAGATGTGCCACTGAAATAACAAACATTTAAGCAAGCATATAGCAGTTCATAAAAGCATTTAGTTCACCTGTCATTAGTGCAATATCTTGCAATAGAGATTTCTTTCTTTCACCAAGCCCAGGACATTTTACAACCGCCACATTAACTAAACCCTGTACCTTGTTCAGCACTAGAGTTTCTAGAACTTGTCTCGAGATGTCCTCTGCAATTATCAGCAGAGGAAGACTAAGTTGTACGGTCTTTTCCAACAAAGGAACGATTTCTTTGACAGTCGAAATTATTTGATCGGTTACTAGGACTTTTGCATTGTCAAACTCCACTATAGACTTATCTTGATTTGTAATAAACTGAGGCGACATATAACCTTTATCAATCTGTGGAAAGAGATACAGTCCAACCATAAGGCAAAATGAAGAGACAACGATATAGATTTTCAGATGCACATGATATAGACTACATGAGCAGTTTTGCAGCTAAATCGTTTACCTTCATTCCTTCCTCTATTATTACACAAGTTTCCGAGGATTTGGACGACTCAATTGAG
Source organism: Cucurbita ficifolia (assembly GCA_033971965.1). Taxonomy (NCBI): domain Eukaryota; kingdom Viridiplantae; phylum Streptophyta; class Magnoliopsida; order Cucurbitales; family Cucurbitaceae; genus Cucurbita; species Cucurbita ficifolia. Next base: position 5,874,033 of record CM066974.1, read on the forward strand.
ATCACACCATCAGGGCCAATCTTTTCGATAGCTTCAGCAATCAAGTTCCCCACATATTCATCATTTCCAGAAGATATCATCGCAACAGCTGCAGAAAGGACGAGGCTAGTTCAGCACCATTTACTTCTCAAATGAAACTTCACCAGTGTTCAACCAGATGAGAAGAAAGAACCTTTAATATCATCTTTTCCTTGTACAGGAGCACTTTTCTTCTTTAAGACCTTGATTAACTCCTTTACAGTCTTATCCATTCCTTTCTTTAACGAAACCGGATCAGCTCCAAAGGAAACAGCCAATAATCCAGATTTGATCATTTCCCGTGCCAAAATTATTGCAGTGGTGGTTCCATCTCCAGCCAAGTCATTCATTTTACTAGCAACCTGAAAGCCAACAACTCACAGATATATATATCTTAGATGTTAAAACCCAACAAGCAAGTTTTAGAACAATTGAGATTTTAACTAACAACCACGAATAACCTCTTGGATCAGCACCACTCCTGCATTCTCAATTGCATCAGAAAGCTCAATAGCTTTAGCAATCGTAACCCCGTCGTTAACCACTTTAAGCGTTTCCTGTTCCGAGAGAATAACATTGCGTCCTGCATGTTTTGGCAAAAAAACTACTAAAATATCTAAGACTGATAAGATACAGGTACTATGCATCATTCTTGAACCATTCACAGGGTAGATTGAACAATAAATAACTAATTACCAATGAAATTACACGCAAGAGAATTTTTAAATGGTCAAACTTTCCCCTCTTTTCCTTTAGTCACCTCAGAAATTGCAACTCCAGCAAATTGTGTTTCCACAGGCTCATACATTTCCTTGTAAATTTCTTCAAATTAGAAGCGATTGATTCATTAAAATATTTATTTACAGAAACAACATCATAAACTCACCACTTTAAGAACAGCACACAATTTAACCAATAAATTGAACACGGTAAGAATTAGACATTGGCTTCCCTCCCACACACACAAGCATATGCAATATTAAACAGAATTTTACAAGACAAGACATATCTAAGCTCAAGAAAATGAGTATAATTAAAGAGGATAGGAAGGCCCACAAACCTTTGGGTCCTAACGTGACAGAAACAGCATCAGCTAACTTATCAATACCAGCTAGCAATGCTCCTCTGCATTCTTTACCAAAAGAAATCCTCTTAGGACCGGCCCTGACGACAAGATTTCTCATCTTCCATGAATTTCTCGTGTACCGAAATAGCCTTTGACTCCCACCGAGCTTCTGCAGAACATCCAGAAAGTCGATGCATATACAGAGAAGATGTGCGGTAACCGAGAAAGAAATAGACTAACCGTTACAGGGAAGAGAAGAGTTCGGGGAAAGGGAGCCGGAGAAGAAAGACGGGCGGGGACTTCCATGAGGTTGTTGGCGTCGTCGAGAAGAGAAGAGACGACGGTTCACTCCAACGGAGGTTTAGTGCGGGTTTTATCCACTTATACGAGTCTGGACTCGGAATCGATGCCTCAGCTCTCCCTCACTCGTTTTGGTCATACGCAAGGGTGTATAGAGATTTATTTAGGTCATTGTCCGACTATATGTAACGGGCCAAAGCGGACAATATTGATTAGTGGTGGACTTGAGCAATTACAAATGGTATTAGAGCGTAGAAATCTCTCTCTAGTAGATACGTTTTAAAATCGTGAGTCTAACGGCAATATATAACAAGCTAAAGCAGACAATATTTGCTATCGGTGGGCTTGAGCTTTTACGAATGGTATCAGAACTAGGCACTGAACGATGTGCCAGTGAGGACGCTAGACTTCTAATATAGGTGAATTGTGAGATCCCACATTGGTTGGAGATGGGAGCGAAGCAAAACCTCTCCCTAATAAAATGTTTTAAAACTGTGAGACTGACGTAACGGATCAAGTAGACAATATCGTGAACTTGTATTGTTACATAAAATATATTATTCAATTTTTAAAATTTTACAAAAAAAAATAATAAATAATAATAATAATAATAATAATAAATCACAATAGAGACTGAGTTTAACTATGAAGATGTACGATTAATGAATATTACAGTGATAAAATACTTACACATTAGGCTGTTAAATTTTGTATTTAAAATTAAAAAAAAAATTAACCAAATATAATGCTATATAAAATTATAATTTCATTTGATTAGATAATAAACAACCAAATTTAAATAGCTCTAAATATGTAACCTAAACTACGTATAATGGTAAAGAAACGTAGTCATTGGCTAAATGAAAGCACAAATATTTTTTTTACTGTATTTATTTTTCAAGTATTCTTTACAATAATAACATACATGTCTTTATATAATCTCAAAATGAAAACTTTTAAACTTATATGAGACATTTGACCTTTCATGAGACATTTCAAGAAGGGTAACTTTCACGCGATATCATCATAATTAGTCACTGTATAAATGTCACATTGAATTAAATAAAATGTCTTGAAATATATTAATGAAAACCCATATGAAATATATTAATGAAAACCCATAACTCTAAATTATCATCCACTCATTTTCCTTAAAGTTCGTATTGTATGATTGAGATGTCCTTGTTCTTATTAGATAGTAAGACCGAAAAGACAACAGTGGCACGTGACAGCTTTGAGGAAAAGAATCAAAAGTTTTTTCTTATTTATTTTAATAATAAAATAAATAAAGATTAGTAAAAATATTTAGAGACCTAAATATTTTCAAATGGTTTCAAACATTAATAGGGAATAACATTCATATTTAGAGACCTAAATATTTTCATATTTAAACATTAATAAATATTTAAGATTCTTATATTTTAAAAAAACACTATTCCTTAACTTATCTGTTATTTGTTTCGATATATTTCGATCCATGGGTCATAACCATTATCCTGGATTTTTCAGGACATAACATTAGTTGCAGATTCAAAGGGATCAAATTATTCATCTGAGTGGGAAAATTTCCACCATTTTTGTGAGTCCTACAAAGGAAAAGAAGATCCAGAAGACTGAAGAAAAAGAAAAAAGGAAGAAATGTGCAATCTCTGGGCACACCAGAGAAGCAACTGATCTGAGGAGCCGCTGATTTCTTCAATGATCTCTCTCTATGAACTCTAGTGCTTTGAGTCTTCTTCTTCACAGAACTTGGAGTACTGCTCAGAGTCCATCAAGTTCTTCAGTTCATCACTCTCACTAACCTCCACCTTAATTATCCATCCATTCTCATATGGGCTTGAGTTCACCTACATTACATTATTAACACATTTTCATCAATAACACAAAATCACTCTCTCTCATACTCATATACAAACAAAACAAAACAAAACAAAATCATATCTACAAACATTTGTATAAACAAAGGAATTGTTGTGTATGTATGTATTTTACAATCATCAAGTTACAAAGTGTAACAGACCAAGCCGACCGCTAGCCGATATTGTCTGCTTTGGCCCATTACGTATCGTCATTAGCCTCACGGTTTTAAAACGCATATACTAGGGAGAGGTTTCCACACTCTTCTAAAGAATGCTTCGTTCCCTTCTCTAACCGATGTGGGATCTCACACAAAATGACTAGAAAGTTTTCAGTAGACACAAAGAGGAAGATAATCAAAGAAACGGTAATTGTTAAGAAAACGTCCAAAGGTATTGGCAGGTTGTCTCTTGAATATGGCTAAAGAAAGCTGAATAATCCAAAGAATATGGAATATGCAATATGCAAACTCCAATGACAGCATTTTCATGATAGAAGAAGAGTTGGTATGAGTCAAATGAGCAGCTAATCTACCTTCACACATTTACATTAACCAGATATTTCGAGAGAGATCTCGCACAGTATGAGCTACTAGTACACTGCTTTATATCACCAATGTAGACATGTCAAGTAATGAAATTACGACTCGAGTCATTCGTTAAATAGAAACGTATCCAAATGTGGAAAGAAGAAATGAAATAAGCTCAAGTCTTTCCAAAGCCATTGTGAGAACATTATCAAGAGCAAGAATATGAGAGGTCGAGGAACCCACCAGACCAGGGGAACTGCTGAGCTCGTCATTGACCTCAACGATTTTCCCCGACACAGGAGAGTTAATATCACTGGTAGCTTTAACACTTTCTACCGCACCGAAGCTGCCATCCTGTTTAACAGAGGTTCCAACCTCTGGTAATTCAACATAGACAACATCACCCAAATGATCTTGAGCATGATCAGTTATGCCAACAGTTGCTTTATCCCCTTCTACTTTCACCCATTCATGAGAGGTAGCATACTTCAAATCCTTCACAACTGCACAAATTCAAGGTACAAGTTATTTCCCTTCACACGTCGTTTTAAACATAAACTTGAATGCTAGATATTCCATAGTTCCATAGCAATGCACTTTGAATGCCAAAATTGGACTTCCATTGCAATCATGCGACCGTTGAAACATTATATTCTCAATTTTGCTCGCTTGTAAGACGTCGAATAATTGAGAAACAGTTTGCCTTTCCATAAGACTATGCTATATAATGTATTATCATACAAATCTACAAGTCCCTCTTTTGCTTCTCATATGGATTTTATACTTCTACATCCCATTCCTTTCATTACATTGTTAAGTAGATGCAAAATCAAGAATATGACGTGCAAACATCCAGAAATGAAAATTATTACAACATTTTTGTTATAGAAAACGAACAGAAAGTTATTGAAAACAATAAATTCAGGGAGGAAGATTAATATCAAAACTAGAAAACTACATAATTAACAATATCAGCAGCTAGAAAGGTCACCAAGGCACTGGCGTTAGTTCAAAGAACAAGATTGAAATAAGAACACATGAACAAATTAAAGGAAGGCGATAAAAAGGAAAGTAGAATCGAATATCATGTTTGAGATTCATCACATCATAATTCAAATGGAAGGTGAAAAGATTTATAAACCGATTCAAAATTCAAAAAATCATAAAGCAGAATGGAAAATATTCATCCATCTGCCTAAGATCTAGATATTCATTATATAATCACCTCAATAATTCACAAGACAAATACAAAAAATGAAACAAATCCAGCAATTCATGCCACTGATCAAACAAACGGCAAATATAAACAAAACTCATCGCTGGAAACTGAGATCTTCCAATGTGAGAGCAGATCGATCAATTTCATTTGTTTCCGCCAACATTAAATATTCATCTACCGCACAATCAGGCTAACAAAAACTGAGAAAGAAAAAAGAAAACCAGTACATAAAAAACGTGGATTCGGCTCACCAGAAGCAAACCCTCTGTAGGGAATTGAGATCCTGAGATATGAAGCAGCTCTTGAAGCCCAAAGCAACCTCGACGCCATTGATGAAACTTAGAAAGCTCTGTAAAAACCCTTTTCTCGACAGAAGCTTGTGTTTGCTGCTAAATGCTTTGGCTCGCCGTCACTTCAAAGAGATCCGTTTCATGAAAGGGACATTTATTAGCTTTCAGGGATCAGTATCACAGCACAGTAGGCTGTGGAGATGCCGCCTATAATATATATTTCTTTTTCTTTTTCAATTTTTTTTATATTTTGGTTATATATATATATTTCAAGTAAATTAATAAAAATACCAACTTTATCCTTTGTCCAAATATATCCTAAATTTTAAAAATTTTAATCTAAAAATGATATTTGTTTAAAAAATACTTTTAATCTCATACCCTTTTAATCTCTTTTTAAAAAGTTTAAAAATATTTTTACAATTATTACTATTTTTTAAAAATATACATAAAAAATGATACTAACCGTAAATGTACTTTATTGTCAATATATGGACGAAAATCGTCTCTGAATATTTCATAAATTGTTTTCAAACTTTCTAAAGTTCATGAGTACTTTTGAAACGAAATACTAACCGTAAATGTACTTTTATTTTATTTTATTTTTTTAAGTTGGAAGTGTGTGAAATTTTAAAAAAATTTAAGGGTATTAATGTAAATTTTAAAAACTCAAATCTATTTTTCAAAAAAAATTGAAAATTAAAAGAGTACATTTTTTTAATAATTTTGAAAAGTTGAGTGATATTTTTGCAATATAGTATTAAGGTTTTTTTTAATTTTATTTTATATAATTTAAGAGTATATTGAAACTTTAAATGGGGAGACAAAGTAATTTTTTTTTCTAATTTAAGTTTTTTTATTAAAATATTTTTTAAATATAACCAAACTTTTTGGATGGTAAATTTTTTTCGATCCAAATAATATTTATTAAATAATAAATTCAGCCCAATTTAACTCTAGTAATTATTCAAATTTTATTTTTAATAAAAATATCTATTTATTTATTTATTTATTTTTGAATATTTAATTAATATTTACATTCAATTTCAATATATATTTTTAAAAATTATTTTTTAAATAATTAAAATTAACATTAATATTTAGAGAGTGAGGATGACAGGTGGTGGGTCAATGTGTCAACAATAAACCCACTTTCGCCACAGGCAACAAACTGAGAGTTGGAGATAGGTGGGTTTTGTTTGGTAGCTAAAATTGTGTGCTTATTTTGGAATTTACCTATTTATTTTAATTTGATCTTTCAATTTACTCATCTTTTTTTTAAAAAAATGGGAATAATATTTTTCAAATAAAAAAAGAAAAAGAATTTGGGAATAATACTTTATTGACAATAAATAGCTTTTGCTTTGTATTATCCATTAAACAAAATTTTACTTTTTTAATAAAGTTTTTAATAGAAAGTTCTGGATTTGACACTTTTTTTCATTGGTTTGAGGGTACAAGAGTTTGAAACACATCTCGGTGTCTGACTTTAATACCATTTGTAATCGTTCAAGCTCATCGCGATATTGTCCTCTTTGGGCTTTCATTTTAAGCTTTCCTTCAAGGTTTTTAAAATGCGTTTGCTAGTAGGAGGTTTCCACACATGTATAAAGAATGTTTCGTTCTCCTCCCTAATCGACGTGGGATCACAATGGACTTGCAAAATTGAGAGGGATTTTACCTGGGAATGGCCATTCAAAGGTAACTTTCAGTTGAATTTTAATCCTATTGGAACATAAGAATGTACAAACAAGGCAGAAGATTAAAAATTCAGACAGGCAATAGAGTTTTCACATCTTTGTGTATTGTTCTAACAACATTTGTAACCTGTTCAATCTGTTCTGCACTTGAGCATGCTGAGAGAAGTACCTTGGCAGTTCCTCCATCTGGATAACAACCAGCATCAATCATCTCTTCAAATATTTCTAAGCATCTTTTGTAAAGCTTCTTTCTCGAGTAGGCGCCAATCCGTGACGTCCACGTCACGACGTCGGGTTCTAAATTTTTTGCTGGAAGCAATTGAAACAATTCCTCCATTCTCTCCAAGAAACCTGCTCGTCCATAGACATTGATCAAGATGTTGTACGTGCTGATATCTGCTCTATATCGTCCTTTTTGCATGGTAGAAAGAAGATCTTCCATTTTTTCAAATTGGCCTAAACGGCCATAAAGATTAAGCATGCTGTTCACCACAAATGTGTCTGGTTTGAGCCCTGATTTATGCATCTGACCAATAATATCTTCACATTTAGCTGCATTTCCAGCGTTTGAATAGGCAGATAAAAGAAGCATGAAGGATTTCATTGTTGGGGTTATCCCAATTCGTCTCATTTCTTCGAAAACGGATTGTGCATCTAAATTGCATAAGGTTTAGAGTTAGAAAAGCATTATAAGAAAATGATAGGAGTTGATTGGGAGCTGGAAGAAAGTGGTGCTCAAACAAAGGCAGGATACTTCAATTTAAGCATATTTTTACACTTAGATCCTTCCCTTGTCAGTCAATGCAACCTTCCTATTGCTACATACATAATTTGAGTTGGCTCTCTTTCTTTTTAAGACCAGATTTTGATAACAGATAATGTAACGGTCCAGGCCCACCGCTAGCAAATATTGTCCTCTTTGGGTTTTCTCTTTCGAGCTTCCCCTCGAGGTTTTTAAAACGTGTTTGCTAGGGAGAGGTTTTCATACCCTTATAAAGGGTGTTTCGTTCTCCTCCCCAACAGATGTGGGGATCTCACAATCCACCCCCTCCAGGGCCCAGTGTCCTCGCTGACACTCATTTATTTCTCCAATCAATGTGGGACTCCTACCAAATCCACCCCCTTCGGGGCCAGCGTCCTTACTGGCACACCGCCTCATGTCTACCCCCTTCGAGGAACAACCTCTTCGCTGGCACATCGCCCGGTGTCTAGCTCTGATACCATTTGTAACGGCCCAGGCCCACCGCTAACAGATATTGTCCTCTTTGGGCTTTCTCTCAAGGTTTTTAAAACGCGTCTGCTACGGAAAGGTTTCCACACCCTTATAAAGGGTATTTCGTTCTCCTCCCCAACCAATATGGGATCTCACAGATAATATGTATTCGGCAGTGAGTGGTAAACCTTGACGTCATAATGAATTATCAATGGAAGAACTGTTAAATGTATCCTTAAGTTTACATACCCTCATGAAGTCCAGCTCTTCCATATGCATCCACCATGATATTATATGACGCTCTATCTGGTTCACACCCCATGTGTTGCATGAGTGAAAAAATTTCTGCTGCTCCATATGGATAGCCAGCACGACTGCAAATGACCAAAAAGGTATGCTTTTTAAATAAGGAATAAACTACATCGAACGGCTACTACGGTACTCTAAATTTTTCTAATGCAAAACATCAAATTTATAATCAATTCTTCAACATTGTTCTTAGATCAGAAATATTGTAACTATTAGAAGAGGAACAAAAAATTCCAATTGCCTACAAAAGCTCACTAGCTATCAAGGTCCATATGCCAGCCAGAGCTTCAAAGACTCGACCATTTTGAAGTGAACAGTGAAAACACCCAATGAAGACTATATCTACAAGAAGATCGAACCAGATTAGTTTTACCTATATGACTCCATGAGGGCATTATAAGCATAGACATCCGGTTCATAACCAGCTTCTTGTAGTTGCTCAAATATTTCTTCTGCTTTCTCACAAAGCCCCTCTCTAGCAAATGCGTTTACTAAAGCTGTAAAGGTGCAGATGTTAGGTTTGCACCTTTGACTTCGCATTTCGTCAAATATCTTTAGTGCCATATGAGACTTACTTTCCTGCATAAACCTATTATTATTAGGCTAGAAAGGAAAAGATTAAAAATAAAAACCAATTTCAAATCCACATAAGATTGGCATTATCTTTACAGAAGCTTCAGGCCTTAAAGATAGCTGAACTTATTGTGGATGGTATGGTATTAATCGCTCCATTGAATAGGTCAGGAAAGTGAATGAGGGTTTTGGATAACTGTACTAAAGCAAACAAGACACGACGAACCTTAAATGCTGATAAAAGAGTTCTTAATTTAACCTGTTTGGGCTCACCTTTCCGTATACGTTTATTAACATTGTGTAAGTATCTGTAGAGGGTTGGCACCCATCTCTCTTCATCCTGTGAAAGATCTCTACTGCTTTGACATTGTTTCCACCCTTTACCAATCCATCAATATAAGCATTGTACACAATTGCACCTGTATAACAATTGACATAAATTTTAAAATTTCTTTGTTTCTGTCAATTTATCTTGCAAGTAGACATTCAATTTCTCAAGCCAGTTGTAGCAATGTCATCCTTTACTTTCAAAGTATCATCAATATATTTAAAACAGTAAGAAATACCAAACAAACTCTACTTTAAATTACTTAAAAGCTCAAAAACAAATAATTACTGGAATTGACATGACATGGCAGCATTGATTTGTTTATAAAAACTAAAAACAAAAGAATATGATGCATCAAGAATAATTTAATGGTCAAGATATGATTTCACGTGCAAGATTTTTGTATGACTAAGAATTATCTTTGAAGAGAAATTCAATACTAAGGCACATGTTTTGATATGAATTGAGGCTTAAATTTCTAAGCAAGAAGTTGATAATACTAGCTCCTTCGTAGCAGATGACTAATGAGTAATAAACATACTTGGTGGAAGGCCATACTTTCGCATTTCAGCAAAGACAGCTTCAGCCTTCTCTAGCAATCCAGATTTGCAACAGGCCTTCAGAAGAAGTGCATAAGTATCTTCGGTTGGAATGCAATGAGATTCAAGAAGTTCTAAGTATGTTGATTCTACATCCTTATATAGGGATCTCTGCCCATAAGCATCCATAAGTAGATTGTACACAATCACATCTGGTCGAAAGGAGCTTTTGTTCAATATCCATTCACATATCTATAGAATTTCAGCAGCAAAAATAAGTATAAGTACAAGTTGCACAAAACACAGAGCCATTTGATGACATAAAGCTCTCTCTCTCTCTCTCTCTCTCCTGATATTTATTTAAACCATTCAAATTATTCATCAAGCTTGCATGAACTCCTCTTACGTCATACACACAAAAAGAAAGCACATTGTGACCTGAGATTTGTTTATCCATTTTAATTATTCGTCCAGCTTGCATGAGCTCCTCTCGTTGAGGATTGTTGGGAGGGAGTCTCACATTGGCTAATTTAGGGATTGATCATAGGTTTATAAGTAAGGAATACATCTCCAATGGTATGAAGCCCTTTAAGGAAGCCCAAAACAATGAGAGTTTATGCTCAAAGTGGACAATATCATACCATTGTGGAGAGTTGTGATTCCTAACACTCTCACCCTACAAATTTGCATAACTATGTGTCTTAATGTCTAACTAAACTATCACCTTTTTTTTTCCAAAGGAAAAAGCAAAGAAGTTGAGGAATCCTTGGATTTGGTTTGTTACATGACTGAACTATCAGACTAATACATACCAATATGATTGGAGCCCACTTCTTGTTGAGACGAAGTTGCACAGCTACACTGATGATATCATCCCAAGTTGAATTAGTGGCAGGTAGTGTGTCAAGAAAATCCCAGAGTCCCATATAATCTACTTCTTCCCTAACAAAGTCCATAATCTGTTGAGCAGTAGGCCCCAAAACAGGGAATATCCCATCAACAAAACCAGATCCATACTTCCATCCTCGTCCCCTCAAGGAACCACCTGAACAAAGTGATAATTAAAATCAAGATAATATACGCCAAAGTTAAAAGTACAAAACACAGTTTCAAGTTTGTAGCATATCTTACATCGTTTTCTTGACAATCTTTTGCGATTGAAGGTTCTCAATTTTCCGCGTTTATCAACATAAACGCCATCACGTCTGGATTTCTCAACAACTTCATTCTCTGCACATTTTACTGTCCATCTGAAATCAGTTCCACAACATCTCGGTTGTAAGTATATGTTGTTAACTACGCTTCCAAAAATCAACCTGCAGAGTTTTTCATAAAAATATACAGTTAACGAATGCCAAAAAAAACAATCTATTTGTTTTTATTGCATCTGTAGACACATTGGCATAACAATCAAAGATAATGAAAGCATACATTATAAGTATATATAGTAAAATGCGCTTAAAAAATCTGCAGTGTTTCCCTACAAATTTACACAACGAATTCAAAAAAGAAAAGGGCAGAAATTACGAATAAATATACAGGCTTCTATCTGGTTTCATTACAATCGTAGATAGATATGTTTGTTAGGAATCACGACTCTCCACAGTAGTATGATATTGTCCATTTTGAGCATAAGCTCTCATGGTTTTGCTTTTGATTTCTCCAAAAGGCCTCATACTGTATTTCTTACTTATAAACCCATACTGTATTTCTTACTTATAAACCCATACTGTATTTCTTACTTATAAACCCATGATCATCCCAAAATTAGCCAATGTGGACTCCCTCCCAACAATCCTTGTTGACATAACCATTAAAGATAACGAAAGAATACACTATACTAGATCAATGGTATTCAGATGTCAAATTGCAAAGTTACGTTTTTAGCATAAATGTGTGTAAAACACAAATCCTTCTTAAAGTCAAACTGCACAAAAACACCATAAACAAAGAGAGAAAAAACTCTAGATGAAGTTATAATAACTCATTCCAACACAACAATGAACAGATTCGTTAATCAGTAACATGAAATAATCGGAAAAGCAATCCGATATTCTCCAACTTGCATTACAATGATGCGCAATACCAACACCAGAGCTTCCATTGCCAGATTAAAACACCGACGAATAAACAACACGAACTCAAAACCAAATTATAGACTCATACACCGTAACGAATTACAAAGTTGCAGCCCGCCATTGGAGTGTTTGCAAGTGAAATTGATAGGGGAAGAGAAAGGTCCTAAGCTTAAGCGAAACAAAAACAAGTTGGAGAAGAGAAGCTGATGAACTTACATGAAAGCGCCGAGAAGAGATTACAGCAGTTGGATGAAAGATTGAGCAAATTGAAGAAGAAAAGTTATGGCAACGTCCATTATAGATATGCATTGGTGTGGCCATGTGGGTTTTTATCTCTACGAAGGGAATGTGGAGCGGAGCTCTGTTTGGAAGATAGAGACGAAAAATATCTAAATTTATACATTTTGTTTTTTTTTATTATCCTTAAAAAAAACATTTCCTTTCAAAATTTCAATTAAAATTAGTTTAATACATTTAATTGTATTTAAAAAATATCATTTAACTTTTAAAAATCCTTTTTTAAACTTTCAAATTTTGGTTAATGTCTTAAAATATTTTTTAAAATTTTAAAAATATACTTAATTTTTTTTTTAAAAAAACCCTTATTATTACTATGAACGTAACTCAAATGTAATATTTTTAAATTTTTTAAAAAATTGAAAAGTATTTTTAAACTTTTTCAATATTTATTGTTTGTCACAAATTTAATTATGCAAGTAATTATAAGTTTATATGATACTACGAAATCTCTCATAAATCAAACATATTTTTATGGATTAAATTGAGCTTTTTTTTAATTTTTTATTTTATATTTTTTTTTATGAAATTATGATTATAATAACATTTGGATTAAATTTTTTAAATAACGAATACAATTTTGAAAAATTATGATGGATATCAAAATAATATTAGGCCTAATCAACTCAGGTTCACTCATGATACCGACCGAGCTTCACTCATTCATTCTTAAAATCGAGCTTGAAATATATTCACGACGCGACATAATTTATTTATCATAAAGTAATCATGAACGAAAACAGCTATACCGACATTTTTTGGCCTTAATTACATCAAAAACAATTTCGGGACAGTGCAGAAGGATCAAAACGAGGCTACCGACGCACCAGAAGTCGAACCGAGCCAGACCAGCCAAAACAGAAAATATACAGAATGCAGTTTCAAATGGATCAAATTATTAATCTGAGTGGGGACAGTTTCCACCATTTTTGCGAGTCTTACAAAGGAAAGAAAAGGAAGGAAGATCTGATAGACATCTTCAATGAACTCTCAGTGCTTTGAGTCTTCTTCTTCGCAGAACTTGGAGTACTGCTCGGAGTCCATCAAATTCTTCAGTTCATCACTCTCACTAACCTCCACCTTAATAATCCATCCATTCTCATATGGGCTTGAGTTCACCTACATTATTAACACATACGAAATGATATCTACACAGATTTGTATAAACAAACGAATTGCTCTGTGTATGTATGTATTTTACAATCATCAACGGGCTTCCGCTAGCTTCGCTTTGGCCCGTTACGTATCGCCATCAGCCTCACAGTTTTAAAACGTGTCTACTAGGGAGAGGTTTCCACACCCTTATAAAGAATGTTTCGTTCCCCTCTCCAACTGATGTGAGATATCACAGTCCACCCCCCTTCGGGGCCGCCAAGCGTCTTCACTGACACTCGTTCCCCTCTCCAACCAATGTGGGACCTCACAATCCACCCCCTACGGGCCCTAGCGTCCTCCCTAGCACACCACGTGGTGTCTGGCTCTGATACCATTTGTAACAGCCTAAGCTCACCGCTAGCAGATATTGTCCGCTTTGGCCATCTACGTATCGCCATCAACCTCACAGTTTTAAAACGCGTCTACTATGGAGAGGTTTCCACACCCTTCTAAGGAATGCTTCGTTCTCCTCTCAAGCCGATGTGGGATCTCACAATCCACCGCCCTTTAGGGCCCAGCATCCTTGCTGGCACTCGTTCCCCTCTCCAACCGATGTGGGATTTCACACAAAATGACTAGAAAGTTTTCGGTAGACGCAAAGGGGACGATAATCAAAGAAGCAGTAATTGTTAAAGAGAACATCCAACAGTATTGGCAGGCTGTCTCCTGAATATGGTCAAAGAAAGCTATAGAATCCATAGAATTTAGAATCTGCAATATGCAAACTCAAATGACTTGTTCATGATACAAGAAGAGATACTAGTGCACCTCTAACATATAAATATCAAGTAATCAAACTAAGACTCAAGTCATTTGTTAGATAGAATCCATCTTAAAGTATCTAAAACTGCAAACAAGAAGTAAAATAAACTTGAATCTTTTCAGAGCCATTTCAGATCATTATTAAGAGCAAGAACATTCGATTGAGGAACTAACCAGAGCAGGGGAACTGCTGAGCTCGTCATTGACCTCAACGATTTTCCCCGACACAGGCGAGTTAATATCACTGGTAGCTTTGACACTTTCTACCGCACCGAAACTGCCATCCTGTTTAACAGAGGTTCCAACTTCTGGTAATTCAACATAAACAACATCACCCAAGTGATCTTGAGCATGATCAGTTATGCCAATAGTTGCTTTATCCCCTTCTACTTTCACCCATTCATGAGAGGTAGCATACTTCAAGTCCTTAACAACTGCACAAATTCAAGGTACACATTATTTCTCTACACTCATGTTAGAGCTTGAAAACAATAAATACGGTTGGGAAAACAAGCATGCGAGATCCCACATCGGTTGGAGAGGAGAACGAAGCATTCCTTATAAGGGTATGGAAACCTCTCCCTAGCAGACACGTTTTTTAAAAACCTTGAAGGGAATCCCGAAAGGAAAACCCAAAGTGGATAATATCTGCTAGCGGTGGGCTTGATCTGATACAAATGATATCAGAGCCAGACATCGAGTGATGTGTCAGCGAGAATGTTGGGCCCTCAAGGGGGTGAATTGTGAGATCCCACATCGGTTGGAAAGGAGAACGAAACATTCCTTATAAGGGTGTGAAAATCTCTTCCTAGCAGACGCATTTTAAAAACCTTAAAGGGGAATCCCGAAAGGGAAAGTCCAAAGAGGACAATATCTGCTAGTGGTGGGCTTAGACTATTACAAATGGTATCAGAGACAGACACCAAGCGGTGTGCCAACGAGGACACTAAGCCTTTAAGGGGAGGATTGTGAGAACGAAACATTCCTTATAAGAGTGTGGAAACCTCTCCCTAGCCGACGCGTTTTAAAAACCTTGAGGGGAAGCCCAAAAGGGAAAACTCGAGGACAATATTTGTTAGCGGTGGACTTGAGCTGTTACACGACATGTGCACGGAGTCTATCTACTAGCAAAACCAGGGAGGAGGATTGATATCAAAACTAGAAAACTACATAATGAACAATATCAGCAGCTAGAAAGTTCACCAAGGCACTGGTGTTAGTTCAAACAACAAGATTGAAATAAGAACACATGAACAAATCAAAAGAAGGCGATAACAAGGAAAGTAGAATACAATATCTCATGTTTGGGATTCATCACACAACAATACAAATGGAAGGTGAAAAGATAATGCATATGAACAGATGTAGATTTAGCAGTAGAATAACATCTGTGAACCCAAAAACAGAGACAAATCCTGCAAATCTTGAAAAGGGTCAGCCATTGATCAAACTAACGGCAATATAAACAAAACCCATCAATGGAAACTGAGATCTTCGAATGTGAAAAGAAGATCGATCAGTTTCAAATATTCATCTACCAGACAAACAGATCAATCAAAACTGAGAAAGAATTAGGAAAATCAGTACATAAAAAACGTGGGTTGGGCTCACCAGAAGCAAACCCTCTATGGGGTATTGAGATCCTGAGATACGAAGCAACTGTTGAAGCCCAAACCAACCTCGACGCCATTGATGAACCTTGAAGCGCTCTGTAAAAGCCCTTTTCTCTGCTTAATGCTTTGGGTTGCCGTCGCCGCTAATCAGCAATGTGGGATCAATATCATAGGACTGTAGGGTTGGTAGACAATATATTTTTGTTTTTTGATTTTATTTTCTTGGATTTATACTTTAGATTTTACGTATTTTGGGTCGATTTCGTTTGTTTGGATGTGGGATCATACGGCATTAATCCAAAAATAAAGGGAATATATATGATTCAAACATGGAACGGAAACTAAGAAAACTACAGCTTGGAAAAGAATCCCACATCGGAGAGTGAGCCTGCAAGGTGGTGGGTCAATGTGTCGCCAACAAACTCGCTAAAACAGAGTGATAGTTCGCGATCGGTGCCTTTGTTGGCTCTGCACCCTTTTGTGGTAGGTGGGGTTGAGATATTGTTTATAAAACTTAATTCAAATTGTCAATTTTTTCTAACTAAAACATCAATTATTAAATACTAAATCCAACTTATTCATAATTTTTTTTAAGGTTTGGTTGGTTTAGGTGTTTATTTAATTTTTTAATTAAAATAAAATATTAATTAATTAAGATTTATAATTTAATTTGGATATATATTTTATAAATTGGTTTAGGTGTTTATTTAATTTTTTAATTAAAATAAAATATTAATTAATTAAGATTTATAATTTAATTTGGATATATATTTTATAAATTTATCCTTTAAAAATTATTTTTAAGAGCGGGTAGATAATAAATAATTATAAAAAAAAACACATACAAAGGTAGAAAAGAAAATAATAGTATGAAAGAAAAATACATACAAAAGTAGAAAAGAAAATAATAGTATGAAAAATGTTTTAACCTATTTACGGATGAAATTAGGTTCATGAGCAAATCTTTATTTCATTTGTTTAGTTAAACCTATTTATTGAAAGAAAAAATTAGATTACCAATCATATGTCCTCTTCTTCTATATATGAATTACATCTAAGCAAAAATATATTTTTAAAAATTAATAATAAATTATAGTTTAATTTAACCCATTGAAAAACCATAAATTGGGTCATCTTTGGAATTTTAGACGAGTTTTTTAATTTTTTTGAATCGTATATTGTTGGAGTCCAATAGTTATAAAAAATGAATTATTTGTTTACTTATAAGATTTGTAGAATAAAATAACTGTGCAGAAATAAATCTAAGCTTTTTAAATTGGGTCTTACAACGACTCATATTTTTTAAAAAATGAAATGTGATTATTTGACAAATTAAGAATTTGGGGAAAATATTTTTCAAACAAAATAAAAATAGAATTTGGGAATTTTGAACTAAACTAAAGTGTTTCAAGACTTGAGAGCTATGAGAGACTCTCGTCGCTTTACTGAGCATTCAAATTGTTGGATGATGAAAGTCTCACATCGGCTAATTTAAAGAATGATCATGAGTTTATAATCAAAGAATACTCTCTCCATTGGTATGAGGCCTTTTGGGGAAGCCCAAAGCAAAGCCATGAGAGCTTATGCTCAAAGTGGACAATATCATACCATTGTGGAGAGTCGAGTTCGTCTAACATGGTATCAGAGCCATGCCCTAAACTTAACCATGCCAATAGATTGGCAAATCCTCAAATGTCGAACAAAGGACTCCAAAAGAAAAGGAGTCAAGCCTCGTCGAAGGTAGTAAAAAATGACTAATGACTCCAAAGGAGTCGAGCCTCGATTAAGGGGAGGCATACTTTGTTCGAGGGGAGGTGTTGGATGATGAAAGTCCCACATCGGCTAATTTAAGGAATGATCATGAATTTATAATCAAAGAATACTCCCTCCATTGGTATGAGGCATTTTGGAGAAGCCCAAAGCAAAGCCATGAGAGCTTATACTCAAAGTGGACAATATCATACCATTGTGGGGAGTCGTGTTCGTCTAACACAAATGTCCCACATGTAATCCTTGTGAAAGATAGTAAGATACCATAGAAACTGAAAGAAAGTACCATAATTTTGGTTACCAATCTTGACTTAATAATTTTAAAACAAGAAACCTTCTTCACAGCATCTATCCAAGCATGCATGCATGCATGCTTAATTCTTTAACTAACATACAATGGCAGTGCCAAGCATCATTAAGCTCACAGGCGCGGCTACTTCACTTCAAAATCAAACACCCACAGTTGTCTTTTAAACGAATTTTCCTTTGCAGGCAAACATATTGCTTATTCTACTTCAGCCAAGTAATCATCAATCTCAGCAGGGGTCAGTACTCTGCAAAATAATATAGGCGTACCAGAAGTCAGTATCAATCGCAAGCGTTTCTGTTTCGGATAGAAATCGAAAAATCAAACTCGAGAGTAGAGACCGAGATCCAAGAATAAATGTGTGCAGAAAATGGCTACTCTTAAAACTGATCGGAGGTATCTAGATGAATGACATAGAGATACCAAATGTGCAGTCAAATTCTCACGACAAGAATGCATGGCCGTGCTAACCACATCAAAATCTTTTTCAATGCTATAATCATCAGCTTCATTAGCAATTAATAACTCCACATATATTCAAAACATTTTTGGACCACCAAAGACACTCGAGAACATGCGAAAGGTCGAGATTTTCCAGTTTCAAGTGTTATCATTCAGACGCAACTTTCTAGGTTTCTACACTAAACCTCACCAATTTTGGTACAATACACTCGCAATGAAGCACATTAGCACAATAGCATAACACACAATTCAACTATGCATAAGGGTTTTGAAGCTCAACCCAAGGGAAAATGTTTTTCTTTCCAGTAAAAGAGAGCAGGAGAGACCAACCTGAATTTCTTATCCGTGCCAATTATTCCAATTTCAATGTTTTTGCTAGAGATCTGACCTTCAAATCTACGGAAGAACAAAAAAGATTACCAATGATTAGCCATAAAATAAGAAACAATAATATTTGGGTGCAGACAGTATGCATATACATAATTTACAAAATGAAGATTTTAAATTTAGATCACTTGAAAGAATTGGTCAGAGAATGAATATATTTAGCTTAAAATACTTTCACCAATCACCAAGCAGCCCTATGGTGCTACATGATTATGAAGTTTCATATCTTTTATATACTTTCTCTTCTATGTAAATTAAGGTCTACGCATAATATCATCTTGAGAATCAGACCTAGCAGGTGTAAGAGAGAAACTTTGAGGCCACTTTTAGTCTTCTAAAAGCACAGGCCTTTTGAATTTGAGTTCGTTTTAAAATATAGGCAAATAGATTAGCCTTCAAAATTTGTAGGAAGTAACTTCCAAGTTGACCGAGGAAATTGATCTCTCCAGTTGAACTCTTATTAAATGTTAAGATTTGTGTGGATAATGATGAATAAAAGGACGTAAGTTCTCCCTGTCATCATTACTCCATCTCCATCCCAAAAATGCTGTCATTTCATAGCATCTCCTTCACATGAACTAATCCTCACTAAATTTTCAAGGTAGAGAGAGAACAACATACGAAGAAACAAAGTTCATACATTAAATGATATTCTTTAAAATATACATACCCCTCTTTTAAGGTTAAGATGGCAGTGTGCACTGCATCATCAAGCTCCATATCATCGGTATACCTAAATTGAAAAGTAAGATCGCCAAAACTGTCAGGAAAATTGGATGAATGACACCAGGAACCAAAACAACCCACAAAACTATCTGTGGTATGCTACTTGGCAGCATTTAAATCAGATGCAATGGATAATTTTTAAGTTCACAAAGCTTGCTTTGGGTTCTATTTAATAAACTAAACAGAGTAATTAATGTGAAATCTGACACAGAAACTGCTTAGTTTGGCTAAAGAATTCAGGCGGCAGAAAATAGAACAGATACCTTTTTTCTAGGAATGTTTTGGCGTTAGAAACATTCTTCCCCATTGCAGAGGCTTTCCAAGAGAAATATGAACCAGATGGATCCACCTAGGGAAAAATTATTCCATTCAAGAAGAAAAGTGAATTGACGTAAAGCTTTTCAGTGGTGCTAACAAAAATTCATAACTTTCTATAAATATATCTATCACTTTCTATATCTATGTGGATAAATATATATACATATACAAATACATATACATATACATATAAGGGATCAATATTGTAGCACAAGACTTGAAAGGAGAAACAGCAAGTACACCCGAGCATTTTTTGGACTACTCTAATCAAACACTTGCACAGACTGCTTGTAGGCATTCCTCTTTTTTTAATAATAATATTGGAAATAACCCCAAGATATTGTGAGCTAGTTGACATTCACTGCGCAAACAAACAGCTCATTCAAGTGTCTCAAAAAGAAAGTAATATCCAAAAAGGTGGGTACATGGATTTCATTACCAAGTTAACATGAAACTAAAATTAGGATATGGATACAAAAGACAGAATTATAAACTTAAAAGCCCCCTGAAATCAGCATTTAATGTGTTACTATTTTATCAGGACATGAAAGATAATCTACCTGGTACAATTGAGGACCATTGTCGTCAAACCCAGCAACCAGCAAAGATACTCCAAATGGCCTTACTCCACTGAAGACAAGAAATCACAGAAAATAGAACTGTTGAATACATGAACCAAATTGAAAAGATCTATTAAGGCAAATGGCACCCAAGTTCCAGTCTGAAAATAAAATATTGGAAAGGCCAACATGGTACGGCAACTATTTTCATTGAAAGGAATGATGAATAAGAGAAAATGGGGGAATGGAAGCTTGGAAAGAGTAAATTGAAATATAAATTATCTATCAAAAAAGGATGCCATCCACATTATGTCCATTCAGAGACTTCAAAATAAGTTTTTTTTGCAAGTTAGGCAACACCAAATTGTATCAAGCTTTCATTTAAAATCTAGAGTTTGAACAACTTTCAGGGCAAGAATTGTGGGTACCCAGATTGGGTGAACTCCTGCATTACAGCTGCTGTTTCCCTCACAAGTTGGGTGACCGGAATTGGTTCCTAAGATACATTTTACACAAGTTACAATCATGTGAAGAAAATCATAAATACAATATATATAGATTTAAATACTATATTTACATATATTATTTATGATAGGAAGTTGTATAGAACTCTAATCAGGAATCATATACTCTCTTGTGAGTGAAAAAATTATATGTTCACTTACTCGAGAGAGAAAATTGGCCAACAATCAAGAATGTGAAAAAGCTATATTTGAAGAAAATCAACATGAAACAAAGATTGTTCATATTCTTTTACAAAGTTCATACTCTTATTATATGAAAAGACAAAGAAAAAAAGCACAAATTATAGGAAACTGCATTAGAAAGGCCGAAACAAGGGCCATAAAAGAACAGCCGAAGGGCCGGAGGAGAAAGGGCACAATAAGATGTAATTTGACAATCAATCGATAATTTTTTTCCCCTCCATATTCAAGCAGCTTGCACACACAAACTAAAGAGTACAGTTACGAAGAAAATCAATATGAGATTTAAAAACTCTCTGTACCTAGTGTATCAAAGTGTCTTATGAAGACTGATTATACAAACTAAAGAGTGTTTTAGTTATGAAGAAATTTGACATATGGGTGGAAACCTCATTGTACCTTGTAGAGTCTATGATATTGCTCTGCCTGCTTCCTACTTTTTCTGACCAGAACTCTAAAATCAGGACCCATGCCACTGTAGAAAAAAACATCATAATGGAACTTGAAGGTGCTTACTTAGGAAAAAAATGAATGCTAAAAATAGATCAACTCACATAACTGCTCTGTCAGATTTCTAATGCTCAAGACCATAGAGATGCATATTTAAAAGCAAAATGTGACAATTCAAAAGAATAACACGATTTATTAACAGTACAAAATAAAAACGTAAAACTACAATTCTTACTGATACTAGGTAACTTAGCTCCTTCCAATTCAACGAAGAATTTTTTTTTCCAAAAGGCTACTCTATAGTCTTGGTCCATAATGTTAGCCAATAGGGGACTGTATTTACAGACTCAGACACAATCTTTGGAGCTCAAATTACATGTTATCATAAAGGCAGAGGAAGTCACAAAGACAGCAGATTATAACGACTAATAACATCAGTCTGAGAACACTCCAAAAAGTCTATCCGTGAGAGAGAAACACAGCAGAAAAGTAATCAAACCTATAAACAACTCCAATATTTGGTGTCAGAGACTGTATCTTTTGAACCTGAGACAGAGAAAGCGTCATAAAATATAATGTGAACCATGAGAAAGGAGTTAAAGCAATCAGAACTTATAATTACTAAATTGAGTTACGTACAGATGTTTCATCAACCAAGATAGAAGGTAGTTTCTTTTCAGTCGCAATGACAACACCATTGGCAGCTGCAAGGAAGAAGGTATACCCAGACATCAATACTTTGACATCCTTTTACACATATCCAGAGTTATAATCACCAACAACATAAATGCAACTTTCCAAGAGTAATCAATCAAGAACAGACAAAATCATGCATGTATAAGCCGCAAAGCTAAGTATGAGATTGAATAGGCATTATGAATTAATCCAAGGTTAAAACAACTAATAATATAATAAAATAAGATCATAGTGCTGAGATCATAACTCGAGAAACAACTTCTTTATCCAAGTCCCTGAGAATTCTGAATAAATCATTATGTTCACATGAAGCAACATGAAAACACTGCTACGATGAACTCGGATGAACTTGATAAAAACAAAAACTCAAATGCTCAAACTCCAGGAGATCAATTAAACCAAGCATCATTTGGCGTCAAGATACCTTTGATACCGAGAGATGTCTGACCAGATCCAACCGCTGTCAAGGCGTGCTCGATCTGCACAAGCTTGCCGGAAGGACTGAGCAAATACCACAAAAACACACCATAAGAAGGCAGAATCGAGAAAGAGGGAGGGAGAGAGAGGGAGTTGAGTGAGAGAGACCTGAAAGTGGTGAGAGAAAAAGAATACTGGCTGTCTCCCATGCCGTCTTCGAAGGAGTGAGTGTGATGGAGAGGAAATGGAGAATCGAGAAGAGGTTCTGAAATGGGAGTTCTTGAAGAATGCCGGAGAAAAGCAGAGCTCTCTCTGGTGTTAAAAGACCCGGGGGATTTCTTGTTGCCGAAGAACGCTTCTGGGTCCGACGATTCGACGGGCCCTTGGCTTCACTCTGGGCCTTGCGGTTCAAGGTCCTGATGCTCTCCTACAAAAGCTTTGGCTGAATTAATAAATATGATAAATTAATACAAATATTTCTAAAATTTTACTCTATCTAAAAAAAATACTTTAAAATAGACATTCAATAACAGCAGAGAAATTTAGTAGAATTCTTGGAAGGAGAGAACTTTGAATTACTATGGAGAATGCTTAATCGATTTTCTATATCTTCCACCAATGCTAACATACAAATTTGGGATATTTCTCAATACCATTCATTATCCAAAATTCATGCACCTAATTAATTATGAACTAATGAACCTACACATGTACTCATACATGTATCTATAAGTGACCCTTCAACCCATGTATCTTTTCATACATGTATGTTCTACGAGTGACCCTTCAACCTACTAAACGAATAAAATCTTTCTCAACTTTTTGTATGATTAGTGTCTAATCCCTATACGGTTTTTTTTTTACAAATTCAAAAACAAATTTGATTATTTCCACGAGTTACTAACTCACCACCGTGTCATCATATTCAACATTTTCTTTTTTGTTTTAGCTTTGATTTGAATAAGTCAACTTTACACTACATAATATATTTTTTTAGATGTTTGCACCCTTACTAACGGGACGATATGCTTGTAGTTTTGAAGTCTACTTACTCCATTTCTATTCTCTTTCTAAACGTCTAATCTCTCGTTATTGATTATCTCAAGCTCCATTTTCTTCCTTTTTCTTGTGAGAGAAAATCGAGTGCTCAAATTTGTAAATCTACTCCGATAAAAGTGTTTTTCTGTACAATATTAAACTCATCAATTTTATTGAGATTTCTATCCAGGTGTGAGTCCAAATTGGGATCAAGAGACTGTTTAATCGTAAATCCTTAAAATAATTTATAGTGATTTGATCTTGAACCCATTTATAAAGTTCGATATAGGTATGACAAGATAATCATATAATCTAAACGTATTTTCGAATCATCTCACAAGATAACCACATGATTTTGTTACCTTTGGTTATCAAATCTCAAATAGTCGACTAGTCATAATATTTATAATTATAAGCTAGATGTGTATTTTATTTATTTACGAGTCAGATTAGGGGTATTTGTGGGTTGAGTTGGGTCAGTTTGAGACATTTTTTTAGACATATTTCAATGGTTCCGGTTGTAATTTTTTTTCAATACAAACAACCATAATTAAATAAGTAATTGAACCTAACTATAAATTTCTTAGATCGGATTTATATTATTTAAATTTTTTTAATAAAAATAAAAGGTTAGTGGATAAAGAAATTAAATTAAAAAAAAAATTATATCGTAAAAAAATTAACGGTAAATGCCACTTTTTGAACCATGTCATTTAATCCGTTTCATTATGGGCTGGGCTTTAATCAACATGGGCCTTATGAACCGGGCGAAAATGGCGGAAATCAGAAACCCGTGGACTCCAAAAAGCAACCCGAACAAAACCGGGCACCATCATCTTGCTTCGCAAGAAAGGGTCTGCTTAAAGCTTACTGAACAAAGCTGTTTGTTGCTGCTTCTTCTTCTTCATTTTTCTTCAGTGTTGCAGGCAAGTAGATCTCTGTCTCCTCCTTATACTTTCTTGATTTTCTGTGTTCGAATTTTCATCGTTTTGGATTTTTGGCGCTTTTGATATGATTCTGATTTCTCAGTGTTCGTGCAGAATCTAGCGGGTTTCTTCAATTGAATCGCAAAATGTTTCTGACCAGGTGATGATCTAGTGCATTCTTTTCTGCGGCATTTTCGTTCTCTTTCTATTTTTTGTTTTGTTTCTATTGTTTAATTTTGTGTCTCTCTCGTTTTGTCCTTCTGATTCTGGGGGTTTTCAGGACTGAGTATGATAGGGGTGTGAATACCTTCTCTCCTGAAGGTCGATTGTTCCAGGTCGAGTACGCCATTGAGGCTATTAAGGTATTCTATTGTTTTCCTTCCCTTTCGTTATCTAATTTCTGGGCTTTTTCCATTAAACTTCGTATAGAAGTTTGTGAGATTCGGAGAAGGGTGGTGAAGTTGAGTGAAAAAACCTTAAATGGCTTTCTTTTTTGTCCATTTTGTTGAATCAACTGATTTTCCTTAATTTTTTGCAGCTTGGTTCGACTGCAATTGGTTTGAAAACAAAGGAAGGCGTTGTGCTTGCTGTTGAGAAACGTATTACATCCCCACTACTGGTCTGCTCCTTTGCCTTAGAATTTTCTAAATTCGTTGCTATTGGCTGTCATTGTCTATTGCATGTATTATCATATTCAGCTTAAGTTAGATGCCTAGCAGTCTACGCAGGCATCGTAATTGATATGGTTGCCTATGGGATATATAGAGTTATATACAAGCTCAACTTAAATATCTTGCCATCAATCTTGAAACTGAAATTTGTACTCTGGTTTAACTGAAATTTAGTTATTGACCCATCTTCTTTTTTGTTTGGATTTCAAGGCAGCCTTTTTTTCTTCAATTGTGAGATTGACATTTTTGGAACTTTTATTTAGGAACCAAGTAGCGTGGAAAAAATCATGGAAATTGATGAGCATATAGGATGTGCAATGAGTGGATTAATTGCTGATGCTCACACACTTGTTGAACATGCTCGAGTTGAGACCCAGGTGCTGTTGATGCTCTTGCCTTGCATCTATAGTTTATATCTTTTAAAGCCAAGCTGTTGAATTTTGAACTTCATGTTCTGCAGAACCATCGGTTCTCATATGGTGAACCAATGACTGTGGAGTCTACAACACAAGCTCTATGTGATCTAGCCCTAAGATTTGGCGAAGGCGATGAGGAGTCCATGGTTATTACTGCAACTTTTCTCTTTTCATTTTACTCCATCTCTTCTCCACTTCCTGGTGAATTAATCTAGACTGGCTGTAAAATGGCAATGGCTTAACACCATTTATTTTGTTAATTAGCATCTATTTAAAATATAACCTTCATATCTATTATTTGATTAGGGAATATTATTTCACGCTCAATCTTTTGGATGTAAAAAATAATGAGTTTTTGAATAAGTGACTTTCTGATGTTATTGACATGAATTTATGCAGATATTAGTATACTTTTCCAGTGATTTTATTTGGATGATATCCTGTCCTAGTAAAATGTAGGATGGTTGTGTAGTGTATTCTGCATAACCATCTTCCATATTTGAAAGAATTAGATCATTTCTATTTTTTGCTATGTTGAAAAAGGATACATGGTTTCACTATTTCACTTGCTAATACAATACATTTTTTTTTTCTCTTTACAGTCTCGACCATTTGGTGTAGCTCTTCTCATTGCCGGCCATGATGAGAAGGGGCCCAGCTTGTAAGTAAACACATAAAGAACAAGCTGATTTATGTGACTAACTGTTATTTCACTGAGAACTGATTTATGTGACTAGCTGTTATTTCACTGCATTCTGTATTTTGTACCACCACATGGCCAAGTGATGGCTGTGGGTGTGTGAACTCTTTCTTTTGCATCCTTCTATTGGGATGGCATGGAAAAGGGGTTACATCGTTTTTTATATTTAAGAATATAACCCTCCATTGCTAGATATTTTTCTCATGTAGTAATCATACACCCAGGGAAAAAGTTCAAATTGCAACTTTGAAATTTATGCGACACTTAGTTGCATTCAAATACCTTTGAGCTGAGAGACATGTAGTGTAGAAAAACGATATAAGTTGGAGAATTAAATGGTCATCCCCAACCCTAATGACAGAGGAGATTTAATTTAGAAAGATTCCAATCAACCGAAAGTCAAGAAAAAGATATCATCACACTGCTACTCAACGTACCCTCAAAGAGGTTATCATTTTTATCCCAACGATCCTCATATTCTTCTCTTCTATAGTTCAACCACCATTAAAATAATCAAGATTGACTCAGAGTTGGTGTTTCTATGTTTTCTTTTGAGATAAGGACCAAAAAGGCAGTTGGAGCAAAAATCATTTGTATGCCATTTTGAGCATTGCTAGTGTACCCGCTCATGTGGGACGAAGAATTTTTAAGGCAGAGTAATGATAAGGCTGTATAATTAGGGATGCTTGAGTTTATAGTCGGTTTAGGATAATTTGTTGGGGGTGGTTACAACTAGAATATAGACTTTCCATTGTTTCTTTTAACAATGTAAAAATATATTTAACATTTTCAATGATAATATGCACTTCAGTGATTCTCCTTTGGTATTGCGTCTGGATTTACCTTTCATGATCTTTTTCTTTGCTTGATTACTTTTTTACCATTGTTTATGCTTTCTATTTTATTATTTGCCAGTTTCTGTCTCATGCATGCATCTTCAAGCTTTATGAAACAAGTTTTGGTTTGGCACTCATATTTCTAATTTTACGTTCTCTCAACGATTAGAACATTAAATCCTCTGCTGAGGCCACTGCATTCATTTCTTTTTAATGCCAAATAACTTTAAAAAAAAAAAAAAAAATTATTAGCTATTACTTATTTGCATCATTGATGCAATTTTTGATTTAGCGTTCTGTTTTAGTTGTGTAGAATGCTGCTAGCATTGTATACTGTTTTAATAATATTCATATCAGAACTTTGTGCATCGTCAGGATTATGCATTATGGATTAAGTAAAATTCCCTCCGTAATATGCTGGCAGAAATATTGTTTTCCCCTCAGTTTTTAACCTGATAATCTGTGGTATGCAGATTCTACACTGATCCATCTGGCACTTTCTGGCAATGCAATGCTAAAGCTATCGGTTCAGGTTCTGAAGGTGCGGATAGTTCTCTGCAAGAGCAGTACAATAAGGTATGTTTTCTACTATATTGGTGTCAGATATAACTGAATGCTATGGTGGTGGACGGCTTTTCCTTTTGCTTCCATTTTCAGAAAAAAACTAGACAGATGAAGCGCATACAACCTCATATTTGTCCAATCATAGGATTTTGGTAGCTTAGCTCGTTAAAATATAAAATTTTAGATAGATATGTGGTCACTAAGAGTGAACGTTTTATTTACAAGTAATATGAGGTATGGTGTTTCTGAAGTTAAAATGTGAAAAGTTGAGAAACACACGTGCACACACACACACACATGTAAGTACAAGCCAAATGAGATATATCAAATGCTTTAGAGTTTATATATAAAACAGCCATTTCTCTGCACTCTTTATTATTATAAGTATTTGAGATAAATGTTACCATTTCTCACTTACCAAAGAAGTTCCAACAAAGAGCGCAACAAGCGTCAGCTAAACGTTTAGGACTTTTGCACCCATGCTTAAGCAACTACATATCTGAAAGTTAAAACGCCATATGTTTTTGCCACTTATATTAAATGGACTTCTTGGTTTTTGTTCAATTGATTGCAGGACCTAACTCTTAAAGAAGCTGAAACCATAGCACTTTCCATTCTGAAGCAAGTTATGGAAGAGAAGGTGAATAAATAATAGTGCATTTGATTCAAACTTGTTTGCGTTAAACATAGGAATGAGATATCAAGAAGCATTGCACTTCTAACATTAACTTTTGCCATCTAATAATCTGTCGATGAAACTGCGTCCCTCCAATTTCAGGTGACTCCCAACAATGTCGATATCGCGAAGGTGGCTCCGACATATCATCTGTACACCCCTGCAGAGGTGGAGGCAGTCATTAGCCGGCTATGAGAGGTTCTTTCGAAAATCTTCCGAACTGTTATGTTTCTTGTCACTGGCTTGTATTTGTACTCTTCTTTGTCTGGTGAGGGAGAATCTCAGGTTTTCGGCTACTTTCCAAGCTATTGGTGATGTGTTTATCAGTAGCTTGCAGATTAATTATTGGACATTCTTGATGGTTTATTCTGAACTTAGACGCACAGTTTGATTAGTCCTTTTACGAAAGCTCTGAACACGATTCTTATGCGCTATTTTGTTTCAAAACGTGAGAATATCTTGTGGCAAATATAGGAAACATTCGAGTTAGCAGCATGCAAATTCATTGTCTCTATTCTTCTTCTTCTTCCTTTCTTTTCTTTTCTTTTTTGAATGTGACACTTAGATGCATATATTTGAGTATCATATTTGATATCTGTTTAGATGTATGTAGGAATGAGAACTCAGAGATGGGGGAGAAAGAAAGGAATATGGATGCTTCACCCTTTTAAATCTTAGCACAGGGAGTCCCTCATTCTTTCTTTTTCTTTCTGAATCTTTGAATTACTTTTTCTCCTTTGGAATTCTCAAAAGAAGAACAACTACATGGAACTTTATCTTTTCTCTTTTTGGGATGCCACCTGTGCTTTTAATCTGAAAATTCACATAAGCTCTCATTTCAGTTATTGTTCTAAGACAATCTTCACTTCCTTTGCAAGACAAGGGAAAATTCTATGGTTATTTTTGGCGTTTTATTTTCTTGTTTCTATGAATCTTTTCTTTTTCTTCAAATTCGCAAAGGATTGAGAGGAAAAAAGTGACAAGAGGGCTAAATACACAAAATAGCTTTTATATTCTTCTAGGAAATTTTTATTTTTAGTTTAGTTTCTTCAATCCTATGAATGTTTAATGGAAAAAAGCAACTGTGAATCCTATGCTTGCTATATCAGCTTTATTTCTAAGCTTTTAATTTCATTAAATTGTCCTTTAATCCTAGATAGACAATGTAGGATTGGATGAAAGTCCTACCTTGACTAATTTAAGGAATGATCATAGGTTTATAATCAAGGAATACTATCTCCATTGGTATGATCATGAGTTTATAATAAATGAATATTATCTCCATTTGTAATGAGGCCTTTTGGGAAGTCCAAAGCAAAGCCATAAAGGAATATTATCTCTATTTGTAATGAGGCCTTTTGGGAAGTCCAAAGCAAAGTCATGAAAGCTTATACTCAAAGTGGACAATATCATACTATCTCAATTTGTATGAGGCCTTTTGGAAAGCTCAAAGCAAAGCCATGAAAGCTTATGCTCAAAGTGGACAATATCATACTATTGTGGAGAGTCGTATTCCTCTAACATAGTTCTCTCTTTATATATAGTTAAATTAAAGTTACATGTAAATTTATTTATAAACTAATGGATTAAATAACATTAGTTTTTTATTTAATTATTATTGGAAAGGTGATGTGACATGCGTGCACGCACACAAATTTAGAGGTTAAAATGTCAAGTTTACAAATCCAGACAAATTTTGAAGACATCGTCACACCCTTCTAATTTTCTTTTAAAATTTTAATGGATTTTTATTCAAAAGATATTTTAAAAATATTTGTGACATTTTCAAAAGAATAAACAAAAAAATTTAGAAACAAAAGATAAAATTATATTTTTTATAAAGTGTGGTTACATTAATTCTTGCTTCACATGAATTTTAAATTAACATTTATTAAATTACACTTAAGATAATTCTTGGATTTTAACCTTAAATTTTAATGCATATTTTATTTTTAATCCTTTAATAAATTTTGGATCTAAATATTATTAAAAATTTATTTAATGTGCCAAATATATTATAATATATATATACGATATGAAATTAGTAACATTTTAGAGATACTAATGACTCTATTAATCAATTTTTTTTAATAAATTTTGCTCAAAGATTTCTTTGCAAAAATTTATTTTAAGGAAAATTAAACTAAAAAAAAGAAAAAAAAAAGTATAATTTAAGTTTAAAGTTTAATTATTATTATTAATTTATTTGGATAGAAAAGGACAAATATTCAAATAATGATATTCTATATATTTAAATCTCTCTGTTGTAGTCGGCACCTATAAATTCGCTGGCAACCACCTTCTCGTTTAGAGCTCTTCTGGAATCGAGCCATTCGCTTTCCTCACTTCTGCTTCTTCTTCCATCAACGTTCGGACTCTCTTCTCTGTGAATTTCCTCTCATTCTTCTTCTTCTTCTTCTTCCTCCAATACACTATTTTCTGTTTCTCGAATGGCCGTTTGATTCTTTACTCTCAGTTTCTCGCCGGTTTGAAGCCAATGTGCCTTTGAGGTCACTCTCTCCCGGATGGTATTGTTTTGGATTTATGTTTGTAGGTATTCCGTGTGAATTAGGCTTGTGCGCATGCTCTGTTGTTGTTTTTTCTTCATGAAACTTATTTCTCTAAAGAACTGTTTGAGTTTAGGGCATTTGGCAGTGTAGTGATCGGCAGTATTGTTGTCTGGTTCTTAGGTCATCTTCTGCATTTTTAACGTTCTAGTGTTGTTGTTTTTTATTTAAAGATTGTTTATTGATCGTTATCCTTATGCTTATTTAATTTGGTGTGAAGCGAGGGCTAGGGTTTTATGGTTTCTTGTACATGTACCTGGAAAAGCCGAAGCTATAATTTGGTTCTCGTTGTACACAATACTCTTTATATGAAGCCATTTTTTTCCCCCCAAGTCACATAATTACCCTGTACTTTTCTTAATTCTTTGTTTCTATTGTATGTATTATAGTTTTGGAATTGACAGCATTTCATTCAGCGAATGAATGGTGGCTAATATGAAGAATACTGCTCATGGGATTGTACCAGAGTATGGTGCAATTTTTATGTCAAATAGTATGACTAGAACAGAATGCTTCGAAAGGAAGTTATTTGGTCTTCCATCTTGGCTAGGCAACTTTGTACTACAAATTAAATCTGGGATGATTTTATTTCTGTTTGAATACGAGAATAGACTACTTCATGGTGTATTTCAGGCAGTTTCAGATGGTGCAATGAAAATTGTGCCCCATGCTTATAGCTCATCAGGGCAGCAATTCCCTTCCCAGGTAGTAATGCATATGCGAGTAACATTGTCATGTCATTAAAATCTCTGGTCTAAGACTTTGTTCCTTCTTTCTAATCGCTATTGTTAGGTTAAGTTCTCCGTACTTTGGTGCTGCAATCCCCTTTCTGAAGACCAATTTCAAAATTCCATAAAAGAAAATTATTTTTCAACAAAGAAGTTCAACTTTGGGCTGTCTAAAGTTCAGGTCTGTTGTTTTTCCTTCAATGCTGGATTGTCATGATTCATTTCCTACTCAAAACTTTTCTTTGTTCATAATGAAATATGTAGGTGCATAGGCTTTTATCCCTGTTTAGTTTGACAAAATTTAGTGACCGACTCTGTCCGAGACAGTTAAGCAGTGATTCATTTGAGCGTTCAAGTGATTACTTACTTGATGAAAGTCGAAGTGTTGCTGATGGTAATGGGCTTATATTGAATGGGAGTTTACAAGAGAAGCTAATAGAGGGTGAAAACCGAGTTAACACTATGCAGGAAAGTGCTACCCTTTCCCATTATAATATCAGAAATGGTATTCCTTCCACAGACAATTCTATACACTGTTCTCATACGGGTACTAGAAACCTCGCATGTAATTCAGGTTTCCTAAGTTATGCTCAAATCACGATGCCCAGCCGCTACAGCCAATCAGACTGCATGACTAGTATGCCTTTCCAATCGTCTGTAAATTTAGAAAACGTTACAGGTCCTTCTGTGACTCAAAGTCAAATAAATTTGTCATGTTCTGTTCCTAACTTACTTTCTTTGCCTACACGAGAGTTCGAAAATGATGGAGGCTTGAGGAGGTCTATCATCACTAGCGAGTACCCTTCCTATGGGCTCAGAGATACCCTTTTCCCATATCAGAAGGAGCAGTGCTTAGCAAGGCAGGAAGTTACGGAAGCATATTATGAGCATGTTCCTAAGACAAAAGAATTTCCCAGTCAATTGCCTTTTGATTCTGTCGAAGTTTCAAGGATGCCCTCAATTGTGCATCCAGCAGCGAACCATGGACATGAATGCGATGGGTCTCCTGGAGGCATGCATTCTGATTGTGAAAGAAAGGGCAGTGTGTTTTCTCGTTTAGCGTATCCATCTGATGCAAGTATACAAGAATTTATTGACTATGACCATGAGAAGGTTTCTATGGATCCATCTAATGATGAAGTTAGGTCTATATTGCAACGACATCACTGGCAAAGGAAGAAGACTAACCACAAAGTGCTAAGTCCAGAACGCAATGTTGGCAGAAAATTTGCGAAGAAAAAATGGACAAAATCTTCTGTAAGTTCATATGGTAGTAATTGCTTTCAAGTTTCAGATAAACTTGGGACAAAAAATGAGGACAGTATAGATTGTAACACTAACCATATTGCTGGATCATTTGTGAATTTCAAGCGGCGAAGAGAAAAATGCAAAGTTGAGGACAGTGTCCCAATTGGAGGGGAGAATGTGAATGTTGGAAGTGTTCAGTTGTCTGGTGTGCAACAGAAAAGAAGAAAGTTGATTCGACCAAATTTTGCCGATAATGAGTTGCGTGATTCTGGAGATTCCAACAATGTTTCCCCAAGTTTAGCTAGTCTCTTTCAAGGGAAAGCTAGTATTGATCATATGACTGAGATGGACAAGATAGAGAAATTATGTCCCGCTGTCGAATTGCCAGATATTATTTGGCTAGTCAATGATGAAGACAAGAATATTGGTAGCGAAATTGTAGCAACAGATGAGGATGATTACGGGTCTAATCGAAATGGTTCTGAAGATTGGATAGCATCCTCAAATTATACCTCCAAAGATCTTGGAGTGAACGAGAACTGTAGTCTTACTCATAATTGTTCAACTTCAGAGGATCACACGACCTTTCAAAATCTGAATAATTCTGGTTTATGTAGTCGACAAGAACTGTCCTCGGAAGGTTCTGAACTAAATGCTGGGAATAGTTTTACAAGGTTTAATGAAGGCAGCAACAAATCCAATGCAAAGGAATTAATTGAAAGCTCGAAAAGGGTTGAACCGTATCAAGGTTATGTCGCTGCGACAGAAAACTCACTCTCTCTGAACTCAGCTTCAGAAAGTGCTCCTGAAGAAGTTATTGAGAGAAGAAAGCAACATAACGAAAATGAAAACCGTTTACACTCGAAACTGAACTACGATGATCCGGGATGTTTCTTTTGACGTGTTTTTCGTGTTTGTACTACGATACCTTTTTTGTTTTAACGAAATTACTATGAAGCTTTTTGTTGCAACAGTAATACTGCAAATGCTACTTGGAACTGGCACATGAATATGGTGGCAAGCCACACAGCTCTGATGAATTAAAGAGCGGACAGAACAGACTTCACAGGTATGTCTTTTGTAAAAGTTAATGTTTTGTTCTTCCTGTGGGGGTCGGTGGTGCATAGAACTCTCAAGTCATCATGAAATGTACTGACATAGGGAGGCTTAGATTACAACAGATGGTCGGTGTTATAGAAATGGAACTGTTTTTTTCTCCTCCATGATCCAACTGTCTCATGTTGGGGGATTCATTAGCCCCTCCTTTTTTTTGTATAGATATTGGTTTTGAGTACAAATATTTAGCTTTCCATGCCAAAAAAGTAGGAACTCCTTGCTGCTTCTGATGTGTGCTTTACATTTCCCGTGTGAAAGAGCCAAAATGATTTAGCGTTTCTTGATATGCGCTCGACTGTTGTTGGAAGCTGAAATTTCTTGATATGCGCTCGACTGTTCTTGCAAGAGCTAGAACAGTCGTGAAGTTAGATTACATTTGTAGAGGCATTAGAATCTAATATTCCTAGTTCTTTCTTTCCTGTGAGCATCATAATAGTATTTGCTTGCTACTGTTAATGTAGTTAATATAGTTAATATAGTTAATATAGTTCATATAGTTCTGATTGAGTAAGTCTATTTTTTATGTTGTGAATTCTTCATTAATTTTGATTAGTTGATTACTAATTATTAGCTAATTGATTTTTATTACAGATAATTTTGGATATTTTATTATGCATTTCACCAACTATTATTATCATTCACTGATGGTGATTTATTGTTTTACTATTGTTGATTGACATATTTCACTCATTAACATACCTAGATGGAGTAAATTGATTGGCAAATTATTGATTATTATTTTAAATAAATAGTTAATGATTTAATCTATTACTAACTTTATTATAGTTAAATTAAAATTTATTGTTAATTGCACCATGAATGATTTTGGAACTAAAAGGCACCAACTTTTCTCTCCGTAATTTACTGTATTAATGGACTATGAAATTGACATTATTAAACTTTATTTGTTTTAGTGATTTTTTTATAGAAAGGAATGAAACATTTCTCGGAACTTTTCAAGGGTCTATCTTACCTTTTAACTTTTCATACATTTGAGCTCCTACGACTTTTAAAAGATCCAATTTTAGTCTTTGGACTTGAAATAAGTAACAAAGATTAAAATGATTGTTTATACACATTTAAAGATTAAAATTGATATTTTGAAAGTTTAAAAAGTAAAATTTAACCCTCGGAATAGATCTAATATTAAAATAGGTATTTTAAAAGAATAAAATATATATGTTAATGTTGAGTTAGGGCTATTACAAATGATAATAACAAAATTTAAACGTTCATTATTTCTTTCATCTAAAATATTCATTGAAGAATCTTTTTACAATGTTTCAAGGTTGGAAATTAGAAGCATACATAGATTGTAGAGGAAGAGGATGAACAATGAAAATAAGAGGATGAACAATGAAAATAATTCAACAAAGAGCTTTATAATTCTAAAGAGTTAAAAACATTCATTGAAAACAACCTAAAAAACTCTTATCCAAAGATTAATCCAAAGCATTTGGTCCAAAACACCTTCTTCGAACAGGATTCCAAACCCATTGAACCAAGAACTTCCTCCCCTTAACACCATTCAAATTATACCCATTCCCCCAATTATCCTTATACACATTCCCAACATAGCCTCCTCCCCCACCCGACCCATACAATCCCACACACAAGTCAGCTATCTCCGTTGGAGCCGTTGGATCATCTCCTGCATACCAAGCATTCACCAAAGGATTACTTGATGTCTCTGCCAACTCATGAGCTATCACACTCACCATCCCATCTACCCCCACATCCCCATTTGGCGCCCCCATGATCTCGCTCGGCGGTGGAGCCTCCGACCCTTCCGGTCGTGCAAACGGGTAGGCGCAGACGCCGGGGCATTGCTTCCCGCTGTCGCCGACCCAAGCATATGGTACCGTTGCGCCAAC
This sequence comes from Cucurbita ficifolia, assembly GCA_033971965.1. Lineage (NCBI taxonomy): Eukaryota > Viridiplantae > Streptophyta > Magnoliopsida > Cucurbitales > Cucurbitaceae > Cucurbita > Cucurbita ficifolia. The sequence goes on from CM066974.1 coordinate 5,910,036, forward strand.
AACCGCCGGGAATGTGAAGTAATGGAACCCACACACTGCCCTACAAAAGTCTTGAACTTGGACATCTGATGAGGTGAGGACTAAGTAAAGGCCAGTGTAAGGATTTAGTGGCAAAGCTCTTGGATTATTTTGAGTGAGTGAGTTTTTTATGACATGTTGTATGGCTAAACGGGTTAGGTAGTTGCCTTGTGAGTAATACGAGTCGTGGAACTCGCCGGAGAGACGGATGGTCCCGGTGATGTTCGAGCCAGTTTGGTCGGAGTAGAGCTCGACGGTTTGCCACCATTCGGCAACGGAAGGACGACGGGAAGGAGGAGGAGGAGGAGAAGAGAGTGAGAAAATGAAATCTTTAATGATGTCTTGGTGGTTAGGGTTCCAATGGCCATACCAAATGATGTAAAGGTTGATAGGGGAAGCAAGGACAGGACCCATGTGGTATTCGAGGTTTACAAGGTCAGAGGAGCCTTCGAAGTTGTTAAGGTTGGAGGGTTGTCGGTTGTTGTTGTGTTGGGTACTCCATGGAAGAGCTTCGAGAGAAGGAAAGAGAGAAAAGATAGATAGGAGAAGGAGGAGGCTTTCCATTTCTTTGTTGTGTTGGGTCTTTCCTATTTTTCTTGCCATGTTCTTCAATATATAATGATCTAGAGAGAGAGATAGAGAGATTGAATGATGAATATTGTAGGGTGAAGGAGAAGCATGCATGTGGAACAATATCATACATCTTTTTTCTCTCCTTGATTAGTGCATTTGTTTGTTCTTCACATCTTTGACCCTATGCTTGCCAAATTAAAAGCTTCCAATCCATTCCTTTTAACCTAATATGTTGTAAGCTTCTTCCAAACAGACGCGTTTTAAAAATCTTAACAGAAAACTCGAAACGAAAAATTCAAAGAAGATAATATCCGCTAGCGGTGGACTTTGAACAATTACATTTTATAATGTTGTAAAACTTCAACTTAATTTATAAAAATACTCCCCAATTTTACATTTGGAATAATACCCTTATTTTTTTAAAAGTTCTAATATTTTCTTTAACATTTTACAGACATTTCAAAATTACTCTACAAGTAAAAATCAGTTCGAGTGTTAAACAATAATTTAAACTTACAAAATAGCGTATTAGTGGCTTGGAGCTGGATTTAGGACCCAAACACTGATAGAAACGTTCTATATCATTGCCCTGTATATGAAATGTTTATCCTAAATTCTAACATACTTATGTTTAACGATAGTTTTGAAACCTTGATCGAAGATCAAGAGCGACTTTTGAAACGCTAGAAATATTTATAAAACAAAGACGAGATTTTTTGTTGTTGTTATTTATCTTAAATTATATTTAAGAAAGTTATTGATGTGAATAATTTCAAAGGAAGTTATATATAAACTTTGAGTCTTCTTTAAAATGTTATAATTAATAAATGTTATAATTATGGAAAGATTTGAGGTGGTTTTAAAAAGGTGATAAAAAGTTAATATCTTGCAATGATGGCAAAGGTGGGAAGTCCATGTGGTGGTTGAAGGCTTCCAAGCATCTTCACCTTCACACCTTTTAATATTAATATCCACACCAATCAAACCCTATTTTCCTTTTTCTTCTTTAAATAAATAAATATATATGATTTTAACTGACTCCCGTTAAACCAAGATATTCTTGACTCGACGGTGATGTAAAGACTAAGCTTATGAGCTTTTTGTTTTTCTTCAAACCCCCAATCCGCTCTCGCTCGCCGCTACTAACAGGATCTCGGTTGATTTCCCTTCCTTTAGCTATTCAGATATTTCAGTTCACCGGCATCACTATAGCTCAACTAACTCAAGCGGTTAATTAACTGCCTTCTCAACTAACTCATTAGTTTGAGTCCCTAAAACATATAAGACAAATTGAGTCAATAGAACTTTTAAGATACTATCCAAATTCGAGTCGAACAGGAGTTTGGGCCCAATCCCAGGCCCAATGGGCTTCAGGGGAAGAAAGTAAATGGGCCAAACGACCCAATTTCCGTCGAGGCCGTGGGTGGGCTTCATTAATTGCTAATCAAACATGCAAGCCACCTCCGCCTCCGCCTCGTTAGGTAACGCGTCGCCACCACGCACTCTGCAAGAGATCGGTTCAGGCGCTCGACAGGCCGAGCGCCTGATAAATCAATTCAATTTGAGTTGGGTTGAAATTTTAGAAAACTAAAAAATCAGCTCGATTTGAGTCGGGTTGAACTTTTGGAAAACTGAAAAGTCGTCTCGGTTTGAGTTGGATAGAAATTTGAGAAAATAAAAAAATCACGGGTTAGATATTTTTTTGGTTGGGTTAATCATAAAATAAAATTACAATTCAACCCCAAATTATTTAAAAAAGACTTTTTTAACCCATGTTAATGATTGTGATTTGTAAATGTTTAATATTTTAATTTCATGAAATTTTAGTTATTATTATTATAAAAAAAACAACTGTGAAACGTGTAGACCTTCATATATAATATTGATATAAAATTAAAATTAAAAGTTAAAATTCAATTAAACATAAAATTTTATTTGATTTTTAATATATCAATAATTTTATTTTTTTAATACGATAGAGAATTGAAATATAAAAAACTATGAAATTTTTTAAAAGTTAAATAGTTAAATACAAAATTTAAATATGCATATATATTGAATCAAATAGTGTCGGAATGTGACTATATATTTAATAAAATAATACTTTTAATAAAAATCAGCTTTTTATTTATTTATTTATTTATAATTATAATAAATTAAATTCTAATAGATTATTTAAGCTGAAGGACTTCACTAAGAATTTTCAATCTATTAATAGAAAATTGAGAATTTTAAGAGAGATGATCCCAAACTTAATTTTAAATTAATTAAAAAAAAACTTAAAGTGTTTTTTTTAATAAAAAAAATTATTATTATTTAGTATCAAATTGAAGTTTAATTTTTAATTAAAATTACCATACGTATAACAAACATTTTTATGAAAGAGCTGTTTAATTTTAATGTGTTTATTTGGTGATTCAATAACTTCTTCTACAACAAACATATCCATCGTCACATCGATATCAACTTCGACACTGACACTTCATCTCGACATTTTAAATTCTTCAACTTTATTTGACATGTGACAGACACGGTATAAAAGAATAATAATAATAAAAAAAAGTTGTCCAAATGTAAAGATAAATTTTGAGAGGGATAAAAAGACAAGAAATCATAGAAGAGGGATGGAACGCTAATTAATTAAAATTATTAGTGTGTGTGAATATATAATTTTCTTAAAGTTTAGGGACTTGTTAGACCGACTTATTAAATAAAAAATTAATTTTTTTTAAAAAAAAAACTTAAATAATTCCAAGTGAGAGAGGCACATGAACTTTGAGTTGCTTTTACAGATTTGTCTCTCTCTTCAGCTATTTTGGATGCTGTTTTAAAGTTGAGACAAATTCAGACCAGACATGCCTGATGTAATGTTTGAAAACTTCTATAGAGACAGCACAAATTTGACTTCCTTTTTCTCTACCTTAGGTTCTCTTCGAGGGACGTAAAAATTACTCGAGGGACGATGCTCGATATGCACGTTTAGGCATCTTAAACTTGGGTTTAGTAACAAATGTTGTTCCCGACCATAGGACTAATGGAAAGAATTATAGATCTATTTTCGTCAATGTGCACGACTGTAGCTAGAGACATATCTCATGTGAGTGAATTGTTTCTCCAAGATAAGCTAGCTCGATGAACCAAATGTGTAAAAGCTACTCATATTAGCTTAATCCTGGTAATATCGTTTCTTCTCCAAATAATCCTGATAGGAGTGTATATGAGTTAGGTTCGGTTCGATTGTCGAGTTTTTTTTTAATTATTAAAAAAATCATACTTGTTCACAATATTACACTAATAACTAAAATCTTATAAAACTCAAACATTAAACATTTACAAGTCGTAATGCATCAATCGGTTATAAATATCAAATATTCTTAATCTTCATAATAATCTTAGAAGTAGGGTAAGGTAGGGTTAGGTTATAACTCTATTTTCAGGTGGGTCGAGTTGACCCAACCGAAAAAACGTCAATCCGTGAACCGACCTGAATTTTCGATTTTCCAAAATTTCAACCTAACTCAAACTAGAAAAAAAAAAAAACAATCTAACCCAACCCATAATCCAGATTAGTCAGATTCTCGTATCATATGAATAACTCTAAATACTGATCTCTACTCGTTAGAACAATTTTTCAAGCACGAACCATGAGAGATATATTCCTTCAAAAATTAACGAGCTTCCCATAAGATTTGGTCGATTGTGTCCGGAATCACGACTTTCCACTATATGACTTTGCTTTGGGCTTCTCCAAAATAGAGATATATTCTTCCGTTATAAACCCATAATCATTCCCTAAATTAGGGAACGTAGGACTCCATCTCAAGAAATTGAACCAATCAAATTGAAACAAAGAACATTAGAAATTGAAACAAAGAACATTAGAATTGAAGAACCCATTTGAATCCAGCACTTGGAAAGAAGAGAAAAAGAAGAACACTAAAACTAAGTTCATAGAAATGGAAAACACAATAATAATAAAAGTATGTGAAGAACTGGTTTGAATAGAGATCATTAAGTACCTGAAATGAAGAAATTGCAGGCATTGGTTCTTAAATGTTTGCCTAAAAGTGTTGGTGAATGAGTGATTGAAGCTGCAAGATGACCTGATTTTCAAGCAAAAACCCTCAAAAACAACACCAAAATTCAATACCCATTGGCCTTCTTCATCCAATCTTGCTATTAAATCAGATCATGCTGGCAGCTTCAACCTCTCAAACCAACATATGATCCTCAAAAATCTCTACCACAGAGAGAAAGAGAGAGAGAGAGAGAGATTTGTGTGCAAAAAAGTGAAATTTGAGATCCAAAAGGCTAACCCTTTTAAGGATTTTTGGCAAAGATTATGTTATTTTTTGGCCACTAAATTTCTTCTAATTTTCTCTTCTTTCAATAGGAGAGAGAAAGAGAGGAGAGAGAAATGAGATCGAAAAAAAGAAGGATTCAGTCTCATTCAACCAACTATCTTTTTATGAAGTAAATAGTTTACAGTTTTACGGACTTAAGTAGAACGTGAGTTGGGTTAAGAAAGTCGTAAGACAATTCGATTCCTATCTATCGTTGATGTTGAAGAGAGAATTGTGAGAAGCCAACCCTAGAACGAGAGGACTGGATTGGGCCAACCTATGGTATATTGGACAACGACATTTCGAAAACCGTTGGGTCAGCCACCACCGATGTAATGTTTGGGTGCGTATGGCAGTACAAGACAGTCCCTACTCCTAACAAGTCGGTTGATAATTTTTTTTTTACTTATCAAGCAACTCCGCAGATCGTAGTCCTATTTATGTAATTTATTGATCAAGATTAATGTTTTACCATTTATAAATTCCCTTTAACTATCTTATTATTTAAAAATATTTATGAAAATATAAAGCTTTACCAAAAAAAAAAAAAAAAAAAAAAAAAAAAAAAAAAAGAAAAAGCTGGTTGTGAATATGACCTTACAAACAGCAGGCCTAGCTAGATAGGTTTGATAATCAAAATATGAGCTAAACATATCAATAATACACCAATATTGTCTTTATTTCATTAAATGTCTTTATATATATATATATGTATATATAATTTTTCAAAATTTATTTAATAATTGTGAATTATTATTTATATACAATAAATGGGTGTTTCATATATTTATTTAAAATATGATTTATTTTGAAAATTAAACAACCATATGAAAAGTATATAACAACTGAAAAATCTAGGACTTATATAATCAAGTTTAAAAAATATTATTCATTTTAACATTTATTTCTTTAATGACCATTTAACGGAAAAAATCACATGAGAAGTAAATTTTGTCTATAATATTTTCGTAAAATATTTTAAATTTATCTTTAATTTGTCAATTTCTCTGCAAAATAAATATAAATATAAATACTGTTGTAATCTAAAATTTGAGATTGGTTGGATTGGTGACCGGAACAGCTTTCATATTAAATTATTTTTTTATGATTTATTTTAAAAAATCATACTTATTCATGATACTTATTTGTTACCTTCATCACTAAAATCTCAGAAAGCTCAAAGCATCAAACATTTACGAGTCACAATACATCACTAACATCAATCTTAAAAGTCCAAGTAAAATTGGGATGTAACCCTGTTTTTGACGCGACAAAAAAAAAAAGTCTTCTTTGGGTTTTCTCTTTCGAACTTTCCCTCAAAGCTTTCAAAACGCATATGGTAAGGAGAGGTTTCTACACGCTTATGAAGAATATTTCGTTCTCCCCTCCAACCGATGTGGGACCTCACAATCTACCACCTTAAGGGCCTACACAGCTTATTATTTAAATGTGAGAAGTAAGGCAATGAAGAATTGGGGAAGTTGGTGGAATCAATCCTGAGCTGCCCTAAGCTTGAGCTTTTGTCCTTAGCTTTGGGAGGATCTTCTGTCTTTTAGGTCACTGTCTTTGATTTGGTTGACAAACTCAAGGGCATATGGACAAATTGCCCTATGGAAGGACCACATTCAAATTACTTTTCTTTTACATATTAATTTTTATTAAATTATTTGATTACTTTCTCACATGCTTTTGCTTTTATAGCTTTTATCTCTCATCTTGATTTGATTAAGAGAGGTACATATGTGGTTGTGAATAATATAATAAATATTCTTGAATTAAAATTATGAATTTCATCTTAATTTTAAGTTAGTCCCGGTAGAAATATGGATTTGACACATGATGACCTCGACATTCTTATAGACGTAGAGTTGCACTTTTATGCACTTATATGATAAGTTGTGTCCATAAATATAATCATTACCGAATAACATATTCACTCGAAAAAAGAGCAAACACGTTTTGAAATAGTTGAAGACACGAAACCCTATATTTATTTAATTTCCAAATCAATATACTTTCCATGAAACAAAATTCAAAGGTCAAATCACAATTTACACCCAGCAATATTATATTAGCTAATAGCAAAGCTTCCTATTTTGGCATTGATTTCTTTTTTTCATTTCTCCTTACAATTTTTAAAGTTATAAGATTTTAATTCAATGTGTCCCATCTACTTTATATCACATTGGACCATTGATTTTGGGATCTAGTCAATAAAGCGAATTATAAAAAACTTTATATACTTCGGTTAAATCATAATCTATCTCGATATTTTCTTTAAAAATTACGATATATTTTTCACGCAAAAGTTTAAATTCTTGGACAAACGTCATATTCAACAAACAGAAGGGTCTGCTAGCTTTTCGACTCTCCTTGCTTTCTCTCAAAGATTTACATGAATCACAAAGATTTGATGAGCAGTTATAAATTTGCACTCTAAGAGAGAATGAGATCGTTGGACAGGAAGCTAAATCGACCTATAAAGCACATATAAGGTAATATGCATTGGAGAAAGTCAGAGGTCGGAGGTAAACTCTGGTCGACCTGGAGCATTGATTCTCCATAACTAATAGACTTGTTCGAGGTCTCAATTGTCTATCCTATGTTCGAGAAGGTCTCTCTAGTTCCTTGGTAATACTTCGAGGTGCATTTTGTTGTCTTCCCTCAGACTCAGACGCTCCTAATTCATTGTTATATCCAAATAAATGTCGAACTCTCCATGCAATCTTTTCATTAACATTATATTAAAATTTCAGGAGGGTTGAGTTGATGACTCAAACAACCCAAAGAGAGTTCACAACTTAACGAATCCCACCCTTTTTTTTGGTTAGGTTGGGTTGGATTGTCGGATTATTTTTTTAAATTATTTAAAAAATCTTATTTATACACACATTAATAACTAAAATCTCATCAAATTCAAATATCAAATATTTGCAAGTTACATTCCATCACTAAAATCAGTTACAAACGTCAAATATTCTTAATTTTCATAATAATCTGAAAAGTAAGGTAAGGTTAGAATGGGTAGTAACCCATTACCGAGTAGGTCAGGCTGACCCGACAAAAAAAATGTCAACTTGTGAAACAACTCGAATTTTATCAGTTTTTTAAAAATTCATCCCGACCTAAACAAAAAAAAAAACCCAACCGAAACTTATAATTTGAATTTGTTAGTCTGGGTTGATCGAGTTCTCGGGTCATATGAACACCGCTAATATTAACCTATTTTCCCACACAAACTCGAGACTTCTCATCCTTTTGTTAGTGAGAGAGAGAGAGAGAGAGAGAGAGAGAGAGAGAGAGTACAATTAATTAATGGGCAGGTGAGATTAATGGAGTTTTCTCCATCCTAACAATGACTTTAGTGAAGCAATTAATGTGATATGTTTGCTATGTTAATGATGTTATAATTATAAACCATAGGGTTAATAATGTTTAAGCATTGGATCATGGCAAACATGATAATCTCCTTTGATTAATCACAAACAACCAACATGAAGACATGCATTGTCACTTTTGATTTTATTTCCCAACCAATAATTGACAACAACATTAATTTCTAAGATTTAGACAACATCGTAAACAAAAACATCTTCCATCACAACACTTTTCCAATATAAATTTAATTTCAAAATTGAACATCAAAGTTTTAAACATTTTGAAAATACTTGTGTTTGATCCTAAACTAGTGAAATCCATTCAATTGTTAAAGGAAGTTGGCCGAACAATTTTTAAAATAGATTTTTTCACGTTTATCCCGATTGTCCACGTCTAGAAAGTTGGGTCATTACAAGCTTGTTCGTGATCGATACTAAGAACAAACCGTTGCACGCTAGTGCGCTTCTTTGTGTTCGTTCAACCTCAACCGACAACAATGTTTGTTCTTCGCATTGAACCTCGGTCAACAACAACGATTTTTTTTGTTCCTTAATATTGGTTTCGAAAATTTTCCTATTTTCTCAAGAAATTACCCTTCAAGCAATCCTAATTCTAGTGGTTGTCGTCCGAGAAAACATCAACAACTTTTCTACATGCGAGAGGCTGTTTAGTTTATCTTTTTTAATCGATTGTGGGGCTGAAGGCTACGAAGTTGGCTTACTCTACGACCCATACAAAAACATATAGATTTGAAAACATTAAATAGAAGATAAGATTTTTTGAGAGCTTACAAGCAGGTTGTTTAGACCATTCTAAAATACATTCGTTCTAATTTCATGTTTGCTTGCAGTTTACAGAAGAGCTTAACGTACTGATCATATGCAATTTTGTGGAAATTAAATTACTATCTAAGGGATTTCAGAAGGAACCCGTATAAATATTGAAGAGTTTAGTCGACATGCTAATGCTCGAGTAATATAGTTCACAACTATGTGACGAATTCCTAACCCTAACCTTCATTGTATTGTTGACAATTACTCCTCCTTCACATGAACCAAGCTAAGAACCTCCTTGTTATTAGTCATTTTTAGTTGTAATTTATGGTACTCATTTTCACTTGTTACTGCAAAACAACCATTGTCATACTTCAATCACTATAAGTTCACTAGAATTTAAGCATCGTTTAGAGTAAAAATTATTGTTGACTCTTTATAGATACAATTATGTACTTGTTGTATTGGATTAGGTACACTTTTGTATATTGACTATGATAATCACCTCATGGTTTCCAAAACAAGAAAAAGATTACTCGATATTTTAGGCCATCATATATAAAATGACTAAATATGTGAGATCCTACATCGATTGGGGAGCAGAACGAAACACCCTTTATAAGGGTGTGGAAACCTTTCACTAGCAGACGCGTTTAAAAAACCTTGAGGGGAAGCCCGAAAGGGAAAACTCAAAGAGGACAATATCTACTAGCGCTGAGCCTGAGCCGTTACAAAATAAGTACATTTTATACCAATGTAATCAATATGTTCGTAGATAAGTGAGCACAATTATGCATAGAAGCGATAAATAGGTAGCATGGTATGTCGTGTCTATAGAGATGCCTGTTATATGCTCATCTTCTAGAGAAGTTTATAGCAACATTGAGTATCCAATCGAATCTTAGCACAATATTATATTCAAGAAGCAAAATTAAGCTAGCACTAAGAGATCTAGCTAACATTAGCTTAGGCCAATTAAGTAAATGACTTCACTACTTTTTTGATTGGATGAATTGTTTGAAGTATGGACGACGCATACCCTTGGCTCTTGCACGTGTTATATCTTGTGTTTGTTATGTGTGCTTATTATGTTATGATGCGATGATATGAGAAACGTCATGTTATGAAATATCATGTTTACTCGTTATATTATTGATGAATGTGATATATTATGAAAGTATGGTTCTTTAGTGGACTTTTACCTTATGTAATGACATGAAATAATTATGTTAGGTATGAAACAAACAAAGATATGTATTGCATCATAGACACATTCCATGATTTTAAACTATGGGGACCTCATACATGTTATGTGTTCATGTACATCAGGATAATTTCTCGTTAGGATGTGTACCCTGCCATAGTACAGACCCGGGTTGATTCTCTCTGGTGCATCTTGAAAATTAGCAATAAAGATATTAGTGCTTGATGTGAAAACTTGGGTTTATCAAAATATCATCTAATTTATAAATGACACGAATAGCACTGACGAGCTTTCTTTTTTTAAAATTAAGAGGTGAAAATAACAGTGAAGGACTTCGGAAGAACTACATGACTAAATTACGAGTACGTTATGGATATGCCTAGTGGTAGAAGTACTAGTGGTCTATTGGTAAAATAGTTCCCTGCCACGGTATAGACTCGGGTTTGATTTTTGGCTAGTACATCTTGATGATTAGCAATGATGAAACTAGTGCTTGATGTAAAAACTTGAGTTTGTCACAATATCATCTCAATGTTTAGATGACACTAATACCACTATCGAGCTTTCTTTTTTTATTTTTTTTTATTTTTAAATCGAGAGGTGAAAATAAAAATTAAGGACTTCGGAAGAACTCGATGACTAAAATACGAGTACATTATGGATATGCCTAATGATAGAAGCACCAGTGGTCTAGTGGTAGAATAGTACTCTACCATGATACAGACCTGGGTTCAATTCTCTGCTGGTGCATCTTGAAGAATAGCAATAATGAAACTAGTGCTTGATGTGAAAACTTGGGTTTGTCACAATAATATCATCTCAATGTTTAGATGACACGAATAGCACTATCGAGCTTTTTTTCTTTTTTTTTAATCGAGAGATGAAAATAAGGACTTCAGACGAACTCGATAACTAAAATACGAGTACATTATGGATATGCCTAATGATAGAAGCACCAGTGGTCTAGTGGTAGAATAGTACTCTACCATGATACAGACCTGGGTTCAATTCTTGGCTGGTGCATCTTGAAGAATAGCAATGATGAAACTAGTGCTTGATGTGAGAACTTGGGTTTGTCACAATATATCATCTCAATGTTTAGATGACGCGAATAGCACTATTGAGCTTTCTTCTTCTTCTTTTTTTTTTTTTTTTTAAATCGAGAGGTGAAAATAAAAATTAAGGACTTCGAAAGAACTCGATGACTAAAATACGAGTACATTATGGATATGCCTAATGATAGAAGCACCAGTGGTCTAGTGGTAGAATAGTACTCTACCATGATACAGACCTGGGTTCAATTCTTAGCTGGTGCATCTTGAAGAATAGCAATGATGAAACTAGTGCTTGATGTGAGAACTTGGGTTTGTCACAATATATCATCTCAATGTTTAGATGACGCGAATAGCACTATTGAGCTTTCTTCTTCTTCTTTTTTTTTTTTTTAGATCGAGAGGTGAAAATAAAAATTAAGGACTTCGAAAGAACTCGGGTTTGTCACAATATATCATCTCAATGTTTAGATGACGCGAATAGCACTATCGAGCTTTCTTCTTCTTTTTTTTTTTTTTTTTTAAATCTAGAGGTGAAAATAAAAATTAAGGACTTCGAAAGAACTCGATGACTAAAATACGAGTACATTATGGATATGCCTAATGATAGAAGCACCAGTGGTCTAGTGGTAGAATAGTACTCTACTATGATACAGACCTGGGTTCAATTCTCGGCTGGTGCATCTTGAAGAATAGCAATGATGAAACTAGTGCTTGTTGTGAAAACTTGGGGTTGTCACAATATATCATCTCAATGTTTAGATGACACGAATAGCACTATCGAGCTTTTTTTTTTTTTTTTTTAATCGAGAGATGAAAATAAGGACTTCAGACGAACTCGATAACTAAAATACGAGTACATTATGGATATGCCTAATGATAGAAGCACCAGTGGTCTAGTGGTAGAATAGTACTCTACCATGATACAGACCTGGGTTCAATTCTTGGCTGGTGCATCTTGAAGAATAGCAATGATGAAACTAGTGCTTGATGTGAGAACTTGGGTTTGTCACAATATATCATCTCAATGTTTAGATGACGCGAATAGCACTATTGAGCTTTCTTCTTCTTCTTTTTTTTTTTTTTTTAAATCGAGAGGTGAAAATAAAAATTAAGGACTTCGAAAGAACTCGATGACTAAAATACGAGTACATTATGGATATGCCTAATGATAGAAGCACCAGTGGTCTAGTGGTAGAATAGTACTCTACCATGATACAGACCTGGGTTCAATTCTTGGCTGGTGCATCTTGAAGAATAGCAATGATGAAACTAGTGCTTGATGTGAGAACTTGGGTTTGTCACAATATATCATCTCAATGTTTAGATGACGCGAATAGCACTATTGAGCTTTCTTCTTCTTCTTTTTTTTTTTTTTTTAAATCGAGAGGTGAAAATAAAAATTAAGGACTTCGAAAGAACTCGATGACTAAAATACGAGTACATTATGGATATGCCTAATGATAGAAGCACCAGTGGTCTAGTGGTAGAATAGTACTCTACCATGATACAGACCTGGGTTCAATTCTTGGCTGGTGCATCTTGAAGAATAGCAATGATGAAACTAGTGCTTGATGTGAGAACTTGGGTTTGTCACAATATATCATCTCAATGGTTTAGATGACGCGAATAGCACTATTGAGCTTTCTTCTTCTTCTTTTTTTTTTTTTTTTAAATCGAGAGGTGAAAATAAAAATTAAGGACTTCGAAAGAACTCGATGACTAAAATACGAGTACATTATGGATATGCCTAATGATAGAAGCACCAGTGGTCTAGTGGTAGAATAGTACTCTACCATGATACAGACCTGGGTTCAATTCTTAGCTGGTGCATCTTGAAGAATAGCAATGATGAAACTAGTGCTTGATGTGAGAACTTGGGTTTGTCACAATATATCATCTCAATGTTTAGATGACGCGAATAGCACTATCGAGCTTTCTTCTTCTTTTTTTTTTTTTTTAAATCGAGAGGTGAAAATAAAAATTAAGGACTTCGAAAGAACTCGATGACTAAAATACGAGTACATTATGGATATGCCTAATGATAGAAGCACCAGTGGTCTAGTGGTAGAATAGTACTCTACCATGATACAGACCTGGGTTCAATTCTTAGCTGGTGCATCTTGAAGAATAGCAATGATGAAACTAGTGCTTGATGTGAGAACTTGGGTTTGTCACAATATATCATCTCAATGTTTAGATGACGCGAATAGCACTATCGAGCTTTCTTCTTCTTTTTTTTTTTTTTTTTTTAAATCGAGAGGTGAAAATAAAAATTAAGGACTTCGAAAGAACTCGATGACTAAAATACGAGTACATTATGGATATGCCTAATGATAGAAGCACCAGTGGTCTAGTGGTAGAATAGTACTCTACCATGATACAGACCTGGGTTCAATTCTTGGCTGGTGCATCTTGAAGAATAGCAATGATGAAACTAGTGCTTGATGTGAGAACTTGGGTTTGTCACAATATCATCTCAGTGTTTAGATGATTTTTTTTTTAATCGAGAGATGAAAATAAGGACTTCAGACGAACTCGATAACTAAAATACGAGTACATTATGGATAAACATTAGTACCCTGCCAACGGTACAGACCCGGGTTTGATTCCCGACTGGTGCATCTTGAAGAATAGCAATGATGAGACAGTGCTTGATGTGAAAACTTGGGTTTGTCACAATAATTTATCATCTAGATGACACGAATAGCACTATCGAGCTTTATCGAATAAAGTGAATTTTACGATCATTAATCTAAATCCAAGTTCAAGTATATAGTCAAAATGATCAAGTATAAACAATGTGATCACTAAATTGTACATGTGGAGACATGTGAGTGGGGTCGTCCTATGCAATGAGTATTGCATAAGATCGGACCATGAAGAAAACCACTCTCACTTTATAATGCCGTTTACTATTGAGACTGATTTTTTCATTCGATGACCTAGGTAACTCGATCTTAATCATGAGCTAACTATGAACTCCTGCCCGCTTTTAGGGATAGTAGAGAGGTTGTTCCCTTAAGTACTGACTCCAGGTCTTGAACAAGGGGCTCCACCCTCTCATTGGCCCGAGAGGGATTCGGTTTGGTGGTTGGACCACAAACCAATTGTTCATTAGAGGATTAGTGAGACTTAAGAAACAAGAAGTAAATTTAGGGGTAAAACAGTAAATTGACCCAGCTCTAGTTACGAACAACCTGTGAAGGATCGACTTACTAATCATGGTTATATCAAATGGACAGAAATATATCTATAGTGAGGGGAGTGCAACTACTAGGCTACAGTGGAACCAGGTTAATGAGTTTAGCCGGTTAATCTCGGATCATTGGAGCCCATGATCTATAGGTCCATTAGGTCCCTCTACTAGCTCATATCGGACTAAACCTTAGAACGTTGTGACGAGTGAGTTCGAAGTGTTCGAATTCATATTAGAGAATATACGTTAAATATATACGATATATTTAACCGCATTTTGTTTTAATTATGAATTAAACAAAAAGAGAGAATTAGAGATATTTAAATAAGATTTAAATATTTTAATTATGAATAGGGATTCATAATCATTATGTACCGGAATTGAATGGGATTGACATTTGAATTAATATTAAATATTAATTAAATAGTTTAATTAATCATTTAATATTACTTTAATTTGAAATTAATTATTCAAATTAATTGTTGAATTAAAATGAAGAAAGTCAAAATGTTGACTTCACTTAATGGAAAAATCCATGTTTGAATTAGTGGAATTTTGAGGTGTCAAAATTTAGTTTAATCAAACTTGCATGCTTGTCAAATAGACCCCACAAATTTGAGTGGAATTTTGAATGTCAAAATTTGGTTAACTTAAACTTGCATGCTTGCCACGTAATCCCAAACATTTGAGTGTCAAAATTTGGTGATCTCAAATTTGCAAGAACATCCAAATATGACTCTATAAATAGAGTGATCAAGGTGCATGGAAGCTCTCCTTAGAAAAACTCTGAGAAAATCTCTCTTTATATATAATAAATTCCTATCAAGTTTCGTTACTCATCGGATTCCACAATCTCGTTCTAAGGTCGTAGAATAGTAGGGAAGACACTAGTGGTGGTTCGAAACTGGTTCGTGAAGAAAAAGGAATTTGAACTACATAAGATTAGTATTCAAACTCATCGAGTTTTAATGCTTTTGAACATGCTAGCTAATTTACTATAATTAATGTACTTAGAGTCTAAGATCCAAATTGCTTCCGCCCGTGTTATAGTAACACCATCAAATAAAAGTTAAGGACTTCGGTAGAATTTGATGACTAAAATACGAGTACATTATGGATATGCATAATAATAGAAGCACCAGTGGTCTAGTGGTAGAATAGTACCCTGCCACGGTATAGACTCAGGTTCGATTACCGACAAGTAGTGCATCTTGAAGAATAGCAATGATGAAACTAGTGCTTGATGCGAAAACTTGGGTTTGTCACAATATCATCCCAATGTTTAGATGACACGAATAGCACTAGGAGTACATTATGGATATGCCTAATGATAGAAGCACCAATGGTCTAATGGTAGAATAGTATCCTGTCACGATATAGACTCCGAAGAATAGCATTGATGAAACTAGTACTTCTTCTTTTTTTTTTTTTAATCGAGAGGTGAAAATAAAAATTAAGGACTTCGGAAGAACTCGATGACTAAAATAGGAGTACATTATGGATATGTCTAATGATAGAAGCACCAGTGGTCTAGTGGTAGAATAGTATCCTGCCACGATATAGACACGGGTTCGATTCTCCCGACTGGTGCATCTTGAAGAATAGCAATGATGAAACTAGTGCTTGATGTGAAAACTTGGGTTGGTCACAATTTCATCTCAATGTTTAGATGACACGAATAGCACTATCGAGCTTTCTACTTTTTTTTTTTTTAGAACTCGATGACTAAAATAGGAGTACATTATAGATATGCCTAATGATAGAAGCACCATGCCACGGCACAGACCCGTGTTCGATTCTCGGCTGGTGCATCTTAAAGAATAGCAATGATGAAACTAGTGCTTGATGTGAAAACTTTGGTTTGTCACAATATGGAAATTGGTTTTTCACAATATGGAAAGAATGGAAAAAGAGCAAAACTGAAATAAATGTCTTATCCTACCTACCCTAAGGTTTATTATGCGAATACAACTCAACTTATACTAACCTATACTACGAAAGGAAAAGACGACTGCCCTATGCATGTGCCACGGTCACGGTCCCGGGGTGTACGATCTCACATGGGTGCTTGGGTGCTTTACCCTTATCTGGAAAAATAGAGTAAGCACGAGGCTTGAGTATTTCTAAAATACTCAGTAAGTGAACCCCCCTATCTTGCCCCCAATGCAATGATGGGACCTATCCTTCGTTTCGTTTTATTTTTCCTACGGTCCTGTCCTAACGGGTAAACTCTGGACGTGTACCATATACTCTACACACAGCCCATACGTGCGAGTATGGACTCACCAGCTAGTTCGCACACCGCTGGGCCAGTTTCATTACCCGGTGGGTATACTTTGGGAGCCCCTTATGCCGGGACCCGTTAGAACTAGTAACCATCACGGCAGCGTTATGCGAGGCATAACGATCGTTGCCCTGCCATTGGGTGTACGCGTCCGTACCCTCGTGATGGAATGGGGGTATCCCCCAGATGCATGAACACACAATGCATGAGGTCCCCATTAATCCTATATTATCATTAGTGAACATAACCCCTCAGTTACGTTCCATGCATACATGTCAACCTCGTTTCCTAGCTAATTTACTATAATTAATGTACTTAGAGTCTAAGATCCAAATTGCTTCCGCCCGTGTTATAGTAACACCATCAAATAAAAGTTAAGGACTTCGGTAGAATTCGATGACTAAAATACGAGTACATTATGGATATGCATAATAATAGAAGCACCAGTGGTCTAGTGGTAGAATAGTACCCTGCCACGGTATAGACTCTGGTTCGATTACCGACAAGTGCATCTTGAAGAATAGCAATGATGAAACTAGTGCTTGATGCGAAAACTTGGGTTTGTCACAATATCATCCCAATGTTTAGATGACACGAATAGCACAATCAAACTTTCTTCATTTTTTTTATAGAACTCGATGACTAAAATAGGAGTACATTATGGATATGCCTAATGATAGAAGCACCAATGGTCTAATGGTAGAATAGTATCCTGTCACGATATAGACTCCAAGAATAGCATTGATGAAACTAGTACTTCTTCTTTTTTTTTTTTTTAATCGAGAGGTGAAAATAAAAATTAAGGACTTCGGAAGAACTCGATGACTAAAATAGGAGTACATTATGGATATGTCTAATGATAGAAGCACCAGTGGTCTAGTGGTAGAATAGTATCCTACCATGGTATAGACCCGGGTTCGATTCTCTCGGCCGGTGCATCTTGAAGAATAGCAATGATGAAACTAGTGCTAGATGTGAAAACTTGGGTTGGTCACAATTTCATCTCAATGTGTTTAGATGGCACGAATAGCACTATCGAGCTTTCTACTTTTTTTTTTTTTAGAACTCGATGACTAAAATAGGAGTACATTATAGATATGCCTAATGATAGAAGCACCAGTGGTCTAGTGGTAGAATAGTACCTTGCCACAGTACAGACTCGAGTTCAATTCCCGACTGGGGCATCTTGAAGAACATCAATGATTAAACTAGTGCTTGATGTGTGAAAACTTGGGTTGTCACAATATCATCACGAAATAGCACTATCGAGCTTTCTTTTTTTTTTTTTTTTAGAACTCGATGACTAAAATAGGAGTACATTATAGATATGCCTAATGATAGAAGCACCAGTGGTCTAGTGGTAGAATAGTACCCCTAAGGTTTATTATGCGAATACAACTCAACTTATACTAACCTATACTATGAAAGGAAAAGACGACTGCCCTATGCATGTGCCACGGCCTCGGGGTGTACGATGCCGCCGACGATCTGCTTTTACCCTTATCTGGAAAAATAGAGTAGCACGAGGCTTGAGTATTTCTAAAATACTCAGTAAGTGAACCCCCCTATCTTGCCCCCAATGCAATGATGGGACCTATCCTTCGTTTCGTTTTATTTTTCCTACGGTGCTGTCCTAACGGGTAAACTCTGGACGTGTACCATATACTCTACACACAGCCCATACGTGCGAGTATGGGCTCACCAGCTAGTTCGCACACCGCTGGGCCAGTTTCATTACCCGGTGGGTATACTTTGGGAGCCCCTTATGCCGGGACCCGTTAGAACTAGTAACCGTCACGGCAGCGTTATGCGAGGCATAACGATCGTTGCCCTGCCATTGGGTGTACGCGTCCGTACCCTCGTGATGGAATGGGGGTATCCCCCAGATGCATGAACACACAATGCATGAGGTCCCCATTAATCCTATATTATCATTAGTGAACATAACCCCTCAGTTACGTTCCATGCATACATGTCAACCTCGTTTCCTATTTACGTATCATACAGTTCTCTTTTGGGGTTATGTTTTCATGAATCTATCTTATTTCATGTCATACAATTCATGCGGTTAACATTCAACATTCCATACAATCATGTCACAACCATTCAAGAACAACTTAACGTCACATGCATTACATATCATATCAGATTAAATAGCATACATAGCATACAATCACGTTCACATGGGTACATATTTAAACACAATTTAACGCACTATTTAATGACACGTGCGAAACCACGGGCACGTGTCATCACACAACAACAATGCATAACCTACGACGGGGTAAGCCACTTACTTGGTAGGCCTTAGCTGAAGTACTTCCTAGAATATAACATAAGCTCCTAGCTCCTCGTAAAACTTCCTACGCTTCCGTGGGTGGTTGGTTCCTATTGGATCATTCGACGCCTTCGTTAGTATTTCACAATTATAATTAATATCCAACTTGAAATTATGACATACGACCTTAAAATGATCTATTTTACCTTAAACGGGGCCGAAACCAGGTCTGGGAGGGTCGAAACGGTGACAAACGGGTCGGAAACAGGTTTTCCGAGCCGAATAAGCCGCCGGAGCCGAGGAGCCGCCGTCGAGCCGACCGGAGCCGAGGGGTGTCGCGCTGCCGAGGTGACACGTGGCACAACCAGAGAGCGACACGTGCAACAGTCCTGGGTCGAGCGCGCGGGTTTGGGTTGGCCGCGAGCAATGGGTCGGCCTAGGCTGAAGGACTGTGTAGGTGGGCTGGGCCCTAACTGATTTTCTGGGCTGGGCTGAGGCGTTTGGGCCGCGCGGGTTTCGTCAACCGAATTGGGTCAGCGTGGTTTGGGTTCGGTTCGGGTTGCGGGGGTCGGACGTTCAGGTCGGACTTCGTCTTCTTCGCCCAGTTTCCTCGCCGATTTCTAGGGACCATTCTCTCACCTCAGTGACGTCGTTTTGCCGTCCTTTTTTCCTCCCTTTTCTCCGTTTCTGAGTCTCCTTCTTCCCCTAATCTCGTTTTTTGGATTGGTTTGGATCGTAAAGGCCTAATACTCCCGAATCTGAGAGGGTTTGGGGATCCGGCGCTCTTTCTTCCTTGCCTAACGGTGTACAACGTGTAGGACTCGCCTAAATCTACCCCTAGTGTGTGTAAAAGTCTCTGGGATTACTTTCGTTACGTGAAATAGAAGTTTTGACGTCGATTTCGTAAGGTTTGGCCTCGCCAGAGTTTCGTCGGGCTTTCCCTTTTTCTTCGTTTTCACTTTTCCCTTTTCTCTTCCTTCTTTGCAGGTGCTATCGGGGTGGTGAAGGTCGGGTTCGTGTTTCCTCGAAGATCCCGACTTCGCCCGCCCTTTGTGGGTCGTGTGCGAACGAAACCTCCGGCGTTCGCCGAAGTTTTCGGTCTTGCCGACGACTCAGCCCTTTTTTTTTTTTTTTTCGATTCGATACAGGTACAGATCCGGGTTCGATTCTCGGCTGGTGCACCTAGAAGAATAGCAATGATGAAACTAGTGCTTGATGTGTGAAAAACTCGGGTTGTCACAATATCATCTCAATGTTTAGATGACACGAATAGCACTATCGAGCGTTCTTCTTTTTATTTTTTAGAACTCAATGACTAAAATAGGAGTACATTATGGATATGCCCAATGATAGAAGCAAGTGGTCTAGTGGTAGAAGAGTACCCTGCCACAGTAATGACCCGGGTTCGATTCTCGGCTGGTTAGTATTGAAGAATAGCAATAATGAAACTAGTGCTCGATGTGAAAACTTGGGTTGTCACAATATCATCTCAATGTTTAGATGACACGAATAGAACTATTGAGCAATCTTCTTTTTTTTTTTTAGAACTCGATGACTCAAATAGGAGTACATTATAGATATGCCTAATGATAGAAGCACCAGTGGTCTAGTGGTAGAATAGTACCCTGCCACGGTACAGACCCATGGTATAGACTCGGGTTTGATTCCCGGCTGGTGCATCTAGAAGAATAACAATGATGAAACTAGTGCTTGATGTGTGAAAAACTTGGGTTGTCACAATATCATCTCAATGTTTAGATGAAACGAATAGCACTATCGAGCTTTCTTCTTTTTTTTTTTTTTTAGAACTCGATGACTAAAATAGGAGTACATTATAGATATGCCTAATGATAGAAGCACCAGTGGTCTAGTGGTAGAATAGTACCCTGCCACGGTACAGACCCACGGTATAGACTCGGGTTCGATTCCCGACTGGTGTATCTAGAAGAATAGCTAATGATAGAAGCACCAGTGGTCTAGTGGTAGAATAGTACCCTGCCACGGTACAGACCCACGGTATAGACTCGGGTTCGATTCCTGACTGGTGTATCTAGAAGAATAGCTAATGATAGAAGCACCAGTTGTCTAATGGTAGAATAGTACCCTGCCACGGTACAGACCCACGGTATAGACTCGGGTTCGATTCCCGGCTGGTGCATCTAGAAGAATAGCAATGATTGAAACTAGTGCTTGATGTGAAAACTTGGGTTGTCACAATATCATCTCAATGTTTAGATGACACGAATAGCACTATTGAGCAATCTTCTTTTTTTTTTTTTAGAACTCGATGACTCAAATAGGAGTACATTATAGATATGCCTAATGATAGAAGCACCAGTGGTCTAGTGGTCGAATAGTACCCTGCCACGGTACAGACCCATGGTATAGACTCGGGTTTGATTCCCGACTGGTGCATCTAGAAGAATAACAATGATGAAACTAGTGCTTGATGTGTGAAAAACTTGGGTTGTCACAATATCATCTCAATGTTTAGATGACACGAATAACACTATCGAGCTTTCTTCTTTTTTTTTTTTTTAGAACTCGATGACTAAAATAGGAGTACATTATAGATATGCCTAATGATAGAAGCACCAGTGGTCTAGTGGTAGAATAGTACCCTGCCACGGTACAGACCCACGGTATAGACTCGGGTTCGATTCCCGACTGGTGTATCTAGAAGAATAGCTAATGATAGAAGCACCAGTTGTCTAATGGTAGAATAGTACCCTGCCACGGTACAGACCCACGGTATAGACTCGGGTTCGATTCCCGGCTGGTGCATCTAGAAGAATAGCAATGATGAAACTAGTGCTTGATGTGAAAACTTGGGTTTTCACAATATCATCTCAATGTTTAGATGACACGAATAGCACTATCGAGCTTTCTTCTTCTTTTTTTTTTTAGAACTCGATGACTAAAATAGGAGTACATTATAGATATGCCTAATGATAGAAGCACCAGTGGTCTAGTGGTAGAATAGTACCCTGCCACGGTACAGACCCACGGTATAGACTCAGGTTCGATTCCCGACTGGTGCATCTAGAAGAATAGCAATGATGAAACTAGTGCTCGATGTGAAAACTTGGGTTGTCACAATATCATCTAAATGTTTAGATGACACGAATAGCACTATTGAGCAATATTCTTTTTTTTTTTTTTAGAACTCAATGACTAAAATAGGAGTACATTATGGATATGCCTAATGATAGAAGCACCAGTGGTCTAGTGGTAGAATTGTACCTTGCCACGGTACAGACCCAGGTTCGATTCCGGGCTGGTGCATCTTGAAGAATAACAATGATGAAACTAGTACTTAATGTGTGAAAACCACATTAAAACTTGGGTTATCACAATATAATCTCAATGTTTAGATGACACGAAATAGCACTATCGAGCTTTCTACTTTGCTTTTAGAACTCGATCACTAAAATAGGAGTACATTATAGATATGCTTAATGATAGAAGCACCAGTGGTCTAGTGGTAGAATAGTACCCTGCCACGATACAGACCCACGGTATAGACTCGGGTTCGATTCCTGGCTGGTGCATCTAGAAGAATAGCAATGATGAAACTAGTGCTTGATGTGAAAACTTGGGTTGTAACAATATCAACTCAATGTTTAGATGACACGAATAGCACTATTGAGCAATCTTCTTTTTTTTTTTTTAGAACTCGATGACTAAAATAGGAGTACATTATGGATATGCCTAATGATAGAAGCACTAGTGGTCTAGTGGTAGAATAGTACCTTGCCACCGTACAGACCCGGGTTTGATTCCCGGCTGGTGCATCTTAAAGAATAACAATGATTAAACTAGGGCTTGATGTGTGAAAACTTGGGTTATCACAATATCATCTCAATGTTTAGATGACACGAATAGCACTATTGAGCAATCTTCTTTTTTTTTTTTTAGAACTCGATGACTAAAATAGGAGTACATTATGGATATGCCTAATTATAGAAGCACCAGTGGTCTAGTGGTAGAATTGTACCTTGCCACGGTACGGACCTGGGTTCGATTCCCGGCTGGTGCATCTTGAAGAGTAACAATGATGAAACTAGTGCTTGATGTGTGAAAACTTGGGTTATCACAATATCATCTCAATGTTCAGATGACACGAAATAACACTATCGAGCTTTCTACTTTTTTTTTTTAGAACTCGATGTCTAAAATAGGAGTAAATTATAGATATGCCTAATGATAGAAGCGAGTGGTCTAGTGGAAGAATAGTACCCTGCCACGGTACAAACCGGGGTTTGATTCCTGGCTGGTGCATCTTGAAGAATAGCAATGATGAAACTAGTCTTGATGTGTTAAAATTTGGGTTATCACAATATCATCACGAATAGCACTATCGAGCTTTCTACTTTTTTTTTATAGAACTCGATGACTAAAATAGGAGTACATTATAGATATGCCTAATGATAGAAGCCCACGTGGTCTAGTGGTAGAATAGTACGCTGCCACGGTATTGACCCGGGTTTGATTCCCGGCTGATGCATCTTGAAGAAATAGCAATGTTGAAACTAGTGCCTGATGTGTGAAAATTTGGGTTGTCACAATATATCATCTCAATGTTTAGATGACACGAATAGCACTATCGAGCATTCTTCTTTTTTTTTTTTAAAACTCGATGACTAAAATAGGAGTACATTATGGATATGCCTATTGATAGAAGCACCAGTGGTCTAGTGGTAGAATAGTACCCTGCCACATTATAGACCTGGGTTCGATTCCCGGCTGGTGCATCTTGAAGAATAACAATGATGAAACTAGTGCTTGATGTGTGGAAGCTCGGGTTGTCACAATATCATCCAGAATAGCACTATTGAGCTTTCTACTTTTTTTTTTAGAACTCGATGAATAAAATAGGAGTACATTATAGATATGCCTAATGATAGAAGCACCAGTGGTCTAGTGGTAGAATAGTACCCTGCCACGGTATAGACCCGGGTTTGATTCCCGGCTGGTGCACCTAGAAAGAATAGCAATGGTGAAACTAGTGCATGATGTGTGAAAAACTTGGGTTGTCACAATAATATCATCTCAATGTTTAGATGACACGAATAGCACTATCGAGCTTTCTACTTTGTTTTTTTAGAACTCGATGATGATGAAACTAGTGCTTGATGTGTGAAAACTTGGGTTGTCACAATATCATCTCAATGTTTAGATGACACGAATAGCACTATCGAGCTTTCTACTTTTTTTTTTAGAATTCGATGACTAAAATAGGAGTACATTATGGATATGCCTAATGATAGAAGCACCAGTGGTCTAGTGGTAGAATAGTACCCTGCCACGGTATGGACCTGGGTTCAATTCCCGGCTGGTGCATCTTGAAGAATAACAATGATGAAACTAGTGCTTGATGATGTGTGGAAGCTCGGGTTGTCACAATATCATCCAAAATAGCACTATTGAGCTTTCTACTTTATTTTTTAGAACTCGATGACTCAAATAGGAGTACATTATAGATATGCCTAATGATAGAAGCACCAGTGGTCTAGTGGTAGAATAGTACCTTGCCACGGTACAGACTCGGGTTAAATTTCCTACTGGTGCATCTTGAAGAATAGAAATGATGAAACTAGTGCTTGATGTGTGAAAACTTGGGTTGTCACAATATCATCTCATTGTTTAGATGACACGCATAGCACTATCGAGCTTTCTACTTTTTTTTTTAGAACTCGATGACTAAAATAAGAGTACATTATAGATATGCCTAATGATAGAAGCACCAGTGGTCTATTGTTAGAATAGTACCCTGCCATGGTACAGACCCGGGTTCGATTCCCGGCTGGTGCATCTTGAAAAATAACAAATATGAAACCTAGTGCTTGATGTGTGAAAACTCGGGTTGTCACAATATATCATCTCAATGTTTAGATGACACGAATAGCACTATCGAGCTTTCTACTTTTTTTTGGAACTCGATCACTAAAATAGGAGTACATTATAGATATGCCTAATGATAGAAGCACTCTACTTTATTTTTTAGAACTCGATCACTAAAATAGGAGTACATTATAGATATGCTTAATGATAGAAGCACCAGTGGTCTAGTGGTAGAATAGTACCCTGTGAAACTAGTGCTTGATGTGAAAACTTGGGTTTGTCACAATATATCATCTCAATGTTTAGATTACACGACACTATCGAGCTTTCTTCTTCTTCTTTTTTTTAGAACTCGATGACTAAAATAGGAGTACATTATGGATATGCCTAATAATAGAAGCACCAGTGGTCTAGTGGTTGAATAGTACCCTGCCATGGTACAGACCTGGGTTCGATTCTCGGCTGGTGCATCTTTAAGAATACTAATGATGAAACTAGTGCTTGATGTGTGGAAGCTCGGGTTGTCACAATATCATCCAAAATAGCACTATTGAGCTTTCTACTTTTTTTTTTAGAACTCGATGAATAAAATAGGAGTACATTATAGATATGCCTAATGATAGAAGCACCAGTGGTCTAGTGGTAGAATAGTACCCTGTCACGGTATGGACCTGGGTTCGATTCCCGACTGGTGCATCTTGAAGAATAACAATGATGAAACTAGTGCTTGATGTGTGGAAGCTCGGGTTGTCACAATATCATCCAGAATAGCACTATTGATCTTTCTACTTTTTTTTTTAGAACTCGATGACTCAAATAGGAGTACATTATAGATATGCCTAATGATAGAAGCACCAGTGGTCTAGTGGTAGAATAGTACCTTGCCACGGTATAGACTCGGGTTAAATTTCCGACTGGTGCATCTTGAAGAATAGAAATGATGAAACTAGTGCTTGATGTGTGAAAACTTGGGTTGTCACAATATCATCTCATTGTTTAGATGACACGGATAGCACTATCGAGCTTTCTACTTTTTTTTTTAGAACTCGATGACTAAAATAAGAGTACATTATGGATATGCCTAATGATAGAAGCACCAGTGGTCTAGTGGTAGAATAGTACTCTACCATGATACAGACCTGGGTTCGATTCTTGGCTGGTGCATCTTGAAGTGAAGAATAGCAATGATGAAACTAGTGCTTGATGTGAAAACTTGGGTTGGTCACAATTTCATCTCAATGTTTAGATGACACGAATAGCGCTATCGAGCTTTCTACTTTTTTTTTTTTTAGAACTCGATGACTAAAATAGGAGTACATTATAGATATGCCTAATGATAGAAGCACTCTACTTTATTTTTTAGAACTCGATCACTAAAATAGGAGTACATTATCTACTTTTTTTTGGAACTCGATCACTAAAATAGGAGTACATTATAGATATGCCTAATGATAGAAGCACTCTACTTTATTTTTTAGAACTCGATCACTAAAATAGGAGTACATTATAGATATGCCTAATGATAGAAGCACCGGTGGTCTAGTGGTAGAATAGTACCCTGTGAAACTAGTGCTTGATGTGAAAACTTGGGTTTGTCACAATATATCATCTCAATGTTTAGATTACACGACACGATCGAGCTTTCTTCTTCTTCTTTTTTTTAGAACTCGATGACTAAAATAGGAGTACATTATGGATATGCCTAATGATAGAAGCACCAGTGGTCTAGTGGTTGATTAATACCCTGCCACGGTACAGACCTGGGTTCGATTCTCGGCTGGTGCATCTTTAAGAATACTAATGATGAAACTAGTGCTTGATGTGAAAACTTGGGTTGGCACAATATCACCTCAAAGTTTAGATGACACGAATAGCACTATCGAGCTTTCTACTTATTTTTTAGAACTCGATGACTAAAATAGGAGTACATTATAGATATGCCTAATGATAGAAGCACCAGTGGTCTAGTGGTAGAATAGTACCCTGCCACGGTACAGACCCACGATATAGACCCACCCACGGTATAGACCCGGGTTTGATTCCCGGCTGGTGCATCTAGAAGAATAGAAATGATGAAACTAGTGCTTGATGTGTGAAAAACTTGGGTTGTCACAATATCATCTCAATGTTTAGATGACACGAATAGCACTATCGAGCTTTCTTCTTTTTTTTTTTTAGAACTCGATGACTAAAATAGGAGTACATTATAGATATGCCTAATGATAGAAGCACCAGTGGTCTAGTGGTAGAATAGTACCCTACCACGGTACAGACCCACGATATAGACTCGGGTTCGATTCCTAGCTGGGGCATCTAGAAGAATAGCAATGATGAAACTAGTGCTTGATGTGTGAAAACTTGGGTTGTCACAATATCATCTCATTGTTTTAGATGACACGGATAGCACTATCGAGCTTTCTACTTTTTTTTTTAGAACTCTATGATTAAAATAGGAGTACATTATAGATATGCCTAATGATAGAAGCACCTGTGGTCTAGTGGTAGAATAGTATCGTGCCACAGTACAGATCCGGGTTCAATTCCCAGCTGGTGCATCTTGAAAAATAACAATGATGAAACTAGTGCTTGATGTGTGAAAACTCGGGTTGTCACAATATCATCTCAATGTTTAGATGACACGAATAGTACTATCGAGCTTTCTACTTTTTTTTTTAGAACTCGATCACTAAAATAGGAGTACATTATGGATATGCCTAATGATCGAAGCACCCGTGGTCTAGTGGTAGAATAGTACCTTGCCACGGTACAGACTCGGGTTAAATTTCCGACTGGTGCATCTAGAAGAATAGCAATATGATGAAACTAGTGCTTGATGTGTGAAAACTTGGGTTGTCACAATAATCAACTCAATGTTTAGATGACACGAATAGCACTATCGAGCTTTCTTCTTCTTTTTTTTTTAGAACTCGATGACTAAAATAGGAGTACATTATGGATATGCCTAATGATAGAAGCACTAGTGGTCTAGTGGTAGAATAGTACCCTGCCACGGTACAGATATGGGTTCGATTCTCGACTGGTGGTGTGCATCTTGAAGAATAGCAATATGAATGAAACTACTAGTGCTTGATATGTGAAAGCTTGGGTTGTCACAATATCATCTCAATGTTTAGATGACACGAATAGCACTATCGAGCTTTCTTCTTTTTTTTTTTTTAGAACTCGATGACTAAAATAGGAGTACATTATGGATATGCCGAATGATAGAAGCACCAGTGGTCTAGTGGTAGAATAGTACCCTGCCACGGTACATACTCGAGTTTGATTCTCGGCCGGTGCATCTTGAAGAATTGCAATGATGAAACTAGTGCTTGATGTGAAGTCACAATATCATCTCAATGTTTAGATTACACGACGAATAGTATTGTCACGGTCCTTCATTTTTTACCGTGCAGCGTCATGATCCTGACACGACCTAAAGGGGAAATAAGTCCCATATATATTTTTCGCCCCGACTTTATGGCTTCGTCGGACCTTAGGCGAGGTTTGTCTTCGCCCGTCGGACATCGCTTGTGCGGAATCCAAGCTTTTCCAACCACACATGCCGCCTGCGCGTGCATGTTCAATCGTCTTGCGACACAACCAGCTTGCCTCTACACTAGGCCAGGTCATCTGGCTCAACCTTGCCTCTGCTCGGGCCAAGGTCTCTCAATGCAACGTCGCATCTTGTCTTGTCATCTCGATCCCCATCGACAGGGTCCATATGTCTTGACGCCATCTCGAGTCTCGGGATGTTGTCGGCCATCATGACTCGCTCGATCATGTCATCGAGAATGGGCCCGCGTGTCTTTCATCTCATTGGGACTTCCCGAACATCCATCCATCCGGGCTATATTGAGGCATAGGCCCTCACGTGCCCATGCCGAGTCATTTACGAATACCGTACCGGTTAGCGGGTGTATGTAGCAACCTCCGACACGCGGGCTGGGGCACAATACTGGCACACCCGTGCCGCCCGATACTGTCCTTGAAAAACTCATTTCAAAGGAAGTCGCCCGAGACACTCGTCTCGACACGCTCGCCCACACTGTGACACACGTATGTGCCACAGGTATCTCACTTAGGCCACAGGGCCCAGGGGTGGTGGAGAGCTAACACCATGGTACCCCCATAGTACATTCTGAGCCATTTTCAATCTACCAGGAGTAGACATGATTTTTGTGAACGATCATACGGTGTTGTGCATTGTTCGTCCGATGTCCGATTGACATCAAATTTGGCGAGCATTCATATTTCATATGGAAGGACTTAAATCCCGAACTGCATGACCAAATTCCTTTCGGAACCCCGACTTTCGAGGTTAAGGCCCGGGGCCTTACCCGGCCCTTCAACAAGCCTATCTTTGTCCCTCATGTCTATTCTGATGTCTTTGTCTTGCTTATGTCTCAACTTGTCTTTTAATGCAATGCCCACTTAGCGTGGTGGTGTGTTGGATGATGCATCGTCCTCCTCGATCGCATCATGGCACTCTTCTATATTGGCCCGCATGTGGCCGGATGGGCGTCTCTTGAGGGATGCCGCTTTGCTTGTCGCACAGTGAGGGTCACAACCTACTCTCTTCATAGTATGGTTGTGACATTCTCCCCCACTTAACTTAGTCATCGTCCTCGATGACTCACTCAGGGCACAATCGTATTATAGATTGTGACATTCTCCCCCACTTAATTTAGTCATCGTCCTCGATGACTTTCTCGGGCGCATTCGCCCCACTGATTGTGAAATTCTCCCCCACTCAATCTCGGCATCGTCCCGATGACGATCCGAACTCTTTGACTATTGTTGACTCGACTCATTGGATCTGTTTGTGTTTCATAACTATTAAGCACCTGACTATCTTTTGTCAGAATGCTCATCTTGCTGACGTCTTCCGTCAACTTGAGGACAAGTTCGAGTGGATGCTTCAGACTTCTCTTTTGTCATATGGCACCACGATCTGACTCTTGACTTGGTCAGTTGTTGGGTGAACTTGCCTCAACTTTGGCTTGCCACTATTGTTTACGGCTATCCCTCTTCGGACCTATTCTGTTGTTCGCCCATCTTGGACTCGGCACCTGAGACTCGCAACGTAGACGTGGCTATTCAGTGTTTGCCATAGCTGTGGGTGAGGCTGACTATCTCTGCAGACACTCACCAGACAACTATGGACTTTCTAAGGGGCACCTTGCCCCATCGTGGCCAACTTGGCCTCAATGTGATTATCCTCTGAGTCGTATGAACTGATGCACCTCTCGAGGTGGGGCTCGCAAGCCCAACCACGACATTGTCGCGACCACTTCTTCTATTGAGTAAGGTCAAACTCCTTGACATTCCTCTTCAGTTGTTGGCGTTACCTTTCGACCAACTCTTTGTATTTTGCCACCTTCATGTGGCTATTGCTGCATTGACACTTCTCCTCGTCTTCTTCGCAGCTTCATCTTTTGTATGTTCACTTCCAGCTTGATGTTAACTTCTCGAGCGGATACTTGTCTTGACAACTCTTGTGGAGTCATCAACCTTAGGCACAAGGTGATGACTCAAGGAATATGTGTGCTCGCATATTGGAGAATCTTTACGAGGTGAGAGGCCTAATGATTCGGGCCCTCCCCCACTTGCACTCGGCTGCCTCTGTGCAGCAAGGTCGTCCTCCCCTAAGGACTTGCATTGTACTCAATTTTCGCACTTGGCCGACGTTGTCTTTTCTTGACTCTCGGCTTCTCTACTTGTAACCACTAACACTATTCCTCTCATGTGAGTGATTCTTTGGAAGGCACCGGCATGGTGCACTCACTGTTTCATCTATCTTGCCAACTTTCAAACTACAAGCACTTGGCAAGTGAGCTTGCTTTTTCTCTAACGGGTAGAACTCCCCATAATGAAGTGTCGACACACGACACACTAATGAATTTCGGGTAGTCTTGGCTTCAACCCCCAACTGATTATAATTCTGACCGGCAACTGTCCTGCCTACTCTTGGTACTCTTGACACACTTGCAAGGTCTTCAATCAACTCTTGGGTTCATTACTCTTGACTGTCTTGTCCGACTAGACACACAAAGTGTGGCTCTGATACCAATTGTCACGATCCTACATTTTTTACCGTGCGGCGTCGTGATCCTTACACGACCACGACCAGCCTTAAGAGGAATTAAGCCCCATATATATTTTTTGCCCCGGCTTTGTGGCTTCGTCGGACCTTAGGCGAGGTTTGTCTTCGCCCGTCGGACATCGCTTGTGCGGAATCCAAGCTTGTCCAACCACACACGCCGCCTGCGCGTACATGTTCAATCGTCTTGCGACACAACCGGCTTGCCTCTACACTAGGCCAGGTCATCCGGCTCGACCTTGCTTCTGCTCGGGCTAAGGTCTCTCAATGCAACATCGCATCTTGTCTTGTCATCTCGATCCCCACCGACATGGTCCATCTGTCTTGACTCCATCCCGAGTCTCGGGATGTTGTCGGCCATCATGACTCGCTCGGTTATGTCATCGAGAATGGGCCCGCGTGTCTTTCATCTCATCGGGACTTCCCGAACATCCATCCATCTGGGCTATATTGAGGCATAGGCCCTCACGTGCCCATGCCGAGTCATTTACGAATACCGTACCGGTTAGCGGGTGTATGTAGCAACCTCCGACACGCGGGCTGGGGCACAATACTGGCACACCCGTGCCGCCCGATACTGTCCTTGAAAAACCCATTTCAAAGGAAGTCGCCCGAGACACTCGTCTCGACACGCTCGCCCACACTGTGACACACGTATGTGCCACAAGTATCTCACTTAGGCCACAGGGCCCAGGGGTGGTGGAGAGCTAACACCATGGTACCCCCATAGTACATTCTGAGCCATTTTCAATCTACCAGGAGTAGACATGATTTTTGTGAACGATCATACGGTGTTGTGCATTGTTCGTCCGATGTCCGATTGACATCAAATTTGGCGAGCATTCATATTTCATATGGAATGACTTAAATCCCGAACTGCATGACCAAATTCCTTTCGGAACCCCGACTTTCGAGGTTAAGGCCCGGGGCCTTACCCGGCCCTTCAACAAGCCTATCTTTGTCCCTCATGTCTATTCTGATGTCTTTGTCTTGCTTATGTCTCAACTTGTCTTTTAATGCAATGCCCACTTAGCGTGGTGGTGTGTGTTGGATGATGCATCGTCCTCCTCGATCGCATCATGGCACTCTTCTATATTGGCCCGCATGTGGCCGGATGGGCGTCTCTTGAGGGATGCCGCTTTGCTTGTCGCACAGTGAGGGTCACAACCTACTCTCTTCATAGTATGGTTGTGACATTCTCCCCCACTTAACTTAGTCATCGTCCTCGATGACTCACTCAGGGCACAATCGTATTATAGATTGTGACATTCTCCCCCACTTAATTTAGTCATCGTCCTCGATGACTTTCTCGGGCGCATTCGCCCCACTGATTGTGAAATTCTCCCCCACTCAATCTCGGCATCGTCCCGATGACGATCCGAACTCTTTGACTATTGTTGACTCGACTCATTGGATCTGTTTGTGTTTCATAACTATTAAGCACCTGACTATCTTTTGTCAGAATGCTCATCTTGCTGACGTCTTCCGTCAACTTGAGGACAAGTTCGAGTGGATGCTTCAGACTTCTCTTTTGTCATATGGCACCACGATCTGACTCTTGACTTGGTCAGTTGTTGGGTGAACTTGCCTCAACTTTGGCTTGCCACTATTGTTTACGGCTATCCCTCTTCGGACCTATTCTGTTGTTCGCCCATCTTGGACTCGGCACCTGAGACTCGCAACGTAGACGTGGCTATTCAGTGTTTGCCATAGCTGTGGGTGAGGCTGACTATCTCTGCAGACACTCACCAGACAACTATGGACTTTCTAAGGGGCACCTTGCCCCATCGTGGCCAACTTGGCCTCAATGTGATTATCCTCTGAGTCGTATGAACTGATGCACCTCTCGAGGTGGGGCTCGCAAGCCCAACCACGACATTGTCGCGACCACTTCTTCTATTGAGTAAGGTCAAACTCCTTGACATTCCTCTTCAGTTGTTGGCGTTACCTTTCGACCAACTCTTTGTATTTTGCCACCTTCATGTGGCTATTGCTGCATTGACACTTCTCCTCGTCTTCTTCGCAGCTTCATCTTTTGTATGTTCACTTCCAGCTTGATGTTAACTTCTCGAGCGGATACTTGTCTTGACAACTCTTGTGGAGTCATCAACCTTAGGCACAAGGTGATGACTCAAGGAATATGTGTGCTCGCATATTGGAGAATCTTTACGAGGTGAGAGGCCTAATGATTCGGGCCCTCCCCCACTTGCACTCGGCTGCCTCTGTGCAGCAAGGTCGTCCTCCCCTAAGGACTTGCATTGTACTCAATTTTCGCACTTGGCCGACGTTGTCTTTTCTTGACTCTCGGCTTCTCTACTTGTAACCACTAACACTATTCCTCTCATGTGAGTGATTCTTTGGAAGGCACCGGCATGGTGCACTCACTGTTTCATCTATCTTGCCAACTTTCAAACTACAAGCACTTGGCAAGTGAGCTTGTTTTTTCTCTAACGGGTAGAACTCCCCATAATGAAGTGTCGACACACGACACTAATGAATTTCGGGTAGTCTTGGCTTCAACCCCCAACTGATTATAATTCTGACCGGCAACTGTCCTGCCTACTCTTGGTACTCTTGACACACTTGCAAGGTCTTCAATCAACTCTTGGGTTCATTACTCTTGACTGTCTTGTCCGACTAGACACACAAAGTGTGGCTCTGATACCAATTGTCACGATCCTACATTTTTTACCGTGCGGCGTCGTGATCCTTACACGACCACGACCAGCCTTAAGAGGAATTAAGCCCCATATATATTTTTTGCCCCGGCTTTGTGGCTTCGTCGGACCTTAGGCGAGGTTTGTCTTCGCCCGTCGGACATCGCTTGTGCGGAATCCAAGCTTGTCCAACCACACACGCCGCCTGCGCGTACATGTTCAATCGTCTTGCGACACAACCGGCTTGCCTCTACACTAGGCCAGGTCATCCGGCTCGACCTTGCCTCTGCTCGGGCCAAGGTCTCTCAATGCAACATCGCATCTTGTCTTGTCATCTCGATCCCCACCGACATGCTCCATCTGTCTTGACGCCATTCCGAGTCTCGGGATGTTGTCGGCCATCATGACTCGCTCGGTTATGTCATCGAGAATGGGCCCGCGTGTCTTTCATCTCATCGGGACTTCCCGAACATCCATCCATCTGGGCTATATTGAGGCATAGGCCCTCACGTGCCCATGCCGAGTCATTTACGAATACCGTACCGGATAGCAGGTGTATGTAGCAACCTTCGACACGCGGGCTGGGGCGCAATACCGACACACCCGTGCCGCCCGGTACTGTCCTTGAAAAATCCATTTCAAAGGAAGTCGTCCGAGACACTCGTCTCGACACGAGTGATCGAGCTTTCTTCTTTTTTTTTTTTTAGAACTCGATGACTAAAATAGGAGTACATTATGGATATGCCTAATGATAGAAGCACTAGTGGTCTAGTGGTAGAATAGTACCCTGCCACGGTACAGACCCGGGTTTGATTCCCGGCTGGTGCATCTTGAAGAATAGCAATGATGAAACTAGTGCTTGATGTGAAAACTTGGGTTGTCGTCACAATATCATCTCAATGTTTAGATGACATGAATAGCACTATCGAGCTTTCTTCTTCTTCTTTTTTTTTTAGAACTCGATGACTAAAATAGGAGTACATTATGGATATGTCTAATGATAGAAGCACCAGTGGTCTAGTGGTAGAATAGTACCCTACCACGGTACAAACCCGAGTTCGATTCCCGGCTGGTGGTGCATCTTGAAGAATAGCAATGATGAAACTAGTGCTTTATGTGAAAACTTGGGTTTATCACAATATCATCTCAATGTTTAGATTACACAAATAGCATCATCGAGCTTTCTTCTTTTTTTTTTTTAGAACTCGATGACTAAAATAGGAGTACATTATAGATATGCATAAGTATTGAAGCACCAGTGGTCTAGTGGTAGAATAGTACTCTGCCACGGTACAGACCTGAGTTCAATTCCAAGCTGGTGCATCTTGAAGAATAGCAATG
Source organism: Cucurbita ficifolia (assembly GCA_033971965.1). NCBI lineage: Eukaryota > Viridiplantae > Streptophyta > Magnoliopsida > Cucurbitales > Cucurbitaceae > Cucurbita > Cucurbita ficifolia. The sequence goes on from CM066974.1 coordinate 5,945,083, forward strand.
ATGAAACTAGTGCTTGATGTGAAAACTTGGGGTTTGTCACAATATCATCTCAATGAAGATGACACGAATAGCACTATTGAGCTTTTTTTTTTTTTTTTTTTTTTAGAACTCGATGACTAAAATAGGAGTACATTATAGATATGGCTAATGATAGAAGCCCTAGTGGTCTAGTGGTAGAATAGTACTCTGCCACGGAACAGACCCGTGTTCGATTCCCGGATGGTGCATCTTGAAGAATAGCTACACGAATAGCACTATCGAGCTTTCTTCTTTTTTTTTAGAACTCGATTCCTAAAATAGGAGTACATTATAGATATGCCTAATGATAGAAGCACCCGTGGTCTAGTGGTAGAATAGTACCCTGCCACGATACAGACCCGGGTTTGATTCTCGGCTGGTGCATCTTGAAGAATATCAATAATGAAACTAGTGCTTGATGTGTGGAAAACTTGGGTTGTCACAATATCATCTCAATGTTTTAGATGACACGAATAAAATAAATTGTCTCCATTAGAAACTTCGCCTGCCTAATGGATATACGCGTCCCTACCCACATGATGGAATAGGGGTATCCCCCAATGCATGAGCACACATAATGCATGAGGTCCCAACATTTTTTCGTTTTCATTATCATTTAATACAACCCCGTTAGCATTCTGTACATATCATTATCGTTTCAGATATCGTTCATCATTCATATCATATTGTTTCTCATTCTTCAGTTCTCATATCATACATAATTCTAACGGGGTTATATTTCATGTCATTCATATCATGTTGTATACACACAATTTAAGAGACATAACATAACGTTCTATGCTTTTTAACATAACATTTCATCATATACTTATCATATTGTATCACAATGTATCATATCATAAACATGTCAATTTATCACATATCTCGTACCATAACATATTTCATATCATTTTCATATCATATGACAACATATATATATATTCGTCATCTACATGTCGTATCATAATCATAACATGTTGTAAACACTCCGTCGTCATATCGTTCCCTAACTTATCATAGCCTTAAGTTTGATTTTGTCCTTTGTATCCAAGTCAACCTGTATGAACCATTTTGTCCTTTGTATCCAAGTCAACCTATATGAACCATGACATCAATTTCAATTTCAATTTTCTAAATTTTACAATGGTCATGTGTTGGATTTCATGTGAACATGAGAGACTTTACGAGTAGAGTCTTAGAATGTTGTATATATATATAATGCTATTTTTACTACCTATCTTATTTTTTATTCGGTCTGTGGTAGGGAATGTATTGTTATAAAATTTAATGGAGTTTCTTGCCTCATATTTACAGTTTTATTTTTAAATTATGTTCACCAAATCTTTCCTCAATCTTCCCTCCTCATTTCTGTAATTATTTTAAACATATTTTCATTCCCTAAACAATATTACTCCTCCTACATTTATTTTGTAAACATATATTATTGGCCCATTAAAAATTTTGATAATCGATTCTTACTTCCAATATTTTCTTCCCCATTATTTCTTTTTTTTATTTTATATTATTTTATAGAATTGCCAACTAAAATTTTATTAATTACTAGCAAAAAAAAATTTAATTAATTGGATATGAGAATGAGATATTGAATAAAGGAAAGAAGATTTGACTAACTTAATTTCTGTAACCATAAATATAAAGGATAAGGAAATATGAGATAGAATTTACGGTAATAACAGACTAAGAATGAGATATTGGATAAAGGAAAGAAGATTTGACTAACTTAATTGTGGAACGATGAATATAAAGGATAATGAAATCTGAGATCGAATTTACCATAATAACAAACCAAAATCTTAAATCTGCATCATACCTGCTTCTGTTCAAGGCCATTTTACTCTTTCTCAGATCTGCCATTTTTCTTGTTTATTTTTGGATGAATTGTGATATTGTACGATGGGTTGAGGAGAGAGGATGAGGTTGGATGGAAGGTAAATTTTATTGTATTTTTTATTTTGTTAAGTAATCTTTTTATTTATTTATTTATTATTATTATTATTATTATTTTGACGTATACTTTTTTTTAATTATTTTTATTTGTTTATTTAATTTTTTTTTGGGTTATTACACATTCACTTGTTTTAATCATTTCCAAAACAAACCTAAACTTATGATATCTCTTACTCCTTTATCTAAAATTTCAAGACCTTTGAGTTCGAGTTCGAGCTTAAGAGTTGTGTCGAGCAAAGCTTCCATCGAAACGCATATGATTATTTTCAAACTGACTGCTTTGTTCGAATCACAACACCTTTTAGGAGCATCCCTTTCTTCCACATCCCTCCTTCGTATTCATACATGCCGAACTCGATCTCGCCACCATTCTTGTGATCAACCACGAAATCGCCTATTGGAATCTCGAACCACTGCCCTCGTGGCCTCTTCTCCAAGTCTTCTTTATGCTCGTTCTTGCTCCCATCTGGCTTCTTAAGTCTAATGTTCACTGGAACATCCCATCCGTAGGCTAGATCTGTGATCATTACCACAAATGCTGCTTCGTACAAAACCCCTGGTGAGAGTTCACATGTCTTTATCTTCCCATGGATTTCAAGCCAACATACTTTTATGAGTTCAACGATTTCGATTGTATTGCTGCACGTTCGGGTTTAATGACGATTTAACACATCGTTACAACAACAAATTCCATATGAGAAACTTTTGAATGAATAAATAAAATGTTACCTCAGCTCTTCCAAGGATTTCCATATCCAATACATGCTCTCCTCGACCCAAGTTATGGAGAGAGCTCTTGGAAATAACATGAAACAGTTACCGTTCGACTCCTTATCTAACCAATATTTCTGCATTCAAAGAAATCAAAATCTAGTAGATTTTTAAATTTTTAATTTTGTGTCTAAATTTTTTTTAAAATTTTAATTTGGAGCATAATCTTTTATAATAAATGCAAAATTAAATGAAAATAAATGAATCAAGTCTCCGTCCCTACAAAAATAAATGAAAATTTTTGGAGGGATAAAAATTAAAATAGGAGGCAAGGATGAAGATGAGGATGGCTTCTCCGTCCCCCTCCCCCTTGTCCGAGGGACATCTCTCATTTTATCTACTTGAAATACGAGTATTTTTTGTTTAGTTCATGGTCGACTCAAACCCTAAAATAGTAAATTAACACCATTGCCAAAATAAATATGATAGCAAACCAAAACTAATAATTAGGACAAAATTAAAGCTTCTTTACAATACAACAACTAAAAAGTCTTATATAATCAACTAATTATCTCATCTTTGTTCATCAAAACCAATAATTAGTACCTTTTTTAGTTAAAAAAATTACACTTAATTATTTCACTTGCCTTAGTTCCTTTGTTCAATAAGATCCCAGCATGGAGTTGATCACGAAGCTTATCCAAGGAAGACCTATCCAACGCCATATCTGCATCTTTCAAGATAGCTTCCAAGCCATGCTCCAGCTTTACCTCTGCGCCTAAGTTTCCTTTCACCGCCTTCCCCTTGTCATGCCCATCGCTTCCTGTGACAGCGCTTGCAGCGGCTGGGCGCTCCTGCACCTGCCCATCCTGCTCTGCCGACCACCCTGACCCCATGTCTTCAATCTCACACTCTGTCCAAAACCTTGGGGTTTCACAACTGGTTTTATAGCCTTCAATTCCTATTATTATTATTATTATTATTATTTCTTTTCAAGGGAATTTGTTCTCTTTTTTTTTTATTTATTTATTAAAATTTAAAGGCCGAATCTTGAATTTCAACCATTCATGTATTATCAAAGTTCTATTGAATTGAAACCCATATTCTTAAAAAGTTGAACTTTATTCCATTATTCTTTAAAAAAAATAAAAAATAAAAAGACAAGATGGGGTTTGAATAAAGCATCTCCAAATGCTTTAGTGCAATGTGATGAGATAAGGTGGTGAGCTGAAATGATGCTCTTTAAATTTGCTTCCAACCCATGAAATGCAATTTCTAAGAACCCTTGTGATTGTGATTGTTAGGGATGATGTTGAGGATTTGAATTAAAATGATTTGACTATTTCGACCCTAGGTCTGATTTAATTATCTTAACAATTATCTCATAAACGGATGAAAGAAATGCATTCAGTTACTCGTGATACTACACACATACGTGTTGACTCACGTAGCTTTATGAACGCATTCAGTTTAAGTAGTTTTGTTGTAATATCTGCAAATTGTTCTTGTGTGACACAATGCTCAAACTCAATAACTCTATCTCTAGTCAAATCATGCAAGAAATTAAACCTTATATCAATGTGTTTGCTGTTTGCTGTGTCCATGCATGATTGCATTCTTGGATAGCTTAATGGTAGAACTATTATCACATAACATAGTGATACATTTGTCTTGAAAATGACTAAATTCTTTTAATACTCTCTTCATCCGTACCCTTGACAAGCACAAGAGAGGCAACTGCTACAAACTCTGCTTCGCTAGTTGACAAAGTAACTACATATTGTTTTTTTTTTTAGGACCAAAACACAGCTCCTTCAATTCCTTCACTGAGTAAAAACACATAACTAGAAGTGTTTTTCTTGTCACGTAGATCTATATCTCATGCATAATCAATGTAAGTATATGCTATCAACTCTCTATTGCCCCTTTAAGTTACTTCACGGAGTAAAAACGCATAACTAGGAGTGGTTTTCATGTTATGTAGATCTACATCTCATGCATAATCAATGTAAGTATATGCTATCAACTCTCTATTGCCCCTTTAAGTTACTTCACGGAGTAAAAACGCATAACCAGGAGTGGTTTTCATGTTATGTAGATCTACATCTCATGCATAATCAATGTAAGTATATGCTATCAACTCTCTATTGCCCTTTTTAGATAAAGGACTCCCGTATAAGTATAATAAAAGATCTCATTCTATGAACTTGGTTTGTGAACAAGAATCTCATGAAACATCCTTTATAATAACGAAACCGAGTGGCAAAATGAAAAGGGGAGTTGGTGATACTCGACCTAGCCATTCTCACCGCCCCATTCCATATATTCCCTAAACAAGGATTCTACAAATACTTTAATTCAACGTTGTAATGCTGTTTCCAAATGTCGGCTGATTTGATTTATTGTGTCTTATTTATGTCTCCACTTTCATTAAAAATCTCGAAAGAATCTCTGTGGTGTACTAAAAAAACAACGATTTGTCAGCATCTAGTTCTGTAATACAAAATTTATAGCTGAGGTCGGTAGTTTTGGGGTAAGCTGGAGGGAGGAAACAAAAAGATGCGAAAGGTGCCACTTTTCGAGCTGGTGAGTCATTAACAATGTGCTATATTCGGACTATATAGTATCGTAAATAAACTTTAAGATTGATCTCTTGAATGAATGCAATATCGTAAGTGAAATTTGACTTTGTTAAAGTTGAGCATAGGGAATAATTAGCTCACGGGAGCTTCACAACATTAGATTAAACTTATACAGTTGGAATGTCGAAAGGCTAAGTTCGATGAAATTGTTTGATGCATGAATAACGCGCATTCTATCGTAACAGTTCAAGTCCACCACCAGCAAATATTATCTATTTTGGCCCGTTACGTATTTAAAACGCGTCTACTAGAGAGAAGTTTCCACATCCTTTATAAAAAATGTTTTGTTCACCTCTCTAACCGATTAAGATCTCACAATCCACCCCCTTTAGGGGCTCAACATCCTCGCTGATACACTATCCGGTGTCTAGCTTTGATATTGTCAATAGAATACGTGTTATTAACACACCACATCGGTTGGAGAAGAGAACGAAACATTTCTTATAAGTATGTGGAAACTTCTCCCTAGCAGATATTGTCCACTTTGGTCACTACGTATCGCCGTCAGCCTCACAGTTTTAAAACACGTGTGTTAGAGAGAGGTTTCCACACTCTTATGAAAAAATATTTCGCTTTCTTCTCCAACCGATATAAGATCTCACATCTATAGACTTAATTACATGAGATTGAAAATGACTAGGTATGTTGCATGAATGTGCGTATGTTAAATGAGATACCATGAACATAATTATGTTTATGTTTTACCCGACACCATAAATATGATTTTGAACATGCTATACAAAAGACCATGATTATGAATGCACTTCGTGAAATGACGAAATCATAAAATGCATGGAAATGTTATTATACATCATATCACTGGACTAATGATTATGAATGTGGGACCTCATGCATATTGTATGTTCATATAGTCATATGCATATTGTATGTTCATATAGTCATGGATTACTTCTCCAGTTATGTAATGTGTGGATGCATACGCTCATGATATTATTCTTGTTCCTTTCTTTTTCGTCGGTTTCAATAGTGGAGCGTGTGCTTACTCATAATCAAGCCTAGTGGTATATTAATGAGCTTGCCTAGTGAGCCCACGTGTATCTGCATAGATCGTATGTAGATAAGTACTGCACATCCAACCATACCCGAAAATAATTGTATATATTGACACAAATTTGAAATATCAACCATTAAACTTGTACTTTGACCTAATTATTTGATTATTTAGATAAGTATGTTATTTTATTCATAATGTTTTTTTAACTTTCGAATAAACGTACAACTCGTAGCTACTTTTAAAAAAATATTAATAATTTTTCTCTTAGAAATACTCGACTATTAATAAATCTTGCAAATTTATAATATGACACTTAATTATTTATAACCCTACTATACATGACTGTCAAATCCCATGATTCTAACGAGATGCTTAACTAGTTGACCTTCTCTACAAATGCATGATGAATCTTGAGTCCTCCCTTCCACCTCCCGCTCCAAACCTCATACATTCCAAAGTAGAGACGGTTGTCTCCCGGTGAGCTAGACGGAGGTTTCACAGGGATAACGAGATCCTCCTCCGGCATGTCGAAGTTCTTCTCTTTCGTGTCGAGGCACACCTTCTTATACACGAACTTTCCAGCCTTCCCAATCTTGGCCATTATGTAAACTTCACACCCTTTCCATCCAAAAGCCGCCGCCGTCATGGATAGGTTGAACCCAACTTTGTAGCTTTTTCCAGCCTCCACATTGTCCGTCGAGCATGTCACCTCCAACCACGACACTTGCAGCAGCTCAGCAGCTGAGTCCTTCGTCCTGTAGAGTAATGGAAATGAGGTTTAAAATGTGGAGGTGGGGAAGAAAGAGAAAGAAGGAGAGCGGCTTACGGGGTTCGAGATTGAGGAGGCAAGCGCCAATAGCGGGTGTCGTTGCCCCACGTGATGGTGAAGCCTTTCGGATAAATTAAGGTCTTCTGGTTCTGTGGAAATTGAGTTAACAAAGAAAGATATCGTTTATTGTATGATATTGTCCACTTTGAGAATAACAGCCTCTCCCACTTCTTCTCTAGAGTCCTCGAACAAAGTACACTCTTTGTTCGATACTTGAGGATTCTATTGACATAACTAAGTCAAGGGTATAGACATGATACTATGTTAGGAATCACGACTCTCTACAATGATATGATATTATCCACTTTGAGCATAAGCTATGATCATTCCCTAAACTAGCCCAGTAAGACGGTGGAAGGAAGAGTTCATATGGTGAGAGGGTTGTGTAAGTACCTTCATCTTTTCTGTGGCCTTTGGGTCTCCCTTGCTGTGAGGTGATGAATACAAAACTCCAACCATGTTTGCGGTATTTTTTTTTTTCTTTCTCTGAAAGATAACGGTGGGAGTGGAGATGAATTGATGCTTTTTATAGCCATTTGGGAGGAGATTTATTTTTTATTATTATTATTTTTTATTATTATTAATGGAGAAAGAATAAGAATAAATAAAAAAGAAAGTAAATTAGGCTAATAAAAACAAAGTTGAATTTTGTATTTTGTTTTAAAAAATATGTTTAAAACTAAATTGGGATGAAAATAATTTATATTTTATTTCAAAATACCTTTTAATGACTTCAATTATTTTAAAAAAAATTTAAAATATTTTATCAAATTGTCAGTCAGAGGTAAACAGATGATTTCTATCTATATTTTGATACTAATAACTTTTTAAATTTTTTTTTATAAAAATTAAGAATATTAATGTTTCTTTTAATACTTCATGGATATTTTTTTTAGTGTGGTATTAACGACAATGATATTTTTCAAACATTTTACAAAGTTTAATTAACGATATCAGTATTTTGAAACTTTTTCTTTAAAGTTAAAAGATATTATTAAAATTTATAAAAGTTTAAAAATATTTTAATGAATTTGTAAAAATTTATAGAATAATAATGAAAATATTGGGTATATTTATAAAATCATGTAAAATGGAGAAGCTCGTCAAAAGTATTTGAATTAATAATAATAATAATAAAGCATTTGATATGAATAGAGTTTCTTTAAAATGTTTTTTTTTATTTCTTCTATATTTTTAGTTTTTATATGATAAATTCAAAATACCAATTAACCCATATTAACGAACGTGTCAAATATACCCTAATCTATCGGCTTATAAATTTAGTTTCTCGTACAATTTCGAGAATCAAAATAGGCGTCATTTTTTTATAATTTCTGAATTTTGTTATAAAAATTTTAAACGATGATTTATTTTTTAAAATATCGTAATTCTTTACACAGTTCACGAATGAGTTTTTTTTGAAGTACGAAAGAAAAAATATAACATTAGATACTCTAAGTTCATATACCGTTACTTTATTTTGGATCTTATTTCATTTTATTCCCTTCATTTAATATATAAAGTGCATGAATTTAATATATAGGAATAAAAAAAAATAGATGCTATATTACATATAATTATATTTGGAGTTGTCTGTCCTAAAATGAAATAATTATAAATAAATAATAAAATTAAACTTTTAACTTAGGCCGCTAATTTATTAAGGAAACCTTTATTTGAGAATGTTCTAGAAATCGAATAATTATTGTACTCCATAAATTACCATTTTTTTTTTTTTTACTTTTTAAATTAAAGAGTTAACTATTATGAATAACAATCATGGTTAAAACATAACTTTGAAGAAATTAGAGTGCTCAAAGGAAGTCTACACTATGTATACATTAGCACGGGATAACATCATAGGATTTCGATCCTATTATGTTGGCTTTTGGGATCGGAGTAATGATTAACAGAGACAGTCGAGAGCATTTGTATTTCATAGTCAGAGGTAAAATTCTTGGATTTATGAAAGACGAACAACTGTGAAAGCATTTGCCAAGAATGTTTTCATTAATCAAGAACGAAAGTTGGGGGCTCGAAGACGATTAGATACCGTCCTAGTCTCAACCATAAACGATGTCGATCAGGGATTAGTGAATATTGCTTTAAGGACTCCGCCAACACCTTATGAGAAATCAAAGTCTTTGGGTTCCGGGGGAGTATGGTGGCAAGGCTGAAACTTAAAGGAATTGACGAAAGGGCACCACCAGGAGTGGCTTGCACAACACCAGGAGTAGGAGCCTGCGATTCTACGAGTAGTGGTGTATGACTTAATTTTTGACTCAACAAACGGGGAAGCCTACTAACTACTATGCAGGTCCAGACATGGCCAGTTAGGCCAGGAAAGTTTGAAGATATGTCTTTAAGGTGATGTTTGCTTATGTGTCGGCTACACGTTGGATGAAGTGAATAAAGGAGGGGATTTAAATTCGTCGAGAAAATTATATAAAATCCTATGATTGAGCCACCCAAAAAAGGTGCACTTTATTGGTATAAGTACTAACTTTCAATTCTTTTCGACATTTCTTAGTCATCATATTCTCAAGATTGCTCTCTTTCAGATGTAATTTTGGTTCACTCACGTACCTCTCCTTTACTCTGGTGTCACAAGACATTAATGAACGCTGCAACATGATCTCATGTTTTCCTCCATAAGGTGGGATGCCCTACCCATGTTTCTTTGTAAAATGTCAAGATTCTGACTATTATATACGTGCATGAGTTAGGACTAAGACCTATGCATTATGTATAGAGTGGAAGTGGATAGCTCAATGTGATCCGCTCTCCTTAAACCCGCAAGGAGTGAGTGATCATACCAGTGTTAATGAGGTTCTAAGAACCTAAGAACTTAAAACCTTAAGACCAAGGTTCTCAAAATAGAACCATAGCTTATGAGCTCATACCCTTTGTGCCAGGTCCTTAAAACAGAATCATGCTAATGAACTCAAAACCCCAAGACCTTGTAACAAAACTAGGTTATCTACTCCGAACTCATGCCAGAGCCTAAAGACAAAGACATGTCTTATGATCAAGATAAGAGTGTGGTACCCTAGCTTTTAAGAGCTTGTAGTCTTACCATTTTTACTATATTCTCTCCTTGATGTATGGATTGTAAAATATCACAAACTATCTGGCTCCTTGATGTATGGATTGTAAAATATCACAAACTATCTGGCTCCTTGATGTATGGATTGTAAAATATCACAAACTAGTAGTTGTGTGCGATCTCATATCAGTTGGAGAGGGAAACGAAACATTCCTTATAAGGGGTGGAAACCTCTCCCTAATAGATGCATTTTAAAATCTTGAGGGGAAACCCTCAAATAGAAAGCCCAAGAAAGACAATATCTACTAGCGGTAGGTTTGAGCTATTACAAATTATTAAATATTCTTTCAAAGATTTCTTGATCCTGATAATATTAAATATTCCGAGTGAGAGAGATCCTGATAATAAAATGACTAAGAAATGATGTTGTCCTCTTTAGGCTTTCCCCTTCGAGTTTTCCCTCACCCTTATAAAGAATACTTTGGCTTTCCCCTTCGAGTTTTCCCTCACCCTTATAAAGAATACTTTGTTCCCCTCTCCAACCGATGTGGAATCTCACAACTCAGCCCCCTTCGAGAACCAGCGTCCTCACTGGCACTCGTTTCTCTCTCTAATCAATGTGGGATCTCACAAACTACCTCCCTTCAGGGTCCAGCGTCCTCCTTGACACATCGCCCAGTGTCCACCACCCTTTGGGGTCCAGTGTTCTCGTTCGTACACCATCCGATGTCCACCCCCTTCGTGACTTAGTGTCCTCGCTGGCACACCACCCAGTGTCTGGCTCTGATATCATTTGTAATAGCTCAAGTCCACTGCTAGCAGATAGTGTATTCTTTGAGTTTTCCCTTTCGAGCTTTTCCTCAAGGTTTTTAAAGCACGTCTGCTAAGGAGGGGTTTCCACACCCTTATAAAGAATGTTTCGTACCTCTCTCAACCAATGTGGGATCTCACAAATGATTAAAAGAATTAAAAGTTATTATCTATATTAATAAGGTGGCTCAATCATAGGAACTCCAAAATTAAGCGCGTTTTCCTTGAAACAATTCTATATTGGGTGACCTAGGAATTTTTCTTGGAAACATGTGAATGAGGACAAAATATGTTCAAAAGACCCGTGTTAATCTATAGGGAGATAGTTTTCACTTTTAGAACTGAGAAGTAACGTGACCATGTCGAAGGAGATGATGGGAATGTCAACGCCATTCAAATTCTGAATTCTGAACATAGGACGTACTTTTTTACTTCTAGATTTGAGTTTCTTTGTTGTGCTATCAGTGCTTTCAAAATCTAATCGAAGTTGTGAAAATCATAAACTAGATTAATTTTTTCTTTGGATTTTGATGGTAGTTTAACCATTTGAATTTCTAATCTTTCTAGAGGGCAAGAAATTCTTCTAGTGTGGCAGAGCTGAAGCAAGTTTCATGGCTTGAAGTGACATGTTCAAGAGATAAAGTAGGGTTCCATGATGCGTTCATTAATATTATAGATATGAAAATCTATCTCTTATAGTTTATAAATATTAGTTTCATTGAATAACTCTAGAAGTTAAATGATCATATTTCTAATAGCATCGTTAACTTTCAGCCAGATCATGATTGATAAGAAAGATAATAATGTGACCAAATACAAATAGAAGTGGTGCGGAATCATTTCATACTACCTTAGTCTTAGAGCACATGATCTTCTTGATCAACTCATGTTCTTGAGAGCAGTAGATGCAGCTGCCAAGTCTTCTGCTGTTACCGGTTTGTGCAACTGCAGCCATAAACAAAATTCCAGGAGTTGGGAAACTTGAGGAAATAAATTTATGAATGGAGAAGACAAACAAGTTATACAAGAATGCTAAATTCTTCAAAGATCAGTCATAATAAATGTTATAAACAATATGCACAAACATTGGAGTTGCCCACATCAGTTGGAGAAGGAAACGAAGCATTCTTTATAAGGGTGTGGAGACCTCTACCTAGCAAACACGTTTTAAAAACCTTGAGGGAAAACCCGAAAGGGAAAGCTCAAAGAGGACAATATCTGCTAGCGATGAGTTTGGGCTGTTACAATAACAAACCTAAAACCTAATATATTTGATAAAAAAGAAACGCCCACTTCTTCTACATTTCTTAATTGCAAGTTTAAAGCTTGTATGAAACTATTCTCAATTCTCAAAGCAGTTCAGTACTTGGATTCAGAAAAAACGTAAACAGGACATGTGAATATATCTAGAGCCAAAATTATTAATCATTTAGTGTGTGTTGATCATACTGCTTGTGCAACGGTCAGCCAGTGAAAAGAACGCTGGAACGTATCATCTTGTGTTGGTAGGGTGTCATGGTTCCAATATGTAATGTTCTCAAATTTGGCCTTCACTTGCCAAGAGCTCGAGTCCTGAGACTCTTCAGAAGCTTTTCTCTTTCCAAGACTTTTCCTCCCTAGCACGTAGCCTGAAGAACAACATTTACAGATAGATATAGATCCTTTAGTTCAAAATGGTTAAATGAATTGTGGAAGAAATTTATATCAATATTGGCTATGGTTGCCTTAGTGCGGAAGTTCACTTTAACGGCTCAAACCCACCGCTAGTAGATATTGTCCTCTTTAGACTTTCCCTTTCAGGCTTTCCCTCACGGTTTTAAAAACCATGAGGTTGTCAAAATCGTGAGGTTGGCAACGCCAAAGCGGACAATATCTGCTAGCCGTGGAATTGGAACATCTTTTTTTAACGACAGAAAACATATACATTAACTCAAAAGGATAGAAGATTAGATATCCTCGTATCCATTCAAACAAAGGCCCTTAATATAGATACTTTCCAATTGGCTAGAATTACAAACACAAAAAGGGATAGTTACAAAACTGTTCTTATATAGCAGCCTAATAACCAAAAGAGACGTGAAAATCTATAGTTCTTTCATACCAAATCTCCTAACAAGAAAACAAACATATCGTCTTCATACTAAATGAGAAGGTTCAAGTTGTCTCTTTTCCTGTTATCTCTTCTTCAAAACGTTCATGAATGCAAAACAAGGAATGCGAACAGGGAAACTTGCCCATGTATGAGCTAATCTTTAGTTAAAGAGAATACCAAATGAAGTTTTTCAAAATAACCATTATGAAAAAAATCAGCTGAAGGAGCTAAGGAGAAAGAAAGACTAAGAATTATAGGAATGGCTTCTTTTCTTCACAAAACATAAGCAGGATGCATGTTGAAATTCCTTCAAAATATATCCAGGCGTATTATAAGTGAAATAAGAACATCAATCACAAAATAGCCTATGAATTATACGGAATGTGAGATCCCACATCGATGGGAGAGGAGAAAGACATTGATTGGAGAGGGGAACGAGTTGTTGGGAGTGAGTCCCACATTGGCTAATTTAGGGAATGATCATGGGTTTATAAGTAAAGGAATACATCTCCATTGGTATGAGGCCTTTTGGGGAAGCCCAAAGCAAATCCATGAGAGCTTATGCTCAAAGTGGACAATATCATACCATTGTGGAGATCCGTGATTCCTAACACCAGTGTCAGCGAGGACGCTGGGTCCTGAAGAGGGGTGGATTGTGAGAGAAAGAAGAAGCATTTTTTATAAGGGTGTGGAAACCTCTCCCTAGCAGACGAGTTTTAAAAACATTGAGGGAAGCTCGAAAGGGAAAACCCAAAGAGGACAATACCTGCTAACGGTGGGTTTCGGCTCTTACCAGAAAGCCCTCCACCATTTGTCTCAGTGAATCCCATTCAACCCACATATGAGACGAACAGTTGCAGCCAAGTCTTAGAACAAGAACTACCAGTATGTTTAATTTCTGCTTATTTGAATTCATAGCCAATAGAAATGGGTCTTGAAACTATTTCCATATCAGATATCAACTAAATGAATTCAAACAGGTGAATGAAAACATGCACAATTTTAAGGAAGCCAGTTTTGAGTATGCTTGAAATTGGAATAAACTTCATTTGATAATCTAATGTCAGCAAGCCATCTGTGTTTGATATATGGCTTTTGATGAGCTCTACTGGTTTGTTAGAAAAATATTGTTTAAGACAAGACAAGACCCTATGAATACCTTGTTAGGAATTACGACACTCCACAATGGTATGATATTGTCCACTTTGAGCATAAGCTCTCATGACTTTTCTTTTGGTTTCCCCAAAAGGCCTTATACCAATGGAGACAGTGTTCCTTACTTATAAACTCATGATCTTTCTCTTAATTAGTCAATGTGGGACTACTCCTTTCAATAATCCTCAGCAATCCTCCCCTTGAACAAAGTACACCATATAGCCTCCCTTGAGGTCTATGGAGCCCTCGAATACCCTCCCCTTAGTCAAGGCTCGACTCCTTCTCTGGAGCCCTCAAACAAAGTACACCTTTTGTTCCACACTTGAGTCACTTTTGACTACATCTTCGAGGCTCACAACTTCTTTGTTCGACCTTTGAGGATTCTATTGACATGGCTAAGTTAAGGACATGGCTCTGATACCATGTTAGGAACCACGACTCTCCACAATCGTATGATATTGTTCACTTTGAGTATAAGCTCTCATGGTTTTGCTTTTAGTTTCCCCAAAAGGCCTCATACCAATGGGGATAGTATTCCTTACTTATAAACTCATTAATTAGCCAACGTGGAACTACTCCTTTCAATAATCCTCAATATAGAGAGAGCATAAAGATTCCACTTTAAAATCAAAATATTCAAGCACAACCAAAAACATCCAACAAAGCTAGAAAAACTAGTGCTCACAACAGCAACATTTTCGAATCACAGAAAAAACTAGTGCTCACAACAGCAACATTTTCGAATCACAGAAATGTTCATAGCTACCCCAAAATGATGTTTCTAAAAAATAGAAACTCAACTAATATGGAGATGTCAAGTTTGTGATTTACTTGGTTAATCTAACAGCCCAAGCCCAAGCCCATCGCTAGCAGATATTGTCCACTTTAGTCCGTTACGTATCGCCATCAGTCTCACAGTTTTAAAACGCGTCTACTAGGGAGAGCTTTCCACATCCTTATAAGGAATGCTTTGTTCCTCTTTCCAACCAATGTGGGATCTCACAATCCACCCTTCTTGGGGGTCCAGCGTCCTCACTGACACGCCGCCCAGTGTCTGCTAGCTCTGATACCATTAGTAACAGCCCAAGTCCACCACTAGCAGATACTGTCCGCTTTAGCCCGTTAGGTATTGCCGTCAACCTCACGGTTACAAAACGCGTCTTCTAGGGAGAGGTTTCCACATCCTTCTAATGAATGCTTTGTTCCTCTCTCCAGCCAGCCAACGGGATCTCAAAGAAGTATTGCACAATACAAGTAGAGAACGACAACAAAGAAGATGCAATTGTCAATGAACTAAGAACTGAAAGCATTTTATGTTACCAGAGTAGCCTTCCGGAAGGGAAATGGTAGCTCCCTGCAACTTTCTTCCTCTGAAATAAGCATTCTGAACGCTCAAACCATCAACCTCAGTTCCTTGAATAGAAAGAAAAGAAGAATGAAAAGGAGACTATTCAGTAAACTACAAACAAATTGCCGAAGCGTATGAAACGGACAAGGAGAAACAGCGAAAAGTAGGGCATTACCAGTGGATTTAGGTTTAAAATACTGAGAAACAGAGCAAGGACCATCGAATTTAATGGCACACGGAAGCTGATGGACTTTACCACTGAGATCGACAGCTCCAGAGTCGCTCCCAAAATCAAAATCCACGATTGCTTCCCCTTTCCTCTCGTTTTCAGAATCCATTTGATCAATTGTGAAGCAACCCCAAATTCAAAAACCCTAAACCCACGTTGATGCTTCGGATTTCGAGAGAGGAAATTCAACTGACCATTTCTTCCCGCTTTTTTGAGCACTGAGAATCGATTATTGTCCAAGATTTCCCGCTCGAAGTTATCCTGATTGTTAATTGTTAAGCATCAAATCATAAATTTTTATTTTTGCACCCAAAAAAATTCATAGATTAAATTAAAACATTTTTAGGCATTCAATTTTGTTTGGTAGAAAACAAGAGAAAAAAATTCAAAGATAAAACCAATATTTTTTTCTCATTTTTCTCTCAAATTCGATGGTTAATTCATGTAATTTTAATTAATAAGTCAAAATTTTGGTTTAAAACTTATTTTGATTTCAATGGGATCAATCTCAGCTATAACACTGTCTTATCCACTTAACCACATCAAAAGCCACAAATTCCGCCACATTTTCATTATATTTAAATTAAAAGATAAAGTTCAATTTAGAATGGATTCAAATAATATTGTTTAAGGGCAAACCAAGATTCAAAAAAATGTTTTATCATAGTATTCGATAACTCGAAGGACCTAAAGAGTTCAACCCAATTTGTAGAGTTGGCTCGATTATCAAATTATTTGGATTGCATTGAGTTCAAATATATATATATATTATGAGTTAAGTTGTTTCATGGGTTCACTTAAAATTAGTTTGGAGGAGAATTTATCAATAATTTTAAGAAAAAAAAATCTTAAGAATATATAATTATATTTAATTCTATAATTATTTTTTCGGTTTTTTATTCTCGGAACAACTCTACATTTTTAGAAGGTAATTTTTCAAAGGTTGAAATTGAGTTGCAAAAGTGATTTTAGCCCAAGTAGAGGCAAGGTCAAGCTCAATGACTTAACCTAAGGCAGAGGCAATATGTGTGACTAAACAAGATTGTGTTAGATTGGCGAAGGCAAATCTCACCTAAGGTTCAAAGTTACAAACACGAACAAAAAATGTGAATGGGGCTTGAATTCCCCTCAAAGCTTGTTATGAGTATGTCATGACGCTGCACGGTTGAAAATGTACAATCATGACACTCCTTCCAAATCTACTTGGGACTCGCTATTCGTTTGAAAATAAAGCAAATGCTTATAAATTCTTTGGGACAGTATTTCAATATATAAGTAACAAAAAGAATTATGGAAATTTTGGATGAGTCTAGTTTCATCCACTTAAAAAGAAAAAAAAATCGTCAAAATGATCATAGCTTAGCATTAATTCATCAGGTTTACACTAAAAAAAATGAAATAAAAATAATAATTATGAAAACACCTAAACTTCGTCAACTAAATTGTGATTTGAATAAACAGAAAAAATTACATTAAACTATGATATGTTGGAGCTATGTTTCAAACATATATGTGAACTGTGGATGATCATACTTCTCGTTTCTGGGAAAGATATGATCATTGATAAATACAGCATGCAAATACACTAATAGTTTATTCATCACCACATTAAACATGAACTACACTACATCTACAATAAACACTATTACAAACCTTGTATACTACAATCTCATACCTCAAAATCCGATCACGACACTATTGGAAGCGATCTCTGAAGGTTGACAATGGCCACCCGCCCTCTTTTCGAAACTAGTTCTCAGAATCGGTGAGATCAGATGGACTCTCAAGCTCTCCCATACTTGCAGAGGCAAAAGACTCTGTAGATTCTAGTGTTGAAAGAGAGGAAGTAGTGTCATCAGAATCCGAGTCGTCGTCGTGGTGTAGAATAATGTGATCATCGTCAACCTCGGAACTATCAGACCCATCAGCTCCTAGTAGTTTGCTGATTGCAGACTTGGCAGTTTCAAGAAACCATTCATCCTCAGGGAGCGCACTAATCATACGTAGTAGTTCAGTTTTTCTTTTCCATTAAAAAGGCAGCACACAGAAAAAGAAAACGTGTGGCGTGTGTGTGCGCTCGTGTGTGTGAGCATATATAAGAGAGAAAGAGAGAGAGAGAGACCTTTGTGGATCAATGCCTCGATCAGAAAATGTCCTGATGGCACGAGCAATGATAGCAGATGCAATCTGATGGATTTGGCGAGACGGATAGCCAGCAAAACGTGCTATTTCAACCGTGAAGTGCATATCCAGAATTAGCTGCCAAGAGAAAGATATTATGCACAGGTTCATCTTCAAAAATTGCAACGTTATGAATAATAAGAGATGTATTAAAGGCACTCAGGAGAGCCAGATAGATGAGACATACCTGCTGCAAACCGAATGGCAGAAGATTAACTGAATCATCTTCAAAAACGCCCCAAAACTCTTGGTCATCAGACAACCAGATAAGGAAGGTCTCTGTCAGCCTAGCAAGCAAAATCTTCTGTATCTTCTCTTTCCCAAGCAAGACATCTCCTGCAACAATTGCCAACTGTTGCAATTTTGCAAATAGTGCCTGCAATAATGCCAGAAATCATGTTCATAGCATGAAAACAGATATAATCTTACACAATTTAATTCCTAGAAACTTGCGTGTTTATACTTGTAATAGCACGAGGCCACCGCTAATAGATATTGTCCGTTTTGACCCGTTACATATCGTCGTCAGCCTCACAGTTTTAAAATGCGTCTACTAGGGAGAGGTTTCCACACTCTTATAAGGAATGTTTCGTTCTCCTCTCCAACCGATGTAGGATCTCACAATCCACCCCTCTTAGAGGCCAGCATCCTCGCTGGCACACCTCCCGGTGTCTGGCTCTGATATCATTTGTAACAGCCTGAGACCACCGCTAGTAGATATTGTTCGCTTTAGCCCGTTACGTATGGCCATCAGCCTCACGGTTTTAAAACACGTCTACTAGGGAGAGGTTTCCACACCCTTATAAGAAATGTTTCGTTCCCCTCTCCAAACGATATAGGATCTCACAATATTGATAGCTTGAATCTTGAATTCTCTACACTCTGTATCATATACTGTAAATTTGGCGGATAATGAGTTGCAGTTCAAGGAACTAAGACAGTACAAATGTAGATAATTGATTATGTGGTTTAAGCCCAAACACCAAACTAGAGTGCACTAAAACAATGAAGAAAGAACAGCTCAGCCAAAATGTTTTTCCATGTCTATGATTACCAAACCCAGATCGTATAACTTGTCGGCTTAAAATGATCATCATATACAAAAGAATTATTATATACGACGTTGTGCAATCATATAAATATAATTTTCTCAATAAATTTTAAATAGTTATGGAAACCCAAAACGCCTTAAGAATGCATCAAAAACACGTGGATATTCTAACATAAAGGGATGATACCTGAAATGGAAGTGATGGATGAGGATTAGAACCCCAATGAAGATCCTGCCCATCCCCACTTAAATAAATCCATGCATCTAATCTTGTTTTTCCTTCTCTTGAATATATGAAACCCAAAACATACTGCCGGCAGAAGTGATCTCTAAGCTTGTCAAATGATACTTGGAGATGGCGCTTCCAATCCTTCAGTTCAACAGAACTTCCAGAATTATACACAACAGTCTCAGTTGATTCATTCTTCTGGACTAATTCATCCTGCCGTTTCCAGATGGTCATCACAGCATCTGGTAAAAGTTCATCCATAATGGTAAATGCTATACCAAGAATCGCTAACTTTTCAGAATCAGTTTCAACTCTGAAGGGTGTAGGCTCTTTTAATTCTGTAAGATTTTCATCATCCGAGGGGCCTGGTAGTGCTTTGCGTAGGGCGTCCATGTATTTATCAAACAACTGAGAAATTCTATTCAAGACGTTGCCTCCAAAATGAAAAACTGCTGATGATGTCAGCTGTTCCAATATATCCTATAAAAATTGCCATGTTCCAGTATCGCATTGTCAGTTAATGAAAAAATCACCAACTTACCAAATAAAGTAAAAATTGAATGGTCATTACAGGAGTTTTTCCCTTCTACTTTGTATTATGCCTTCTTGAATCTCTGATTTTGTATTACTAAGTTTTTCAAATTCTAAAATAGTGGTGACTGGCCTGGTGAACAAAGGGCAAAGCTACAAAACCAAATGCTCTGAGGTCATGGATTCAAACCAGAGGGATTCGGCTACCTATGATATTAAAAATTAGATAATTTTTTCAATGCTAAAGTTATAAACGGGTGCATACTGCATAAGTTAGCAAAACATCCAAAATTATTTTTAAAATAAATAGAAGCAATATGTAAAAAATCAAAAAGAACCAACGCAATTTTCAGTAAGAATAATTTGAGTACAAATAACCAACTTACATCAACAATATGCATGAACTTCATCCCACTAACCACTAGCAAGCTATCCAAGGATGTCAAAAATGGAGACAATGGCGACGCAAAGCGAGATGATAATACAAAGTTGTCATCTGGTTCAGCCAAGTCAAGAATGCCTCTTCTAGCTCTTCGGAAGTTCAACTCCAGAACTTCTTCCATAAAAGACCGCAAAAGCACCAAAAGTAGCTTAGACAGTTTCAAGCCTTGTGTTTCCAATAATGAACAGTAATTAAGACTAGCATGTATGCATATGCTAGCTGCACGCAGAGCGGACACTGTCTCAGAAGATGGTGCATTCTCTTTCACCAATCGTACAAAGAATTCAATTTCACATTCAGCCCATTGAACAACTCTATTTGTGTAAATAGGATCATCACCAAAGATTGAAGCAGATTCTTTAGTAGCCAACGAAATTGCAGAAAATACAAGTTTACCCAAAGTAGATGAAAATGTCTTCGGGCAATCAGCACATGAAGGAAGAAAAGTCGTGATGCTCCTTTGAAGACGAGATCCAAATGACTTGAGCAGTAATTGATGAGCCAAAGAACCTTTACCAAGTCTTAATAAACCAGATAAGGCCTTCCTAAGCTCACGAAGGTTTACAAAAGGTTGTTCGGAAATTTCAATCAGTTGTTCCTCAAGCATAGCTTTGCGTTTCAAAAATGCACTTTTGTACGAGGACAATTCGGTTGAAATTTCCCCAGTTGTTTTGAGCTCCGGAGAGTTTCTCTCTTCTGCATCTAAAGCCTCCAGTGCTTCTTCTACCTTGTGCTCAGCTAAAAGAATGTCAACATTCTCAAGAAATACCATATTGTGACCATCTTCCAATTTTGACAAGGAATCTTGAGGGTCATAAAGTTTTGCATCCTTAACTTCATCAGTGCCATCATTAGATTGGCTCCACTGTTCTAACTCGTGGCATACACCAGTCATTAGATCTTGCACTAGAATTCTTTGCGATGAAATATGTTTTTGTAGCTCAACCAACTCATGTTCC
This sequence comes from Cucurbita ficifolia, assembly GCA_033971965.1. Lineage (NCBI taxonomy): Eukaryota > Viridiplantae > Streptophyta > Magnoliopsida > Cucurbitales > Cucurbitaceae > Cucurbita > Cucurbita ficifolia. The sequence goes on from CM066974.1 coordinate 5,966,339, forward strand.
ATCTCCACAGCCTCTTCAGATATCCTGAATGACACCCAAAATTAAGTCCTAGACTCATGAATCTCCGACAAAAAATGAGAGAAACTCAACTAACGTGCACCCGAGATTAAATATGAATAGCATTTAAGAACATCAGAAGAAAAGGCAAACTTCCTTAAGGAAAACAAGGAATTATCCTCTTGTGGAAGGAGGACAGGAAACTTGCTAGAAACCAGCTAATGGATATCGTTACCAAGGATAGCCAAAGGTGGTATTAAAGGTGCAAGATCAAATATATCAAGAGGGAGATGAGAATTTGAAATTATGCCATGGGATAGTGCCTACCAGGAGAAGCATGACGCTCATTTATTAAATTTCATCTGATGCTGTGAGGAGTTTGATCGAAGAAGAGGGTACCAAATCTAAAGTTGTGAACTTAGCCAGAAGTTCTACGGGATTTTTTTTCTTTTTCATAAGAACCATCAAAGGATCCTGAAGAGTTACATTGAAAATCTGGAACTAAAGAGATTTTGTTAAATGGTTAAACATCTGCTCACTTGAAAATTACCTGGATACGTGGTTATACCTTGAATTTCTTTTTAAAAAATGATGGAATGCAATAAACCCAATACTATGAAGGTGTTTTGGGATTTTCTCGTAATCAAAGATTTTTTTCCAATGCACAGAACCTGAAAATTTAATTTCCTCTCATTTCTGCATATGCTTTTCTTTTCACTAGCCACAGACTTGAAAACAGAATGGCTTCAAAATTGTGAAGTAAACATGTGACATTGAAACTTTTTAAATGGATAGTTCCATAGTATAATGCCAAAATGGCAGTTCATTACTTCAAAGAAGCCACTCTATAGTTTGTGCATATACTTATTGGTCAGTTTGTTACCTTAGAAAAGCCAAATACTTGGTCTGCATATTGCCACATAAGTTCTCCACAGCATCCTTTAAATCCATAAGTTCACAGCAGAGCCTTCTAATTCCCTACACGGACACCATTTTCTTATATCAAAACCAGTACAAACTTAAAAAAACAATGCAAACTTGAATTTAAAATGCAGAAATACACCAAAATACACCATCCATACTAGTGTTTTAGTAGTATAGCTTTTTTCTAATGAAAAAACTTAGATTTATTGAGAAAAAAATGAACGATTCCAAGATGAAAGCCCACAAAAGAGAGTCAAACCACAAGAAAGGGTTCTAGTTAAGAGAAATAAGACCTCACGAATAATTACAAAAGAGCCTAGAAACTAGGCCCAAACATCACTAGAAACACTCTCTCATGCTCGGAAGATTTTGTTGTTTCTATTGCCCCACAACTCTCACAAAATACCACACACCCAGGCCTGCACGGGTATAGTTGCCATTAACCATCCACTGTCAGGGATTAAGTAACTAATAGCTCTAAGCCTTATTCTTGTTGATTGAAGCTCTTTTGGTTTTCTGTATGGACGGCATAGGTTTGTGTTTTGACTCCTTTTGTGTTGGACTATTCTTTTTACAAGTTTGTTCATATTCTTTCCTTTTTCTCAATTAAAGCTTGGTTTTTCATTTAATTATTTATTACTTTTGAAAGGCTGGACATAGAGGGAGGAATACTGTTGAATCTCTACTGTCTCCTAAGCTGTGATCATCAATGAATAACTAAGGGGGAGGTTTAAGGCATCTTGGAGGCTGTAGACAAGGGACTCCCTCCTCTCCATTTTGGTTCAGCGCTTTATTTAGTTGATCAATAGTGGAATAAACGACAATCTGACTGAAGGGTTGTCTGTTGGATCTCAAGGGATTTAGATAAAAGATCTCCATTTTTTCGATGATATTCTATACTTGTCAGTGATGAAAGAGAGGAAAATCCCTCAAGCTTTTCAACCTCATATAAACCTTTGAGGCCAGTCTCTGATCTTAAAATTAACCAGGTGAAATCAGTTGTGGCAGGCATCAATCTCAGAAGACCATCTTTGGGTAAGGAATTGGAGAATTGGGGTAAGCTTAAGAGACCTCTTGACAGCAGAAAGCATTGTATTCAGGACTAAAGACTTCAAAAGCTTGAGAGCAGACGTGTACAATGATAAAAAGCTATCTTCTCTTGGTTGACATAAGATGACCTGATCCTTCATTCTCAAAGTTCCAAAAAAGTGAAAAATCTTGCTCGGGTCCTGAACTTTTGGTGAAATCAATATATACAACAAAACCCAAAGAAAAAAAATATATTCTTCTTGCTCTCTCAACTCAGATTGGTGCTCATTATGTAGGAATAGCCAGGAAGATGCTCAGCATACTTTCGACTTTTGCTCATTTGTGAAAGTCATAAAATCAAAGCTTCTAGAAATCTCAACCTCTTCTCAAGATACTCTGAGTGGTGATCTAAGAGTTATCTGGTTGGAACTCAAAAAACTGAAGAAAGTTTTGTGCAATTCTTATACTCTCTTGAAACACCTAGTTTTAGACAAAAGAGTCTTCCAGAATTGAAAGAAGACTGAAGAACAAATACTGGATGTTGTTGTTTATTACACATACAAGTTTCTTAGGAACACAAACAAGCTAAATACGCCCAATGTCGAAGTACGTGTTGGTTTTTCTCCAATTTCCGAGCAAGGAATTAGAATCATTACTACAGTTTTAGTGCCTTTTTTTCCCTTAGTTACATTTTTCGGGTACATTTATGAGTAAGTGTTGCAGCTAAGCTTTTCCTTCCCACGGTAGTATGAAGTAATACTTCACTTCACGTTGTAGCTGAGATTTACATTTATCCACCAGAAATTGTCAACAAAAACAGATCAGAAAAGAAAGACCAAAGAGAATTTTATAGTTCCTTCACAACAACATTGACGAGTTCATAAACAGCTAAACTAAATACATTAAGATCAGCAGAAATGAATACAGACGGAAACGATGATGCAACCCAAAATCTTAAATCTGCAGTAATTCAAAGAACAATAACAAGAACAACATTCCGTTTTCCTGCAATGTATGAGTAAGGAAGCAGAAGAAAGGAAATGAAGAAGCAAAAGAACAAACCTGTTCAGTGTGGGATTGGTAGAGAGAATCAACCTTGGACTGCGGAATGATGCTCTCGATAGACGGGAAATCATCCTCCTCTTCGCTGCTCTCCATTCTTCCGTACTCGAACTGTGCTTCAAAACCCTCCCCAAGTGAGATTTGAATCGGAGGCAAAGCTGGGCAAAGAATATCCGGAAATGGCGGCTGCTTACAGCCGATGGAGGACCGTGGAGTGTGTACCAAATTTCCGGTGGAAAAATTGGAAATGGATCAAAGGGTTGAGAGGAGAAGTTGCAGATTCTCTCTGGGTGGAGATTTTATGCTTACACTTTCGGAATTGATTTGATGTTTTAGTCTCGGGAATCACGAATGTTGATGAAGGACCAGACTGGACTGTAATCCGAGCAAAAGCTCTCTTAGTCGAATAAAAATGGTAGCCCAATAATAAACTTGTTTTATACCACAAATTGCACTTATTTAATTTCCTCCTAAAAAAACAGTTAAAATAAATTTAGTGAAAAAAAACCAGAAAAAATTAAATTTTAGTACATGTGGATTCAAATTTTTTAATTTTATTATCATATATTGTCAATATGTTCGAGCACAAATTCATGAAACTTTTAATTTCTTGTTGGTGAGGAAATGTTTAATGGATCCTTGAATTTTTTATATTTTTTATCTAATATACTTAATGACGTATTCAAAACTTTTAAAAAGTAATTGTTCTATTAAATATATGATTAAATTTTTTATTTAATAAGTTTAGTATAACCTTTTTTTTAAACATTAATGTATCTATTAATTATAAAGGCGAAAATTTTAGGTCTATTTATTTGTTGCAGTCAGGGTATAGTACACCTTTAAGTAGTATTTTATTTTATTTCATGGAATTCGGCCAACACCATATAAAATAGGAAAATTTGAACCTCTACCCTTTTGTTGCAATGAACATGTTAATTCAGTTATGTTCATGTTGCCTCACAACTTTCTTAAACGTGATAAAATAGAGACGGTATTTAAAAAAATTCAACTTTATAAACGATAAAATAACACTACTAAGATTTATCGAAGAAAAGTGTTTATCGTTTTAAAGACACATTCATTATTGTATATTACTAAAGAATCATATAGATTCATTAGTGTTTACTTAAATATATATAATAAAATAAAATGAAAATATTATTTAATTTTAATTTTCTATCTATGATTATTTGCTATTAACTCCATCGTTGATAACTATTTGCTATCAATTATAGTTTGCGTGTTCATTTAATTTTTATGTTTTATCATAATCATATAAATAATTAATAATATTTATATAGATTAAAATATAATTTTAAATTTTAGTCCATAGAAAATCTTAAGATAGTCCGCTTAGTCTCTAAAATTGAATAAGTTAAATTTAATATTGCATAAAAAAAAAAAGAGTATAATAACGATATTTGAACCTAAATGATAAAGAGAAGATAACTTAAAAGCACTTTCTAAAGAGACACATTGACACCTGACATGCCACTTTTCCACACGCTTCCTCAAAATATTCCAATACCTTTGGGATCTTTGTATATATTATCTTCTTTAGGCTTTTCCTTTCGGGCTTCTCCTAAAAGCTTTAAAACACGTCTTTCAGAGAAAGGTTTACACACCCTTATAAAAGGTGTTTTGTTCTCCTCCCCAACCAATGTGGGACATCACAATTCACCCCCTTTGGAGCCCACCGTCCCAATGGCACTGGTTCCTTTCTCCAATCGATATGGGACCGTCACCAAATCCACCCCCCTTTGGAGCCCAGTGTCCTTACTGGCACACAGTCTCATGTCTACCTCTTTGGAGAACAGCGAGAAGGCTGACACATCGTCCGGTGTCTGGCTCTGATACCATTTGTAACGACACATATCTACCGCTAGCAGATATTGTCCTCTTTTGGCTTTCCCTTTCAGGCTTCCCCTTGAGGCTTTAAAATGCGTCTGCTAGGGAAAGGTTTACACACTCTTATAAAGGGTGTTTTGTTCTCCTCCTCGGGACATCACAGATTGGAACCATAACAAGAGAGAGCTGTAAAGATTGTTCATACGGCTAAAATCATGAGAGAAAAAAAACAAGTGATCATCTACGAATCTTTGTTATAAAAAAGCAAGAAATATCTATCCAAAATCCTTCCCCAAATGGCCTTTAATTGGTCAAATTGTTTAACTGACTAGAACTTGAACACTGTTTATGCTTCACATTCAAAATGTAGAAGATTCACTACAGAATTTTTCAAATTATATATCTTCAATTTCATGCTTGAACCGAACCTCGATCTTATGAGAATGAGTATATGTCAAAGAACCCTATTTAACCATTACTTGATAAAAAGAAATAGCAAGAAGAGAGAGAGAGCCACACACAGAGAAAAGTACATTTGGAATTAATGTTAACTTAGGAATAAAGGTCCAAAATCAAGCCAAAAGAGACCTTTCATCTGTTTGAGTTTGTTCAGCTCTAAGCGACATTTATGGAGTAAACACACTGAACATGGTTTAAATTGCGGATAGACATCCATTAGGAATAAATATATAAGATAAAACCATGGAAGCAAAGTTGATATCTATAATTATAAAACCTGGGAATCAACCTCTGTAGGAAATCTGAAGATTCTCAAAGTTGAAGCCTTTCATCTTCTTCAATGTAGCAGCATTCTTTTGATTTGTTATGTATAAGCAGCATCAGCAGATGAGGTGTCCATGTCGTTCAAACCGAGTTCCTCATTCTGTTCCCAGGACCGCTCGTATTCCTCACCTGTGAACACCACCAAAAATAAGTATCCACATGAAGAAAACTAAATCAAATCAAAATACTAAGCTACTTGTAAGTAGTAAGCCAAAAAGATTATAATCGTGACAGTTAATTACAGTTCAAATACTTGCAGCACAGGCAGGGAAAAGTCACTTACATGTTAACTGATGGTCATCTTTCATATCATCAGTCACTGGTGCAATAAACGAGTTTGCTAATGCATCATCAAGGATTAGGGTCCAAGGCTGTTCCAAACTCAAGAGCTGCAAGATGAGAAATTATAAGAAAGACCCAGAAGACTATTGATTATTTCTGTGGTAGTGAATACACCCAAAACATGGAAAATAGTGTAGATTAGTAGTTAAATTTGTTAAAATGAATACTGCTGAAGATGGCTTAAATTATATTTCTAGAACTGATTTCGTTGTAGGAGCATTTTCATTCAAGTGAAATTTCCTGCAATGCGCTTGCCACCCCAGGAATCCAAGTAACTGAAACTACTACGTTTTCTTAACTGTTTAACAACATAATCGGTAATCACTAATTGATTGTTAATAATGACAACTTTAAATAACTGTTCGGTTAAATTATAGGTGAGTGTTGGCATATCCAACTGGTATGGGTGATTTCAAACAAAATATTGGGAGTTGCTCTCCCTTAGTGGCCTTCAATTAAGTGTGTGAACGCTCTCAGAGGCAATTGCATCAAGAAAAATGTACAGCATTCAAACAGTATTCATGTTACGTGTTTTTAAAAAATGAATTCAGCACATTCAAATAAAGATTGATTCAAGATTTCTCCAAGATTTGTACATTATGTCCCATCTGAAGGGCAAGAAGAGCTGACATTTTTTAAATTATTACTTACTATTAAAAAGCTACATTCTAAATGCACCAACTTCATACACGAGGTACACATAAATCCATGATCATGTACCTTGGTTAGTCTTGTTTTGAAGTCCAGCCACTTGCTTCTTTTATTTTCATCAAGACTGTCTCCAAAAGTAAATCCATGCACTCTCTCTAGACCTGCATTGATGAAGATCGCTAGTAAGATCCTGTTGTGAATCCAGATTTGGTTTCGAAGGATCAAAGTAAAAATGTAAAGTGAGCTCATATTTCAAGCATTTATACGTGACTGAGGACTTTCTAATCAGATGTATAACAGACTGGATAAAAAAAATATGAGTTAAAAAACTTCTAGAAACTATAAAAATACAGCTTCTAAGCGGTTTCCAGCATTTACAAGGCAAGGGTAGGTTGTAAACCAATTTATGGGTGTAGACACTACGTCTTCCTTTTAAACGATTGTATTGGTTGGTTGTAAATATGTTAATTAGCTGTAATCATTAATGATTTTATTTTATTCTTATCTTGATTGTTTTCTTTTATGCATTGAGCTTTTCTTCTAAATATATATATAAAAGATACAATTTTACTTATGTTTGAAAATCTGAAAATCTGTAATATCCATTATGTTTACAAAATTACAAAAGACCTTCTCAATTTCAATGAGGGAGGTATAACTATAGGAAGCGAAAATATTAGATAGTTTACACCAAGATATAGCTCGGTAAACAACATTGTCGAAGAGCTTTGTACAAGTTTGTATCGTTTATGTGAATACTTTTGATTCCTTTCTTTCCCCTATATTCGAAAAGAAACCTATGATGAGGTTTTTCCAAAGTAGGGCATATGCATTTTTGAAGGGATGGTACGTTAAGGCCATATCCAATAAATCTCCTCCTAGAAATGTGAGATGTCATCTAAAGATATTGAGAATTTTTGTCCATAAATTCTAAGCATATGTGCATGGCATAAATAAGTGGTTTTGTGTTTCATTGTCTTTCTTGGAGATAGAATATTGTCTTTCTTGGAGATAGAATGTAGAACCTTCTTTTTTCTTTTTCTTTTTCTTTTTCTTTTTTTTTTTCTTCTTTTTTTTAAGATTTTCACTCGTGCTAATGGCTTAGGGTGATTTCCTTTCCATATTTTATTTGCTAGTGTGGGATTTATTGCTTCCTCTTTTTCCCCTATATCCATCATCAAAGATTTTGTAAAGAAACCCTACCAGTGCTAGGAAGCCATGTCAATGAGTCTGCTTCATTTGACAATACAACTGGGGCAAGGTCTAGGTTTAATTCGGCCCATTCTGTAACTTCGTTACCCTTTAGGTTCCTACCAAGCATCAGGTCCCATAATTTGTTGACATCATTCCACATTTCTTTGATCGTGACTCTTTTGCTACGAGAGAATCTATACAAAAGTGGATGCCGCAGGGCTAGCGTGGTGTTTTCAATCCATGGACGGTCCATAATGACGTGCCTCCTCCATCACCCACTTTTTTATGGCGAATTCGGTTGGTGATGAGGCTTTGATATTTTTTTATGTACTTCCTTGGCCCTTTGAAGAAGCTGGAAGGGTCTATTTTTACGTGAGGGAGGGGGTCTATATATCTTATGATTGATCAATTAGAAGAGAAATATTTTATTCCATTCAAATCTAGATGGCACCAGAGAAGGTTAACCCTAGTGTCCCAACAAAAATCCTAGTAGCCGCGCTATAGAATCCCTAGCTACTAAGTTGCCAAAATTCTACCCACCGATTCTAAAGGGTGCAATCTACTTCTAGTCGAACTATCTATGTTTACAAGTGAAGTTGCTTGTGTTCAGGTGGTCATACATTCGCGTTCATGTGGCCGTTGGTCGGAGTTTGTTCACAGGAGAAGGTGAGAGTTGTTGTCTTCACAATTACTCTCGTATGTTGCTGCAAAAACCCTAGCCTTGGCCATTTCCCATCCTCATGGGTTACTTTTGCCACTCCTCCAAACCTCTAATTCACGATTGTTAAACCGCCCTAGACCTGTCTGTCGTTTCGCCAGACCTTATCATTGTTCTCTAAGTTCTGTTGGAGTCTCTTCCAATTTGCTTGTTGTCGCTTTCTGAGTTTCTTGGACCTCACCGTCACTCTCTAATTCCCAATTTGCTCGTTTAACAAAGTTGCTCACTAGACTAGTTTCGCACACGTTTTTCTATCCTCTACTAGTTTGCTCCAGTCATTCAAACAATTCAAGATCTAGTTGGGTTCAGTTCAGTCTAGTTTGGTTCATTATTTGGGTAAGTTAGTGGGTGATTCGGTTCAAAATCTGGATTGGTTCAAATCTTGGTTGCATCACTACTTTTTTTTTATATGTTGGTGGGTTTCTATTCTTTTCTATTATTTCAATACCATGTCACAGGATCACATTCATCAAACCCTAAATTTGCTAAAAACCAATTTATCATCAAATAATTCTTGTGTTCCCTAGACACAAACTGATGTATGCAAGTAGGAGAATTTTTCTTCTTAGGATGATCAAGTGAACTCAAGTACAAATCAGCCCCCTATTTTATAACTAAGGCTTGCTGGAAGAAACAAATTTAAAGGCCAAACCAGTCCAAATAATGAGGTAACCGGCTGTTACACGAAACTAGCTACTCAAGATAAAATAAAAACTATGCGGGGTTAAGACAAGATTACCCTCAAGAAAACAATCAAGATTTACAACAAAGGTCAAGGTTAATCCAAGAATCATACAAGATGGGCCCAAAATCACAAACATGTAATTATCCTCGAGCCTACTCTTGTCGCAGTTCTCCGTGGATTATCGATTTTGGAGCTTTGACCCTATGACTAGTTTGTCTTTTTTCTTTGACTCATACTTCCCCTCTTCCCCCATATTGCAATGAAAAAATTAGAATTGCAGTAGTGTTTTTTGTCAATGGCAGGAAAAAGAGCCATGGAAACGACTAAAGAAATTGCTCTAAGCTTGTTCTCCACATTCCCAAATTAGATTGTAATCTCTAATCTATTAGTATTCTTTCTAAAGATACAACTATTGTTGTTTTGTATTTTTTTGAACCAGACCTCGGATAGGATATTTAGACATGCTAGGATGCTTGATGGTCTCTACTATTTTGATGAACCTTTTGATAGTGATAAAAAACCTCAGACCTTTAGTAGTGTTGGTTCTCTTCCGGCTAAAAATCAAATTATGCTTTAGCATTGTAGGCTGGAACATCCTAGTTTTTTTCTACCTCAAATATTTATTTCCCAATCTCTTTAAGGGAGTTGATTGTTCTCATTTTCATTATGAAAATTGCAATTTTGCAAAAGGTCATCATTCCACCTTTTTACCAAAACCTTACCCATCCTCCAAACTTCGCTTAATGAAGTAACCGAACTTTGATCCAAAAAATGAAAAAATACAAGGGCATACAGAAAATAACTAGAGCCCAAAAACAGAAGCCAACTAAAATAAAAGCCTCCAGACAAGCAAGATAAAACTCAGCGGACAATAACGTTTGGGGTCACTATAAAGTTGTAACTCATAGTGGAAAACATTGGTTTGTGATTTTCATTGATGATCACACTCGCCCATCTTAGGTCAATTTACCAAAAAAAATATATATATATATCCGAAGTAAAAGATGTTTTTAAATATTTTTATAATAGGATTGAAACCCAATTTCAAACAAACAAAGGTATCTTGCATTCAGATAATGAAACTTAATATTTCAATGAACATTTGAGAAAAAAAAAAATTAAATAAAGGCGTCGTTCACCAATCCACTTTTTGAGACACCCTTCATAAAAATTGACATTTACTAGATGTTGCTTGAACCATAACGTTTTCCATGAACGTACCTAAGTGCTTATGGGAGAAGCTAAGAAATAGTGGGGTGTAAATGGGTCTTCACCATAAAACGTAATGTCCATGGTAATGTTAAATGATATAAAACAAGATTAGTTGCAAAAGGATTCAAACTTATGGGATCGATTGTCGGTAAACTTTTGCCCCTATTGCTAAAATTAATTCCATCGTAGGCTTTCTTTTTAAAAATGCACAATAAAAAATAAAGTAAACATTTTACGAAAAGTGATAGTAACAAAACAGTAAGAGAGTGAAAGTTAAAGAATGAGAGCTTAGATTTTATTTAGGCATTCATAGGCAGTTTTGTTGACCATTTAAGACTTTAGAACAGAGACTCAGAGGCAGTACACGTGAAATGACGCAAAATAATACAATATTGCAGATTAAATATACTTACTTTCACTTATCTTTGTGATTAAACCTTCAACAGTGGTAACAATTCCCCCAAGAGTGCCACTAGTCAGCTCCAAGTCAAGATCTGGGACTTTCACACTTGCAGTATCTGACTGGTAAAAAAACATAACTTCGTCAAACTATATGTTCCAACTTACATGATACACAAGCACTGGTTACTTCAGTCTCATGCCCGGAACTCGGTCCTATTATATTTGCTTTTTGTCATCTTTTAAAGAAACAGAACTTTACCAATATAATGAAATATATAAAAAGAGGAGAGCCTCCATTGAGGACAATGAAGGTTACAGAAAGGTCTTCCAATCCAATTAGCACATATATCATAAAATGAGCAAGTACAGAACACATTTATAAACCTACACCATGTGGTAGATGTAATGTTTATATGGTTTAAAAGAAAAATAAACTTTTTTCTGTTCCACAAAAAGTTCGTTGGTTTTTTATTCTTTCTAAAAAAAAAATAAAAAAAAAACCAACTTTTTAATGATATTTGAGTTACTAACTATCGAGCTCCTAAAAAAGCCTAACAAGGCAAAACCCCCCAAAATATTCAAAAGCACAAGATACAAACATGCTACGAAATTGTACAACAAGGTAGCCCCCTTATCACCATACTTCAAAAAAAAAAGCATTCCAACCAGAAACAATTTCATCACCAGTTAACAAACCTTTATCAAATCTCGACTGAGATCTCTAACATTCTTTACACAAAGACTAATTATCTTTCCTTTTTCAGGGATTCGCCCGCCAGGCTTCAGCTGCATAACAAGATCATAATTATCATCACAACTCAAACAAGCAGGTCAAAAGATACAATATAGGCAAAGTTAAGACATACCTCAGAACTACGGTAACCACAAGCATCACAAGTAGATGCCATGACAATCACTTCTTGGAAGTAGGGAATTTCTGTATTTTGTTAAGTCTTAATGTATTTGTGTAAGAGACTTCTCGATAAAGATAAATAAACCCAGATAAAAAGTCTCTCTAGTATAGAAAAGATCAAATGCTCACTTAATGGGCACTAGATCAACCATTCGGAAACTAGTAAAGTAAGGGGGCTGGGGGAAAAAATTAAAATAATTCTACTCTTTCAAATTTTGCATGTGAGGAATTAAAGCAATAACTACAAAACCAGATTCTACTGCCTTTTATTGCACAAAAAAGTGCACCTTTCCTGAGATTTCCACCTGTCTCGAATTCTTTTATCAAATCATAATTGCAAAGAAGCTGTTGCTCTATAGAATTTTTTTTTCTTTTTTAGATGACTTCATTGGTGAGTCCCAATAATATATCATATATGTGCACTTGCAGGCTTGTACTCGAGAATGGGTTGTGTTTGTCTGGCCCCTCAATGTATCAAAACGTCTAACTTAAACCAAGCTAGATGAATTCTCCCTTTTGTCATAAAGAAAGGGGCTTGTGGCATGCTTGCTATTGTGTTATTTTGTGGGGAATGTGGCTCAAGAAGAATAGTAGAATTTTTAGAGTGTTGGGGAAGTCGATGGAGGAAGTTCGGGAGGTGTGAGGCTTAGGCATTTGTTTGGGCTACCGTTAATTGACTTTTTGTAATTTTCAGCTTGGTGTGATTCTTTTAGATTGGAGTATATTCATGTAGCTAGTTGTGGACTCCTTTTGTGGATTTTTTTTTTTTTTTTTCCCCCTTATATTCTTCACTTATCTCAATGAAAACTTGGTATCTTACCAGAAAAACAAACAAACAAAAAAGTTAAACCAAGACAGGCTTCTGAATAAAATTTCCTTCAAAACGAAAATAACAAATTTCCTAGGTATAATACCTGAGCATGCCCCCTTACCAGTCGAATTGAGATTCTATAACAGATGCATGAGAGAAGAATAGTTTGGAGTCGAAGTTTTGGACTTTAGTTTACTGTGTAATTAACAAAATTATAATATTGACATTCCTTCATCTCATATTTGGAGCAACAAGTAGACTAGGACTTCAGATTTTTTACAAGCAGAATTCAAATTTGCAAACAAAAAAATAATGATAATAATAAAATGAGGTTCGAAGATCATATTCACAAAAAAATCATTAAAAGAGTTACAAAGAGTTAAAGCATATAGATATAACCATGAAATTACAATGTTCATTCATAAAGATGTAATTAGTCCTCAGGTCCAAGAATTAATGAGTACTATCAATTGTTTTAAGATCTTGTTCTTTTCTCTGGTTTTCTTTTCTTTTACTTATTTTTTCACTCCATGTGGGAGTTTATATCCTTTAAACGTCTTTCTTTTCATTCAGAATTCAAAAATGATAAGGATACTAGTTACAAACATTCGAGTCTCACACCCAACTGCACAAGCTCCACATGTTGATGGGAAAGTCATCACCTATCAAATGAAAGCACACATCAACCGTTAATCATGGGTAGAAGCAAACTTCAAAACACACTAAAGAGCGGAAAAACAGAAACTTAAACAATTCCATTACTTCTTCTGGTGCAGTGTAACGAAACAAGGCTTCAGCAATCTCTGCACTGTTACTTTGAGCTATTGCTCGATGGCCAGCCGCTGCTCCTACAGATCCATGTGCCTCTCCTCTAACTTGATTAGAAGCATCAACTACACTTGTTGATACTCCACCCTCAGCTTCTTCAGATTGTGATGATTCAACGTAATAACCCAATGCTGCTTGTTGTTCTGGACTCCGCTCATAAAACTTGATACTTAATGATGGATCTTTGGATGGTGCAAATCTAAAAGTAATCATCCTCACATCCATAAGATATGCATTCTTAAATGCTTTTAAATTAAAAAAAAATTAAAAATTTATAAAGTCTCTAATATATTAAAAAGAAGGAATATGCAATAATGATTTTTGACCCTTTTGTCTATTCTGAAATTGAAAAAAAATCAATTATATTATTTTGTATTTTCCGAATTGCATAGTACCAATTAACTACACCGTCTATACTGATATGAACCAAGACATCTCAATCATGCAATATGAACTTTAAAGAAAATGTGAAAAAAATGTTGTTCAAATTATCACAGGATACAAGTTCCAATTCATGTCACATTATTGAAGAATCATGCTTAATTTACTCTAGGATGGTTACAAATTTGGGTGGATGATAATCTATAGTTACGGTGTTTCAGACTTTTTTATTTACTTTAAGGTTACATTTACATAGTGGCTAATTATGATCATAAAGTATGAATGTTACAACTCTTGCAATGACTCATGGAAAGGTTTCATTTTGAGGCTATATAAAGCCATGTACGTTGATGGAAAAACATCAGTTAGTCCTAGATATTTGTATTCATTTTGATGATGAAAAAAAAAACGTTCTCAAATTATAGACATAAAGAAAGAGTATTTTTCTTTAAAAAAAATGCCTACTCTAATTTCCAGCAGATCTTATCACATAAAAAATTGATCCTTTGAATCTGAATCAAAGTAACATTAGACAATACTATTCTCAATTTTATATATGTAACTAGCTAGCAATTTGTAGTCATATGCGATGAATATTACTACAAGATGTTAAATTTTTAAACAATTTACATTTGAGGCTTTGGTAGGAACTTTTGTTTGGTTAACTGTTAAATAACTACAATAACGCATTCAATTGACTTATATAATACATATAAAACTTACGATAAACTTATAACATATATTAATTTTCTTTATATAACTTCAGTAATTGAATTGATGAAATTCATTTAATTTATTTTTTTACAAGGAGAAACAAATTAAAAGTACAATGTTTGATACAAAAAACTAAATGTAACAGTAGAAGACTATGCTTGACCTTAAAATCAGAAAATTATAGCTCAAGTTCATCACTTACGGGTTCTCAATGAAGCTGTTTCCAGCTGGATCATCCAAGATGAAGGAGAAAGATGAATCTCCTATGGCACAAGCTTTCAGTTTCAGGAGAAACTGGTCTATTGCTTCAGCAGTCTGAGGATCCACCTTCTACAAAACCCAGAAGAGGCAACATAAATATAAAGATGCCCGTACATATGACAAATTGACAAATTGACAAATTGACAATCAAAGGATAAAAGCACAATTACATACCCTACGTTCCTCTTGAAGGGATTCCAATCCATCTATGGCTCGTACCAATATACCTTCCACCTAAATAATTATCACACATGAAGGGTGGTTTGTAATTTAGCTCATCTATCTTAAAGAAAGGGGATGTAATATTGTAAACTAATATATGATTATGAAAGAAGAAACTCTAAAGTTCCATTCATCCCATATAGACATGCATAGTATAGGAGCCCTAAACTAATAGAGTGTAAAATTATAATAAAAGACAGAAGAAGTAAAATATTGAAACAAATGTCAATATAAAAGTTGTAGGAAATGTGTCATAGCTGACTAAAAACTATCAAGAGGTCAAACATGAGATATCACAAATAAAAATCAGAAAGTTAAGTAGACAACTGAAATCACGCATGGGTAATCATACCCTTCTCACTGCCATTATTGTTGTCCTAAGAATTAATCGTGCATTACGAATCAACTAATTGGAAGAAGTCTTCAATATAGACCAGAACAAAACAAAGAAAAAAAATCCCATCCTCACGGTATACGTTCCTAGAGTTTTCTTCTTCTTTTTTTTTTTTTAAGGAGAGAAAAAATTTATTGAAGAATGAAATAACAGGAATTTATTGGGTCCCAACACCAAAAGGTGAATTACAGGAAAGACCTTAAAAAATTTATTGAAGAATGAAATAACAGGAATTTATTGGGTCCCAACACCAAAAGGTGAATTACAGGAAAGACCTTCAATTACAAATCAATGAGGATAGGCTATAATCTCTAAAGGGGTGTGTATTTTTACACCAATACAAAGCATGAAGTGAAATCAAATCCAAAAGGCTACCGAAGGTTGAGAAAACATCCCTGAAAATCCCTGCATCAAAAGAAAAATCAGTTTATATTCAAACTTTCCCGTACCATGGAAACGGTGGCCCCAAAAACTGAAGCGAAGATACCAGTTATGTTGAAGCAGCTATCATTGTTTCCCATTAACGATAAGAAAAGTTACAATGGACAAAGAGATGGCAAGAATACTCGGTGTGAATAAACATCACACAACAAGATGGAGAGATGATAAGAGGAGCCATTCTCCTTTGTAAGCAAAAATGATCAGCTATATTAGTTCCACTGTGACCAAGTTCCCATAAGAAAAAAATTATTTCCTTTTTTCCTATGAAAAAACAAGCGTTCATTGAGAAAAGATGAAAGAATACACAGGCATCCAAAAAATGAGGCTACTAAAAGAAAGGCATCTAGTCCTGTAAAATAAGACCTATTGAGTAATTATAAAAAACCTTCATCACCAAAGCCCAAAGTGAAACATGAAATCTAACAAGGGAGAAAACGTCTCTAGGATCCCTTTCCTACCTCTGAACACGATTAGAACCAATAGATTACTCAAATTAGAACCAACAGTATGAACTAAGTTGTTCATAAGAGATTTTACCAAAAACACTTTAGTGCACTTAAGACAATTGGTCAAAGAAAATGGGATAGACTAGACCATTCAATCACCTCTAATTCATTAAGATTTTGACACAGATGAAAATCACATGCCGTTTAGAAACAAACCCAAGCCTGTATAACCGAACATTTAGGGCTAGTAGATTAACGAAAAAGCATCGGAAGATATATAGCAATAACCCCACATTTCGCCAAGAATCATGGCAAAAGGATGTATTAACCCATTACCAAGGCATCTAAACACAGCTAGACACAAGTTAACACGAAGGGACTTTTACAGATTCTCTCAATATATGTGTAGGCCATAAACAGTTATACACTGATGGATAATATTTGCCAACAATAATATTGCACCATTGAGCATCTTATTCATGTAAAAATCTCCAAGACCACTTTGATAAAAGAGCCATGTTTAGAAATTAAAAATTCTCAATACTCAAGCCGCCCAAAAGTTAAGGAAGCTGAGTTTTCTCCCCATCAATGTTATGCATACCACCGTCTCCTCTAGAACCTTCCCAGAAAAAATCTCTGATGATTCTCTTCTTGTCTAGTGTTTGTGCAACCTTAGTTGGTAATTTAAACAACGAGAGATAATAAGTA
Source organism: Cucurbita ficifolia (assembly GCA_033971965.1). NCBI lineage: Eukaryota > Viridiplantae > Streptophyta > Magnoliopsida > Cucurbitales > Cucurbitaceae > Cucurbita > Cucurbita ficifolia. The sequence goes on from CM066974.1 coordinate 5,983,308, forward strand.
GGCATGCTATAAAGAGTAGCTTGAATAAGCATAAATTGTCCACATTTCAAAATAAGTGTATATCCAACTAGTGGAGTGTATGCTGAATTTTTTTTATAACAGGCTGCCGAAAAGAATAGAGTTTTGCGTTCCCCCCAATTAAGCACCAAGATTAGGAGACAGCCGAGAACCTCATCTACAACCAAAGTTCAGTGTCAACCAATCCAGATCTGCCTCGCTAATGTGTACTCCCAAAATCTCACTGTTGCTAAAATTAGTATTCAGACCAGAAGCAAACTCAAAGATCTTGATAAGCTCAAAAAGATTCCTCGAAGCAATCAACATACAAACAAATCAGTGCAAGTTTTCTTCAACTAGTTTTTGGTGCCTTTTCATCAAATAATCAATAGAACATTCCCACTGAAGACAATATTAAATTTCCAAGGCACTTTCACATGACAGACCTGATTTATTAAATTGAACTACATAAACAATATGCATCCAAGGAAATTATCACATTATTTATATAAAATAAGCTACTTCATCAAAAACAATGCTGGATAGAATGAAGATCCTGGCTAAAGAAGTTATAGAATGACTTTCCAGCTCACACCAATGATAAGGGTATAAACAAGATGGGAAAAGAACAACAAAGAAAATAAATTAATGTTAAAAAAAAATTAATTATGGATTGTACTCTGGGAGGAAGCCATATGAACAAAACGAACTCGAAACTCATCAAAAAATCTCTGAACCCTTGAAATACTCTACACTTTCTCTCCTCTCAAACCGACAATCTATAAAACTGCCTCCATTAAGTCTACCTCAATTCTCGAAAGGATGACTCAGAAAACTACTCTAACTATAATTGTAGTAACAAAAGAAGTGAAAATGAGCACAGCAAAGTAGAATGCCCGATTACATAGCCTTGTACAAATGCAGCATAGGAAAACTAACACAAATTTATAATAATTAAAACAGAAAAAATGCCAAAAGGCTACAACAAGGGTAGCATTCCACACAAACAGACCCACAAGACATAACAAGCCAGAGAACAGAAAGAGAAAATATATAAAACAGATAAGCAATATGGAGTAGGAGGTTGAGGAGTTACGGTTGATAGAGTTCCACGCTGAGCCTCTGCTGGAATCTCGAAATCCAATTCAGGGATCTGCTCACAGAAATATACAATTATGGTCATTTAGCCGAAAGATCTCATACTAAAAGTTCAAGAGTGCGTCCATACTAGCCAGAGCAATTTACTATGCTGCCTGTAGCATCTTTTAACCCAACCCATGAATCACCCTAACATCTTGACATCTTTGTAGTTGTATCTATTTATTGTTTTCAATTGTTTTCTGAAGTAGTTCTTCACATGCATTCATTAACCCTCTTTAAAATATAAACTAATTGTAAGATATTGCAGTTCCTAGCTAATACATTAAAATAATAATTTAAAACAAAAAAGGAGTGGAAACATTAGAATAAGAAGTAACTTCCTGAAAAGCTTCTTATATTATAAAACAAGAGAAAGTTGTAAAAATTACTGGATAGATTAGGTTGTCTTTAGAAAAAAAAATTGGAAAACATGTCCAAACAATGCTGAATATATATTAACTACTTACGGTGGGGGCCAGCACAGGCAGAGTTAGACAGCTTAAAAAAAAAAAGGTTAACATTGTTAATTCATAGTAACAACATGGGTAAATGTAAAGACTGCACGTCGTACCTTAATAATGGCAGATTCAGATTTCACCACTTGTCGATTGAGCGTCTGCATAAATAATGACCGACTTAGAAATCTTAGTAAACTCACTACAACATGCAAGTTTGAACATGGAACAAAATATCCATAATTAAAAGGCTAGGACTCCTAAAATAAGAACACATTAAGAACCAATGGCCTAAGATCGAGAAAAAGGCATTTTCAGAGCTGAAAATATGCTGCCACATTTTTTGTATGACAAACCAAGATAGGAAGATATAGTTGATAATTACAAAAGGCCATGCCATGAAGAGGTTTGTAACGACATCTCAAACCTCTCCCAAGACCCCTCATCCCTCTTAAAATTCAAATATTTCTTTCAAACCAAAAACAAAAAAAAAAACAAAAAAAGGACTTTTCCCTTATTCTAAAAATGGAGGATTCAACAGATCCTCCTCCATCATAGAATAACGATTTCTATTGCATGCCAAGGAAATCCGACCAATTTGTCACTCACAGATACTTCACCAGGAAAAAAGAAGGATGGGTAATCAATGGAAGAGCATAACGATTTTTACCAGTCAAATGATCGGCATTCATTTTGTAATTAATGGAACAAAACATAACAGGACAAATAGTTGAGAACCCACTCTGTAAGGTCAAGAAGATATCTCTTCGAAAATAATCTTATTAACCAAAATAATATCGTGAAGAAATCTTGGATAGCACAAGCAGATAAATAATATATAATTAACGTTTAAAATATTGGGTTGTAGCTTCTTATAATCCTCCTCAGTGAAACATATAAAGAGAAATGGAAATATATCCCACAAACATGATCTAATTCAATAAAAATAACCTTCTGGTCGCCAGCATGAACCTCCAAAGAGTAGCAACAGCCTCGTGGCTGGATCTCACCAGCAAACTGGACTTCATTGTTCCTAAAAGAAATCCAAGGCAACTCAATATCAATTATCACAGGGAACCATCATATTCCCAAACAGAATTTCGTGACTAACATTTTACCTCTCACCACAATGTGGACACTCAAAGGCCGACAATAAGATCTGCAGTAAGATTCACATCTCCATAAGGCTTCAAAAAGACGGCCAATCACTATTGAAAACGCCCTAAAAATAAGAATACCTTTCTGAAGTTCGGAATTAAAGTTAACAAAAATCTTGTTGTCCCCTGCAAATGCAAAGCAGACAACTTAACAAGTTGTAAACAAACACAATAACTGGAACACACCTAAACGACGCTGAAAACCACAAATATCTTCAGTTTTATGAAGGTAACGAACCAGAGAACTCTCGAACTTCTCTATCCCAAACTAAAAAACAGGCAGTCACAAATCTAATCTCAAATTAAGCTGCTGAATGCAGCGGAAAACAGAAACAGAATTTCGTAAACGTGAGGGAGAAAATTGCGAGAAAATGAAAGGCAGAAATAAACAAATACGTTTTCGTGACAGCGCATGCAAAGGCTTTCTACTTCGTAGCGAGGAACGTCGGCGTCTTCATCTGCAACTACTGCTTCAACGACCGACTGCACGTCCAAAACTTTCTCTGCATCGTTTGCAGCCATTACTGTCAACTGGATGAGTTCCTTCACTTCTTTTGGCGGCCAATGGTTGCTTCGGTTTCTCTGAGTTTGACGGCCGGCAGAGCTCTTCGTTCTTGTTATGGGGGCGTAAAGAGTGTTTCAGAAGAGGCTCGAAAATTCCTGCGCTTCTCCCTCGTCTTTGCTGGGACTTCTATTTTTTTTAAGGTTAAATTGTAATTGAAATTTTATAATATGTGGTTTTCTAAATAAAAATAAATATAAAATAAAATAAAAAGATTAAATAATAATAATAATTAAAAAAACAAAACAAAATATCGAAGATCAAGAGTTCATTCCCTTCGAATCGTGCGTATTAAGGATACCCCTCCTCTAATTTCACATTTTTTTAAAAGCATAAGATATAAAACTCTAGAGAATTCGATATACAATTTCCATTCATTAATTATAGGTCGATCCACTCTAGATTTAAAATTGCACTCTTATTTGGAGCATTGCAAGCTATGTCCATTAATATAGTCATTACAAGTAGGTCGATTTTTCACGGATTATTCATAATTACAGGTGAGTCAAAAGTTCGTTTTACACCTATAATTACATCATTCATCCTAAATAGCACTGGTATTTTTTATAAACAATTTGTTTATGATGAAATCATAAAACAATCTTTCTTAGTCCCAAAATCAGTACTTTAATGGAACTATTCACCTATTTACCATATGTGGTAAGGAGTGATTTTATATCTTAAAATTATGTTGCAGCTTTCTATTTGGTTAAGTTCAAAAAATGGTAACTATATTAAATGGGTTACAAAAGTCATTATCATTTATGCAAATCAAATGACAAGCTCCCGTAGACATGAATTTGTAACTCACTTAATAAAAAAAATAAAATATATTTTGTGGTCTAGTTTTATACCAACTTTCACAATATTTGGTCTAAGCATAGTACGGAATGCTAGCCAAATACGTTAACAAATATGGGTTCAACAATATTTGGGTCAGCCGTACAGATCACATTCACCAGCGTGCGCGCGCTTTTTATTTATCGTTCTGTTTGTGGAGAGAAGTAGAGAAGGAAGCATAAGGCTATGGTGAACTGAACTGCTTCGGATAAGAAAAATGACAATTCAATCTCTACCTTCAATCCGCTGCCGCTGCCGATGCATGTCTCTCCATTCCACCTTGGATTCCATCTCTTTCGAATCCCGTTATCCTCTTCTTCCTGCAATTTCTCCACCGACCAGAAGAGCTCTGTCTCTCTCTGCTGTTATCTTCACCGCTGTTTCAACCTTGGCCTCATCCTCCGCTTCCTCTTCCTCTCTTGCCGCTCCTTCCAAATCTGCCGCACCGCAGTTCTTCGAGCTCCCGGACTCGGCCGGCGTCAAGGCGCTGGAGCTTCGCATTGGCTCAGGGGAAACCCCCGTCGACGGAGACCAGGTGAATTGATTTCGAAATCCATTGGTAATACAATTGGAATGTTCTTCTGTTTATTAGCTTGAATTACATTTAGTATTTTCGTTCATTTCATTTAGGTTTGCTCTGAGATTGTGTTCTGAATGGCTTTAAGAAACCTTTACAAGTACTTTTGCAAAGGTTTTATTAACCGTGTTCGCCAAGCTTAAGAGTTAGCATTAACACTGGACCTCTTTGTCTGATGGGGATAAGAATTTTGTAGGTTTCTCTCATGCATTTGCTTGTTGAGGATGGTTAGGAGGGAGTCCGACGTTGGCTAATTAAGAGGATGATCATGAGTTTGTTGGCTAATTAAGAGGATGATCATGAGTTTATAAGTAAGGAATACTATCACCATTGGTATGAGGACTTTTGGAAAACAAAAAAAAGGCCATGAGAGCTTATGCTCAAAGTAGACAATATCATATAATTGTGGAGGTTCGTGATTTCTAACATGGTATTAGAGTCGTGCCCTTAACTTAGTCATATCAATAAAATCCTCAAATGTCGAACAAAGGAGTTGTGAGCCGAAGGTGTAGTCAAAAGTGACTAAAGTTTCGAACAAATGGTGTACTTTGTTCGAGGGCTCCAGAGAAGGAGTTGAGCCTCGATTAAGGGGAGACTGTTCGAGGGCTCCATAGGTCTCAAAGGAGGCTCTATGGTGTACTTTGTTCGAGGGGAGGATTGTTGGGAGGGAGTCCCACATTGGCTAATTAAGAGGATGATCATAAGTTTATAAGTAAGGAATACTATCTCCATAGGCCTTTTGGGGAAACCAAAATAAAGTCGTGAGAGCTTATGCTCAAAGTAGACAATATCATAGCATTGTGGAGGTTCGTGATTCCTAACATTGCTGTTATTGCTGTTGTTAAGGATATACCATTCTTAAAAGACTCTTGAAACCTTTTGAGGACATAATATCTTCTTTGATGGAGTTCCCATGTTCTCTTTTAAAGTAATTATCTGAAATTGCTATCAGGCTTGGGTGATAAATCACTCTCCACGAATTTGACAGCAACTGCAATATTTACTTGAAAAGGTCGTTCGAATTTAGCCATAGCCTCTTGGTCTCATCAATAGGATTTTAATGTAAACTAATAAGTAACCATCTGCAACCTGGTTCTTTACTGTAAAGCTTTCTGAAAAAATCCGTTGATTTCATCTTCAATCTCCTTGTCTGTCTAAAAGCCGCCCGCTAAGATATTAATATTGTTGATTACGTTTTTCCTTCTCCGGTAGGACGTAATGTTATTGTTACAGTCCAAGGCCACAGCTAGCAAATATTGTCCTCTTTGGGCTTTCTCTTCTGAACACTGGGAGGTGTGCCAGCGAGGACGCTGCGCTCCCAAGGGGGTGGATTGTGAGATCCCACATCGGTTGGAGAGAGACATTCTCTATAAGGGTGTGGAAACCTCTCCCTAGTAAATGCGTTTTAAAAACCTTGAGGGGAAGCCCCGTAGAGAAAACCCAAAGACGACAATATCTGCTAGCGGTAGGCTTGGGCTGTTACGAGGAACCTTATGTTTTCATCACCTTCGTTGGGCTAATAATTCTTGGATTTTTAAGTCTACTTCTGACTTCTCTGGAGTTCAAGTCCAAATTCTGCAATTCAAGGTTTTTTTCTCTGGCCTTGCTTTCGCTCAGTGATGTTGCCACCTTCCTTCTCCACATCTAGTTCTCTTATTATGGAGGAAATATAATTATTTTGTTTTTTTTGTTCCCAAATGTGCTTCTGTTCCAATTTTAAAGATTAGACTGCATTTAATTGAGCTTCTGACAGAATCAATTATTATCCTTCTCCACCATAGCTATTCCTCCATCAATGACCTAAAACTCAAATCCTCTTTCTATTCTATTCTCAGATATCAGAAGAAGCTCAACGAATTTAATGGAAGTACAGTCTTGGAAAAGATTCTCAAGTTGGCCCATGCCCTCAACCTCTTGATTTGAACCTCAAAGTAGACTTAACTGACAAGACACTAGTGTGAGTTGAACCCTTCAACTTCTTTTCTGTCTTGTAGGTTACAGAAAATCGACACCCCTTTTTCAGCTCTTTATCATGCCGTGTGAGAAAGCTGACATACAGACTCACAAATTCCTCAATAGTGCACTTGACCAATGATGTCTAATGTAGCCACTTGGTGTACTAGTGAAGAGTCATTTAATCTTCTTATTCTTTCCAAGGCTGCTTTTTATTATTATTGTGGTGGCCTACTTTCTTCCTTTGATGACTCTTACAATTCAGAACAAATACTTGGAACTAAAAGGAAGAAGGAATAAGGGACAATTCTCTTTTTCCGTTTGTCTTAGAACTTAAAAAAATATATGAAGGTTTTAAAGTTATCTTCTCATTTTCGGTTTTAAAGTTATCTTCTCATTTTCCCCTTAAAAGGAATGAGGGACAATTTCTCCTTTTTTGTTCATCTTAAAATTATAAATATATATATATATATATATATATAAAAATTAAGATTTAAAGTTTTTTTCTCGTTTTACCTTAGACCTTTTGTAATTGAAAAACTTTTTGTATAAAAAGTTGGAGGGTAAAATTTTGCCCTGCTTTGAAAAACTTTTAGCTATGCCCTGCGTGCAATTTTTGTTCTTTTCTCCATCCTTCTATTGTGATTATTTTGTAGAGTTGGTTACTTGTTTGTATGCGAGTTATTAAAGTTGATTGGACTAACAACATGCTTGTAAAGATTGCATAGGGGTAAATTTTATTACCCGGGTATGAAATTCAGAGATTCTTATTATGGAGTATTAACGTGAAGGTTGCGGTTCATTACTATGGAAGGTTGGCAGCAAAGCAGGGATGGCGCTTTGACACAACATATGATCACAAAGATGAAAATGGGGAGCCCATTCCTTTCACATTTGTTCTTGGCTCTGGGAAAGTAAGACAGTTGTTGTTGATATCCTACCATTCTACCTAATTGAACCTGCTTTTAGTTGCAAAGCAATTGACTCTCCATTTTGGACAAGGTCGATAATAACATATTTTTTATTTCCAAAATTAAATTAATGTCAAGGTTATTGCGGGAATGGAAGCAGCTGTGAAATCCATGAAAGTTGGTGGCATCCGTAGAGTCATCATTCCACCATCCCAAGGATATCAGAATACATCTCAAGAACCTATTCCACCCAATGTACGTACTCCTGTTTCCCTCTCTTTATTTGGTTCATGCATACTGTCTTATTTGAACAAGTTACCCTGTGCTGTGTGTGTGCTGCATTGTCTCTAGGTCTCATCGGTTGCATATACATTAAAAATAACCAATTTTGTAACAACCCAAGCCCACCGTTAACAGATATTGTCTTCTTTGAGCTTTTCCTTTCGGGATTCCCCTCAAAGTTTTTAAAACGCGTCTGCTAGAGAGAAGTTTTCACACTCTTATAAAGAATGTTTCATTCTCCTCCCTAACCGACGTGGGATCTCACAAATTTTGTTTTTATTAGAAGGACATAGTGGTAAAAGTTGGGGGAATAAGCATGTTTGACATCCTAGTTATACAAAAGAAAAAAATTTGACTTAGAAAAATACTGATATAGTTCTCAATTATCTTGAAATCTTTTGCTTGAAGGCATTCCACTAGTAGCATCTCAGCACTTATTAGTTTAGTTAGTATGCCATGTAATAGTGAAAGACACGTTTTTTGGTGAAGTTTAAATTTAAGTAATAAGCTTATCTATGAACTGCCTACTTAGTGTGTAATATCGCATCTTTAGGATTATGGGTTTAAATCATATTCATGAACTACTAAAAGAATGTTAAGTATTTTACAAAATTTTCACAAGAATTGAAAAATTAAGTGGTCATTTTCTGAATAAGCTAGGGACTCGGGTGAGAGGAAATTGATTGGCCACCTACTGTCCTTGTTTAGAAAAAGTTATAAATATGTATAGCGAAAATTGATCTGTCTTTAAATGTTTGATTCAAAGAGGATTGTTTGGATACAGTATTTTGACAGGCAGAGGCTATTTACCACCATTTTTAATCCAACACGTCTGGCAAACGGTGAAGGTTCGAGCCTTGGGATTTTGATATTCGACATCGAGCTGGTTCAGGTAAGGCATCTCAGCAACAAGTTCGCATCTCCAGGTTCCTGAAAACAGCCCCTTCACTCAACTATACTATATTATTGTACGACCTCTGATATCATGAGAATATTTGCTAAAACTATTACATCTAAATGGTGGTGAAAGTTCTCTATCTATAATCATTTACATAATCAAATAAATTACGAAGGAAATAGAAAGAGCAATAAATGGATACACAATCGTAGCCATCAAGGGACAAATATGATACTTATAGTAAACCGTAATGAAAAGCTAAATATCTTCAACCATCGAGATATTAGCCTATAAACAAGGGTCAAATATAATACATATGATAAACCACATATGATAAACCGTAATTCAAGATTAAATATTCTCAACAATATATTGTAAGAGCAGTGAAAAAACTATAATGATAATAAACTAATTTTGACAATCTCTATGGCTTGAAAAAGATTGATAATAGAAGATTTAAGATAGCTGAAACAAGAAATTTGGCTCATTCATTGATATTTCCAAAACTAATTATGACTTAGTTTTGCAAGTCTAATTAATTGTCTTTGTTTGTATTCCACCCTTCAAAAACACTATTAAAGTACCGGAAGATAGTTATAGTTATCAACTAAGTATTGAATTTAGTCTCAATTATTATTTATTTTGGGCTTATTTAGACCCATTTTCTTGTTTAGTCTTCCAAGGTGAGACCCACATTAAAACTTCTCCCTTTTAGATGCATTTTAAAATCGTGAGACTGATGGCGGTACGTAACGGACTAAAGCAGATAATATCTACTAGTAGTGGGCTTGAGCGGTTATAAAGGGTATCAAAGCCAAACATCGAGCAGTGTGCCAACGAGGATGCTGGGTCCCTAAGGGGATGGATTGTGAGATTTCACATTGGTTGGAGAGGGGAATGAAACATTCCTTATGAGAGTGTGGAAACCTCTCCCTAATAGATGCGTTTTAACACCGTGAAGTTGACGGCGATACGTTGTGGGCCAAAGCGGATAATATTTGCTAGCGGTGGGCTTGGGCTATTACATCTAGCCTCTTGCTTGTTTGCCTAGTTGTCACCTTGTTGTTGCTCTGTCTTACTCATGTCTCACAACCGCACTCCACAACGTCGTACTCATAATGCCATTCAGTGGCTTTGCCCTTTCTCGGTTTATCTCTCGCCTTACATCGGTACTGACAATGATCACAAATAATTTACGGTTGTTTTAGAGACATATTCTAATTCTAAACCATTAGAAGGCACTGGTAAGAGGAAATCAACTAGAACATCATCTTGAAACATTTTTCAAATATAGAAAAATCTAACACCGAGGGTATGAGATACAAATGTAACTATTGTGATATATGCTCGTGATACATCTTCACGTGGAACTAGTACCTTATGAAAGCATTTGAGAAAACAATGCAAAAAAATATCCTAAAGAGCAAATTATAAATTTTCAATCTATTGATGTTTTTTTATGGTAAGAACATAAATTCCGTTTGTTTGAGTTATCATTTAGATTTGTAGAGATGTAGAGTTTAAATGTTTTTGTAACGTAGCATGGCTAAGTTTGATCATCCCTCAAGAATAATAAAATTTTCAAACGTGCGGTAGATGACTTTAGTGAAAAAGTAGTCAAATAGTGTATTTTACCACAAATACTTAGACTTCCTTACAAAAATGCAATTACATGGTTCTCACGGCACGTTTTGTTGATTCTAAATAAAATGTATAAAAAATAATATTAATTTTTTTTGTCAAATACATAATCATAAAGGAGAGACAATTGGTAAAGTAATTGAAGGTTATTTATTGGAATAAAGCGTTCGTAAAAAAAATATTTTTAATTATTCTTGATAACGCAACTTCAAATGATTTGATATCATAAACGAAGATAAGACCCAAAAATTTGGAAGCTATTGTTTTAGATAGTGAATCATTGCGTACGAGATGTTGTGCCCATGCTATGAACTTGATTGTAAACGGTGATTTGAAAGACCCGTATGATTTGATAGCTTAAATATCATAAAACATGTTATATTAATAATTTAAATCTCATAAACCTTAAATATTATATATTCACAAGACATCGTTAAATATTCTTAATTTTTATAATAATCTTAAAAATATAGAGTAAGATTGAATTGTAGCCCTATATTCAAATTAGTGACAGATAAAAAAAACGTTAATCCACCAATAAACTTGATTTTTTTAAATTTTTAAAAATTTAACGTAACTAAAAAATGTACCAAATCTAAATTGTATGATTTGAATAGGATAACACAGATTAGTCGAATTCTCGAGTCGTTTGTGTTGGATGAAAGTGTCCCACATCGGTTAATTTAGGGAATGATCATGAGTTTATAATCAAGGAATACTATCTCCATTGATATGAGACATTTTGGGGAAGCCCAAAGTAAAGCCATGAGACTTTTATATTCAAAGTGGACGATATCATACCATCGTGAAGATAAATCCACCCGATGGAGTGGGTGGAGTGATTCATCTTTGCATTTCGGTCGTCTGTCACTTTTCAAACTTCACCAAAATGGTTCTTTCAACAGTTCAACCCTCTCTCTCTGCCTTTGAACCATAATCATTTTTCTTTTCTTCTTTTCTACTCTCTCTCTCTCTCTCTCTCCTCTTGCCGGTTTCACTTTTGCTTTTGTTCTTCATAAAAACCTTTCTTCGCTCCTCTCCCCCCCTTCTTCCCTTCTCTCTTCTTCCGTTTTGCACCCAAAATCGGATTCCAGAGAGCAGGGATTTGGTTTTCTTTTGATTTCCTGTTGAAACGGCGAGGATTTTCCTTTTCGATCCACTATTCTTTCGAAGCCCTAGATTTGTGCTTCATTCTTACACATGGCGCAGAAGTCTCTGATCTACGCGTTTGTCGCTCGCGGTACCGTGATTCTCTCTGAGTATACCGAGTACAGTGGGAATTTCAATTCCATTGCTTTTCAGTGCCTCCAGAAATTGCCTACTGCCAATAACAAATTCACCTACAATTGCGATGGCCACACCTTCAATTATCTCGTTGATAACGGTTACAGTAAGTCTTGCTCGTTTCCTCTTTTTCTTCGTTGTTGAATTTTGAGATATTTTTTTTATTCTTCTTCTGCTGTCTTCATTGCAATTGTTTAACATCGTGTTTTGATTCTGGCTGTGATTTGTTAAGAGATGATGCTTGTAAGGATGTTTTTGCCTCTTTAGCTGATTTTTTTTTCAAAGAATCCCGATCCGTCATTAATACCGTTTCAAACTTTTGTTTGGATGTTGAGAAATTGGAGAATATTGATCAAGCATCCATTTCTTCTTACATTGCTTATTCTGTCTCCTATTTTTAATTTATTACCACTGGAAGCGAATATGAAAATCCTTCGATGTCTTGAAGAATTACGGAAAAGGCATAGATATGCTCAAGATTCACTTAAAGCATTTACGATTACCTATTTCTTCACCGTCCGAATTGTGGACCTCGCTTTCCGTTGCTCCCAATCAGGTTACTATATAAAATAGACGATCTTAAAGATGGAACATGATTTGGCTAGAAGATCAAAGTACTTTTGAGAATTATTATTATGATTATTCTTATTTTGTCAATGGAGTTCAACTCTACGAATTATTGTTGTTTCTCTCTTGAGCCGTCAAGGGGTTAAAATGCTTACTTTATTGGGAGCTAGCTTATTTGTTATGATCTAGCGATTCCTAAGGCTTAGTTCAAAGAAGGTAATCCTCAAATATAGCCTAGTTTATCCAGTTATTTTGCTCATTTATAATTTTTATTAAACTTCTCGTTCAAAATTTATCTTAGATCTTTGTCTACATAATTTGTCCTTAATATTTGTGGTACTATTAATTTCGTTACTATTTTTATTCTAAAAGTGTCGATTTCACTCTTCATCTGGTCAGTTTTCTCAATCAAGTATTTCATGCCATTGACCCTAAAATTCATTGACAAAGCAATGACATGACATAAAACCGAAATTATTAATAGAGTTGGAATAACCCCATATTCCAATTTAATCATATGGAGATGTCCACACATAATTCTGAGGAGCACTTGCTTCTTCTAGGTTGCATCCAGTTGTTGAAGTAGAAAATGGAATCAATAGAGATGTCACTATACTCAATAATTGATTCTTACGTTTTAAAATACGAAATTTAAATTTCTACATAAGCTCTAATAATTTTTTTCCTGCATAATCATATTTTAATGTCTATTTACAGTAATTAATTTATTTTAAAAAACTTAATGAAAGGGTAAAATTGACACTTTTTAAATGATTGGGTTAGATTGAAAAATGACTTGTAGATTTATCTCAATGAAAGCTCGGTTCTATCCAAAAAAAATAAAAGAAGACATGTACATTATATTATAGGCAGACTAAATATTTAGTTGAAGAAATAAACAAATGACAGAATTGAGGAAGAAGAGGCTTTTAAAAACCCTCCAATTAGCACAAACTATCCGTGATGGAACAAAAACAAGACACCTATGAAGAAAACCTATAGACAAGTCACTTGGCCCCACTTAGAAATTTTCTGACCTAGATAGTATGATCATGACTTGGGATGTATCAGCTTCAAGTCAAGATGATTCAAATCGTGTCTTGTTTCTACTTAGATGGTTGACAAGGAAGAACACCCACAATATATTGCTATCTTTGGGTTGTTTGTGAATGCTGCAGATCTTTCATTTGTACCTTTCCCATGACGTATACTTCGAGATGTTTTTCCTTTTCTGGTCAACTTTTTTTTATCTTTAAATTTTTAGTTTACCTTTTTGGTTTGACTCTGAAAATGTCGTTCCTTATTGCTAAATGCTAAAACTTGCTGATAACGTTCCTTTTCTTCTCATTGATGAAGTAGTAAGCATTTTTTGTATTTCCTTTTTCTTCTGAGAGTTTTCTTTGAGTTCTTCAAAAATAAGGTTTTCCCGGTTTTTCATTTTTTTTTCCAGATGAAATATTTGGCTGTGTGTGCCTAGCATTGCATTAACTAGTGAACTTGAACCAAAATAACAGCCTTGCATTTTCTTCTGTCTTTGAAAATTGCAGCATACTGTATAGTCGCAACTGAATCAGCTGGAAGACAAGTGCCTATTGCATTTTTAGAGCGTGTTAAGGATGATTTTGTGTCGAAATATGGTGGGGGAAAGGCTGCCACTGCTCCTGCCAATAGTCTTAACAAGGAATTTGGGTATTTGATTAAATTACTTTCTGAGGATGGTGCACAGAGTATTCATTATTGATTAAATATAACTTTTTATATGTAGGTCTAAATTGAAGGAACATATGCAGTACTGTGTTGATCATCCTGAAGAAATTAGCAAGCTTGCGAAGGTGAAAGCTCAGGTTTCAGAAGTAAAAGGTGTTATGATGGAAAATATTGAAAAGGTAAGCATTCACTTTTATCTTGAAGCATTCAATTTCAAAACTTTAGATCCATTTCTTGAACATTTTTAAAATTTCTAGCCTTGAGGCTTCTTTCTCTAGCCACCTCTTCTATCTATTCCCTTTTAAAAAAAAAACAGAACTCTTTTTTTTCCTTATTGTTAAAATATTTCACACATTCTAACACATTTTGAACACTATTTCTGCTTGAAATTTATTTTTGAATTACTTTAAGCTTTCCTAGAGCAGACGTCTTGGTTGTGTCGAAGAAAATGTCAATCTACAGTAACTAGCATAACACACCACACTAGAGTCCAAATGAAGGCATTTCTTGTTCGGCTCATATTGCTAAGTATGGTTCAATGTTGATACGATGGTGCCTTATAAGTTATACTATTAGCTATTTCCAAACTTCAATTTTGGTAAGATGTCGCAGTAGTCTGTAAAGGAACGTCTATTATAATGTGTTGCAATTATCTGCAATATCCAGCAACAAGATTAAAATTTCCCAGAAAATTTATTTTGTTTGTTTGAAACTACTTTTTGATGGTTTGTTCATGATGATTGCTATATGGGATGAGAATGCGTGGTCCTAATTGTTGATCTTTGCATATTTTTAACAAGAACTGAATCTCATTAGAGAAAGTATGTACGAAGTGGTTACTAAAAGTTGAAGGCTCTTTTTGTAAGTGTGCTGCGGTTGTTTCCCCTGCCTTGGTGAGGCTCTTCTTTTTATGGGTTTTTACTTATGTCAAAGCAAGGTTTAGGTTCTTTTGATCTTGTCATGGTAGGGGGACCGGTAACTTCACTTGTATTTAGGAATCTTAAATTTCCCGCCAAAGAAAACTCCTCAGGAGCAACAAGAAGTCTGAATTTATTAATTGAACATAGATTAGCAGGGTGATTCCCTTGAATTTTTTACTTTCCAGATTATGGAGTCTTGCCACTGATTGGGATAAAGAAACCCATTCTGTCGTCTTCTTGTCATTTAAAGATCTTAACAAGATTCGTCTCAAAAGAAAACTCCCTATCCTACATATTCTGGATTCTGATTGCTGTCTACAAGGTATTATATCTTGGAAATGGAGTCTGCACACATATATTTAGCCAACCATCTTTTCATAGTTTAATGTCCCAACTATAGGAATACTGGTATGATCGCACCCCAACTTAGGATGAGTTTTTTTTTAATTTTTTTATTTTAAAAAAAACTTGAAAGAATATAGAAAACTGAATCATCATCTGTTGAGCATTGTTGGAGTCTCACATTGGCTAATTAAGGGAAAGATCATGGGTATATAAGTAAGAGACGCTATCTTCATCGGTATGAGACCTTTTTGGAGAAACCAAAAGCAAAAGCACGAGAGCTTATGCTCAAAGTAGACAATATCATAACATTGTGGAGGTTCGTTGTCCCTGTCAAGTGGTATCAGAGCCATGCTTTTGTCTTAATTTAACCGTCAATAGAGTTCTCAAGTGTCGAACAAAGAAGTTGTGAGCCTTGAAGGTGTAGTCATAGTGAAGATCCGTGGTAGAGTTTTATTGGACTAGCAATGTGTTCCAAAGATGAGATAGAGAGAAAGAAAGAGCATAGAGAAGAAGACCTTTTGCCAGTGTTCGAACATGAAGCGTTGCACTACTTTTGAGGAAATGAAAATGAAATAGGCTATAACAGAGTCTGATCGGATTAGTTCAATCTCTAATCCATGTTCCTATTGAATCCTCCACTTCTGAGGCTAAGCCAGATCTGACTGAAAAGAAGTTGTCTAAAATAGTGCTAGATGGATAGATATGATTGTTTAAGGGGAGACTCAATGGTGTACTTTGTTTGAGGAGAGAATTGTTGGAGTCCCACATTGGCTAATTAAGGGGAAGATCATGGATATATAAGTAAGGGACACCATCTCCATTGGTATGAGAGATTTTGAGAAAACCAAAAGCAAAATCATGAGAGATTATGCTTAAAGTAGACAATATCATACCATTGTGGAGGTATGATTTTCTTATTACCATCTTACCCAAATGTAATGGAGATGCAGAAATACTCTCCAGTGTGAGTAATGCGATTCTGTTTCCTTCACAGCAAAATTCAAATAAAAGCTACGATTGAGAGGAATGGCCTTGTTCTTGAAGGGATGACCCGTAAACACCTGGAGGAGATTCTCTTATATTACTTGACTGGAAAAAGAGCTTTGTTATCTGGTTACATAGCAGTAAGAAGGGTTCAAATAGTAATTTTTTCTTTCATATGATACATTGAGCTGAGGATAAATCATGGATGAGTCTGGAATTTTCACAAGAGTTCATAGCTCTTTTAAGAAAGACCAGGAAAAGATTATTCTTCTTTGGACAATTAGCTCCCCGCAAAGATCTGGAAATAGCTTTTGGAATTACTGACTTCCATTCTTAAACTAAAATTTCTAATATTTGTCCAAAAAAAAAAAAAAAAAAAAAAAAAAAATCTTGATGTTTCTAGAAGCCGTATCTAAGAGTCTCAACTTCAATGCAATTGAAACTTGCTACTAAGTCTAGGATCTTGGAACTTACCTATCTCCTTATCATTATATTTCTTTTAAAACTCAAGGATATATTATCAAAACTCCAGAAACTTTACGTTTGGTGTGTGTAGTGCTCAGGGTAGGGATGATTGTTCGTTGTTGGAGGAGGTGCTTTTGAATCTCTCTTTTAAGGAAAGAGGCAAAATGGTTTGGTAAGCTAGTCTTTTTACTAATTTGTGGGTTATTTAGTTGGAAAGGAACAATAAAATTTTTGGCGATCTTGAGAGATTAGATGAGGAGGCTTGGGAGGTGGCTAGATATAATACCTCCTTTGGGCCTCGGTCACTAGGCGTTTTTGTAATTATGATCTTGGTCTTGTTCTTTTAGAATTGAGTCATTTTCTATAACTTTTTGGGCTACTTTTATTTGTGGTTGTTTTTTGTATGCCTCAGTATTCTTTCACTTTTCTCAATGAAAAATGAAAGCTCGGTTTCTTTCCCCAAAAAAAAAAAAAAACTGCCCTGATTCTGTGGTGTCATAAGAGGTCGAAAACAACATATTCACCCATCTTCTATGAGGGTGTTTCCTCCACCCCCTTTCGTGAGAAGGGCCAATTCTTATGGCTTGCTGAAGTGTGTGCTATTCAGTGGGATCATTGGGAGAGGAGGAATAATAGTGTTTAGAGGTTTGGAGAGGGATTCTAGTGATGTTTGGTCCCTTGTTAGGTTTCATGTTTCTCTTTGCTTGGGTTCCCTTTGGACTTGGTTTTTTGTATTCTTTTATTTTTTTCTCAATGAAAGTTGCTTTTATTAAAAAAAAAATCGTGCTTAGTATGCTCCAAAAAGATGATGGTGTTATTATCCACCAATTTTTTAAAATTTTTTTTATATTACAATTTTTAAATTTTTTTTTACTATCTATAAATACCCCTCCATTTAAATTCTATATACATTTAATGATTGATTGTATGATGCATAAAAATGATCAATTATATTTTTTCTTACTTGAATTATTTAATATGATGGATTGATTATAGTTTAATTAAGTCATAATTAATATGAGGTTTAGTAATTCAAACAATTTCTAAATTTCTGCTGACACTTATTTTCATGGACATTTCAATATAAATATTGTATATATTTTCAGATGTGATGATTAAAATAGTCAATTACTAATTAAGCCACATTTAAAGTTCCATTTAATGATCAAACAACCTTCATCAATTTTCACAAGTTTTCTAAAATTCTGGTTGCCACCAACATTTCCATTAACATTTACATATATTTTGATTTGATGATGAAAAATGGTCAATCATAGTCTAATTGAGCTCCCATTAGAGTTTCATGAACTAATTCAAACAACTTTCATCAATGTCAGCAATTTTCATAATTTTTTTTCAAAATTGTCATGGACATCAATATTTCTATCAATATTTTGAACCATTGTTTCAACACCCAGCTTGTGAACAAGAGCAATATTTTTTGGAACATTTCCATGGTTTGTCAAAAAGCATTATAACCCTGAAGGCCACGACTATATGAAATGCTGGAATGGCACCTATTTGTAGTCCTTCCCATATTACTACTTCCGTACATGTTTTTTTGCCATAAAAATTTCCCTCAGTGGGAGACCTCCACCAATATTTTGCAAGATCAAGTCATTCCACTTCTATGCGTTCCCTTTTCCAGGTTGCCTGCTTTCATTGGTATTAAAACCACATTTCAAATAGATGCAAGCAACTTCCTTGTCGATTCCCTGTCATAATAAAGTTGTTATAACTTCTTTCACCTCTTTCACCAGTTTCACCACTTGAGCAGCAGGCAGTTTGAAAACACAAAGATGATATATTGAGGTATTGAATATGGCAGCCTTAATTGAGGTTGACCTGCCATTCTTGAAAAGGGCACTGTTTCTTACTTTTGGAGCCTAAACTTCAACTTATTACGAGGAAGCAAATCTACTGACTTATGTAGTCAGGAGATTTGATTTGGAAAGATTGTCTTTGTGCCACATGATCAATTGTGATTTCCTATTGCAAGATCTTTCTTTTGTTGAGTAGGGCTTTGGGTCAAAATACTTCTCTTGGGTTCATGTATGCATTTCATACACCTCTTATGTTTATTAATAGCAAATCTAGAGGTTGTATTGAAAATTTTGGAAGTCTCCTAGGCAAGCAATTCTCTTAACCGCTTCCTGGTGATTTCAGCTGATGTATTAAGAAGAGATCTTTTGGATAAAGGTGTGTGGTTTGGTACTTTTGAAGGTTTGATGGTTGTCAGGGATATGGTGTGCATTAATCACTTGTAATTTGCCAATGACAACGTTCTCTACTCTGGTAAAAACCCTACATGCTCAACAATCTTTCTTTAGCCATTTCTCTTTTTGAAATCATTTTCCGCCTTACTTTAACTTGTCTAGATCTGTCATAGCTAGTGTAAATAACAATGACTCTTATGTGAAGGAACATGCTTAGAGATCATGGGCTTTCTCATAGCTTTTGGCCTTTGATGTATCTTGTATTAGCTTCTGGGGGGAATCCCTTTTCTTCAAATTTTGGAATTTGGTGGAATAAAAAATCCTTATCAAACTTTATATTGGAGATATGTAGTGCCTTCCAATGGAGGGAATCTCATGCATGCTAATGCAATTTTGTTCTCGTGTACCTGCTCACTCTCTTTTTTCAAAATTTCTCTAGGGTCTAAGGCAGTAGTTTTCTATGAGAAGAAGATTAGGAATTTCTTTCTGGGGGAGGGTATAGATACTCAGGAAATCTTGTCAATTGGAAGGTTTACTAGAAGCTTCAGAGAAAGAGAAACTTTGTGCTTGTGGCTAAATGGGGTTGGTTTTATTAAAACGAACTGGAAGCTCTTTGCAAAAAGATAATCAACAAGTATTTTTTCAATCCCCATGAGCTGGCTGAAAAAAATGCTTCTAGTGTCAGAAATCCTTTGAGCTTCATTTTCAGATGTTGCACATTGCTCACTGCTGATATGAGCCAAAGTTTGAAAGGAGAGGGCATATATGGTTGACCTTTATTGAGCAATTCCCTAGACTATATCATTTAAACTCATTGAGTACGGTGATTAATTGTTGTTTTGAGGACTGTAGGAATAAGCCTTATCTTAAGAGGCACCTAATGACAGAATGTATCAAATGGGCTGAAACTGTTCAATTGTCTTCATGGATTATGCTTGGCCAATCTCCGAGTTAACAAAATTAGGAAATTTGATGGTTGCGGAAGCTATTCTGGCAAGTCATGTCGTAATGCTCTTTTGGAACTGTCCATATCTTGGACAGGAGAAGGCTAAAGTCCTCTAAATTATTTTCCCAAGATAACTTAACACTCGTAACAAGCAGTAAACCAAAGGCAATTATCGTCCTTTCATTTTGCTCTCAAATGGTGTATCGTGGTAAGTATGCTATGAAGATCAGAATCAACTCTTTCTCCACTGTTATTTTGCTGGCAGTAATTGGAGCAAGGTGTTTCCCGTATTTGACATTTTGCAGTGCTTCTCCTTTATTTTGGATACTTTAGGGATTAATTAAAACTAAAATTTAATTCGGGATTAGATGTGTCACTTTGGATTATCATGTCTGGCGATTGTCATGTGATAATAGTCAAGGTGCCCACAAGCTTGCTTGGACACTCATAGATATAAAAAAAATTTCACTGTGATCAAAATGTTGATTTTAAAATCTTATGATCTAAATAGAAACTAAATAGTACCAAACGTGAATTTTATCCATTATTTAGTAATACTCTCTCCTTGATTCACTCCAATTGAGATCTTCTTTGTAATTTTCCTTAGCTGGTAGGGTGATTCCTGATCTCCCATTTTTTTTCTTAAGAAGAATCTTGGATGTATTAAAAAGAGAGAGAAGAAGATTTAGCTTAGGGACGGCCTCCCGAAAGAAACTAACTACAAAAAAGTAATAACATTGGATGACTCATCTTCAGCAGCCCCGAAAGAAAGTTCTAGACATGAACC
Source organism: Cucurbita ficifolia (assembly GCA_033971965.1). Classification (NCBI taxonomy): domain Eukaryota; kingdom Viridiplantae; phylum Streptophyta; class Magnoliopsida; order Cucurbitales; family Cucurbitaceae; genus Cucurbita; species Cucurbita ficifolia. The sequence goes on from CM066974.1 coordinate 6,003,942, forward strand.
CCAAAGGATTTTAGCTTTCCGTTTCAGCTTTCAACAATTTAGCGTTTCATTCAACCAGTTATCAATCTTATTGGGGAGATAGTATTCCGCTGGCTTTTGTATCTAAGACTTTATTTGAATGGAAGTGCTGGTTCCCTGTGAAAACAAAGAATGTATGGGTAATGTCATAATGATTATGACATGCAACCTTGAAACGCCCCTCTTGAGGCATAATCTGATTTCCTTCTGTTTCTTTATGCTATTCTAGCCATTTTTCGGATGTTCTCTTCACCCTTTTTTAAGAGGTAAAAGGACTCGGGGCTCTGGAGTCTTTTTATACCTTCATTTATTGCGTCATGGGTCGATCATTGCCCTTCCCGATGTAACGACCCTAAATTTCCTATTTCATACCTCATTAATTATCTTGGGAATAAACAAATACAAAGGTTAATTATCTTGGGAATAAACAAATACAAAGGAAAGAAAAAAAATATTACTGAATTAAATGCCCTTTACTAATCTATGGCCTATTAAATATAAATACGACTCAACCTATACTAACCTATATTTTATTAAATGTAAATACAACTCAACCTATACTATTATTAAATGCAAATACAACTCAACCTATATTAACCTATACTATTAAATTTGAAATACGAACCTATCCTATGCCTGTGCCATGATCTCAGGGTTGCGATGCCTCTGTCAGCGTTGGAGGGGCGCCTTGCCTTATCTGAAAATTGTAGTAGCACGATGCTTGAAAAATACTCAATAAGTGACCCCTATCGGGGTATGATGCAAGAACATGTGGATGCAATGACGGGACCTATCATAACAGTCTATTTTCCTATGGTATTATCCTAACGGGCAGCTTGGATGTGTATTTTTAAAATACCCGATAGGGGGTCACTTACTGAGTATTTTTAAAATACTCAAACCTCGTGCTACTACATTTTTTAGATAACGGCAAGGCGGTAAGGCTGATGGAGGCATTGCAACCCCGAGACCGTGACACAGGCATAGGATAGGTTCGCATTTCAAATTTAATAGTATAGGTCAGTATAAGTTGAGTTGTATTTGCATTTAATAATAGTATAGGTTAGTATAGGTTGAGTTGTATTTGCATTTAATAAAATATAGGTTAGTATAGGTTAAGTCGTATTTTTATTTAGTAAGCCATAGGTTAGTATATGTCATTTAATTCAGTAATGTTTTTCCTCATTTCCTTTGTATTTGTTTATTCTCAAGGTAATAAATGAGATATGAAATTAATGTTGAATTTATGATAAAGGTTCATTAAAGTTAGTTCCGCATTAAATGTGTAGGATTAAATGTTTAGTAATGACCTTAGGTTAAATAGGGAAATTTAAGGTCGTTACAATTGGTATCATTGTGAGATCCCACATCGGTTGGGGAGGAGAACGAAACACCCTTTATAAGGATGTGGAAACCTCTCCCTAGCAGACGTGTTTTAAAACCTTGAGGGGAAGCTCGAAAGGGAAAACTCAGAAAGGACAATATCTGTTAGCGGTGGGCTTGGGCCATTACAAATGGTATCAAAGCCAGACATCGGACGATGTGCCAACGAGGAGGCTGAGCCCCAAAGGGGGGTGGACACGAGGCAGTGTGCCAGCAAGAACGCTGGACCCGAAGGGTGGTGGATTTGGGGAGACCCACATCAATTGGAGAAGGGAACGAGTGCTAGCAAGGACGTTGGGCCCGAAGGGGGGTGGATTGTGAGATCCCACATCGGTTGGGGACCGAAGGGGGGTGGATTGTGAGATCCCACATCGGTTGGGGAGGAGAATGAAACACTCTTTATAAGGTTGTGGAAACCTCTTCCTAGCAGACATGTTTTAAAAACAAGGACAATATAAAAGGACAATATCTGCTAGTGGTGGGCTCGGGCCGGCTCGGGCCATTACAGTAGATCTATAAGGTCACGATTATAACATGGCTACTTGGTGACGGGAGGATTAACTTTCTTGATGTTATTGAAAAAGGTTTGAAATGTGGCACGTGCAGCTAAACTGGTGTTGCATAAAAATAGAAATTGAAAATAGATGTTATTTGTTGGTTTACTATCTCAACCTTCAATATTTGGCTCGACCCTTTCCAAATCCTCGGTGTGAGCATCTTTCAGGATTATTTTTGTGTCTTTTTCCCCTTTTTCCCCGCTCGTGTTGCTGATGCTTGACTTCTTGCCTTTGTTGGTAATGGTAGGTTGTTTCTGGCTAGTTGGGAAGGGATATTAGCACACTTTGTGTTACTTGGTGCTTGAGCGTAACAATAACATTTTTTAAAAGAAAGATTGAGAAGACAATTTAGGAGTTTGTGGCATTTTTACACCTCCATCAGGCCTTTATTGTTGGGGGATTTAGTAGTAATTGTTCTCTATGTTTATTTGATTGGTACCTATTGGGGCCTGTGCGTAGATCTAATTGGAGTTTTGTTTTTTAAAGAGATTATTTTCAGACAGATTTCCTTTTATATTCTCACCTTCTGGCTCGCATCTTCTGGCTGCACATTCTTCTCTAATACTTTGTGGACCAAATGAGAAAATTAGGTGTCATTGTGATATGAAGTGAAAATGTGTGCCTCTTCTTCCTACGTAAACTGCGGTCTATGGGCTTAGAATTTGCAAGCTATTGTTTGTCTGATCCTAATTGAGGGCCTCACTCAGCCATATTCTTTTCTTTGAATTTAATGTTTCTTTTGCGGCTTCTGCCAAATCTCTGTTCAACTTCTGATCTTTATGGTATTTTCTACTTTAATGTTCTCTCTCTTTCTCTACTTTCATATTTATGTTTCCAGTGTATTTCTTTGAATTTAATGTTTCTTTTGCGGCTTCTGCCAAATCTCTGTTCAACTTCTGATCTTTATGGTATTTTCTACTTTAATGTTCTCTCTCTTTCTCTACTTTCATATTTATGTTTCCAGTGTATTGCCCAAAACGATAGCTAATTCACAGTGTGAAGACTTTTCTATCCATTGGTGTAAAACTTGTCTATCTGTTTATTGTGGCGGTCCTATCCATTAAAAGAGGGGAGAAGATAGCTATTCCCTTGTTCTCATTCATTCTCCTTATTGATGCAGGTTCTTGATAGAGGGGAGAAGATAGAACTTCTAGTGGATAAGACAGAAAACCTTCATAACCAGGTTTGTGTGATCTCTTTTCCATGGCCCTGGTAAATGCGTGAATATGTGCATGGACTAAATGATATTATGGAATTCAATTATAACATGAGCATTGTTCTTGACTGGAAATAACAAACACTTGTTGGTTGAACCATGTCCACAACTGTTGAAACTCGAACAATTTTTGGTAATATAGCTGCAAATATAGTGTCACACATTCAATTCGTGCATGTTAGCAGAAGTTTGACAGAACTTATTGACGAGTTAATAAGTAAATTAATTGAGAATATGGTTCCAAGTAAGGAATGAGTCCCAAAGTTTTCATCAGAAACCAATCCCCCATTAGAAGCCCTGGAGGTACCTTCTGTCTAATCTCATAACTACAAAGAACCAATGACAATATATGCATTCTTTTCTATCTTCAATTAGGGATTTTTGTTTGTTGTGTACAGGCGCAAGACTTCAAGAGTAGTGGAACAAAAATTCGAAGGAAAATGTGGCTACAAAATATGAAGATCAAGTTGATCGTTTTGGGGATTTTGATAGCGTTGATCCTCATCATAGTCCTTTCAGTTTGCCGTGGATTCAACTGTGGTAAAAAATGAACACTTTCTCAAGGAGAAACCTCACACTAAAATCTTTTGGCATCATGATATTTTGAGAGAGAAGTAATATACATGATTTGGCTTTGGCTCTGGCTATGTATGTAGTAAACGTAACACCACGAAGTGCAGAATATCTGTTTTCTTGAAAGCAAAATTTACGTGTGAATGATATTCGTTACCTTTCTTTTTCGTTGTAGACAACATGTGGGTTGGATTTTCAGAATTGGAGATCAAAATTTGCTTTTCTGGTTTTATGTTATGTTCTTCGTTACTTCTTTCTTTGTAAGCTCTTGGGGTGTTTTGGGGTTCATGGGGAATGTGAAAGGTGTAGCATGTGTGTTCTAAAGGGTCTTTATTTTCCCCCAAATTATTTGTGGTCAGGTTGAGTATAATTGTCAAAATGTAAAATGTAGTTAGCTTTGTCGATCCGTGATGTCCAGATCTAGATCCAGATCCAAACACGGACCGGAGAACAGATAATCATTTAGTTACCCCTCTATGCAACACATATAGGAGTATTTTGTTTCCTTCGAGTGTTGCCTACTAAGCTCCTCCTCTTTGTGTAGTTCGATTTACCCTTTCTCAATCAGTCTTAGATGAGGAATTATTCTGTTTTAATACCTGCCCTTAGATCTTCTAACTGGTCCTGACATGTCTTTGACTAAAATGTTAGATGTTCGGTTTTTATCGTTGAACTTTAACTCATGCTTGGAATTCCTTGATTTGTAAAAGGATGTCAAATCATTCTTCTACACGATTGGATGCATAAAAATAAAAAAAATTTAAATCTTAGAATTTGAAATCATATTAAACCGAACCCATACGGAGTGTAAAGAAAGTATATCAATATTTGGATGAAAATTGAGACTTGTAATGGACATGACATTTTTCGAATCTCTTTGATTTAGGTCATCATCATATCATTTCAAATACTAATTTTCAGCCAAATTTAAAACAAATTCATACCTTGAGAACTGTTTTAGATCACTTTTGAAACATCAAAAGTAATATTCAAGTTTTGAACGAATACAAATATTTCGAGACACGACAAAAGTTGTTTGGTCATAATTTCAGCAATCTTCCATACCTAATAAATACATTGACCAATCCACTTTAAATGAACTCAACAAACTCCAATATTAATGAATGAAAGTTGTAAAGGCAACGTGAAGAACTTAGCCCACACGGTTTTGAATTCAAAGGGCTTTCTTTTCAATTCCCATTACTTCGAAACTGTCTCAGAAAATTAAGAATGAAAAAGTCTTTCATATGAAGAGAGTAAAGTCAAGAAAGAGAGTTCACTACCACTTGACTTCTACAATTATTATTACATTTATTTTATTTTATTTTCTATTTTTCTAATCATATTTATAATTTAGTTCTTATAATTCACTCTATTTTTTTTTATGTTATAAGTGTTGGATGAAAGTCCCACATCGACTAATTTAGGGAATGTTCATGAATTTATAATAAAAAAAAAATACTATTTTCATTGGTACGAAGTCTTTTGGAGAAACCTAAAGCAAAGCCATGAGAGCTTATACTCAAAGTAGACAATATCATACTACCGTGGAGATTCGTGATTTCTATCAAATAAGATCATATTGTTTTAGTGAAATGCAATCAAACTTGTCCACTTTTAGGTATGCATTTATTGTTTATAAAGTCTCCTCATAGTGCTGTCTCTTTCACTTAAACGTGCATGTTCAATTACTTCCCTACCAATAATGTGCCCAAAAGAAAAGGGAATATGTCCCATTTCCTCGCCATTTCATCGACTTCAACGACATATAAGGATCGATGATTGGAACATCCAACCTCTCCATCGAAACTCAAAAATATATATCTAAGTCGATTGAGTCACGATCAGATTGTCAATTAATATATAAATGTTTTAACAATATCACTGGAATTTCTTCGATTTCTTCAATTTCTTCCTCGTTCTTCGCTTAAAACTCAGTTGTAAGTGATTGTAGGAATATTTTTCATATTTTTTTTACATGTCTTTTAAGCAAACAAAAAGGGTTCCTCAAATCCTATCCTTAAAGGTAGAAAAAGGTTCATTTTTTTAAAAATAGCTATTGATATCATGGGTGCCCACTAACCCAATATTTGGAGTAGAATACAATCTCCTTCTCTGTTTCTGTGTGTATCTGTCATAGAAAGCTATGCATCAATGTCATCCATATTGGGTGGGGAAATAATGTTGGTTTCTTTCAGAATTTAATTACAAATTGCTACTGAGTGAGACATAATTATTGAACCCTATGAATGAGTTAGGTATGCACTAAACTTAGCTTTGAGGTTGCCATCAACTTCCAATATCCCACCCATTCATTGCTTTAACCTTTTGTGTTTAAAAAGAAAACACTTCACTTTATAAAAGAAGAAAAAAAAAAAAAAGTAGATAGCTAGGCACTAACCTTAGCTTAACCTTGAGCTTTTTCGTCTTAACCATGCCATTTAACCATGGTTAAAAAAATAACTGTGAGATCCCACTTCGGTTGGAGAGGAGAACGAAACATTTTTTATAAGGGTGTGGAAACCTTTCCGTGATAGATGCGTTTTAAAAGCTTTGAGGGAAAACCTAAAGAGAACAATATCTGCTAGTGGAAAGTTTGGACAGTTACAATAGAGATTTGACAATTAAAGTGAAATCCCATGACACTTAACCATAATTAAGAAATAATTGTGAGATCCCACATCGGTTGGAGAAGAGAATGAAACATTCTTTACAAGGGTGTGAAAGCCTTACCCTAATAGACGCGTTTTAAAAACCTTGAGGAGAAATTCAAAGAAGACAATGTCTGTTAGCGATGAGCTTGGTGAATCGTTACAGTACAGATTTGACAATTTCATTATTCATTAAATAGGTTAATAGTAATCGACGATACACATCATTAAATTCATAGTTTCTTAAAGTAAACAATACGTCGACAAAACCTAGAAAGGCGGGATGGGACCGTAGAGGTCGAGAAAATGTGTCATAAGAAGCAACATGGGACAGTTTCAAGGTGATGGGGAATAATAAATTTTTGTCCCAAAGGCAGGTGCAAGGTGCAAGGTGCAAGGTGCAAGGTGCAAGGTTGTGTAGGGGGTCCCCAAAGCCTTGTTTTTTAGGGTTCTTTTGGGGTTGTGATGAACAATATAATATGGGTTAAAAAAATTGCTTTATTTGGAGGGGTTTTAAATCAAACCCATACCTTTATTATAGGGTAGATTTTGTCCACTCCATGCTCCCACCAAACCCCCACATGGGAATATCTCTGGCAATAAGGACCAGTCAGTAGTCCCTTCAAGGATTTAAGGGCAGAGAGGTGTGGGGCACTCCCATTGCCCTCACTATAATAGTAATAAACAAAGTGGGGTTCCCACTCCTTTGATTAATCATTCACGAACCCCGCATTGACTTGTCCTGCTACCATGTCCATGTCCATGTCCATCACACAACAGATAGCCATAAAAATAAGAACTTGCATGTGGGATGAACTAATACCCCTTTGTCCTTTTCCCTCTCTTTAGTTCTTTTCATCCTAAAAAATTAGATGGGTGTGATGTCAAATTCACATAAGAGATCAGGTGTGTTATGTATTTGATTCTTATGAAATCGACAAATTATGTATCAACTTTTCAGAAAGTGAAGCGGGAAACCCTAGTTTTTATCGACTTTTTTTTTTTTTTTAAAATTTGTACCTAATGATTATGACATGAATTACTGTTTGAAATATTGATGGCTCGATCCTTGGCTTTCGATAGTTGAACTAAGAAGAGCGTTGAAGAAGAAAATACGATAAATATGACACGATTTGAGAAAAAAAGGATCGAGAGAGAAGGATTTACTATAACAGCACTATGATAATAAATTATAAGAACTCGAAAGTTAAACGTGTTTGATTTGAAGCAATTCTATGTTGAGGGACCTCTTGAGAATTTTTTTCAATGTGAGTGAAACAAAATATACTAAAAAACTCGTGTTGGTTTGTAGAAATAGTTTTAACTTTTAGAAGTAGTTAGTTCAAGACAAGTAACGTGACCACGTTGCAAGAGAATACCTTTAACAGCTCAAGGCCACTGCTAGCAGATGTTGTTTGTTTTGGCCCGTTATGTATCACCGTCAGCCCCACAGTTTTAAAACGCGTCTATTAGGGAGAGGTTTTTACACTCTTATAAGGAATGATTCGTTCTCCTCTCCAACCGATATAGGATCTAAGAATCCACCCCTCTTAGTGGCCAGCATCCTCGCTGGTACATCGCCCAATGTCTGACTCTGATACCATTTGTAACAGCCTGAGACCACCGCTAGTAGATATTGTCCGCTTTGGCCCGTTACGTATCACCGTCAGTCTCACGGTTTTAAAACGCGTCTAACAGGGAGATGTTTCCACACCCTTATAAGAAATGTTTCGTTCCCCTCTCCAACAAATATAGAATCTCACAATATCAAAGTGATCATAGGTCAAATCCAAATTCTAAATTCTAGCTCGAACCCTAAACACGAGTCATTGTTAGGGTTCCATATCCACATACCTAACCTATTCTCAAACCTTTCCCTTGCATTTAATGCCAAAATCTCTCACTCAAATGTCTTTCTCTTTCAATTTCTATCTCAAATTGAATTCATTTAATGGATTCTCCCAACCCCCAATCACATTCAAGTTTTGATTTTGGGTTATAAAGTCTCTTCTCTATCCTTCTCAACTTTTCTATCAATTTTGTCTTTAACTTAAGAGAGAGATGATAAATACTCTTTCATTCACACCTCAACTTCAAATTTCCCTTTTTTCCAAGTTATATATAATTAAAAACAAAGCCCTTTGATTGGACCAAATTTAAAGTTAGCAGATATTAAGGCTTTAAAATTATTAAAAAATGACAAATTATTATGATTACTAAATATATTTTTGTCTCTATTTTAATTAAAAAACAAAATATTCTTATAAAAGAATAATTTTGTTTTTGAATTCGAGTCATTTTTAAATAGAATCGAAGTAAAATTGATACCATTGTTAATTTGAAGTTTTAGTTGAAAGACAGACATTATTCTGCCGAGCTCTCTAAAAACAACCTTTGACTTGTATGTGTTAGCACATGTATGGGATGTTCCTTCTTAGTCAAGCTCAAACTTTTCTTTTGAGTATGATTTCAAAGGAATTGTTTGATTTCGTTGCGGTGATGAATTGAGTGTTCGATCATGGTCTTCGGTACTCCTATTTTCAACCAATGTGGCTCCGGTGTCAGCCTCACTGTTTTAAAACACCTCTCCAACGAATGTGGGATCTCACAATCCACCCCCGGCGTTAGCAGTTTTCACACTCTTATAAGAAATCACACTCCCGACGTCAATTTTAAAACACGTTTGTTAGAGAGAGGTTTCTGAACTTTTACAAGGAATGTTCGTTCCCCTCTCTAACCAATGTGGGATCTCACAATCCCACTCTCCCTTAGAGGCTAACGTCCTCACTAGCATACTGCTTGGTGTCTAGCTCTCCAACCAATGTGGGATCTCACAATCTACCCCCCCTTGGGGACCGGTATCCTCACTGAGATACCACTCGGTGTCTGGCTCTGATACTCTTTGTACGGGCCCAAACACACACCTCCCAGATATTGTCAGTCTCACTGTTTTAAAATACGTCTGTCTGTTAGGGAGATGCTTCCACACCTTTCAAAGAATGTTTCGTTCTCCTCTCCAATCTATGTGAGATCTCTCTCACACACCCACCGTAAAATGTAGTTTATTTTCGGCTTGGAAATTCAAATTATAATCATAACAAAGACTTTTTTTTTCTTTTTTTTTTTGGTTGAAAAATGGCATAATGAATTGAATGATTACTTATTGTCTTTCTCTTTTCTCTCTAAGACAAATCAGAAATGTGGAAGAAATTTCCAAATTTAAATTTAAATTATCTTTTGGTCTGTCTCATAAGTTGACTAACAATTCTCAATTGAACAAATTATTATTTCAATCCCCTAATCATATTTTTTTTTTTTTTATCAAATCAAATGGTCACACATTTCACTAATGGATTGAGAAAATCGAGAACCTTCTATAACATTTTCCTATGCCATTGACACGTTATTTAGTCCAAACGTCTTCGCTCATATGTTTCGCAGAAAAATTTCTCACAGGAAAATTTTCGTGAGATAACCCAACTTAGAATTGTTTTAAGCAAAACACGCTTAATTTTAGAATTCTTACGATTGGTATAGATAGTAACTTTCAATTTTTTAAGCGTTTTTTAGTCATCATATCATCAAAATTACTCTCATTCAAATAACTATAAATTATTAATACTTATGATCTCTATCATAAGGACTCGAAATTATGTCAAATGATCCGCGGATTGTTAGTAAGTTGAAAGAATTAAAAATAAATGGATAGATATAATTAAGAGTTGTAATATAGGAGAAGAAAATATTCATCCAAACTTCAAGAAATGTCGTGTCTAAGTTGTCGAACTACTCGTCAAATTAATGCAAATATACGTTATCTAAATATTGATAAGGAAGGGTCACGTACCTACATTTTTTTTAACCAATATTTTTAGTTGAACGATTTTCTAGACGAACAATATATTAATCCGTTTATAAATATAAGTGAAATTTAAGTTTTGTTAATAGAGATGTCCACAAGACGAAATGTTTTTCGAATTTTATTTCAATTCTCACTCACGCAAAATTTTCTATTTATTTTTACGGGAATTGAGGTAGAATTCTCTGCGGATAATTCACGGAGACTAGGTTTTCCACACTTTTTTAATATATATGTTCGTTAAAAGAAGAAATCTTTTCTCATTCCCTCCTCATTCTTCATTTAGGTAGAGATTCTTCACCTCGTTCAAAACAGATCGTCAACCTAACAAATCGAACAACTCTTGAACGCAAGAATAGAAAACCTAGATCGTGAGATCCCACATCAATTGGAGAGAGCAACGAGTATCAGTGACGATGTTGGACCTCGAAGGTGGGTGGATTGTGAGATCCCACATCGATTGGAGAGGAGAACGAGTGCTAGTGAGGACAGTAAGCTCCAGAGAGTGGTGGATTGTGAGATCCCATATCAGTTGGAGAGGGGTACGAAACATTCTTTATAAGAGCGTGGAAACCTTCTCCTAGTAGACACGTTTTAAAAATCTAAAGAAAAAGTCCAAAGAAGACAATATCTACTAGTAGTAGACTTGGGCTGTTACATTCGATCGAACCTAACCTACCTTAGATATTATATACAATTATTACAATTTCACACTTTGAATAAACTAACATTTATTTGTTTATCAATAAATTCATTACAAAAATCAAAGATACAATCTTTTGTATCATAATCACACACCAAATACATATTTGTAGGCAACATTAATGATCTTAAACCACTAAAACCACTCACTTTCAAGTGGGCATTAAAAAAATAAGATTATTGATTAATAAATTTGGTTTGTTTCAAGAACATCAATCATTAATTATAACCCATTTTCCCAATGCTTACACGCATTGAAGACCACGTTTGGTTGTTGAAGAACGTTGGGATTAAGCAACTTGGGGATTCAAACAAAAACACTTTTCAAACTCCAATTATAATCCATAGTTTGGATGATGAATTTTAGGCTAACAAATGAGTATTCCAACCAACCAATCCCTATCATAAACAATCCAACATTATTCGATAAGTCTTAGTTTTAGATAAGTCTTAGTTAGACTTGGACGATAACGCTTTTTTAGCTGAAAAGATAAGAACATTATTCGAGTGGAAAGAAACGCTTGAAATAGTTCTATATGTTTTGACAAACCTAAAGATTCTATTTCAGTTCATATCTTTTATTTCAAAATAAAACAACAATAATATGTCGATATAATTGATAAATAATATTGTTTGAAAGCTACCTATTCAAATAGAAACAAATATATTTAATATCAAAATAAAGTCGTTATTGATGTACTCGAATTAATATATATATATATATATATATATAGTATTTAGCTATAGGATGAAATCGTTTTAGAGCCTACATGTAGGCTACTAACGGAGTATTTTTACGCTCATCCATGTTGCTTCTCCTTTTCAAATGGACACTGAACCTGAGGTCGATGGCGAAAACGTTATGAAGCTATACAGTCATAAAGGATCGATAGATCTGAGTCATGTTTTAATTTTTTTCTATATTCTTTTAAATGTATGTCGTCTCTTATCTAAGTTATTTCTTTCATATTAAGTCTCACATGTAATTGTTTTGTAAGTCGATTTTTTTTACCGACATTTTATTTCACTTATGTCTCAAATTAATTTTTTTTATCAGTCTTTTAAGTATTTTGCATCCGTACGTAGCGGTCAGTAACTTAAGTCCTTCCAAGAGCAACTTTAAAACATAATGACACGTAAACCCTAAACCCTACGAAGTCTTCTCTCTGAAATCCTAAATTTGCTACACCTTTGATCTTCATCTTTAACTTAAGCATTAGAATGTGTGACAAGTGTCACAACCATACTATGAAGAGAGTAGGTTGTGACCCTCACGGTGCGACAAGCAAAGTGGCGTCCCTCAAGAGACGCCCATCCGGCCATAGGCGGGCCAATATAGAAGAGTGCCATGATGAGATCGAGGAGGACGATGCATCATCCAGCACACCACCACGCTAAGTGGGCATTGCATTAAAAGACAAGTTGAGACATAAGCAAGACAAAGACATCAGAATAGACATGAGCAAGACAAAGATAGGCTTGTTGAAGTGCCGGGTAGGGCCCCGAGCCTTAACCTCGAAAGTCGAGGTTCCGAAAGGAATTTGGTCATGCGATTCGGGAGTTAAGTCCGTCCATATGAAATATGAATGCTCGCCAAATTTGATGTCAATCGGACATCGGACGGACAATGCACGACACTGTATGACGGTTCACAAAAATCATGTCTACTCCTGGTAGATTGAAAATGGCTCAGAATGTACTATAGGGGGTACTATGGTGTTAGCTCTCCACCACCCCTGGCCCTGTGGCCTAAGTGAGCTACCCTGTGGCACATACGTGTGTCACATACGTGTGTCACAGTGTGAGCGAGCGTGTCGAGACGAGTGTCTCGGGCGACTTCCTTTGAAATGGGTTTTTGAAGGACAGTACCGGACGGCACAGGTGTGCCGGTATTGCGCCCCAGCCCGCGTGTCAGAGGTTGCTACATACACCCACTATCCGGTACGGTATTCGTAAATGACTCGGTATGGGCACGTGATGGCCTATGCCTCGATAGAACCCGGATGGATGGATGTTCGAGAAGTCCCGATGAGATGAAAGACACGCGGGCCCATTCTGATGGCATGACCGAGTGAGTTATGATGGCCGACGACATCCTGAGACCCAGGATGGCGTCAAGACATATGGACCTGTCGATGGGGATCGAGATGACAAGACGAGATGCGACGTTGCATTGAGAGACCTTGGCTCGAGTAGAGGCAAGGTCGAGCCGAATGACTTGGCCTAGTGTAGAGGCAAGTCGGTTGTGTCGCAGACGATTGAACATGCACGCCCAGGCGACGTGTGTGGTTGGACAAGCTTGGATTCCGCACAAGCGATGTTCGATGGGCGAAGACAAACATCGCCTAAGGTCCGACGAAGCCACAAAGCCGGGGCGAAAAATATATATGGGGCTTAATTCCCTTTAAGGCTGGTCGTGGTCGTGTCAGGATCACGACGCCGCACGGTAAAAAATGTAGGACCGTGACAATTGGTATCAGAGCCACACTTTGTGTGTCTAGTCGGACAAGACAGTCAAGAGTAATGAACCCAAGAGTTGATCGAAGACCTTGCAAGTGTGTCAAGAGTGCCAAGAGTAGGCAGGACAGTTGCCGGTCAGAATTATAATCAGTTGAGAGTTAAAGCCAAGACTACCCGAAGTTCATTAGTGTCGTGTGTCGGCACTTCATTATGGGTAGATCTACCCGTCAAAGCAAGAACCATGCCCATTTTCAAGGGCTTGGTGTTCCGATAGTTGGAAGACAAATGAAACAGTGAGTGCACCATGTCGGTGCCTTCCAAAAAGAACCACTCACATAAGAGGAATAGTGTCAGTGGTTACAAGCAGAGAAGCCGAGAGTCAAGAAAAGACGAACGTCGGCCAAGTGCGAAAATTGAGTACAATGCAAGTCTTTATGGGAGAACGACCTTGCTGCACAGAGGCAGCCGAGTGCAAGTGGGGGAGAGCCGAATCATTAGGCCTCTCACCCCGTAAAGATGCTCCAATATGCGAGCACACATATTCCTTGAGCCACCACCTTGTGCCTAAGATGGATGAATCCACAAGAGTTGTCAAGACCAGCATCCGCTCGAGAAGTGAGCATCAAGCTGGAAGTGAACAAAAGCGAAGCTGCGAAGAAGTCGAGGAGAAGTGTCAATGCAGCTATAGCCACATGAGGGTGGCAAAATACAGAGAGTTGGCCGAAAGGTAGCGCCAACAACTGAAGAGACAATGTCAAGAAGTTTGACCTTACTCAATAGAAGAAGTGGCCGCGACAATGTCGTGGTTGGGCTTGCGAGCCCCACCTCGAGAGGTGCACCAGTTCGTACGACTCAGAGGATAATCACATTGAGGCCAAGTTGGCCACGATGGGGCTAGGTGCCCCTTAGGAAGTCCATAGTTGTCTGGTGAGTGTCTGCAGAGATAGTCAGCCTCAGCCACAGCTATGGCAAACACGGAATAGCCACGTCTACGTTGCGAGTCTTAGTGGTCGAGTCCAAGATGGGCGAACAACAGAATAGGTCCGAAGAGGGATAGCCGTAGACAGTAGTGGCAAACCAAAGTTGAGGCAAGTTCACCAAACAACTGACCAAGTCAAGAGTCAGATCGTGGTGCCATATGACAAAAGAGAAGTCTGAAGCATCCACTCGAACTTGTCCTCAAGTTGACGGAAGACGTCAGCAAGATGAGCATTTCTGACAAAAGATAGTCAGGTGCTCAATAGTTAAGAAACACAAATAGATCCAATGAGTCGAGTCAATAACAGACAGAGAGTTCGGATCGTCATCGATACGATGCCGAGATTGAGTGGGGGAGAATTTCACAATCAGTGGGGCGAATGCGCCCGAAAAAGTCATTGAGGACGATGACTAAATTAAGTGGGGGAGAATGTCACAATCTATAATACGATTGTGCCCCGAGTGAGTCATCGAGGACGATGACTAAGTTAAGTGGGGGAGAATGTCACAACCATACTATGAAGAGAGTAGGTTGTGACCCTCACGGAGCGACAAGCAAAGTGGCGTCCCTCAAGAGACGCCCATCCGGCCATAGGCAGGCCAATATAGAAGAGTGCCATGATGCGATCGAGGAGGACGATGCATCATCCAACACACCACCACGCTAAGTGGGTATTGCATTAAAAGACAAGTTGAGACATAAGCAGGACAAAGACATCAGAATAGACATGAGGGACAAAGATAGGCTTGTTGAAGAGCCGGGTAGGGCCCCGAGCCTTAACCTCGAAAGTCGGGGTTCCGGAAGGAATTTGGTCATGCGGTTCGGGAGTTAAGTCCGTCCATATGAAATATGAATGCTCGCCAAATTTGATGTCAATCGGACATCGGACGGACAATGCACGACACTGTATGATCGTTCACAAAAATCATGTCTACTCTTGGTAGATTGAAAATGGCTCAGAATGTACTATAGGGGTACCATGGTGTTAGCTCTCCACCACCCCTGGGCCTTGTGGCCTAAGTGAGCTACCCTGTGGCACATACGTGTGTCACAGTGTGGGCGAGCGTGTCGAGACGAGTGTCTCGGGCGACTTCTTTTGAAATGAGTTTTTGAAGGACAGTACCGGACGACACGGGTGTGCCGGTATTGCGCCCCAGCCTGCATGTCAGAGGTTGCTACATACACCCACTATCCGATACGGTATTCGTAAATGACTCGGCGTGGGCACGGGATGGCCTATGCCTCGATAGAACCCGGGTGGATGGATGTTCGGGAAGTCCCAATGAGATGAAAGACACGCGGGCCCATTCTGATGGCATGACCGAGTGAGTTATGATGACCGACGACATCCTGAGACCCGGGATGGCGTCAAGACATATGGACCCTGTCGATGGGGATCGAGATGACAAGACGAGATGCGACGTTGCATTGAGAGACCTTGGCTCGAGTAGAGGCAAGGTCGAGCCGAATGACTTGGCCTAGTGTAGAGGCAAGTCGGTTGTGTCGCAGACGATTGAACATGCACGCGCAGGTGGCGTGTGTGGTTGGACAAGCTTGGATTCCACACAAGCGATGTCCGATGGGCGAAGACAAACATCGCCTAAGGTCCAACGAAGCCACAAAGCCGGGGCGAAAAATATATATGGGGCTTAATTCTCCTTAAGGCTGGTCGTGGTCGTGTCAGGATCACGACGCCGCACGGTAAAAAATGTAGGACCGTGACAACAAGCACCACACGGACGTGCAATATTTTTTGTTTTACAAATCACCTATTTCTCAGTAATCTAGAAATTCATGTTAGTTCATGTGTATGCTCGACGCGATTTCTCCCGACCTAAATCATACATCAACAATTGTTGGTGACAACAAAAATTGAAGTGAGATTGAGAGGAGGAGATGATATGAATGATTGAAAGGGGAGGTCATTTTATAGGGCGGGATTTCATTGCTTCACGAAGTTGGTTGGGGTTTCTGTGGATGAAATTGTTTTCACCTCCTCATTCTCTGTAGCAACTAATTTGGCCAAGTCATTTCTATCTTTAGAAATGTATCTATCCCTTTAACACCCTCCCTTAAACTAAATTCGGCAGAAATCAGTTTAGGACTTCACTTTATCTTCTTGATATACATCTTGGATTCTGCAGATCCCCATCTTTCTTCTAAGCTTCTCGAACAATGGTTGTTTCAAGGGTTTTGTGAATAGGTCTGCAATTTGTTTATCACTTCGGCGAAAGTTGAGTTCAATAATGCCTTCTTTACACAAATCACACAAGAAATGAAATCGAACATCGATGTGCTTACTCCTTCCATGCAACACAGGATTTTTAGACAACTTAATAGTTGACATATTATCACAATATATAACCGTCGTACCTGGTTGCTTCTGATTAAGAATTTCAAGCATTTTTCTTAACCAGATTGCTTGGCATGAGCATGCTGCTGCTGGCACAAATTCTGCTTCTGTAGTTGAGAGAGTTACAATAGGTTGCTTTTTTGAAGACCAGCAAATAGCTCCCGAACTCATCATGAAAATACTTCCTGAAGTACTTTTACGATCATATATATCACCTGCATAGTCGTTATCTGTATAGCCAACTATCTTCGGATCATCTCCTTTCTTGTAGAATACCCCCAAATCAAAGGTTCCTCTCACATAACGAAGTATCCTTTTTGCTGCATTGAGATGTTTTTCCGTTGGATGCTCCATGTAACGACTTATCATACTAACCGCATACATGATGTCTGGTCTTGTTGAAGTTAAGTACATCAAACTTCCCACAATTTGTTTGAAGTACCTATTATCAACCTCTCGCCCTTCAATATCCTTGTGCAACTTCAAACCCAATTCTGATGGAGTTCCAAATGTGCACTCATCCAATTTAAATCTTTCAAGTAATTCTTGGGCATATTTCTTCTGACAGATAAAGTTACCTGCGGGAGTTTGAGTAACTTCTACTCCAAGAAAATATCTCATCAAACCAAGATCTGTCATTTCAAATTCCTTCATCATGCTCTTCTTAAAAAATTTAAACATTTCTTCATTATTGCCAGTAAATATTAAATCATCAACATATAAGCAAATAATGAAAATGTTACCTCCCTTTTCAGTTTTCACATACAACGTGTGTTCATACGGGCATTTAGTGAATCCCATCTTTTCAAAATGAGAATCAATGCGACTGTACCATGCCCTCGGAGCTTGCTTCAAACCGTACAAAGCTTTCTTCAACTTGTATACTTTTTCCTCTTTACCTTTTTTAACAAAATCTTCTGGTTGCTCTACATATACCTCTTCTTGAAGCTCTCCATGTAGGAAGGCCGATTTCATATCAAGTTGATAAATAGACCAAGATTTCTGTGTTGCAATAGAAATTATAAGCCTGATAGTATCTTGACGTGCCACTGGTGCAAATACCTCCTTATAATCAACTTCATCCTTCTGCTTGTATCCTTTTGCAACGAGTCGCGCCTTGTACTCATCCACCTCACCGTTTTCATTCAACTTGGTTTTGAAAACCCATTTTACTCCGATTGTTTTCTGCCCTCTAGGAAGATCAGTGAGCTCCCAAGTCTTGTTCTTCTCTATGGATTTGATTTCACTGTCCATAGCTTCCTTCCATTTCTTCTCCTTTACCGCTTCTTCATAGACAATTGGATCATTATCCATAAAGAATGCAAAATAAGTACTATCACTTGATTCATAGTCCATCTCATAATCAACCATCCAATTTGGTATCTTTCTTGTTCTTGGATTTCTTTGATTATGATCATGATTTTCTTCTACTGGTTCTTCTTGTTGAGCTTGTGATGAGCTCTCTCCATGCTCATAGTGAGGCTGAATAGGGGCATCAGTTTGTTCTTCTTCAAGATCTACAAGAATCTGCTGATTCACAGTGATCTTTTCTTCCCATGTCGAAGTCTTATTTTCGTCAAAGATTACATCACGGCTTACCACCACCTTCTTTGTCAAAGGATCATAGAGCTTGTATGCCTTGGAAGTCTCGCTTACTCCAAGGAACACACACTTCAAACTTTTGTCCTCAAGTTTCTTCCTTTTCTCATCAGGAATGTGTGCATATGCTATACACCCAAAGATTCTAAAGTGGTCTACTGCAGTTTTCTTCCGCTCCATGCTTCTTGTGGAGTCATATCTCTAATAGAGAAAGTAGGGCTCCGGTTGAGAATGTGAACAGACCACACGACAGCTTCTGGCCAGAATTCCTTCGGGACTTCTTCTTTACTTAGTAAACTTCGAACCATGTTGAGAATGATCCTGTTTTTCCTTTCGGCCACACCATTTTGTTGTGGTGTATATGTTGTTGTTAACTGCCTCCTTATGCCCTTCTCTTCACAAAATTTAATGAACTCGTTTGAACAGAACTCTCCACCTCTGTCAATTCTTAAAGCCTTGTCTCTTTTTCCAGTTTCCGTTTTCATAGTAGCAAAATTTTTTTTGAAGCAATCAAAGGCTTCTGATTTGGCGTGCAGGAAATAAGTCCATGTTTTTCGACTAAAATCATCGATGAGGGTCATGAAATATTTCTTGTCACCATTTGATGCTGGAGAGATGGGACCACATATGTCTAAATGAACCAACTCCAAAATTTCTTGAGCTCTTCTTGATTTTCCGGATGGAAAAGAATTTCTTTCATGTTTTGCTACTACACAGCTCTCGCAAATTTCTGTTGGAGGAGTAATATCTAGCAACCCAGTTACCATCTTCTTTGAAGACAACGTCTTTAATCCTTTGAAGTGTAGATGACCATACCTAAAATGCCAAAGCCAGGTGGTATCTTCTTTCTTCACCATCAAACTTTTGGCAACGATATTTAACGTCAACGGATATAGACGGTTGGTGGTCATCTTCATCTTAGCAATCGATCCTCTTTTGGAGTCATAAATCTCTCATTTTGGAATGTGATCACATACCCCTTTTCTTGTAACTGACCGATACTAAGTAAGTTGGCCTTCAGATGAGGAATGTAGAATACATTAGAAATAGACTCTACAAAGCCATTTCTAGTCTTGATATCTACGGTTCCTTTCCCCATCACTTGGATAGTTGAATTGTTGCCAAGAGAAACCGTAGTATGAAAATTTTCATCCAGAGTTGATAAGAATTCCTTACAACCTGTCATATGGTTGCTGCATCCAGAGTCTACGACCCATACACCTTGATCTGCAACCTTCATAGCATGGAATGACATTAACAATGTTTCTTCTTCTCTTCTCTCCACGAAGTTGGATTGATCTCTTTTCTCCTTTTGGAGCCTGGTATAGCATTCATTTTTGTAATGTCCAAGGCATCCACATCTGTAGCATTCCACCTTTGACTTGTCAAAGTGTCTCTTGCCTTTGTTGTCATAATCGTTTCTGACTAGATATGTTGACCTGCCAACATCTCCACTTCTTTCTCGACTGCCTCTCCCACGACCTCTACCTCTTCTTTGCCATCTACCTCTAGGGCTTGAAGTTTCACCAGGTGTGGATATCTTTAAGGTTGTCATCTCCTCTATTGCACTTGTACGATTGAGTCTCTGTTCATGTACTAACAGGGAGCTCTGAAGTTCATCAATTTACATCTCTTCGACATTGTTTCCTTTTTCGATTGAACATACAATGTAATCGAACTTTGGAGTTAGTGATCGCAAAATCTTTTCTACGACCGCAACATCCGTGATTGAATCACCATGCATCCTCATTTTACTTGCAAGACTTATAACCTTGCCAATATAATCATTCACCGTTTCTCCCTTTTGCATTTGGAGAATTTCAAAGTCTCTTTTAACTGCTTGAAGTTGAGCACGCTTTACTCTCGTTGAGCCTTGATACTTCCTCCTCATAGAATCCCAAATTTCCTTGGATGTCTTCTTCTAAAGCATTGTTTCCAAGATAGTCCTATCAATGGACTGAAATAAATAGTTCTTGACCTTCAGGTCCTTCAACTTCGATGCTGCCAACAGTTGCTGTTGACCAGCTGAGAGTACCTCGCCTTCATTTGGCTCTTCATAACCCGTCTCCACCATATCAAAAAACTCCTTTAATCTGAGAAAATTTTCCATCAACATCGCCCAATGATCATAGTGACCATCGAACCTCGGGATGGCGGGCTGAACGTAGCTCTCAACTTGTTTTTCTGCTGCCATTATTGCTGCTGCAAGATAGCTCTGATACCAGTTGTTGGTGACAACAAAAATTGAAGTGAGATTGAGAGGAGGAGATGATATGAATGATTGAAAGAGGAGGTCATTTTATAGGGCGGGATTTCATTGCTTCACGGAGTTGGTTGAGGTTTCTGTGGATGAAATTGTTTTCACCTCCTCATCCTCTATAGCAACTAATTTGGCCAAGTCATTTCTATCTTTAGAAATGTATCTATCCCTCTAACAACAATACATAACCTAAAACGTTTGAAAGAGTAGAAAGAAAAACAATACAAACATAGGCCAAATAAATTTTAAGATGGCCATCATTACCATTTTGAAACCATGTTGAGAATTTGGATACATTCTTCTCTCCAAATCTTTGGGTACACCTTTTTAAACAGATAACATGACATCTACTTTTCTTTGGCCTTACCCTTGGACGCTATCAATTGTCATATTACTTGTTTGGTACATATAGCTTTCAATATAAATCAAGTTGAGCTTTATTTTTTTTTTAAAATACATTTTCATAAACATGATTCTAAATTATGTTTTTTTCCCAACATTAGTTAGTGAGACATTTAAGAAAAAAAAAAACATAAAATCTACCATAGCTCAAGTCCACCGCGATTTTTTTAAAACGCTTATACTAGGAAGAGATTTCCACACCCTTAATAAAAGGTGTTTTCGTTCTCCTCCCGTGAGTTCTCACAATTCACCCTCCTTTGGGGCTAACGCCCTCGCTGACACTTGTTCCTTTCTCCAATCGATGTGGGACCCCCACCAAATCCACCCCGTTTCACGACTCAGCCTCCTCGCTGGCACATCGCCCGGTGTCTGGCTCTGAGACCATTTGTAATAACCCAAACCCACCACTAGTCAATACTATTATCTTTGGGTTTTTCGTTTTGGGTTTTTCCTCAAGGTTTTTAAAACGTGTCTGATAAGGAGAGGTTTCCACACCCTTAATAGAGGGTATTTTGATTCTCTTCCCCAATTAGCGTGAGATCTCACAAAATCAAACAAGAAAATAGGTTTTAAAGACAAGAGATAATTAGATTAGAACAAGACAAAGAAAAATTATTATATATGTCAGTAGAAACCATAATCAATCTATGTCGCATCAATCAATTCAAGGTTGATATATCGAACCACGACAATTAATGTACTATTCAACTGTGATGATAAGATAACTCAAATCTAGAAAAGCATGAAAAAAATGGATTAAGACGAAGAAGGAACATAGAAAAGGAGAATGGATTGATTATGAGATTACCAAACAAAAACCCTAATGGGGTTTGAAAGAAAACAAAGATCAAAATGATTATGGAGATGGGAAATGTTGAAAAGATGAATTGGGCCATGTTTAGGGAAGCAAAATTCAATGAGTAAAGGACAAATCATTGCAATGAAAGATGGCATAATGTAATCTACTTGGGTTCTCATTAAAGGTGTTGGTTGCCTTGTCAATGCCATTCATTTTTTATTGCTTTGTTTCTCTGTTTGTTTGTCAATTGATACAAATGTAAGTACATAAGAGAGAGAGAGAAGGAGAGAGAAAGGCATCCCACTTTGTTTTCTTTGTAGTCATTGATTGCTTCAAAATATTTACAAAAATGCTTTTTGAAAAAGAAAAGAAAATAAGCCAGTTGTGATGTCCCACGTTCGTTGAGGAGGAGAACAAAACACCCTTTTATAAGGGTGTGGAAACCTTTACGTAGCAGACACGTTTTAAAAGCCTTGGGGGGAAGCGCAAAAGTGAAAGCCCAAAGAGAAGGACAATATCTGCTAGCGGTGGGCTTAGACTTGAGCCGTTATAAATGGTATCAGATCCAGACATGAGGCGGTGTGCCAGTAAGGACGTTGAGCCCTGAAGGGAGTGGATTGTAATGTCCTACATTGGTTGGGGAGGAGAACAAAACACTCTAGCAAATGTGTTTTATAAGTCTTGAGGGGAAACCCGAGAGCAAAAGTCTAAAGTATGAAATTATTGAAGAATGTGGTTGAATAGGATGGTAAGACAAAGCAATTATATATAGTGAAGAATATTGATATAAAGATGCATATCAAAAGTGGTTTGCAAAGGAAAAGCACTAAAGGATAATGGGTTTGTGATGAATACTCAAAATTCTATGTTGGTATGATCATTCGAGTTGACATGATAAACAAATATTGATTTGTGGCTTACGTTCTAGCTAACTTCTATGTGATTCAAAATATGTAGGGATTTTGTGAAATTCGAAGAGACCCTTCAACCTGTGAAATGTATAAAAGAATTTGAATTACTATTGTTCGCTTTGGCTCGTTACGTATCACCATCAGCCTCACGGTTTTAGAGTTTCAACACTCTTAGTACGCAGCTCTGGGTAGGAAGACTTAACCTTCGCAGCCGTATTCAACGTCTAAGGATGAGGTGCTACCTCCGTATAACTCTATACTAGGTGAGAGGCAACATGGTGAGCACTAGCTTGCTAGTCGTTCATGAAAAAGTTAACTAGCGAACCCGTCCTATAGGCTATGAAGTAACCTAAAGTTGGGGGCACTACCCCTCGGTACAAACCAGTTCGAACAGGTTGTCCGTATGATCAACATTTGACTCAAGACTTGCATGCACAATTGAAACTGTTGACTCGAACCAAAACTTGACCTACGCCTATGACTCATCGACCCATGAACCAACCTGACCTAATTCGCGACTGTAGCTCTACTTGGTGCGTGATGCTTGCGTGAGTGGTTCTCTTTTGCCGATCGAAAGTCCATGTCTTGTATTAATTGAACTATGCTTATATGGATTTAATAAAAAAAGAATTATGATAAAGAGAGGTAAGTTGGTGAAAATAAATAGGTCTACAAGATTAAAGTGGAGCATAATGACAATAAAAGATTAAAAAAATAAACGATTTGAGGTCAAAAGATCTCAACCAAAGAAATGAAAGACATTTAGTTTTTTTTTTATAAGTTGGATGTATAATAATTTTCTATATTCGATCAACACACATGCACGTAGGCCTACTATACAAGCTCGTTAATGTACTCCATATGTTCGACTTTTGGCTAGCGCATACTCACGTTGTCGAAAATCAATGAAAAGAAAGGAACACAAATAATATTGTTATGATTCTGCTTATATATAAGAGGCTAAAAACTAATCCAGAATCATATGATATGAATGAAATCGTGTATAAAAAATCATGGTTCAATGAAATGATGCACATAATACTTTCATACTTAACCTGACGTAAATTTCTTACAAGACGTACATACAAATTTATGGTATTACATTTATGTTTATCATACATGGTACATCATGGTGTCTCACAAGCATAAACGTAGTCATATGGACATAATAATCATAATCAAACATGAAAGGAAGTACATGCATCGCATAATTCTTGACAGACTTACAATTTTTCCTTTGTTTTAATCTCATGTTACAAATTTTAATGACTTTTTCTCTTTTTAACAAACGTGTCGGTTCCAGCAATATAAACAATATAACTTAAGAATCATCCAATTCCATCAAGAAACAAAGAAGACGTTGATTGTCAAAGTCTAGGAAAATCCCAAAAAAAGATGCCTTCAAGCTCGAGCTCGATCTTTATCTATAGTACTCTTCAGCTCGCAAATCCTTCATGAAAGTTGGAAAGCTCCTCTAGCGAATGTGGGGTTTTTTTCTCTCAACTTCTCCCCAAATTCGAGCTCTCTTCCTCCGAGACTCTCCTTCATGTTGGCTTAAACGACTCAAGCTCATCCAATTCCATAATAATCGATGAAGATCGAGCATTTGGTGAATTTCCTTCATGGTGTCGGCATTGTACATGGTATGACCAAAGACTGTTTCTTAGTGTTCCTATGCTTACTCTAACTAATCATTCTTAAGTTATGCTGCGCTGAGATTCAGACACCATAATTTAACTATCGAGCTTAAAGTCTATTGATGGAGCCACCATAATTTATCTATCCTACTGACTTTTTCTAGCCTTAATTATATCATAAATGATTTTGAGACATTCCATAATAGTCAAAACCAACCAAGCCAACTGAAGTCAAACCGAGGCAATAAAGTCAACCAAAGTTTTTTTTTCTTCAATTTGACTATAACATTCTCCATTCGTTATGTTTTTCCATTAATAAGATCAACTTTTGAATACTATTTTAAGAAGTCCACTGAAGCTTCCTTTTGAGATTGGTTTTTGCACGACAATGTTATACTTAAAAGTTAATTTAATTTCAAAAGTTTTAGAACTACTTCTCCTAGATTAGTTTAAAATATCACGGTCTTGTGAGATTCCATGTTAGCTAGTGAGGAGAACAAAACATTCTTCATAAGGGCGTGGAAACCTCTCCCTAACGGACACATTTTAAAAACCTTAGAGGAAAACTCGAAAGTAAAAGTCTAAAAAGAACAATATTTACTAACGGTAAGCTTGAAGTACCATACTCGAATCGTTGTACAAAATAAATAAGAAAAAAAGGTTCATTGGAACATGAGAGCATGCATGAGAAAAAGGAAGTGGTGGCATCAAATCACTTCAATAATCTCTCTCTCACTTTCACTTTTTGCTTTTCCATTTCATTTGGGTATTAATTTCTTAACATGGGTCATCTTGTTCATCATTAAACTAACAATTACAAGCCATATAATACTCATAAATATATACATTTCTTAATGGTAGGGTTTAATGGAGGGTCCCATGTTATCTTCTTTTCAACTTTGAACTATAAAAAGCAAAGCCACTTTTATGAAACCATTCTTCAATCTACCTATCATTTAGCCTCCCACTCCCATAAAGCTCTTTCCAACACTAAAACCCTCCACTTTGGTGCTAATGTGATATCTGTTTCTCCTCATCCTTACAATATTAATATCGATGGTTATATGAACTCGATATCAAAAGTGCTCCTCATGATGCCATTTCATCTGCCAAAACTCTCCACTTTTCTTTCCAACCT
Organism: Cucurbita ficifolia; assembly: GCA_033971965.1. Lineage (NCBI taxonomy): Eukaryota > Viridiplantae > Streptophyta > Magnoliopsida > Cucurbitales > Cucurbitaceae > Cucurbita > Cucurbita ficifolia. The sequence continues at coordinate 6,029,439 of CM066974.1, forward strand.
TTTGAATTGTCCAAGGATTGAGCTTGGAAGTGGAACTATTACTTAATAAACAAAATCTAACAAATGGGTGTGAGCTGTTTTGTTGAAATATTGATGTGTGAACAAAAATTCACCAACTTTCTTAAAGCAAATTAATGGACTTTGCTTTCTAAGAAATTGTCCTTTGGAAAGTTTTGGTAAAGAAATAAATAAAGTAAAAAATTAATGAAATAAAGTATTGAATTTCTTCATTTTTTTTCATTTTTTTTCCTTGTTGGTGGTAAGAATATGTAACTCTATGTGGACAATTAGGGTCCAACATTGATATGGAGAGCTAGATCGTGATATCACAATTGGTCCTTGAACATTCAAGAAAGTAATAATTTAGTGTATGAACTAAGTCTCTAGATGTTAACAAATGACAATTAATCCATATACTTTACAATTGGTAATGATTTAGTGTTTATGGTTGCAATGACTTATAGCTAGGATTTGGATCAGAGTTTAGAATTCAAATTTGGCATCTAATGGTTCCGATATTTCCTATGACATGGTCACGTTATTTACTCCTTGCATCCAAGAGTGAAAATTATCCTCACAGACCATGTGGGGGATAGTTTTCATTTTTGGAAGCGAGAAGTAAGTAATGTGACCATGTCGCAGGAAACGTAGGAGAATGCTGAGGTCATTAGATAATCGAAGCCAAATTTTAAATTCTGGGCATGGTCGTTACATGCTTTATAGTCTATGAAGATGTCTTCACTCTTAGAAGTGATGAGTATATAACGTGACCATGTCGCAGGGGATGTAGGGAATGTCTAGGCCATCAGGTACCGAATCTCGATTTTGAGTCCCAATTCGAATCTTGGAATGAGTTGTTACCAAACACACTTAACTTTAAAGTTCTTATGATTGAGTCACTAAAAAAAATATGGACTATATTGACATAAGTAGTAATTAACTTTCAATTCTTTTAAGTCTTAACCATTCTATCCTCAATATTGCTCTAATACAGACATGTTCTTGGTTCATTCATGTACACTTTCTTTACTCGAGTGTCACAATGATAAACAATATTATTTAAGATTCAATGAAATTTCTTGCACAGATTAAAGATCATAAACTATGAAGACTTAGACCACGCGTAGTAAAATTAATACTTGATTTTGACGAAATTTATTATTTCAAAGACTAAACGAGTACAAATTTCAAAGTATACACGAACTCTATTTCTTTTATTCAATTTCATAAACATGTTTGAGTAGGAACTTTCTTGTAGAGTGGAATCTCCATCATGGGTTTTGACCCACCAATCATGCATGTTTTTAATGTAAATTATTTCTTACATTATGCAAATTCATTGTATATAATATAAATAAGATTATAATAGGCATGTGGTTGAGTGTAGCCATAATGTAATTGTATAGAATAAATATACAAACCTTGATCTCCAATATTATTCCCACTTACTCCATTATTAAAATCATTCATCCAAAACCATATCTTAAAATACCATACACTCTCAAAATTCATATTATATTTCCATTTCTTCATCTAATCCTCATCTACATTAAATTTATTTGTTTATCATTCAAAAAAAAAAAAACACATCTTTCAAGAATTATGCCCAAAATCAAGGGAATCTAATTCTTTTTTTTTTTTGTTCTTTCCTTTATTCTTTTAAGAAAAACCTTCCATCTCTAGGGTTTTTTTTTTCTTTTCTATTTCTAGTTCACCTTCCATTTTAGTGTTAATGTGAGATCAGACATCGGTTAGAGAGGGAAACAAAACATTCCTTATAATAGTGTAGAAAACTTTCCCAATTAAACGCGTTCTAAAACCATGAGGCTGACGACGATACGTAACGAGTCAAAACAGACAATATTTGCTAGTGATGAACTTGAACTGTTACAAATGGTATCTGAGGTAGACAATGGGCCCTTAAGGAGGTGGATTGTGAGATCCCACATCAGTTAGGGCTTTGGAATCTAAATACAACACCTGATAGTTTCGATATTCTCTAATTTCATGATCGTGTTGCCTACTTATTTTGAATTTTTTCTAAACGTGAATGTTATCTCCACAAATTAACACGAGACATTTAACATGAGTGAGTACAAACAGATGATAAAAGAACTCATATTGACATGTGGAGATAGATAGTCTTCCGTATGAAAGTAATTCAAGACAAATAGGTAACGTGATCAAGAACGGAGCCCGAATTTGGATATCTCGAAAGTAAAAACTACGTAACGAGCATCAAAATTAGGTTAAACCCAATGGAAATTTCCTTTTAAAGCTTTGAAATTGGGTGTGTATTTTGTCTTTGACAATGGGTGATTGAATGTTAAAGAAAGAACACTTAAATCTCTTAGAAACTTTGCATCCATCAATAATGGGATACAAAGTGGGAAATTAAGAAGAACAATAATAGAGGGCTCTCTTTTTTCAATGCTACCATTTCAATGGCAATTTCAAATAAAACTCCTTTATTTTTCTTTAAGTTTTTTTCCATTAATTGTCTTTTCCTTTGAAATTCTTTTTCCATTTTTGAAGCTTTCTTTTTCAAAAGAATTTGAGAAGATGTTGGATAGCTTTGAACAAAGTTGGTGACTCTTCCATGTGACTCTTCCACTTCTTCCAACACTTGTGTCAATTTCAATGGCTTTCCAAGATTAGGGTCTATGAAATTTCATCTCCTTTTTTGGTAATAATACTATTCGATCGATTTATAATGTCGTTCTTTAGCCTAATTTAACTGTTTAAGCATATTTCCTAAATTAAAAAAAAAAAACGTAAGTTCGAATGGGTAAGGATGAAGGTTTAGAATTTCTGATATCCTAATCCATGACAGTTGTGAGATCCCACATTGGTTGGAGAGAGGAATAAAACATTCTTTACAAGGGTGTTGAAACTTCTCCATAATAAACGCGTTTTAAAACTGTGAGGCTGATGGCGATACGTAACGGCTAAAGCAGACAATATCTGTTTGCGGTAGGCCTGAACTTGTTACAAATGGTATTAGAGCCAGGTTCTGGGCGGTGAGTCACCGAGAACACTGGACCACCAAGGAGGGTGCATTGTGAGATCTCACATCGGTTGGAGAGTGGAACAAGCATTCTTTAGAAGGGTGTGGGAACCTTCATAAACGCATTTTAAAACTGTAAGGCTAACGGCGATACGTAACGGGCTAAAGCGGACAATATCTCTTTGTGGTGAGCTTGAGCTTGTTACGAATGGTATTAGAGCCAGGTTCCGAGCGGTGAGTCAATGAGAACTCTCGACTTCCAAGGAGGGTAGATTGTGAGATTGATAGTGAGATCTCACATCGGTTTGAGAGGGAAACAAGCATTCTTTAGAAGGGTGTGAAAACCTCTCCATAATAGACACATTTTAAAATCGTGCTACTGACGTCGATATGTAACGGACCAAAGCGGACAATATTTATTAGTAGTGGACTAGGTTGTTATAACAATTGCCTAAATCAGCTAAACTATGATCAAGTTGGTGATAGAATATCGAGGATAAGTTTGCAAAGATTTGATTTTAAATTTTACCCATTTAGAAAATCTCGTAATTATGATTTTTTGTGTTTACGGTATGAGATAAAAGATCGAATTATCTGTATTATTTACTAAATTATGCTTCAATCGATCGAAAAAGATATTCAATAATTTGATTATTTGAACTAAGATTAGTAACATTTTATACGCATATATTCTTATATCAAATAAGGAATATGGATCAAAATGCTACATGTACATTTTTGTTTATGAAAGGCCCGACATAAAAGAGTGTGAATAAATATAGTAAATTGACTGCAAAAAACATTAAAACTAATACATAATTTTGTTTGCTTTGAAACAGAAATTCATTGAATCATTTCTTGAGATAGGAAATTCATTGAATGTAGAGCTAAGCTACACAACTAACTTCAAACTAAGAACATAAGAAACAAACCACTCTCTAAACCTTAACACATACATGTTTACACGATACCGAGACTCAACCTTATCGTTACAAAGAACATAAGAAACAACAAGACATTAACGAGTAATATGATCATAGTCAAATAACTTATCATGCAAAGCAAGTCGAACTATGAAAGAGTATTGAAAAATATTACCACCAAATAAAAAAGGATTATACTAAGATACTATACGACGTTTGGATCGTCAAGACACCTCAGCGCTAGAGATAGAAAAACGATACGTAGATTCATTTAAGAGGAGAACACATAAACCCTAGTATGAAGGGAACTATTTGAATCGTTGTTCCAACAAAGGATCAGACAAGCATTCGACCAAACTATCTAGAGTGACGTAAGCAATGTAACTCATGAACGACCCATATAAAAAAAAGACTTAATAGACAGTAAGATCTAAAAAGCATATAAAATAAGTCGTAAACGGCCCACTATAAGCTAAATTATTATTTTATATTTCAATTACACGCTATAAATTATTAGAATTATGTTTATTTCGGTCTCTAAATGAGATAATTTTATGAAAAAAAAAAAAAAACAAGAGAAGTAAAAACATGGGGGAAAGGGAACGGTAGATCTTGTTTGTGATGGGTCATTTTGGTGGGAAAAGTCAAAAGGATTTTATGATTGACTTTGACACACCATGTTCTGGTGTACCTGTCCCACACCTGATTCCAACTCCCCATGCTCGATTTGACCCATTAATCCAGATGGTCCGTACGCACTCACCTGACACAACCTCCCCTTATTTATTTATTTATTTTTATATATATATAAAAAAAACAAATATTGCAACAAAACAGGGAAACTGCTCAGAAAGTTTTGTAATGGGTCCCACTCCCAATTGCCTAACACTGGGCCCCACTGACGTGTCATTTAGGGCTCAGCTTTTATTGTCGTTACAAAAAAGATCTCCCACTACCACCCATCTTTTTTTTACTTTTTTTCTTTTTTTACTTTTTCAATTCCCACGTGCCACCTCCATTGGGCCCACTTCCCCACACGATTTCTACCCCCCCCACTACCACCACCTCGGACACGACTTCCATCTCACGTGGCAAGCCTAATTCTGCCACGTTGCCGCTTTTACCGCCGAAAAAATCACAGTCACCTCCCCCTCCCCCCGTAAAGCGAGAACTCTTATAACTTAGACATAATAATTATAATAATAAATTATTATTATTATTATTATTATTATTATTATTATCTGACCGTCTCGATTTTCTGAAACGTACCATAAGGAGACGGTGGTCAAACTGAAATTCCGTAACTGCCCCTCCATCCATCCCCGAAAATTGGTCCGTATATTTAATTATTTATTTATTTAATTTACTTTTTTCTATAAAAAAAAAAAAAAAAAAAAACTGCCACACCCCATGTGGATTTCCTAATTGGTTAAGGTTTTTACACAATTATTTTCTCTTTTCTTTTTAATTTAAATTCATTGACTTCGTTTCTCTCTCTTAAAATCCCTTGAATTAAAACCCAAACTTCCCCCTTCCTCTCTCAATTCACAACAAAAGCTTAGAAGAAATTTCCATGGCAGTTGAAGCACGGCGTATGAATCATCTACCGTCTCCGTTCATCACCAACAATGGGTGCTTGCCTTAACCTTGAAGCTTTTCTGGTCTCTGCTTTTTTCTCTTATACTCTGTTTTTCTCATCTGGGTTCGTTCTGTTTCAGAGATTTCATAAAACAGAGTCAAGAAGTTCTTGATATCTCCAATTATAAAACGATGCCGGTGGAAACCGCCGGATTATGGCCTTATGTTGCCGTGAAATCCGTGCCGGAGATTGTTAACAATTTCCCCGCCGATAGTGGACTCACTTCCAATAACTTCCCCGCCGCGCCGGCTCGAAAGCGACAGAGACGGTCGGTTTACGAGGAACCGCAATGTTTATACCATCATCGGTTGTTGGATCAAGAAATCATTAACTCCCACGTTCAGCAGCAGCAATCTGAAATCGACCGGTTCATTGCAATCCATGTAAGTCCTCTCTGTTCATCTTTTTTGAATTTCTTTTGAAAATTTGGGGAAATTAATTAATGGGTTTTTGTTATTTTTAATGAAATTACAGAGGGAGAAGGTGAGGATGGCAATGGAGGTTCGGAAGAAGAGGGAATCTGGAATGTTGGTGAGAGCCATAGAGGAGAGATTGGTGAAGAAACTGAAGGAGAAAGACGAGGAGATTGAAAGAATGGGGAAATTAAATTGGGTTTTGCAAGAGAGAGTGAAACGGCTGTGTATGGAGAATCAGCTATGGCGGGATTTGGCGGAGACGAATGAAGCCACCGTGAATTCTCTCAGAACCAACTTGGAGCGGTTGATCTCTGCCGCTAATGAAACCGCCGCCGCCGCAAATGATGCAGAGTCTAGCTGTGGGAGTAATAGTGGTTGTGGAATGACAGGGGAGGAGGAGAGCGGCGGAGGAAGGCGGTGCCGGAAGTGTATGGCGGGGGAATCGAGGGTGTTGGTGCTGCCATGTAGGCATCTTTGTTTGTGTACAATGTGTGGGTCCACGCTGCATACTTGCCCTGTATGTAACTCTGCCATTAATGCCAGCGTCCATGTTAATTTTTCTTAGAAGAAAAAATTATTATAATTATTATAATTTTTTTAATATTGTGTTTTTAAATTATTTTTTAATTATTTGTGATCTAGTAATAATTAAGAGAAATTAATTGACTGATTTTTTTGTTTGTGAGACAGAATTATAAAAATTTCAAAAATAGTATTTACCTGTTTTTTCCATATAAATAAAAAGTGAATAATTTTGTTTCAAATTTTTTAGATTACTAACCAAATACATACTATTATTTTGTTATAAAAAGTTAAATAAATAACCCAAATAATCGCAATAAAATAATTATGAGTATTAAAATAAAATATAAGGGGAAAAAGAGTGGGGGCCAAGTGGAAGTTGACACGTCGGATGTAGGTCTGACAGCGGGGCGTGGGACACACCACGTGTGAACAGGTTATTATTGTTCAAAAGTTGGATTCAGTTGCAGAAGTAAAGAATGGGTATGTGCGGATACGGGGAAATCAAGGTCATGGTAAATAGTAATTAATTAATTAATTATAACTGTCCCACATTACCTACATTTTTTTATGTGAAATTTTATTATATGATTAATAAAACAATTAAATATATGCTATTTTATATGTATTTAGAAAAATTATATAAGACTCAAATGTCAAATATTTACACCTCACAATGCATTATTCATATAAGTTACAAAGGTAAAATATTCTTTAACTTTTATAATAATCTTAAAATTAGAGTAGAGTTAGGTTGGTTGTATGTAACAGCCCAAGCTCATCGTTGGTACATATTGTCTGTTTTGGCTCGTTACGTATCGTCGTCAGTCTCACGATTTTAAAATACATCTACTGTGCAGAGGTTTCTACACCTTTATAAGGAATATCGGTTGGGATCTCACAATCCATCTCATTAGGAGTCAGCATCCTTGCTAGTATACTGCCTAATGTCTAGCTCTTATAACATTTGTAACGGCTCAAGTCCACCGCTAGCAGATATTGTCCGCTTTGACCCGTTATATATTGATTGAAAAATAAAAATATTTAAAAAAAAGTTAAATAAATAAAAAGTATTTTTAAATTATAATTTAATAAATTGAAAAAGGGTACATTTAGTAAAATGTACTGCAAAAGTATGGATCAGGCTGTCGGCTAAAATATTGGAGGGTGCAGTGACTGACAAGAAAGAAATTTTTTATTTTATGGTCGAAAAGAGAAAAAAAAATATTTATTATATTTAATTACTATGTTTTTTTATACTATTTTTTAAATTAATAATATGGATTATATTTATTTATTTGATAAATTCAATCTCTGAAATTTGTTGACCAACATAATAAAAAATATTTAGATTTGTTGGGAAATTTTGTTATTAAATTAGAGATGATAATAATCTCTCCATTAATTATTTTAAAACTAATTCTAATATATCCATTTGATGTCAATATATTTAAATGTTATTCTAAGAAAATAATACAAATTTAATTATCATTGTTTTTTTTTATTATTTATAAATGGAAAGACCTTAAAAACTTTAATTAATATTTGTTGACTATTCTTCTAATCGAATAATATGTTAAATTCTATCTTTAAGATTAAATTTAGATGTGTTCGTGGATTGAAATGGGTCGGGTTCTAATATTCTTTTAGATTCAATTCAAACAACTATTATTAAATAATAAACTCAACTCAATTCAACCGTAAATTTTTTAGGTTAGATTGGTTCAAATTGTTGGGATCGTTTAGTTCGTAAAATATTTATTTATTTATTTATTTTATAATGGTTTAATTACCTTTTAAATACTTAAAAATTATTTTAAAGAATTATGAGAGAATAAATAATAAAAAAAAATTAATTATTGAACTCAACTCAATTCAAACGGTACAAATTGAGTTGGATTGGTAGTAGTTTTCGAATTGTTAAATTTTTTGAACATCTCGAAATTAAATAATTAATTATTTTCAATTAAATATTTTAAAAATTTTAAACTTCGATATATTTTAATTATAATTTTAAAGTTATTTTAGTATATATGAAGTTTATTATAATTTAATTTTTGGTATAATATATGAAAGGAGATGTGACAATAAATGTATCATAATATTATCTCCAAAGTTTTTTGTTGCATTTATTTATTTCCATTTGTACCAAAAAAACAAAAGCTTCCAACTAATTATTGAAAGTTATGAATTGATAGATGTGAGAGATTGAGCAATGACATTAAATCTCCCTTGGCATTTTCTCTCTTATATACATATAAGATATGCTACCCATGCATTATTGTTTGTGTAGGTCATCTATATATATATATATATATACATGTATGTATAAGGGTATTTTGGACATTTTCTTTTATTCCGTGACTAATTATATTTTCATTTCAAGAAAAAATAGTAATGATTAATTAAGATACAGATCGAGAATAATCATTAGTGACATGGGTTTTCGGAGTCATGAATCGCTGCTTGTTTGTTGTCCTCAAATAAGAAGTCAAAAGTTACGAGACACCGAGATAAAATACCACTCGATCGAGAGGTATTACATGTAGTAATTATTATTAGTTTTTGACTATTGAAAAGAATTTGGGAGCTTTTTGAGTTACACCAAAGTGGCCCATTGAGTGAGGGTTTGAACATGTAATGGGCCATTTGCAACCGAACAACAGCCCATTTTAGAATCACGTATTAATTGAATTAATTGCATGTTTAATTAATAGTAATATAGAGAGAACCGATTGCGTTGCGGTGTATATGGTCCGGATTGAGTTGAGTTGATGAATTTTTTTGGATCAACCCAAAAGTTCGGGTTGGTTGGATTGGTAACCCACAACTCAAAAAATTTCAAAATCCAACCTAATCTAACCTTCTATTTTCGGGTTGTAAAACAATAGAGTGTCAAGTAGAGAGACAGTCGGCGATGACGTCCAACGAGAAACACAGAGACGAGGTCGAGCGAAGAAATAAAGAGGCAAACAACGTCAACGTTCGACGACACACAAAGACGAGACGAGAGTGAGATGAGAGCTGAGAAGTCGAACGACGACACATAAAGAGAGTCGAGAGGAGTCGAACGATGTGATGTGAGTGTATGAGACCGCAAGTGTGAGAGTCGAGACTTCATTTCACGTATCCAATTACCCTCGAGGTTGGATAAAGTCGAAAACATTTTCAATTATTTTGGTACAATTTTAATTAGTAGTAGGTCAACTTTGTAATATTTAATGATTACTTAACCGACTAATTTTTTATGGATGGATTTAGTATTTTTTTAAAGTGAGTTCAAATATATTAAACATACATTTTAATAAGAGAATTATTATTAAACAAAAAAAAAGAAAAAAAAAAGACCAAATTTATATCCTAAAATTTTGGAGATGTATTATTAAAATATCAACTTAATAAGTATATTAATTTAAACCCTAAACTGAATTAATTTAGGGTATTTTAATTTTATTTCATTAAAAATAAACTATGTATTTAATTATCGCATTTAAAAATATCTGATACATATGGATTAACAATTAGCTTAATTTAAGCTCCATAATTAATATTCTCTAAATTCATCTTATTTCAGCAAAATTGGTTTGGCCTTTCAACCACCATGTTGACCTAAGAATATATATAAATTTATTAGAAAAAGTATTATATATATTTGATTAATAATCTTATCCAATACCCCAAACATCATATATATTTAGTTTATTTAGTTTATTTAGTTTATTAAGTCAATATTAGTTACTTCTAAACTAACACAAGTGTTTTTTTTTTGTTAGATATAAAATAGGTGGTTGACTTGGAAATAATAATTGTAAAAGTAAATAGAAAATACATTATTTATTATAATTATTATTCCTATTAGTCGTTTTTTAGATGTATTTTAATTCTAGGGAAAAAAAATACGTTTTTGACTCTTATTCACGAGTACGAGTATCCAATCGACTCTAAAATACTAGGGTGTTTGAAAAACGAGATTATTCGAAAACTCCGATCAACTCAACTTAATTTGTACGGTTTGGATTGGGTTATGAAATTATTTGAGTTGTTTTAATTTTATTAAAAACAAAAATTTGAATAAATGAATGGAAACACGGACCTGGTTAATAAGAGTTGTTAAAAATGATCCACTTTTTATATCTTTACAAGAAAATTTGGATGAAATCCACCGATCTATCAAATATATGTCTAAATTACATTAAGGGTTTAATTTGCGGGACCAAGTAAGAGACAAACAAATTGTACAACCGATTCAGAAAGAGGAAGATTATCTTATGCGGCGAGACAATGTTTCAAATGATGATATTGTTAATGATGACGTGGAGACCAACAAAGACAGTATGCAGTATGTGTTGCTCCATGTCCATTAGAGACAAAAAGGGAAGAAAGCTACGAGGAATAAATATTTGACAGATATATAGAGATTAAAGAGGAAGTGGGTTCTGTTACTGGGGTTTGTGAGGAGAATAACTTATTGTGTACGAAAGGACTAATACACAAAAGCATAAGGACTTTCTTTCTGACAGGAGCACTTAAACTGAGTGTACCTACTTTTTCTATTGAATTCTTGTCGGAAATTAAAATGGTTATTGAAAAGCAAGATTCAATAATTGATTTCAACCCGAGCCGACATAGAACTCATGGGCCAAACAAGACCAATGGACTACACAAGAAGCGACACTCTCATTTCAATTTTATATCCATGCATGACCTAAAGATGAAAGTGAAGACCTCGAGAAGATCAAGACCGCGAAATGCAAATGATTTTGAGTTTACATTACAAGGGTATCAATTGGGTTAGAGGACGAATCCTCTCGAAGAATGGGAGAATAATACGAAATAAGGTGCTTAATCATGCCACAAAAACTTCATGTTGGATGACAAGATTGTAGCATACATGTTTAGATTTCGTGAAGTATCATTGTATTTTTTAATTTAATATTATTTTTAAGGTTTTAAGTTATAATTAGTTAGTGGTCATTATGATATTCATGGGCATGAGATTTACCCCTTTTAATTGACCATATAAGATTTTAGATATTATAATGAAAATTGCATATTATGCTTCTTACGCTCAGAGCTTGTTCGTTTGCATTTTTTGTGTTTAGATTTGCATGCTAGAGTCGTTCAAGTAGTATTGATCAAACTATCTTGTGGAGTCATTCGAATTACGAATTTAGAAACGAGTTTTCTTTACTCTTGATATTGATCATCAAGGTAATCCGTTCCAAAACTTCTCGTTGGATTGATTTCTTATTTTTTTTGGGATTCTTGGATAATTTAGATCTAGAGATCTCGTTATTTAACAAGATTGTTAGATCAAATTCCAAGAGTTTCATATCATATTCCTCACAAAGTTTCGTGAAGAAGCTCGGAGGAGATTTCAGGCTGGAATCGGAGTTTTAGCAGATTGACTAAAAAAGGTAAATCAGTGATGTATGCCTACTTCAAGCATAAATATTTCTGATTGGAAATAGAATACAAGAAAATTATTTATTTGGAAAGTAGGATTACATTTCTACAACTTTGATGAAGGAATCAAATCGATTCAAGTTCGGTGCAAGAAATTATGAAAATGTAAAGAAAATAGGTTGGAAAACGAATACTTGTCGAATTTCTTGGAAATTGATCGTAGGGAAGAAGGAGCTAGGGTCATGCTTCGAACATCGGTGGTAGAAGTGCATCTAGCCCCATAGCGAACAAATGTCAAATGCAAAATGAAGAAATGTGTACGGCTTCAGGCAGCGACACGCGACGTAGGTCGACCCGACCCGAGAAACTACGTGCAACTCGGGAACCATCAAATCAAATCAGAAGCGCGAATCGAATCGAACTAGCAAACAAACCTGCGACTATATTTTTCCTTCCACGCGTAAGACCCTTCCTACATGTGTGTGGGCAAGTGTGAGTGTATTTTCCTTGTCCTTCGACCTCCTTTTGTCAGTTTTCCGTCCTGATTTCCATACTAATCCTATTTTTATGTAAATTAGGTTCCACAAAAAAAAAAAATTGAAAATTTTGGGCACTGTTCTAGCCATAAATTGAATTCGTCTGCAATCTCTCATAGATTCTTAAATTTTAAATTTTGTATTATCTAACAACGGTATATTTATCTAATAGATTTCAGACCTATTCTATGATAGTTTTAAAAATTCATAAAATATAAAATTGAAGGGTCAAAGTTTTATTAAACTTAAAATTAAAATCAATAGTTGAAATAGTTTATAAAATTTTCAAATATATGTGACACATATCCACCATTTTATAAAGTTTAAAAGAACATGTAATTACAAAATTGAAAATTCAAATAATTTATTACAAAAACACCATAAGTCAAATCATTTGCGTCCATAAAATATTAAAATAAATACACAATTAAAATGAGAAAAATAAACCAAAAAAGGATGGGACATGCCGTTTTCCATTAAAGAAAAAAGAAAACAAATCAATTTTTTTTGGTTAAATTATATATTTCTCTTAATTTTAATCTAGGATTTATGAATTTTTAATTATCTATTTTCATCCATATATTTTAATTCTTAAATTAAAAAATTTTAATTTAGTTTTTAAAATTAAAAAAGGTATATACTTTAGTCGTTAGAATAAAATAGTAGATTGTCTTCCTAAATATAATTGGGTGTCCGCGAAATTTTTTATTTATTTTTTATTATTATTATTTTTTTGTTTTAAAAGTTTTCATTTTTTTAATATAATCTTTATTAAAAATGTGTGAAAAAATTCTAACAAATCAATATATATATATATATTAATATTCTACCAACATAATTACTAAACATTCCAAATTTAATATTACAACATAGTTTTTAATAATTAAAAATATAAATATTTTCAAAATTAATTTTTTTTTTATATAATCAAAAAGTATATATAAATAAATAAATCTCATCTCTCGTGGAAAATTGGACGATGACGGGGACGGAAAATATAATCCCTGGTCTCATATATCTAACGATCAAAAAATATTCCTACTCTCTAAAGAAAACAAAAAAAAATTCATCTAATTTAAAAACCCATTTTCCAAAATCTATAAAAGATTTTAAAAACTTATCAAAAAGAAAAAAAAATTGAATAGAAGTAAAAAATTAAATATAAATAGATTTATATTACGGCTAAATATCTAAATATTTGTCTTAGTTTATCATATTTCTCATTTTATTAAAGACAAACTATTTTTTTTTATTATTTTTTATATCATTTCTAATTTACCATAATTTTCTATACGTAAATGATTATAAGTAGAGAACTTTCGTGGATAGGGAGCAAAGTGTCACAACCATACTATGAAGAGAGTAGGTTGTGACCCTCACGGTGCGACAAGCAAAGTGACGTCCCTCAAGAGACGCCCATCCGGCCACATGCAGGCCAATATAGAAGAGTGCCATGATGCGATCGAGGAGGACGATGCATCATCCAACACACCACCACGCTAAGTGGGCATTGCATTAAAAGACAAGTTGAGACATAAGCAAGACAAAGACATCAGAATAGACATGAGGGACAAAGATAGGCTTGTTGAAGGGCCGGATAGGGCCCCGGGCCTTAACCTCGAAAGTCGGGGTTCCGGAAGGAATTTGGTCATGCGGTTCGGGAGTTAAGTCCGTCCATATGAAATATGAATGCTCGCTAAATTTGATGTCAATCGGACATCGGACGGACAATGCACGACACCGTATGACCGTTCACAAAAATCATGTCTACTCCTGCTAGATTGAAAATGGCTCAGAATGTACTATAGGGGTACCATGGTGTTAGCTCTCCACCACCCCTGGGCCCTGTGGCCTAAGTGAGCTACCCTGTGGCACATACGTGTGTCACAGTGTGGGCGAGCATGTCGAGACGAGTGTCTCGAGCGACTTCCTTTGAAATGGGTTTTTGAAGGACAATACCGGACGGCACGGGTGTGCTGGTATTGCGCCCCAGCCCGCGTGTCGGAGGTTGCTACATACACCCACTATCCGGTACGGTATTCGTAAATGACTCGGCATGGGCACGTGAGGGCCTATGCCTCGATATAGCCCGGATGGAGGGATGTTCGGGAAGTCCCGATGAGATGAAAGACACGCGGGCCCATTCTCGATGGCATGACCGAGCGAGTCATGATGGCCGACGACATCCCGAGACTCGGGATGGCGTCAAGACATATGGACCCTGTCGATGGGGATCGAGATGACAAGACAAGATGCGACGTTGCATTGAGAGACCTTGGCCCGAGAAGAGGCAAGGTCGAGCCGGATGACTTGGCCTAGTGTAGAGGCAAGCCGGTTGTGTCGCAGACGATTGAACATGCACGCGCAGGCGGCGTGTGTGGTTGGACAAGCTTGGATTCCGCACAAGCGATGTCCGATGGGCGAAGACAAACATCGCCTAAGGTCCGACGAAGCCACAAAGCCGGGGCGAAAAATATATATGGGGCTTAATTCCCCTTAAGGCTGGTCGTGGTCGTGTCAGGATCACGACGCCGCACGGTAAAAAATGTAGGACCATGACACAAAGCACACACAGCCAAGCATGGAAGCATGCCGTTGTCCTTTGCCCAACGCTGCCCACCACAAGCTTCCACAAGCATTGCCAACCTCAAACCGCATGCCCAATTCTTTATACACATATCTCTATGTACTTTTGGTGTCCTTTATTTTGTTTGGGATTTAGAAACCCTTAAAAGTATATATTCAAAAAAAACTTATGTGTTTGAATTGAATATTTATTAGAGTTTGAAAAAATCGTAAAAAACGGCTACTTTTTTCGTATTATAGTTTACAGTTTGATATAACAAAATGAGCGATAGTGAGATATATGGTGTTGGAATTGAATATTTATTTAGAGTTGAAAAAATCGTACTTGATTTTGTAAAATTTGTGGTACTTTTCATGCCATAGCTTAATGTTTGATAAAATAATATAAGTGATTAGAGATGTCCATCGGGTACGACACGATGAAATTTTTTTTTGTCTCTATCCCGACCTTTGATTTCAATCTCCATCTCTGTAATATTTCAATTTATTTTTGGAAGGAGTGGGACACATATCGGGTTATGGAATTTTTTTTTTCCTATCTTTCGAAAAAAAAAATCTTTTTAAAAAATACCCATTTAAAAAAAATAGAAAATTTTCATTTTTCAACATAATTCCTAAAAACTTTCATCTTAACTAATAATATTCATTTCTTTATTTACCTAAAGTAATAAATATAGTCCTCATCTCCGTCCCTATTTAGATTGAACGATGGCAGGAAGTATTTATTTACTAAGTGGGATGGGTCGGGTCGGAGACGAGGACGGGAAGTATAATCTTCGTCTCCGTCCCTATTTAACTGACGGAAAAAATCTCTCGCTCATTTTCCATTTAAACAGAGATTTCCTATTCGGATTGAGACGGGTCCCCGCAAGTTAAATGGACATCTCGTGGGTGATAACGAGATGTAATATTTAGAGATTTTTTTTCAATTAATTAAACTTATTGTTAATGAGGCCAATTGAGATATAATATAGGGAGCATATGATTAATGATATGATCCCCTTTGTTGGAATTTGTATATAAATAATAAGTCATCCATAGCTCAAAATGCCACAACGCAAGGAATAAACTCAAATGGCATCCTCCACTTCACTTCTCAAGCTCATCTCAATCTTCCTCTTTCTCATCTCTTTTCTCACAACCCAAGTTGTTTCACAATCTAATCAATGTGAAACAACAACCAATTCTTGCACCAATAAAGACAAAGCTACACGTCTTAAAATCATCGCCATTTTCTCGATCCTCATTGCGAGCGTCATCGGCGTTTGCTCCCCGCTCTTCTCTCAATCCATCCCCATGTTGCACCCTGATAGAAACACGTTCATCATCCTTAAAGCCTTCGCATCTGGCATCATTCTTGCCACTGGTTTCATGCATGTTTTACCTGATTCTTTCGACATGCTTTGGTCTAATTGTCTCAAGGAAAACCCATGGCATAAATTTCCCTTTTCGGGTTTTCTTGCTATGATGTCTGCCATTTTCACCCTCATGGTCGATTCCATGGCTACTAGTTTGTATACCAAGAAACATACTGAAGTTATGCCTGAGAGTCGAGAAGACAGTCATCATGAGTTGCCTGTAGTCAGCGGTGGCCATTTTCATGGCCACCATCACGGAGGCATCAAAGAACTCAATGTTGGTTCTCAACTACTACGTTATCGGGTTATTGCCATGGTGAGCATTTTCATTCCCTTTTTCGTATATATATCGTCGACCAAAAGCTTCGTTTACAATATCGTGTTCGAAACTTGTTAGGTTTTGGAATTGGGAATTGTTGTCCATTCCGTTGTGATAGGACTTTCACTTGGAGCAACAAATGATACTTGCACAATCAAAGGCCTAGTGGCTGCTCTTTGTTTCCATCAAATGTTTGAAGGGATGGGTCTTGGTGGCTGTATTCTTCAGGTAATTAATATTACTAACTTAGAAGTAGCTCCTATGCTCAATCTAATCCGTACGATCAAGAACAATTATTGATATGTGATGTGCCAATGACTTGTTTATTAGATATTAAATTGTCATCCATGTTCAAAGTCCACGCCTTTATAAGTCATCCATTGAATAAACCAACATCGTGACATCGTGATTGTATTATCCAAACGATGACTTTGTTCTTCACCTGTTCATATTATGATCGTCGTATCGACCAAAAACACAAATTTAACTTAAATCTAGCATAATTAGTGTGAGATTCCACATCGGTTGGGGAGGAGAATGAAACACCCTTTGTAAGGGTGTGGAAACCTCTCACTAGCAGACGGGTTTTAAAAACTTTGAGGGGAAGCTTGAAATGGACAGCCCAAAGAGCACAATATCTGCTAGTGGTAGGCCTAGGCCGTTACAAATGGTCTCAGAGCCAGACACCGGCGATGTGCCAGCGAGGAGGCTGTTCTCCGAAAGGAGTAGACACGAGGCGGTGTGCTAGTAAGGATGCTGGGCTCCGAAGAGGGTGGATTTAGTGGGGTCCCACATCGATTGGAGAAAGGAACGAGTTCCAGCGAGGACGCTGAGCTCTGAAGGAGGTGGATTGTGAGATCCCACATCGGTTGGGGAGGAGAACGAAACACCTTTTATGAGGGTGTGGAAACCTTAAAAACCTTGAGGGAAAATCCGGACCATTACAATTAGTTACCGTTAGAAGTTTGAATCTTCGAATCAAACAATCAAACCTAAGTTGATTAGTGTGTGAAACTATTGGTGCAGGCAGAATACAAGTGGATGAAGAAGGCAATAATGGCATTCTTTTTCTCAGTGACAACGCCATTTGGGATAGCTCTTGGAATAGGGTTGTCCAAGACATACAAAGAAAACAGCCCAGCTGCGCTCATCACTGTCGGGTTGCTGAATGCTTCTTCAGCTGGCTTGCTCATCTACATGGCTTTGGTGGATCTTCTGTCGGCTGACTTTATGGGACCAAAGCTGCAAGGCAGCATCAAACTCCAAGTCAAATCCTATGTTGCTGTGCTCTTGGGAGCTGGTGGCATGTCCTTAATGGCTAAGTGGGCTTGAAATGAGTTTCAACCAAACCATTTCTCAATAAAATTTTAAACCCTTTTCTCTCATCTAATCCGCTGATCATCTTCTTTTTGTTCTTGTGTTTGTAGATTAGTAAATGGTTAGTTCTTGATCTTTGTGATGTGTGTTACTCTATAGAGAGTTCGTGTTTTTAATAAATTTTAGGGTAAAACTTGTTTTACCCTTTTTTTTCACTTTGTTTTTGTCGTGTCAAGTTATGATCTTTTCTTTTTTATTTTAATCAATGGACTAAGATTCAAACTTTTGACATTTTCAATATAAAATGTGAGATCCCATGTCGGTTGGAGAGAGAAACGAAACATTCCTTATAAATATGTAAAAACCTCTCTCCGGTAGACGCGTTTTAAAACCGTGAGACTATGACGATATGTAACGGGTCAAAGCGGACAATAATTGCTAGCAGTGAATTTGAGCTGTTATAGATGGCATCTAAGTTAGACATCGAGCGGTGTGTCAGTGAGGACGTTAGGCCCACAAGGGGTAGATTGTGAGATCTCATATCAGTTGAAGGGGGCCTTATAAAAGGTGTGAAATCTTCTCCCTAGTTAACGTGTTTTAAAATCGTGAGGCTGACAATGATACATAATGGGTCAAAGTGGATAATATTTACTAACAGTGGGTTTGGGCTGGTAGAAATGGTATGAGAGCTAGGCATCAGGCAGTGTGGTAGCCAGGACACTGAGCTCCCAAGGGGGTGGATTGTGAGATCCCACATCGGTTGAACAGGGGGAACGAAACATTTCTTATAAAGGCATTAAAACCTTTTCCTAGTAGACGCGTTTTAAAATCGTGAGGCTGACGACTATACGTATCAGACCAAAACGGACAATATTTGCTAACGATAGGCTTCGACTTTTACACAAAAGTTATTAACTATGTTAATCGAAATTAATCTTTGAATTATGAAATTGGATAAGTTATAAAATTAATAATCTCAAATTGTAGGCTAAATATATATATAATTTTTTGGAGTGGTAGGTGATGACATTGGTTAGATGTTTTTCTAAATCTTTTTTTTATTATTATTATCTAATTTGGATGTTTCCTTTAATTTATGACTTTTCTAATTGCTTGACTTCCTAGTTGGTGGTTTATGTTATTAAATATGTTTTGTAATCTTTTTATATCAATATTTTTGTTGAAATTTATGGTATAACACCTTATAATTACTGATTTAATCTTAATAATATTGATTATCTTATTTATTAGTATAATTAACGTACAGAAGAATCATGTTCAAGAAAAATTTAAAACATCTATAGTATATGAATAAGGTTGAGTGTCTTATCCTATTAGTGTGACCCACTTGATAGTTGTTACAAGTTATTTGATCTAAATCGTTCATGAGGAAACATATGAGTGGTGGTATCATATACGATGAGTTTGTAAGACTAGACTATAAAATATTTAATCTCTTTATAAATCTGTTAATTAAGAAGATTAATATTTTACCTGATGATTATATGTAACTTGTGTTTTGATTTGCATGACTTAGTTCATAATTGAATCATAAACAAATTGTTCATTACATTACATAATTATAATTATGAACAATGATCAACTTGCTTGTAATGATTATATCAATAGACATAATTAGTCCTGAAGTGCACACGTCTACTGTGGAGTGATATATTGTTATTGAACAAAAACTAATTAATTAATTTTTTTTTATCGTATTCTCAAATATTAATTATGTATTGCGTCTAAATAAATATTTTAAGATTTAATTAGTTGATTGATTGAGATTATAAATAAATCTTTAGTTTTTAAAATTCCAAATATTATAATGTAATGATTGAGTGATTAAAAAAATGAAATTTCTGACATCGATTTTAGGATAGACTTATGCAACTCTCATCGTTTAATAAAAACATAATGTTTGATTGTTAGACAATAATATATAATAATAATAAAATATATTTTTAAAAAAAATGTAAATGACGAATGTAAATTTATTAATAAATCTATCGCCACGAGTGGGATATAGCCCTTATCGACTTTTTAATTTAAATCTTTTCTTTTATTAAATAAATCTATCGCCACACGTCATTGTATTATTTGTCCACACGATCTTATCGTTGCCACTTAAATGCGCTACGTCAATAAGTTGCCACGTGTCAAACTCTAGTGTGTTTGTTCTGTCGTGTCATTAGACATACCACTTGCCAAATACGCAAATTTGAGTATTTGAACTGCCGCATCAGCACCAAATTTGACTATTAGTTGCCATGTTACCGCCATGTCAGCCGCACGTTCCACATGTCAGTTTTGGTGTATTTCCTCATCCACGTCATCACTTTTTCTTTGAAATATTTTCTTGTAGGTCATATTTTAGCAACTCATAGTATATTGAAATTGTATTTTAACTATCATTTCTAAATACGAGCTTGCATTATCTTTATAATTTGGTATTTTCCTTCTTTATATTCTTATAAAATAATAATTTTTATGCACCGTTTTAATCGGGATTAAATGAAAACTAAATCTTACATTAATTCATCGGTACATTTAACCCATTGGAACCTATCTCGAATAAGGTGGAGAATCCTTCTTTAATAAAAGGGCAAATATGGTAAGCGGTAAATATTTGCCTTTAATAAACGGTCAAATATCCTTAACAATCTTTATATAGCCTCAAAATTAAAACTCTTAACCTTTCGTTCCAAGAGTATTGGTAACTATGTATATTTTATGGTCATATAATTAGCCACTAAGTAAATAAGCCTTAAAATATTGAAAGAAACATCGTAACTCTAAATTATCATACACTCAAAATTTGTAACCACTTAATAATAAATAAAGCTTGATTCTTCTTCAACGTGACATGAATGGTAACATCTTGTGATAATTTAAACAGCATCGTCTTCCCATCTTTCTTGAAATTTATATGATTCATGTCTTGGTTCATATCACAAAAGTTTCATTAATACTAATAAACATTTTTTTTAAACTTTTTTATCGAAGTTTAAAAAAATTTCTTACCGTTAGTATATGAACAAAAACCTTAATTTTCCATTTCAAAATACTCGAGAACTTCAAAAATAACATTAGTAGCCTTAAACTTTTAAAATTATTTTTAAAACTTTGGAGATGATCTATGAGATGTAGATAAACGTTTCCGTCCATATATTCAAGGTAAAAACTTCTTTTTATAAATGTTAAGAGTAATGCTATTTTAAAATTTTCATAGATATTTTTTAAAATATATTATTCACGATAAAGATATTTTTGAATTTTTTTAAAAAATTGAAGGGTATTATTAAATTTTTTTTAAAATTTAAGGGTATTTTGGAAATATTATTTAAAGTTTTAAGAAAGTTTGAGGGTAATGTATAAACATAAAGTTTAGAATTAATTTTATTAATCTAAATTGGAATGAAAATAATTAAATAAGAAAATTTTAAAAGGAACCAAGAACAGACCGAGCGAGGAAGAACCCCGCAACATTTAATCAATCTTACGCCATCAAATTGGTAAGTAGTAACTCAAAATTCCTTCTTTTGATTCATTTGGCTCTCCGCAAACCCCAATCAATGGATCCACCTGTTTTCCACACTGATTTTGTGAATCGGGAGAGAGAAATTTTGGGCACTGCTTTGGCGCTCTTTCTTGCAGTTCGTCATATTAGGGTTTTTTAATTTCGTGTTTCTACTCACAAATCTTTCACTCCCCAGAATTCCCTTCACATGAGGTATGGAACCTTCATTTCTTGCCCATACTTTATTTGTTTCTCTTTCTTTGTTCTTCATTCTCCAACCCCTAATCCTGAAGTTTGTGTAGTTTTTTTTGTTGATGCGATTAAATGGGGTTTGATAAATTAGTTGGTTGCCTAGTGGGTCGATCTTGATTTGCGCAGAAAAATACAAGAACTATTTGTTTTATTTGCATTTTCTCCAATTCGGACATGTTCTTCTTTTCAGTATTCGATTTTGGGAATTTCATGTCCTCGATGTTGAAATTTCACGAATCTTAATCCTTTTAGGTTGATTCTACAATGGGTATTTTGTCACTTTTTGATGTAGATCGTTTTCTGTGATTTTAGGAGCGATTTCTGCTTCAATTTGCAAATTAGGGAAAGATTGCCTGGGAATTCTTTTTTGGTTAACGTTTGTAAATTTGGACTCCTCGATTAGCGGTGGATATGAAATCCTTCACGTGATTCTTTTGAGCAATTAAGAAGGGGGAAGAACATTCTTAAATTCATTTGGTGGTGGGTATTCTCTTATTTACTGGCACTTTAATCCTAAACCATCTGGGGTTTGTGGATTGTTTGAAAAATTGGGAGAATGGATCATCGTGAGATTTTTGGTCGTGGTTCTTCTCGTGTTCTAGCTGAGGAAGATGATATTGAAGATTTTCGAAGTTGTTGTGAAGATCACGAAGTATGGAAAGATAATGAATTTGCAGGGGAAGTACAGTCTGAAAAGGAGGAGGATCTTGATGAATTTTCCGTGAAATTGTTCTTTAAGGGCGTTTCGATAGCGGGGATTGGTGACCCTGCTTCTGGTCTTTCTGGAATTGGGGTATTCATGGAGAAATCAGGAAAAGTCCCTTTTATTCAGGTCCAGAAGAAGCTTGATTTTTATGTTGATGAGTTAGTTGCTGATTATTTAGCTCTCATGGATGGTCTGGTTGAGGCTATGCAGAACGACATCCACTGTATTCGAGCTTTCACCGACTCTGATCCGTTGTATAAACAGGTTATTACTTCCCGACCCGCTTAATCTTTTCTTGTTATGATTTATGCTAATATCTATGGAAGTTGAGGAGAGTGGAGAGATGCATAAACTCTTAAGAGTTTTCTAGCCATGTTCATACTTCTTATATGCTTAAGATTATGTGAATGCTTGACAGATAACAAATGAAGAAGAGCCTGAAATTCCACTTCTTGTAGCGCTGAAAGAAAGGATTCTAGAACATGCTAGCAATTTTGAAGCCTTTTCCCTAAACCTTTCTTCAAGTACTGATCTCGAGCAGCCATTTCATCTTGCGAAAGTGGCTATCGGGGTTCTTTCTCGTCCGAAAAAAGGAGATAAATCAGTTGAAAATTGTTCTATTTGTTGTGATAATAAACCATCTGCCATGATGGTTGCATTGAAGTGTTGTCACAAGTTCTGCTCTAATTGTTTGAAGACTTATGTTGATGGAAAATTAGAGGCATCCCAAGTTCCCATCAGATGTCCTAATTTGAGATGCAAATATTACATTACAAACAATGAGTTTAAATCTTTTCTTCCCCTGACTTTATATGAATCATTAGAGAATACCTTAGCAGAAGCAAACATTCGCCCGGATAGAATTTACTGCCCTTTTCCAAATTGCTCTGTTCTGTTAGACCCGAGCGAATGTTTGTCAGCTGGGGCGAGTTCATCAAGTCAATCGGATAATAGCTGTTTCGAGTGTCCAGTATGTCAGAGATTCATCTGTGTTGAATGTCAAGTTCCTTGGCATTCATCGATGAGCTGCGAACAATTTCAGAACGTCCCGTTAGAGGAGAGAGACGTCCCGTTAGAGGAGAGAGACACTGCCGATATTACCTTACACCATCTTGCACAAAACAAAAGGTGGCGCCGTTGTCAGGAGTGTCGTAGGATGATTGAATTGACTCAGGGTTGCTACCATATGACATGCTGGTAAGGCTTCTTCCTTCAAATCTTAATTTAGTGCATATTTTATAGCAGCCTTATTATTCAATATGATGAACATGATTCGTGTATATATAACAAGTAGATATAGCTTATTAGATTCAGTATTTGCACGCAATACTCGGTTTTTAGAAGCTAGTTCGAGCAGGGCTGTATGTATATGACTTCAATGTTTATGCTGCTTTGCTTGATGTGTTTTACAGGTGCGGGCACGAATTCTGCTATTCATGTGGTGCCGAGTATCAAGATGGGCAACAGACGTGCCAATGCGCCCTTTGGGACCAAGAAAATTCCGAGGACTTGGTCACCCATTCCATCCAAGAATCTGAGCAATGGGCATGGGAGACTTTTAATTCCCTCCCCATGATAATGGATGCATACTCCGAGCAAGAGAGGTCACAATTAGCACTGATTCAACGATTCCTCGCCGGGGGATTTAGTCTGAGTGACCACCAACCATATCAATCTCCACCACGATGTACAGACTCTTCTTATGTCGACACGATGAAGGACATACACCAGCTTCCTTGGCTCGAGAGGTTTGTTTCTCTGATAAGCGATAGCTACTACGAAGATTATGTACAATGATATCGATTCTTAGGTGTTTTACTGATATTGAAAAATAAAAGGGGGAAGGTAAAAGAGTTTTTCACTATAGTTTTCGTCCCTTGTTTACATCGCCGAGCTTGGCGTTTCGATGTACTGAATCATGCTGCTGCTGCTTACGATGTGACCCTCAGAGGCCCTCCTTGCATTAGATTAGAATGGAGGAATCTTATGCAAACAAATGCTTGAAAAAAGAAAAGGAAAAAAGACCCAAAGCAACTAAAAGAAAATTATGTGTTCATTTTGGTGAATGATGTGAAAGTTATGTCTTCCTTTCTTTGTGAATGAGATAGTCTGTCATCTAACCTTTCTCTTTTCGAAATGTCTGTAATATATTAGGAATATAATGATAAGTTGGAAACTGATGTTTGAACTCCTCGTACTCTCTCAATTGACATAAGCTTAAGCTATGACTCTCCTATAAAGACTACGTACAAATGCAGCAACAACAATCCAGCCTTTTAGATAGTTTATGGTTAGAATTTAGAAGGCGGCGGAATATCATTCGAAAGTGAGTAGGTAGGACCCCGATTCGGGGAAAACATCTAAAGAACAAGGTAGAAAGGACATAATGACATTGAAAGTCTATAAGCCAATCTATAAAGGATAGCGACAAGGAAGATGATAGACAGTCAGTATATTGAAAGACAAAGTCTATAAGCCAATCTATAAAGGATAGCGACAAGGAAGATAATAGACAGTCAGTATATTGAAAGACAAACTGAAGTAAGGAACGCAAGCCCCACGACCAAGAAAGTCTAGGTGGAGAGGAGAGCTAAAAAAAGAGAACAAGTGCATGGATGTAATGTCATACGTCATCGGGTTAGGTCGACCGATCTCTAACGAGGGAAAGAATCGCTGTTTAGGTGGAGAATAGAGGAGTGGAGAGACAACTTTCTCTCCACTTTTAATGCTAACTAAATTCCCGATCTCTAATGAGAGAAAGAATCACCGTTTAGGTGGAGAATAGAGGAGCGGAGAGACAACTTTCTCTCCACTTTTAATGTTCCAAGAAATCTCTCTACCCAAAATGGTATTTTTTTTATATATATACTTAAAATTTAACATTCTTGTAAACTTTTTCCCTTTTTGAAAAGTTGCAATATCTTCGAACTATATATTTAGATAAGTATCCTATATAATATTTATTTTGATTTTATGGAAAGAATTTAAAATTTAAAAGACAAAAAACGAGGAAGGAATAATTTTTCCGAGCCTCACCCTCGAAAATATTTCCTCTCCACAAAATTTAATGAAGAATTTTTATGTGGGGTCATCTCCGTCCTCGTTCTTTCTTTAGTCAGAGATTTAACTTTTTACTTTAAAAGAATTAATCCGAAGAATCAAGAATAAAATTTATAAACTAAACTTATCATTTAACCTTCGTTCACTGTAAAAACAGTAAAGTCGATAGTAAAGTTCAAGAACGAAATTATTACGAATCTTACCTATTAAAGTTTAAAGTTTATAGAATAAATTCTTGACTATCCTCCTTCCTTTCATGCAAATAACTTTTCTAAACCAAAACAATAAACAGTAACATAATCATTTCTTCCACATGAATCCACAGCACCAAATCAATCATGAATTGAATGAATATATCAACAGAAAAGAATGAAACGCAACGACGACGACGTCAACCACTTTAATCTCGGGTCATCGACATCGAGTAAGCAACTACCGACACGAGGTATCATTGGAACCATAGCTAATCTTCTGCAGGCTTATATCAGACATATTAGCTACCCATTTCTGAGGCCCGCCCTTTGAATCTCCCAATATGTTATATGCATAAGAAGGCCACATTACACTTCTACTGCATAGCTCTTCAACCGCAACCCCCGCTTTCAACAGCTTCTGCGTTCTCCCGAGAACTACAAGACTCGAAAACGTAGAGAAACTGTTCCCAACGAACACGTCGGCCCTCGAGCAAACTTCGTAGTCGATCGCCGACCGTATCAGGTAAGGATACTTCTCGTAGATCTTATCAATGCCTAGCTTCTTCTTTTCAAATGGTAGTAACCCTTCTTTCCAACCGTCCAAAATCGAAGAATCGTTCAGTAAACTATCTGCAACGGCGAGATAAACAACCGTTGGCGTGTTCGTTCCCGAAATGTTCCCTACTCTACTCATTATCTCCTCCTTGCTGCTACAAATCTGGTTCATATTTGATCTCTGCTCTAACTTCTTGCAGTGAATCATCCAATCTATTTCTATTCTCATGTGGACTGCAACATATGGCAGCAACTTTGCAGATTTAGCACCAGTTATTTCTTCTGATCCTACTTCTCTAATCCTGGAAATAACTTTATCCGCTTCGTTCGCTATCTCGTCGACCAAAACCAAGCACTCGAAAACCCGTGCGTAGTCCTTTACGGGCCAGTGATCATGCCATAAGAACGGATTCTTACCAACTATTCTAATCACCTCAGATTGATCAAATGGCTCCTTACTATACTCATTCAATTGCTCGAAATCCCTCTCGATCGTCCACTTCCTTCCGCTTCCTTTAGGCAGTTCGATCGTTTTTGCTCGATTCGAAATATCCATATAACGACCCAATCGAACAAACCCATTACAGCGAGAATTGAACTCATTAAACTTAAAGATGTTATCAAAGGGAAGTGGTTCCAAACGCTCAACTTCCTTATAGAAAAGGGAGGCACTCAAACTAGGCATCAAAAGGGTTCGGTTCAACATTCTTGCAGTTAAACAAGCTCTTGCAAATGCTATCTTTTGATTGTTTAAACCCCAAACAATCTGAGGAACCTCCAAGAACTTATCAATGCGAATTCCAAAATGTGAGCCATGAAATGGAGAGAGATTTCGGATGAGTACTAAGCCATTATCATCAGTCCAGCCAAAACTCAACATGGAAGGGAAGAAAATAGCTCTAACAATCAGAAGAACAAGTAATATGGCTATGCATTTGCAAATTCTGGAATTGAGATAGCGAAGGCAATGAATCGAGCGTTTACCATTCGATGATACTTCCATTTAGAGCTACAATCGAGAATTGCCCTGCAAGAAATCAAACAGAGACCATATGGTTTTGCTACTCCAGCACAAACAAATCAAGGCTGGAGAGATCATCCCGAGCCTCAAATCAAATTAATCGTCTCCCATCAAGTTTCTGATTCAAAACTGTCAAAATCAAGAGAAACCCATTTTCAATCAAGAGCTAAATTATAAGATTCCCATGAAGATCTATGCTCATCACGCACCTTGATTGAAATGAATAACAAGATCGATGCACCCAGAATCGTTTTCTATAAACGCAAGCACCTAAAAGATACCCATAAGAACAAATCATCAGAACGCGTTGATGAAACTAAGAAACGAGGATCAATCGAAATCTTCAAACGATATAAGAATTCCCAATAATTCCAAAGACAGAGAGTTGAAACTGAAATTACAGATATGAGCGATTGAACAATAAAAGGGGGCTAAACGAATTCCACAATAAATCAGACCCAGATGAGCGATTGAACAAGCCGGAAACTGGGAATCGCAGACGAAAAAATCCAGATGAAAGCAGAACAGAACGGAACAGAACAGAACAGAGAAGGGATTCACATGCAATGCAAGAAAGAGGAATCCAGAGGAACCCACAAGGCACAAGAAGTCCTTGAATCAAAAGCGAAGGAAACTGCAAATATGAGGCGAAACAGAGAAAGAATTTGAAAAAATGGTGGGGTAAGGGGGGAGATGGGGCCGGTGTCAGAGATTGGGGAATGGAACAGAAGGGGAGATGGCGGCGGAGAGAAGGAACAAAGGGTTAAATGGAACAATCTGTTTCAGGTAAGGGGGTTCTGAGGGGAAAGAAAGTACAGATGGTGGGGGGAGGTGGAGCCCAAATGCGGCAGAGAGCAGGGCAGAGAGCTGGGCAGAGCTGTGAAGGCATGTGCCTTTTCCTTTCTTCCTTTTGTCCTTTTGCCGTCTCTACCAATTAATGCTCTTGCTTTCTCCATCCATGTTTTTATTTATTTATTTATTATTATTAAATTGTATAAATCTAGTCAAACTTTATATTTTCTTTTTAAAAAATATTTTTAATTTGTTTATTAATGTTCAACTTAAAAAAGAATGCTTAGATCCTTAATTTTTATTTTTAGATGAATAAAAAAGAACGTTTTAGTTGATGAATACAAACTTACATAAAAAATTCTATTTTTAGATCCAAGATGAACAACTAGAGAATATAGAAATATTTTTTTAAAAAAATAATAATATCAAAGATGTGAAGATGTTCATTTTATCTGCGAGATTGGATACTGGGGACGGGATTCCCCGTGTACATGGAGAATTGGGAAGGGAGTGGGGAATATTTTTTCCCTGTTAGATAAATAGAGTCGGGGACAGGATTATATTCCTCGTCTCCCTCTCCATCCCACTTAATATAAATATATTTTCTAATATATATATATATAAATTAAAAAAATTTGAGACCTTAAAATTATATCGTAGATTATTTTAGTTGTTAAAAACTATGTTATAATATTACATTTTAATTTTTAGACTTATGATATCAATTTATTAGGAGTTTTTACAATTATTTAATAAATATTATATCAAAAAATAAAAACTTTAAAATAACTATATATTTTTTTTTCTCTTTTTCTCCCTCCTTCTCTACCTTCTCTCCATCATCTATCATGTTGCCATCATCTATCATGGTTGCCGGCGTCGGTTTCCTTCTAAACTAATATTATAAGTTAAAAGCAATTAGGCAACAATAATGACTTTGATAGCATATAATTCGGATAGGAGGAAGAGATAACTAGTCATATTCCCCTATAGTACACTTTAGGGCATTTTAGCCCTGACGGGTGTAGACATAATTTGGGTGAACGGTCATACATCCTCATGTTAATACAACATGAAATAGTAAAAAGCCTATTTAAGATGAAAGCATGTAGAAGAGGTTTAGAACGGATATGCAGTGAAGGACAACACGTCTTGGACAAGCACAAGGACGACACGTCTTGGACAAGCATGATCTAGACATCCGACATGCGGCCATAGACAAGTAAATTTTTACTGAGTATAAAAACAAAACAAACTTTTAAAACTACATAAACAAAAAAAAAAAAAAAAAAGAACAAAAACCAAAAGACAACGATCAAAATGAACTCTTTTAAAAAGTTTTGAATTCCTTCAGAAACTTAAACATCTAACTTGTGTACAATTATCTAAACTTCAAAGAGTTTATGACTTTGCAAAGACAAAATGTAAGCAACTATTTTGTATTCAACCCTATATAATAATATTGACCTTTCATAACAACACACTATAAGAACAGTCCCACAGCCATTTACCTCTAGCCTCTAATTCTGGAGGACTTTGGCTACTTACAGAACCAACTCAACATCATCAAAACTGCACAATCTCAATGAGCATGGATATCCAAGCCATTTCATGTGTGAACTGGGCATCAGTGAGACGCATTTTGAAACATCCTAGCCACCTAATCGTGCACATAATCGTGCACCACAAAGTCGTTGTAAAGGAGGTTCCCTTCTTTCGAGTAGTGAAGAAGAAAATAGCAGTCTTCGCAAAAGTAGCACGGGTTTTCCTGCGCCCACTTATCGTCGAGAGTAACCTTTTTAGCCCTGTAGATGTTACAGACGTCGCATTTCTGAACTCGGGTCCTAAGCTGAAATGTAACAATTGGATACGCAGCACGATCGTGTACGTCCTCAGGATGGATCAACCTCATATCTCTAATCACTATGGTGTGCTTGCAATCTCCCTGCATATACGAGGAATCTATCAAAGTCGATGCAGTTTTTTTTAGTTTTGGAGAGAAACAAATGCGTTTAGTTGATAGTAATGAAATATAAATATAAACCTCCCAGGGAATATAGAAAAGGGAATCCTGCTGGGAAGGAATCAACTATGGGCAGTAATTACAGTGCTCTCCAGAGCACCCACGATACCTGTAACAGCGAGAGCCCACTGCTAGCAGATATTGTTCTGTTTGGGTTTTTCCTTTTGGGCTTCCCCTCAAGGTTTTTAAAACGCATATGCTAGGGAGAGGTTTCCACACCTTTATAAAAATGCTTCGTTCTCCTCCCAAACCGATGTGGGATCTCACAATCCACCCCCCTTCGGGGCCCAACATCTTCGCTGGCACTCATTCCCTTCTCCAATCGATGTGAGACCCCCCAATCCATCCCCTTCGGGACCCAGCGTTCTTGCTGCACACTGCCTCATGTCCACCCCCTTTCGAACCTCAGCCTCCTCACTGGCACATCGCTCGGTGTCTGGCTCTGATACCATTTGTAACAGCCCAAGCCCACCACGAGCAGATATTGTCTTTTTTGGACTTATCCTTTCGAGTTTCTCTTCAAGGTTTTTAAAACGCGTCTGCTAGGGACAGGTTTCCACACCCTTATAAAGAATGTTTCGTTCTCCTCCACAACCGATGTGGGATCTCACAATACCCCAGAGTTAGCTTTAAAAACATTGATCTGGGCTTTTACTTTGAAATGAAAGCCACAGGCAAGAAGCATATCACCATACAGAATGAACATGAAAAACAAAATCATGTGGAAGAGCTGAATAAGAAATATACCTGATGACAGTACAGATACCCAGCCCCAAGCCTAAATTTCAGGTCACAAAATCGAATCTTGCTCATGCTGACTGATTTAAAATGGGGCACATGTGAAACCGATACTTCGCCAAGAACTGAGTTTTTCTGTTGCGATTCACCGGTTATGATGCATCCCCATTTCTTACGAGCTTCGTCCTCGGAGTTTCTAAGCCAATCAAGTATAGGTTTGCTATAATCTATTGCGGACAGATTCCTCAAATCATTGCAGAATACATCCTGCATATAAACAAAACTGCATTCGGTTATGTAAAATCAAATATGGGAAATACAGGGCCCGTCAGATTCCTTACTTCTATAAGGAAATATCCAGATGAATCATTCTGCCCAGCCTTTTCCATTAACTTATCCGTCACGCAATAAATCTTGTCCTTCAATTCCGCAAGCGTTTGTCGTCCAAGGGCCAGGAACTCTTGAGTCTGTAAAGAAGAATATCAGGGGAAGGTCAGATACATATGATTGCAAGGAAGGACGTTTTCATTGAATTCTACCAGCATAATTAACACCCTCCATGAACGCAGATACAGGATCAAAATCTGACTAGAATTTTTCATTGATACGACATGTTTTTCCATTCATTCCTTTCAGGATTAATCGCGGTCTTACAAGCTCAACTGATAGTATGGACGAATCTGTTACTTCATAGAAATGTGTAAAAGATGTTAGCCGTACTTAAAAGCGCGAATTTGGGTAACGGCTACAAGGGAGAAAGAGAAAGGAAGGGCATAAACATAATATTTTCTTTCTGTAGAGACCACCTAGAAGCCAAAAATAAATTATAACCCAAGTTCTTTCTATTATGGCATGGTATTCGTCTATAGCTTGCCAATACCCCTTCAATATATATAGTCATCAAGAGAAATAGATGTTGGTAGTGAATATTTATACGTATTTCCCCGGCAGAAAAATATTATACCAAACCACATAGATTGTTAAGAAAAAGAGAAACATACCTTCATCATCTTGCGAGATTTATGGTAAACCTCTACAAAAAGAACAGTTGTTGGATGCCGCAGAGCTTCATGTTTTACACTGCTCAGTGGCTTCACCTAACATGTTATCAATTCCAATCAGCGGAGGGAGATACATGTAAAGAAATGGATGATCAAACAAGAACCACCAAACTATAAGGACCAATTTTGAGATAGCTTGTGCATTTAATGCTAGGACTCCACATTTAAGATTATGCATTTCCCTTCCGGGCTTCCCCTCAAGGTTTTTAAAACGCGTCTACTAGGAAAAGGTTTCCACACCCTTATAAAGAATGCTTCGTTCTCCTCCCCAACCGATATGGGATCTCACAACAAGAGGCACACATTTTTTCCTAGTTACCCATCAACACCTTTTTCACTCACTAAGACAGGTTGAGAATAAAGTTTCCAAACCCCGTCACATTGCTAGAGCCAGGCCTATATCCTATACCAACACACTTACATCAGCAAAAGAACATTACTACACCTGTTATGATTTACATAGCATCTAATTCAGAAGCATATTGAAAGACACAATATTTTAGCAGATAAAAAGGATGATACTAAATCCTCCCATGACAATCTACTAGCATGTTTGAATATTCAATAACAATATAGGATCACCAAAATTACCGTTGGCCAGATAGACAAAGACTCCAAAATTACCGTTTACAAAAATAAGGAAACAGACATACATCACCCAAGAAGGCATTGCATTCTTCAAGCTCTAATTAATGGTAAAGCTTATTATTGGACTAGTCAGTAAAAGAAAAAAAGTAGTAGTAGTAATAACTCAGGGAAACCTACTTGAGGAACCTTTGCAGAAAATTTTGTAGACCTCAAGGACTTCAACCTCTCTTTTTTTTCGGATGAACTGGCAATTTCCTTTTTACAACTGGCAAAAAAATATTCAATTTATTAACCATAAGCACCGAACATATTGTGTACATCATGAAAAGGGATTTTTTTTTAAATCATTGTACAAACTTGAAAGCATGCAATTTGACTGCAGCTCTGTCTGCATCCTGCTTTTGTTTTATTTTTATAATTTCAGCCACCTTTGCAATAGAATTTTCCTGAAATGATATGTAACGCATTATAAATTCAGTATAAAAAACAAAACAAAAGAGGAGACAAGGTATTAAAAATAATTATTAAGCACAAGATTATAATGACTTGCATAGCTGACATAATTGATGATTGAACAAGGGAACAGAGGGGTCTCAATAATCCATATATTAGTCCCATGAAAATAATCCAGATGGTGAAAAGATGCTGTAACAATAAAACGGATAACACCAAAAGAAGAGAACTCAAAAAACAATTGAGAACAATTAAGAGTCAGATGTTGAAGATTGTCCACAGAATGTACAGCTGAAACTCGTTTACTTATTTTGAAAGAAAGTCTTATCAGAAATCATTAAAATTAACCAAGTTTCATACAAATAGTTGCAGAAAATAAAAGACATAATGCAAAGATGAGCAGCATACCTCAATATCAGAAGTTTTCTCCTTTTTTCGTTTCCTTGCAGTCACTTTATTCGTGCTTCTATTTGCATTTGGTGCATGAGCAGCCTCCAAATTGTGCTCGTTAACTTTCTCTTCATCTGCTCTAAGAATACCATTTTTCCCAGAAGAATTAATGAGCTTTTAACCAAAAACACTCTGAAGTAAAATGGACAATTTAGAAAGAAAAAAAAAAGAATATTCAAAATAGTAAACAATGAATACAATTGTGCAAGTCTGAGTGAACCTAGATTACAGAATTTTGTTTTTGCTTATTTGGTCCCCTTTTACTCATTTACAAGGATTACCATCTACAAATCTATTCTAGGCTTCTATGGTCTCTTCTCTTCAGAAAAATAGTCTATCAAATTTTTGGGTAAGGAGACTATACGACTTAAATTGTATTTTCACCAAAATAGTTGCCAAGAGGGTGAATGTGCAGAAATACTGTTTCTGTTATTCTAATAACTTCGCCTTCGTGAAAAATTGACAAGGCGTAAAACCAAGTCAATCCAAGATCAAATAAAGACTGTTGAAAGCTCATCGAAATAGAAAATAACACTTAAAATCAAATACCTCGCCACCTGAGCATTCAGATTTTCTTCCGGAAGTTCTGGCTGGTTATTAAGACGCTCATTATTCTGCATTAGTAGAGTAAATGGAAAGATTACTGAGTGTTATCTTTTAACAGGAATGAACTAGATGATATGAGACACTCGGTTTACAGACCTGTGATGATTCCTCCAAAGCCATATTCAATAACTGTTCTTCAGTAAACACCTTAAGGTCATCAATCCTGCAGAATGGTATTGCAAATTAACAAATTCAACCATGAAAAAACAACCAGAACAGATTCAGGAAAAAGAAAAATATACATACGAAATATCTTCATCACATAGTTGAGATGAATCCATGTGTAACTCTACTTCCAGACTCTGCTCCAGAGTAAGGATTAGAAACAGAAACAAAGGTGTATAGACATGTAAAAGTGGTATATGAATTTGAATACATAAACAAAAACATATTATATGAGAACCTGAAGTTCCTGAAGAAGAGAAGACTCAAAGTGAGGGACCCTGGTGAGAGGACCAACCAAGTTGGGTGCATATATAGGTCCACCCAAAGGAATTGAGAGGCCATTGTCATTAAGAGCCAACTCCTCTGAAGCTCCAGGGCTGTCTCTCGCCTCCATGGCTTTCCTCCTTCCGAGTAGTTCACTTGTAGCAACCTTGCAGTTTGGACAGCTATGCCATCGGCTATGTGGGCGCTTTGACAGTAAGGTCAGCTATGCCATCGGCTATGAGAGCGCTTTAACAGTAAGGTGATTGAAAAGACCTCACAGCCAAATCAACACCACTTTGTCTGCTAGAAGGGCAATTGGGCTAAAAAATCAGATGTTTCAAAACGCCGCAAATAAAAATATAGGTTAAATTATCCTCAATTTCACAATTATACACATCTTCTTTCCTTCCGTTCCGATAATTCGAATTTCCGAACTCCCGATGAACAGAAGAAGACCCTTTAAATCCTACTGCAGAAAACGAAAGAAGAAAATGCTCCGAACTGTCAGAGAAATTACTGCACTTCAATTTAAGAAGAAAAAAAACTACGAAACGAAAAAACAAGAACAATTTGCTACGACAAAAGATAGACGATTATCGATGGTTGCAGAAAAGAAAAGAAAGAGGTTGACGATGGGCAAGCCTATCGGGACAGTGGCAATGGACCTTGGATGACGAACAGGCGACAACAGCGGCAGTTTCAATGGTTGCAGAGAAAAAGGAGAGGGAAAGGGAAAAAAACAGTGGACGACATGGTGTGACGGCGGCGATAGGGCGGCGATAGACATACCTCGACGGCGATAATCTGAAGGTGGCGTTCGCGGCAGCGACGAAACATAGAATTCTCTTCCCAACTCTTAATTTAATATAAAAAGTATTTAATAAATTTCTAAAATTTTAATAAAACTTCTTTTTGTGAAATATTTTTCACAAAAAAAAAAAGATATTTTATAATTTTTTTCACCGTTTTTAATTTTATGTTTAATAGATTTATAGACATTTTTTTAATTTACGAATTTGTTAGATACAAAATTCAATTTTATATTTAATATATTTATTAATTTAGAAATTTTGTTGAATATATCTATTAAACATAAATTAAAAAATTCAAAGACGTTATAGTTAATATAAAGTAAAGTTGTTCGTGTTTAATTTTAAATTTTGAATTTTGTATTTAATATATCTTTTTGGAAAGATTTATTAAATTAATAAATTTATTGGATAGAAAATGAAAAGTTTAAAGAATTAATTGGATAAAAATTTAAAATTTAGAGTTAAAATATAATTTAGGTTTGTGAGTTATTATTTTATGTAGTTTTAAATATTTAATATTTATTGAAATTGATAAAATAATAAATAATAATTTTTATGGAAGATAAATTAGATTTAAAAAATAAGTTTATGATAGTGGGGAAAGAAAAACGTGACATGAAGGAGAGAGGAAATGGAAAGAAAATAAATTTAATTTTCAATCGCTGTCGTGCGTAATCGAGTTGTTCTTGTTATTGTTCGTGTTGAGGAGGGAAAAAAGAGGGCGTGTTTTGCTTCCAAGAGAGAGAGAGGCATCTGTCTTGATTGTTTTGATTTCCTCTTTCGTCTTTCTTAACCCTTTTTCTTCTGTCAACGTCTGTTCTTCCACGATTCTCTTCGATTTTTGTCTCGATTGCGGTTTACGGCCATGGCCACCAGCGGAAACAAGAACATTAATGCCAAATTAGTGAGACTTTTCTCCCCTTTTTGATTCTTAATGTTTGATTTCTTTTTTCTGTCCAGATTTTGATGCCAAATCGCGATGTGGGTCTCTTTGATTTTCCTTTTCCGGAATTTGGTTTTCATTATTGTTCTGCTTTTCATCGTTAATTCGATTTGGTCTTGCTTGGCTTAATCCTTGGTAGTCTTGATTTGTAGGTGAATTCTGATCTAGGGTTTAGTTTTGTTCGCGATTAACTGAATTTTTTTCTGGTTTGATTGTATTTCTGTTGGTTGTAATTATGAAATCTCTGTTTGCATTCTCTATATATCATTAACTTCTGATGATTGTTGGGATAATCCCTTTCCAATTTATAATTTGGTCGTGATCTAAGTTAATTCTCTGCATTTTAATTAATTTTATTTGACTGTATCCCTTTTTGTTTTTCGAGATTTTTTTACATGTTCTTCCCCTCTTTGTCCAATTCTGAAATTAAATCATAAATTTTATTAACCTCATATTATGCTTGCCCCTGTTTTTACTATCCAATTCTCTCACTTCAATGGCTATCATACATGGAATGTTATTTGTTGAAGAAGGAAGGGGCTGGATGGACTATGTTTAGCTACATCTTTTTTGGAACAACACATGAAATCCAGTTTATTTTACTTTCGTTTTTCGCTCAGGTGCTTCTTGGTGATGTTGGTGCTGGGAAGTCGAGTCTAGTGTTGCGTTTTGTTAAAGGGCAATTTGTTGAGTTTCAGGTTTGTATTATAAACCATTTGGATTTGGCTGTTGAAATTTCTGAAATGTCTCTGTCTTGGCCATATGTATTCTTTCTAATTGTTCAATTATGTAGGAATCGACAATCGGTGCGGCCTTTTTCTCTCAAACATTGGCTGTAAATGATGCCACTGTGAAATTTGAAATCTGGGACACAGCTGGGCAGGAGAGATACCACAGTTTGGCTCCAATGTATTATAGGGGTGCAGCTGCAGCTATTATCGTCTATGATATTACTAACCAAGTAAGTGGCGTTTGAAAACTGTTGATGGGGTTGCATATGGTCTGAGAACAAAATAATTGTAATTGTGCTTGGGCATTACATTTTCAAAATCATGGTACAAGCCATCAGCCATGTCCATGAAATGTGTTTGGGATGAAAGAAGTATTATTATATGTCTATGAATTAAGTGCCAATCATTTTGTCTTTAAAATTAATTGCTAAAAGAACTTAGAAGTTGTAACGGCCCAAGTCCACCGCTAGCAGATATTGTCCTCTTTGGGCTTTCCCTTCCAGGTTTCCCCTCAAGGTTTTTAAAACACGTCTGCTAGGGAGAGAGTTCTACACCCTTATAAAGAATGTTTTGTTCTCTTCCCCAACCGATGTGGGATCTCACAATCCACCCCCCTGGTGCCCAGCGTCCTTGCTGGCACTCATTCCCTTCTCCAATCGATGTGGGACCCCCAATCCAGCGTCCTTGTTGGCACACCACCTCTAGTCCACCCCCCTTCAGGGCTCAGCCTCTTCGTTGGCACATCGCCCGGTGTCTGACTCTCGTACCATTTGTAACTCCTCAAGCCCACTAGCAGATATTGTCCTCTTTGGGCTTTCCCTTTCGGGTTTCCCCTCAAGGTTTTTAAAATGCGTATGCTAGGGAGAGGTTTCCACACCCTTATAAAGAATGTATCGTTATCCTCCCCAACCGATGTGGGATCTCCTAGAAGTTCTTTTTTTTTTTTTTTTTTTTTTTTTTTTTTAAATTATTAGAGATAAAAAAAATCTTTGAGATTCACCAACAGTTATTTGACTTTAGATAAGGAAACTGCAACAGAATTGATGTTTTGAACTTTTAACCAAGTGGGGGCTTTTGTGAAGTTATTAAGAGGCTGAGAGATTAATAAATCATGCCATAGTGGTGCTTGATAAAGGAAACTGTGATGGGTTTGTATATGACCTTAAGTGGGATGCCGTGTGTGTGTATTAGGGCGGGGAGCTAGGAGTAACGCTTTTTTTGGAGTTATTACCCTTCTGAAAAGCGACATACTCTGTACATATCAGGCTTCACTAGGGCTTATTCATCCTTTTATATACTACTGTAATTGATATTAGAATTTTTATTCCTTTTCATACCTCAACTCTTTTTTGTAACCTCTATTTGATCGTAGGCTTCATTTGATCGGGCAAAAAAATGGGTTCAAGAACTTCAAGCACAAGGTAGTCTTCGTTTTGGGCGCCCTAAATTTACATTGGAAGAGCATCTCGATTGAACATTCTGTGAACTTTTAACAAGTGAAATTAGTGTGGCAGTTGTCTACCTTATCTGTTTTTTACCAATTGGATCATCTCCTTTTATCAGGCAATCCGAATATGGTGATGGCTTTAGCTGGGAATAAATCAGATATGTTGGATTCTAGGAATGTTGCTGCAGAGGCAAGTACTCCCAACCCCAGTTTTCTTTCTTCTGCTATACTTTGTTGAACTGGGATGCATTTCATACTAAGCTGTGATAATTGGTTCAATTGTTGCTCGTGTAATTGTGCATCATACAGGACGCTCAAACGTATGCGCAGGAGAATGGCCTGTTCTTCATGGAAACCTCTGCAAAAAGTGCTGCTAATGTCAATGATATCTTCTATGAAATAGGTTAGTAACTAAGACCTATGAGTTCAAAGGACCACCCCCCGCCCCCCAACCGAAAAAAAAGAGCTGAAACAAGGTTTCTCTTTTATGCTTAGGATATCTCTGGAGCGTAGACTTTGAGTTTATGGAGCCCTGAGTGTTCTAAATTTTTATTTGAGGGGATGGTACGAAAAATGAGTTATAGAAACCGTGGTTCTGTGTCACATTTGTTTGGTCAATGGAATTTGATTTATAAATGTAATATCAGAGATGAGTTTCATGAGTTTAGGTTCATTAAGTCGTGATAGCAAACCCGTAGCTTGGGACAGGTAAATTTATATTAAGTAGATTCATCTTCTTAATCTGGAGGTTCACAAAGTTATAGAAGTCCCTGCCCTTGACCCCACTCCCAACCACACACATACACGCACACACGCACACAAAAAGGTTCACAAAGTTGATTTTGATTCATTGTTTTTCGATGCAGCAAAGAGATTACCACGAGTGCAACCAGTACAGAATACACCAGGGATGGTTCTAGACAGACCTGCTGAAAGGGTTGCAAGCACGTCGTGTTGCTCGTAGAACGTCATTGTTCTACTCTTAAGGTGTCTGCAGAATGACCTCCATTTGTATGCAGAATTCTTAAGGAAAAGAAAAAAAAGTTGAATTTATTATGATGTGTAAATTGACTGCTGTGTTTAGATGATATGCTTCTTTTGCAGCCACCATAAATGTGGCAGACTCACTACTTTGTGTTTATATGATGACCTTGGGCTTGCTTCCCACATGCACAGTTTTCTTGGCTTCTTTTTTTTCGGGATAATTGCCTATTTGGAATGACTTTTCAAGTGTTTAAAAGGCGTTTATTAAGTACTGGAAAAGTCATTTTTAATAGATTATGAAGCGAGTTTGATTTGACTTGGGAATTGTATGCTCTCTTTACTCGTATCGTAATTTGGTTATGGTCTTGGGTATGAGACCCTTATCATGTTTCATATTTATTTGACCATTGATCAAAAAGCCTTCGAATCTGAAAAAATCTCACCGACCCCCTCTAAAAAAAAAAAAAAAACACGCACAATTTAAGGAACTTTTATACAAAAGGTCTTAGTACGAGAGGATCAGGAAAGATGCACCTTTGGTGTACCAGTTATCGTGTCTACATTAAATATTGGATACCCAAGTGCGAAGCAGATAACTACTAAAAGCATCTAAGTAGTAAGCACACTCAAAGATGAGTGTGCTCCTATTTCGACTTCTCAAGAGCCTTCGATAGCACAACTGAGATAACGATAGATTCTTTACGCTTTACGCCTGTAAGGATGGAATGACAGGGAATTGATAAGAGGTGGAGCATGTAGTGTAATTCGATGCAGAGAGCAAAAAACCTTATCAAGGCTTGACATGCCACAAATCCTCTCAAAAGAAGGGTGCCTTCGAGAACACGGACATAAGTAGTGCATGGTTGCCATCCGGTGTTGGTTATATATATTTTTGGTTCAAATTACTTATGTTCAACCTAAAGTTCACTTCAAAATATGCTTTGAATGTAGAATAAATTTTGATGATAAGAAATTCGTGAAGTTTTCCAGAGAAGATATGTAATAAATTAATGATATACAGTGAGAGTACGATAATTTAAAAATTAATTTTACAAACAAGAAACTAATGAAGAGAA
This sequence comes from Cucurbita ficifolia, assembly GCA_033971965.1. Classification (NCBI taxonomy): domain Eukaryota; kingdom Viridiplantae; phylum Streptophyta; class Magnoliopsida; order Cucurbitales; family Cucurbitaceae; genus Cucurbita; species Cucurbita ficifolia. The sequence continues at coordinate 6,069,909 of CM066974.1, forward strand.
AGTCATCCCGTTCCTGTCTCATCTATCTCGTTGTACGAACATCCCTAATTTTTCTCGTTTAATATGAAATTAGGTGCAAAAGAAACCAAAAAACAAAAAGTGATTAGTGATTCAATTGAATATATTAAAGCTATGTCACAAATCATAACTAAAAGGAACCAATTTAATATAGAGATTCATTGAGTTCAATAAACTATAGCATATTGCAAGTGGATGCTTACATTGAAACCTCATTTCCTTTCCTCAACCTTAAGATTCTCAACATAAACAAAAAACCAAATTTAATAACTTCAAAACACAAACTTTCAAAAGGGTAAACAAAACATTATAATATAACATCAACGACAACATAAAAATCAAAACTTTAAATTTTTTTTCATTCCTTCTTATGAAGTCCTTGAGAGACAGCAACAGAAGCACAATCCATTGCTTGAAACCCTAATCTTTCCTTCTCCAAATCATAAACAACCTCCAAATTCTGCTGTTGAAAGCTCCCGAAAATGCCCGCCGGCCCGTCTCCGTCGCTGTCCATGCTTTGAAACAGCAAGCATTTCACAACACTGGAGTTACTAGGAGCAGCCATGGCATAAAAACTGTTCCCTTCAGGCAAAACAACACTAACATTGTTTAAAAAATGGAATGTTATTGAAGGAAGCTCAAATTCATCACTAAAAAAAGTGTTGTTTTTATAAGGAATTTTATAACAAAGATCAAACCCAGTATTGAGTTCATGTTCTTTAGCTCTTGGATAGCTTATTAATGACTCAAGATTTGAAATAAGCTGTGAATATAATGGTTCTGGTAAATGAGTATAAGTAGTACCAGAATCAATCAAAATTCCACCATTACCCTTTGTGTCAATCTCTCTCAATTGCAAAGAAACTCCAAATCTAGAGTAATTTTCACCATTTCCAATAGTGATTGACTCAAGCCCAATATAGTAATAGTTAGGGTAAAATGGACTTTTCAACAAAGGGGTGAATTTCAAATGTTCTTTAGAAGAAATAGCAAGGTTACCAAGAATCAAAGGGCTTGAAAAATTAGGGTTATTTGAGAATTTAAAGGGCAAAAAGCAATGAGAGAAGCCCTTATGAGAAAACCCTAATTGAGAAGGTAAAGAAAGAAGGCCTCTACCAAAGCCAGCAATCCCAATTGGCTCTCTATAAGTGGCACCAACACATCCAAAGCAAAATTTAGGGATTTTTCTTGAGGAATTTGGGGAATTTCCATGGATAAAAATGGCATCTTTTGTTAGGGTTCCAATTACAAGGCCACTAGCTCCATAAGTGTAAGAAAATGAAGGGCATGGTCTAGGGCAAGTGCCCTTTACAAGGGTAGCAAGGGAGCAGCCAGCAATTGTGCAAGGGTCAAAAGGGTTATCAGAGCTATGGATATCAATGCAAAAGGAGCTCCCACAAGTGTCTCTGATGGAAGTAGAGGAATGAGTAGGCAAAAAAGCAGCCAATTTTGGGCCTAAAACATTGTTTTGATACTCATCACAATCTTGGCAATCAAATGAGAGTTTCCCACAAGGTACCCATGTAAGGTCACTTCCTGTGTCCATGTACACTTGAATAACTTGTGGGGGTGTCCCTAATGTTAAGGACATCAAATAACCATCCCTAATTTCCCTCAATGGCTCTATAACATCATCATTACCCATTTCCATTGGCTTAATTCTCTTCCTTGAAAGGGAATTATAGCCTCTTTTTGGGGTTAGGAGGGAAGTTCTTGAATGAACAAGGCCAAGAACTAGAGAATCTTTAGGGAATTTGGTTTTAGGGTTTGCTAGGGTTTGTCCCATAGCTTTGCCTAAGACCAGAACGAGAATGAGAACGAGAACGAGAACGAGAAAGCTCTTAGCTGCAATTGAAGCCATTTTTGTAGCTTTTTGTGAAGTGGGTCACTAAGATAAGTTCATTTGGTAGCTAAGAAGCTTATTATATACATAATTTATAGGAGGAATGTGAAGCTATTAAGGTTTTTTTAAGCTTTTTTTTTTCCACTTGATGTGTTTACTTATTCTATCACTAAAAAATGTAGCTTTTTTGGCTGTTTTTGTTGGGATTTTACTCAACTGTCGGGTAGCTAACTGTGGATAGTTTGTACAATTCGAGAGAGATAATAATAGAATATATGAGAGCAATCCTCTTGGTGGATTGATGTATCAAATAATAATATACTATATGTTTAGATCTATCAATGACATTGTTATTTTATGGAATCTCTTGTTGTCACTTTCGATGAACTAAGAGCGTTTTTTTTATTCGATTCGACGATTGTATGAGTAAGAGATTGAATAATTGATTTTTGAGATGATAATTTGATATCTACTTTTATCGACTAAGATATACTTAGATTTGGCCTCTAAAGGCTCGAGTTATGGTAAGAAACATTGTCATTGTGTTTGTGTGATGGTTGAGAATATAAGACCAATTTGAACATAACTCAATGAAACAAATATTGTAACAGCCCAAGCTCACCGCTAGATATTGTTCTCTTTGGGCTTTCCCTTTCGAGCTTCCCCTCAAGATTTTTAAAACGTTAGGGAGATGTTTCCACATCCCTATAAAGAATGTTTCATTCTCCTACCAACCGATGTGGGATCTCACAAATATCTACCTCGTATTTGTTGTACTCTTAAAAGAAAAAACTTACACCCAAGAGTATAGTGATTTGGTAGCTTTGTTTATTAATCACGAGCGTCTTGAGTGTTGTAGGGTTACCCAACTTGGCGGAGAAGCCATGAGTCATAAGGTTGGAATTACTTAAATATCATAGTTTTGTTTAGTACAACATCTGGGGTATGAAGATTTGAACCTCAAACCTCGAGAAAAGTAGTATATGTCAATTACAATTGATATATAATTGTATCGTTTATAAACATAACGACCCTTGTCAAAGTGATCAATTGCTACTTTATAAATAGTCCCATATTGAACAACGGGACGTTTTTGTTTTCCCAAACGATATCAAATCTAGATTTATAATAGATACATCAAATCGAATCAAGCTTTTTCTATTAAACTATCGTTACCAAACAACCTAACAAATTGAGCTCATAAATCGACAAACATCAATGACAAAACCCAACGAAAAACAACAAAGAAAGGTCGGTAAAAAGAGAAACCCCATTTACAAAATGAGTAGACAAATCCTTTTAGGGTTTGAGAAAGGGCAATGAACAAAAAGCAAAAAAGAAAGAACCCTAAGTAGAAGAGAATATATATATATATATATATATATATATATATATGCATGCGCATGCTTCCACATTTGATCATTCTTTCCATTTCAAAGGGAATAATTAATTTACAAGAAATGACAAAAAGAAAAGGGCATAATGGCAGCTACTCAAGCTCATAAGAACCTGAGTTTATAAATTGGGAGATTCCATATTTGGTTAGCCACTAAAAGGAATATTATTTTGTGCATGCATTTTCATATATTAATCTCCACAAACTATGAAACTATGATCAATCAAGTTCATATATTTGGAAGCCCATTGATCTCCACTAAATGGGTTTCCCGATCGAAAGATTCTCTTCGTTTTCAGTATCGTTTGGTTGGAGATCTTGTTTAAGATGTTCGAGAATAAGATGTCTAAAAATGGAATCATATGAATGTATTTGATGTTGCATGAAAAATGTTATCACAATTTTATTCCAATGATTTCCACTAAATGGATTTTCCCATTGAAAGATTCTCTTTGTTTTTTATATCGTTTGGTTTGAGATTTTGTTAAGGATGTTCGAAAATAAAATGTTTGAAAATAGGTTGTCTGAAAATGGAATCAGATAATGATGTGCATGAAAAATATCATCACGGATCATAAGATATCTGAAAATGGAATCAAATAATTGTGTTTGGTGTTAAATGAAAAATGTTATCAAAATTTCATTCTAATGATTTCGAGCGGATTTCTCCATAAGCTTTACAAAATTTATAAATCACAACAAAAAAAATTACTATAATTTTGTCAATTTTGTAGCGTACATAAATTTTATAATTCATATCGTTAAAGTAAAAACTTATTAATTAAGACTTAGAGGTATAAATTAATGAAATTTATTATAAATATTACCAAAAATATTCTTTTAGCATATTATATACCTAATATAAAAATATGATATCTTAAAAGGTAATAATAAGGTAGATGGTAGTTAATTAATGGTTAAATTATAAAAAAAATATCCTTAAACTTTATATTATATTTTAAAAAAATATTCTTAATAATTAAAATAATTTTTGCTAATTTTCTTTGTTTAAAAGAATCCGTAAATTTTCAAAAACTCTCATTTTTTTCTCGTCATAAATTTTTGAGAACCTCGAATAAAAAAGAGTAACTCTCTCATTTATGAGCATTTTCAAACATAAATAAGAAATTTGGCCACTCAAGTTGTCTCGAGTTGGGAAAGAACCAATTTGAAAAGAACTTAGGTTATTTCCGTTCCATATAATAATATTAACAGTATTTTTATTTTTATTTTTTATTTTGAAAAGAACCAATTTTTTTATAATTAAAAAAAATTATAATTTAACTTTAATTAATATTATCAAAATCAAACCTAAGTTGGAAACATATTCCAAATTAAACAAATAATTTCTTTTATAAATGATATAACAGAGTGTGGGAGAAGCACTAATTATAAGTTAATATAAAACTAATTCTAATTAGTTGATGATATTAAGGAAGATTCCCATGATTAGTGAAAAAGAAAGCCATAAAATAATTAACAATATGATTTCATGGCCACCCATTATTGCTTTTAATTTTAAAAAAAGACACAAAAAATACCCATATTTCTCTTTATTTTGTACTTTGTTTCATAATAATTCAAACTCCATTATCTTTAAATTAATTTCTACACATATATTCTTTTGTTACTAATTTATAATAAATTATAGTACTAAAAAAATAATTATAATATAAACTCCATATTATAAAGCATTAATAAACAAATTTAAGTCATTAATTATGGATCCTATTTTAGGCATGTTGTGTCATGTCCACGTAGTTGAATATGCAAATCTGAGTTATTCCAAATGGAACCCACTAATCCCAATTAGTAATCTTAATTAGCTGTTTAATACACTAATGAAAACAGATATCAACAGAAGCTATAATGGGGGCAATGGGTACTAAGAAAAGAAGTGTTGTGTACTTTTATCCATTCTTTTAATCATCGAACCTTTAGTTTAACGATCTATCGTGTATGATGAGGAATCATGAATATGTATGCACATCTCATAGGGAATTTATGGTATGATAAGTATAGACGTATTATGTGCATCATTTCATCGAACTATGATTTTTAACGTGTGACCTTGTGCATGTTGTATGTCACTCGAGCATGGACTACTTCTCTAGCATGTTACGTACGGGTGTACATACCACTTTATTATACGCGCTCCTTTCCTTTTTTGTTAAGTTTCAACAACGTGAGCATACGCTAGCCCATAGTTAGAACTAGAGGTACGTTAACAAGCTCGCCTAGTGGGTTCATGTATGTGTGCGTGAACCGTGTATAGAGAAGTGCTATGCACCAACCTCACTAAAAAAGACAGTAGAGCCCAATGAACGATCATGAAAAATAGGTCCCACCATTCGTGAAACATGTGAGTACATTTCTTGACTTCAACGATGAGGTCACTTATTGAGTATTATTAAATACTCCAGATAAACGTTTCCGCATTTATGTTATAATTATATTGTTAGTATAGTTTAGTAGTATTAACATCTTTGAACCTTGATAGCTCTTATTTTAACTATGTTTTCATCGTGTTTGCAAGGTATACAGATGTACAAGTCCATGTCAATTGTTAAGATAAAATGTAAAAATTCATCCAACCAGACCTTAACCGATGCAAAATCAATTAAACAAAGTTGAATTGACATAAACCTATCGAACCAAACCAAACCAAACTAAATTTGACGTCTGGAATCAAGCTAGCAACACGGAAAGTCATGAATTAAGTTGTTGCTGCAAATCTGAGCTCAAGTGCAGTATGGGAGGAGTTTCACCCGAGTATGTTGCATGCATCGTGGGTTTGAAGGTGTCAGAATTGTAGAGATACAATGTAACAACCAAAATCCATCACTAGTAGATATAGTCCACTTTGGTCGGTTATGTATTGCCGTCAGTCTCACGATTTTAAAACACATCTACTAGAAGTTTCCACACCCTTATAAGAAATGTTTCGTTCTCCTCTCCAATCGATGTAGGATCTCACAATCCACCCTCCTTCGAGGCCCAGCGTCCTCGTTGACACACCGCCAGGAACCTAGTTCCAATACTATTTGTAACATCCCAAGTCTACCTGATATGAACCAAGAGACATCAATCATACAATATACTACAATGAAGATGTGAAGAAAATGTTGTTGAAATTATCAAAAAGATATTCCAATTCATGCCACATTGAATAAGAAGTTTCATTGTTATAAATTTTGGGTAGGCTACAATTTAGAGTTATTGTATTTCATTAAGACTTTTTATTTACTTTAGGTTACAACTACATAATTGTTAATTATGGCCATAAAGTATGAATGTTACAACTCTTGGAATGCCTTTAATAGTTACATTTTGAGGCTATATAAAGCCATGTATGTTGTAATTGTAAGGAGACTGAGAATATATGTTAAAAGGAGCATTTGTGCTTTCTTTAGCCAATGGCTAAATTTCTTTGCAATTCTATGTAGTTTAGGTTGCATGTAGAATCATTCAAGCTCGACATGATCAATCTTGCTTGTGGAGTGATTCGAATCTCAAATAATGTTCTTGCCTTGAGATATTCGATCAACAAGGTAATCTGAATCTTACTCCCCTTATAGTGATTCCTTATCATATCACTACCGCTAGCAGATATTGTCCGCTTTGGCCTGTTACAAATCGTCGTCAGTCTCACAGTTTTAAAACGCATCTACCAAGGAGAGGCTTCCACACCCTTACAAGAAATGTTTCATTACTCTCTCCAACCGATATGGGATCTCACATACAAAGTCGTTGAAATCACATCAAATCATCGCATTAGAGGAAGAGTGACAATGTTGCTCAGGCTCGAGAAGGAAAAGAACCCACCCCATCTCATCCACACAGTCACTATTAGCCTTACCACTAGTTGGTGCTACAAGTCATCAGTGCTGGTAGCTACCCACCAATGGAACACACATCAACGATTACTCAATTAACACCTTGCCTATTATAGCCCCAAAGGTCTTTATATCCCCTCTATGAACATGGAGAAAGGAGCAACAAGCTACAAGATGCATAAACTTAAAGAAAAGGGTATCCCTTCCAGCTAATGCGCATGAAATTGAAGAACAGTTCAAGAAACTCTAGCTTATTTAACAAGCTTTCAATCAATACATATTCTATAGCAGATCTGTCAAACCTAGAGATTCCTTAAGTGTTTGAGCTGCCATTGAATTCTTCAAAGTTCTTATATGGTATTAACTGTTCTAAACAGCCATAGAATTGGGTGATAGCCCTCTCCATGAGTACTCACCAAACTCCAAAGCTTTACAGACATCTCAACAGCAGGTATGATTATTGAAGAAGATTTTAAACAAACTACTTGAGAGATTCCATTAACCACAGAAAATGTTGCAGAAAAGTAAAACAATGCCCGAGATCGTGAAGGGACGACAACGAAGAGATCCAAAATCGTAAGCATAACTGAATACAGAGAAGATTTGCTGTAGTATCATCACCTTTCTTCTTCAAATAAAAGAAAAAAAGAACTATACAGAAAAAATGAATTGGTACACAAATCTGACATGATGAAGACACTAACTGTCAACAAGTTTTAAGTTATTTTGAACCATTTACAACACACTACATACCATCAAATTCCTTTTTCTCCTCAACCCATATGTAGATGATGTTAAGAAATAGACCAAGAGAGTGAAGAGGAAGAGATTTGAACCCGAAGACTAAGTTTCTCATCACCTCTTTGATATCGTTTTCATTAATCCCTTGCCGATCTTTCCGAACCACATCAAGTTCATCATACCAAGCACTGTTGGCACTCCGAATACCAAAAGGTATCCGATTGCATGCATCTTAATTACCTGCAGAAAAAGATTATTCAGTCAGGTGGCATATAGAATTATATACTTCATGCTTCCAGTCTGTTGAATATCGTGACTATCATTGTGAGATCCCATGTCGGTTGGGGAGGAGAATGAAACATTCTTTATAAGGGTGTGGAAACCTCTCCCTAGCAGACGCGTTTTAAAACCTTAAGGGAAAGCCTGGAAGGAAAAGCTCAAAGAGGACAATATGTGTTAGCGGTGGGCTTGGGCCGTTACAAATGGTATCAAAGCCAGACACTGGGCGATATGCCAGCGAAGGGGCTGGGCACCAAAAGGGGGCAGACACGAGGCGGTGTTCCAGCAAGGAAGCTGGGTCCTGAAGGGGAGCGGATTGGGGGGTCCCACATTGATTGGAGAAGGGAACGAGTGCCAGCGAAGACGCTAGGCCCGAAGGGATGTGGATTGTGAGATTCCACATCGGTTGGGGAGGAGAACAAAGCATTCTTTATAAGAGTGGAAACCTCTCCCTAACAGACACGTTTTAAAATCTTAAGGGAAAACCCAGAAGGAAAAGCTCAAAGAGGAGACTAGCGGTGGGCTTGGACCGTTACAATCATAGTGATTCCCAAAAGCTGGCATGAGATGATACATATTTGTGACAGAGTTGAATGGGAAAGTTAAAACTTGAGGGGTTTTCAAGGATGATTTAGTACAAGGAAAGAGAATAGAATGTGATAATGAATTGAAATGGTGAGGATTCCTCTATTCAAACTTCAATACCCAGTAAATAACAAAAGAAACGAAGCAAGATTAAACACATGCCATTCTGAGAGGCAGAGCAAAATCAAAAAAAGGTTGAAACATCTTGTACTTATTTTACAACTAAAAGAACAAAGCTATAAGCACTGAAAAATTCCTGTTAACCAGTACAAATTTCATGGAAATGCACAATTGATCTTAAAATACCTGATCATAGTGCAGGTAAACATGATAGAATGTGTAACCAAACAGCAGTATGCGAGCAACCTGTTTTAAACGCCCATCAGCAAGCATGTAATCATCGATACAGATACAAGAAAATCTAATCATAATATAAGATTGAGGATAGTACTACATGCTGTGGTAGTCTACGTTCGGTCAAGTTAAATCAGATTCGTTTGGATCATTTAGCATGCCTTCAAACTACAAACATTCGTGCTCGGAACAGGATGGGATTCAGATAATAACTCACCAGCCATGCAAAAAATATTACAACGCCATTAATCAGATATGCACAGGACCTCTTCATACCAGCTGTGTCAAGATACCTTCAAAAAACATGAAAGAACCCCATCGGAATTCAAGGAAACGAATTATGGCAGAACTTAAAATAAAAAGTCAATACCATAATGAAAACCTACCATCTCATATTAATCTCAGGAGTCGTAATCTCCGAAATGAGGACCATGTACGTGTAGAGTTGCCCTTCTCCAGAAAAAACAGAATATGCTACTGCTAGTCCAGAAAGAGAGTGGTGGACCACCTATCATCAAAGTTTCGTAATTACGCACTACTCTTATCAAATTCGAAGGCCTATCAGCAGAGAAGGTACTTACATACTCCATCCCACCTAAAGAAGGATACAGCCAAACAATCAATCCAAGATCAGCCAGGAAGTATCCAACTGAAATCTGAAAAAAAAATGTAAAAACTTGAAATTTTAGTTAAGATTTAAGAAAAATTCAAGGCAAACAGAATAGAAGTTCAAGTGCCTAGAAAGGTTGCCAAGCAGTCCCGGAGTGCTAAGAAGGTCTATCATAGACATTATCCTCGAATCAGAAACAGAAAATCAAACATTGCTCCCAGTTTGAACTCAAGTGGTTCATGTTCATAAAAGGGTATTGAAGCAGGAAGACTTACAAAGCAGTCCAATCCATGTACGATAATCTTGGGTTAGAAATGAAAATGAATGTAAATATTAAAAGATACTTGAAGTTCTGTGAGATCCCACATCACATCGGTTGGAGAGGAGAACGAAGCATATTGCTTATAAAGATGTGGAAACCTCTCCCTACCAGACACGTTTTAAACCTTGAGGGGAAGCCCGAAAGGGAAAGCCCAAAGAGGACAATATCTTCTAGCGGTGGGCTTGGGTTGTTACAAATGGTATCAGAGTCAAACACCGGGTGGTGTACCAGCGAGGACTCTGGACCCCCAAGAGGGGTGGATTGTGAGATCCCACATCGGTTGGAAAGGAGAACGAAGCATTGCTTATAAAGATGTGGAAACCTCTCCCTACCAGGCGCGTTTTAAAACCTTGAGGGGAAGCCCGGAAGGTAAAACCCAAAGAGGACAATATCTGCTAGCGGTGGGCTTGGGCTGTTACAAATGGTATCAGAGCTAGACACCGGGTGGTGTGCCAGCGAGGACTCTGGCCCCCAAAGAGGGGTGGATTGTGAGATCCCACATCGGTTGGAGAGGAGAACGAAGCATTGCTGATAAATGTGTGGAAACCTCTCCCTACCAGACGCGTTTTAAAGCCTTGAGAGGAAGTTTGGAAGGGAAAGCCCAAAGAAGATAATATCTGCTAGCGGTGGCCTTAGTTCATGCCTTATAGAAGACAATATTTGGAGGAACACATGTAGTAGAAGTCCACAGTTTCAGATATCAAAGCCAAGGCCCCTCAGGCTGAATGGGAGTCACAGACTGGTATTTTCACAAGGATTCGAGGAGGAAACTTGGCCAGACATTAATCCTCCCAGAACAGTAAAAGTGAAGCTCCGTCCATTTTTCCCAACACTTAAACCTTACATTCAAAATGGTAAGGTAAGGGTTGAGTGATAGCCTTAATTTCTGGGTGTGGGGTTTTCAGGAGGAATTTTTATGCGACAATCTTGAAGAATGGGTGAGTGGTTGGAGATCTCTTCAAAGATTCATGATTGCTCTCTCTCATATTGAATACTCTGGACTGTACTTTGTAGCATTAGCTAGATCTCCTCAATAACAATCTTAAAGAAGCAAAGATCCAATATCGTCCTCATTCCATTAGCCAACACGTCACGAATCAGTGTTTTGCAACCCTTTTGCATTGCCTAGCTAATGCTATATTGAATAGCATGGTTGAACTGGATAGCATGGGCTGACTTATGGAAATAACACCTCCTTTCAGTTCCCGAAAAACTAACGCTCTTCCGGATTGTGCACGATTGGCCGCCTCCACCTTTTTTACATTATCACAACCCACCCTTGTTTCATGCATTGATAAGTTCTCAGTTATGAAGAATGACAGTTTGGATGACTTAATACTATTTGTCCTGTATTTCGTGTTTTCCAACTCCAAGTAGCTATTGGGGTACCGCAAATTTCCGAGACCTTGCAAACGAACCAAGACAAAATTTCAAATAGTTTTTCCGACCTGAGATAGTCTCGGGATGATGACGTTTTCTTTCGGCTACTCCAGGTAAAACCGAAGTTCACGTCCATTTCAAGAATCAATGAACGTTGAAGTCCACTTGGTAACCATAACCATAAAAGATATAGGCTCAATTTCCTGAATTCAGCCTTGTCTTCAAGGTGAAAGTATGGTAATGGGTATCAATAGGCATTCAAAACTACCTGTGTGGCTAGCCAAACAACTGCTTAAAATGCTCAGTGCTTCACTACTGAATATAGAGGAAAACAGGCTAAAAGAAATTTCAAAAGGTAGCTAACATTCATTTAAGATGAGGTAATCGAAAGCTTACCCCCAATACGAAAGTAGACAACGTTGAACTTTGAAAGGTAACGAGGCCAGCATGACGCTGGTCAGAGAAGAGATCTGACCAGAAAACGAAGTACAATGACATAATTGAGATATAGATTGCATGAATAGTGGACATGCCGCTGCCAATTTTAGTTTGAGTATCAGTAATGGCCACAACAGCCCACTAAATATATTATGGAAGCAATGGACGATTAAAGATATGGACTCACCGGTTATTCCACTCGACTCGTTGGATTTTCGTAAGACCCAGATAACTCTTGAAGTAAAAATTACTAACTACTTGAGTAAGATCATAGACCTGCAAGAGGAAAAATAAAAAATTGGAAAGAGTGAATACTAAGGAAACGTGTCCTATTTGACGAGAAGCGTTAAATATGGGCACCATTGTTTCCTTCTAATATCCAGCATAAAGTACGAGAAGCTACATACCAATTTACAAGCAAGCATGCCTCCAAGGACAGAGGTGTACGGGATCAAACGGTCTGCTAATAAGTAGTTCTCTACTAATGCATCAGCTTGACTTTGGTAAGATTTAATAGCCATTACGGTCTTCAAAGACATTGTCATTGTGTAGTTTGAGTACATAACATTCGGCAGATCGCTGCCTTCGACTGAATTAACTATTTGCTCCCCACTCCATGTTGTTATCCCTTCTTGACGAAATCTGAAGTTAGTGAGAAAAAGATACAAGGGTTATGATAAAAACATCTGTGCATTAGTCGTCGGTGTTCACAAGCGACAATTATCCTCACAAAAGAATTTGGACTCGAGGCATCGAGAAGAGAACAATAACACAACATCGAAAATCCAGTCCACTACTTATTCCATACCATAAAACTTTTCTACGCATTCAATCTGAATTTCCCACAAAAAAAAAAGCAGGAATTTTCTTTTTCTTTTGGGATCAAAATCTAAATGCTTCCAGTCTAAATTTATCATTAAAAACATACTAAATTGCACAGCTCTCTATGTAGAAAACTCTAATTTGAGGCATTTTAGAGTGCAATGTAAAAAATGCCATTCTAAAATTTACACAACTCTTGCTTTCCCATGCAGCCACCAGTCAGAAAGCATTTCAAGGCACCAACACTTATATCTTTCGGCAAGTACCAAACACGAACAACTTCGCTTCTTCCCAAAATATAAAAACAGCTTATAAATGACATTCAGGCTGTAACAGCCCAAGCCCACTGCTAGCAGATATTGTCTGCTTTGGTCTGTTACGTATCGTCGTCAACCTCATGGTTTTAAAACGCGTCTTCTTGGGAGAGGTTTCCACACCCTTATAAGCAATGTTTCGTTCCCTTCTCCAACCGATGTAGGATCTCACAATCCACCCCCTTGGAGGCCCAGAGTCCTCGCTGACACACCGCCCGGTGTCTGGCTCTGATACCATTTGTAACAGCCCAAGCCCACCGCTAGTAGATATTGTCTGCTTTGGCCCGTCAGCCTCACGGTTTTAAAACGCATCTTCTAGAGAGAGGTTTCCACACTCTTATAAGGAATGCTTTGTTCCCCTCTCCAACCGACGTGGAATCTCATACAAGCCATTGCCAACAACCTACTAGTGTAATGCCAAAAGTTAAAACAGAATTCGAAAACGATATGATCATAGGGACAAAGCAGCCTTCTAAACAGACATAGTCCTACCACGACCAGATGAACAATCTTAACAAACAGCACATCCAATTTATTCTTTTCACATATGTTCCAGCAATCTTTAACGTTCATGATTCCTTTTGAACACTATGAACTCCAATATAAAGACTTAAACAGGAACCAACCACACCAAAAGCAAGAAACAGCAAATTAGAAAGAAAAAAAATGCACAACCCAATAACGCATTGAAAATCAAATGTTCCAGTAAGACAGATTCCAAAAGAAGACTGACTAAAAGAGAAATGATACTCACTCATTGAATTAAACAAACTGCAAGAGGATTCGATTTCTAGAACAAAACCCTAAAACGCTAAAAAAACAGAGTTCCAGACAAGCTTAAAGATCGGATGGCAGGACTTACAGCAAGCACACAAATTCACCAGGACATACTAACAGATATCATCAGAATAAAGGATCAAAATGCAGATGGGTAACCCAGAAAAACGGAAGAAAAGAGTCAAATCACCGCCAAAACAAATAACAGATAGAAACAATACCTCATAAATGAAGCCCCAGATCACGAGGAGATGCAGAACCGGCTTTTCCTCAAAATGGGAACAAAACGAATTAAGACAATCTGTAAAGGAAATGCAATAGCCGACGGGTTCAAAGAACCGTGAAGTTCAATCAATGTGAAGCGTTAGGAATCTCCAACCGCAACCCAAAAATCGAAGAGAAATTACGAATTATAAGAGCGATAAGGGAAATGGGTAATGCTAAATGCAAGTGGGTTTTGGTAATCAGCAATGGATTTGAGTATCCAGAGCTGGGATCGTCGTGTTCTTGTGGATTGAATGGAATTCTATCCGATCCTTGCAGTAGTAACCAAAGGAATATGATAACTTCGCGCCTTAGCCGACGATTTTCCCCCGTTCTTTTAGCGCCCTTCATTTATTACTTCAATTACATATAAAAATATTGAATCTTTTTTAGTTTTAGTCGGTGGGGGATTGAGGAAATATTAAATTATACTGCACTCTTAGTTGTGTTCCACCAATCACACTATCAAAGAATCTTTTTTCTTTTAATATTATTTTTTAGTCTAAGTTCTCAATATAAATTTGTGGTTATTTTATTCAATGTCTTTGCGTTAATTTATCCCTATGTTCGGTGTAACCTTTAATTTAGTCTTCTTATTAATTATTCATTAACTATGGAACAATAATTTAATTCCATTTCAATTTTAAATCCAACCATTTTTTAATTTTAACGTAGTTCAATGAATTAAAATTAAACAAGTCTCAAAATAGGATGAATTTTTATTTATCCAAATACTAATTATCCGTGTATTAGAGATCGCTCCAAAGGTATCAATAGGTATTTAGTTATTTATTTGTTTAGGTAAATATTTTCCTCAAATAATATTTAGAATTTTAGAAATTAAATTTTGAGTTTAAAATTCTCTTCATCAAAATTTTAAATTGATTTATTTAAATTTTTGTTTTTAACCGAATTAAAATGTTAGTTCATAAAACATCCGTTAAAAAAATAAAATAAAATAAATATATGTATATATAATAATGTTGTAAATAAAATATATATTTTAAAATTAACAATAAATTTAAGTGGTTTCCATTCAAACCTAATCGAGATCAAGGAAAATTATAGACAAACTCAATTTATATAATTTTTATTTATCGAAACTTAATCCAACCTAAATATTTAAATTATAAATTAAATAGTTTATTTTAAATTTATTTTTTAAGGATGAGTGGACACACATTAAACTTATTTATTTTATTTATATCTTTCTAAAAATAAAGAATTATTGTTGTAGGAACATTTTGTCATTCCATTTTTCATACTAAAATAAAATAATCTTACATTTTCAACTCGTTAATTAAATATTATTGAGTAATTATGTGGAATATCTTTTTCATAAAGTTAAGTGATGATTATTTTTCTTAATCAATAATATATCTCTAAAGTTGACTCTTCCAATTAAAGGCTTGCAAAATATATTAAATGACCTCAGTAATTATTTACAATTTTGATTAAAGAGAATTGACCGTATTTTATTTTGCAAATTCTATTCGTAATTACGTGAAAATATCTTAATTGCTCGACTTTTAATTATTTAATATCTATATATATATATATATATATATATAATATGATCCACCTTTTAATTTTATAAACTTTTAGTTTCATGTTAATTAATTAAGTTTAATTGTTTATTATCAACTGAATGAGGTTCTAATACGTAAACTGCTTATATGATTTTGATGCTTGAAGTATTTTCACTTCTCGGCTCGATATTTTTTTAATAGATATTTGCATTTAAATAATCCCGTATTTTATGGTCATCAGGCTAGTCATAGATTTAGCTGTCATCTATTTCATTCCTCATCTACGTAAATTTCTCCATTTATTTTTGGAAGATCCGTGAAAGGACTCTCCAAAAAAAATTTCATGCGTGTAATTCTTTTAAAAAAATAGTTATTTAATATAGAATTATTATTTTTCAATATAAAATATTAGTTAATGTTAATTTAGTGGTGTTATTAGAAACGATTTTATAAATTTAAGAAATTTGATAACATAATTTTTAAATTTAAGAAAAATAAAAAGATAACCATTTTTTCTTCCCATTAATAAGTTAATAGTTAAATAAAAAAAAATAATTACTATAAATGCGACAAGAGAACGACCCAAATGACATAAATAAATTAGTCTAATTAGCAATAAAAAAAAATCAAAGACAAAACTAAAATAAATTGAACCAAACATTAAACCCATCGGTGAGATGGGAGCGAGACGGAGGATTGGGCACAGACGGGAAATATATCTTTCAAGTCCCCGTCTCCACCCAATATATAACAAGAAGAAATCTCTCTCCACTCCCTTCTTCCTTTACCGTCTAAACAGAAAATCACCGCCTAGTTCGAGGTTGGCCTCCACATGGCCTCGACCTCGTAGATTAAATGAACATTTCTTGCTAGTCATGACAAGATACAAAGTAGAAAAATGAATCTCGATACCAAAGGGTTCTTCCTTTACCGTCTAAACAGAAAATCACCGCCTAGTTCGAGGTTGGCCTCCACATGGCCTCGACCTCGTAGATTAAATGAACATTTCTTGCTAGTCATGACAAGATACAAAGTAGAAAAATGAATCTCGATACCAAAGGGTTCTTCCTTTACCGTCTAAACAGAAAATCACCGCCTAGTTCGAGGTTGGCCTCCACATGGCCTCGACCTCGTAGATTAAATGAACATTTCTTGCTAGTCATGACAAGATACAAAGTAGAAAAATGAATCTCGATACCAAAGGGTTCTTCCTTTACCGTCTAAACAGAAAATCACCGCCTAGTTCGAGGTTGGCCTCCACATGGCCTCGACCTCGTAGATTAAATGAACATTTCTTGCTAGTCATGACAAGATACAAAGTAGAAAAATGAATCTCGATACCAAAGGGTTCTTCCTTTACCGTCTAAACAGAAAATCACCGCCTAGTTCGAGGTTGGCCTCCACATGGCCTCGACCTCGTAGATTAAATGAACATTTCTTGCTAGTCATGACAAGATACAAAGTAGAAAAATGAATCTCGATACCAAAGGGTTCTTCCTTTACCGTCTAAACAGAAAATCACCGCCTAGTTCGAGGTTGGCCTCCACATGGCCTCGACCTCGTAGATTAAATGAACATTTCTTGCTAGTCATGACAAGATACAAAGTAGAAAAATGAATCTCGATACCAAAGGGTTCTTCCTTTACCGTCTAAACAGAAAATCACCGCCTAGTTCGAGGTTGGCCTCCACATGGCCTCGACCTCGTAGATTAAATGAACATTTCTTGCTAGTCATGACAAGATACAAAGTAGAAAAATGAATCTCGATACCAAAGGGTTCTTCCTTTACCGTCTAAACAGAAAATCACCGCCTAGTTCGAGGTTGGCCTCCACATGGCCTCGACCTCGTAGATTAAATGAACATTTCTTGCTAGTCATGACAAGATACAAAGTAGAAAAATGAATCTCGATACCAAAGGGTTCTTCCTTTACCGTCTAAACAGAAAATCACCGCCTAGTTCGAGGTTGGCCTCCACATGGCCTCGACCTCGTAGATTAAATGAACATTTCTTGCTAGTCATGACAAGATACAAAGTAGAAAAATGAATCTCGATACCAAAGGGTTCTTCCTTTACCGTCTAAACAGAAAATCACCGCCTAGTTCGAGGTTGGCCTCCACACATGGCCTCGACCTCGTAGATTAAATGAACATTTCTTGCTAGTCATGACAAGATACAAAGTAGAAAAATGAATCTCGATACCAAAGGGTTCTTCCTTTACCGTCTAAAAAGAGAAATCACCGCCTAGTTCGAGGTTGGCCTCCACATGGCCTCGACCTCGTAGATTAAATGAACATTTCTTGCTAGTCATGACAAGATACAAAGTAGAAAAATGAATCTCGATACCAAAGGGTTCTTCCTTTACCGTCTAAACAGAAAATCACCGCCTAGTTCGAGGTTGGCCTCCACATGGCCTCGACCTCGTAGATTAAATGAACATTTCTTGCTAGTCATGACAAGATACAAAGTAGAAAAATGAATCTCGATACCAAAGGGTTCTTCCTTTACCGTCTAAACAGAAAATCACCGCCTAGTTCGAGGTTGGCCTCCACATGGCCTCGACCTCGTAGATTAAATGAACATTTCTTGCTAGTCATGACAAGATACAAAGTAGAAAAATGAATCTCGATACCAAAGGGTTCTTCCTTTACCGTCTAAACAGAAAATCACCGCCTAGTTCGAGGTTGGCCTCCACATGGCCTCGACCTCGTAGATTAAATGAACATTTCTTGCTAGTCATGACAAGATACAAAGTAGAAAAATGAATCTCGATACCAAAGGGTTCTTCCTTTACCGTCTAAACAGAAAATCACCGCCCTAGTTCGAGGTTGGCCTCCACATGGCCTCGACCTCGTAGATTAAATGAACATTTCTTGCTAGTCATGACAAGATACAAAGTAGAAAAATGAATCTCGATACCAAAGGGTTCTTCCTTTACCGTCTAAACAGAAAAATCACCGCCTAGTTCGAGGTTGGCCTCCACATGGCCTCGACCTCGTAGATTAAATGAACATTTCTTGCTAGTCATGACAAGATACAAAGTAGAAAAATGAATCTCGATACCAAAGGGTTCTTCCTTTACCGTCTAAACAGAAAATCACCGCCACCGCCTAGTTCGAGGTTGGCCTCCACATGGCCCTCGACCTCGTAGATTAAATGAACATTTCTTGCTAGTCATGACAAGATACAAAGTAGAAAAATGAATCTCGATACCAAAGGGTTCTTCCTTTACCGTCTAAACAGAAAATCACCGCCTAGTTCGAGGTTGGCCTCCACATGGCCTCGACCTCGTAGATTAAATGAACATTTCTTGCTAGTCATGACAAGATACAAAGTAGAAAAATGAATCTCGATACCAAAGGGTTCTTCCTTTACCGTCTAAACAGAAAATCACCGCCTAGTTCGAGGTTGGCCTCCACATGGCCTCGACCTCGTAGATTAAATGAACATTTCTTGCTAGTCATGACAAGATACAAAGTAGAAAAAATGAATCTCGATACCAAAGGGTTCTTCCTTTACCGTCTAAACAGAAAAAATCACCGCCTAGTTCGAGGTTGGCCTCCACATGGCCTCGACCTCGTAGATTAAATGAACATTTCTTGCTAGTCATGACAAGATACAAAGTAGAAAAATGAATCTCGATACCAAAGGGTTCTTCCTTTACCGTCTAAACAGAAAAAAATCACCGCCTAGTTCGAGGTTGGCCTCCACATGGCCTCGACCTCGTAGATTAAATGAACATTTCTTGCTAGTCATGACAAGATACAAAGTAGAAAAATGAATCTCGATACCAAAGGGTTCTTCCTTTACCGTCTAAACAGAAAATCACCGCCTAGTTCGAGGTTGGCCTCCACATGGCCTCGACCTCGTAGATTAAATGAACATTTCTTGCTAGTCATGACAAGATACAAAGTAGAAAAATGAATCTCGATACCAAAGGGTTCTTCCTTTACCGTCTAAACAGAAAATCA
This sequence comes from Cucurbita ficifolia, assembly GCA_033971965.1. Taxonomy (NCBI): domain Eukaryota; kingdom Viridiplantae; phylum Streptophyta; class Magnoliopsida; order Cucurbitales; family Cucurbitaceae; genus Cucurbita; species Cucurbita ficifolia. The sequence continues at coordinate 6,089,387 of CM066974.1, forward strand.
CCGCCTAGTTCGAGGTTGGCCTCCACATGGCCTCGACCTCGTAGATTAAATGAACATTTCTTGCTAGTCATGACAAGATACAAAGTAGAAAAAATGAATCTCGATACCAAAGGGTTCTTCCTTTACCGTCTAAACAGAAAATCACCGCCTAGTTCGAGGTTGGCCTCCACATGGCCTCGACCTCGTAGATTAAATGAACATTTCTTGCTAGTCATGACAAGATACAAAGTAGAAAAATGAATCTCGATACCAAAGGGTTCTTCCTTTACCGTCTAAACAGAAAATCACCGCCTAGTTCGAGGTTGGCCTCCACATGGCCTCGACCTCGTAGATTAAATGAACATTTCTTGCTAGTCATGACAAGATACAAAGTAGAAAAAATGAATCTCGATACCAAAGGGTTCTTCCTTTACCGTCTAAACAGAAAATCACCGCCTAGTTCGAGGTTGGCCTCCACATGGCCTCGACCTCGTAGATTAAATGAACATTTCTTGCTAGTCATGACAAGATACAAAGTAGAAAAATGAATCTCGATACCAAAGGGTTCTTCCTTTACCGTCTAAACAGAAAATCACCGCCTAGTTCGAGGTTGGCCTCCACATGGCCTCGACCTCGTAGATTAAATGAACATTTCTTGCTAGTCATGACAAGATACAAAGTAGAAAAATGAATCTCGATACCAAAGGGTTCTTCCTTTACCGTCTAAACAGAAAATCACCGCCTAGTTCGAGGTTGGCCTCCACATGGCCTCGACCTCGTAGATTAAATGAACATTTCTTGCTAGTCATGACAAGATACAAAGTAGAAAAATGAATCTCGATACCAAAGGGTTCTTCCTTTACCGTCTAAAACAGAAAATCACCGCCTAGTTCGAGGTTGGCCTCCACATGGCCTCGACCTCGTAGATTAAATGAACATTTCTTGCTAGTCATGACAAGATACAAAGTAGAAAAATGAATCTCGATACCAAAGGGTTCTTCCTTTACCGTCTAAACAGAAAATCACCGCCTAGTTCGAGGTTGGCCTCCACATGGCCTCGACCTCGTAGATTAAATGAACATTTCTTGCTAGTCATGACAAGATACAAAGTAGAAAAATGAATCTCGATACCAAAGGGATGAATGGTACATTGTTAAGGTTTTTCTCGGTCTCCGATACTTGATCGGTAGGTTTTGTTTAAATTATTTAATCTATGATTTATTATTTATTTTTTAATTTTTAATTTTAGATAATTTTGGAATCACATGGAAGGGCAACCCATAAGAACAAGTTGAGATTTTTACCATAAATACAGATTTGTTGGTTAGCTCCGCCTTAAACCTTTTGTTTAGGGTTTTATGGCACAGCGACGACGAACTGGAATTAGATGCAAAAACTGATCATTTGGGAACTGGAATGCTTCTCTCGCTCTTTTTCTCCTCGTTTGATTTTCCATTAAGCCTCATAAGCCTGAAAGTGATCAAGGTACGTCCACGATTCACTTCCGAAACACTTTTCTAAATTTCGAAGCTGTTCCTTAATGGGTATGATCCCAAAGCTTGAAATCGCGATTGGCTCAGAGAAGTTGTTAGGCTGCAGAATTGTATTTGTTGTAATTCCTTCACTTTTATGTTGGCGATTGTTGTAATGGTATCTGGTCTCTGTTCATCTCTTGGATCTTTCTCACAGTCTCGTTTGGGCTTCTAGCCATGCTAATTCTTCGATATCACAAACGGGTATTGAAATTTTCCAAAATGATTACCCAGTTCAATCACTTGCTATTCTTTGCGCCTGTTCTATCTGGAAAAACCATTACTCAAGCTCATAATCCGTCTTTTATTAGCTTTAAATCTCGATTGTTTTGCAATTATGGATTTGCTATTCATCCCAGAGCGTCCCTTATAGAATCAGCGCAATCGCCCACTACAAGTGGCCGAGTGTCTCGGAATGCAAGAACAGAGGCCCAGGATGTGTTATTTGACTATCTGCATTGTACTAGGAGCCTCGGCTTTACAGATGCTGAACACATAAGCAAGAACTCGCCTCATTTTCTTCAAAATTTGATCATGAAACTTGACAGCGATAGAGATGTGGCTAGGTCTCTCACCAAGTATCTTAGATACAATCCCATCAATGAATTTGAGCCATTCTTTGAAAGCCTGGGACTACCCCCATCAGAGCTCCCCTTGTTTCTTCCACGACACTTGATGTTTTTGAGTGATGACCATCTTATGCTTGAAAACTTCCATGTTTTGTGCAATTATGGTATCCCGCGTAGCAAGATGGGCAAAATGTACAAGGAAGCAAGCGAAGTATTTGCTTATGATTATGGTCTATTAGCCTCAAAACTTAGAGCTTATGAGGATTTAGGTCTTGGAAAGGGCACAGTTATTAAGCTTGTTAGTTGCTGCCCTTCACTTTTGATTGGTCAGATCAAAATGGAGTTCTTCAAAGTTCTTGAGAAGCTAAGTAGATTAGGTATTGAAAAAGATTGGATTGGAGGATATATATCTTATAAAAGTACTTATAATTGGAATAGAATGGTTGACACTGTGGACTTTCTAGCTAAAGTAGGTTATACAGAGATACAGACGCACGATCTGTTTAAATCGAATCCCTCGTTGCTGCTTGAAGATTCTGGGAAGAAAGTGTATGTATTATTTGGTCGATTAGTCAAGTTGGGTCTTAAGATGGACGAAGCTTATTCGATATATAAACAAAATCCTGTAATTTTGTCAGGGAAGTATGTTAAAAACATTCTGAGAGCAGTAGATTTTCTCTTTGAAATTGGGTTGGGAACAGAGGATATTGCAGGTATAGTATCTCATCAAATTCTGTTACTTGGTTCGTGTACTCTGAAAGGGCCGAAAACTGTCTGTAAAGAACTAAAAGTCAGAAAAGAGGGTTTATGTCTGATCATTCGAGACGACCCATCGAAGCTGTTTACCTTGGCTTCCAAATCAAAGCTAAACAGCAGTGAACAGATTTCTTGCCAAAATCCGGCCAAACAGATGGAGAAGACTACATTTCTGCTGAAGTTGGGATATGTCGAAAACTCAGACGAGATGGCAAAGGCGTTGAAACAGTTTCGGGGTCGGGGAGATCAATTACAGGAGAGATTTGATTGCCTGGTAAATGCTGGTTTGGATTGTAATGTCGTGACAAATATAATCAGACATGCGCCCATGGTTCTAAACCAGAGCAAAGATGTAATCCAAGAGAAGATTGATTGCTTAAGAAACTGTTTAGGTTACCCCTTGCATACAATAGCGGCATTCCCAGCTTATTTATGTTACAACATGGAGAGAATAAACACAAGATTTTCAATGTACAGATGGTTAAGGGATAAGGGTGCTGCAAAACCCAACTTATCATTGAGCACTGTCTTGGCTTGTTCTGATGCAAAATTTGTAAAATATTTTGTGGATGTTCATCCAGAAGGCCCTTCCATGTGGGAAAGTTGTAAAAAACTTGGTCTCCATAATCATAGTTAACCCTTGCCATCTAATTTTAGTTCTTCTATATGTTTGGCCACAAAACGGCATTTTTCGTTGGATGATAATTCCCAATATACAGGCCTTTTGCTGTTCAACTGGTGTGTAGTCTGGTTCATTGCTTTTTTTCCCCCTCTTTTTTTTAATGTCTTTGTCTGAAAGTTGCACATAGAGGGGAACGAGTCGATGCCTTAATTGTGAGTTATGTTCGTGTCGACATTATTCAAATTTTTATATTTGCTTTCACAGTGATATTTGAACATCTTTATCTGGATGATTTTTCCTCCCTTGTTCGATGGATCTTCATCGCCTGCTTCAACATATAAATTAAAATACTATTTTGGTCATTATACTTAGTTTTTGTTCCATTGTATCCTTGTTCTCTTAACATTTTGCTTTTGTATTTCCAACAAAACATGCACCGTCCAATTTCCATCTAACTTGACAAGGAAAAGGTACCAATGTGGATGAACTTTGTGAAGAATGGTTTAAGTTCTTGGTCGAGTTCGGTTTAATGGGAGAAAGTAAAATCGAAAGGTTTTAATCATACTAGTCCGAACTAGAATGAATGGATGAACAAAATCTATATTTCATTGTCCTCGTTGGTTCATGCTCGTCATCTTGCAGGCTTTTGCACCATGAAGGTTGTATAGGGGGAGAGATTCTCTTTCTAATCCTTGAGCATCATGGATTCACAGCTTTGAGCAAGGCTAATTGAAGCTTGGAAAGCTGCTCAAAAGCCTCAAACCAACCTTGAGTAACAATTATTGAAGGATATCAATCGCTAAACATTCTAACATTAAGATTTTCTTATTTATTCTTAATGCAGGGGAAGAATTAGAGTCTTTGCCTCCCTAGTTTACTCATTGTACAAAGGGCAAAACTTTCAATGCATTAAGATCAAGGTTGCATTTGTTTCAGTTTATTCTACTTAAATACATAATGGCTTTACTGTTTCCTAACCTTGTAGGGGTTGGCATCATCCTTCAATGATGTTGAGGATGACGATGGAGACAACCCAGATCGGTTAATCTTTGCAGCCTTGTCTTTATCAAATGCCTTCTGAACATCGTTTTTAAGCTCCCTGAAACGCTTCCGCTTAATCCGTTGCTCCTCAGCAGTGCCATTCTCAAGGTAAAATAGATCAGGAAGGCCATCTCCCATGAACTTATCCAGTGCTTCTGAGCAGTTAGGAAAGTAGCGTCTACCCGTTTCCACTGCCACCAAGAATAATGTTAGTTTACATGAGATTTGGCAGCTACAAATTTCACTGAACAAAAAACGAAAAGGTGAGGTAGCAGTAACCTGTTTTCAAAAGGGCCTGCATTCTGGAAAGAAATCTTTTGTTCTGCATACTTGGTGTTTCATTTAAATCAACTTCCCTCAGATTCTTATTTGAACCTTTGGGCATAGAAAGACCAACGAACTCAGAAGTTGTATCAACATTTGCAATGTCCATAGCTACCCTGGCCTCCGATGGGAAGAGTAGTCGTGCAAATGCTACTGCATTAGTACATAACGATCATACGAATGAGTATACGATATCGGTTCCGAGGTGCATCAAGATTGATTAGATATTCTTGTCTAAAACATTACCTCTGTTTTCCAGGTATATCAACTTCATGTGCACATCATCAGCCATCGTCAAGGAAAGAATGGATGAATCTGAAGTTGGAATCCTCCACATTTCTCTCTCTAAAATGTCAATGCACAATCGGTCTTTGTTTGCTTCCTGCCCTTTTTCTGTTTTAGCATAATAATCTTTTGGTCTTGTTAACCTTTGACAGATATTAGCAGCAGTCCGACCATCTAGGGTCAATTCAAATGCTCGAGCTCCCTTGTTAAGAAGCGATATTATCACAGACGGATCCCTGCGCATCGCAGCAAGATGGAGGACGGTATAACCACGTGAATTTCGGAGGTTTACATCAGCTAAATTCAAATTAAGAACCTCAGACAGAGTCTTGGGATCGCAGTATGCTGCAGCGTAATGCAAGGCGTTGGCTTCATCCAGTGTTACATCTGATTCAGATAAAAGAAGTTTCATGAGTTCAACATCATCTGAATCTAATGCCTGGCATATTCTCTTGATTCTCTTATCAAGAGGACTATCAGGAACAAGACTTTGCTCATCATCACTCTGAAGCTTAAGTCGAGCCATTTTAATGCTTTCAGCAACCTCATATGGAAGTCCTTTCTCGAGAGAAACACAATCGAGATCAGATCGAGCTATTCTGTCAATGCATTGAGTGACAAGAGGGCTCAATTGGCAGCGGAAAGCTACCACTAGGATTTGGATGACATTTTCCACTAAAGTCTTCACAACATAGTTAGATAGGTGTCGCTGCACATATGTAGAGTATCAGATGACAGTAGCTTTCCTTTTATGTATATTAACATATATGTAATGCAGTTTGATAACAATAAATAGATGTTTTACAATAGTACTAACGTTTATTAAAAACAAAACTTTGAATAAATGACCCGATCAAGTCGAACCAACCCAACCCAGAAAATTTATGGTTGGGTTAGATTCATTATTTAATAAGGGTTGTTTAGGCTGAAAAACTATACAATCTAAACAATTGGGTTGGGTCTAAAAAATGTCTCAACCCGATCCAACCCAACTAACGTTCATCTGTAAATAAATAAAAAAATAAATAAATAAAAAAACTCAGTCGCACTATTAAAAAAAAACATAACACATGCTTTTGGGGAGCAAAGTAAAATGACTTTTCAGCTGATAATCCAATTCTCAAAGTACTACAGCTTTTCTAGTGATACGATAGCTCAACCGACACAATAATATTTACAATATTAGATGGTTCGTGTATAAATTATACTCTACGATTGAATAAAATCCGCAGTCGAACTTCCTAAGAAGCTAAGTCCAAGGTTGAAAGCATGATCTTAACTTTGAGTAAACATTTCAGAGAAACAATTCCGTAGATGATATATAAATAAAATAGTGGGGAGATCGTCCAGCCCCAAGCCAAAGGAGATTACAAAAGCCTCTTTTAATTGCTAAAAAGTGTATTAAAACTGAAGTTTTTGTAAGGAGGAAGGGAGAAAGGTTGACACCAAGATAGAGCTACAAAAGAAAGAGAAACTAAGAAACGAAACTATCAAGGAAGTTCTTATAGTTGAAAACTTCGTTGATCCTTTCCAGCCAGAAGACCAAGATAGAGCTACAAAAGAAAGAGAATCTAAGAAACTGTCGTAGGATTTCTCCTTGATGAAGATTTTAATGTTCCTTTCAAGCCACAAACTTCACGAAAAGGGATTTTGTGAGATCCCACATCGGTTGCGAAGGAGAACGAAGCATTATTTATAAGGGTGTGGAAACCTCTCCGTAGCATACGCGTTTTAAAAACCTTGCGGGGAAGCCCGAAAGGGAAAGCCCAAAGAGGACAATATCTGCTAGGGTGGGCTTGGGCCATTGCAAATGGTATTAGCCCCAAACACGGGGCGATGTGCCAGCGAGGAGGCTAAGTCTCGAACGGGGTTGGATTGTGAGACCCCACATCGGTTGAGAAGAGAACGAAGCATTCTTTATAAGGGTGTGGAAACCTCTCCCTAGCAGACGTATTTTAGAAACCTTGAGGGAAAACCCGAAAGGGAAAGCCCAAAGAGGACAATATCTACTAGCGGTGGGCTTGGGTCGTTACAGATTTAGTCAATCAATGGCAGAGGCTTTTCTTTTCTCTTTTAGCTTGAAAACCTAACAACTAAGAGAGCAATATTCACATAATCATTGTAAAATTCAAATGATAAATTAAAGCAACAGTTTATAAACATAGCAACCAACACCAATTCATGCGGTTATGTCAATTCTAATAACTTGTATACTAACAGTGAAAGATCATATCAACATGAGGAACTATCAGCCAAACAGATTAGGTCAGTTCACTAAAAGTAGTAAAACTCTAAATCAAAATCCATTGATAACTGACCTGAAACAACGAAACCAGCTCTGGTATTTGAAATATAGAAGATGCATATGTCAATTGCACAGCAAAATCAACAGCAGGTCCACAAGCATCATGGGCACACGAACTGTCGACACAAGTCGACACATCTGCAGGAGATGGCTTCAACTTTCCAGTATACAAGTAACTCAACAATATCAAGAAGGCTTCATGTCCAACCTTGCCATAAGGCAACAACTCATTCATACAATACTGCGGTTTACCATCTTTTATCGACGCTTTTTCTCGAAAAAGGTCATGGAAAAACCTACTCCTAGCAGCCAAAATACAACGGTGAATACAAACTGGAACACCATCAACTACAATATCCGCATCAGTATAATCACAACCATCATCAATCAAAAGCTGAGCCAAATTAGAGCTAAGCTTATTTAAACTGATCACTTCAAGACTAGGCACTGGATCAGAGGCAGAAGACGTGGACATGTTACAACTCTGTGACCCATTTGTATATGAAGATGAAGTGAAGCTCAAAGATGATGATGGTTCATATGAATCAGCCATCAAACTTGGGAAGAACAAAACACCTGATCTCTACGCCTGTAACTAGTCAATTCTAGAGAGAGCAAGAACGATCCGATGCAGAATTTAACTGATATACTAACAGTGAATTTGAGAAACAAACGAAGCTAGAGCAATACGTAATTCCAAAACAGGACAACAAGGAACTGATCATACAGAATTCATTCAAACTACATGAACAGAGCCCCTTCAAAGAAATTGGCATTCAAGTAATTCAAATCAAAACCCTAAGAACTGGGGATACATAAAATTCCAAAATCATAACGAATTCAGCATCAAACTAAGCTTAGAATGTACAATTGAAGCCCTGGTGATCCACAGCATTCGAAAGGAGAAATGGGTCAAAGAGAGAAACAAAAGAACTGGTCCATGGAATCTTTGGGAACATCAAATTCCCACTTCCAAAAGGGAATCAATCAAACAAAGAAAGACCCAAAAACCACAAGCGAAACAGAGAATTGCCCAAGTGAAAATCGAGACGAACAAGGCAAAATTAGGGATACCCCAACGAGGAGGCAACAATTGAGAATCAGAAATCAAAAAGCAAACCCAGAAGTGGCGGCAACCAGGAGTTTGTTCGTCGCTTTCAGGAACCCAAAAAGGTCGGACTCCTTCTATGGAGCAGAAATGGGGAATTGAAGAGAGAGAAAGGGAGAGGAAAATCGTGGGAACTAATTGGAAAAGGGAAAGAGAGGGAGATTAATGTGAGTACTGTTTGGGTAGCAGATGAAGTCGATCCCATGACGAAAGGGATGGCGTCAATCTTCCAAGCTGTGCTGCACCTGCGTCCACAATGGCGTCACACCCTTACCCAACACACCCAATTCCAAATCTCCACCGGATGAACATGAAGACAAGCTTAATTTTAAATATATATATAATATATATGGGATGAAAGTTCCAACCCCTAATTTAGAAATTAGGGGATGATCATGAGTTTATAATAATACTAGAAATACTATCTCCATTGGTACGAGCCCTTTGGACATTAGCACGAGACCTTTTGGGAAGCCCAAAGCAAGTTCATGAGAGTTTATGCTTAAAGTGGATAATATCGTACCATTGTGAGAGTCGTGTTCATCTAACATGGTATTAGAGCATGTTAACAATATATATTTCCAATTCGTTCCGATCCATTTGTTCGTAAGAAGGCAGCTGAAAAAAGATAGGTAAATTCATCTACCACGCCCACTCGTGCTCTCGCAAAAGGTCTTTCGCCTTTGCTCCAAGGGAATCTGTCCATCATAGACATTCGTAGCTTTTTTTTATGGTCTGGCCATCCGGCCTCCCACTGAATTGGGAATGCGAAGGAAGCCGTCTATTACACTAGCCTTAAGCTAGTATAGCTTTAACACCAACTTCCATGGACAATAAAAGACAAAATGAATTTCTTAATGTCCGAGGAAGGAAGGAAAAAAAAAAAAGGAGTGTTTCCGAAATATCCAAAAAGATTGGACTAACAAGCAAGAAACGTCGATTTTGATAAGTCTCGTGTAAGATAGGTTTGGGTTCTCTTATTAGTAAATAGCATCGGGGGAGCGAAGGCATTTATATTTTTTTATTTCTTTTTATTTTCTTAATCAACATACATAAACTATCAACCTGTCAATTTGAGTATAGTTCAATAAACAAATATCCTCTTAAAAAATTGGTTGTTCAATCAGATATTTATTGAATTTAATATAATAATAAATACAAATATGAGCGTATCTAAAAAAGACAATTTAATTTATGGAAGCTTTGCTTGCATTTGGAAAAGTCAAAGTTACCTAAATAGGGTGGAAATAAATAAATAAATATCATATATATATAATTTAATCTATATTTTTAATAGAAAAGTTATTTATAGTCACCTCATATTTAGATCGGTGCGTAATTTAACGTATAAAAAAAATATTATACAATATCTCAAAGTCAATCTCAAAGTCAATGATTCGATTTTTCATGGTTAAATTATACGTAAAAATAAATAAAAGTATTGATTAGGAGGGTTAAAAGATTCTCGATCAAATGGTAAAATTTGATTATCAACCTCATATAAATATGCAGTTTTTACTCTCTATTCAATTGTTATTAATTTATTGGTTAATTTTAACAATATTAAATATATAAAAAAATTAATTAACTTGAATAAAAAAAATTTTATAAAAAAATTAAATAACTCTGTAAAAAATTATTTTATAAATATTAAAAAATTAGAAATAATAATAGAATAAAAAGATATAGATGAGGTCATTGAAAAAGATGACGTGTGCAGTTTTTGTTGACCGTTCACACTGTCGGACAACGCAACGTGTTAGCATTGGAAAAAGGAAACAAACAAAAAAGGGAGCGTGCAGTACACGCACACTCTAAGAAATTACTCACTCGTCTCCTATTATAATTTTTTTTTTGTTAATTAAATTAATAAATAAATAATACTTCATTCCTACTTAAAAAAAAATCATTTAATTAAATGATTATAAATAAAAAATACTTAATTTTCAATCTCCATCTCCGTTTTTTTTCTTCTCTAAACTCTCTCGTTGACATTTTCAAGTCAACATAAGAGTGAATCAATATTTTTATTAACTACGTAAATTAAAACATAAAAATAATCAATAAAATGTCACTAATATAAATATAATATAAAAATTAAACATTTTCATCGGTTTAACAAGTTTATTTATTAATTGCATTTTTACCTTTGTTTTAAAAAATATTAATTTTAGGTTAAATTATAAAAAATATTCGTCTCAATTTTGTTTTAATAAAAAAAATTATTTTTTTTCTAATAGATCTCTCAAATTTTTTATATTTATTAGGTAATTAATATTTTAAAAATATTTTGCATATGTGATACAATAAATATATATATTTGAAAGGCCATAAAGTATGGGCCTGGGCTTCTACAAACAACAAAGTTGATACTTGGGCCTGGGCTTCTATTTAGAACAATTGGGCCTGGGTTGGTTAATCAATACCCTACCCTCTCATATAAACTCTTTATTTTATAATCATTATTTATTTAAATAATAATATTAAGAGACATTGAGCTAGAGTTCAAAAATATATATATATATATATATATATATATATTTACGTTTCTAATTGAAAATCAAATTGAAACCAAACCTAAATTAATTTCATGACACTTGAAGTAAAATCAAATTCATTAAAAAAAAAATCGTATTATACTTGATTTATGTTTTATGTTGTACGAGTGTTTTTTCTTAAAATTATTCGGGGTTGTAATTTTAATTCATACATTTAATGTTACAGTTTTGAGATAAAATGATAGAGATTACTTGAAATAAGATCTACTATTTTACCCTTTCATCGCAATTCGTTTAATATCCAAACTTGTTCATATATAATTATCACTAGAAAAATAAAACACGCGAACACTCACACGAACCCACACAGACGCACAGAATCATATATAAGAAGCAAATCAATCCAAAAAGAAAGAGGAAATCAAGGCCACGAAAGAAGAGACAACCCAAATTTTCAAATGGGTTAGATCGGTGACTTGAACGACCAGAATAGAGTTCTTAATTCAACCGTTTATATTTGAGTTGGGTTGGGTTAGGTTGTCAGGTTGTTCTTTTTTTGTATATATAATTATTTCACAAGTCATCATGTATCACTAACATCGGTTACAAACATTAAATATTCTTAATATTCATAATAATCTTAAAACTGAAGTAGATAAGGTTAGGTTGTAACTCTAATTTTGGGTTGACCAAACTAAAAAAATGTCAACTCGCGAACCGACCCAAAATCGAATTTTTATTTATTGTTTGAGTAGAATAATCCAAATTTGTTGAATTCTCGAATCATACGAACGTCGCCTACTCCATTAGGTGTGGCTTCTCTCTCCTCCATTAATTTTCTTTTCTTTTCCTTTCTTTGTCTCTTTTATCTCTCTTATTTCCCATCCAAGATTCCATTCTCCAAAGTGGGCATGTAAAGTTACCAACTTAAGAGGTATGTAGCCCTAACATGATCAGGTGTTGGGATTCGTACCATTCATTATAGTGAATCTTAGATCACACACCGTAGATCTTGTTGACTAGAGACCTAGTTATAGGTCAAAGGCTTTAGAATGTAGGACCTCTGTTATGGTCCACCTTTGTGCTTCTTTGAGGTTGTAGGGCACCCTCCCCTACAATCTAATGTTTGTGCAATTTTGGGTGTAGATGCCTTTGCTTCGTTTGGTTGTAAATTAATATAAGAAGAAAACATTCTTTATAAGAGTGTAGACGAGAACAAAACATTCTTTTATAAGAGTGTGGAAATCTTTCCCTAGTGAACACGTTTTAAAATCTTGAAGGAAAGTCCAGAAGAAAAAATTCAAAGAGAATAATATCTGCTAGCGGTGGGCTTGAGCTATTACAAATGATATCAGAGCTAGACATCGAGCTGTGTGCTAACGAGAACGCTGGCCTCAAAAGGGATGAATTGTAAGATCCCCGAAAATTAAATGAAAATTTATAATATTTGGATTTTTTTTTTGTCTGAATATGGACATTAAATGTTGATTATTATTACTATTATATTATACAGACATAAGACAAATATTGTATATAATGAGAAGTAATTTTATGCCACGTGGCAACAGGTCACGATCTTGATGTATGAGTTCACGTGATCCCTTACTTCACTTATAAAATCATTTTGTCATTGCTCCACTTGAAGTCCACGTCACCTTTTCCATTTTCTTTTAATTATTTGGGAAAACAAAAATAATATATTATATAAAAAAAACAATGAAAGAAAGAAAACAAATAAAATAATTAAATGTTGCAATTTAATTTTCAGTAATTTTAATAATATTAATTTTTATAAAATTAATTTAAGTTTAAATTTAATAAATATTTAACTCTAATGTCGTTTTTATTTAAAATATTATTAGACAATATACTTTTATTTTTTAAATTCAAACTAAAGCTTATTAAATAATAAAATCAAATAATTGCTAATAATTTCTTAATCAATAAAACTATGTATAATAGAAAATTTAATATCAATCATAACAATAAAAAAATAATATTTTAAAAATATTTACTTTAGTAACTATAAAACTTCTCTCAATACGACATGATTCTCGGGTATGAACTAAACGTAAGCTAAAAATACATATCTATGAAGTTCAAGTAAACAAATATGTGAATGAACTGATACTATATTTGAATGTGGAACATCCCGAGACTTTACAAACTATAGTCAATAAAAATTTAAAAGAATTGAGAGTTACTATCTATATCCACGGCCCGTACCGTTCTTTTTGTGATAGTCGTAGAAACTTCAAAATTAAGAGTGTCTTAAAAAAACTATATATTTTCTTATTGGATTTTTGTTTATTTTTCCAAATTCAATAGTGGGCCCCGTTAAACTTGTCCTTAACGGTCATCAAATTGAACCGCCCGGTTCGAACAAGCCCGCCGGTCGAAATGGATTGGCCGAACGATTTCCTTCTCTTCTTCTCCCGCTTCAGTTTTCCACACACAATTCTTCTTCTTCTTCTTCTTCTTCTTCTTCTTCTTCTTCTTCAACCTCCAAAAAAATGGCGTCTCTACAAGAATTACTCACTCGAGAAGGACTCGAGGGCTGCGATTTCTCCAGAACTCAAAAACACTCAAGCTCCAAAGCAAGAAGCAGGACAGCCCCAAATGATTCTATAACATTGCCCATATACATATGCCACGACAAGAAACTCACCGATTCTTCAAAGAAAAAGGTCGAGAAATCTCTTATACGAGATGGGTCTTCATTATATTCCTCGAATCGATTGGGTTCGATCTCGGAGACCTTGCTCTGTAAATCAATGGAGGAGCCCGCCATTGATGAAATCGCTATACGATCTGCGGTTTCGATTCTTAGTGGCTATGTGGGTCGGTACTCGAAGGACGTTACCTTCAGAGAAATGGTAAGGATAAACTGTAGTTCATGTTTGCTACAAAATGGGGATATGGAGAGTGGGGTTTGCAGTGATTTTGAGATGGGTATGAAGAGTGTTGATAGATTGATTGAAGAACGACATGGAAATGAAAGGGAATTGAGAGTTAAAGCATCGAGGAATTCCATAGGGTTTTTGAATATGGTGATTTCTTCGTTGAATTCCGCAAAGAAATCGAAAAATTGTGCTCAATCTCATCTCTCTGCTTGTGCTCATCTCTATTTAGCGATTGTTTACAAGATTGAAAAGAACGAGAAGGTTTCTGCTAAGCATGTTCTTCAAGTGTTCTCTGATTCCCCATTTTTTGCTCGAACCCATCTTCTGCCTGAGCTTTGGGAGCATTTTTTTCTTCCCCATCTCCTCCATTTGAAGGTTTGGTACAATCAGGAGCTGGAATTTATGTCCAATGACAGGAAAATCAAGGCGTTGAGTAAGCTCTACAATGATCATATGAACAGGGGAACTCTTAAATTTGCTTTGTATTATGAACAGCAGCTCAATGATGGAGCCACAGCTCCTCATGTTCCTTTGGTGCCTTTACCTTCAAAATCCATTAAAAGGGCTTCGAGAAAATCGTTGGATTCTTCCAACAATAAGAATCTGTAAGTTCTTCAAGATTATGTTTCTTAGCATTATTTGATGAAGGTTTTTAATGGTTTTTGTTATGTTTCATGGTTGTTTTGTTGATGATGATAGATATCATGCTGTTTTTGGTCCAAATCTTGACCAGCAATTAGCAGAAAAGAGTGCTTCTGTTCATGTCTGTAACTCTTTTCTCCATCTTCAAAATGGTATCATTTTGTTAGCTTCGTTAAGAACATCTAAATGAACTGTTTCTGCAGGATGAACACCACGAGACTGTAAAAAAATCTGATTATTTTCAATACTTAGAAAGAAACCATCTTCTTTCCAATGAGATTTGCAAGGCCATAGCCACAATTTGTTCCTCGGATATCTTGAGCGAGTGCGAGATAGCCACTCGTGTCGTAACCAAAGCTTGGTTGGATGTCGAAGGTGACACAACCATCGAGGTTGCCTTATCGACGCCCCCGGTCGTCGAGGGAATGTTGGAAGTCTTGTTAGCTTCCAATGATGATGAGATTTTAGAATTAGTGATATCAGTTTTAGCAGAACTTGCTGCAAGGAGTGAGGCTATTCGGTTAATGATATTGAACTCTGATCCACAGCTTCAAGTGTTTCTTAAACTCTTGAAGAGTAGCAGCCTTTTCCTTAAAGCATCCATTTTACTTTACCTATCAAAGCCACAAGCTAAACAGATGATTTCGGTCGAATGGTTACCGTTAGTTCTTAGAGTTTTGGAGTTCGGAGGGTCGTTACAGATGCTATTCTCGGTTCGGTGCGCGCCATATGAAGCAGCGTTTTACCTTCTAGATCAACTCCTTAAAGGGTTTGATGAAGATAGAAACTTAGAGAATGGTAGACACTTGATTGCTCTTGGTGGATTAAGCCTGCTGCTGAGAAGGTTTGAGAGCGGTGAGATTGAAGAAAGGAAGGACGCCGTTTCGATGATTTCGTGCTGCGTCCGAGCTGATGGATCCTGTCGAAACTACTTGGCTGAGAATTTGAACAAGGCTGCACTTCTTGAGCTTGTTGTTCATGAAAGCAACGAGAACTCTGATAGGTGTGGCCTGGCTTTACTTGTGGAGCTACTCTGCCTTAGCCGGTATGCAATGTTTTTTGTTCTTGCTTGCTTGGTTTTATGTTGAATTCATAGTAGCTCATCTTGAATCACTTAACAAAAGAAGAACAAGGATCACTAAACTTCTGGATGAACTTAAAGAAGGATGGAATGGCTCGAGCATCATGAATGTTTTGTCGGTCGATCTTCATCGAGCTCTTCCCGAGGAGCAGCCTTTAGTTGCAACAATACTATTGGAGCTTGATCTCATGGTATTTCAGAGTTTTGATTGCTTTTACATAATTTGAATGGTTCCCACATGATGTTGCAGTCACATTGCAGGATGATCCACTCAACTGCTGCAGCATATTCAGAGAAGAGGCCATTGTGACGATCATAACCGCGTTGAACTCTCAAATATCTCGAGAAAAGACATCGGAAAATCTTGCTAGAGCTCTCTTGATTCTGGGAGGTCGGTTTTCGTGTACTGGAGAACCATGTGCAGAAACTTGGCTTTTACAACAAGCAGGTTTCGAAGCGAACTCCGGGGATTCATCCTACAACAGCAGGCATGTGTACGATGATCTCGTGCAATCGGTGAGCTTCATGTCGAATTCTCGTACGTTTAGTAGTTAGATTCTCATATTGGTCTGAACATACAATTTTGCTTCACTTCAAATGATTAGTATGAAGAGGAACATGTAGTGAATTGGCAGCTGAAAGCATCTACTGTGTTCTTTAACCATGGACATAAGAGTTTATTATCTGCCCTTTCGACGTCGATGATGAACGGTATCCCACGTCTAGCGAAAGCAAGTCTTATCACGGTTTCGTGGATGAGTAGATACCTGTTCGTTATTAGAGATGAAACGTTATGTTCGATGGCACCCTCGATTCTCATACCGCCCTTGATAAAGTACTTAAATTACGACAAAGATGTCGAGGATCGAGTTCTTGCATCGTATTCATTGCTTAATCTCAGCAAGTATACAGGTAAGAGTTCTTTCACTCTCTGCATTTTCAGTCAAAATGTAACACCAAAAAATCTTCACTGTTCTTTCGTTTGCTTGGACAAACTGTATATAGAATGCAAGCATATCTTCGGATTGTTCGATGAGGAAGCTCGAGATCATCTTGAAAATCTTTCTCTAGTGACATGGACAGCGGAAGAGCTAATCTCGATCGTTAAAAGCGGATCGATGCATCGGTATGATACCGAGCAAAAGAATTCAGACACTCGAAGAAGCACAAGAATGTGATTCAGGTTCCTTTTCTTTCCTGGTTGTGGCCATTTCCTGTTCATCAAGATGATCATATATATTTCTTTTTCGTTATTCAATTGATTATTCCATTTCGAGCTGTTACGTGTAATTTCTTGTTACATTTACGACCTCGTATCCTTTCGTAAATAGAAAAGTGTAATGCAGACACCCCATTGTTGATGTTAAAAACATGAATAAGTTTGAAATGCTATCAAACTGGGGAAGGGTTGTTTTGGAGGTAGCCTGTGAGATCTCACATCGACTACGAGTGCCAGCGAGAACGTTGGACCCGAAGGGAGGGGGTGTATTGTGAGATCCCACATCGATTGAAAAGGGGAACGAAACCATTCTTCATAAGGGTGTGAAAACCTCTCCCTAGCAAACGCGTTTTAAAAACGTTGAGGGGGAAGTCAGGAAGGGAAAACCCAAAATAGACAATATCTAGTAGCGATAGACTTGGAATGTTACATCACCAAACCATTTGTATTGGGTGGGAAGTTTCTATCGGTGTCTTATGATAAATGGGGTGGAATGCATTACAAAGCAAATGTCGAGTGATTATATTATATACGAGTTTCTTAAAAGTATTATATTATAAATAAGTTCAACCCTACAACCCGAAAAGGGAGATATTACCTGACTACTTGAGCTGAGCTCAGGTCGGCATACACGAACGTCGTAAGTAAGTAGTATAGAAGATAGCAAATGGCCAACAACCCAATGAAAGCCAAATTGACAAAATATAGAAAAAAAAGAAAAGAAAAGAAAAAACTAACTAAATCTCCATGTAAATGGGATTTTGGGTAAATAATATTATTATAATCACCACATAGAGTCCCCCATGGCCTGGTCCACAACCATATCCATCTCAAACATGGGCCTGGAGGATTGTGAGCCCATGAGCCTGGATGAGGGTGACCCACTGTTACCTGGGCTTGTTGGGCTTAGCCCATAGTTTGAAAATGATGCTGTCTGTCGCACCCTTAGGTGCACAACCTCAGCTTGAGCCAGAGCCAGCTGAGTTTGGAGGCTGTCTATCTGCTGTTGTAGAGACGATATCGCTCCCACGCACCCATAGACCGGGTCGCGCACCCTAGCGTTCGCTTCATATACTAAACTGCTCACTGCATCTCCCCGTTGGTGAAGTGGCAACTCCTGTAATATGTACTACGTCAATCTTTTCTCCCGACCAAAAAATATATATATATATATTAGGTTGAACTTTGTTTAGTCGAGATTCCGTCCGAGCACTGGTGCGGAGTTTTTTAACCTAAAGTTCGACGACTATCTTATTTTTTAATAATAGAAACTTATTAAATTTTTTTTTTTAACTTTATATTTTTTGCTATTTAGTTAACAAAGGATGGTATGGTGGTTTCTAATTTGGTCTTTATTTGATGGTTGTCTCCATCCAAGGAAGCAAATGGGATTGGTGGGTCCCCAAAATTAACCCAAAAAGTCCACAAAAAAACATCATTTCCCTCCTTTTTTTAGCTTAAATATATGTTTTTTATTTGTTATTTAAGGGGTATATTATTGGGTTGGGTCGGGTCAGATAAATTTTTTAGACCAACCTGAAATTTTGGGTTATTTAGATTGGTGATCTGAGCCACTCAAACAAAGTTCACAGCTCAACCCAACTCTGGGGTTAGGTTGGATTGAGTTATTGGTTTTTTTAAAATTATTAAAAAAAAAACATACTTATCCACATTACAAGTTACATTAATAACTAAAATATCAAAATCTCAAATATTAAACCTTCACCGGTCACAATGCATGCAGTCAAATATTCCTAACCTTCATAATAATCTTAAAAGTAGAATAGGATTTGGTTGAATTGTGACCGTATTTTCAGGTTGTCTGACCAAAATAAGTCAACCCATAAACCGACACAAAATTGTTCAACTTTCGAACATTCAACCCAACTCAATTTTATGGTTTGAGTTAGGTAGTCTGAATTGATCGGGTTCTTGGAACATATGATCTCTCCTACATTTATTTCGGTTAGTTGAAGAGTATGTTTAGAAATTTAAGTAAGATTTAGCGAACGTTTATAATTTAATTAATTTGTTTGGTCGAGATTGAAACTATAAATCTCCTTTTTCAAAGAGTTGTTTGAATATGTATATTTTTTTCCTTAAATTCAAAGATACTTCTTTTTGTATTTTCCACATCAATATTTAATTAATTTATTAACGGTCTGAAAGGTTAAACCAATAGCCATCAACCATTTTATTTCCTTTAAAATTAATTAATTAATTAATTAAAAAAAAGAAACAAAAGATTCTTTTGAAAATAATTGATTATAACCTAACCTAAATTAGTCAACATTTTCATTATAGTGTTTCCAATAAAGTTATATATATTCTAAAGTTCTTACAGTGTTTTATATATAAATATATAAATTCAAATTTCATAATTGACCTTTTGAATAGTTTTGGTCAAATTCCTGACCCGTGTTCATACACGGCTCGAGGTAGCCCAGTTCGGGTCTCGGTAATATGACCGTAGCTCTTCTACGATAATTGACATATACCCGATTCGGGTCTCGGAGGTTCGAGTAAAAGAAAAAGGTGATCGAGTCGAGTTAAGAAGAGAGAGAGAGAGAGAGGACCTGGAGCATTTTGTTGACGTTGCTGGCGCCGAAGACCTTGTGGACATTGGCGAACTTATGGGGTTGGTCGGCGGGGAAGTATGGCGCAAATACGCATTCCTCGCCGCACCTTCTTCTCAGCAGCTTGCATGCTGCGCATGGCGCTGCTCCTCCCCCTTGTTTTCTCATTCCATTCTCTGCCTTCATCTCTCTCTCTCTCTCTCCTCTCGCTGCCACGTGTCCTCTCCTCCCTTCCTCTCCCTCTCTCTGCCTGGACACTCCTCTCCTGAACTCTCTCTCTCTCTCTCTCTCTCTCTACATATATATATATATACCCTCCACACCAAACGCCTCGACCACAAAAGTAAAAGAGAAAACATGATCTTTTACTGGGACCCACCTTCTTTATTTTCTTTTTCTTTTTAATCTACTTATTTTATTAAAATTAAAATAATAGATAGAGATGTTCGTAGATCTATAGGAATCGAATGGAGAAGGGTTTGTCCTCTTTTCACATCCTATCCTTTTCAATTCTCAGTCTTGCAACAAGTTTTTTTATTTATTTTCACGGAAATCGGGATAAAGATTCGTAGAATAAAAGATCACGATTTAAATAAATTTTTAATAGATAACTCCGGTTCAAAGATATAAGCTACTATATATATCAATAATAATTAATAAAAAATATATAATATAATATTTAACTATAAAGAGTAAAGCTAGATAAAGTGAGACAGAAACTTAAGAAGTTAGAATGGAGAATATTGGGTGTGAAAATCTCTCCAAAAATATTTAAAAAAAAAAAAAATAATAATATCTATTCGAAGTGAATTTAGATTTTATTTATTAAAGTTTTTAAAATTGTAAATAAATATTTAAAATAATTTTTTTGTTTGTGTTGGGACCCACTTATTGAATTAATGTGAAAAAAGAAGAAGAAAAGAACATGGCGTGAGGGATTGTATCTGATTAGATTAGACTGATTGCTTTAGGCATCCACATTGATTTTGTTTTTCTTGTTTTTTTTTATTTTTTTTTATTTTTTATTTTTATAATTTTTTTTCCTTTCTACACTAACATTATGATGTATTTGCATGCGGTGGATTACTTTATTACTTTATTTATTTATTTAGTTCCGGTGGATTACTTTATTCCAAATATATATTTTTTATTTTATGTTAAATTAATAAAATATATTAAAAAATTTCAATAATACTTTTAAATTATTTTTTTTAAAAAAAATACTCTCTTGACTAAC
Source organism: Cucurbita ficifolia (assembly GCA_033971965.1). Taxonomy (NCBI): domain Eukaryota; kingdom Viridiplantae; phylum Streptophyta; class Magnoliopsida; order Cucurbitales; family Cucurbitaceae; genus Cucurbita; species Cucurbita ficifolia. The sequence continues at coordinate 6,110,064 of CM066974.1, forward strand.
TTTAAATATAAAAAATTGTTAATATTTTATTTAAAAAGTATCCTTAAACTATATATATAAAAAATTATTAATACCCTTCAACTTTTTTTTTGAATTTTTTTTAAAGAAAGTTTATAATAAAAATTTAAAAGTTTAAAATTATATTTTAAATTAAATTCAATCAATTTAATCTATTTCAAGAATAATAAATTATGTTTAGGCTCACTTATAAGATATAAGTCAATTAAAAGATTTAAAATGTAAAAGATTACATTAATTTTTAGAAATTAAATATAAAAAATTAAATAGTTATCGAAATAAAACTTAAAATAATTATCAAGCATATGGCTATACAGATAAGGGAGTGACCTTCAAATGAGGGTCGAGACAGATAAGTGCGATGATGCGTCCGAGAAAGACGATGCATCATCTAAGACACAAAGAAGAGTGTGCATACAAGCCAAGCTAAGGTATAAGCAAGACAATGGCAACGATGTCGACATGAGTGTTAGAGACAGGTGCAATAAGAGTCAAGTAGACCTTGAGACCTTAATCTCGAAGTCACGTTTCTGATATGAGTTTTGTCATACGACTCCAGAATTAAGTCTGTCTATATGAAATATGAATGCTCACAAAACTTGGTGGTAATAAGATACCGACAGACACTCCACAAGACCATATGAACCAAAATTATGTCTACTCCTGTTAAACCAAATATGTCTCAGAATGTATTATAGGGGGAGATTTGATGTCAGCTCTCCACCATTCTTGGACCCTATGGCCTAAGTGATCTATCCTGTGGCGCATACGTGTGGCACAGTGTGGGCGAACATTGTGCAACTTCCTTTGAAATGGGTCTTTCAAGGACAATCTCGGACGATACTAGCTAATACGAAATTTGTAAATGACTTAGCATGGACATAGGAGGGATCATTCCTCAATAGAACACATATGGATGGATGTTTGAGATGCACCAATGATATCAACAACACATGAGTCAGTTCTCGATAGACATGACCAAGCAATGATGACATCATAGTATGAGGGTCATGTTGTTGGGAACCAAGATGACAAGATGAGATACAACAACACACATGAATGACCTTAGCCTAGTATAGAGACAAGTTGGTTAAGGTCGCAAACAATTGAACATGCACGCACAAACGGTCTGTATGGTCGAACAAGTTTAGATTCTGCATGAGTTTGTTTGGTTAGTGAAAAAAAACCTCAACTAAGGTCCAACAAAGCCAGGAAAATTGGGTGAAAGATGTGAATTGGGCTTGAGTTCCCCTTAAGGCTTGTCATGAACATGTACGACCGTAACAATTCATATCAAAGCCATACTTTATGTATCTAGTCAGAACAAAACAAACATTAAAGTGAACCAAGAATTGAATGAATACTCTACAAGTGTGACATGAGTATCAAAATAGACAAGATTAACACTATCCGTTACACGATAAGACTGTTCCAAATTCAAGATCGTCGTATTCAAACTTATTTATATTAATAAGAGTAATCACAATGCAACCATTTAAGAACTTATTAAATAAATGCTGATTTAAAAGATGATGAAGGATGAGAAGCACATGAGGGCACACACCCCATAGTGTAGCCGCATTATTTTATACCTTCTTTTTTCCTTAAAATAAAGCCACGTGGCATCTCTTGACTGCACCACTTATTAATTTGGTCAATCACATCGATTTCTGTAACTAACATTTTATCCTTCTTTTTATCTTTTATTATGATTTTCTTAATAATTTTCTACCAAAAAAAAAAAAAAAAAAAAAAATTTTCCATGTTTGTTTTGTGTAGTTGGGTCAATTTATTTGAAAGATTTTATTTTTTAATTATTTTTAAAATCGGAAAGATATTTATGACGTGCATGTGATAGTGATCCGGTATGAGAAGTCAACGTTTACGAATTCAAAAATGAAATCTTCTACTTTTAAAATTAATGAACATTTTTTACCGATGAACACTTATCATCAAAATTCTATTTCGTTTTTAGTTCAGCAACGAGTAGCAGTTGAGATTCGAACACCTAACTTTTTAGTCGAAAATATAGCTTCTTAACTAGCTGAGTTACACCCAAATCCATAACAACAACATTCTACTTATAATGTAAAAAACATTAATAATAATAATTAAATTGAAGCGTTCAATTAAATCCATTATTTAACTCAAAATTAAAACACAATTAATTCCTTAAGGGAACAAAAAAAGGGTAAAAATTAAGATTGCAGTCAAAATGAAAGGGGTCAATGGCAGTTATATTTCTGAATGATTATGTTTTTAGTTTTGGAGACATTAAATTAAAAATCCCACTATCTTTTTCTTGCACAAAAGGAGACATAACCTCTCATTATATGTTTTATTTACTTATTTATATTTTTAAAAATGTCTTATAAATATTCAAATTTGAAAAAAAAAGGTGTATGAATGAACCGGGATCACATCTGAATGAGAGCAATCTTGAGGATAGAATGATTAAAAAATATTTAAAAGAATTAAAAGTTATTACTTATATTAACAAAATGCTCAATTATAGCAACATTCAATGCTTGAAGCAATTATATGTTAGGTGACCTCTTAGAAAATTTCTTAAGAATTATCTGATAAAGAAATTCGATTTGCTCTGTGGGTATAGTCTTCTCTATAAGAAGTGAGGAGTAAGTAACGTGACCATGTTGTAATAGAATGTCGGAATCATCGGATTTCAAATTAAAAATTGGGTCGTTATTAGATCTATTATGCACCGTCCTAAAAATTAGGAAATAAAGATGTAATTATGAAAAATAAGATAAAAACGTTTGGAATAATATATTTTAAGTAATAATTAGTGTTTCAAGTTGAAACATTCTTCAATTTTATGGTTGCTTCATTATTAAAAATAAAAAAAACATAATTAAGAGAAATAAGAAGGATATTTGTATGAATTTAAATTTATGATAGCGATAGCGAGCTCGTTATCATAGATATGTTCATAGAAAATTAAGCGTCTATAAATCAATTAAAATAATTGGGTTTTGTTTTAAATACTTACATATTTCTCTACATCCCGTGCGACATGAGTATGTTATCTACTTTTTGCTTATAAGAGTGAACACTATCATCACTGTCTATTTTAGATTGTTTTGTTCTCGCTCACGTGCTCTCTAAGAAGATTCCCAAGAGGTCACCCTACATAGAATTGTTCCAAGCAAATCACGACTAATTATAAAGTTATAACGGAGATTAAATCATTTGCAACAATTACAAAATATCAATAGTGTTATTAATATAAGACACTCGTTACTACTCGAATATGATTCTCCCATATGTCAACCACATACTCAAATTGTTTAAGCACAATCATAAAGCATCGTGATAATGTTAGGTAAAAAAGTATAATAAGAAAGGTAATCTAATGTTAACGACATGTTTTAAGATTAATTTTAAATCGAACAAAAATGAATTTGAATATTTTATAATCATTTCAATAATTTTTTCGTGTATGTGAAGCATACAACATAAATTTGGATTTAGTAATAAATTCCAAACAAAATTAAGGTAAAATTACAAATTTGGTCGGAGAATTTTAAATTTTGTTTTAGATAGGTTTCACTTTATTGTTCCACAAACAAAAAAAACATCTCCCCTTTGTTGTCTTTGGTTCTTAGTATATATATATATATATTTAATTCTATGAATAAACATTTTTTTAGTGGTAAGAAGCATCTTTGACTTTAATTATCATTTTCAAGATATTTTTAACCGTCAAAATTCTAAATCTATGGATAATTCTAAAACAGATACACTTGATGAAAAGATCTGAACCTGAGTAAAATATGTTGATAGAATTATAAAATATACGACATGAAACACATAAAATCAGGTCAAACCGTCTCGGATGGATGGGTCCGTAATAATTTGATTTGAGTTAGTTTTTCACACAATCTAGGGTTAAGGGAACAGTAATAATGGGGGAAACGGGAGGGAAGAAGCTAATCAACGACTTGGCAGTTGAAGACAACAAAGCTTAAGCAGTTAGGTTAGGTGTGTGCAGTCAAAGATGTCGGGGGACAATATAACAATTGCTCTCTTCTCTTCTTCATCATCACATGTCTGTCCATCAAATTGTGGGACCCACTTCTTACTTTTCGTCAAAATTTCTACTGATCTATTTGATTCTCGAACTTTTTCATTTTTTTCATTTTGCGATCGTCGATGAATTCAAAATTTCTACGGATACTAGTATAAGTATTTCAATTCGGCAGATGTATCGATGGATATTTGAATAGAATCATTGCTTGTCGTAGGTATAATGAAGAATATAGCTCGAGATTCTTGTAACATGAAAAAATATCGAGAAACTACGAGACTATTCGTGTTATCGTTATTGTTATCGTTCTCGGACTCGGGAAAATGTAAGATTATGGAAAGAAAAGAAAAAAAAAAGATTGATTCTTAGCAATGAAAAAGTGGAATTTGTGTGTTTGGAGGGAAAGAAAAAGGTCAAATAAAGGAAGGAAAAAAGTCAAGAAATTTAGCAATGATTTGTGTCGTTTCTTGCCATCAATGTCGGCAAGAATATTTGATTTTTTTAATTTTTTTTTAAATTTCAATATAATTAAAATGATTAATTTAAATCGAACCTATAATTAATTTGTTGTGGAGTAACTTGACTATTACATACCGGTTTGTTGAAGTGCTTTCCGTGACTTATGGCAATATCTTTCCAATTTCGAGATTAAAAAGATATGTTTTTTGAATTTTTAAGCGTTCAATCGAGGTTCGATGAGATTAAATTATCAACTTTTGAAATGGTGATGGTTCGTTATTTGCTAAACTGTGCTCGAGTTTACAAATGTTGAAAAATACTTATAGCATCCATTTCAGGTTGGATCAATACTTGAATTTGAGTAGGAGTTTTCAAGAAACTCGATGATCTGAAAAAACCTGATCAACTCAACTCAACTCAACTCAAACCGGTACGATTTGGATTGGGTTACGAGCTTATTTAAATTGGGCCGAGTTGAAATAAATAAATAAATAAATTATGGGTTTGATTAATTTATAGGTTCTTTAAAACTTAATTAACTGAAATTTATGCTCCCGACAAGGGAAGGCTAGTGAATCTCCTATTCATAGAGCTTTTCAAGGGGGGTTATTTGATGTAATTTTATGCTTAGTTAGCTTCGGGCCGGACTCTTTGAGGTTTGGGCTTTGTTGGATTTGGGCCTAACTTTTTCGATTTGAGTTCTTAGCCCAATTGAGCCTTTTACACTTATACGGCCCAATTTGACGAAATTAGGCCTATGGGATCAATTTTTCATTATTTTACTTTTTTTTTTCTTTAAATTTAATTTGGGATACAAATAAATTTATAAATTAGTCACAAGTTTTGAAAATAAATAATAATGTGATAATTTATGGTTGCCGAAATTCATCATTAAAAATAAAAAAAAGGTGTTTGTATTCTGAACCAAGGTACGATTGAGAAGAGTCTCGTGAAAACTAGCATTTTTTCGAAGCATTAATAAAAGTTTTTTTATTTTTTATTTTTTATTTTTTAAGAACTCGGATAACCTAATTTATTAATTACTTCAAATTTTAAATTAAGTTTATAAATAATACTTCTGTCTATATTATTTACTTCTAAAAAAATTTCAAAATCCAAATGTTAGGGGAAAAAAATTAGAATACAAAGAATGGGGGAGTGAAAAGACTAAATTGCCCTTGTATTCATTACGTATGTGAAGTTTCCAAATTTTTAATACACAAATATTTGAGAAACCTCAATCCCTCTTCTTCCACTTTCCTTTTCTCTGTCAAAACAATAGGAAACTAATGAGAAGATTGGTAATGAAAGCGGCAGAGAAAGAGAGAGCTATAAAGGGTCGGGATTCTCCGTTTAAGTAAGGAATATAGGAGGGAGTGAAACATTTTTTTCCAGAGAAGAAAATATTTTAGCTTGTCGGATTCGTAAAAGAAAGAAGAAGAAGCTGAGTCGTTTAGGGTAATAAAAAAAAGGGCTTAAATGAAAGGAGCGGCAAGAGTCTTTCACAAACTCGAGTACAAGACCGAGAAGAAGAAGGCTTCTCCGTTCTTACTCTGCTTGACAAACATCTCTAAGACACTTCTTTGCTTATCTGACTTAGAAATCACTAATATCAACAAACAATTATCCACAACAATTTAGAAGGACATGACATTACTATCGATCATTCAAACATAGAACTACTTGTTCCAACACGACCGTGAATCACTAAAAATCTTTGATGGAACTAATAATTAAAGGAGAAACATAGTATGAAGATATGATATTTAGAAAATATATTATAATAATTTGTTATTATATTAGATATTCGTAATCTATTAATATTTTAGATTTGATTAATAGTATATTTTATATTATTTACTAGATTTAGTTATTCATATATTTTCTCTATTTTTAGGTATTAGTTGATAGTTTGTATCCTATTTAAAACGTGGTAAACATTAATGAAGATCCATCTTTCGATCCCACTCCTATTTCTCAATCTTAACATGGTATCAGAGCACCGATCTTGGTGTTCTTAAATATCAAAATTTCCTTTATGGCGGAATCAACCAAATCCAGCTTCAAAATTTTGGATGTTGATTTAACACATCCTTATTATATCCACCACTCTGATCAGCCAGGATATTCACTTGTTCCAATCAAATTAAATGGAACAAATTACCAATCCTGGAGTAAATCCGTTATGCATGCTCTTATTGCCAAAAAGAAAATTGGCTTCATTGATGGCACAATTGAAGAACCGCCTCAAGATGCAAATTCAACCGAATTTGAACTCTGGAATCAGTGCAACAGTATGATAATATCTTGGTTAACTCATTCAGTTGAAGCAGATATCGCTAAAGGCATTATTCACGCCAAGACAGCTCATCAAGTGTGGGTTGATCTTCACGATCAATTCTCACAAAAGAATGCTCCAGCAATTTTTCAGATACAAAAGTCGATAGCAATGATGTCACAGGGAACCATGGCACTGTCAGCATATTTCACCAAGCTCAAAGCACTCTGGGATGAATTGGAAGCGTATCGCACACCATTTACCTGTAATCAACGTCAAATACATGTTGATCAACGCGAAGAAGACAAGTTGATGCAACTGCTCTCATGGGGCTCAATGAGTCTTATAAAACGGTGAGATCTAACATATTGATGATGAATCCATTACCTAATGTGAGGCAAGCCTATTCATTACTTGTACAAGAAGAGATGCAGCGTCAGGTAACTTCTGAACCTACCGAGAATTTCTCGATTGTATCAGCAGTGCAGAAGAAAACAACATATTCGAAACTCGCCAAGGACAAATCATGTGAACACTGCAATAAAAGTGGTCATACAATTAATGAGTGTCGAATTCTTAAGTTTCACTGTAAGTTTTGTGATAGAAGGGGACATACAGAAGATCGATGTCGACAGAAAAATAATTCTGGAAGGGCAGGACGAGTCAATCAACACAACAATCATGGATATCGATCATCTGCAAATATGGCCGATGTTTCTCAGTTGAATACAGAAGAACAGTCACCTAATTCCATTCCAAATTTTTCTTTTGAGCAATTACAACAGATAGCACAAGCCTTATCTGCAATCAATCATCACCCTTCTGGTAATTCTGACAATCACGTCAATGTTGCAGGTTTGTTTCCAGTATCTACATTATCTATTAACTCTGCCAGTTCTAATTCATGGATTCTCGATAGTGGAGCTACGGATCATATAGTATCAAAATCTTCTGTTCTGACTGAACCAAAGCCTACCACCATGTCTACAATAAATTTGCCTAATGGAGGGACAGCACATGTGTCACATACTGGCAATGTTTCCTTTAGCCCTGACCTTAAATTAAACAATGTATTATGTGTGCCTTCATTCAATTTAAATCTAATGTCCATCAGCAAACTCACCAATGACTTGAAATGTTATGTCACCTTCTATCCTGATTCTTGTGTTATGCAGGACTTGGCTACGGGGAAGATGATTGGTTCGGGTAAACGATTTGGAGGTCTCTATCATATTTCTTCGTCTCCAATCAAATCTTCAGCTCATCAAGTATCTCAGTCATCTGATTTGTGGCATTTACGCCTAGGTCATCCTTCTTTTTCTCGTTTTAAATTTTAGCTGATCAATTGCACCTTAATAATGCTAGTTATTCTCATAACTGTAGTATCTGCCCATTAGCAAAACAAACTAGGTTGTCTTTTCCAAGAAGTTCAATAACAACTCATTCTGCCTTTGATCTGATACATTGTGATGTTTGGGGACCACATAAAATTCCTACCCATTCTGGTTTGCGGTTTTTTCTCACTATTGTCGATGATTTTACTCGATGTACTTGGGTTTTTCTTATGCAACATAAGTCAGAAGTACATCATTTGTTAATGAATTTTGTTAAATTCGTTCAAACTCAATTTCATACTACTATCAAGATAGTTCGATCAGACAATGGGACTGAGTTCCTATCTTTGAAACCTTTTTTTTCTTCTTGTGGCATTGAATTTCAGCGCACTTGTGTCTATACTCCACAACAAAATGGAGTCGTAGAACGTAAGCATCGTCATATCTTAAATGTAGCTAGGTCTCTTCTCTTTCAGTCACAAGTTCCACTTAATTTTTGGGGAGAGTGCATTTTAACTGCAGTTTATCTTATAAATAGAACACCATCACCATTGTTATCGAACAAGACACCCTTTGAAGCACTCTACAAACGACCACCTACATTTCATCATCTTAAAGTTTTTGGTTGTAAATGTTATGCAACTACAGTACATCCTAAGCAAAAATTCGAACCTCGGGCAATTCCTTGTGTTTTCGTAGGATATCCTTGTGGTCACAAAGGTTACAAGTTGTATGACATGCAAACTCACAAATTCTTTATCAGTCGTGATGTTAAGTTTTGTGAAGATGATTTTCCTTTTTCATCAGCTTCACAAACTTTGACATTAGCTCCTTCGACTCCTATTGTACCACTTCATGATTCACCCCACTCAAACATCTATTCTAATAGTCCTCCTCCTTCTATTCCTTCACCTCCTGTTCCTCCTCCACCTTCTATTCCTTCACCTACTACTTCGTCGTCTCCTCCACCTTCTGTTCCTTCTCCAGATTCACCCACTAATTCTAATCCTATCCCACCTGATACATCAGTTCCACTCCGACGTTCTACGCGCGTACCAAAAAGCCTCCAGTTTGGCATAATGATTATGAGATGTCTTCTGGAGTCAATCATTTAACCTCTAGCTCAAGTCCCAGCACTGGCACCAGGTATCCCCTTCATCATTACCTTTCATTCTCTCGTTTTTCTCCTACTCAACGTGCTTTTCTAGCTCTTATTACAGCTCAAACAGAACCTAAAACCTATGATGAGGCAGTTGGCGACCCGTTATGGCAGCAGGCTATGAATGATGAAATTGCAGCTTTAGAACGTAATCATACTTGGTCTCTCGTTCCTCTACCACCTGGTCATAAAGCTATTGGTTGTCGTTGGGTGTACAAGATTAAATACAATTCTGATGGTTCTGTTGAACGTTATAAAGCTCGACTGGTAGCAAAGGGATACACTCAGGTTGAAGGTATCGATTACAAAGAGACATTTTCTCCTACAGCGAAACTTACTACACTTCGTTGCTTACTCACTGTTGCTGCTGCTCGAAAATGGTTCACCCATCAGTTGGATGTTCAAAATGCCTTTCTCCATGGTAATCTAGACGAGGAAGTCTATATGTCTTTACCTCCAAGTCTTCGCCGACAGGGGGAGAATACAGTATGTCGGCTCCATAAATCTCTTTATGGATTAAAACAGGCTTCTCGCAATTGGTTCTCCATATTCTCTACCACTATACAAAATGCAGGCTACACTCAGTCCAAAGCAGATTACTCTTTATTTACTAAGAGTAAAGGTACTTCTTTCACTGCCGTTCTAATCTATGTTGATGATATTCTGTTGACAGGCAATGATCTCAAAGAAATTCAACATCTCAAGACTAGTTTACTTGAGAAATTCCTTATCAAAGATTTAGGGAATTTGAAATATTTTCTAGGCATTGAATTTTCTCGATCTAGAAAAGGAATTTTTATGTCTCAAAGGAAGTATGGTCTAGACATCCTTCAAGACACAGGTCTTACAGGAGCACGTCCAGAAAAATTTCCTATGGAGCAAAATTTGAAACTTTCTTTAACTGAAGGAGAGAAGTTGAATGATCCGAGTAAATACAGACGGTTGATTGACAGATTAATATATTTGACCGTTACTAGGCCTGACATAGTTTATTCAGTTCGTATGCTTAGTCAATTTATGCATGAACCAAGAAAACCACATTGGGAGGCAGCTCTTCGAGTTCTGAGATACATCAAAGGTACTCCTGGTCAAGGACTCCTACTACCATCTGAAAACAACTTAAGATTACAAGCATATTGCGATTCTGACTGGGGTGGTTGTTGAACTTCCAGACGGTCTATTTCTGGGTTCTGCATTTTCCTCGGAAATTCAATTATTTCTTGGAAGTCTAAAAAGCAGACTAATGTGTCCAGATCATCAGCAGAAGCCGAGTATCGAGCTATGGCAAATACTTGTTTAGAGTTAACTTGGTTAAGATACATTCTTCAAGACTTGAATGTTCCACTGTCCGAACCAGCATTATTATATTGTGATAATCAAGCAGCACTACATATAGCAGCCAATCCAGTTTTTCACGAACGTACGAAACACATTGAAATAGATTGTCATGTAGTTCGAGAAAAAGTTACAAGCTAGAATCATCGAACCGTGTTATGTTTCGACTAAAATGCAATTGGCAGATATTTTCACTAAAGCTTTGGGAAGACATCAGTTTATTTTTTTGAAGGACAAGTTGGGTGTGATTGACATACACTATCCAACTTGAGGGGGAGTATGAAGATATGATATTTAGGAAATATATTATAATAATTTGTTATTATATTAGATATTCGTAATCTATTAATATTTTAGATTTGATTAATAGTATATTTTTATATTATTTACTAGATTTAGTTATTCGTATATTTTCTCTATTTTTAGGTATTAGTTGATAGTTTGTATCCTATTTAAAACGTGGTAAACATTAATGGAGATCCATCTTTCGATCCCACTCCTATTTCTCAATCTTTCGATCCCACTCCTATTTCTCAATCTTAACACATAGCTATAAGTCTACTTCCATGTATTGTATGATTCTAATACTTGTAAACTTGAAAAGCTTGAAGGGATAATTGCAGTATGGTTAGCAAATTGGTACCTGAAGGAAGGAGGAGAATTAGACGTCCTTGGCAATGAGTTCGCCATTGACAAGCTCTCTGTAAGCAGCAACAGGCCAGCTGAAGCCCCTGAAGACCAACCCAGTAGCCAAAGGCACATCAATGATAATCTCCTTCTGGGTCGGCTTCTTTTCATCTCTAATGGCGATCAAGTAGCTCCTTCCAACCCACCCAATCCACCCCGCAATGTAAAGGAACAACAACCCAGGTGTTATGAACTCTCCCCAGTGCCTCTGGTCGCCGCTCACAATCAAATGGGGCAACCCATCTGCCCCACAGAGAAGCCCCTGCTTCCCGTAGAACGCGAATCTTCTCTTTGTCTTCTCCACTGTCGCTTGGATGGCTAGCGCCGGGGCGCTGTCGGGGGCGTAATTCTTCAAGGATGACTCTAGTTTCTTGATTTGTTGTTTCTCCCGCTTGGCGAATTGCTTGGATTCCTTGCAGGGGGTGAGGCCGGAGATGTCGGCGACGGCGGGGAGAGGGGCGGAGAGGAGGATGGAGGAGAGGGCTAAGGCGGCGGAGAAGGCTTGAAGAGAGGAGGAGGGCTTTTCATTTTGAGTTTGAGCGGCGGAGCAGAGGATTGATGAAGAGGGTTTTGGCTTATAGGCTAATGGGTTGCTCAATTTGGGGTTAAAGAGGGATTTTGAAAGGTTTGTGGGGATTGTGAGCGACATTGTTGAGATCTCTGTAATGGGTTTGAAGGGTTTGGGAGTTGCAGAACCAGAAACGGGAAGAAGGAGAAGATCATGAGATTAGTGGTGGAGACGAAGGATTTGGATAGGATGGAGGGAATAAGGAAGCTGAGATGGATCGTTGTAATTGGCAAGTTCTTTCTTTCTGATTCTCTCCTTCTATCTTGGATAGGAGAAAAGCCCACTTCATTTGTCCTTCTTCTTTTTGTTTTTTTGAACTTTCTCGGTCGAAGCTATGCTCGTGTTGGCTCGTATCGGTTTGTTATATGAATAAGTAATTTGCAACTATGATCGTTTTTTCTTGTATGTTACTGATACGTTGTTGTCAAATTTAATATAGTTCAATGAGTTAAGGTACGTGTTTTCAACTAATAGATCAAATGTTTAAATTTGTCCCCACCTAGAGAAAAGCAATGATACACGATTTTTGTTTCATTATATTTCGTGCTAGTTTTCGTTTTCTTTATTCTTTCATATAATTTTTAGTTCAACAACATATGAAAGAAGATTCAAACCTCTAATATTTTCATCAAGAATGTAATCTTAACGAGTTAAGCTATGCTCAACTTTGCATTTTATTTCACATGAATAATGCTAGATACATAAAATATAAAAATACAATTTAAATGATATATTATTTTAATTAACGGATATAACTATTGCACTATGAGTGATTATCAATCATCGATTCTAGTGTGTCAACCTGTTTTTCAGCGTGTTAACTTCGACCCGGTGACCTCATTCCTAATGCATCATTAAAACTAGCGCAATTTCATATGAATTTTGAAGGATTTTATGAAAGAAAATAAGAACTAATGCATGAGGGGACAAATTGCGCTAGCAAATGTTGTCTTAAGAGTACCTTTCAGGTATCAACCATGTTAGCTGCACACATGAATATATATAAGCTTAGAACAGAGTAAATTTGCCTTGTTATATGGACAAACATTCCAATACATTTTGGAACATAAAACTTGCCTGTCGAGTTTACACATTTACCATCACCAAAATTCACAAGGGCAATTCCCGACATGCATTACAGTTTTCCACCTTTTTTCCTCCGACTTCGGGCGATATACTGGCCGAAAGCTCAACGGACTGAGGGAGATACAATTGAATCCTAGACCGAAATTACATACAAATACTGTAAACCAAATTACATTTATAACTCGTAAGGTAAAAGCATATTATAACGATCCTAAAGTACAGCAGAAACATAATATTAATTACGACCAAAATTACAGTTCTCGTGGCTTCCTTGCACGAAAAATGGCGGAAGCAAGCTTATATTCGTGCTAAGTAAATTTCATCTCGGCCAAGCATATTAGCTTTTTATGTACCGAAGAAAACAGTCACCTTCGAGGGTAAGTATGCATGTTTGCAGGATTGCCAGGTGAAGCATCCATCCATAATTCCTGTATTTTATGATGCATGGCTCCATGGCACTGGTATACTCTTCACTGCAATGATCTGGCTCAGTACTTGGACTACCCAGGTCATGCATGCTATGCTACAATATAACAGATCGGAATCCTTGACGACGACGACAACTTATAAGTGATTCCCATGGGCATGTCTTTTGATCTCCCTGTCTGCATAAACCGATCGATTCTTGCGGTTACCATCTTCCACAGCATGGTGATGGTTATTAGACATCGAATTGTTCCACTTCTTTCCCTCGGAGTGCCAATCGGGGGACCTTCCAGCCTTTCTCTTGCGGCTATTCAAAGCTGGGGAAGCATCATCTAACATCTCTCCTTCTTCAACTACACTCTCTACTTTGGTCCCCCATGAAGTGTGGATCTTGGATCCTGAATGATGCGCACTTAAAGATTCCTCGCAAACCTTCCCATCATCTTGGCTATCAACCTTAGACCAGCTTTGCCCCCTCTCCCGCCTGTTTTTCTCATCCTCTGCCGCCAATTCTATACCATCTTCCAGCTCTCTCTCAATGAGATCATCTTCATCCATCACATCTTTCTTCCTGGACATCTCTCCACGTGATTTTCTTCTTTTCTCAAGTGCTGCCTTGACCTTGTCTCTATCGATCATTTTGATAGCTTCTTTGGGCGACTGCCCAACGCGACCTTCCCGAACCTCAGCATTTCGACCAACAATACTGCTAGACTTGTGAGATACACCATTGTCCCTCCATTCTCCTGCCTCCGCGTTCTCACTTTTACTATTATTCTTTTCTTTCTCTTCTCCAACGTGTTCAACTACAGACCTTGTTCGGTCTGAAATATCTCTGCTATTATCCTTGTAAGTCACTTCATCAGTATGATGACTATCTGTTAATTCTGGGTCCACCTTGTTTCCAGTAATGACACTACCCCCCTCCGTAGCAGTCCCATTGTTCTTGCCAAGATTCTGGACAGCTTTTTGAGGTATCCCATGGCTATCTGCATATGAATGGTCAGGTGCTGAACAAGAAGATACTTGCTTTGAAGTCTGTTCCTCAGTAGCAGCTGTAGTTTTTGCTACATTAGGATGACTTGGACCCGCACCAGTACTTCCATCTACTTCACTTCCCTGAGCTGGTGGCACCCGATTTTGCTCGTATAGTTCTAGCATTTGATTGCTGACCTCTGCAAAAAGATACAAATAAAATGATTAGTTCGAGTTTCCGGTAGCTCACTCAAAAACTACAAAGAGAAAGCTCAGTCTATAACAGCTATATTATCGTGGAAGACACTCAATCCTGAAAATCTAGACCCAAATCATATGATAGTATATCACTTTCTTGATCATTCTTCACAGCATTAAAGGAATGAATTGTGAATATTTAAAATCATCTGGTTCAGGTTGGTTTTCTACAATTCTAACGGGACAAGAATTACAAATATCAGTCACAAACAGCAAAGGCTGACAATTTTGGTCAGAAATTATCTCAATTAACAAAATGAAGGGGACACCAACCCTCCAATTGGCGAGGGGTCACGTCAAATTCTTGCCACCAAACCTTCTCACCATCGGATGGTAGCTTCACTTTAAGAAACTTGGCAGCAAGAAAAATGGCACCTGCTGCAATATGATGGGGCTTAAACTGCAGACAGAGTGACGTCCTCAACCTGCCCAAAGACCAGTGTCAGAGGATTTAGGTGAGAAGTGTCACAAGAGAGAATAAAGAAGAGGCTATCTAGTAGGAACTAAAAGATTCATGAATAAACGAATAGCCTCTTGATCTTACCCATCATTGACAAAATTCCATGCAACTTGAGCTAGTGCGTTCTGGGCAACCTTAAATTTTTTTATTGCTTCAACGAGTGGCTTGTAAGGGTGATGAATATTCAGGTCAAAAGCTAAGGTCCCGAGCACAACTCTCTCACCAAGTAAAATTAACTCCTTTTGTTGCTCATAAACTTCCTGCATGTTTTAAAAAGATCGGTTATAAATAAGTGAACCGACGATATTTAGCACAATTAAGTGCGTATGACCACGCATGAGAGGAGAGACAGCACAGACATCAAGAAGACCGACTAATTGATAGGTAACCAGGAATTTAGTAAGCAAACAAATTAAAAGGTTTAAACAGCATCAGTAAGAGACAACCTTTTGTTTGATCCTCTGGGCTGCAGCAGGATTTTTCATGTGAATAATTTCATAAGAAACAATGATAACATCCTTTAGTGGGCGAGGCGTCTCTTCAACCTTCCCAGCGAGGAACATACAAACAGTTGCAATGATCTGCATATCATACTAATAACATAAGTCTAACTATCCTGATAATCACACTCAATATCCATCCTTTGGCAAATATAATTTAAAAAAAGCACTTGCAAACTAAATGAGTGAATCATATGCAGCGTACGTGATAACAAAACGAAACACTTCAACCACAGTAAACCATAAGAACTACACAAAACGTCAAAAGATCCTTTCTGAAAAATATTTCAACTGAATAAATAGTAAATGGAGTTTTTTCCCCTTTGAGAATATAATATTACAACAGGTCGAGATGTGGATTTAAACCTACAACCTTTTAGAGGTAGTAAGTATTCCTTAGCCGGTAAACTAGGCTTGTTTATTAACCATAATAAATGGATAGAAACATTACAACAAAATCCTACATTCATGTAAGATGACAATTTCTGGAATTAAACCCAAATTGCCTGTTTCAATTTGGATTCTGCCTTTTGTTTTCATATGCACTTCGTCAAATGGGTTCAAATACACGTTTGACAGATTTTTTTTTTTTAAACTGCTTTTGGATTTTGTGATCCAAACAGTGAATATTCACAAAATTTATATTTTTACTGGATCCAGTTTTAAAATTTGAAAATTAATTTAAAAATAAAAATTACATTAAAAATTATAAAACACATTGACAAGCACACTAATTCATGTTATAAACTAATTTTAGTGTTATTAAAATTAAATTACGTACAATAGAATAAATTATTACATAAAAAATATTCATAAATTAAGTAATAATAGTTAAAATTCAACCTGTTTACAAGTATATAGGGCATTTATTTTAAAAGAAACACAAACCACTTCATTCCAAAAAAAAAAAAAAAAAAAAAAGAAGAAGAGAAGGGTCTAACTAGCAAAGGGACAAGGCATCCCTTCCCAAAAAGAAGGAAAGCTACAAAATCACCTTACAAATAATAAAAGTTGAATAATTACAAAAGATTTGTGTTAACTATTCCAAGTGGAGGTCGTGAGCTATACCAAGATCACACAAAAAAGACAAAAAAAAGAAAAAGAAATGGACTTATCCTTTGTTTATAAATATATATGGAAGAATAACTTTTAAAATTGAAATACAACTCTGCTTTTCATTGAATTCCTTCTTTTCAAATTTTTGTTTTTATATCACTAACCAAAGGAACCAAGTGCAATTTGCACACAGATACCATTTTTTAATAAGATAATTTTTCATTGCGATGAAAAGATGCAGAATGTTCAAGGAAACCACCACCCAGAGGGTGAATAAGAAGTTTCATATAACAATCAAAACAGCAAACCAACAGAAAAAGACCAAAACAGAAGCCACCAGGAAAGACTTTACTAAAAATAGATGCAGAGTTTTGAACAAAGGATGGCCCTAAACGAAGGAAAAAAAATATTCAGAATGGTTTATATTTCATGACTCCATATCAATCACACTCTTTTCACTGCTAGGAAATCTGAATGTCCTATGAGCTAAGACAATAACCAATCTGTTATTGGACTAGATTGGACCTAAATGGATATGTTGCCCCTATATAAGCAAGAACTAAAACAATCTTAGACCGACGCATCATTAAAAATAAATATATCAGGTGCATAACTTTGTTATATTTAATCTAAACAAGAAACATACCCTTCTGTCATTCTTTGCATGGGACTGTCGAAGAAAGAATCGATGACAGAATATTATAGCTGTGGCTATCGTTACTTGGGGCCTGCATTCCATATGATTTTAGAGATATACTAGTTAAGATAAATCCTTATATAAGAAAATTATCCATAATATTTTGATGGAACCTTATTAAATTTCTTTTATGTGTGTAGTGGGATGAACCTATCTTTTTGTATGCTCAATCATCTATGTTCTCCAATATTAACATACCATCATAACTTGATGAATTCAAAACCACGATGTTCTTTTTAATATATAATAAACATTACATGGAGAAGGGAAAAAATGGGGTGAAAGAAATGAACTAACCTAATTAAAAGAATGAACCAACACATACTGAGTAGGTTAGATTCAACCAATCCACTAAAGCCCCAACAATATATAGAGGAAAACCTTTGACAAGGTCAATTGTATTAATTCTTTTGTTCTTTTTTTCTTTTCTTTTTTTTTTTTTTGGGTAAGAAACCTAACTTTCATAAAAAAAAAATGAAAGAATATAAGGGCGTACAAAAAAAAAAAAAGTCCCCCCAAAAAGGCAAGAGATATAATCACAAAACAGTATAGTGACCGAAGCCCAAATAAAAGTATTAAATTCACCAACTCCCAAACCTCCTCTAGATTTCACATCACCTCTAAAGAATCTAGAGTTCAATAAAGCCAAATATCCGACAAAATAGCAAAGAAACTCCCATGTCAAAAACACTTTGTCCTTCTCTCTCAAGAAAAGATGTAGAAGCACCTCCTCAAACAAACACGATCCATCCATATTACAAGCCCCACTTACTCCAAAAGACCTCCGCCAACGATCCCAAAGGTAGTTCTCAAACTGGCCCTCCGACAACAAATGACTTAGATCCTCCTATGACCTCACACAAAGAATGCATCATTGCAAGAACAAGACGAAGGAAGAATGTCTTTGGATATGATCCAAGGTATTGACTCTCCCAGTAAAGCCTACCACACAAAAATCTTAAGCCTTTTTGGAATTTTTACCTTCCATAAAGAGAAGACAAAAACCTCAAGAGTAGCTGATGAGCTAGGGAAGAAGATAAAAGGTGAAACTAGGAATAGCAAGAGAACCCACTCAAACCTCACAGCCCTCCTAATAGTGTTAATTCTTGTACGTAACAGCCCAACAATTGACCTCTTAAGAAATTTTAGTCTCCCAAATCGAGGAATATAGAGCAGGGGAAAAGACCAAGGTCAAGGGGAATAACGAAGTATAAAAATAAATAAATTAAAAAATAATAAAATTAAAAAAAAAAAATCGCATTTTAGGGGTTGGGATCTGAATACTAATAACCCAAAAATCAAGTAAAAGTGAAATCTGCAAAAGAGAAAGAAAAGAAGACATGTCAAAAGTTTCCCTTCCATCGTTAGCCTTTGTCCTTGAAGGGCAGAGGGCAATGGAAACTCCACTTGTTCTCTTTGTCGGTATGCATACATTTTCTAAGAGAGAATTTAGGGGGCGGTTAAACGGCATTTCATCCTCCCTAGTGTCCCCTTTCATCTTTGTCACTTTAATGCTTACAGAACACCCGTTCAAAGAGACAAAGTTTTTGCTTTTGGCTTTCTTTTCATTTATTTGGCACGAGAATAATTGCATCTTCCAAGACATTGAGAAGAGTTTTGATAGTGTTTTTTTTTTCCTCGTTAGCCTTTGTCCTTCGTGTAAAAATCCTGGCTTCTTGAGAAACTATGACTTAGCTACACTTATGGCCCATTGGTAGAATTATTTGTAACTCCTTTGGCTAGGAATTTCTCTTCTCTATTGTAGTTTCATCTAAAGTCACCCAAATCAAAGTTGCATGAAGTGGAATCCCAGGAGAAAGAAAGGACAGAAACTATAGAAGTAGCCAGCCATCCTTACTAGCATCCATCTCTACTTTTTCTCAATTTTCTCATGTCTTAACTCAATTATTAAGTCCCTGGAGAAGTTGATTAGAGGACTTCTTTCGAAAGATAGTAAAGAGGAAGGGGTGGTTAATCTTATAAACTTGAAAACTTCCCTTTTTACGTTTATGGGGAGGCATGGTATTGGCAAGCTTGCTATTACAAATTGGGCCCTCCTTCCTAAATGGAAGTGGCACTTTTTTGTAGAGAAGACGGTTTTGTGAAGAAGGTTATTGCTGCAAAATATTGATGGAATGTGCAAAATTGGTGTCCCTTAATGAAAGGCTCTCGTACCTTTAAGAGTCCTTGGTCCCAGATCATGAAAAGCATTAGTCCCTTTTGAAGGTTGGCGCCAAATCAATTTAGGCAAAAGAGTTAAAAAGGGGTTTTGGAAGGATAAATAGTTAATTCCCCTCCACTCAATGCTTTTCCCAAACTTTACAGGATTGCTGAATCCAAAGTTTCTTTGGATAAACAATGCTGGTAGGTGAGTTTCAATGACTGTAAAGTGAATTTCAGAACAAACCTAACTGATTTGGAGGTGGAAGAATGGGCTACTCTCCCATATGCTTTCTAATGTCAGACCTCAGAGAAGACGTTAAAGTGTGGACTCTAGAAAATTGGGGGGGGGGGGGAGCTGTTTTCTGTTAAATTCTTCTAGTCAAAGCTGATTATCCATCAAGCGGCTTTGAACCATCAACAATCTGATATGATCTGGCATTGTCAAAAAAAGGTTAAGGTTTTCCTGTCGATCTTTTCTTTTGAAAGGCTGAATACTTTTTGTAAAATCCAAAAGATCCTTCAGAACATGGCTCTTTCCCTAAAGTGGTGTGCTCTTGATAAGATAGTGAAGTTCTTTTGTCCTTCTGTGGCTGCCTATTGGGAAAACCTCCGAAGCTTACTTAATTTTCAGTAATGCCAGCCTAGCAAAGCATCAGGTGCCGTCCATAGGCTTATTGGTGATACGACCTTCAAAGAGCAAGCCAAGATACTTTGGTTGGTGTAATGGGGTGCGTACACTTATATGCCAGCTTTAGTTTAAAAGGAACTCAAGAATGAAGGGAGGTGTTTTGGGACTTGGTTATTCTTTTTGCTTCTACTTGGTCTACTGTTTCAAATTATTTTGTAACTGTAGCTTAACTCAAATCTTTACCAGTTGGTCATCTTTTTTGCAACCTTTGGTGTTGGCCTCGTAAAGCATCGGAGGCACTTTTTCAGGTCAATGATGGTTCTTTTTTTGTTGACAAGGAGTAGACACAGGTGTCATAAACAACCTCAAAGTTCATCGTTGACAAGGAGCAAGTTGTCATAGACCATCATGTATAGATGGTACAATTCTTTTTCAAGACGACCTAAAAGTTGATTTAGAAGGCAGTTTGAACTTAATCCACATCTTTGACATCATGGACTTAGAAGTGAGTGAGTGCTCATGCTACAATACATGACTCAAGTGCGCTACCACTAGTTAGAACATAAATTGCTTATGGATGTCTTTAGGTGATAATACTAAAAGCATCGATTATTGGTTGTTGACCTTCCCTTGCCTTTTCTTTTCCAAAAGAATTTCATATTTCTTTTACTTTTGAAAAATACCAAACTTTGGTCGAAAATAAATGAAAAAAGTACAAGGGGATAAAAAAAACCAAGCCCAAACAAAAGGTGTCAAACTAAAACAAAAAAAATGACTCCAATCAAACAAATAAGACCTAAGAGGTATTTACAAAAAGACTTAATGATCGAAGCCTTTATAAGGGCCCAAAAAGACTATAATGTTCTTCTCTAACCAAATATTCACAACACTGCACACCCTTGCAAGCAAAAAAAACTGACCCTACTCACCAATAGCAGGTCAAAAAGGAACTCGACTATCAAGCAAACATCTTTAGTCCAAGCAACCTGAAAAACTAGACTCCACAAAGAAAAAATTCCAACTTGAACCGGCAAAAACACAACACCAAAAAAGGTGGTAAAATCCTTTGCCATGCCATTACAAAGGATGCAACACTGTGGACCTATCAAATCAGACAAAATTCTCAAAACACGATCCAAATTCTCAATTCTTCTGTGAAAAAACTGTCAAGTAAAAACTTAACTTTCTTAGGAATTTTTAATCTTCCACAGCATGGAAAAGACCGACTGATTGGAAGGAGAGGGGTTCACTAAAGACTGAAAACAAATCTGCAAGAAAAACCATCCAAAATGCTAGGAGAAATGAAAATCCCCTCTCCCAGGATGAGTAGAAGAATCCTCAACCAAGGACAAAAGGTTGATAACATGTGTTGTTTCCCAATTGAACAACAAACGACAAAACCCAAGATCATGGTAGGGATTATTCTCCAAACGAGAAAGAATATAGTCCACCGAATATTTCTCAAAGAAAATAAAATAAAATTCATTGATATATGAAATGTACCAAAGAGGGTAAGAACCCAAGCCAAAGGACTTACAAAAGATTCCTCCATTGGCAAAAAATGATGAGATACTATAAGAGTTTTTTTTTAAAAAAAGTGCATTTACATCGAGATACAGCTAACAAGATGATGTGCATAAAAAAAGTATACAAAGATCTCTCCTTGTCATTGAAATTTCTTGGTTAGCATTGCACTCAATCCACCACACAAAGCCTGAATGAGGTGCACCCATCAAACTTTTTTCCCATCCGTGAATGAGTGTCCTATCAGTGTGTGATTGAGAAGGCTAATCGGATCATAAGGGAGAATCTTAGACCAGCTAAAAACGATAACAATCTCTTTCCAAAAAGTATCAACAAATGAACATGAGGAAAATATGTTCCTCAAGTGAATATGTGAGCAATTCGTGGAAGGCAGCACGCACTATCATTTACCAAATGATTCCTCACAGATGAAAGATAGTGTAAATGAAGAAATAAGGGGCAGATAGGTCTATCCCCTAGCCACTTATCTTCTCAAAAGTACGTAATTCTCCCATCACCAACCACACACTGGACAAACGAAGAGAAACAAAGTGCTGCTAACCAACACAAGAATTCTAAACAAGGATACTAGCCACTCAAGACCAACTAAGAATGAGCCTACCCCTACAGAAAAAACACCTCTTCCAAGCAGCATGGCATTTCTGTATCTTACCCCAACAGAGTCCCCAAAAAGGCAAACAACGAGGACTGTTACCAAGAGGTAAAATAAATACTAGCTACACACATACACAACAAATTCTATGTTTACGACATATATAATATTTAGGTACAATCAAACAGCAAAGTCTTACACTTTGAGCCTCATGCCCAGATCTTGCAAAAATGTGCAGTATGACTTCCGTAAATAAGTCTCCTTCTTCAAGTCAATACCATCCCTTCTTGATGGGGAATTTTCTTCAATTTCCTTTCTGGACATATACCAACGACCTCCTTCATCTTGATTTTCTTGAGAACTCATTGAGGACCCGCTATCAGATATTCTATGATGTGTCGACTCAAATGGCAGAAGTCCAGACATGAGTATTATCCAACAGTCTACAACAGTAGCAAGAGACTATACAATAATTCCCTTAAACTTAAGCAGCAATTTCCTGCCAACAAGATCAAGATAAGTAAAAATTAGATATAGCAGAAAAACCTATGAATTAAAAAAATATATATATACTAGTTTTCCATTCAGTGAAGATTTGCCTCCTTAGAACTCAATTATCACGAAAAGTTAAAATTATTGTTTGTATAAGAACCATTATTCACAATTCCATAAGTTTGGAATGAATGTCTTCATTCATAAAATAATAATAACACACTAAAATCAAAACAAAAAAAAGAAAAGACTAGACATCTCCTGACAAACTGGAAAAAAATGTCTAGATAACCTGACAAAACAAATAATCTCCTCTCTAAGTCTGGACATCTACAGTTTTCAGTTAGGTACTTTTTTTATAGGACATAATATCATTATAGTATGAAATGTTACAAAAGGGAGATATCTCATGTAACGATCCTCGATTTCTGCTAACCTGAAGTCGCTATCATCATCATAATATGCTCTCTTATGCGGAAATAATCATTTAAAAATATCTTCATTAAACAATGTCATGGACATACATGTTTTCAAAGAAAGATCGTAAAGCGATGCAAACGAAATATTAAAATAAAACAAAGTAAATATTGAAAATAAATATGTCCTATACTAACCCTATGGTCTAATAATTTAAATACCATTATCCTATGCATGTGTCATGCTCTTTACTTGCGATGTCGTCGTCAGCCGTACAGGGGTGCCTTGACTTTACTGAAAAATAGAAGTAGCACACGGCTTGAGTATTTTAAATATTTACACACAATATGCATGAGGTCCCTATTGTGTTCTGGGTAACATGCATGCATTGGCTTTCATACGTCCATCATCATTTAGGGTTGTGTCTTAGAAAACTCTTCGTCATAATGCATCATGACATTTAGTACATGCACATCATCTTAACGTGGAATATCATGATATTAAGTCATCTCATCATCATGTCATCATATCGTCATGCCATCATATAACATCTCCATATCATATAAAATCATTACATCATCATAACATCAGCACATCATCATATCATCATACAACATCATAACATCAGCACATCATCATATAACATCATCATATCATCATACAACATCATAACATCATCACATCATCATATTATCATATTATCATATTACATAAAGCATAAATGACACGTGCAAGGGTCACTGGGCACGTGTCGTCATACATAAGGCAAGTCTTCCAACCGAGCCGATAGTGGCCACTGGGGCCTTTGCCTTATGTATGACGACACGTGCCCAGTGGCCCTTGTACGTGTCATTTATGCTTTATGTTATATGATGATGTGATGATGTTATATGATGATGTGATGATGTAATGATATTATATGATGACATGACGATGTTATATGATGATATGACGATGTTATATGATGATGTGATGATGTGATGATGTTGATGATATGATGATGATGATATGATAACGAAGATGCATGATAACATGATGATGTAAGATACATGATGATGATATGACTTAATATGATAATATTTCATATTAAGATGATGTGCATGTACGAGATGCCATGATGCATTATGATGGAGTTTCTGAGACACAATCCGAAATGATGTTAATGATGATGAATGTACGAAGGCTAATGTATGCATGTTACCTAGGGTAATATGTGAATGATGTATAGGGTTGTGTCATAAGAATAAATTAAGATAAAAACTATAGAGACCTCATGCATATTGTGCGTTCATATACATTGGATTACTTCCCCATTTATGATGATGAGTACGGACGCGTACACTATGATGATGATGATCATGCCTTGCATGATATTTGAGGGTTTGTTGACCTCCGAACGTCTGGCTACGGACAACTAGCCTGACTATGATGGGTCGGTCTAGGGGGGTGCGAACCACCTGGGACTCATGCTCGCACGTGTGGGTTGTGTGTAGGGAAGTACTACACATCCAATTTTGTCCGGACTGGAGGCCATCTCTACGATGGCTTTAACGATAGGTCCCTTATCATGAGTTGCATGTGTTTGCATTCCCTGACCCCAAAGTGGATTCACTTACTGAGTATTTCTTAAAATACTCAAGTCATGTGCTACTTCTATTTTTCAGGTAAAAGCAAGCCACCCTTATACGGCTAACGACAGCATCGCAAGTAAAGACCATGACACATGCATAGGATAATGGTATTTAAATTATTAGACTACATATTAGTATAGGGCATATTTATTTTCAATATTTACTTTATTTTATTTAATATTTCATTTGCATCGCTTTAAGATCTTTCTTTGAAAACATGTAAGTCCATGACATTGTTTAATGAAGATGTTTTTAAATGATTATTTATGCATAAGAGAGCATATTATGATGATGGTAGCGACTTTAGGTTAGCAGAAATCTAGGGTCGTTACATCTCATCCATTGACGTGACAATAAATTAATTGAACTAAATAGAAATAATAATAATAAATAATTTAATTATTTTTTAAAAAACTTTAATCGGATGTAAGAACATACAAACTCTCATTGCTAAAAGGGGAACCATATTCATACCAATAAAAGTCTAAAAAGAAGGATGACATCAACCAATGGGCATTGCATTCATTCAAAATATTCCACATAACAGATCTATAATGTGAAGACATGGTCTGCCAGCTATAATAGAAACTTGTGCGACATTTGATGTCCTAGGTAGGTGATGTAAACAATTTAAATTCCACTACTACTTATTTGAACCTAAGGGCATTTACCATATCATCATCCCAATCCTTATTCCTTTGGGGAAGTTCAACCCTAAGACCTTGCTCAACTTTTTTTTATGACTTGAAAACTCAAGAAAACAATATCAACAACTTAACTTATACCAAAACCGTAGAAATTCTCAAAACAAATTTGAGAGACATTAATCCATTGAGAATGCAATGAAAAATGAAAACCCCTCATTCAAAACCAATATTACAACTAACACTTCCAAAGGATTCTCCAAGTGATTAGATGTTGAAACTATACCATGATTCCCAATTAGCTTGAATATTATTTCGACTAGTTGAAGAAATATTGGAACTCATTCGCCGGTTATCTTCGATTCAAAGTCTCCTTCTTCAGGTCCTGGTCCATCCAAGTTTGAAAACATGTAGTTTGATCTGTCGAAGGATATTTGTATGATTCCATTAAATAAGGGAAGTAGTTGACCTCCCTAAATTATCTTGTTAGATTTATTTAGATTTAGTTACCTAGTATCTTTGGATTATTGTTTAGAATTGCTTACCTAGTACTTATGGGTTATTATTTAGATATCTAAGGTATTTAGATTATTTAGATCATCAGTGATTTAGATTTAGTTAGCCTTTCTCCCTTATAAAAAGGGCATGTAATTCTCTAAAAATTAAAATAAGAAAAAACAACGGTCTAATTTAGACTTACAACATGATCATCCATCCATTACATCCTCACTTCCTTTGTGGTAGCAAAAGGAGGTGTGGTCGGATGCAAAGGGAACCATTTTACGGAGAAATTGAGGGATCTAAAAGGGGTGTTGAAATCTTGAAACAACAAGGTTTTCGGAGATTTGAGGATCAAAAGGCAAGAGTTGTTGCCTATAAGTCTGAGATAGGCTTGAAAAAGGAGTAGGGTTAAGACCTTAGGGAGGAGTGACTTTCAATAGGTCAAGTTTGTCGAACTAGTTAAAAGGGAGATGGTGAGTTGGAGACAAAAAGCTAAGGTGAACTGGGCTAAGGATGGGGAATAATACTGCCTGCTTTCATAAAGTGGGTGGGAGACAAAATAAGAACTTCTTTGGCCCTTTGGAAAACGTTTTATGAGTATCTTTGCGAGGGGATAAAGAGATTGAGGAGGAGAACCTCTCTTTTAATTCTTCCCTTTATGCCTCGTGGGCTGGTCCTAAGTCATTTTTAGAGGGGTTGGATTGGTGCTCATGGATAAAGCGGAGTTGGATGCCACTCACCTTGGAAGAAATCAAAAAGTGGTTTTTCAGGTTCATTAGGAACAAAGAAAGCTCCCAAATGCTTTTTCGACGACCTTTTTCCAAGATGATTGGGATTGCATCAAGGGAGACCTTCGAAAGGTTTTTGTGAGTTTCCTGAGAGCGGCGTCCTGGATAGTTTCATTATGAAACTTGTGTGCCTTATACCCAAGAAGGATAGAGCTGTCATGGTGAAGGACACCCGACCTATTAACCTTGTAACTAGTGTTTGCAGAATTTCTTGCAAAGGCGTTGGCCTTTCAACTTAGAAAAGATCTTCCCTCAATGATTGCAAAGACGTAGCAGGTTTATGGCAGGTAAACAAATCCACAACTAGTGTTTTTAAAGCTCAAGGCACAATTAAGTGTAATAGCTTTATTGGGTTTAAGCACAAGGCTCAATAAAAAAAGTGCGAGCTTTTATTTTTTGTGAGGCACACTATATATAAAAAAGTACATAAAGAAGAGAAAGCATAGTTAAAGTGGGAGTATTAAAAAAAAAAAGGCAAAATGAAAACTAAACATAAAGATTTTTGCATTTAAGGTTGGTAAAATTTATTTATTAATTAATAAAAATAAGAAGAGGCCCCAGTTTTTGGCCCTTAGGGCTTCACAGAAGAAGGCATGTGCCTTCTTCTGTGCGCCAAGGAAAGCTCCTTAAAAAACTATCCTCAACCAAGCTCTTATTGCCAATTAATTTATCAAGGGTTATAGAATCCACTATAAGGAAGGGATCCTTTTTAAATTTGACTTCGAGAAAGCATATGACGAAGTGCACTGGAATTTCTTCAAATGAATTCTTGTAAAGAATGGGTTTGGGTTTAAATGGACATCATAGATTTGGGGGGGGGGGGTCTTCGGGGTTCGGGGGGTATTTTTTTCTTGTCAAGAGGCCTTAGGCAAGGGGCCCACTCTCTCCTTCTCTTTTCTTATTGGTTGTGAATGCCTTAGGTAGAATGTTTACAAGATGCGTTGAGTAGAATATCATTGAAGGGATCATTATTAAGAGGGATAATTTGTCTCTTTCTCATATTCAGTTACAATATGATTTTTTTTTTCTGTTTTGTTA
This sequence comes from Cucurbita ficifolia, assembly GCA_033971965.1. Taxonomy (NCBI): domain Eukaryota; kingdom Viridiplantae; phylum Streptophyta; class Magnoliopsida; order Cucurbitales; family Cucurbitaceae; genus Cucurbita; species Cucurbita ficifolia. Next base: position 6,137,847 of record CM066974.1, read on the forward strand.
ATGAGGACTCCTTCATCAAGGAGCTTAAGATTAATAAAGGCAAGTGTCAACTATTGAATCAGAATTAAGATACTATTAGGCTGAATAGATGGGTTGCTTTGGAAAGGTGAGGTTGGTTTTTTCATTCGTCTTACTTAAAAACTACCTTTGGGTCTACTCTAGAAACCATTCATTTTGGTATTCGATAGTGAGCAATATTTGTAGGAGGCTAACATCGTGGAAGAAGAGTTTCTTTTTGAGAGGAGGCAGACTTACTCTCATTCAGTCAATGTCGAGGGGTGTCCAAGATTTTTTTTTCTTCTTTTTTTAACAAGAAACGAAATTTTTCATCGAACAGATGAAAAGAGACTAATGCTCAAAAGATATAAACTCTACGAGGGAGTAAACAAAAAGAAGAATAACAAAACATGACAAAACAAGTACAAAAGAAACATAAATGCATCCAATTCAAATTAATATCCAAGAAAATCCAGCAAAGTACTTGGATAGAGAGCATGATGAGAGGCTATAAAATTTTCAAAATCAAAACAGTCAACTATGGAAGAAATTTGTTTCAAATTTGGGTATCCAAAGCTATGACTTCCCTTTCAAGGATTCTTGTGCCTATGAGTAAATCCTTGGAGATGATCATGAAGGATTTCCTTTAGGAAGAGATTGAGGAAAGGGAAGGGAGAAAGCCACATGTAATCAAGTGAGGGATTTGGACACAGGGAATTTAAGGGCCCGCTGGCTAAATGGCTTTAGCATATTGTGAGATCCCACATCGGTTGGAGAGGGGAACGAAGCATTAATTATAAGGGTGTGGAAACCTCTCCCATATAGACACGTTTTAGAACCTTAAGGGGAAGCCCGAAAAGGAAAGCCCAAAGAGAACAATATATGCTAGTGGTGGGCTTGGACTGTTACACATATCCTTCTTGAGTCTGACTCCTTTTGGCAAAAAGTAACTATGAGAAAATAAGGGTTGCTCTCTTTCAAATAGATTGGAGGGGCTAAAAGCACTTCCAAGAACCTTTTGAAAGGTATAGCTGAGGGCATTTAGTTGTTTCCTCAGTTTGTCCAATGTTCAAGGGGAGATTAGAGAGAATTTTTTTTAGAGTGGTTTGGGAATAAATCTCTCTCGGCTCTTTTGTCCCTTGTTTGTATCATTTGTCCTCAATGAGGAACCACTCGGTGATGCAAGTGTTGTCTAATTCTTTGTCCTCTTCATTGCCCATTTTGGGGCTCTAGTGTTCCTTGTTCAATAGAGCATGTCAAATGTTATTGCCTTCCTCTCGTTGATTGGGGAGTTTTGTTGTAGTCCATGGAGAAAGGATGTCTGTATTTGGAGTCCATACTCTTCTTATAGCTTTTGATTCAAATCTTTCTTTATCTACCTAGTCAATCTTCCTGCCATGAATAGTGTCAATGCCATGTTGTGGGAGATGAAAATTCTAAAGAAGGTTAAGTTTTTTTCATGGTATATTCTCCACGAAAAGGTTAACATCCAGGATAGAAGATCTCACAATTTCATTGAGTTATTGTGTTGTATTCTTTGTAGTCGACTTGGTTGAGGACCTTCATATACTTTGGAGCTGTAATTAGCCCATGAAACTTTGAGTTGCTTCTTTGAGGAGTGACCTCAGTCTAGCTTGGCATAGGGGTTGCAGAGAGATGATCAAGGAGTTTCTTCTTCATCCTCCTTTTCATGAGGGACATAGGTTTTCGTAGTTTCGAGTGTAAGTTGTGGGCTCCTTTTTTTTTTTTTTGTATACCCTTTTATTCTCTTTTTTTTTTTTTCTCTCAATGAAATTCAATTATTCATAACAAATACACCAAAAAAACAGAACTCATTCCCATAAAGCAAATGTAAACTAAAAAAAAAAATTACTAACAATAGGTATAAAATCATATGCTAGAAAGGCTCCACTCGCCACACGTTAGAAGACTAGAATACTAACCAATTTCCTGTAACTCAGGTTTGTTTATGAAACTGTATGCCTAGGAGAATCGTGTTCAATTGCACTACTGCAAAGCCACTTCAACAAAATTTCTTTAAAAAGGCATGCACCATGCCAGTGAATATGTTTCTTCCGCTCCCTAGCAAAATTCATTATCCTCTAATGCACAAATTCATAAGTTTTCGACCTCTTTGGTAAGCTTACCCATTTACAAAATCATTTCTACCCTATTCGGCAATAAGCCCTTCCAACGCTCTATACCCTTTTCGCATATTTTCAAGAATTCCTTACCAACTAAGCAGAAAACCCAACTTCGTGCCCATGCGGATATAAGGAAACCGGGGAAATTTTTTTGAGAAAAGCAAGGAACACGAAAGCATTAGTTTTCGATCTTTACCTATGCATTTTTCACCCCTGCCACGAAGCTCATTGGCCCCCTGATTCCTTCATCCCAAGATAAGCTTTCAGAATCCGTGAATCCTACCCTGCCGAATAGTAGAACGATTCCATTAGCGAGAACAAGGGGAGGCAGACAGAAACTCAAAAACCAACACGAGAAGGCGACGAGAAGTTCAAAAAACTAAGGGATTATAGAAAAACTTACACATACAATACCGCGAGTGTGAGAGCAAGTTGCTAATGGAGAGCTTGAATCGGCGAGAGAGAGAGGGGGAGATTGAGAGGAAGAACAAGAAGGAGCATGAATTTGAGGGGTGGTGCAGTATCGCTGTTGTGCCCTAGGGAGGGGGTTCGACGGAAGCTGGCATGCGACCGTGCAAACAGATTTATGAGAGATTTGGGCAAACACAAACACTGAGAGACTGTTTGAGAAAAATGTGAAACGTGCTCAAATGTGACTTCCAGATTCCAACTCTCTCTCTCTCTCTCTCTCTCTCTCTCTCTCTCTCTATATATATATATATATATATATATATCATTAATTTTTTCTTTCATTTTTCAAAATAAAAAATTTGATTCCCCAACTTTAGTATTTTTTTTTTTAATTTATTGATGAACTAAAATAAAATTAAAAAAATTAGACCACTTTATATAATTTATCCATTAATTTAGAAATTTATTAGACGTAAAATATATAAAATAAATCTAAAATTCAAAGTATAATTTAACATTATTATTTTTATAGAATCATTTAATTGTTTTAGATAATTTAAAATCTTCAAATCTATTATAAAAGTTTAAATTAAATTATAAAAATAAAATCATTAATTTTAAATACCCATGTATTTGATATTGTAATTACCTAAAATAATAATTAAAAAATATATGAAATTTCAAGTATTCTCACTTTAAGAAATTTCTAATACATTTAATAAATAAATAAAAATATTTGGTGCGCTATTAGTCATAAAAACATTAATTCTAAATTTAATATATTAATTAAATTTTAAAATTTGTGAAAACTTGAACCAATTCAACACAATTAAAAATTAAACGAAAATATACTTTCTTTTTTTTCAAACTAAAACCCTTCACGTTTTAAAAATAGAAGTTCCATATTTTATGACCATTGTTAGCCACCGGAATGGGCCCTATCACAATAATATTTTTTTTAGTGGGACGATAACTCTGAAAAGACAGATTGCCCATCTTTTCTTTAATCTCGGGAGAAGTACGATCGGGGGGGCTAATTCAAACCCTTCGGGTAAAATAAGAACAGCCCCCACATTCAAACCGCCACTTTTCTCATTCGCAAGAACTTGTTTCAGTTGCATATCATAAGGAATTCGAACAACTGCTTCAAATACAGTATCAGGAAGTACCGCTTGTGGAACCTCGATATCCACGGGCTTATTAGCTAAATGGCAGTTGGCGCAGACAATACGGCCGGTTGCTTCTCGTGTATAAATATAAAATTTTGTAACCATTCAAGAATAAAATGAAGCATTCTACTTTAACGTGCACGAATTGCAACTTGAGTTTATCTCCCACAACCCCATTTTCACGATTTAGGTTACTCCCATTTCGTCCGCTGCTACTACAAGAATCGCTTTTGTTTTCTTTTCCTCTGGCTACTAAGATCTTTCAAGTTGTCCCTTGCCTGCCATAGATCCAACAACAGTTTGAAAGGTTGACCTATTCGGGAGTCTCCAAATCTACACTTACTTTCAACTCCTCGAAGCATCATTTTTTTTTTCACATCTTTAAAGTTCATATTGCGTGATTGAGATGTCTCGATTCATATCGCTAAATCTCTAAATATCAATCAATGTGTCATAAGATCCATCGCTTAGTCTCCTAAAAGTATCTTAAAAAGGTCCTAAAAGTATCTTTAAAAAGGTTGAATGAATGAGTGTTTGAACTTAGTTCATGGTATCAAGTGTCGCACAATTTGAATGCATACTGCTTAATCCCTATGTGATGTAGGCGCATATGGGTAGGAATGCAACTTAGTTGAGCAAGCAAATTGCAGTAACCAACTTCATTGGCACTGAATTCTTCAACCCACAGATTTCTTCAGAAATCGAAAACTTCACGAAAATAAATATACATCTCACTAAGATTTACAGTAACCATATCTCATCATTTAGAAGTAATCTAGACGAGTTGCATAAGTTAGCAGGGGAGCTGTCTCTTAGCTATGTTCTTGAGCTCTAACATATCAAAAATTGACTAACATTTCAAGACTCCCAAGCTTTGAGTTGAGTTTCCAAAACTATTCCATTACTAGCCAGCCAGGTTTGATGAGAATATCTTGTTTGAAGTTGCGGCCAGTCACCGATGTCGACTCGCCCTGACGACGGTAGCACTGCATAAGAAAAGAAATGCAAAACAGTGAAGCTCTTATCATAACCAAGAATACAACAGACTAGACTACTCTATGGCTCGTTTAATAATCTTAAAGTTTCTGGTTTCTTATTTCCTCTTATTTAATAAAGAACAATGGAGCTACAAAATGATAAAACAACACTTGTGTTTCAGAAGAAACTGAAAAGAAAAACACAAACAAGAAACTTGATTGTGTTGTTCCCAAAATTTCTATACAGTTCTGGAAATGTTTATGAAAAAGGAGAATCATGAAATAAGAACAGTTACCAAACGCGTCTGTTTCTCAAAGATCGGTGAAAAGAAATAGGAAGCCAGATACATAAGTCACGAAGGGGAGTTAATAGTTTCACTAATTTGATCTTATAACATCTATCCAAAGGAGTATGCTCCTCAATCCTCCTCCATCCCGAAACCATCAGGGGAAGTAGAGGACGCGAAATCATTTGGAGTGGTTCTACTGATAAACGTCATAAAAGTTGAAACGTGAGCGAGGACTATGCTAATAACATAGCAACCTTTTACTTAGCGACTAAAACATGAAATACTCGTGATCATTTTAAATTTACGGGAAATAAATATGATATAAACTTCTAAGGGGTGCAGAAGTGCCATGTTACCAACCTTGTAACAGACAATTGTGTCATCGGGGTACATTGCGAACAATTTAGTTCCAAGGCGTGCATGACAAGAATCACAGAGGCTCTCATCATTGATCTGAACATGCCTTGATCTTTCCTCCAATCTGGCCAACCTCGCCTCAAGGTCTAGAGCACGGGAGGTACTATGTAAAATCTGGAAAAAGTAAGAAGTAGTTAAAGCTTCTGCAGTTGGTCTACTCAGTTAAATCAATTCGGGTTTGAGGACTTGAGGACTTGAGGACGGATGCATAATAGCAGGAGGAGAGGAATGGACGACTGCTGCTTCAGCCTCCTCTTCGGTGCCTTAATAGCGCTAAAAGCTCCACAACGACACCACTAAAAAAACTAATTTCACCAGAAATATTCCCCAGTAGTTAACACATGTTCACACATTTTCCAAAATCTATATAATCAATGCATAGTTGTAGGAACTATCACCAAAAGAGAAACGTTCTTGTTTTCTTTTTTTACTTCAGTAAAAGCTGTGGGGAGGGAGAGGAGGAGAAAGAGAATGAGAGAACCTGTCCTTGACGGTGATGATGAACTCGAGCTCTCAACACTTTTAATATTGTTTCTGAAGCAATTTGAAGCGGCATATCTGGTGATAAAGTCTGCACTTGAAACCAAATATTGATAAGAACATAAAGGGTACAAATATTTACAAACAATCAGAAGAGGAACAGAAAAGGAAATCTAACGTAGTTTCGGTTTCTTCTCTATGGATTTTTGAAATTATTCTCCTTTCGTTTGGAGAGCTTTTCTGTAATTTTCTTTAGGTGGATTCCTTAACTGACATTTTTTGTTTTCTTTTTTAAATCAAGGAAGTTGATGTTTATATATGCAGGAATAGGTGCATGCTTGAAGGATGCAGTATTTGATACCTCTAAGACTCGCAAAGGATCCAAAAATTCTCCATGGTTGTGGAGAAGACGAACAGCAGCTTTAAACATAGGCTCCTTACCATTTTGAGGATCCAAATACATATCCAGTAACCTATAGTTGTCATGTCGTAAGCACAAATAAATTTTTTAAAAAATGCACTGCGGTCTTAAACGTATCATTGAAAATGAAGTGTTTAAGGCACGTAAAACATAGAGAACAAAGATAAGCACACAGAGGAAGAAAATTAACTGCATGTAGGCATCTGATCTGCCAATTTCAGCACAGTACTGCTCAGCAGCTTCACTGTCTTCAAGTTTCCTGACATATCAAATAATATTCTGTGAGTAATTGAATATCATGTTCATGTAAATGTATATTTAAAGTGTTGAATAATGCTGCAGGTGTTTGTACATTATAAATTCACATGAGAAGATATTCAAAGTCCAACACATGGCAGCTAACCAGGCAACTTATCTAAGTGAGACAATTATTCCAATGCCCAACGAAACCCAAAATCTACAGCTAAGTTTCTGGATTAGCGATTCATATTTAGCATCTTTTGTAACTTATGAACTGTTTAGAGTCTCATATGAAACTTACAAGGCTAGAATCCGGAGGACCAATGCCTCTTGCCCTAGTTTCCGGTATAGAATAGCCTGTCCAGTGAAACAGGGAAAAAACGATTAAAAAGAAACACACACCATGTAAATAAATGCCAGCCAGACATGACCTTAAATAAAAGGCAAATCTGGCGTATAACAGGGCGTACTATGTCATCATGCGTAAAGAATTGAGGCACGCATGTGTAAAAAAGGAATTGATTGAAAACCTCAGATAAAAGATTTGTATAAAGGATAACCAATAAAAATAGTATCCACACAACCTTTTCCAACCATAATTCTGATCCTTCAATCAAGTCTAGAACCTCTTCTGGATCATACAAATCTGAAGACTGTAAAAAGATCTGTAACCTTTCTCGGATTGGCTGTTCAAACATTGAGTCAATTCTCTGATCAGAAATTTTTGTGTCTGATGATGAATCATGGTTTTGAGTACTTTCGACATCAACTGCTGATTTGGCTAATGAGAGAGCATATAGTGAGTGGAAGTGAGGGTCACAAGACTCTTTCTCTTCGATCAACCACTGAATATACCTAAAAAGATGTGGATGTCAACCAGAAAAGACTTTTATAAGAAACAAAATACAAAAACTAAGAAAAAAGAATATGTGTGTGTGTGTATGTGTATGCATATGAATGTATGTATATTTTGATGAGACGCAGAGAATATATTTATCAAAAGAGAAGAATCCAGCCTAAAGACATTAGGGATCCCTAAGTCTAATTCGGAGAATTGACAAGGAAAGACCTTCAATCTAAGTGGATGAGTAATCACTGTATATTACAAAACGAATTGTGTAAGGCACCCTAAGAAAAAAAAAATATTTATAGCTCAAATTGGAGTTTGTTAAGCATGATTAGGCCTAGTTACCAGGAGAAAGAAAGAAGAAAAAAGGGAAGTAAAATGAAGTCAATTTAAGACGCACCTTTGAAGAATTTCTACCTTCTTGGGATCAATAGCCCTTATTATGTCATCTGAAATATAGGGGAAAAGGGTTGCATTAACGTAAATGTATGTTTGGAGGGATGGGGGAATCAAAGTTACAATGGCGTAGAATAAAGATGATATAATAGACTTGAAAATTATAATAATATCAAGAGTTAAAGGAAATAAATGAATAGAAAAGCATAAAAATTCAATTATACAAATGAATGACCATTAAAAGAAAGAGTAGTCTCAGCAGGTGGGGAACTGACTTAAGGATGTTCTCTCTCTTGGCACTCTCATTCCTACGTCTAATGAATACAAATCCATTTTGGGTGATGCTCCACCTTTCTTATATTTCAATAAGAAAATGAATGACCGACCTCTTTTCTCTTTTAGTTGGGGAGGTTGATTTTTTTTGTATACCCTTCACATTCTTTCATGTTTTCTCAATGAAAGTATGGCTATTCATAATATCAATACAAAAAAGAAAAAATGTGGCTGCTTCAACTGGAGTCTGGATAAGGCTACCTGCTCTATCTCCTGAACTTCTTAAGAGGACTTCCGACTGATTTTCCACCCTGATTTATCCAATCATAGAGTAGGTTTCCTATTTGCTGAAGCTACTAGTTCCCGAGTTCTCGAAGGAAGGTGAAACCTTGAGGGAGTTTGAGTTTGGGCTTCATCTGGGCCTCAGGTTCTGGGACATGGAATTTTCCAGCCAAGGGCTTGCAAAGAACTTCCAATCAAGGAGTCATTTCCCTCAAGAATCTTCCACAGGTGTGCAGACTCCTATTCCGTCAAATTAAAAGCCTTCTAATCCTTTATGAATTATTTCTTGAATGTTAGAAGAATATGAACCACAAAAATTTGTGTTGGTCAAGTGGGTCAAGTAAATTTGAGATGAAGAAGGTTGAGAAAAATTTTGGGAAACCAAATAGTTTTTGTTCCATTTGCTTCTTGAAACGAGTGTGATCTTAATTCGTAGCATATCACTAATAATCACCTCAACTAATCTTATACTGAATTATTGTTCACATCGTCCTTCATCCGTTATTTCTTCTGATTCCATTGTGAATCTGAGAACCATAATTATTTCTTAACCGCTAAAATAAGCATGCCCATGTAAATCTTAATTCAGTGGGCCGGACAATACTAATGTGAAGACTGTCGTGAAGGAGGTGGAGGGAAAATTGAATGTGTCGAGTGATTTATTTCAACAAGCAGCCTATGCTAAGACTCACTCAAACGGATTTTAATTCAATCTCTATAATAATGATTTTTAATATGAGATGGGGTTATTATTGGTTGAAAGTAAATTTTGGGTGGGAAAATCTCCCTCTTTATTCTATATTTTTGCTATTCTTCATTCAATTTTGATATTAAAAATCTTTGGATCTCTCTTTATAATTCCCCCAAAGAAAGAACATAATGTTGAATATCTAGCACAACTAAGAGCTCACCAGATATGAATCGTCATTTCCCCTGACCACATTCTTACTGTTATATTTTTTTAAATTATTCATGATCAGACTACTTAAACTTGCTTTAAAAACCAAAATAATGAAATCAAATATCCAAGAGTATGAACTTTGAAATGCTCGCAGGTACAAGAAATTAACTTTCTGGTTAAAGACAGGGTGGCTGACATGCTTTTAATTGTGCTTATGAATGACAAAAAGTGTTCTGTTCGTGGTTTTTTGAAAACTGGTAGCATTTTGTTAAAGTTTCAAAACGAAGTAAAAAAACACTTTTGACCCGTTAGAACACTAAACTAAAAAAATATATATATAATCAAACGTGATTTGAGAAATTCTAAAAATGGATAACAAGCATTTAAAGCATTTTACTTATTTTATTTCAAAAGTGGTTAGATAATAATTGTTCCACTTAAAGATAAAATTTTCAGTAAGCCAATTATTAACAAATCAAACCAACTAAAACCAATTACTACTAGAAACTACCCACAAAAACAAACTCAAGAAGAACCTACAAAACTATTGCTAATTACACTATATCAAGTATTAAATTGTTCGGTTAATAGATGATTGAAGATTGGTTCACTTACTAGGGGGATAAATCTAAGATAGAGAAAAATATCCAATAAAAATGAAAGGAAAAACATGAGTGACTTCAAGTTTTGCAAAAATACCTGGTGATAATTGAGATGATCTTTTTTCTGATGTCAAAATCTGAGTGGCAAAATGCTGGTTGATGTCTGCAATCTGATAAAAGCATACAGTTAAGATTAGCAAAATATTGCACCACGCCTCAGAATTCCTGGCAATTTTCAAAGTCCACTCAACAGTAAAGTTGGCATATACCCATCCAAGGTGCTGAAGAACCAATGCTTGATCAGACGACTCCTCGAGAATCTTTGATGCCTCTGCAGCAGCCGTTTCCTTACCAGATATATCTACAATATTGTTATCCAGAGTACCTTCATCCATAGAGGAGTCCTTCAAAAGGCGAGAAGGATAATTTCTTCCCAAGATACGCCAAATAGCAAGAGCCTTTGAGCTCATCCCTTTACTTGCATAAAGGAAAGCAAGTGTACGCAAATGTCCAGAGTCCTCTAATAAAGATTCCAACTCCTCCTGCACCGCCGATTGAAGTTGTCTGTTTTACAGTGCATAGGACCACTAAGGTTCTGCAATTACCACATCCTAACCATATCTATCTTGAGGCCATAATTAAACAAATGAAATGTTCAGGGATTAATAAATTAAAATTTTCTAACAGCATTTAGTTTGATGACAACTTTTCGTTTTTAGAAAGGGAAACAATTTCATTGATGAAATAAATGGGGAAGAAAAACTCCCAAAAACACAGAGAGGTGCAGAACAAAAGCTTTCCTCTTGGAGATTAAGGTAGTAAGACTATAATCATAAAAAAGCCATATAATTGTGCATCGGTAAAGAGCATGAAATACAATTAAATCCAAAAAAACCATCAAAATTTAAGAGTCCCTTTAAATTCCCCCATTTCATTCACCAAAGAGTCAAGAAAAAAACTAGAAAAAATCACTGTTTAAAGCCAGCCACAACGTTTTCTTCACACCACGGAAAGGATGGTCCACAAAGATGGAAGCAAAAACATCATATATGTTACCAGGTATAGACATTGACTACCCAAAAGCATCCAGCATGACAAACCAGTAACGAGAAGCAAAAGAGAAGTGGGCAAATAGATGGCACAGATGTTCATCACTAGAAAGGCACATACATATCAAGAAGGTGAAAGGCAAATATAAGGCGTTCTCCTTTGAAGGCGATCAACGGTGTTGATACTCCCATGACAAAGTTCGCATAAGAAGATTTTAATTTTCTTAGGATAAGCGTCCTTCCAAATCACCGAATAAAGGTTGTGAGGAGATGAGTCTTTAGAATGTATTAAATCCTACATCAATGATCGTACTGTGAATGATTTTGGAGGCTCCAGAGGCTAAAACCACGAATCATCAATATTCCTTAATTAAGGAGAGAAAATAAGAGCACACACTCAGCAGCTTCATTGTCGTTAAGGTTTCGACAAAGACCCAAATTACAAGCACTATGTTTGGCATTCCAAATTTGTGCAACAGAATCTTTTGGCCTAGTAGTTAATCAAAACAAGCGTGGATAGGCTGTAGTGAGGATGCCACAACTAAACCAAGAATCATGCCAAAAGGACGTATGAAGACCATTATTGATAGTCCTTTGCAAACGATGTGCAATTAGGTCAATGGTAGTTAAAGTAATGCTTCGATATAACCCAAATGGATGGATGTTCGGGATGACCTGATGATATGAACGACAAATGGGTCCTTTCTCGATAAGCATGACCGAGCGAGCTATGATGGCCGATGACATCCTGAGACTTGGGATGGCATTGTGACATGAAGACCATGTTAATTGGAAACCAAGATGAGAATATGAGATGTGACGTTGCACATGAGAGACCTAGGCCCCAAGTAGAGGCAAGGTCAAGCCAGATGACTTGGCCTGATGCAGAGGCAAGTCGGTTGGGTCGCAGAAGATTGAACATGCACGCACAGGCAGCGTGTGTGGCTGAACAAGCTTGGATTCCGCACAAGTTGTGTTTGGTTGGCAAAGCTAAACCTCGCCTAAGGTCCGACGAAGCCACAAAGGCGGGCAAAAAATGAATATAGGGCTTTAGTTTCCCTTGAGGTTTGTTGTGAGATCACAACACCACATGGTTGAAAATGTATGACTATGACACACAGCAGTGAGGCCGTATTGGCACTATAGCGGCAGATGGAGCATGTGATTAGTGGTCTTCTTATATCTCCCACAACACACAACACTCATCAATGTATCTAAAAAATTTCTCAAAACGGATAGGAAGAGGGAGGTTTTGAATTGTAATCCAACCTCCATAGGTGCTCATTGTCTAATCACTAGAATAGTTTTGGGGTGTCATTGGACAAAACTCAAGCTTAAGTTTACCAAATGAGGTCCATTCAGCATGGGTGCACAGCTGTTAGGCCATATTGACGCTATAGCAGCAGATGATGTCTTTATTATCTGGGAAAGGGATTATGAAGAGTCGATTGACCATATTCTGTAAGGAGGCTTTGATGTCGATACATGAGTCATGTGAATGGAGGCGTCAGACAATAATTACCTCCTTCCAAAATGATAGGTAAAGGTTGTTGATTAGGTTGAAGGTGTGCCCCAGTTGTGGCTAGGGATTCGTGTTTTCTTGGGGCCTTGATTATGTTAATGGTCAAAAGGAGCATTTTCTAGGGGTCAAAAACGGTTTTTTACCACTCTTTACTTTTCATCCAATCATCTAAAAGTTTTTTTTTTTTCTTTTGTAAGAAACAATTTCATTGATGTATGAAATTGGAAAATGAAAAGCCCAATCAAAAGGAGTAACAATCAACTAAAAAAATTCATATTTCCTATTAAAACAAAATGTAGGATGGTGAAGGATCAGGAGGCGGTGAGTGCCGAGAAGCTGTAGGCAATAGTTGGTTCTCCTTTTTTTTTTTTTTTAGTTAAGAGGGGAAAATAGTGCAAGGTTAAGTAACATGTTATGGAAAGGTGTCTCTTGCAAATAAGAGGTGTGGAACTAGAACTATCCATAAAATAATTGATGGAATAACCAACTTGCCAATTAGCAAAACCTTTTCCTTGTGTCCATGTTCACGCAGTAAAATAAAATAACACAGCATACAGAAAATGTCTTCTTCAATATGACATGCATAACATAATGAGTAAAAATATGGAGAAACATATGTACAAATTACTATTGAAAAGTAAACACAATAAAAGAGAACTGCATACCACAACGCAACTGTTTGCCGAACATGCCAGTTCTTCCATCTTGTCAATAGAATTTAAAGTTCTATATAGGCACATTAAAAGAGTGTCAACTCCCTCTCTAACGGCTGATGTCAATTCTTTTTGGCGGGAAGCCTCGAAGTACCTACATTGACAGATATAGATATTAACTTTTTTAATATTAAAAAAAAGAAGAGGAAGAAGAAGAAGAAGAAAAACTTATCACTGAATTTGCGAGAAGTAATGGCCACGTTATATTGACAAAAGGAGATATTGCTACTTAACATGGAGGCGAACATCTCGATAATTATTTAGAAGTGAACTACAGCAATGACATTTTAAGCTTTTTTTCTTCATAATTTTTTTACAAGACAGTAACTTTATATCAATGAAAAGGATCGAAAAAAGGAAACATATGGTCCTCAACAAAGGCTACTAACTACAAGTAACAAGAAACCCAATCTCATAATTCCTTCAGAAAGAAGAAAATACTATATGTATACATATGTATGTCTGTATACATGATAAGAAACAAAACGTATCATTGGAAAACAAAGGGAATACTGCCTAAATGGCCAGCGGAAAGAGGAAACACTCTGCCTGGGAGGTTAGAAAAATCTTCTCCAGTCCATGTTAATCAAAAAGTTGCTCTAATTACGAGAGAGACATTCCAATTTCAGGCCATATTCTGTACATTTGGCCAGAGATCATTAAAACACTTTTCTTATATGGAAAAACTATGAAAGGATATAAAAGGGCATGCAAAAAACTAGCATTAGCTAATTGAATAGAAAGATGATGCGCATGTCAAGGTGTTATATTTTCACCAGCAACCGTCCATGTTCATGTTCTCTTTTTCCTAGAACCAAATTTGTAATCAAAATAAGACGATATTAGCATTCTTCTAATTGTACTTCCACTGCCCCCTTGATCATGGCCACTGAACCTACCTTCAAAATATTTTCAACAGTTCTTGCAGTTTCTGTCATTGTATTCTTAATTAACCCTAATATAAACCTATAATCATATGGGGAAATGCTGCGAGAACCTATTATCATTCATTGGGCTGAAAAGAAATAGGAAGATCTTTCTTCGAGTTAAACATAGAAATATAGAAAGAAGAAGACTAAATGAATTGCGAAAACAAACTTTTGACCCAGAAATAGCACAATCCTCATCACATTTTGCTCCAAAAAGAAAGGAAACTAAAGACAGAAAAAGTCCACACTAATAAAAATATGTAAAAGAGAATCTTAACTAAAAAATCAATAAATAAAATACAAATACCTGACAATATGTTTTACGGCTGACTCCAACAAATCTGACCTACTTGGTGGATTCAAGAGAAAATCCTCATTTACAGCAGTTTCTACTCCTACTTTTTTAAGAAATGTGGCTCTTTGAATGGCAAGCAAGCCATCGTCTATAACATCTTCAAAAGGAGCAGGGGGAGGATGCATTGCCCAATACCGATTTCTGGGAATCTGAGAATTAAAAATTTAAACATTAAAACTACAATATTGAAACGGTGAATTTTTTTTTTTTAGAGAAAAGACACCAATTAATAATTTGAAACTAATTTGATCTCTCAAGTTGTACATCTAGAAATAAAATGGACAACCAAAATTTTTCCCTTTAGAATACAAGGTAACAAAAGAATTAACAGAATCTACAAATTAAATATTTTTATGGCATTGATGAAAGTTTTGCTTCTTAGAAAAACACATACAAAGAGTAAGCATTCTCAGACCAGCCACATGTAAAACTTTATCCCAACCATTGTCAGCATCTTCATTTTTCTCTTTCAAATTCTCTAGTTTCTTTTCAAGTAGCCCAATATAAAAGTTAAGCCGCAGAACTTTTTCTCAATGAGATTTTTTTTTTTTTTTTAATGTTTTTTGTAAGCAGCGATTTCATTGATGTGTAATGAAATTATAAAAGGGGCAGACAGAATCAAGTTATTGGCCAATAGACATGATGCAAGGAAAGTAATAATTAACATAAAGAGGAAGTACCAGCAGGGACCAACGATTTGGGTCCTTCATCACAAATGGAAATATTTCAGAAGGCTGCATTGTCTCAGATTGCAAAAAGTGATTTACAGCTTCCTCAAATTGCAAGTCAAAAAGCAAGAGAAATCCAATTTGAGCATGAACAAAGTATAGCATATCCTTGGACATTTCACCTGCACACTCTAGGTCCTCAGCCAAAGAGATTGCTTCCTTAAAATTTTTCCTTCTCAGCAAATCTTTAATTTGTTCATCACAAGGCACTTTTTTATAGCACATAACCTGATGATTATCAAGCCAAGCAATAAAAGTTAACACCAACTTTGAATAACAATTTAGAACTAGTTAAGAATCTAGAAACAATTAAATAAGCATCAGTCATGATGCTATATATAGACATTCGTCCATGCCATGCATTTTAGTAGGCGTTGCAATATATTAAAACAGAAAAGAGAATCACATGCCTCACATATATAAAGTTTCTAATAGATCATAATTTATATCAGTTCCATAGCTCCATCTTCAACAATCACTATTTGTACCTCGAGGAATTTGAAAAAGAAAAAAAAAAGGTATAAGCGAGGTTTCAAGACAAATGTTACTCATCTAAATTGTAAATCTTAATCTTCTCATGGTTATAGAAGAGTTTGGCCCAATGATTTATCAGGCCAACCCGATGGTACATCCTGCCTCCATATGATGTGTCCAGTTCCATGTTTTCTCTGGACTAAGTTCCAATGCTATGTATCGGTTGAGTAGAAGAAAACTCATCGCAACCTAGAGGTTTAAATTTTCATTGGCTCCATAAGAAGATTAATGCAAGGAACTAGAAGTGGTGATTTTCAACAAAGGGCTATGAGAAACACTCTAAATCTAATATTTATTTTCCTTAGGCTAGATTGAAGAATTTAAGGTGTTGTCAGCTTTAGTTGTTTTTAAACTACACAAAAAAACTATTTTAGCAGGATTATAATAGGGAACCATCGGTCAATTATTGTGAAGCATAAGATCATAACAATATAACTTCATGGCAGAAAATTTACATTTTAGGAAGGTAAACGGGTAACAACTACCCCTCATAAGTCATTTTCTGAGTAGAAATTTCAAATTAAAAGGTATCCAGTAAGTGTTGGGATGACTGTACCCAGTATCGAAGTTGAACATTAGACAGAACTTAAATGATCAAGGGATGAGGGAATGCATTAGCCAAATGGGTTTCCCATGGAAAAGACCACTAGTGCATTCTATTGTGAGAGATTGGAGTCATAAAAAAATTTAAGCAATTTTTCTAACATGTTTTCTTTTCAGTTCCTTGATCTCTAACAAAACAAGTGCCCCATCCTAAATGTAGACGAAAGATGCTCAAGAAAATCAAACATTTTGCTTGGTCTTTTGCCACAGGTAGTTTGAATTTGGTTATATCAAATCATGTGTTTTTCTAGCCATACATCTTTCCACCAAGTTGGTATGTTTTGTGAAATAAAAATAAGAACATGATAAACCTTTTTAACCATAGCTCTGTTGGAAAGACCTATCAATTAGGCTACTGTAACGACCCAGATCTACCGCTAGCAGATATTGTCCTCTTTGGGCTTTCCCTTTCGGGCTTCCCTTCAAGGCTTTAAAACGCGTCTACTAGGGGAAGGTTTCAACACCCTTATAAAGGGTGATTTGTTCTCCTCCCCAACCAATGTGGGACATCACAATCCACCCCCCTTCGGGACCCAGCATCCTCGCTGGCACTCGTTCCTTTATCCAATCGATGTGGGCCCAGCGTCCTAAATGGCACACCGCCTCGTGTCTACCCCCCTTCGGGGAACAGCGAGAAGGCTGGCACATCGTCCGGTGACTGCCTCTGATACCATTTGTAACGACCCAGATCTACCGCTACCAGATATTGTCCTCTTTGGGCTTCCCCTCAAGGCTTTAAAACGCGTCTACTAGGGGAAGGTTTCCACACCCTTATAAAGGGTGATTTGTTCTCCTCCCCAACCAATGTGGGACATCACAGCTACAATCTCACGGGCATCATAAATAGTACCTAAGCAAGTCAAGACTCAAGATTCATTCGACTCAGCCTAAGCTTAAAGTAAAGGAAAGGCCTCCCCTGTTTGGGCTCTTTCTCGAATCGGAACCTTTATTCACCAATGTTTCAAGGTGATCAGGTTTAGCCTGATTGGTGTCAACTAATGTCACTCAAGCTTGGTCCAAGAGTTCTTAATTCCAGTTCTGCATGGCTAGAAGTTTAAAAACAAAGTTCCAATCTTGCAAGGGATTATGGTAGATTGGCCTAATGAGGCTGTCTAAATGGTAAAGGACTTAGACTAAATGGAAATGGACTTGGACCGAATGGGTTCAAGTCACAGTGGCTACCTAAATAAAATTTAATTACGAATAACCTTAAAAATAAAATGTTAAACAATTGTTTAGTGAGAACAGTCAAAGTGTCTACAACTCCGCATGGGCACACACATATCAAAAATAAATAAATAAACTTTTGGGGAACACATTCTTTTCCATATTTTGTGAGTTATGAGTGGAAAATATCAGAGGTTTTTTGACACTAAATAGAGCGGGAAGAGATGAGGGAACTTATTTTTTAGCTTCAACAAGGTGCCCTGTGTCAAAACTAGCTTGTGTCTAAACCTCCCATTGGATAACTTCCAATCTGAGGGGTTCACTGTCACTCTTCGAATTTTGTGCTATAATACTTTTTGTATTTTTCATCCATAAATGGAAGTTCACTTGTTTTTCCATTTCCCACATTCTTTCTCTAACTTCTCTTTTGCTTTGGCTTTAAGGGGCCGATCTTCACTACCTTTGGCTAGTCCACTACTTTGTCTAGGCAATCGCTTGCCTTGCTTGCCTCTGTTTTGGTCGGTCGTTCATTCAAGATGGAGAAGAAAAATCCTTGGGCTCAACTTTATTAATTGGAACAACAGGAGAATTTTTTCAGGGAAAAAAAGACTCAACTTTTATTTCCACAATATGAAAGAATACAAGGGAACAAAGTCCACAAAAGAGAACAACCCAACATAAAAGGACTCCAATTAAGCAAAATAAGACCTAGCCAATAATTATAGAAGGAATTCGTCACTGACACCCAAAGGGAAACATTGAATCTTACAAGGGACCAAGCATCAAAAGACTCCCTACCAACCCCTTTGAAGATTCTACTATGCCTCTCCCCCCAAATACCTCACAACAAAGCAAGCGTCCCGGCTGCCATAAAAAACTTTATTTCCTTAATACAGAGGAACAACAGGAGCTCTTGTATCTTCAAGGATAGAGAGAACTGCCTGGACAACTTCTTTGATTTTTCATCTTCTTTGGCTCTCACTTGGTGTAAATTTGTAAATATTACACCTACGTTTCCAGCTATAAAACGCCTATCTTCGTGTGCATTTTTTTTTAATTTCCTTACGATAGGAGAGTTTTTCTCCCTCCTTTTCTAATTTCATCTCATCATTGGAATGCTCACCTAAAGTATATATATTCTTTCTCTAATTCTACAAGATCAATCGCACTGCTCAATATTTGTCTGCAAATTGATCTGTTTTATTATGTAAAACACTTATAACATCTATTGATCTAGTGAATTTCTTACCGTGTTGTGTCGCAGGCCTTCACATGAGCAAGACAAAATAAATTTTCTTGGACTTAATAAATGGGCATACCTTGTTAGTGACAGCAACGGCAATAACATCACCACTGCCCTCTTCCTCGTCCGCAACAATGCAAGGCTCAATTCCGTTTCCATTAAAAGTAATAGTTTGAATACAACTACCAGTATTCCTATGATACAACTTCAGCTGCCCACTACTTGCGACAACCACATACGAAGATATCTCAGCAACAGAATTTGGGAGGTCATGAAACACGAGACTCCCACCAACGGGTTGACCGTACGCATTAACAGTGATGCCTACTCTATCCATCAATAGTAGCACTTTCCACTCTTTCTGCAACAATTTAAGGCATGGAGGACTCGATAACTCTGGTAATTTGAATATTAAACTATTCGCTCCTGTAACACATGAAACAAGATAATAGCCACTAGCCGTTCCAACGATTATTGAATCATTGAGCCACACCATTGTCGAAACTCCTTCATTACACTGTAACTCTTTCAAAATTAGAAGGGACTCATTGGCATCACTAATACCTCGCTCGTTTCTACCAGTTCGACGACCTAAAACAACTTCAAATAAAATCAACCTTTTACCAACTAGAGCTGCAAAAACGCAATTACTTTCTTCCTGCGGCCATTCTGATTCCTTGATTTTCAAGCCATTTGTTCGTATTCCACTTCCCAGTCTCTGCAAAAGCCTTTGACGTGGGCTCCCTAATCCAGAATTACTATCCGCCCTCCCATACAAGCTAGAACACTCAGACTCACTACTCCTAATTCGTTTCGTAATCAAAGAAACCCCTTTCAAACCGCCCAACCTCTTTACTGGCACTAAAAGAAGTGAATCAACGATATAGAGAAACCCATCGGAACAAAGTACTAAAACCTTATCAATTCCACGAAGAACATTCAAATAGACAATTGAGGAAACGCTAACCGCAACACTCCTCACAAGTGAAAACCCCTCCGATGAAGAGACAACTCTGGGAGCAGCATCCAAGCCGGTTGTTTCCGAACCGAGTGCGCTAAAACTTGAAGATTTCGGAGTTGCAGAGAATAAGATAAGCGCCCCAGATTTAGTTCCGGCAAAAATTAGGGTCTGGGAATCAGAGAGGGGGGAGAGGGCGAGAGATCTAATTGAAGTACGAAAATGAGTGGATATATCGAACTCCTCACCGAGTGGTTCAAGAACAGCCCTTTCGGGCTTGGCCATTGAGTGGGAGAGAAGCAAATTGATCCTCCAGAATGCTAGCTCAGAAACGGCATTAATGGAAGATGAAGATGGAACGAAGGTAGCTGATCTGAACTGATCGCTTGATCGGAAGTTCAGGCGTTCATTCGTTGGTAAATTGGGCAATATGTCATTTCAACGTTGCCAAAGCCCCCATTTTCCTTTTCTCCTTTCAACGTTCCTTTTCGATGGTAAATTGGGCAATTGAGATTAAAATAACATTATGATATTTGTAATTTAAGATTTTTTCTATTTCTCTATTATTTATGAGACTTTTCTCTGTAAATTTTATAAATATATTACCCCAAGTGTATTTTTTTATATGAAAGTTATTATTATTTAACAAATTCCATAAAAATTAACTTTGAAAGAAGATCTTGTATAATTTTAACTATTTTTTTAATATTTTAATTATCATTCTTTTATTTAAAAAATATATAATTTGTTACTATTAACAAGTTAAAAATTTCGAAAAAACCCGCTATGATTTTGGTTAACTTATTTGATTGAGTCCGAATAAATAAAAACTTTATGGATTGAGTCAGTTTATAGTTATTTATTTTGATTTAATTCAATTTTATAGTTATTTTATTATTTTTTATTATTCAACTCACTCTTAAAAATAAAATTTAACTAATTAAAAGGAAAATATATATTGAAATTAGTGATAAATCTTAATTAAATATTTAAAAATAAAGAAATAAATATTTTACAAACTAATTTTTATTTTTATTAGAAACAAAAATTATTCTTGTATATAGGATTCGAAATAATAGTCCGAATCAACATAACTCAAAAACTTTAGAGTTAGGTTGAGTTCATTATTTAATAGACGGTTTAAATTACAAAAAAATTTGTAGAAGACACCGTGAAGAGATAACCACAATAGGAAGAGAATCGAGCTTGGAAACGCAAAGGAAATTATAGAAAAGATATCGATAATTAAGTAGTTGTTCAAACTAACACTATTAGTATTACATGTGAAATACCTAAAATATCATCGACAAAGGATGATTCTTTTATTTAGGAAGACGTGGTATTAGATGATGGGACACTCAATTTAATGGTGTGACAACTCCATTACGAATTCCTCCCAAATAGGAATGGACAATCCAGAGATCTCGACATTAACAAACTCAGCAGAGTAGTCATAGGTTTTTCTGATGCCTGAATTACCATTCAAGTTTGCGCCCTTGATTATCTCTAAACCAAGGCCACCCATTTTCTCAGGCCTTTCAAAGCCTACAAAGGTCACCTTGTCAATGATCATTTTCTGGCTCAAAGCAAATCCTCCATTTATAACCTGAGATTTGATCAGTAACTTACTCCCAACTGCTTCACTGTAAAATCTTACCAGACTCCAATTACCTCCCTCTTCTCCCATTTCCACCACTTCTCCATCATCCAAGAACACCTCTCCAGAGCTGCTCTGACCATTGCTGACGACTACTAAGAGCTTGAATGCGGTCTTTCGAGCTGCTTGTGTCGTCGTCGCCTCTCCGTGCAACGCCAATATGTTTCCTTCCCTGACGTGCACGTTTATATGATCAGCAGGTGCGTCTAGAGTGATTTGCTGCCCTGACTTTACAGCCACTGACTCAGAATAGTTAAAGAGGCTAAACCAGTTTCCTGCAGGAAAATATGCATCAACAGAAATAGCTCCCTCCTTCAGAACTGGAGAAACCAATACACCTGCTCCAAGTAGAAACTGAGAGTTGATTTCATAGGTCCTGATATCCTGAGGGAATGAGAAGAAGAGAGGGCGTGCAATCGGTGTCCCCTTTTTGTGTGCCTCATACATCAAAGTGTAGATGTAAGGAAGTAAGCTATAGCGAAGTGCAAGCACCTTCCTGGCTGATGCAGCAACCGTATCCCAAAGATAAAGCTCTTGACGAATGGATCCTTTGTCAGAATGATCTCTAGCAAATGGGTAAAATGCACCTAACTGCAAAAGTTAAACAAGTTTTTGTTGAGGATTGTTGGGAGGGAGTCCCACATTGGCTAATTTAGGGAATGATCATGGGTTTATAACTAAGGAACACAATCTCCGTGGGTATGAGACTTTTTGGGGAAGCCCAAAGCAAAGCCACGAGAGCTTATGCTCAAAGTGGACAATATCATACTATTGTGGAGAGTCGTGATTCCTAACATAGTATCAGAGTCATACCCTTAACTTAGTCATGTCAATAGAATCTTCAAATGTCGAACAAATAAGTTGTGAGACTCGAAAGTGTAGTCAAAAGTGACTCAAGTGTCGAACAAAGGGTGTACTTTGTTCGAGAACTCCAAAGAAGGAATCGAGCCTCGATTAAGGAGAGGTTGTTCGAGGGCTCCATAGGCCTCGGGGGAGGTTCTATAGTGTACTTTGTTCGAGGGGAGGATTGTTGATGATTGGTGGGAGGGAGTCCCACATTGGCTAATTTAGGGAATGATCATGGGTTTATAACTAAGGAACACAATCTTCGTTGGTACGAGGCCTTTTGGGGAAGCCCAAAGCAAAGCCATGAGAGCTTATGCTCAAAATGGACAATATCATACCATTGTGGAGAGTCATGATGATTCCTAACAGTTTTGATTACAGTAAATTGTATATTTTCTACCAAAATAGCGAAACTTCAGTGTTTTCATAAACAACATCTTCCAAACATCATCTAGAATAATAAAATGGCAAGAGAACTTGCACCTGAATCCAACGTCGGCAAAGCTCCTCCGTCGTATCTCCAGAAAAGCCACATATGTCAGCACCAACCATTGGAATTCCAAAGAGTCCAAAGTTCAAAATGGATGGAATTGTGTAACCTAAATCATTCCAAGTCGCAGCATTATCTCCGGTCCAATGTGCTGTGTACTTCCCAGAGCCTACAAAAGTTGATCTTGACAGAACAAATGGTCTTTTGCCCGTTACTTTTACTAATGAGGCATGAGTAGCCTTTGACTCCAAGAAACCATATAAGTTATGAGTATTATACTCTGTCAAGTTACCAAAATGAAGACTTGATGCTGGCACAGTCCTATTGTTAATTGGACGTTGGACTCCAGCATTGTTAATCTTGTAAGGAGGGTTATCAAGATTAGAAAATGGGCTGGTTGAAGAAGTTATAAAATTTGATATCTCATTCATATCAATCCAAAGACCATCAAATGGAACAATATCTCGAAATAATTTAATCTCATCACCCCAAAAAATCTCACTGTTTGGATGAAGAAAATCAGGGAAGTAAACAGGTCCAGGCCAAACCTCACCCAAGTATGGAACCCCGTGATATTTTATAAAGATATCAGCTTCTATCCCTCGGATGTATGTTCCATATGTCTTGTTTGTACTAATACCTGCAGAACATAAACAGTATAAGAAAATACATAAACATAAACAATAAATGAAAACGATTGCACTGCTAAAAACACACCGGGATCCACGATGAGCACATATTTTTGTCCATTTTGATGAAGATTATCAACAAAGTTCTTCATTTTCTCCACGGGAAAATTGATGGGATCAAAAGTGAAGTCCTTATACCCATCCATGTAATCAATGTCTGTCCACATAACTTCAAGAGGTATGCCGGTCTTGGCATAACGAGCAACTACAGTCTCAATATCAGAAACATTCTTGTAGCCATAACGACATTGGTGAAAACCTTCAGACAAGAACGATTTGTTAATTACTTGTTACTTGTAATATTGAATTAGAGTTTGAATGTCAAGTGTAGAAATGTCAGTTTCTATTCAAATTCATTGTCTCTGTAAAAGCCACAGGATCAAATCATTGACCTAATGTTGCAAAAAACTAGAGGAAAGAACGTGAACAAATCACCAATCCTTGAAATCTTCCAATCTATTTAAATTGAACTTATCGGTTTGATACACAAATTCAAAAGAACCATGCAATTGCAAACACTAACTGTTGCTGTAGATGAAATCTCAAAATAATTTCAGACATAAATATCGAGACAATAGGAATACTTACCAAACGACCAGTAAGGCACGGGTGCAGGCCGCCCAATAAGCTCCGTATACTGATCTATCACTGATATCGGTGAAGGACCCGCAAAGAAGTATAAATCAATGATTCCACCAATAGCCTTGTAGCTAATCCTATCTCCAGAGTATATAATATCCATACCATTACTGTTCAGTAACAGAACTCCATGCGTCGTCCCTGCCGCAACTTTACCATCGCGAGACGGCAACCGGACGTCAATGTAGAAGGGATGTGCACCGTAGAGGTTCACATCGGTATTAACACTACCGATATCGGCGTTCCAAAGCGTCAAAGTTTTACTTTTATCCGGCACGAGCTTGAACGACTTCCTGGTTTGCTCGCCAATGCCAAACAGAGACGATCTGTCCTTGGGAAGCGAAGAGGATAGTTGAATGTATTGGTCCTTGAAGACAAGAAAAGTCTCCGAATCGGAGAAATTAGGCGATGTGTCGAAGAGGACATCGCCAGATGATCGCCGGTGTACGGAAAAGCCGAACGGTGCGGTGTCGTGGAGGCTGAAAATGAGGTCGGAAGCCGGATCGGAGATGATAGAGGTTTCCGGTGAGCCGACGTCTCTTTCCGGCAGGGAGCGGATACGGGAGTTCGATCGACGGGGAATTATCTCGTCCGGTATTTCCCATCGTTCCCGATTTGAGTCTGTTATTCGCACTCTCAACCGATCTTTGGTTTCAAAACTGCAATAACATATTTTTTATTTATTTTACAATTAATTATTTTTTCCCTTAAACTATAAAAATACTTTTTTAATCTCCATCTAAAAAAATATATTCACATTCTTTAAAAATTAAAAAGAATTATTATTTCTAAAATTATATATATAATTTAATTTTATATCTAATAAAATATTAAAAATATTTAAATATGTATGTATGAAATAAAAAATAAAAAATTTAGATACATTTTTTAAAATATTAAATATAAATTAGAAAGTTTAAATATTAAAAAATCATATTTATAATTAATGAAAAATTATATATATTTTTAAATAATTTTATAAAAGTGCTGAGAATATTTTTTAAATAAAATATTTAACCAAATAAATGGGGCTTAGAATATTTTATATTTATATTTTTAGTAATTTAAAAGAGATATTTTTAATCCAAATGTTTTTATATCTTACCTTTTTTTAATGCTTTAAATAATAATTTTTTATTGAAATATATTTTAAAATGATTTTATTAATATGTCTTTTTTCTTACTTTTAGGTTAATCACTTAATTTCCCTTTTAGATAATTCCCTTCTCAAAATTTTCAGGGAAAATAGTTTTTAAATTAATTAAAATTTGTAAAGTTTTATTTATTATAATTTTTCAAAAAATTGATTATCTAAACAATTTTAATCATAATTAGAAAATAAAATAAAGCAAAATAACCAAATATTACATTAAAAAATAAATAAATAAAAGAAGCAGAAGAAATTCACCTGGCTTGGAGGCTAAGTCTCTCAACGTCAGGTCCATAGACGGAGGATTTTTCAATCAGGTCAAGATCGGCGGTCAACGACTTTCCGGTGGGGTCAACACGGCCCGATCTAATTCGGTATCCATATCCGACGGCCAAGTTTTCTCTCTGCTCGCCGGCGGCGAACGGTAGAGATGCAGTTAGACAAAAGAAGCAACTGAAAAGGAAGAGTACGACGGCGGAGAGTAAACGACGGCGACGGAGAAAAGCTTGAAGAGATTTGGAACCAGTCGCCATTGTTGTCGAGCTGTAAGGGTGAGCTCTTCTTATCTCCTTGCAAAAAATGTCACTATCCATTGTTGACAAATACGTTTTAGCTTCTTATTTCATTCCTTCTTTTAATTTTTTCCCCTCTTTTTTTATTTATTGGGAAACGTGGTATTTTATTTAGCCAATGACAACTTCGGAAGGTTATCGGGTTAAAATTTACTTAACTTTTTCGTTCGTTTTTTCAAAATTAGCTATAAAAATCTGTTAAATTATTCTACGAATGGTTATAGATCGACACATTAAGTTAGGTTTAGCAACCACTTAAACGGAGTCTAAAAGTTGAAACATGACATTACGGAAAACTATCTAATAATGACTTACTTTCCATGGCCTTCTCACCCGAGCCCGTGAATCGTGCATGAATCCTTTACTTTTACTTGAAAAAAGGTTAAACATAGGTCGAGTGCTTAAAACTATTCAGTAAATTAATTCACTCTTGGGATTGAAAAATGTATTCACATGAAATATACATCATGATTGGTGGACCTTATATTTATCCAATGTTCTTTAGGCTCTAATTTTTTTTTTTTTTTGTGGGTAGGGTTGGATGTATAGTATTTCTTGACACACAGTTCACGTACGTGCACATGAACTCACTAGACGGGCTCGTTAACATAAGCCCTAGGCCTACTCTATTTTATTTGGAGTCGTTTTGTCAGATGTTTGGTATAAAGGTGGCGACAGGTACATGAATAAATCGATACCACATCTGAATAAAAGTGATCTTAAAGATATAATAGTTGAGAAAAGCTTAAAAGAATTGAAATTACTACTAATACCAACCAGGATGATTCTTCCTTTATGACTCAATCATAAGAACTCCAAAAAGTTATACGTATTAAGTTTAGAGCAATTTTATATTAAGTGGCCTCCTAGAAATTTTCCTACTAAGCGTGTGAGTGAGGACAAATCATACTAAAATGACCCGTATCGATCTGTGGGGATAGTCTTTACTCTTACGTGCTAAATTCGAAGACTAAATCTTAAGTATGAGGCGCTACACGATGTATATGTGTTCTAATGATTTTTTCCATTTGTGCTACTTTATGGATTGTGGTTTGAGAAAGAACTCTACAATTTCTAGAGGAATGGATACGTTGTTGGAAAATGCTCTTAACTGTGTAGGAATATGAATAAAAGACGTGGGTCTGTGCATCCACTCAAAAATGCATGCCTATAGGATGGTATTGCCTTCATGAGATGCCACTGCAACTTATTACCTCTCGATTCATCTCTATAAAAAGGAGAGAGATGTTTCGTCCCATCCATATAAATAACGAGACACAAAGATGTACAATTGTGTGGTGAGATTTGATGCCTCTTTATAGACCTTAGTTAATCAATAACCTTTCGCTTAATCAGTAAACCAAAGTAGTCTTTGTAGCTAGTTAGGATTGTTTCATGTTGGGAATGTTAGCGACTTCATATACAAGTCCTTCTTAACTGTTAAATACAAATTCAATATACTTTTTTTGGTTCTCTCATATATCCATCTGTTTAAAACTATCTGTCAGTTAGCGTGAGAAAACAACTAATCCAAAAAAGAAGCAAAAGTAGAAGAAGAAAAATGTTTAACGACAATAAATCCACCACATATTTTCACGATGATATATACTATCTACTTCCAACATTCGTTTTCACAACTTTATTTGGGTTTCATCCAAAAAAAAAAGGTCGACATGATCACACACTTATATACTGATGGCCACAATCTCGTCACAAAGGTGAGATTGGTCGCATTACAACAAGAAGAAACTCCATCTCAAATTCCTTCATAGACCCAACCAACCATTGAATTTTAGTTCCAACAAACCTAGCTTTGAAGGAGGAGGAAAAAGGTGGTGGTGGTTAGGTCTAATATGGTAAGGAAATAGGCAAAGTAGATACAATGGTTGGACTAAGCAAACCACCAAAAAGCATCACATTAGGAACAAACAAGGCAGTAGTAGTCATACCATCCAAAGAAATAACAACATTAATTTCTGCACAAGACTCGTTTACTTCTCAAACTCAACAAAGTTCAGCTAAATCTAAGTGGTTATAAGTACCTCATCTGAGTAAGAAACAGATCCAAGACACTGAATTTGGTTGTTGGTCCATTATCCATGGCTTCTTTACAGTCTGAAGCAGCAGCAAAAGCAGAGGTTGGTGAGTACAACCATCTTGCAGTGGCAACGCCGCCAACGAGGAACTGGCGATGGGGGTTTCTTTTGGTCAGATTGGTGGCTTCTTTTGCCACTGTCTCAGCAACCCTTGTGATGGCTCTTAATAAGGAGTCCAAATCTGTTGTTGTTGCCACCGTTGGAACTGATCCACTTACTGCCACTATATCAGCGAGGTTTCAGCACACTCCTGCGTTTATGTAAGCTTCTTAAATTGTGCCTGTGTGTCGTTTTTCACCCATGATTTTTGTGGTTTTACCCCTTTTTGATGAATAACCATTTCTAATGAAATGTTTAAACAACGTTTAATAACCAAATCATGTCGTGTGTGATCAGGCTCCATATGGTAAGTAGAATCGTGAAGCTATCAATAAAGCAACAACTAGTATCATAGAAAAGTTGCTAAAGTAGTTAAAGTAATGATAAAACCCGTTAGCAAAATGGGTTCCATGGAAAATCTATCGTTTTCCGATAAAAATTCAAAGAAAGGATTCATTTATAATCCTCAATAGATTAAAAATGTTTATCAAATGAAGCCCAGAAAAAACTTCAGCTCAACAAACTTACCAACCCCCATAGGTTTTTCCATCACCCTCACCTATTTACTATTCACTTTTGTGACTCTTGCTTCTTATGATGAAAGTGGTAAAGTTTAGTATATAATAATTTAATTCTTCTTATATCTTTACTGAAATAATTTAGTACCTAAGATTTAATTGGACAATTAATTTTTGTAATCTAAAATTTATAACAGTATAGTTCATATTTGTTCATATTGTGAAATTTTCATTTCAAGGTAAAGTATTTAATCTTTCGTGAATAACCATTTATTCTTAGTAATAAATACATTTAGTTTCAATCTTAATAAGATTCTAATGATTAGACACTTCTAAATGATAAGGACTAAATAAATGGTTGGAAGTAAGAAATAAATACATTTTTGCAAATTAAAAAACTATTATATTTTTTTTTTAGTAATTAATAAAAATATCTTCAAACTTTTTTATTTTTGTCTGGAAATATTCTTTAACTTTCAATATATTTAAAAAAAAAAAAAGTTCAAAAATACTTTTATGGTCGTAATATTATATTTAAAAAATACTTTTTAATTGAATGTTTAAAAAATAACCTTAATTTTTTTTTAAGTGACTTCAAAAATACTTTAAAATTCCATAACACTAATTTCTTTTTAAAAAATTAAAAAATTATTTTATCATTAGTACCGCGTTTCAAAAATACTCATGAACCTTCTAAAGTAAGGTTAAAATATTTGTAGACGTCGATATCGTCAATATATTAACAATAATAATTGTTTTGAATATTTTTTTATAAAGATAAAATATGTAATGCTACTTAGTATTTTTTAAATATAATGCTATTGTAAATATATTTTTAAGCTTTTTATAAATATTGAATGATATTAACAAAAACTTTTTAAAACAAAATACTAACAAGCTAATTGTTAGGTTATTTTTAAAAATTTAAGAATATTATAAAAATATTATAAAAAAGACGAAGTATAAAATTTAATCAAAATAATTTAGCCATCAAAATAAAACACATCTCCAGGACTAAGAAAAGCTTATGAAATTTAATGAATACTTTTTTAAGACTAATTTGCTATTTAACTAATATTTAATTAACTATAAATACGATTTAGCAAAAATCAATATTAATTCTATGAAGAAAATAATAATAAAAGTAATTTATATACATAAAATGAGAGTGTACGTACTTGTTGCAGATTCTTCGTCGTAGCAAATGGAGTGGCCACTCTACACAACTGGTTGATGATAGCCCTAGACATCTTCGGACCCGATTACCGCTTCCATGGCTTCCGTCTTCCCATTATCGCCATTCTAGACATGGTAAATACATCTTCATACCTAATCCCCGTCCCAATTTCAAAATTCCTATATCTACAACACCAATAACATTTTAACTCATCGATCTATCACAATGCCGGCAGACGACGGTGGCTCTTGCATCGGCAGGCGACGGCGCCGCGACTTTCATGGCGGCGCTTGGAAAGAACGGAAATAAACACGCTAGATGGAACAAGATCTGCGACAAATTCTCCGCCTACTGCGACCATGGCGCCGGAGCGCTCATCGCCTCCTTCGTTGGCCTCTGTCTTCTCCTTCTCATCAGCACCATCTCCATTATCAAGCTGCTACACAAACCGAGACCTTCCATCGCTTCGCCATAGCCGATCTGCTGCAAAACGCAGCGTTTCGCTGCATTCGCCCTTCCGTCGCCATCTCCATTAATACTGTTGTGTTTGGTTGGTTTAATTTCATGTCTTTCAGTCGGAACTCCCGTGTGCCAAAAAAATATCAAAATGTTGGGCCGAGGTTTATTTCTTGGGCTTTTGTGTTTCCAGGCCCAATATCAAATTGTTGGGCTGAGGTTTATTTCTTGGGCTTTTGTGCTTTCAGGCCCAATATATATTTTATGGGGAAAAATTTTGTGTATTTTCTTTTACGGGCTTTTGTGCTCTCGGACAGGAAGAATTTCGTGTTTATTGTTGTGCGGGTTGAGGAGTAAAGTCATCATAAATGACGTCGATTTAGGAAATCAGGGAGGGAGGATTTTGTGTTTATTGTTGTGCTGGTTAAGGGAATAAAGTTCTCACAAATGATGTTGGTTTAGAAGATCGGGGAGGGAGGATTCCGTGTTTATTATTGCGCGATTTGAGGGAGTAAAGTTCTCAGAATTAAACTACTCGTTTAGGAGATCGGGGAGGGAGGATTTCGTGTTTATTGTTGCGCGAGTTGAGGGAGTAAAGTTCTCACAAATGACGTTGATTTAGGAGATCAGGGAGGGAGGATTCCGTGTTTATTGTTGCGCGAGTTGAGGGAGTAAAGTTCTCATAAATGGCGTCTTTCGATTTTTCCTCAACTACCTTCTATCTCGAGGTTACTTTACTTCTATTGACTAGTCATCAAATAGGGTATCGTTTCTTCTCAAATTGCATTGCTCTTTTGTTCTATTTCGTTTCAAATTTGTACCGATTTTATACCCTTGGTACCTTTAAATCAATAACATAAATGGATCGTTTTGAGTTCATTAAGATCTAAAGCACAAAAATTACACAATTTTATTAGTTTTAAAAATGCATTTGAGTCTATTCAGATGTTTAAAGAGTTAAATTCATCCGTGTTGTCACTCTAGTTTGAACTGTAATAATAAAATTTAATTAATGAAAATATATTTTATAATTTTACACTTGTCTAAACAATATCTTTAAATAAAAAAAATAAAAAAAAACTTTATTGGAACTCCCGTGTGCCAAAAAAAAATATCAAATTGTCGGGCCGAGGTTTATTTATTGGGCTTTTGTGTTTCAGGCCCAATATCGATTTATTGGGCTTTTGTGTTTTCAGGCCCAATATATATTTTATGGGGAAAAAAATTATGATTTTCCTCGGACTTTTTAGGTATAGTGATTAATTTTTATTTTCGTTTACTCAAAACTTGTATAGTTAGTAGATAGCTAAATAAGGAAGCTAAGGATAAATACTCGCCTAATGCACGTGTACATCGACCATAAAGTGAATGAATTAAACTACTAATTTAGGAGATCAGGGAGGGAGGATTTCGTGTTTGTTGTTGTGTTGGTTGTGGGAGTAAAGTTCTCACGAATGACGTCGATTTAAGAGGTTGGAGAGTGAGGATTCCATGTTTATTGTTGCGCTGGTTGAGGGAGTAAAGTTATCACAAATGACGTCGGTTTAGGGGATTGGGAAGAGAGGATTCCGTGTTGATTATTGCGCGGGTTGAGGGAGTAAAGTTCTCACAAATGACGTCGGTTTAGGAGATCTAGAAGGGAGGATTCCGTGTGTTATTATTGCGTGGTTTGAGGGAGTAAAGTTCTCAGTATTAAACTACTGGTTTAGGAGGGAGGATTTCATGTTTACTGTGTGCGCGAGTTGAGGGAGTAAAGTTCTCACAAATGACGTCGGTTTAGGAGATCCGGAAGGGAGGATTCCGTGTCTATTATTGCGTGGTTTGAGGGAATAAAGTTCTCATAATTAAACTACTGGTTTAGGAGACGGGCGGAGGGAGGATTCCGTGTTTATTTGTGCGCAAGTTGAGGGAATAAAGTTCTCATAAATGGCGTTTTCCGATTTTTCCTCAACTACCTTCTATCTCGAGATTACTTTTATTCTATTGACTTTGTCGTCAAATATGGCAGTGTTTCTTCTCAATTTGCATTACTTTTTTGTTTTATTTTGCTTCGAATTTGAAACTTTTTTTACCGTTGGTATCTTTAAATCAAGAACACAAATCGATCGTTTTGAACTCATTTGAATATGAACCCACAAAAATAATGCATTTGAGTTTATTCATATATTTAAAAAAATTAAATTTATATATACTTATTACACTCATATTTAACCATATATAATTATAGGTATAATTAGGAATATATGCAATTTATTATTTACAAATGTCAACAAAAATCTACAATTTCAAATATAATCATTTTTTTTTACTTTATTTCTTTTCATAGGACATGTATACCCTTCCTCCCAAGATGAGAGGTAATAAATTAAATTATATATTAATATTAACGTTCAATTAATAAAAATACATTTTAATTTTATCCGCTCTCAAAAAAAAAAAAAAAAGTCTCTTAGTTTTGGATAGAAACCGTTGACACTATATTATAAAAAAAATATACATTTAAATTTTTCGGAGAGTTTCAAAAATATCATTTAACTTTTAAACATGTTTAAAAAATATCTTTAAGTTTTCAAAAATTTTATTAATACGCACAATTAAAAAAAATAATACTTTTATGGTTAAATTTTTTTAATATTATCTATAAAGTGTAGATATACGTTTATCGTTCATTTATTGATGGTAAGAATTTTTTAAAACATTTTTTATAAAAGAAAATGATGTTAATGTTACTTTTAAAATTTATTATGTATTTTTTAAGCATAATATTAATATTAAGTGTATTTTTTAGTTTTTTTAAAAAGTTAGAACGGTATTAATGACTCTTTTTAAAGTTTAAGGATATTTTTTAATCAAAATATTAATTATTTTTATTATTTTTTTTGTAGATATTTTTAAGAGGTATTTTAATATTTTATTAATTTAACGTAATAATAAATGTAATTTTGATAATAAATTAATAAAATTAAAACCATATCAATTGGAAAATAACTTTAAAAATACCTACTCAGCACTACTCTTCACAAATTAATAATTACATAAAATCAATTCAAAATTATTTAAATAAAAATTATTATCCACCAAAAATAACTATTTAAAATTATTTTAACAAAAATTATTACCTCAAAAAAACTACTAAATTAGTTAGAAAAATTATGACATAAATAATTGTTTTTTTTAGGTTTCTGCGATGTAGGTTTATCTTAAATTATTAAGAATAATTAAAAATATTTTAATAAATTAATTTTTTATTTTAAAATAATAGAGACTAAATTAAAAAAAAAAAAACCCCTAAAAAAATAGACTCTCTCCCACGATCAAATAACAATAATTAACGTAGATATGGATTTGCCGTAATAATTATATTATTTAATAGTGTAGAAAATAAATTAGGCAATTCATTTAAGAACAAAAATAAGGTAATAATAATATAAAATTTTGTTTTTAATATTTTAATGTTTTATTAAATTGCAGTTCTATTGTTTAATTAGAAAAGTTAATATAAATTAATAAGCATAATATTCCAAAAAAAAAATTAATAAGCGAATAATCCATTATTTTCCATCAGAAAGAAAATACTCGACTCTCAATTTGTTATCGAACATTTTGAAAAACCAAATTAAGTTTATCGGGATTGAACCTGAACCTTTTTTTTTCTTCATAAATAACGGACAACGCTCGCTCGAAACTCCTTTTAGATTCGATTAATGTGTTTTAGGGCATCTCGTAGGATTTGAAATTTTGTAATTTATAGGTTTAGGCTAGTTTCAAACTGATAGAACAAATTATAAGATTGACATTGAGACATCGTACGTGTGACTGTATTAATGCTGTAAGAAAGCTTATGGTGTGGATTGGGTTGATATATTTTTTAGACCAAGTTCAATTGTTCCGCTTGTAAATTTTTGTCACAATTGTTTTTAGTTTAGTTGGGTTTGTTTGAGTCATTTATTCAAATTTTTGTTATTAATAAAAGTAAAATGTTAATCCGTAAAATATATATATATTTATTTTTAAATATTTAATTAAAATTTTTAACTCAATTTTAATATATATTTTAGAAAATTACTTCTACAAAATAAATTATAAAAAATAATTATAATTATATGGTAATAAAAAAGGTATATTTTAAAATTAATTTAGTTTCAGGAGAATCCATAGACCAACTTAATTCATAATTTTTTTTATATATTTGAACCTAATTCAATATAACCGAACCCAAATCAAACTGTATAAGTTCGATTGAGTTGATCGAGTTTTTTAGGTTATCGAATTTTTTGAACACCCTAGTTATTAAAATAAAAATGAAGAGGTCCAAGCTCGATTACACAATATTTTCATGAAATATACATCAAAACCTTCTAAAACAGCATAGAAATAATCTTCAAATTTTTTTAGGATTATCTGTAATGACCCATACCCGGAATTCAAAGAAGAACTCGCATACCCCTACTTCTTATGAATGGAGTTCCTATGATTGAGCTACCGAGAAAGAAATGTGCAGCTTATTGGTATAGATAGTAACTTTCATTTCATTTAAACATTGTTTAGTCGTATTATCTTCAAGATCGCTCTCATTCAAATCAGTATCGGATCATTCATATACGTCTCCACGTCATTAGAAAAGATATTAATTAATACTCAAAACTTTTATGGAAACAAGTCAAACTTTAAATCAATATATTAAATCTCTATCATAACAGTTTTTAAAAAATCTTTGTCTATTCAATCTGCTGACTTTTCCCCTTCATTCTTAAAATAATAATAAATAATAATTGATAATACAAATGTGAAAACTATTTAAATATATATAAAAAAAATAACGAAAATATGTTTTTTTTATATCCTAAAATAGTTATTAAAACAAATAAGAAAAAAATATATAATTATACAAAAATTCAAATATGATTTTTTTTATAAATTCCGTATTAATAAGTTTTATGGAATGAAAACAGAGGAAAAAAGAACGAAATTAATTAAAAAAATTATTTAATCAAAATCTCTTAATAATTAAAAAAGAAATATAATTATTCTTCTTCGAAATTTAAATTATATATATATATATATATAAATAACGAGAAAACTTGGTCTCCACGATTGTTGAAAATTGAAGTAAAGCCATGGGTTTCAACCATTTAGGTCAAAGTCAAAATCTTCAAATTTTCATAACAAAACAAAATTACAGTCGATAATTAAAAAAAATCAATTTTCAAT
This sequence comes from Cucurbita ficifolia, assembly GCA_033971965.1. NCBI lineage: Eukaryota > Viridiplantae > Streptophyta > Magnoliopsida > Cucurbitales > Cucurbitaceae > Cucurbita > Cucurbita ficifolia. Next base: position 6,173,095 of record CM066974.1, read on the forward strand.
TTTGATTAAAAAAAAAAGATAATTCGGGAAAACCCATAAATATAAAATTCAAAATATTTTAAATAAATAAGGCGAACAATTTATTTTAAAAAATATATTTATCTTCAAAACAATATCTTCTTTTCAAAATTAGATTTAAACATTAATTTTATTTAACAATAACATAAATCCATAATTTTCAATCTAGCCTCTATTTATTCTCTAAATATAAAATTTTGTATTTAGCGTGGAAAAGATCTTTATTATATTAATTATTATTCACGTCCTATGACGGGACAATTAAATAAGTTATATCGACTCATTTTTAAGTATTAACAAATTAAATTCTATGGACAAAATAAGTTAGATAAACACAAAATTAAAAATTTAATTGAAAAATTAAAATATAAGGAGGTAAATATATAGAATCTTTAAACATAATTTCTAAAAAATGTATGGCCAAAATAATAATTTACAATAAAATTAAGGGTGGGACGGTAATTTTGTTTTTAATTTTATATTTAAAAGTTTTAAAAAGGTGTTTATAATGAGCTTAATTTATAAAAAAGAAAATAAAAAAAAAACATGCCTAAAATAAATATTTTGAAATCGGGAAAAAAAGGGAAGGATTTTTGAAGAAAGAAGGGAATAAGAACGAAAAAGAGGGGATTCGAAGGTTTTGTATTCGATCCGTGAATTGAAGCAGAGATGCTTTCTCCTTCTTCTTTATCTCTCTCTTCCTCTCATCGAATTGCTTGAATTGCAATCCAAGGCTTCTGAGTACATTGTACGATTACATATCAAGACTGTAACACCGACCATTGAATCGGTAAACCATACTTGAAAACTCTTTTTGATTGGATTGAATCAGATTGAATTGCATTGAATTAGGTTGAATTGGATTGGATTGAATTGAAGTGAATCGGGGCACAGAATCACGAGCTCCAACGAGCCGCATCAAAAATCAGCCTCGTTTCAGTTCTTGGCTGGTTTCGATTTCACCGCTTTCCGTTAAACCGCGTGCTTTTAGCGGGTTTTCTTTCTCTCTCTCTCTCTCTCTCTCTGATTTTTCTTTCTTAACCTTTGATTCTGTCAGGCCCTTATCTTCCCTTTTTGTTTCTCTGTTCTTTTTTTCCCTTTCATATCAGAATTCTCAAACAAGCGATCCATTCTGGAAACTACCTCCCATTTATTCTTCCTCCTGCCTTATTTACTTGCCCCTTCCGCCATTAATTCTCTCATTATCTGTTCTTATTACTATTCCATATTACGATTTTTTCGTTATTAACTTTAGAGGAGAGAGAAGAAGAATTGCGGGTGCGGTTTCGGTTTTGGTTTTGGTTTTGGTTTCGGTTTGGGGTTCAATTCAACCTCAACCCCTTTGAGGCTTTACCCTTATTGAGGTACCCATTTGTTTTTCTTCTCTCTTTTTTAACTTTTTGTTTATTTATTCCGTTTCTGTTTATTTCTTTTTCTTTTTTTCGTTTTTCAATTCAAGCTTCCTGTGCAAACAATGGATTGCGTTTAACCTATGCTTTCCTTTCTTTTCGTTTTTTTTTTATATGATGGGGGCTTTCCTTTTCCTTCCATGTTTACTAATGAAATCGTTCTGATTGTCCGTTTCTTCCTAACCGAACAATCTTCTTTTACTGGGTCAAAATTTGTATTTAATAATATTATCAACCATTTGATGTCAATATTCTGGTGTTATTAATCTTTTGAAATTTTGGAAACTGGGTTTCGATGAACGCATGCAATTGATTATCATTTGGGTTTTCTTTTCTCCGATTGTTCTTCGAATTCAGTCGTAATTCTTGAGGGTGTGAGTTTGTAAATCAACCCATTTGCATCCATTAAAGCTTTTGGTTGAGACAGTCGAGATATAATCCTTCCCGGAATGCTTTTCCGTTTGTAGCTCTCTTGAATCGAGGGTAATCACTAGATTTATTAACTTTTGTCGTGAATATGATATATGATTGCTGGAGATAGCTTAATTAGGCACATGCAGACCTTCTTTTCTCTTATAATTTCGCAGATTTTCATGGTTTTGCATACGGGTTTTAATTTGCATGTGTCGTTGATGAATTAGGTTTTCACGTTATTGCAGCCTATGGACCAGATTAAATCGGGAGCAGATTCTGAGGCAAAAGGGGTGAGATTTGTGATTTCTTCTTTTGCTATTGAATGTATTATGGAAATTTATCCTTGTTGTTTTGGTAAAAAAGCATCGTAAATGTACGCTATTACCATCTGAGCTTTTGATTGCACAGATCTTCTTCTCCCTCTATTCTAGAATAAAATTTGTAGTTTTTTCTCGTTTAACTTTTGTTCTCGAATTTTATTTTGACTTTTGTTTGTTTACCTGGTGATCATAGGTTAACTTCTTGTTGGTGATGTTTTTGTAACGACTGATTTGAATATTCTTTTGATAGCCTGAGCCCTGGGCACTATAAACATATATTTTTTCAGTTATCAATTTATTCACTAGGAATCCAAGTCGAGTCATGATCTTGACTGATCTTTAATGTTAATAGTGATCTGTATTTGATAATTTCACACTTATAAAAAGATTTCACTTGATTCTCTGCAAGAACTTGTTATCAGGAAACTTATTAATTTAGATGGTTAGTAGGTTTTAGTTTTCTATCCCAAAGGTCCAATTATTTGTTTTTTGCTCTCAGAAAAAGTTCTATGGTCTTATTCCTTTTCTTTTGATTGTAGTACATTGGCTATGCCGCATCTTTTTTTATTTTTACTTTGTGACTTGTATTCATTTTATTTGAAATATTGATGGTTTTTTGTTTAATTTGTCACACCGTACTACTTTCCCTGCCCCATCGCTAGGAATGCTTTTTTGAAGTGGGTCTGGAGCCAATTTCGGGGGATTAGTAATAATAATATTATTATTTTCTTGATATAAACCAATCATTAAGAATAAATGAAAGAATACAACTTAATAATAATAATAGTAAATAAATAAAAATAAAAAGGGGCATACAAAAACAACCGAGTTTTCATCAGGTGACTATTTTATTTATTTATTTTACTTTTCTCCTCTGTCATTTCATGGTTTTTCAATTTTTGAGCTAATTTCTGTTCTGAATGTCCAAGTGTTTTGTTGTGCTAAGCTAGACATATATTTAAATTAATACATTATCCTTTCTCACTGGAGTTTTCTTTTTCCAGGATCATTCTTCTAAGAGCAGTCATAAAAGTAACCAGACTGTTGAGAGGTTGGGAAGTCCTCAGCATCAGAAGGTACATAACTTGAGCACCATTTTTAGATGCCGTGGCAATTGATTAGCCACAAAACTTCAGTAATAAGTTGGAGAATTCATGATTTGGATTAGAGCGATAAGTTGAGACTATTTCTTGTACACTCAATGTACAATTTAAATGCATTTCCTTTGGTGGGTGGAATACCGCCTTCGGTTTTATTGGTATTTGTGATTTAATTACTTTGAACAGAATCTGAGGTAAGCTAACACTATAATTTTTGCCTTATTGGTCTTGGCCACACTTTAGATTGTGGGATTCAGGAACACCTTTTTCTCTCATCTGTTTGCTAGCTTCTTGGCCGGATGATCTTTTTTCAAGTTATTCATTTGTCTCGATGCGGGGCTCTTCTAATTAACATTCTATTCCACTTCTTCTTAGACACATCTTTATGACAGAGGCTAGAATTATTTTTTCTAATGCAATCATTGAATTGTTGTTGAGAGCCCTGCTACATTTATTGTTGAGTTGTTTCTGAGCTTCTTGGTGCAGTTCCTTGGCTAGGTAGTTTTGTGTAGTATTTTCCTTAAGGGTCACATTTTGCTTTCCTATATAATTTGCTTATATATTATGATTGATGTGTGTATATCTTGTCCAAAAAAATTTAAGTACCATTTATCAGCAACTTCTTTGTCATGTTGCAGATTTCAGCTAGATGGGAACCGGATGAAGCATGCAGGCCTTTAATTGATGAAGCGCCTGTATTTTATCCTACTGTTGAGGTAATATCCTTTATTAGAAGAAACATTGCACATGCCTCTTCTTTTTATTTATTTATTATTATTTCTTTAGTGTTTGTATCTGGGGCATGATTTATGGTTGAGCTTTGTATTTCTCTTTTACGCTCTTGTTAATCCACTTTTAACATTCACTAGGAATTTGAAGATACACTTGGATACATAGCTAAGATTCGTCCTCAAGCAGAATCTTATGGTATATGCCGAATTGTCCCTCCATCTTCTTGGAATCCACCATGTGTTCTCAAGGAGAAATGTAAATGGGAAAATGCCATGTTTTCTACTCGTATTCAGCAAGTCGATTTGCTACAAAACAGGGAGCCCATGAGAAAGAAAAGTAGAGGCCGGAAACGCAAGCGAAGGAAGCATTCCAAAGCTGGTACATCAGCTAGGAGCACCAATCTTGGTGTAGAAGCAAATGTTACTTCCGAGTCTGATGAAAAATTTGGATTCAATTCTGGGTCAGACTTCACACTCAAAGATTTTCAGGCATATGCAGACTATTTTAAGGAACGTTATTTCGGAATTAACCTTGGTCGAGAGGATTTAAATCTTGATATTGAATCTAGCAAGAGACAGGAGCCTTCTGTGGAGGATATAGAGGGTGAATACTGGCGGATAGTTGAAAAATCTACGGATGAGGTTGAGGTATAGAAATATTGTTTCTTTACTAGTTTTTGTCTTTCTTAAATGTTTGCACGTCAGTGAGTACACTGTTTTATTTTTTCATTTTAATCACTGTTTTATTATGCCACATTGCAGGTTTACTATGGAGCCGATATAGAATCAGGAACATTTAGCAGTGGCTTTCCCAAGGCCTCATCCCTGGTAACTGATGGAAGTTCAGATCCGTATGTAAAGTCAGGTTGGAATCTTAATAACCTCCCTCGCTTACCAGGTTCTGTTCTGTGCTTCGAGGAAAGTGATATATCCGGAGTTCTAGTGCCATGGCTTTATGTCGGAATGTGCTTTTCGTCATTTTGTTGGGTAAGTTTGTCTTCTTTTGTTAAGAAGAGCGGGGACCTCTCATCTTCAGTTTTCTTTTTGCTGAGTTGAAATCTCTTGTCAAAAGAAATTGCTATCCTTCACCTCTCCCTTTAGGTATCTTATTCCTAATATCCATCTGTTCTTCAATTAACTTTTAAAAATGTCACTATTAGATAATTATGGACAATAATTTGTTAATAATTGTCAACGACAGCCTAGTCTTTGTATCCGCTTATTTAGTAGCAAAGACACTGAAAAATCAACGCCTTGTAGTTATTTCATATCTTTGACACCAAAAGAAATCTGAAGGTTATAGAACTACGTATGTTCATGATGGAAGCCATACAGCTTTTTGCATATTTATCATCTATTGCATCTTTCTCTCTTTAGTAATAAAATGGATATTGATATTTAGCATAGTTACTTGTTTTTTGCGCCTTGGAAAATTTTGATCTATGTTGTAGACTATCATCTGGTTATATGCCGAACCTCTATGAAAAATTTAGTATTTTCTTCTCAAAAGTCATTCCATGTTTTTTGTTGTGATTTTTTCCAGCATGTTGAAGACCACCACCTTTACTCTTTAAACTATGTGCACTGGGGCGATCCAAAAGTATGGTATGGTGTTCCTGGAAGCCACGCATCTTCTCTAGAAGCTGCAATGAAAAAACATTTGCCTGATTTGTTCGAGGAACAGCCAGATTTACTTCATGAATTGGTAATTTGATCAATTTATTATTTTCTAACCATACTAGAATGAACTCCACGAACATAAACATAAACATCTCACCTTAGTTGCAAGTTGTAAGAGTGTTGGTTTGTTATCGTCCAGTCTTAATGATATATCCATATAGATTAAATTGTCTTTCAAATAGTTCATATTCTCGGGACATATTTTCCATCAACAGTAGAGTAATGGACCCTTGTACATACCTAGTCCAATTCATTGGATGGTTTGGGACACCTGCTGTGACTTCAATGTTGTATAGCGGGAATCATGAGTCCCCGTCCCGCCTCTTACCTCATTTATTGTCATGGGGATCGGGGAGGAGATTCCCTTTGGGGAAATTTTTTCTGTTTTTATTTATATATATATTTTTAAAAGATATCCTTTCAATGAATTTTTTTAATGCATAATTTCCATTTTCCAATATAATTTCTACTGAAAAAAGGGTGAAACATCCCAATAAATCTAGTAGTATTTCATAAGGAAAACTATAGTATATCGTTACACATAATTTCTAAAAATTCAAATTTCAATATTTACCACATAGTCTTCAACCTTTATATAGATACTTATATTTATATATAAAAGTGGGGCGGGGATTGGGCCGGGGACGGGTAATGTAATCCCTGTTTAGCTAATGAAGAGTTCTCTCCCCGCTCCCTCCCCTATTATACACACTGTTTGGGGTGGGTCCCCCCGTAGTCCCGGCCCTGTGGGTTAAATAGACATGCCTAGTGCTATATGTTCTAGGTTTCGACTTTGATGTGGTCAACTGGTGTGCTTGTAAACTTTCTGTCAAATCTTATGACTTTTTTCTTGCAACAGGTCACTCAATTATCTCCTTCAGTACTCAAATCTGAAGGAGTGCCTGTGTATCGAGTGGTCCAAAATTCCAGGGAGTTTGTTCTTACCTTTCCAAGAGCATATCATGCAGGATTTAATTGTGGTTTCAACTGTGCTGAGGCTGTGAATGTGGCACCGGTTGACTGGTTGATTCATGGGCAGAATGCTGTAGAACTTTATAGTGCGCAGCGACATAGGACATCACTTTCACATGATAAATTGTTATTTGGTTCAGCTCAGGAAGCTGCCAAGGCCCTTTGGGAGATATTAGTTCTAGAAAAGAGAACTCCAACTAATCTACATTGGAAAAGTGTGTGTGGAATAGATGGAGATCTTACAAAAGTGATCAAGGTAAACCTTTCTTTCTCTTCCTCCCAATATCTTCTGTTTGCATTTGCATAGTCTATATGAATTTGGCACTGATTAAGCTGTATGGCTTAATAATTGATTCGTGTTGTACTAAAACTGGTGTTATCATGTCAATATTCACAGACAAGGGTGAAGATGGAGGAGGAAAGAATGAGTTGCATTCCAACTCATATGAAGTGGCAAAAGATGGAAAGTGAGACTGATTGCAAAAGTGAAAGAGAGTGTTATGCCTGCTTCTACGACTTATATCTATCTTCAACCTCATGCAAGTGTTCTCCTGATCGGTATTCATGTCTTAAGCATGCTAGTAACTTTTGCTCGTGTCAGGTAGATGACAGGCGTGTGCTCTTTCGCTATAGTATAAATGAGTTGCACACACTTGTCGGAGCATTAGAAGGGGGATTAGATCCAATTAAAGAATGGGCCTCAAGCTACTGTAAAATGGAGAAGGACGATGGATCTGTAGCTAAGGTGGAGTTGGGCAGCAGATTAATTGAAAAACCATCTTGGTCCCCAAAAATAATGGATAAGCTAAAAAGATCAGACGTCCCATGCAGTTCATCTAGTCATGCTTCTTCAGAAGTAGTGCAGTCACAGTCTCATCGTGGATCACTTAGCTTAAATACTTCCCACCATAGTTCAGATAGTCAGAATGACATTGTGAATAGTGAAGTCATGGTGATAAACAAATACAATAAGGTGGGGCAGGAGTGCTGCATTGATTTGAACGTTGATATAGTTTCTGATGAGAACGGTAGTTGTGGGCTCCACGAATCTGATAGAAAGATAATTGTTGATTTGAAGGAAACTTATCCTTCAGTGTTTGAAGAAAAATACATTTGTAAAGCAGCGCATGAATCAGAGTCAATGGAAATGGATATCGATCGTGTAAACACCCCTCCGGTTAATTATTACTCTTCAAGTGTAAAAGATGGTGTGAGAACGAGCGGATCTAATGGTAGTAAGTTGTTTGGAGTCGATCTTTCACAGTCGCAGTCTGCCTTTTCATCCAACCATGCCTCAGAAGTAGAAACTCTAAAACACTTGGATAAAAGGATACCATCTGGGCCAAGTTCTCCTTGCAAATTGGTTCCTTTTATTGAACCTATAAATATTGGAACAGTTATGTTTGGAAAGCCTTGGCACTGCGAGGAGGCCATATTTCCCAAAGGTATTACATAAAATTACTTGACACCACCAAATGATTAGCTTTAGTTTCCTAATGCAGAGGGTTACCTTTTTTAATATTTTTTTCTTTGACTTCTTCAGGTTTTAGAAGCCGAGTTAAATTCTTTAGTGTGATTAATCCAACTAGTATTGTTACCTACACATCAGAAGTTCTTGATGCTGGGCTCCTGGGACCTCTATTCAAGGTTAGTCACCTCCGCTTCTACGATTTTATGTTTCAAGATTGTTTTCCTTGAAATGACAAAAGTCGGCGTTTACTCTGTGACTTTCCAGTTCATGTTGAGAAGTGTTAATAGTTTTTTTAACATGCTTTTCTATATCCAGGACAGAGTCTCAAAAGCAAATTGATAGTGTATTAATTGTTCAATCTGTGGAATTATATTCAGGTGACCTTGGAAGAATCCCCCGTTGAAAGCTTCACTAATACCTCAGCAACCAAATGCTGGGACATGGTAGTACAGAGAATAAACCAAGAAATCGAAAGACAGAACCTTGGATTGGGAGGAACGTTTCCTTTACATCTTTTGAAGGAAGTTAATGGATTGGAAATGTTTGGATTTCTTTCACCTCATGTTATTCAGGTAGGACCTTGATTAAATAGCTTCAATCAAATTTATCTGTTACCTGGACAAGATCCTTGATGTTTGATGTCTGTCCTTTCTTGGTGCATTGCAATATTGTTTGGGCCATCGGATTGGCATTGTTTTCATTCTCTGTTAACGATTTGCTTCAAATTTCTTATTGCAGGCGATCGAGGCTCTTGACCCTAACCATCGGTGTAGGGAGTATTGGAACCACCGGCATCATGCAATACCCGCAAATTCAGGTGACAACACTAACTGCAAAAATTCTGCTTTAAGATTAAATTTCTCTCGGGGCGAAACAAGTGCAACTACTTTTGATATCAATAGGGAAGAGGATGAAAATGTCAATGCAACTATAGCAGTGGAAGGGCGTCATCAAAGTGAAGAATTTCGGTCAGTATTAAAGGGGCTGTTGAATAAAGCAAGTCCTGAAGAATTGAGCGTGCTGCAGAGCATATTCTGCACGGAATTGCAAACAGCTGAATTGAGAGAAGAATTTGCGGTACTGATCAAAGAGAAACAGGAAAAGTGTAGATAGTTTAGTAAAAGATATATAGGTGTCATCAATCATTCTTTCTAATTCAAGCTTTAGCTCTTTCTCGGTCAATTATCGAGTCTATTCTCTCTAACGATTCATAATTGGAAGGGGAGATCCATTTCCTAGCTTAGACTATGCAACAAATTAAATTATTCTGCTGTCTGAGATATGCTATTGAGCGCCATCGACAACAACGATTACGATATGATTGGCGATGCTCTCATCGTAGGAGATTCTGCTAATTTTGCTGACTTGTGTAAGTGTCTATCTTAGAGTTGCATTTACTACTAGGCAATTGGTTTACCAGAGTCCAGAGCTTGTGTGTTCTTCTATCTTGATTCAAACGGAGAGAGCTGAATTATATCAGGAATCTGTGACTTAGAGCACACTCAGTGCTCTGCTAATGGTAGGAGTAGGACTGGTATTGTGAGAGTCTGGTTGCCATTTTTCTGACCAATGTTTCTTTTACTGAACAAAAAATTTGCTAGATGTGATGTGTAAATTTGACCAGTTGCTTGACCACTAGGGTATTAACCCAAACACTCTCTTTGAGGATGTTCTTTCACTTTTAACTTGAGCTTTTAACACACTGGCGTAGCAATGATGTCTTCTTTCTTTCAAGTTTATGCATTCAATTTTAAAGACTTTATATTAAGCAAACTAAAAGAAATTGGAATTTCATTGATAACATGGAATGTACAAAAAGAAAGGAAGGAAAAGCTAGAGGTGGATTACAAAAAGCTCTCTCAGCCAAGCATAAGATTTCCACCACGAAAATGGTGCAATAAAAACTGGTCCAAAGAAATCAACACCCTAGTGTACATTGATCTAAACGAAAATTGGTGGTTTAATATGTAGATGGTGGCTTGGCTTTGATAATGTAATTTCGAGAGGAGTCCATCATTCGGTTCAACTCTCAAGAAGTCTCCTTCACCTCTCCACTTCCCTACTAACTTCTGCTGGCCCGGTTTGGAGATTGTCGAGATGCCCCTATGTGTTGGGAGACAAAATATGAATGAAGGATTGAAGCATCTGACACTTCCCAATTAACTCCTGCTGGCCCGGTTTAGAGATCGTTGAGATGCCTACGTGTTGGGGACAAAATATGAATGAAGGATTGAAGCATCTGACACTTCCCCACTAACTCCTGCTAGCTCGATTTGGAGATCGTCGAGATGCCTACGTGTTGGGAGACAAAATATGAATGAAGGATTGAAGCATCCGACACTTCCCCACTAACTCCTACTGGCCCGATTCAGAGATCGTCGAGATGCCTACGTGTTGGGAGACAGAATATGAATGAAGGATTGAAGCATTTGACTAAGGTCTGGAGATGAATACCGCACAAAAGTTCATAGGCGACGGGCTAGTCACTATAGTTTGAACTTGTTTCCTTAACTTGTTTTTGGAGTTGGTTGGAGGATGAGAATGGGAATAGTTTGGTTGAAGTTGTCGGATGAGAATGAGTGCAAACTAAACTCATGTTTGTGGCACAGTTTTCAACACTTCCAAAGTGATTAATTTAATTTAACAATATTAATATAATTAGTTATTTAACTTAATAAATCAATAATAATTTATTAAAATACTTGATTCATTTTTAAAAAAAAAAAATATTTAATGAATGCGATTGGTGAAATATCTTAAATATATTTTATTAACTAATCAAGATTAGTTAAACTAAGCTGGCTAGCAATAACTTAAAAATATATTTAATTTATTCATTATTCATTATTTATAACCAAATAATTATTTGTTAGGATTAAATTCATTGTTAACACATCCTCATTTAAAATACTTTTCCAACTTTTCTTATTAAAATTCAATAAAATTCAATAAAAAAAATTCATTATTTCGACCCGATAATTGATGTCATATCTATTGAACTATGTTTCAATTGATAGCATAAAATAACATAAAATTAAATAACATAAAATTTTTCATCTAGTAGAGATTGACTCAGTCTCCTCTTCGAGGTCAAATCCTTGACTAGTCAACACTATGACTGAGTCAACATTATTAACCCCAAAGAAAATAAACATCCTCCAAGACAAATCTGCCGATAGTGTTTTGAGCTAAAAGAAAACCTAACATTGATCATCTCCTAGTCCTAACAAGTTCAACACATGATAATCTCCGTGAGCACCCATAAATTAGTGATTCAGAGCTCGACACTCTCTCACACCTAAACTAGTAACATTTTCGACCAAAGCTTGTATCCATTTGAAACACCTTGCCAATAACCATTTTAGTAATGTGCCACACGACGTAGTCATCTACCAATTTGTCTATTGTGAGATCCCACATAGGTTGGAGAGGAGAACGAAACATTCCTTATAAAGATGTGGAAACTTCTTCCTAACCGACGCGTTTTAAAACAGTGAGACTGACAACAATACATAACAAGCCAAAACGGATAATATCTATTAGTGGTGGGCTTGGACGGTTACATATATCCACTCTCTTCTATCCTTCTATCCATGGACAACCTAACTTTTCAAATGGTACCATCTAATAAGGTGTATATGATTAGTTTTTTCTCACAATGACAAGAAGCTCTTGTACACTACTCACACTAGGGGCTAACTTTACATGGCCACAAATATACAGAGCGACTAGTTTAGACCTACCATGGTGACATGAGGGAGCAAATCCAACACCCAACCACTCTGTGCAACGAAGATATGGTACCTTATACACAATCAAGCTCTTGGCCAGTGACAGATTCAAAGTTAAACATGGCCTCTATTTTGAATCATGGACTGTTTTCAAGTATAAATAAGGACCTTAGTTAATCTGGATCCTAAAAAAATGAAAGCAACTTCAAAGAATTAAGGAATGGAATTACCCTGTCTGTCGGAGCCGATACCATTGAATCGAGCTCGTTATCAGCAGTAGCCCAAAAGCGTTTCCGATGAACATCCACATGCGAAATATAACTTCTCATACCCCCTGCGATTAAGGAAGAAAAGAAAGCTTACGCCTTCGACTGTTCATGAACATTGAAGTGTCGAGTAGCTTGCTCGCTAAATTATGCCACATTCTTTTCAGGTCTTCTCTTTCGATGTTTTGATCCTTCTTCTCGTAAAACCAACAAGAAGAACAAGAACATTCGTATTTATCTCAAGGTACAGATAGGAAAATCAGATCTAAAGTTTGCCATGCTCTTCTCCATGTTTTTATATAATGTACAAGAGTCTCAAAGGCGAAGGTGCTAACAGAGATTGGCAAACAGAACTCCAGCCGCTGAATAGCTTTCATTTGCATTTCTAGTAAAATCCATGTATGGTATAAATTTTTAACACAAATTTCTTCGAAAGCAATTACACTCAATACTTGCAAGATGAAACCATTATCTTTTAAAACAAAGTTCTGAAAATATATAGGAGTTCATGATTCCAAAGATCATGTGAGGTCATTTTCATCCAGTGGTTCTTCATGCTCGTCTGTTGCATCAGCTCTCAGTGCACTCACATCACCTGTAGGCAGTTTTCTAGCAAGCCTGATAATCTGCAGCAATTTCGTTTCGATCAAAGTATGTAGATAAATCACAGTCCATGACACAAAAATAGAAATGAACCAAAGTTTAATGATACAAGCTACATTGACCAAAGCTAACATTTCTTTACATAATTTCAAAGTGACGTCAGTTAAGCAAATATTTGAAGAAGCCATGAAATGAAATGTGCTGGGAGCATTTAGATTGCTATGAACAAAAATAATTTCAGAGGAACCATGAAACTTTTAAGCTTCTATAACTGAAGCAGAAGTTCATCTGTCATACAAAATCAATTTTGAACCAAAATTTTGGGTAATCTCTCATTGTTGCATTTTGAATTGCATGTTAAGGTAATGATGTCTTCTCACTTGTTTTGAAATCCCAAAATAAAACCAGAACCATATGAAAAGAAATGCTTGGACGGTTGTTTCTTCCATGTCCTTGTTTACTATGTTTCAACACTATGTTTTCATTTCTTTCTCGTTAGCACCTTGGAGTTTCAAAGTAAAGTAACATTTTCTTTGCATTTCTATCTCTTCCTTTTCAAATAACATTCACAATCAACTTTTTACATCATTTGAAATGTAAAAACAGAATGGAACAAAACATTTACCACATGATCAAGATGAGAAATAGTGCTTGATTGAGCCACACGCTTGATTTCCTCAGCATCACCTTCCATATAAGCAGATATTAGCTTATTAGCAGCACGGTATTGGTCAGTTCTCAAAAAAGCATCAACTCTGCAAAGAGAAAATAACAGAATTTCATCCCACAAGTACTTCTTTAGGATGTCTTGTGCTATAAAATGTTATAATAGAACAACTTTCTTTTTTCAAAATAACATAAATTTTCACTAAAGATTAAAAAATTATCCAGCACCAGTTCTACCATGGAGAAGGAAAGCCTATTTGATCTCTCGGCAGCTTAAATACTCCTACCATTTGTCTAAGTGAAAAGAAAGATCTATTAAAAAATAACACCTGACCCGTCTATAGAGTGGAGAAGAGAGCAACCAGAAGGCCATCAGAGAGTTATCTTTACTAGCTTGTTTCCTAGATTAGGAGAAGGTGAATATGGCTACTCTGCTGCTTTTATATAATTAATATTAATCTAAGGTAGGAAAAAAAATGCATGTATGTCAGATTTATATGACTAAATCTCATCAGATGTACGTATAATTTACGGATTAAAGAGGAAGGCATATATGTGTGTCTGATTTAAGCAAAGTAAAGACAACCCTCTTAGCCTCTTTTCTTTTTACTTTTCCTAACACTTCGGATTACTTTGTTTGTCCTTTACTAGGTCTACATAACAGACATTTATCATTTTCTGGACTTGATTGATGTTGGTTGGGCAAAGTATATCTTCTTGTACACATATAAAACAATAGAATGGAGATAATAACCAATGCAGACAGTTCTTAATTTCAAAGATCACATTCTGAACTTAAAGACATAATTAAACAGCGTACAGAACAGATGCTAAGAATCCTATTAAAAGTGGATCACAATCTGGTATATAATTGAGTACCTACCCAAGGCTAACAGGAGAATGACCAACCTGGACTTTGTATGAAAATATGGGAAGCAGATGAAAAGATAATCATGGTATAGTCCAGAATTTATACTCACTGTGAACAGTCATTGTAGCACTTCTCAGCTTGTTTGAAGTCATGGGCGTAGAGGTAAACAATGATGGCACTAAGATATGCCTGGAATTAATAAATATATTATTTGCAGTAAGTTTCATTTCTAGGTAGATATTAGCAGCACAAGAAGGCCGTTTAACTCTTTCAACTACTAATCACTCTCTTTATATGAACTTTTCATTGACTAATAAAAAGAAACAAAAAAATATATTAAACTTCATTGACTACAGTTAATTAGCCTACAAATGCAACACCAGTAAATCTAAAAATCATCAATGTGATAGAAAGATAACAATTTTCTTCTAGGAAACTCAATTAACAGGCTTGTTCCAATGATAAGGAAAATTTCATTGCAAATTAATATAATAAAAGTCAAAAAGTAGAATAACTCCTACCTTGCCCTGGCTATGAGTGGCATTGCACTTATCGGCTGCCAAACCCCATCGCAACAGCAATTCTGCAGCCTCAGAATATCTACATGGAAAAGGACAACGCCTTTTGTCAGCAATTAAACCTTATATGTACACATAAAGGGAAGCTCATATATAACCTAAGATTTACTGAGCATCAGGAATACAGATTCGACACTCTCTCCAAAGATAGCAATATCTTTGGATAAGATGTTATAGCCCAAAAAAGTACAAGAGAAGCCTATACCCATCGGCTAAGAAAAACAAATAATTGCATCAAATGAGAAACAGATGGGCCAGTGAACTTGAAAGCAATTAAGGATATGGTGATATGAAAGATTTAAATCTCATATTTATACTTCAAAAAGTTTAGGGTGCTTTTGCTTATAATATCTAGCATTTGCCTAAAAATGTAGTAGTCATGTTATCTGCCGTATGTGCGACAAAATAATAGAACCCCGAACTCTTCTAGACAGAGGACTTATTTATTTCAAATTGAATGGAGTGAGGCCTAGGGGCCAAGGGACAAGTTTAGCTATCACTTTTATTACAACCTTCACATGGATTAAAAAAAAAAGGTTTCATTGTGAAACAGCTAATAAGGAGATGGTGAAATAATTCAATACTTTAAGGCTTTTGATTATGGTAGTTTCAAAATAATTCAAAACTTACTTCTCTAGTTTTACAAAAACACTTGTGGCGTCACGATATAAATCAAAGGCCATTTGTTCTCTGCCATCCTCTTCCAGAAGTGTACAGGCATCAGTGTATAATGTGATAGCTTCATCTGGCTTGCCATCTTCCAAAGCACTGTAAGAAGATATACAATTAAAATGTTCAAGGGCATCTATGGTAAGATATACTTGTATCAACTTGTATGTTTGTAAAATATAAACGCAGTGACATATGCCCTTAAGTTACATTTATGGTTCATCCATCCCAGTGAAGGGAGAATACTGTAGTCCATTGAGGAGCTCATTTAGTATTATTGTCTTTGACCTGTGACTGCTCAAGCATAATGAGCAAATAAAAGGCAAATGCACTGTGCATGCAGAAGGACAGTAGCCATACATGATAGAGTTATGGAGTACAAACTACTGGAGCCAACAGGAAGGCAAAGTAGGTCAAAGCTATTGTGTGATTTTTAAAATATGAACGGAAAATTTATTGTGCAATTGGGTGATGAAAAACTACTGCTAGAGAAATTACAGCAGCAAAGAAATGTAAACAACCAAGATTCCTTCCCTTGAGAATTAAGATTTACAACTAATTTTTGTGAAAGTGATGCTTCTGATGTTCCAAAGGTGAACAAATTTGAGTTTAGTTCAATTATCGTTGACGTAGAAAATTTATTTAGAATTGCCATATGCTTTATATCCTTTGAATTGTGACTGCACAAAGCTAACTGATAGCTTTTTTGGTTAAGAAACAATTTAAACGAGAATAAACGAATACAAAAGAAGAAGAATAAGAAATCTAGCCTCGAGCAATTTGGATGAAAGACGGAAATTATGTGATGTTGTATAAAACATAAACTTACTGAGCACCCTTTGATAGAGCATCAGAGGCAGGTTGCGATCTCCCGCACAAAATATACAACTCAGATGCCCTTCTATAAAAGTCAGCAACTTCAGTCAAGTTACCCAGTTCCTTAGCAAGAGCACCAGCAGATTCCATATGCTTAGCAGCATCCCAGGGTCTAATAATGGTGAAGGACTTAAAGGGAGAAAACACAGGTAAAGAAACAAATCAATGCAGGCCAAAGAACGGCCATCTACCAGTTCTAGAAATAAGGATACGAGGAGAGCATCTCTTGCCCTTTTGAA
Organism: Cucurbita ficifolia; assembly: GCA_033971965.1. Taxonomy (NCBI): domain Eukaryota; kingdom Viridiplantae; phylum Streptophyta; class Magnoliopsida; order Cucurbitales; family Cucurbitaceae; genus Cucurbita; species Cucurbita ficifolia. The sequence goes on from CM066974.1 coordinate 6,189,709, forward strand.
GCTTTTTCAAAGGCAATCTTTGCTTTCTCACGGTTATTTCGGACCCTGTACGCATTGGCTACAGCAAAGAGACATGTTCTTATTTTTATTTCTCCGTGGAGGAAAGATTATCAGCAAGTAATGCAAATATCTGCAATTTTCACGTTCTTGAATGCAATTAGAGAGCTTAACTAACTATGTGAATAGAACACAACATACCAGCCTGCTCATAGAGGACCGTGGCAGTTTGCCAATCAGCATTCCATCTTGTCATACTGAGTTTTGTTCTAAAGATTTCACAGGAAATAAAGAAAATGAATAGAAATCAAAGAAAATTTAAACGCTAAGTACAAACATGAATTCTGACTAATGAACTTCCCAATCCATCCGATCCACCCTCTTCATGCTCGGTCCCAATGTGGATTCTCATGGACTTATTAATTATATTTTTCATATTCCTTTCCATTTCTGACAGACACTTCAAACTATCACTTCCAGAATCCATAACCAGAACTAAGAAGCAAAACGAACTTCAAAGAAATCAGACGAGAAAGTGAAGAAAACGGTGCAGAGAGCGATGATCGAAAGAAGAAAACTAACAATTTATCGGCTTTGATCATTAGCTTGTCGGCATCGGAACTAGACATGATTATTGATCCTGTTCTGCAATGGATTCTCCTCTTTCTTGATCGTTCGGAATTTCGCTCGACGCCTGATCGAGCTGTACTTCCAACTTCCCTTCACGGCACCGAATCGATTCGACAGGTAAGTATCCCACCTCTATCGATCTGTTCTAGAACTGAACAAACAAACCAATAAATTTGCAATATCTTTATCCCTATCAAATCCAATGTTATTTTGCAAATTTATTTTCTTAAAAAATTAATTTTCAACAAACCTTTATAAAACTAAGAATTTAATCTTTCTTAGATTTTTTTTTTTTTTTTTTTACTGATCATTAAAAAATTTAATTAATAATGTAATATTATTTTATTTATTTATTTTAGGATGAATTGAAAAAGCATAAGATCAGCCAAAAAATAGTATACCAAACCGCTAGAACTAGAGTAAATTTGTTCAAAAGAGGTTACAAAAGATTGGTGTAGCTAGAAGTGAGAGTCATGTTTAAAAACGCTTCGTCTCAAGTTTCAATCCCGACCTTCTATTTTAGGGTTTGGTTTTCTCTGCAAACCGACCAACCAATGCTATATGTGTTTGGTTTTCGTGGTTTGATGGATCAGAGTTCAACTCATGCATCTATTGAAATTAATAATTGTGTTACGAAACTTCGAATAGTGAAATTTCTTTCCATTTTTTATCGTAATCGAATGAAAAAGAGCATTCCGAGCATTACTCAATAACCCTCAATTGCTACCATCTTCCTATTGATTAAGGCTTCCAAATAAACTTGGCATGTTCTTTTGGTCTTGTCATCACATAATTTTCCCTCATTTGTTTACCACTCCCTATAAGGAAATAGCCCATAATTTCAGCCTTTCCTTTTGTCTCTTGCTTGCCACTTAGTATAGCAAGAAATCAGATTGCACGTGTTTGGAAAATTCTAGACTAGGAACGGAAATAGAAGGCGGAGATAGAAACAATAAGGCTTGAAAAATCCTTCCGACAAGAATGATAGTTGCTTGAACATTGTACAACGAGCTGCTGGAGATGTAGGAGCCGAGTAGCAAAGTTGTAGATAAGATCGATTGCACGTGTTTATGGATTGAAGGAGATTCAAGCTGGGGAAATGGTGGAATTTACCAACAGTGTCTCTAATGCTCCAGCCTCACATCATCTTGCCAAAAATGGCGGGTTCTAGGAAGATGTCATTACGTAGTGTATCGCTACAATCCACCAAAGAATTCAACCTCGATTCTCCCGAACCCATAAACTATCAGTATGCTTCGCTTCCATCGGTAAACACTCGAGAATAAAAAGCAATTCCTTCAAGAGAATACTAGAAGTTGTCTCTCTTCCATGCACACATTTGTATGTGTTATTAAAGTTGCACATTAAAGGAATGAAACAACCAACCTTTGAAACGATAATTGATACATTTCTATGAAACTATTCTCAATCGACCTTGTTCAAAAGGGATTTGAATACAATGATCCAAGAAGGTGATACCCCCTGCTACCCCTATGATGCATTCATTATTAATAACCAATGATATCCAATACATAATAACAAATGGAATGGCTATCTATACCAACAAACAATATTGTAAAATAGAGCCTACAAAAATGTAAAGTAATGGTATTTTCTCCTACTTGTAAGTCAGTAGAACCACAAATGAACCTCCCTCTTTCTGCTACTAGCTGCCATCATCAATCCAATGTGCTTCAAGAAGACATAACCAAAGAGTTTCCATAGCCATTGACATGTGATTTTTGCCACCTCCAAGCGACCTCTAAACTCTCTTGAAGATCCGTGTGTTGAGCCGTCCAGTTCAGTTCGTTCTTGATCTTAGTTGGGTTGCTAAATACTTCGGCATAGTCGCCCGGTCGACGAGGGAGATAGTCGACTTTGATGTCTACTCCAGTTGCCTTCTTGCACGCCTCCACGAACTCCTTCACCGATCGGCCTGATCAAAGACATCCAAAAGTTATGTCTAAAGGTTGCTTGCTTCATCAATGAGATGGAAAAGAAAATGTATGCTACATCCTACCTTTTCCCGTTCCGACGTTGTAGATTCCGACTTTTCCAGGGGTTGCCTTCTCCAACGCTTTAACATGAGCATCCACGAGATCGGTGACGTCGATATAATCGCGTATGCAAGTCCCATCATGTGTTTTGTAGTCTGTTCCTTTGACCTGAAAACATTAGTTATTCACTTAGTTCATCTTGCTGAATTACGTATTTCTCGGGGCGCTTTGTTTTCGTTTTCTTAACGCCTCAATATATGAATTACCTTAAGCCCAGAAACAATGCCACGAGCAGCGTCGAAACAAGCACCAGAAATGCGTCCGTGCTCACGAAGCTCGGGTCTAGGAGCTTCCCCTAGTCTACCCTCTGGATCAGAACCAATCACATTGAAGTATCTAGACAATTTTCAACACATTCAAGAACCAGATTGCTTGTTCAGATGAATCATTCAACAAAAACTCAATAAAGGTTATGAACATAAACTGTATTGCTAGCAGCAAGTTCCACAACCTTAAGATCATGACTGCCATCTTTGAATCTTTTGAAAAGTCAAGGATGATTTCTTCTGCCATCTTCTTGGCTTTTCCATAAGGATTAATCGGGGCCTGCGACGAAACGAATCAAATATTCATCAACAAACTCGAGTCTGCATCCATGAGTATACAAACACACAAACTGATGCACATTATGTGAAAACCTGGGGGGTTTCTTCAGTGATGGGCATTGTTTCTGGCTCTCCATAAGTAGCACAAGTACTAGAATATATCAATGTCTTCACACCATGTGCTGCCATTGATTCTAATACTGTCAATGTATTTGAAGTAATATTGTGATAATACCTACAACAAGAAAGATCACAACAATCAAGCTGTTTTATTCATTCATTTCCAGAGATCTATATGAACAGGTTGACAAGAACAATGGAATAGGAGTTATGATCATGAAAAATCTTATTAACATCATCCATCCATTCATGTTGGCTATCTATCAATCTGTTTATTCTATACTCACTTCAACGGATCGAGGGTGCTTTCCCCGACATATGCAACCGCTGCAAAATGCATAACGGCATCGAAAGCGTTCTCCGAAAATATTTTATTAACCTGAACGTATCAGTTAAGGCAACATTTGTGTTCAAGGCAGGTACTAATATAGTGTCACGTATAAAGGATACAGATTTTGCATCTCCCAAGTCAGCATAGATGAACTGAAGCCTTCCATAGTCTGGAAATAATTCTTGCAAAACCTTCACAGCACCTAGATTGCCTCGGGATAGGTTGTCCTGGCGTGAAGGAATTGTTCATAAATGAAGGGTATAACACCAAAGATATGAAAACGACACGATATTAACAGGGGAGATACCACTATTGTTACACGGTACGAGTCTTTCAATAGTCGAAGGGCAGCGTGCGAGCCGATATATCCCGCACCTCCTGTTACTAGAACATGAGTGACTCCTAGTTGATGAATTGCGAACTGGAAGGAAAAGATCGTGCAAAACTTTAGAAGTTGCATAAGAGAACTGGTTCTCTTAGGAAAAGTTATTATCTATACTGACAAGGAAAGATCAGCAAACGAATACAATCACAGTGGAATGTACTCGGTCAGCAGCGATATATAGCCATAAGAATATCATTAGAGATCGAGAGCTACCGGAGTTGGGGTGCTAAAGTTTGGGGATTGCTTGAGCATAATAATACAAATTGCTGTAAGTGATGCAGCCAAAATGATCTTTCCTACAAAATTGTTCTTCGGTTTGGGATCTGGATAATACATACCTATAAGGAAAAGAAGGGAAATGCAAGAACAAGAAGTAAATGAGCTTGAAGATCTTAAGAAGCTACAACTTTCAGATACTTTTAAGCAACTTAAAAGTTTGAAACATTTAAAACACAGAAGAGAAACTCACCTCCAAACGACACAGATCTACTGAACCTTGATTGATTTCTCGACCTACCAAAACTGAGCATTGGGAAATCGCTCTATCTTTCGTTTTAATACAGAACAGCAACTCAATGAGTCCACTTTAAGGATGGAGCTGCAGTGTAATATCCTACACAATTTACCAAAACATTATCAGTTAATTATGTTAGTAAAACAGCCACAAATTTGAAACGTCTGTAACGACCCAAAGCCCACCGCTAGCATATATTGTCTTTTTTGGGTTTTCCCTTTCGGGCTTCCCCTCAAGGCTTTTAAAACGCGTCTGCTAGGGAGAGGTTTCCACACTCTTATAAAAAATGTTTCGTTCTCCCCTCCAACCGATGTGGGATCTCACAATCCACCCCCCCTTCGGGGCCCAGCGTCCTCGCTGGCACTCGTTCCCTTCTCCAATCGATGTGGGACCTCCAATCCCCCCTTCGGGGCCCAATGTCCTCGCTGGCACATCGCCTGGTGTCTGGCTCTGATACCATTTGTAATGACCTAAGCCCACCGCTAGCAGATATTGTCTTCTTTGGGCTTTCCCTTTCAGGCTTCCCCTCAAGGCTTTTAAAACGCATCGGCTAGGAAGAGGTTTCCACACCCTTATAAAGAATGTTTTGTTCCCCTTCCAACTGATGTGGGATCTCACAATCCACCCCCTTCAGGACCCAACGTCCTTGCTAGCACTCATTCCCCTCTCCAATCGATGTGGGACCTCCAATCCACCCCTCTTCGGGGCCCAACATCCTCGCTGGCACATCGCCCAGTGTCTGACTCTAATATCATTTGTAACAACCTAAGCCCACCGCTAGCAAATATTGTCCTCTTTGGGCTTTCCCATTCGAGTTTCCCCTCAAGGTTTTTAAAACGCATCTACTAAGGAGAGGCTTCCACACCCTCATAAAGAATGCTTCGTTCTCCTCTCCAACCGACGTGGGATCTCACATGGCCACTTTCAAATCTCGAACTTATGAACAGGAAATGGATTTAAGATACTATCAGGAGAAACCCCACATGCAGAAATCGAAGTTTCAAACAAATTTAGGAATATTACAAATAGAAACTTCGTTTTTATTCAAACTACATAACAAGAACGAAAGAAACAAAAGAAAAAAACAACACGTTTAGTTCATAGATGCTGATAAGATTGGAAAGTAAAGTGCAAATTACAGTGATAAACCATGAATTATTGGAAACGAAGAACCAATCAGACAGCAAATTTCAAACTACAGATCAATTCCCAATCAGGGCAAACATCATAAGAAAAGCAGAAGAAATTATTCTTCAAAAACAACAATCAACTCACCAGTCATTATCACTTTCACCAAGAAAAAACGAGTACAGAACAAAGAAATCAGTCCCTAAATAGAGATGCAGGGGATCATCAAAGGAACATAATCACGCATAAAAACAAAATGAAACAAGTAACGCAATCAATTAAAAGGAAAAGAAAACGTTCACGTCCAGCTAACTGAACAGCTTTGATCACAAAGAAGTAACTGAAACGACGAAAAACATAGAAAAACCCCACTTCGATTTCCAGTTCAGATTCAAGCGATTCAAAAGCAAATCATCAAGAACAAAAACGAAACCAGATTGCATCAATCCAAAAACAAAAGAGAACGTTACCAGGAATTAAATGGAAGTCCCGGGGGCCTAATGAAATTGGAAGAACAAAAATTCGAATGTGGGTATCTGAGAAAACGAGAGGAAGAGAAAGAAATGACGTGAAATGAGGTGGTGGGTTCGAAACGAAACGTTGGCTAATCGAATCAGAAAAGTAAATGAAAATAAATGAAAGAAGGGGAAAGGCGAAGAAGACAGAGAGAGAGAGAAGGCGAAGTTCTGTTTGGAGCGGACGACGCAGGGAGCTGTCTGTTTGTCCACATTGTATTGGCGCGTATACCCCACGACTCATTGGACTTTTTATTTTCATTCTATTTTATTGGGGAAATTCATTCCAATAATTTATATAAACTACTTAATTAATGCTTTATTCTATTATTTCTAGATTATTAATTTTCTATTTCTTTTATTTTTGGTATAAATTTTTTAAATATTTGGTCTGAGAATATGTTTTTTTTTGTTTTGTTTTTGTTCAAAAGATTCAAATTTTCACGAAAAAAAAAATAAAATATTCATTTGGTTTATTTTTAATCCATTCATCTAAAAAAGAAAAATAAACATTAATGAATTAATCGAACCATAAAAATCAATTACTAAGTTTGTCTCTTCCGTTATCTCACATTGAAATTTGGGTTGGTAGGTAAAGTTTGCCAACGAGATTCTTCCAAAACATTGTATTTATAGGGAAATACGAGACAATATTGATGTCAAACGATGCTAAAATAATAAGGAAGATGTTGTACACGTGTTTTTTGGGCAAAAAATATGGTGTTAATGAAGATTATAAAGCTTTGAGACGTTTGTGACGCCCGAGTAAAGAAGAGGAATACAAATGAACAATGATCACATCTAGATGAGAGTGATACTAAAGATACGAGGTTAATAAAAACTTAAAAAAACTACTACACATACTAATAAAGTGCACCTTTTTTTTTTGTAGCTCAATCATAGAAACTTTAGAGTTAGGTGTGCTTAGTGTTACAATCACACTCTTGTGCCAACGGAACAGCGATTGTGTGACACTTGTTCTAACCTAGTAAATAAGTCAATCATATGGAAGTTATTGTCGTAAGATCGAGACCCAAGTCACATTTTATAAGAAATGTTTTAAAAAACGTGAACGAAAAAATTAGGAACTCATGACTACTTATCGACACAACAAAAAAAGAAAGTAAAAAGCATTTAACTTTTGGAAAGTTTGTAAAAAAGGGACAATAATAATGCAACGCGTTGATAGGCGTAGTGGTGCTGTGTTACAGTGTACGAAACAGTCAACTAAAAAAGTGACACCTGGCACTATATCACTGTCACGGATGTAGGTCTTCAATGCCCAATGCCCTTTTCTTCTGTGGGCCCTTTTTCTTTTCCTCTCTCTCTATCTTTTTGTCCATTAATTTCGCATTTTCCAGATATTCAAATATCATAAATATGTCTACACATTCTAACCTCTTTTATATTTATTTATTTATTTATTTTTAATTTAGTTATGAGTATTCCAATTTTTAAATTTAATTCAATTGTTTTGGTCCAAATAAAAATTTTAATTAAAATTAAAAATGAGAAATATAAATGAAGTTGAAAATCTGATCTTCATTCACAACGTTTAAATAACATACAAGCTACCAACTAACTCCTACAAATAAGAGAATATATTACTAACCAGACGTGAATAAGATAAAATATATAAAACATACTGCTAACCAATTCTTAAAAATAAAAAAAAAATTATATAAAATATACCGTTTGAAATGAGATAAAATATATAAAATATACTGCTAATCAATTCCTAAAAATATACCAAACATACCTACTAAAATAATATAAAATATATTACTGATAACCAATTCCTAAAAATAAGAGAAAAAATATATCAACTGATAACCAATTCCTAAAAATAAGGAGAAATCTAACCGATTAGAGTGAAAATTTATATCTAAAATCAAATTTCTTAATATAAACTTTATTAAATAATGAATTGAACTCAAAAGTTTTAAATGTGTTAATTGAGATGGTTTAAGTCATTTATTCAAATTTTTATTTTTAATAAAAAGTAAAGTATACTCATTTATTTTTAAATATTTAATTAAGTTTTAACTAAGTTTAAATTGCCTTTCAAATGTTTTAAAAAATAATTATAAAGGATTGCAAATAAATAAATAATTATAAAATCAAATAAATATATAAGCAAAAAAATCAATATAATAATTTAATAGGGTAATGAAATCTATCTAAATAATTTATTTTATTTCAAATAAATAATAGCTAACTGAAATAAAACATTATAAAAATCTAAATCAATACATTACTATCTAATAAATATATTTAATTTTCACAAAATAAATAATAGATAATTGCTAATTGAAATTAAATCATTAACGAATTAAATACATGTAATAAAAAAAAATTAATATGGATTTTTACTTTAAAAAAACAGGTAAATAAATAAGGGAGGTAAAAATGTTGTAAAATAATTAATGAAAAGATATACAATGGAGGCATAACCGACCACAAACTTTTTCATACATCCCGTCCCCTTAAAACACGGTTGCTGAAACTTAGAATATCGAAAATTTTGTGACATTTTTCATTTGGACATTATTTTTAGCTATCAATCATAATTTATAACATCATTGGCTACATATACATCTTAAACTCGAGCCTACAAAACCTATCTTTTATACTATATACATATTAATATTTACAAACAATTCGAATGTACTTTAGTGGATAAGACATCAATTATCATCCTAAAAGTCAATGGTTCAATCTCCACCCAACATTATTGAACTCGAAGTATATGCAAATCTTAAACTTATGTTAATTTGAGCAAATCCCATCTAGTTAGGCATTATCTTCTCGACCAAAAGGTTAGAGTTACAAATTCTCACCCGTGCCTGACCTAAGGAAAAATGAAATGGTTTTAGAGGGTTTGAAGTTGGGGATGGTCAGCCAATGGCCAAATTTATAGCTGCCCATGTCATTCCCATCAGTAAAGTAAGAACCCACATGGAGCTAGCAATGGGTATCACAACATTAAAAGCCTCAACCTTTCCTTTTTCACTCACAAGAAGCCTGGTGAGATACTTCCCCACGTGCATTCTACTTTGAAAGGAGTAAAGAGAGTCTTAAATTCTAGACATAAAGAAATATCTAAATCTACTGCCCGTCTTAGATACTTGTCTATTTGATTTATTGACTTACAATAAGGGAGGTGTACGAGGTAAGAATCAAATGCGCGTATCTGTTCGTACCATATTCTTTTGTTAATGAATCTATACTCGTCTAGAACTCTATATTCATGGGTCATAATGTGCCGTATGCTCTTTTTAGGGTTTTATTTTTAACGAAGTAACCTCGTATTAACAACCATACCCTTCTGATCGCTAAGTTGCAAGTCTAGTTTTTCATTTGGTGTCAATGTTTTAAAATGTTACACTTTTTCTCCCGAGTTTAGAGTTTAATTTCTATTTAGTCTCTATGTTTCAAAATGATATATTTACTTTACGACCAACACCACACTAAAGTTGATCAAGCCTTTCCAAACACTGATTTTCATTTTCTAGTTCCTTTATGTAATACATAAACTAAGAACAAGGGAATGAACAAAAGAACATTATTTCCTCTCAAATTATGCTAAACATCTATGACAGCAGCAGATTGGGGTTCATTTGTACAAACAAGTTCTTCAAGTTTAGGGTCAGCTACACTAATTCTACTTCTGCAAAAGTCTTTACCACTCAATAACAGATTCTGAAACACTGGATTTGGTGAGTCATTTCTAGCAAGAAGCATACTAACCTTATGAATTAACTGAAGAACAGTATCCTTGGGAAACCTTTTCTCTTTTAGTAAATTTAGCCAAGCAGACTTGGAGAAATGATGTTCATCGCTATTATGGTGTTTAGAAATGCAAGAGAGAGCTTCAGAGTAGTCACCTCTAGCCAGCAGCATGCAAAACCTTTCTTTGATGAGCGGTGGTGGCAGTGTCCGGTCAGCCTGAGCTAAGTGCTTCCATGTTGTTTCCAGTAGCTCATCCTGTTGAACAAAAGTCCTTGATTAATTGAGAGCAAACACGTAACGATCTTAAACGACCAACTTGCACTAGTTTACTCCTTTGATAGAGCAGGAAATTACACAAAATTATCCACAGATCATAGAGAAATCTAGTTTCAATTATCCGTATAATCACTGGTTTAACGAACAGCAGCAGAACTCGACTTCCAGACACAAATGTGAAACCGATGTTATACATACGGCTTCAGTAGAAGCGGTCAACATACGACTTAATCAGCAGAATATCTAAAAAATATCATCAATTATAAGCAACTTTCCTATAGCCATCTTGAACAGTCCAGATTAAAACGAGCTAGTGTTGGGATAAAAAAAACATATAAAGGAAGGAGAAACAAGGAAAACACGAGTTGTGTTAAAAAAATTCCACCTTTCCGCCCCTAGCAGCCTCCATTATCATCCGCAGATGACGTTTTGGGTTGAAGTGATACCCATAAAGAAGCATCTGGTTATAGAAATAGCTAAAATCATCCCATCTCTTTTCTGCAAAAGATGCATCTAGCATGGTGTTGAACGTGTAGATATCTGGTAATACTCGATCCCTATAGTCAGATACAGCGCTGATATTTCGTTCATTTTCTGACATATTCTGAAACAGCTCTTTAGCTTCGTCGAACATCCCATGGTCCAAGTAACCTTTCAACAATATATTACAAGTAACAAGATTGGGGGAGCAAAAGTCCTTCATGTGGTTGAATATATAGACTGCACTTTGTAAGTTTTTTGAGTCCAAACAAGCTTGAATCAAACCGGTGTAAGTCACTACAAGAGGCTTATTAGCAACTTTACATATCTTCTCCATCTGTAAACATAGCAAGGTCATTGTGAGGTACCTAAATTATACACGAACTATAATTCGTCTAACTATACTGCAATCAGGAAGTGTACTAAAACAATTAGAGCTATAAAGAAGTCAAAATATTAAGGTACCAGCAATTCAATGAGACTTTCGTGTAACTATACTACAATCAGGAAGTGTAGTCAAACAATTAGAGCTATGAAGAAGTAAAATTGACCTCCCCATGGAGAGGCCATGAATATTAACACGAGAAGGAGAGGTCTGAAGCCAAAGCATTATAATTTGACAATACAGATCAATCATAAAATTGTAGGTAACATTAAGGCAGGCTCTATTAGATAAACATGGAGTTCCATCTCAAAACCAATTGGCAATTAGAGGAGTAATCCACGTATATTATAACGATTATGAGGTCTCTTCATCTTTCAATGTAGGATCCTCAACATGCTCCCTCAAGATGGTGCCTCTTTGGGCTAACCATTCTTGGGTCGGATCCTGTTTTTTTTTTTTTTTTTTTTTTTTTTTTTTTTGGACCAAATACCCATTTAGATTTTACGACTAATATTAAATTAAGTAACATGGGATTCCATCTCAAAACCAATTGGCAATGAGAGGTGTAACTCATGTATCTAACAAAAATTATGAAATCTCTTTTATTTTTTTTGATTCATCATTGAGTCAAGTCAACTAATTTCTTCTTAGATAATAGACCGCTTCTCCATTCCTAGGAGATGAGAGCTCAAACTCCAGGGCAATCATTTCAAACCAACTCATGGAAATAATCCAATAAGATATATACGAAAAAAAATCACATAAGAAAAAACCAAAAGAAACTTTTTTGAAAAATGGAAGAGAAAAAATAATTATAAAAAAAGGCGGAAAGAAACAACAAAATGTTACTACGAAATACCTGCATCAGGGCGTCTTCGCACCTACCAGCACTGCAAAGACAACGAGCAAAGTCGTAATAAAGAGCTGCAGACCCAACTATTCCTCGTTTTTCCATGGTCTGAATGGCCAGCACAGCCTCATCTGTTTTACCTTCTTTCCAAAGTGTATTGACAAGAACTGGAATTTTGACAAGCTAAAGCGTTCAGCAAATATATAACTGAAAACAAATAAGCACACTACGGCTACCTTTATATGTTAAAGCATTAGGAATTGAAGATTTCTGCACTTTTCTGAAGAACTCATGAACTAAGTTGTACTTGCCACATTGAAGCATCACCTATCATTCATTGGAAAATGTTTCATTTAGTAAATAGAATATTTCAACTATAGGCTTACTTGTTAAGATACTACAACAAGAAGCAGGATACAGACCGAAGTGCCGAGCAAAATTACACCAGGAAACACATTACTAATATATCACCAAGAAGATATCAATTTTCAAAGTTAAAAAGTTTGGAAGTAAACAACACAAAATACATAAGCCATCAAAAGCAAGTCATGAGATGTAAAATCATAAGATAGTGTAGTGGCCTAGTTTCATCAAATGCTTCCAAATCCTTCAAGTCGTGGTAGCATGACTTTAATAGTGGAAGTACAGGCCGATCACATTATTTGTCTTTAACTAACTTGAAAATCTAGGTGATGCTTCAATGTGGCAAGTACAACTTAGAAATGGGTAACTGGTTTTAGAAATGGGTTAATTTAATTCATTCTAAACAGTGCATGAACTAAAAACTTCTTTTCAAAAATCATGAACTTGTTAACTTAAGTACACACTGAACTCAACCTTCGACCAAATAGCTTCTTAATATCGAGATGAAGGATAGACGCAACTAATCCTTCAAAAGTTGCTTCTGATAAGTGAAGGCATAATCTAACATAAATGCATCCTTGGCCAAGTCCAAGGGTGCACTTTCTAGGCTTACCATTTAGTGCCTTACTTCACAGTAACCTTTTACAAACAGGACAAATCCTCTTTCAAAACCTAGCAACCCAATACATCCACTCTGTATCCATGAATACCCTAAACCAGTTAACTTCTACTGATCAAAAGGTAAGAACAAAATTTTAATGCTAACATCTGACTGGATTCAAAGCAACTTAAGGAGAGAAAATTCCTTATTGGATGCACAAAATCAAGCATTTTTCATTCACAGCATCTCGAGCATTAGAAAAATCATTCTAAATTTCGAAGTAGACTTGCAAACCACATGAACAATAGAAAGAAACTAAAGAATCAACCACCTCCATGACCAATCCATATGTTGTCGTAGAAGGCTGTAGACCCTGTTCCTTTAATTCCTGCAAGACCCAAAATGCCCCTTCCCAATTTTTTCGCTTAACACAAGCATTTAGAACCTGAAAGCAAGAAATAAAAAGACTACTATAAATGAAAAACTCGAAAGAAACACATGCAAGTTATATTTCCACAAAGAATTTACGATTCCTTTTGTTTTTTATTAGCATTTCATAGCACTTATGAATATTACTTTTAAAAGAAAAACATATATTGCACCAAATGGGGGGGGGGGGGGGGGGGGGGGCAATGGAGAATATTACCTTAATGACGAAGTAAATTAAAATACTATGAAATAAATAGAACGGGAAATAGCAAGAATATTTTGGGTGGAAAATGAAAACATAAAGAAAATCAACAATTCTTTGAAGACTCTGTATTTTCATACTAACTACATAAAATGTTGAAGGTTCCTACCAAAAGAAAAAAACCTCTGGATGTACTGATTGCCACTGGCTCACACTTCACTAGACCCCTTTATATTTTTGGAACTATTGAGATTTTTCGCCTTTTTTGACATGTTCTTAAGTCTATATTTCTCTTTTTTTAGTTGCCCATTTTTGTTGTAGAGTCTAGATTTTTCCAATGGCCTCTTCTTATATTTCTTCCATTTATCTTAATAAAAGTGGAATAAAAGTGGTGCTTTTATCCAAAAGAGAAAAAAAAGAATGAAAAAAGGAAGTCAATCCCAATATGTATACAAAATATATATCCTTAATAATAGAACCATGATAAGTAAATATCCACTAGATTCTTATCAAAATTGAATTTCCCTATCTAAAAGTAAATATTTCATGAGCAAAACAACTGAACATGCTAGGAAAATATTCATAACAAGATTATATTGTTCTTTAACATTTTTTACACCAAATTGCTCAATATTTTACATTAACCAAATATTATCTGTAAAATGTAAATTAATCTATCAATTATGACTCACCGCATTATAGATAACTATATCAGGTTGCAGCCGTGGGTCCCACTTTTCAAATGCCCCTGTTTTAAAATTCTTCTTTGGAGGAGACCGCATGCTATCAATCACATCAAAGAGTTCCCTCATATATCCTGCTTGTCCAAGAGTGACAGCAATACTATGGTATGCTACTAAGTCAGGATATGAGGAAAATTGTTGCTGAAGGAAAACGGAGATGAACCAACCAGGGTTAGTCTAATTCTATCAATTTCCACGCCTATTTACATTAACATGCACGGACCAAGAGTGCAACTCCTAATGAAGGTAGTTATCTACCAACCTGCATCGCATGGAATACATTAAGTGCCTCCACAGGTCTCCTCGCTTTTCCAAGTACATCAAGGGCAGTGGTGTATATAAATCTGTGGAAGTTAGAGAACATACATGGTGACAGGGCAATGCAAGAAGGAATATCTTTTCCATTTTAAGACTCTAATTATATTTTTTTAGGGGTACAGGACTATTTACTCTTTAGGAAAGGTTAGGATGAAGACTTTTTGTTGGATCACTGATCAACCAAAAATTATTTAAAATGAACATGTTTTTTAAGATACATATATGTATGTATATATATGTATCTATAGTGTGAAAAAATTCATGGCGGGAACCCAATCCCGTAAAATAAATGAGATATTTTACTGGAATGGGGATTGAAATAGGAAGCTTCCCATCCCACCCTGCCCCGTGGGCATCTCTGACCAGGAGTTGGAGCTTTGTTTTCCTAGACTCAGGGCACCTATGCCCGCCCCAAACACTCCCTCTCACTTGTGATCTTGAAAATTAATGGAAGGCCCAACAAGTAGAAATCTAAGTTACAGTTCTAGACAGAGGAAAGGCATTGCAGGCCATTGTTAGTCTTTTAAAGTATTATGGCAAGAACTTTCACTACATTAATCAAGCAGTAAAGGTGAGAAATAGGGAAACACCTCAGCTTATGTGACTTGAACCGTTCACGCATTTGAAGCCATTCGATGACTTGCAGCACTCGTTTCCAATTTCCTAGCTTACCCAACACTTGAATAACCCTTAATATTGAGTGATCTGAATATCTAATCTTTGCACTCCTCATCATTTGAGCAAACATCCACTCAGGCATATCAATGTCTGCACCATTCAATCTGTTAAAAAAAAATTCAATTCAAATGAATTAATATGAAAAGACTAATGAAGCATTAAGTCTTTATTACTATCATTGAAAAGTAAATGTGATTACAATTGATATAATCCACAAAATTTAAGTAATTGATATTTTATTCGTATTCATGGAATCCCCTCGTAGTACAGTCGGAGTGCAAATTAGTAAATAATTTCAAATCATAAAAGATGTTGGAGATGATTTTGAGAGAGGTCTGCATATAATGAATAGCTCAAGAGCCAGCAGTGTATGTGTGAGAGATAAAAAGAAAATATAAACAATAGTTTAGTAACAGTTCATGACCATCATTCGAACGCATTAACATATATTATCTCAATGGAATTGAGTTATAACCAAATGCAAGTTCTACGAGAATACTCCATTATATTATTGAAACAAGGATGGAAATAGGGAGGAGAAGGAATAAAAGGAGAAATTTTCATGTTTACCTCTCCTATATTTAGCTTAGTAGACTTCTAAGTTTTTAGATTGAACACAAAAATCCATAATTAAATAAGAGGTGAAGTTAATAATCTTCAAACTAAATTAGATTATTGCCTATAAATTACTTGAAATTCAAGCAGCACAACACAAAAATTTCCACAGAAATACTTAAACTCAACCCTGAAAAAAAGCACCTGACCTTAAAAATAAAATATCCTGACCAAACTATAAAATACAACCAGAGAAACCAGACAACAACAACCTCGTCCATTGAGATTAACTAATTGAGAGCATTAATTTCACTGACTATTCAAGTTCAAAGTTTAATTGGATTGAACTGAAAGTTTAATATTACATTTCGCTTGTAAGTCAAGTACGAGGACAAATAATAAATCCCAAAAAACAAAGCAAGCATATCAAATAAGGTTATTAGTTGTGGTCTCAAACTTGTATCAAGTTAATTTTAAACTTTCAGCAAGAGAAGTGAGCAAGGGACAGCAAACCTCTTAGAAAGCATCTGGATTCTCTCTTCCATTTCCATCTTTGAAACTCTTGGTTTGTCCATTATGTCTTCTGCACCACAACTGTTGAAGGCGGCATGTTCGACCTCTAAGCTACTCTCTTCTGTAAATTCATGAAACCGCTTACCACTTTTGGATAGCCCTCTGTAGGACTGCTCAATTTTCTTTCTACCAACCTTGTCACCGGGAATATAGTTTCCTTCAAGCTGAACACCATACTTCCCAACCTTCAGAGCATCCTTAGTTGGTTTGGTGTCATCATCAGCCCAAATCTTTTCCGATATTTTCATGGAACTTCCATAACGTACTCCGTGGCTTTCTCTTTTCACATCCAATGTATTAGCCTTAAAATGAAGTCGTTTCTCATGGTTCAACCTAGTTACTTTAGGCTCAGTGTAATTCGACCAGTTTCCATTCCTTTTCTCTTCATGTTGTTTACCATTTACCTGTGAGTCAAAAGGGGCCACCTTGCCTTTAAGCTCATCCTTTGATCTTGTAACCCCTTTCCTTTTGCTATCAAATTTATTTCCCGACAAATCTGTTTTACGTGTAATTCTCTCTGAATTATCAATCAAATCCTCCCCATCAACACATACAACCTTGTTCTTTACGTCCATATTACCTTGAACATCAGTCACTATGTTAGAAATGGAAGTGCTTTCAGCGCTCTTTGCACTCACATTTTCCTTCATCTTATTAGGATCGTCCGACTGCCTCTTATACCTTCTAGATCTAACGGACTCCATAACCCTCACATATTCATCGAAAGATGGCTTAAACTGTAAATCCTTTTCGAGGAGATTCCCACTTGCCAATCGAATATCAGATTCTCCCTGTGATGAAGCCTTAATTGCTCCACATTTATGTCCCCTGTGCCTTAAAACTCTTCTCTTCGCACTGCCAAAATTTAAGCCAGTTCCAGATACCGAACTAGGAAAAAACGAAAACCCTAATAAATAATGGGAATTCTGGGTACAATGCAGTGCCGGAAATCCATTTCCTTCACAACAAGGGATACACAAATTTGCATTCGTCATTATTACTCCCACCATTTTGGAACTACTTCTAGTTCATGAATAATACCAGTACACTCCAATCGAACTCTCAGGCACAAAGTAGAAACAAGGAGTAAACATCAAAATACAAAGGTAAAAGCAAGAAAAAACTAACTGCTCTTTGTACGACAGCAATTGGAGTATTTTCCAGAATGACGGTGGAACAATCTCTCCCTGAATCTTGCAATATGATTACATCATTATTCTCGGCTGTTCCTGTTCTATGTGCGGCTCAAAGGGCATTTTATCATATTGCAACGACCTAATTCTCCGTGGAAAACTTAGATAATACTTAACCTCTGCAATTCCGTTCTATGATTATGTAGAAGAGTTCACACCTTGTCCGGCAAGCGTTCACACCTTGTCCAGCAATCGTTCACACCTTGTCCGGCAATCGTTCACACCTTGTCCGGCAGTCGTCTACACCTTGTCCGGCAATTGTCTAAACCTTCTCCGGCTATCGGCGCCAGCGGAGCTTGACGGAGAGACGAACGCTAGTTCCTTCTATGGAATAGCAATTCGGATAAATATTCACTCTTTAGAAAACATCAGTCCACAAACAAATAAGCGACCTTCCTTTTTTATTTTTATTTTTGTTAAATTATGAATTTTTTTAAAAGTTTCAAAAAAATAATAATAATTTAAACGAGTTTAATAAATATAAATTTTTAGTTTTAGTTTTAAAATTTTATATTTATAAATACTTTCTTTGATTTATTATTCACACTCTATCCTTGTTTTAAAAGACTAAATTAAATTTTTAAGATTTTCCCTTAATTTTTGAAATTTGATAAACAAGTTATTGTAAAAAAAAAAAAAAAATTATAGTAAAAAAATATTGGGAGAAATTCAAACTTTGATTGAATGAGTAAAATTTAAAAAGTTGGGTCATGGGCTTGGTTATTATAGATTGGACTAGCCCGATCGGGACCCAAATAGTACCCTAAGCTCAATCCAAACATTGATTTAATCCGTCTCACTTAAAGGTTGGCTCAATCCAAATTTAATTAAAAATATCTACGTTTGTAATCGATGTTAATGATGTGTTTTGACTTGTAAATCTTTTTTATATTTGAACCGTTATTAATATAATATGAATTATGGATAAATATAATTTTTGTAAATCTTTTTTATTAATATAATATGAACGAGAAAGGGAATAATGTTAATGCTATGCTATGAATGTAAATCATGGGGACCTCATGCATGTATATATGTCATGTGCATCGGGATACTTCCTCGTTATGCTTTGTTAGTACGGATGTATGTCTTTGATATTTGTGTTTGTCATGATATCATGCGGGTCTTTCCTTTTCTGTGGTGTCCAGCTACGCGTTAACGTGTTCAACCAAGCTAGGGTCAGGGGCATGTATACACATATCAAACCAGGCCCAATGGAACTCATGCATGATGTATGTCATGGGCCTTTCCTTTTCTATGCCCAACCAAGCCAAACCCAGGGGTATGTATACGAGCCCACGTAGTGGGTCCATGTGCGCGTGTGTGGGGAATTACCACACATACAACCCAGCCCAAAACTAGAAAGAGCCTAAAACCATGATACGATTTTAAAGGATAGGTCTCATCATTATACGTGTGTGATTGCATTACTAACCCCAACAGTGGGGTGACTTACTGAGTATTTCTTAAAATACTCAAGCCAAGCCACGTGCTACTCTTATTTTTCAGTTAAAGGTATAGCATCCCTGCACAAATGACGACGAATACTAGAATTGTCATGAAAGTTTAAGATAGGGCAGTAGTATGCATTGATTTTTATTTAGTAGTTGATAGATGGACTTTTATTTTCACATTTAAAGACCATGTTATTTATATTTTCTAGTTTTAAATTAAACTATGTTATTTTAAATATGTGTCTATGTTATTTAAGTCATGCATGTGGTAATATCTCTAATTTAGATAAGAAAATTAGGGCGTTACCGTCACTAACCAAATCAACCCGAAAATTCAAGTTGGTCTAAAATATTTTTTTAACCCAACGCAACACAACCCGTGTACCTAAAATTCAAATATTTATTTCTATATTTATTCTACTAAAAAAGAGAAGAGAAAAAAAAAGAGTCTAATATCAAAAGAGTATGAACGCCAATGTTATCGTATCGCTTTATCAAATCAACACACAAAATAGAGCGTAATTAATCTATTACGGGTATTTTTTAATTAAATCTTTTCTTATACATAATGAATTATCAAACAAATATAATGAACAATTTTTTTTAATCAAAGTCCAAAATCATAATCATAATTACCTAAAAAAGAAAGAAAAAAAAAAGGGCAACACGACAAAAATATGATCCAAAACCATTTATTTCCACAAAGAAAATTAACATTTAAAAATAACAAAAAGCAAAGTTAGGTCATTTTTTAAAATAAAAGGTCAATAAAAGTCAGCTCTTTTCCCCACCATTTATTTTTTTTTAAAAAAGGGAAATTTTGGAGGTAAATAAGGTGGAAATATCTATAATATGGCCTACAACTTTAATTTATGTGGCTATAAAATTACATTTGAAATAAATTCAAGCCTATAATGAATATTTTAACTGAATTTTAATTGAAATTATTATTATTATTATTATTATTATTGTGTACTATAAGGTACTTGCATAAGTTAACAAAGAGGAGAGAGAAAAAAATGAGGAGAGAGAAGAAAAAAGATATTCGTAAGAAAAAAAAAATTATATTTTTGATGACTTGTTCTTCGTCTTAATTAATTTAATTATTAAACTTACATTTTGTGCATTACTTCGAAAACAAGGCTATTCCTAAAATATCCATTTTAAAAAATTAATTAATCAGTGATTCCGTTCTTATCTTATAAAAAAAATTTACAAAATTAAAAGTCAAAACTAAATTCTATTAGACTCGTTGGATTTATATATTAAAATATTCTCTATCGAACTTTAAATTAATAATAAATAAAAATTAAATAACAAGTGGCTGACATTTAAAAGAACTTAAATCAAAATCACTGTGAATTAATTAAGAACCTGCCTTAATTAATTTAATATAAGTCGAACTCTTAATCTGAATAATTAAGATTGTTTTAGGGTAAATTCGAACATAGTTGGGTTGATAAAAGATGAAAAAAGATTTATTATTATTATTATTTTTTTATGCCAAACTTTAATTCACATCATGACCTAAAATTTAATATCTTAAACAAATTAGAACAAAAGCCATCTCATAAAATTGAATCAATTTGCTAAATAATACAAACAAGATGTCAAGAACCCAATCTAATATTTTGTTTCAGATTCTTACATAAAAGGAAGAAAAAATAAATTAACTTGTTGGGTTCTTTAATTTGTACAACGAATCCAGAGGAGTAAGCGTTATCAGTCAAATTTTCCTTGAAATCCTTAGCTATGGCGGAAAAACAAACCAGTCCGATAAGATGAGGGATCAGAATCCGCCATAGCCGCCGAGCTCGGCGGCGGTGTAAGAAAGAAAAAGTGGGTGTCTCAGTTAACGCTATTTTTACTATTTTTTTTCTTACCGATCGATTCCTCGGGATCTGTTTTGGGAGTCTTTAATGTCGTCGAGGTAAATTTTGACGTCGACGGCGTTAAAGGGGTTTGTGACTGGGTTGCCGCCGTTTTCCTCAAAGGCGACGCGGAGGCGGCTGATGAGACCGGCGACGCTGGTCCACGGTTGCTGGGTGGGGCAATCGCAGTAGGGATCTACCGGGTAGCGGTGGCCGAAATTAGGGCAGGTGTCGGCGTGTACTTTGGTGTCCCCGAATTCATCTAGGTAGCAGAGGAACTCGACAATATCCGCTCCGGTGCAGGTGGCGAGGCTCAATGTCGGGCTCCGACTTCTCAGATACTGCCGGAATTTACTCCAGTCTAGCCGTTTCCGGCACTCATACCGGCTGGCCAATGGCGGCTGTCGGACCGACACAGAGGGCGACGGGTAGTATTGGCTGTAGAAAGAGCCAGAGGAGGATCGGTTGGAGGTAGTGGAAGAGGAGGAGGAGGAGGAGCTCCGTCGGGCTAGGGCGGCAGCGGCGGCGGCGGCTGCTACGGCGGCTGACATGGCGGAAACAGAGAGGGAAGAAATAGAGAGAAAATGGGAAAAGAAAACAGAGAATGATGAAAGGAGGAAGAGAAATGGAAGAGAATATAAAGGGGATTTCTTTTTGATGGGGTGGAAGACAGAGGGCAAAGGTGTAAAAAGATAAATAAATAATAATAAAAATAAATAAAGAGTGTGGGGACCATTTGAGGAGACAAAAGGTGGGACCACAGCATTGACAGCCACGTCATGCCATTGTGGACCATTTTCAAATTTCAAGTATCTATCACGTCATATGATATACTTCTGGCTATGGATAATTAACATTTCTTTTACGCATTCCAACTTTATAAATAATAAATTCTTAAATTACTAACTTTTTTTTTTAATAAATAATTTCATCAAATTTAAAAAAATTATTTAATATGTGTCGGTATTTTATGGATACGGATACTCCCTTGGTACTCGTTCTTCTTTTCTTTTACGAAAATCTCGATTATGACTTTGAAGTCGACCTCGAAAAATTCATACAAACTTGGAATCCAACAACACGATAAGGCATATAAATCCATAAAAATCTATTACATATTTTTCTGAAAAATATGGACTAAATTAAAATTTTGTTAAATAATTATGAAAATTATTTTTTTTCTATTGTTCAATAAATAAAAATATTAATTTTCTTGCTTTTTTTATTTTAGGGTTTAATTATTTAATATTAAAATTAGTGGGTAAATCTAATTTCCTTTATTACCCTCCTGAAGTATGTGAATTTTAGCTTGAACCCGAGCTAAGGAATACCATCTATCAAATGGGTTGATACCCATTTTGGGAAATTAAAGTTATTAGATTGGCGTAATATTCTGGGAAATTGTCTAAATTGTTAGACAAAATTATTTTAATGGTTAAAACTTTATCATTTAAATTTGTGTTTAAAATAAATTATTTTTTAAAAAATATTTATAAGTTATTAAAAATTTTATTTTGTGACTGATAAATCTTTAAATATATGAGATCCAACGTGGGTTGGAGGGGAGAACAAAGCATTTGTTATAAAGGGTGTGGAAATTTTACCCTAACAGACTCGTTTTAAAACTTTGAGAGGAAGGCTAAAAGGGGAATATCTAATCAGAGTGAGTTTGGACTGTTACAAATGGTATTAGAGCTAGATATCAGGTTGTGTGCCTATTAGTGGTGAGCTTAGGCCATTACAAATGGTATCAGAGCTAGACCGAATTGTGTACCAATGAAGACGCTGACCTCAAGAAAGGTAGATTGTGAGATCCCACATCGGTTGGAAAGGAAAATGAAACATTGTTATATTTTAATTTATAATTTACCATTTAATTCGATTATTATTATTATTATTATAAAAACAAAATAATCCATTTTTTTAATTGCGCCATGTACGATTCGTGGATGATAATGCCTGAATAAAACGTGACATGACCTTTTATTTTGGACATTATATAATTATATAATTATTTACCGTTATATGATAATGTTTTTAAATTGGACTAGTTATGACACTGCCTTCCCTTTTCTTTTGGCTTTTTGTTATTTTGAAATTTTCTGTAAATAATAATAATAATAATAATAATTTATTTGTCTCCAAATTCCAAAATGCCCTCTCTTATTAGATTAAATTCCATTCCTCACGCTCTCAATTATTTAATTCCCACATATTTGAATATGCCTATTGCTCAATAATTATGTTTTCAATAAAATAAATAAAATATAATATCCACTTTCATTATTATATCAAAATTTGGTCTATTGTATTTTAATTCTTATGTATAATGTTTTTAGCCATATGCTCTTCTAAACTGATTAATTGTGCATTTTTTAATGTCCCTAGGATTTGGATTAGGGATTAGTATTTGGATTTGAATCATGGCATGAGTCGTTACAAATAATATCAAATCGATACCTGTCCTAATCAGGTGTGGTTCGGGGACAAATTACTAGCGGTGGACTTAGGCCGTTACAAATGGTATCAAAGCCAGACACCGAGCGATGTACCAGCGAGGAAGTTGTTCCTCAAAGGGGTAGACACGAGGCGGTGTGCCAGTAAGGACGCTGGGCCTCGAAGGAGGGTGGATTGTGATATCCCATATTGGTTGGGAAGGAGAACAAAACACGGGTGGGCAAACTTTTTCCTACCATACGAGTTTTAAAAACTTGAGAGGAAACGTGTAAGGGAAAACCCAAAGATGACAATATCTGTTAGCGGTAGACATGGATAATAAAATTTTAATTAATTAGGTCTCAAAATAACCATTTGCAAATTCATTTTAATAATGTCAATAGAAACTAATTTAAAGAAAAATTAACTTAAAAATAAAAAGCCATTTTAAATTACATAAACTAAAATAGAATATATCTAAAAGTATCACACTATGCTTAGTTGGAGAAAAGGAAATAAGGAAACAAAAAAAAAAAAAAAAAAAAAAAAAAAAAAAAAAAAAGAATAATTCTCACCACTTTTCTTTTCACACTTTTTACATAATTTATTATTTCTTTCTCCTATTTTATTATTACCCATAAATAAATTTTCAGATAAATATCTCCGCGATCGCGGAATTCTTGATATTTTAAGTTTGAATTTTTTTAAATAGGGTTGAAGTTACATGATAAATCAATTAACCTCGAGAAAATATAATAATCAAACATATCTTAGGTTAACCAACCTAAGCGCGTTTCATTAAATAAGATATCTATGTTAGTTGAACACGACTCTTCACAATGGTATGATATTGTCTAGTTTGAGACTAAGCTCTCGTGACTTTGCTTTGAGTTTCCCAAAAGGGTCTCATGCCAATAGAGAGAGTATTGTTTGATTATAAATTCATGAGCATTCCCTAAATTAGCCGATGTGGGACTTTCATTCAACAATATATAGTTATCTCAAAAGTTGATGGTTCCATTTCTACACTACAATTGTTGGGTAACTAAAAAAATGAAGTAAATTTGAAAATTGCGTGAACAAGATCTAGATTAAGGCGCCTAGGAGGGTAGCGTGCTTAACCTAATGTAGCATTGGGTTTAGACTGTAGGGAAGCGTAGCATAAGGGGACGTTTAATCCTTTTGTCGCTGCAAGACTGGCTAATCGTACGAACAAGCTTGGAGATCTCTGGTTCTAGAAGGCACGTGAGTCTGAACGGTACGAGCCGAAAACCCTAATTACGAGAGAATTATGGAGATGGTAGGGGGTGGAATGGGATTTTAGTAATGAAAAAGACATTTTTCTTGAGAAGAAAAAGAAAAAGGAAAAATGGTGGGAAAGGGTCATTTGGTGGCCACAATTGCAAGCCCACTTAGGTATCATTATGAGGATAATATTTCATGTGAAAGTGATGCCCTTCTTTGTTCTTCACAATTTATGTTTTTCTTTAATCCTAAATCAATTTGTTGTTAAATCATATGATCTTCGTTCGTTCGTTCGAGGATTGTATCAATACGACTTGCTGTTTTATCAATCAATTCAATCGTTCGAGCTAAAGGTGATTTCGTTATGTATAATTCTTTTAGAGAATCTGTTGTCCTCGAGGTCTAGATCTGGAGAAATGTAATAGCCTAGAAATTTTGAAAGTAAGAAAAAAAAAACCCTAAATTTTCCTGTTTATGTTGCACTGATAGCTATAGGTTTCGACTGTAGCTTGCATCATTAGCTTTGAAGCTTGCATCACTGGCTCTAGTGTTCGTTTGGGTATCTTGGGTGGCGTCCATTCGTGGTTATGGCTCTTTGTTCGTGTCTGGGTAACCAGTTCTTGTGAGATCCCACGTCGGTTGGAGATGGGAATGAAGCATTCCTTTTAAGGGCGTGGAAACCTCTCTCTAGTAGACGAGTTTTAAAATCGTGAGGCTGACGACGATATGTAACGGGCCAAAAAGAATAATATCTGTTAGCGGTGGGCTTGGGCGGTTAAAAATGGTATTAGAGCTAGACACCGAGAGGTGTGTTTGGGCCCCCAATGGGGGTGGATTGTGAGATCCTACATCGGTTGGAGAGCGGAACAAAACATTTCTTATAAAGGTGTGGAAACCTCTCTCTAGCAGACACATTTTAAAACCGTGAGGTTAACAGTGATACGTAACGGGCCAAAACAGACAATATCTGTTAGCGGTGGGCTTGGGCTGTTACAGTTCTTCTTCTTGGCTAGATCTTCGTCTCGATCGCCATTGTTATACCTCGGTCGTTTGATTTTGCTTGTTGACTTTCACCTCAAACCACAACGAATATGAAATCATTGTAAGTCTTCTCAATGATGATATCGATTTGATTTTTCATCCGAGATTCTCTCTCTCTTTCAGTTAAGTTGTTTCACACTTCACAAATAGTTGTTTTCTGTACTCTCCGTCACATGTGGTGCCTGAGGGGATGCTAGCACGAATTTAGTAACGGAAATTAGAACACGCAATTCCTAAATTTGCCCTTGCTTAGAAGTTAATATCAGTATGATATTTAAAGTACCTAGAATGTGACATAAATTTGTCCTTTTCAATATTATCTCGACATTTTAAGTATGAATTAGCTCAAGCATTAACTTAATACCCAACATATCGATTACTCGAAGAAATGAAAATGAAATTAATAATACAAATTTCTTTTCGATATAAGACGACATTATTCAAATTTGGTATAATGTTACATCATCTTCAGATCTACTTTTTAATTTTTATTATCAACATCACTAATCGGCATTTTTTCCTCTCTGTTATTATCTGGACAACACGATCAACAACAATAGCAACACGTCAATACAACATCGACATCATTACATGGGCATTGTTGATCGAGTTTCGTGGCTTAGAACAATAATTTTCGAACGACAACGAACGTGATGGATAATAATTTGCTCATAAACAGTAAAGTTTGAACCAAAAACAGTCCATGTTAAGAGCTCACAATGTTATGCAAATTAAAGGCAAAGACAATAGTACAAATAAGCATGCTCTTTACTTTTTTTAATTTGCCTTGAATATGAACAAATAATCTTAATTTTTAAAAAGAAAACTAAAATTCAATGAATATGATAAATAAAGTTTCGTTATCAAAATCTGGAATCTGGGTTCGGTATCTAATGACCTCAACGTTCTCGTGCGATATGGTCACGTTACTTACCCTTCACTTTTAAGAGTAAAGATTATCCTTACAAACCAACATGGGTTCTTTCAACATGTTTTGTTTTTACTCACATGTTTTCTAGAAAAAATTTCTGGAGGTCACCCAACATAAAAATACTAAAAAAAAACCGAAAAGGAAGGTCTACCTTACTGTTATAGGTAGAGCGGGAGATTTAAAATTTTGAATTATTGATCGAAAACATATGTTTGAATCAATTAAACTGTGTTCGAGTTAGAATGAAATGAGCTGGAACAATAACAGAACTACGATAATTGAAATGAGTTAAAAGAGAATAAAAAATGAAAGCCAAATCTCGGTGGGGACAAGTGCCTTTCTTTTACAGCTTACTTCACAACAACTTTTCTTCCGCTTTTAACGACTATTTGAGTCAGAAAAGAGTCAAGAGCGTCTCTTCGTCGAGATCTAACGAAATTCTGAAAATTTTCTCACGTTCTATGATATCCGCTCATTTTTACAAAATTATTAATACATGTTATAAAAAAAAATTGGACCATTTATAAATTTTGAAAAAAAATTAATTGAGCTATATCTATTATTATTATTATTATTATTATTATTATTATTATTATTGAAAAAGTGAGTTATATATTTATTGAACTAAATAGAATATATGTTCTTGTCTGATGCTTAATTAAAAAGATTTTTTGGAAAAGAAAAAGGGGATTTTTTTCCTTTGAAAAGAAAGGGCATATATTTCTTTTCCTCCTCTCATATTCTCTATCAAAATTTATAAATTAAAATAAATAAATTAATTAATTAATTAAATCTATCGAACACTTTTTTAAAATTAAATGTATTATTGTTTCGGGTAATTTTGGACCAAAGGAATAAACTTAAAAAGATAAAACAAAATAAGGATGAGACTAAAAGTAACCGAACCATAAGAAGAAAGGGAATAAGGTCTTTTGACCTAACCCTTGTTAGCCTTCACATGAAGTCGAGGTGCCCATAATCCTAATGAGGCGGGTGTCGTGAACTCCCCTAGTTGAAGAAGCCCACGAATAACCTAAGTTGGTTGACCGAACCCTCGGATAAATAAGGTGTTGTTACTTCAAGAGAGGTAACTCCGCTCTCTTACTCAAGCTTAGTGTTGTATGTATTTTATTTGTTAATCGGTTACGTTCTTCACCTTTAAATAAATTCTACCACTGTTGTCCTATATTTTGCTGTAACACTCTAAATAGTAATTGACGACGTATTTATAACAGTGGAAAACTCGTTTAATGGAAGTTTCCAGATTCTATGATTTTTTCAAACCCCTTTTTTTTGGGTATAACTTTTTCAACCCGTTCATATCATGATCGATGCTTTTGATATTTATTTTAGACCATCCAATTTTGCATTTGCTATCATATAGCTTAGGTCATTTAAGTCAAATTGTATACCTTTTTAGAAAAGAGACTTCCATTATATTGAAATATATAACAAACGATATCAATGCTTATCACGACACGTCTGAATTCCTCTATCATAATTGATATCAATTAAAATAACCCATTACTTTCTAACTAGACTATATTATTTTCAAACCGAAAAGATCGAGATCAAATCAATAGCTTTGATGAAACCTTTTTAACCATCTTATCACGGTATCTGAATTCCTCTATCATAATTGATATCAATTAAAATAACCCATCACTTTCTGACTAAACTATATTATTTTCAAACCGAAAAAATCGAGATCAATCAGTAGCTTTGATGAAATCTTTTCAATCATCTTTGATCATATCACGACACGTCTGAATTCCTCTATCATAATTGATATCAATTAAAATAACTCATCAGCTTCTAACTAAACTATACTATTTTCAAATCGAAAAGATCGTGAACGAGATCGCATCAAAACGCGGAAAGGTTAGCTTTTTCATTATTATGAATTAAGCTTTCAATGGTTGGCATTCAAATTGGGTTCATTTCAAAGTGACAGCTGGTGCATGTGCTTGAAAAAAATTTGATGTTCTTGAAGAAGACAGCTAATTTTCACATTGTTTTTTGTTGATTTAGTACACAACAGAGATTTGGTTCCAAGGTTTGAGCTGGCAATTGTGCTTTTTTCTAGATTGTTGTGTTGTAACGAACGTCAAATGTTTTGGAATCAGATTCCCAAGAACAGATTTGGAACATTAATTGTTCACCAAACATGGGAGGAATTTGAATTCTTTGCATTCCTTCTAAAGAAATTTGAACACTTTTATCCAATTTTCTTTGTCGTCTTTGTCGTCTATCCGTTCAAACGTTTGATCTACTGGTTAAGGATATTCATGTCGATGGAAAAAAGAAGTCTTTGTCGATGAGTATTTGACCGTTATTTTCATGTTATGACACACACAATTTATGAGATTCCACATCGGTTGGAGAGGGGAACGAATCATTTGTTACAAGGGTATTAAAACCTCTCCCTAATAGACAAGTTTTAGAACCGTGTGGCTGATGGCGATACGTAACGGACCAAAGTGGATAATATTTGTTAGCGGTGGACTTATGCAGTTACAAATGGTATCATAACCAGACATTGAGCTATGTGACAACAATGATGTTGGGCCCCAAGGGGGATGGATTGTGAGATCCCACACCAGTTAGAGAGGGAAACGAAACATTCGTTATAAGAGTGTGAAAACTTCTCCCCCAACAGACGCGATTTAAAACCGTGAGGCTGATGGCGATACATAACGAGCCAAAACGGACAATATCTACTAGTTGTGAGTTTGACCTGTTACACTATTACTTATACATGGACAGTAATTGACAATAAAATGACCTATACTCTTGAACAGGAAAGTCAAATGTTCGAATCCTCCCAACCCGTATGTAGTTGAACTAAAAAAAACAATAAAACATATCATGACACGGTCTCGTTAATTATTAAACTCAAATTTTAACGATAAGGACTAAATTTGAACCTTTTGACTTTAAGGGATTGAATATTTTAAGAATTTGGGAAGGTGAGAAAGGTGCCACTCAAATGCGGCGTTTAATAATTGATTAAGAGAACCAACCAAGCATTACGTCAAACTTTATCATTAATTATAAGCTTTCATAATCACAATAGCTGGTTCTAGCTATTAACTTGTCCAACAAGGCCTGCCTATCAAGACTTTTGTTCGAAGTCTTTTGAGTTTATGTTTTCTAATTTGATATTAAGACTTTTTGTTCCAAGTCTTTGAGTTTATGTTTTCTAGTTTGACACTTGTTGGATACGTATCAAACACTGGCTAGCACAATAGATGTGTTAGACACTAGTCGTACAGAGCCGATATCGGTCCAACACTTTTTTACATCACTCATTTCTTCAAGCATGTAAATGGGTAAATTTATAGACATCGAATTTTCTGATATAAAAATGATAAACATGTTCTTGTTGTGTCTCGAAATGCATATAATAGTTATATCTAAGCTTCTTAGGTTATCACAAAAGTGATCCAAACCTCGACTCATTTTAATTTGAAGTTTGCTATTGTAACAGCCCAAGCCTATCGCTAACAGATATTGTCCACTTTGACCCGTTATGTATCGCCATCAGTCTCACGATTTTAAAAAGCGTCTACTAGGGAGGGGTTTCCATAGCCTTATAAGGAAATTTTCCCCCTCTCCAACTAATGTGGGATCTCACAATCCACCCCCCTTGGGGGCCCAACATCCTCGCTGGCACACCACCCGGTGTCTGGGCTCTAATACCATCTGTAACAGCCCAAACCCACCGCTAGTAGATATTGTCCGCTTTGACCCGTTACATATCGTCGTCAGCCTCACAGTTTTAAAACACATTTACGAGGGAGAAGTTTCCACACCCTTATAAGAAATGTTTCGTTCCCCTCTCCAACCGATGTGGGATATTATAATCCACCCCCCTTGGGGGCCAGCGTCCTCGTTGGGACACCGCTCAGTGCCTAGGCTCTGACACCATTTGCAACAGCTCAAGTCCATCATTAACAAATATTGTCCGCTTTGACCCGTTACGTATCACCATCAGCCTCAATCTCACAACAACTATGAATTGAACCCTTTTCTTAAAGATGAATCTAAGAAAGGAAAAAGGACAATGCACTACGGAAAGGGACAAAGGAGGTTAGACAAGAGATGGGGAGAATGGACATAGCTTAACATCATATCATTAATGAGGTAAGGCAGAGGGTCTTATCATTCGTTGGTGTCCACAAAATTTATATTTTAGTCAGTTCCCTTTCAAGCTCTAATGGGTCAAAGCATTGGGATCTATGTGGGGTTTCCCCTTATTTCATCAGCTCAATAATTGTTCATACACTTTTTTCTTCTCCCTCTCTCTTCCAGGTTTTTTTTCTTCAAATTCTTTTTCCATGGACTCTAAATCTTCTAAAAAATGATATCATTGAAGTTTCAGCTCTTGTAGGAAAGTGTTTCAGAGAAAGGGAGACTACAAGTTACAAGAGTTCATGAAATGTTATGAACAGAAATGAAATTTTAGTAATGAAATTTGAATCCCCCAATCTTCCCCTGATCATCAGCTGAAGAAATTATCATAACATATTCTATCTTATCTCTAGAACAATGTTGTAAACTAGACAGATAAACAAAAAATCTGGCTATTTCATCAATGATTCTGAATTGTCAATCTTGTAAAACAGTTTCTGATAATGATTTACTCATAAGAAGTTGTGGGTGCATTGGAAGGTAGAGTTGAGGAACATACCCTTCTTTTTTCAGTTCGAAAAGAAGACTATCCAGCACGGAATAGATCTGAGCGGCAAGCGGATGGCTTCCATCGGCTGCAACGAACATGTGGGTGGCGTTATTGACCTCGATCCAGCTATAACCAGGAATCTTTCGAACTCCTCGTTCTTTCATTATGCTTCGTACTTTGAGCACCTTCCTCCATTTTCCAGCTCCAGCCTGCACATTTGCAAGCAATACATAGTAGCCAGAGTTCAGAGGGTCTAAATCAAATAGATGTTTTGATGCCACTTCAGCGAGCTCAACGTTCCCATGAACGTGGCAGGCCCCGAGTAGCGTTCCCCATACACCTGCATCTGGAGGGAATGGCATGCTATTTATGGTTTCGAATGCTTCATCCAAACGACCTGCACGACCAAACAAATCAACCATGCAGGCATAGTGCTCCATTCGAGCTGGGATTCTGTATTCCTCTGTCATGAGGTGGTAATATCTAATTCCTTCATCGACTTGGCCAGCGTGGCCGCAAGCAGATATGATGCCAATAAAGGTGACATGGTCGGGCTGGATGTCGTTTTTTAACATTTCGTGGAACAGAGCAAGACACTCCTTTAAATCACCATGGTTGCCATAGGCAGAAATAATGCTATTCCAGGAGACCTCGTTTTTTCCTTGCATTGTGTTGAACACTCGCCGAGAGTGGTTCAAGTTTCCGCACTTAGCATACATGTCTATCAGTGAACTCTCGGCATACAGATCAGACCTTAAAGGGCCTTTGATCATGAAGCCATGGATCTCTTTTCCATAATGGAGAGCAGGTAAGTTTGCACAAGCAGATAGAGCACCAGATATGCTCACACAGTCGTACGGAGTTCCCTCCATTCCCATTTGACGGAAAAGATCGATGGCCTCGCCTGGTCTGCCGTTCTGGGAACAACTTGTGATCATGGAGTTCCAGCATATAGCATCCCTTTCAGTCATTCTGTCAAAAACTCGACGAGCAAGGTCCAACCGTCCACATTTTGCATACATGTCCAGAACAGCACTGCCTACATGACATCTTTTATCAAGACTATTTTTCATGATACTACAGTGCAATTCCTTTCCTAAGTTTAAAGCCGCCAAGCCAGCAAATGCTGGAAAGACACTCGCAAACGTCACAGAAGTTGGCTTCATTTTCTCTTGCAGCAACCATCTAAACGCCTCCACTGCTTCTGTGTTCATCCCATTAAGCACGTACCCTGAAATCATGGCTGTGCACACGACAGTATCAAACGACCTACTTTGGCACAAAATTTTTCTTGCCATTTCCACATCCCTGCACTTTAAGTATATGTCAATTAGAGCACTTTTTAAGAACACATCCAAAGCTACACCATGCCTTACGATGTAACCATGAATTTCCTTGCAATGTTCGAGACTCAACAACTCAGCTACACAAGGTAAAAAACTCGCGAAAGTGATCGAGTCGGGCTTTATTCCTGCAGATATCATCCCCCGAAACAAACGTTCGGCCTCACTCATCAAACCATTCTGTACATACCCAGATATTATTCCGTTCCAACTCACCAAGTCACTTCGCGGCATCATATCAAACAGTTTACGCGCAGCTTCTAAGCATTGGCATTTCGAGTACATAGCCAACAACGTATTAGCCACCGGAGAATCCGACTCCAGTCCGAAACTAACAGCAAGCCCGTGAAGTTGAGTACCGAAATCAAGCATTGCCTCCGAGGCACAAACAGATAAAACACAAGCAAAGGTTACCGAATTCGGCTTAATCTCACTATGTCTCATGTCCAAAAACATCTTAATAGCATTACCAGAGTCCCCATTTTTCACATAACCATTCAGCATAACATTCCACAAAACACAATCCTTCTGAGGAATATTATCAAACAGGTACTGTGCATCACTCAAGTGACCATTCTCAGCATACAACTTAATAAAAGAACTCCCCACAAAGGCATCCTCCTTAAGACCCAATAAATCAACAGTTTCATGAACAATCCTACCCATCCTCACACTATTCAAAGCACCACAGGCTTTAACCACATAAGGAAATGTATACTTATCGGGAGAAATTCCAGCACCCAACATCTTAAAATAAAACAACAAAGCATAATTAAACCGACCCATCATTGTAAACCCCCTAATCATCCAATTCCAAGTCGAAGAACATCCCAATTGAAGCGTATAAAACATGTTCTTGGCATCCTCGAGACTGCCGGTAAGCACATACATACCCAAAATCCTAGAACCCAGATATCCATTTTGATCAAATCCACTGACAATGGCATGAGCATGAGATTGCTTACCTTGACGGAGAAGAGAATGGTCGTTGCAAGCTTGAAAGATTGAAGTCAGTGCGGCTTCTGCATTCGACGAAAACAAAGTGGGGCTTATCGGATTTTTGTAGTTGGATTGAGTAGAAAAGAGAAGCTCAGGTCGAGAGAAACGAGGAAGAAATCTATGAACTGAAAAATAAAATTGGGAACGAAATATGTAGAACATGCTTCGTTGATCAAATCATGTTCATTCGGCTCAAGGCCCAGCCCGCCCCGCGAATCTTTTGCTCTTAATCTTGCTCTTGGATTGAATTTTGGGTTCTGAAAACCAGCTAGACATTTTTGTTCTTGGAGAAATTATAAAATGTAATATTTTAATACGAAATCGAATTTACGAAAAGATTAAAAATACTCCAATTGATTTGAATCTAAAATTCAAATAACAACAATCTCAAGTTCCATAAATTAAAAGGATTGTTGACTCAATTTTCTCATAACATCACACTAATTCTTCCATATCGTTCGTTCGTTTCAAATCTTAACTCTTATACAACTTCGATGATACTTCATCCGATTGATTTTCATTTGTTTGAATTTTTTCTCGATCTATTACTATCGAGAATACAAGTTAATGGTGCGTTTTGACAGCTCTCTCAGTGCTCCAATTATAAATCTGAGAGTGGTGTAGTTTCTCAAAATTAAAAAGCTTAAAAAGATATACCCAATTAATATATATGCTCTAATTATGAAGGCAAGATTTTAGGCTTAATTGATCTAAACGTGCAAATAACTAGAATCTGGCATAGTCTTCAATAGCTCTTATTGCTGATCCAGTATCTGCATGTCACGTACGTAATTATAAACATGGAGGAGCGACTTTGTACCTGTACCAACTCATACGTATATGTTAGTCAGCTATCAATGACTACGCCAGTGCTCGAAGTGGTTTGTGACCCTCAAGACTTAGTCAAGCTTAATTGTGTCATAACATTGAAGGTACAACATATTGGTACCATAGTCTGATAAGCTTAATTCGTTTTAAAATATTCTTAATATTATTTTATTTTGTCTCTCCGCTTTTAAAATGTCTATTTTAGTTATTGAACTTTTAAAAAATAATTAATTTAAATCTCCCTAATTATCTATTTTTTTTTTTTAGATTTTTTAAATTAAGTTGATAAATACTATTTTATTTTAAAATCAACTCGTGTTTTTTAAAATAAAAAAGTTTTAAGAAAATAAACAGTCATTTTAAAAAACTAAAAACCAGACAGTATTAAACTTTCATACTTTTAAACTAATATTCAAAATTCAATAATAATAAAAAAAAAATCTAAAAAAATATGAGAAATAGAATTGAGATCGAAGTTTAAATAGGATACAAGCTACCAACTAATACTAAAATATAAACTAACTAAATCTTAATAATAAAATAATAAAAAAGATATTAACTAATTATGAATATTTAAAATATATTTCATAAATAAAGATATATTTTATAACTAATTATTATAATATATTATAGTTAAACTAAAAAAAGAATTCAATCTAAAATTAATAAAAAAAATAAGTATTTTTTAGATTTTTGAATGCGTAAAAATATTATTAAAATTTTTAAAATAATTTAAACAAAAAAAACAGATATTTTTATTAATGTCTTTTTATAAGAGGGAAGAAAGATGAAATATTTGCAGGCATGGCCGCCATTGATGATTCTGAGATATTAAGATTTGAGTTTTTGGGATATTTAAGAAAAGACATGAAGTTTTTGCGGAACCTTTGTAACTGTTCTCCAGAATTTTCGAGTGTTAGTGATGAAGTAGAAAGTGGAAGCCGCCATTTTCGGTGGCTACGTCGGTTATGTTTGAGGAAAAAAAGGAAAACAGAACATTTTTTTCTTATTGGGAGTTCTTTAAAATCTTTGTCTAGATATTATAATCATAATACAATTACCTTAATAATACAATTTGACCTTAATAAATCACGAACTCCTGCATGTTTTTTAGCAACGGGAAAATCTTAATTTGATATTTTTGTGTTTGGTTCGAGAAAAGAGAAACAAATGTGGCATACGAGTAATGGCAGTTTTAGCAGAATCTTTCATCTGCTGCATGTAAAACAGAGAAATGGGTGTTTGGCAACCGAGAAAATCTTACAGAAAACCCTGAAAAATCAGCTGTGTGGAGCAATGGAGTGAGAAAATTTCCAAGAAAATGAAAAGGGGTTTCATTTAATCAAATTAAAAAGTTCTACAAAGAACAGTTAATGATCATCATGAGGTTAGCATCTAATCGAAACTAAACTCTAAACTCTAAAGTAAAGTGTTTTAAGTACAAAAAGAAACCTCTTAGAAACTTAGATTAGCTACAACAACAACAACAAAGAACAAGACAAAATGTTGAACAAGCTTCCTCTGTTTTTCTAGCTGCTCGTGTGAAGGATCTGATTGATGGATTTGAAAATGGACGGATTGGATTGAATCTCTGGGGAATTCGCAAGGTTTTGGACGAACGCTTTTGGAACCAAACACTTTTCTTCTGCGTACAATTTCTCTTGAATCATTGTCGATTCAAGAATCTGAAGATCCTCTGTTTCTGTTTGTTCTTGTTCTTGCCCTGTTTCTTGCTTCACTTGCAAAATGGCGACTTGGGCTTGCAAGAATTTCACATATTTGAAAGCAGAACTCAACATTTCAGCAGTGTTCATCTTGCTGCCACCAGGAACCAGCTCGCCAAGCTCCTGCGTCTTCGCCGTTATCTTCCTCCGCCGTTCCCGGGCTGCAATCGTCTGCGCCGATAAGTTATTACTCGACGACGATTGCACCGGGGTCGGTTTAGCTTTCAAGCAATCGCCATTGTTCATCATTTCAGCATTGCCCATTCTACCATCCCACGGATCTGAAAACAACTCCGGCAGAGGAAAGTAGCCTCCTTCACCACCTACATTGCCACCGTAGCCGCCACCGCCACAACAAAAACTCTGATCCATCACGACCCTCTGGCGTTTGGGGCAATAAAACTCAAATTCATGACAAGGGTAGAATTCAGCCGAGACGGGGACGAAGGCATCGACGGCGGGAGTAGGGAAGTAGGGGTAGACATCGGAAAAGATAAACGGCGAGACGTCGTCGAAGAACGGAGCAGCGGCAGTTGGGAAAAAGTCAGAGTCATCGACCGCAGCAGGGAGGTAATCGAAGGCGGGGTCGGGGAGGAGCTGCGGCGGAGGAAGGTGGAAAAGCTCCGGCGAGATTTCAGGGGTAAAAGAGTGGAATTGTTGATGATAATAAGAAGGGTCAGAGGAGAAATTGGAGTAAAAGCTAAGAGCCGCCATTGAAGAGGGGGAGAGTAAGAAAAGAACGGAATTTGGACAAGAAACTAAACAAACTAACCTTAAAACTCTGACAGTGTTTTTTTTGTTTGTTAATTTGGATTATAAGAGAGAGAGATGAGATTAATGAGGAATCAGTTATAGAGAGAAGGGTAATTAGTAGCTAATTAATCTCCGTGAAACCCCCAACTTCTTAACCCACGATTCTCTCTCTCTCTCTCCTCTTTCTCTCTCTATTCTGAATTTGTGTCGTTAGTTATTATGTGGGTTTAGGGTTTTGATTAGGGGTGTAAATAGGGTTCGGTTCGAGGGTAGAACCGGCATCGAACCGCAAAAATATAACAAAGAATGATCAACCGAGTCGTAATTGAACCCAAACCGGTGGTTTTTCGGTCGGTCTAAGCCATTTTTGGAATTTTTTTTTTCTTGCTTCATAACAAAACAGTTACTTTTGGTGGCAATGGAGGAGAGAGAGAACTTTGTTTTGGCGGCTTCGCCATTTTTTCCCTTTTTTTTAGTCTTCCAAATTTATCGAAGACAAAATATTAACCGATATCTAAGATATAATCCGTAACTAATTATTATATTATATTCTCTAACTATCATATATTCGCATCTCTACGGTTTTTTTAATTAAAAATTGGTGAAATTTATATAATTGGATTTGAATTTAATTTGCATATAAAAATATGAATCTAAATCTAGTGGATTAGATCATTATTATTATCTTGATAATTTAAATCTATAATTTAAATGAAATAATTTGAGGTA
The DNA here is from genome assembly GCA_033971965.1 of Cucurbita ficifolia. NCBI lineage: Eukaryota > Viridiplantae > Streptophyta > Magnoliopsida > Cucurbitales > Cucurbitaceae > Cucurbita > Cucurbita ficifolia. The sequence goes on from CM066974.1 coordinate 6,227,347, forward strand.
TTTAATGTCATACGATAAATTGTGATTATAAATTATATTGTTTGAATTAGGTGGTTTAGTATTTGAATTATGATTTAAGTTTGTTATTTTTATTATTATGAAATATCATTATTTTAATTAACTATAAATAGTTTTCCCCTAAACTTGCTCACTAAGCAAATTAGATTTTAATTTAAATTAAGTAAATTATATTTAAATATTTACCAGGTTTTACGCACTATTTTAAGTATTTGTGTTTAGTGGTGATGGTTGGTTGTATAATTTAAACATTTTCTCTTTTTATCTTTTTACTTTAATTTTATATATTTTAAATTTGTATTTATAAAAGAATGAAAATTTCATTAAAATGTAATTAGTTAAAATTATTTTAATAAAAATAAATTAACTAACAAAAAAAAATAATTATATAAAATTAACTAATGTATTATTATAAATGTTATTTGTTTATATAAATTTTTGATGTTGTAATTTTTTTTGGTTAGATATCTCATTCGAAATGGTGAGAAATTATTGTTACCATTTTCAAAATTAAACTATAAAATTGTCTCAATGAATAATAATAAAAAAAAAAACATTAAATCTCATGAAAATTAAACGTATACGTTTGTTTTCTTAATATGTTTTTATTTTATTTTAAATAATATGTTCATAAACTTTCGTGAATTAAATCTTATTCGATTGTATTATTTTTATAACCAAATAAAATGAAATATACACTTATTATATGTATTATATACAAATAAAACTATTAAAATAGGTGAGGCATGACCTCCTAAACAACCCAACTCTACGATATATAGACCTTGGATTGTTAACTACTAGAGATTAATTGACGACTCTCTAGCAACCCGACAATGACCCTTGTGTCTACCAACTATTTTAATATTGTGTGGATCTCTATCTCTCGTATCGGGTTCACTATTAAAGGATAGTTGGAGATCCTTGAAACAATCATCATATAATAAGCTGATGACACTATTCACATCCAGAACACAACCCTATATCATACAACACAATCTATTACCATGCAAATCATGTCTACCAAGGCAGTTCACTATACCGGTTAATAGTCCGCACATTGTATAATCATAATGGGACCAACTCTTGTACCTTTGCCAGCTACTACAATGTTAAGGGCTCACTATTAGAGATTTAGTTGACTAATAATTCTCGCATAGTAACTTGATATTGAGGCCAATAATATGAATCATAGCCAAAGTGTTGTAAACTGCATAACTAAACTATATAACATGCTTCCAATTTTATAAACTCACATGGTATATATCGATCAGTCAATACTAAGCACCTCAACATGATATCAATCATTTTAAGCACCTCAACATGATATCAATCATTTAACATACTTCAACAAGCTAAATTCAATCAATGCAACCATAGGCATAAATTCAAGTCATTAAAAGATTCTTCCTGCAAAACTCAAATAGAACTTCCAATTAGCTACTTACCTCGATTAATTCTTGTTTCTAGAAAAATTTGAGCCTTTTCCTCCTTCAAATTCTCCAAAATCTGCTAATTAGGCCCTAAAATCATATAAAACATCAACATGGTTGAAATCGACTCAAAAAACGGTAAAAAATAGGTCAAACCGGTCCAACTGAAACAGTTGAATCGGTTCTAATTCACGATTTCCGTTGTTTAGTTTTGTTGAGTAGAGTGTAAGACTGCAGATATTAGAGCAAACTCTGCAGCAAGCTTGTAGTTAGGAATGTGTGTTAGAGAGTGACATGTTAGGAATCACATCATAATCTTGAGATTTATTCCGTGTTGTGAGGTTGAATTAGTAATCAAAGTTATGATGGGATATGATGCTCAAATATAAAGTAGTTCATCCGCATTAAGAATGATGCTGGTTATTCACAAAAAGAAACAAAACAACAGCATTGTTAGTAGCAGGGAAGTGACTCAGAAGTCAAAAACCAAAAGCATCTAACTCTTGTGAAAATAATGGATCTTCAACAAAAATGAACAATATGATACTTATTTCTACCAGCATGTTTGAACAAATGAATTCAAAGCTTCAACAAATATTATCGGAGTCAGTTCAACTTACCAGGTTTGACCATCCATCCCAACCACATTCTTTCAGGGTTCTGCATTGATGGCTTGCAGCGATGTAAATCCAAGATCCAACAAGAACTGCACCATGAGGAAGTCATCGACTTACGAAAACTTGAACGTGTTTTACCAAACCATGTTATTAGGACAGTTTGCACAGTCCAAAATTTATCAAGATCTCGCTCGGGGTCTTGTCATCTCCACCATATATTTGCTTGATTCGATCATGGCGCAAAATTCAACAAGATCTTGCTCGAGGTCCTGTCATTTGCTTCGAACCTTTGAGTACACCATATATCTGCTTGAGTCGCTGCCTTCCCATTACCAGATGATCCCTTATTCTTCCTTCTTACCAAGCTTTCATCTAAACAAAAGATTCCATGAAGGACTTCATGTTTTTAGTATCCTCTTTCGATTCTGGATGTTTTTGTGGTTTGAAGACCGTCCATAGTCCAATAGGATGCCGACTCGGGCTCTTCGTTTCGTCATCTCCTACAAATTTCCCAAACATCTTCCCACATTCTGGATAAGGCTTAACAAAAAGGTTGTAGAACCTGAGCCTGCTAGGCTTGATAATTTCCCTCAATCCAACCTGAGAACCAAGCCATCCTTTTGATTCCAAATATTCAATCACATGGTAGCGAGGAACAATCTGTTTTTCGAAATTGATTCCCAGATATTCAGGAACATCCATCAAACAGTCAACACCAAATTTCATCTTATGGGTCAAGAAGTCAATTTTCTTTTCAATGTTCTCTAATTCGTAAGTGATCAACCTCGGCTCTTTCCACAGCAATTTAAATGCCCCTGTACGAATCAGCCCATGTTTACATAAACAATCAACTCTCTGTTTCACTTCAAATGCAGCTCTTAAAGCACCGTCTCTAAAGATTTTCTCCTTGATTGAGTTCCTGCATTTCAGATTGCTAAGCAACTCGAGGCACCTTGAAATTTCTCCTAATTCTGTGGCTAAAATTCTCGGTTCCCTGATAATTTCTCTTACAATCACGTTTTGATCAAACCCCAACTCGTTGAACTCACCAATCAAACTCTTCAATCTTCCATCAACCCTAAATCCTAGAACTTTGGGAATCGAACAAATGATCCGATCAATTTCACGCCTTCGAATTCCAATTCCCATCAGAAAATCAATCGTTCGCAAGATTTCTTCCTCGTTCGAGAACACTATTTCAGGGTAATCCTCTAAAATCCTAGTCACAGTAGCATCACTAAGCCCTAAACGTTTCAGTAAATCTACAGTTGTAATAAAAATACACGAATCCAGCTGAAACCGTTTAGATAACACCAGCATACTCCGAATCATCAATACAGAAACATTGCGTAATTCAATTAAGGACAAACTTGCCTCCCATTTCCTCAGAAACTCCAAGTCCAGAACCGCGGGACAGTCGATCGCCATGGAAACGAGATCCTTCGGGAGAATTTTGAAGGATAAAAGAACGGCAACAGAAGCTTCAATCTCCTGCAAATTGGAATTCGTCACGAAGAGATGATTCTGTGAAAGGAAATTGCTGATTTGGGATTGTGTGAATCCAATCTTGTGTGAGAGATCAGGTTGATTCGGGGAAATTTTGAGATGATTGGAGAAGGTGGAAGCTGTTTTAGCTGAAACAACATGGTGGATTTTCTGAAACGAGGAGGTACGATTTGAGGTCGAAATCAACCGGCGAAATGCAGCAGCTCCGATTAAGATTCTTCCCGCCATTGAAATGGGTTTTCCAGCAACGCGCTAACACCAGGTTTTATGCGACGTTGCAGTATTATAAGGGCTCAATTTGAGTTCTTTGGTAAAAATGAGTTTTTCTTAAAACATAAAATATAAAAATAAAAAATAATTTTTTTTAGGATTTACATCGATTAATAAATAATTTTATTCATTCAAGTAAATTCCACTCATAACTATTTTAAAAGGTGGATAATTTAATTTCTCACCCAATAATGTTAAATTAAAAAGTAATAAATAGTTTTATTTTTTTAAAAATAAAAGGTAGTTAATTTTTTTAAGAAAAATGAATATTTGTAACTATTTTAAATAAACAAAGGTACTTGAAAAATCACATAAGACTATTTTATGGATAATTTATTAGGCATTTTTTCACAAAATCATCCTATTTGAAAGTTTTACCTTTTATTTTATAGGTTAGGATTGTATAATTAAAAAAACTAGTATTTAATTAATTTAAATAAAAATAATTGAAAATGAAAAAAATAAATTAATAAAAATACTCTTAAACTATCCATTTGTTTAAAATATATTTAATTTTTTTTAAAAATTTTTAAAAAAAGTTTAGTTTCAGAGGAAATTGAGTAGTTCTAATAGTATTTTAAAAATACCCTTAAATTTTTTAAAATGTAATTAATATCCTTCAATTTATTTAAAAAAATTTAAAAAAATATTTAATGATGTACTTGTTTTAAACACCGTATTAATTGTGGAGATATTTTAAGGTTTTTTTAAAAAGTTTAAAAGTATTTTTGAACTTAAATTTTTTTTTAGGGTATTAAAATTAAAAATATTTTTTAAATCAGAATATATATATTTTGAAATAAATTATTAATGATTAAAAGGGAAGAAGTATATATATATATATTTTTTATTGAGTCAAATTATTTTAGAAATAAAATATTAATCTGCAAGAATATATATATATATTTTTAATGAGAATATATATATATTTTATTAATTTTAGCTAATGTAAAATGAAGGAATGATATTTTGGTTTGAATTTCATAGGGAAAAAAATCCCGCAGGCGCGAGTTGTGCAGAGCAGAACGCTTCTCCTCTCGAGGTCGGGTTCATTTGTCTTCGTAAGCAAGCGGCAGCAGAAGGTTAGGATTTTCATAGCGCACGAAGCAGAAGAGTTGCAGCCGCCAAAAGCCACTCTGCGCTTCGCACACCTACAATTCCTTCCTTTCTTCATCAACATTCATATTAATGGCCTCCTGTTTTCTTCACTCTCTAGCTACTATGTTAACTCTGTAGAAAGGGAAATGGAGGCCATAGCCAGGCGATTACCCTAGCCCCACCAACCCAGCCATGCGTTTTCTTCATCACAATCAGTGTCTCTGTAGCTCTTTCTCCAAGCTCTCTTCCCTTTCCTCCTCATTTTATCTAATGGGTTCCGTTCCTTTATGCAAGTCGTCTTCTCTGCTATTCCTGTCGCCCCTTTCTTCTTCTTCTTCTTCTTCTTCTTCTTCTTCGCAGAGGTTTTTCCTGTACAAAAGCAATTCTGTTCTTCATGGTTCATTTCCTGTACGACCCATGTCCCGTGGCAAGGCGTTTTCCATGAAACCAAATGGGGTTCCTTCTTTCACTTCTCATGCCAATGTTCCCAGACCTCCAGGTAATCGTTTTTGGGCTGTTTATTTAGGGCTTTTGAATTGTAGTTAGGCTTGTAGTTAGACTCGTAGTTAGGCTTGTAGTTAGGCTTGGAGCAACCTGATGTTTCCTGGCTGGGTGGTTCGGAGAGGCTATGTCACGTATTTCCCGAAAAAGCGATTCGATTGATGGGATTGAGATTGTTATTCCAATCTTTCTTCTTCGAACGTATTGATTTGACCCCATAAGCGGGACGGCCACCCCATAGCATGTTGCCACCAGAAGCAGAACCCATATTTCTTCTAGAAAATCTCCTAATTGTCCTAAAGCAAGACATTCTTTAACAGTTCACTTTTAAGACAGCAAAGTAGTTTGCAAGCAATGTCTTTACTTGACGTTTGTTTAGTTTTAACGTTATTTTGCATCTCTTTTTCGTGCAGCATTTATGGAGAATCCACTAGAAACGGCTTTAAGCTCAACTCGATTGAATATTCTGAAAAAAAAGTTGCAGGAACTTGACATTGATGCTGAATTTTGTGTTCCTGGGCAGACCAACCACTTGCTTTGTCCAATGGTATTGGGTTTCTAATATCAGTTTCTTTATGCTATCTTGAGATATTTATCCAATTTGTAGAAGTGAAAACAGCTTCCAGCTTCTAAAAGATTTTCTTTATAAGAAACCTGAAGATATATTGATGAAAAAACAAAAAGACAGCCTAGGGGTAGCGGAAGAGAAACTCCCCCTTTAAAGAATTTAATCACAAGAAGGGTTTCCAATATTGAAGGATCATCGAGGGACAATAATTACAAAACTTTTTGCTATTTCTACCGTACTACCAAGAAGCAATGAGCTTTACATTATTTTAAAAGTTAGTAAAAACAGAGAACTTATTCAGAAGTCCTGCGATTTCTTTCCAACCTGCATCGGCAGAGGCGCTCGGTCTGCGTGACTCGAAAGTAGTTGGGTAAAACCAACCCTATCCAAAAATTCTAAGGCATCCTCACACTAATGGGGCAAATCGAAAACCTGAGCAACGTTAAAAGGAATGGCCAACATCTATGAGCAAAGTAACAATGTAGGCAAACATGATCCAAAGGGGCCATGGAGATTCCTCCACCACCTCGTGGAAGAATCTTTTAAAGGTTAAATACGCTTCTACATCATGTACTAATCGGTCCCTCCCTACCTTTTGTAAAGGGGCAATGTAAGTTTGTAAAAAAGCATTAAAACCTTATCACCAACCACGTTCGCCATAAGGTGGGTGATGGAGGAAACACATCTGTCTGGATTGACCCTAGGATCGACAACACTATGCTAGCTTTGTGGCATCCTTTTTTGTATAGGCTCTCTCATTGCAAGATGACCATGATCAAAGAAACATGGAAATATGTCAACAAATTTAGGATTGGCAACACTATGCTAGCTTTGTGGTATTCTTTTTTGTATAGGCTCTCTTATTGCAAGATGACCATGATCAAAGAAACCATGGTGCAACTTCTTAAACAGGGTTAGCTTGCAAATTTTACTGTCATTTTTTTTGCATTTCTCAAGAGGTACTTGGAGATGATCTTAGTATGGAGGTGATGAAGAAACTCTTCGCACACAGATAGATCCACGTACAATACAATTGCGGACACTTTTTTTTAGACACACTGTGCTTGAGATTTTAGATGATAGTAAGGGAACTTGGAATGGTAACGGTTTGGACGTAGAAAAATTTAGGAAATTGTTTGAAAGTCTTGACAAATATCTTTCCTACTTATTGCTGGAGCTGGCTTTACATGTTATTTTTTCTTTTTGGTTCCAATAAATTGGTTTAACTTGTTGCCTTAATCTATTGGTTATAAACTTGAAACTTCTAAGTGAAGCAAGGTAGTTTTGATCTATCTAAAATCTTTAAAATTTTAATTTTTTCTCATGCCTTGATTAACTCTGTATCAAAATGGTGCCAGTGCAAAGGTGGTGATTCAGGGGAACGGGCCTTATCCCTACATATCTCAGAAGATGGGTAAGATTTTATGGCATGTTTGTCGTTGAGTTCTTCTCAGAACCTTTTTATTTGTTACACTGATAGTCGTTTTGTGTGTATCTTTTATGGTTTATATATGTTTTAAATGTTTTTGTGGAAGTTATTCAGGGTGATTTTGAAATGGCTTCTTTTTGGGCATTACAGGGAGGGTTTTTTTTTGGTTCTTTTTGCTCGTGTCATGGGTGTGGCTCTTTTGATTTTTTGATTTTTTAATTTTTTTATAACAATCTTTTAGGATTACATCTCTGATCCACCCTCCAGTCTATCTATCTTCATCTTGAAAACTGTTATTTATTTAGTTAATTTTTAAATTAAGTTAAGTTAAATTATAAATATGATTATTTTCAAATTCTTTATCTCCGTTTTTTGTTTATATACATGTATGAGAGACAAGTTGACGGAACCTGAACTCGTAGTTCGTCCACCACGAACCTAGTTTGACTTCTTACCTTCGTCTTTGTGTCCAATGAAATTATTACTTTTCTTATGTACAAAAAGTGGTTGGATTTCCTTTCCATCCCTTACACTTTTCAATCCTTCATTGGCATATATTCTGCAACCTATTTCTTTTCGAGTATTGTAGGTTTCTAATTTTTATTTCAAATTTCAGGGGAGCTGCTGTTTGGACGTGCTTTCGTGCAAAATGTGGTTGGAAAGGCCGTACTCTGGTATTAATAATAATTCAATTGGGTGTGCTTTTGTGCAAAATGTGGTTGGCCCTTTCACCTAGGGTCAATTTTGAAAAGTTGTTCAGTTATACCTCCCTCATTGTTAATTGAGAAGTTCTTTTGTAAACATCGTGGACATTACATCTCTTTTGTTTTAAATTCTTGTACTCTGTTCAAATATCATGTAATATTCAGAAAGTTTGATTGAGTGGTATCACCATCTACTTCTTGTCCCTGTTTAGAATTTTGTTATTCGTGAGTCTCTTTGAGAGGATAAGGAACTTCTCGTAGAAAAAGGCCGTGAGGGAGGGTCTCATTTGGGGAGTTAATGGTGAAGCCAATGTAATTAGGAAGATTAGAGATTTGGAGCCTGAGAATACATAATGATACATTGTTAGCTAAGTGGTTGTGGCGAATCATGCAGCTTGATGCTTTATGGTACGAAGTTATTGTCGGCAGATATGACCCACACCCTTTTGAGTGTGTGGCAAACTGTGGTTCGATCTATGGGCATAGGAAAAACCTCTCGAAAGCTATCACTTACGGATTCCCTTTCTTCTCTCAGTTTATTAGATGGTTCCCTGGAGAAGACTTGAATGTTTATTTTTGGGAGGATTGCTGAGTAAGTGATAATCCCTCTCTTAGTAGAAGCAACTTTTAGTGGCTTCAATTCTGCCTTCTCTGTCCGATTCTTTTTCGACCTCCTTGGGCTTCAGTTTTCCTTTTCTGATAGAGAGCCGGCTGATGTTCTTCTTTCCCTTTTGCAAGACCAACGTATTTTTCTGGAGAGAAGAGACTCTAGAACTTGGTCTCCTGATCCTTTGAGAGGCTCCTCCTTTTGATCCCTTTTAGATATTTTGTCGGTCACTTCTCCGGCTGAGGTTACTTCTACTTTTGCCGCTTGCAAAGAAGGTCAAATTTTGTGAGTGGCAGATTTTACATGGAAGGGAGTCCCAACCTAATTTTCATGCTTTGGAGGATTTTATCACCTACCAATTGCAGGTGGTTGATGCTATCATGGTTGACCTCACAAGGATATCTTATCCTTCATGTTTTCTTTCTTTTATGGTTCTCAAGGAATGTTTCTTATAAAAAATGGAAAAATGTTCACAATCCAAATTAGTCCTTATAGTTACATATTGCTTCAATCTATATGAATGCATGATTGAGTTATTTGGCTTAGCATAGCTTGTGATGGCAGGCTTTTGCTGATGGTCGGTCATCACATCAAAGTTCTGGACAACTCACACTTAAACAGAAGAAACGGAAAATTACAGTGGAGAGCCTACAACTTGAACCACTGTGTGATGAGGTGGTCGATTTTTATATTGTTCTTCATTTGATTATGATTATTGCTATCTGATGTTTGTAAAAGCATATACGTATGTTATTGTTTAGTTCTCTAAATATCTTATTTATAGGTCCCCATCAATTGTTTATCCTTTATTGTAATCCTACATTTTGTTAGATTAGGAATACTCATCTTTCTTTAAATTAAGAATTTAAACTTAGCCCAAAACTTAATTAAAATTTTCTAAAACAAATTAAAAATAGATATAATACTATCATCTTTGTTTTCAGGGATTTTTTTTTTTAAAATAAAAACTTTATAATTTTTTTGTTTTTTTTTGGATAAGTTTGAAGTAATAAGTTACTTAACTAAAAATGAAATTATTCAATCTTTTAAGCATTAATACAAATAGTTCCGTTGGTATATGCCTATCAATTACACTTGCAGTTGTTGTATGTTATCTGTATATGGAACATAGAGATAATAATTATGTTTCTTGTTTCAGCTTGTTGCTTATTTTGCTGAGCGACTGATATCCAAGGACACATTGTTAAGAAATTCAGTTATGCAGAAAAGATCCAATAATCAGGTAAAAGGAGCTGGTTATTGAATTGAACTAGCTACGGAGCGTTGACCTTAGGATGATATTCTCTTAATGGCATCTGAAGCACGCTAAGCTGAGATTGCCTTTCAAATCTGTATTGATAAAGCGTGCTTCATAATCGTTGACGAATATATCAATTGCATAAATTACAATTTGATCTTTTGTCATCTTTTGTTGTCCTGTCTAGCTGCCTTTGATTATTGTTAATATTTTGCCATTGAGTTAGGAAAAAAAAAAAAAACAGGAATACATGGCGTTTTGGATTTTTGAAATATTGGGAAAACTATTAAACGAGTTAGGTTTTACTTTCCTTTTTTTTTTTTTCTGTGCATTAGGGGGAGGGTTTAAGCCTTTAAATTACAAGTTTTGATCTATTTAATGATCCATTGCTATAGACCTTCATCAACTTGTTATTTTGTCTTCTACTGATTTTGTGTGTTTTGTTAGGAACCACAACTCTCCACAATGGTATGATATTGTCCACTTTGAGCATGAGCTCTTATGGCTTTACTTTTGGTTTCCCCAAAAGACCTCATACCAATGAAGATGTATTCCTTATAAATCGATGATCATTCCCTAAATTAGTCAATGTGGGACTCCCTCCCAACAATCCTCAACAATCCTCCCCTTGAACAAAGTACACCGTAGATCCTCCTCTGAGGCCTATGGAGCCCTTGAACAACCTCCCCTTAATTGAGGCTCGACCCCTTTTTTTTGGAGTCCTCAAACAAAGTACACCCTTTGTTCGCCACTTAAGTCACTTTTGACTACACATTTGAGGTTCACAACTTTTTTGTTCGACACTTGAGGATTTTATTGACATGACTAAGTTGAGAGCATGACTCTGATACTATGTTAGGAACCACAACTCTCTACAATGTTATGATATTGTCCACTTTGAGCATGAGCTCACATGGCTTTGCTTTTAGTTTCCCCAAAAGGCCTCATACCAATGGAGATGTATTCCTTATTTATAAACCCATGATCATTCCCTAATTAGTTATCGTGGGATTCCCCCTCAACACGTTTGGGGGTGGGATGCATGGAGAAAATCTTAAAATGGAAAATAAAATACTTTTAGTTGCCATACAAAATTTGACAGCAAGAATGCTGAAAGTTTTGATTACTTTGGTGACATCGAAGACATAACTCTTATTTTGTATAAATTTTGATTTGCTTACTGGACTAAATATTTGACCATGATTTGCCTCTTCTGACTGCTTACACTTGTTTTGACAGATCAGTATTGCGTTTACATATAAACGACGTGGAGCATTAATTAGTTGCAAGTATCGTGATGTCAACAAGAAGTTCTGGCAGGTTCTTGTTTTAACTTATAAATAACACCCTATGATAAATTTTTACTTATCCTAAAGATTTAACATATACTTTTGAGTAAATTTAACCACTTGATTCAGCTTAAATGCATTTTGATTTTCCCTTATTCCCGAAAGAAACAATGGGCTATGTTTTGCTTGTATAATATACATTTAATCATCATCTAATTGTCTACCATTCCTTTATTTCAGGAGGCAAATACAGAGAAAATATTTTATGGATTGGATGACATAGATGGCACAAGCGATATAATCATAGTATGAGTTATTTAGTGTGGAAAGATTCACCACTTAGATCTATCACTCATAATTTTCCTTTATAATGTAGGTTGAAGGGGAGATAGACAAGCTTTCAATGGCAGAAGCTGGTTTCCATAATTGCGTGAGCGTTCCAGATGGTGCACCACCATCAGCTTCCCAAAAGGACGTACCTCCTGTAGATCAGGTTATTCTTTGAGGACCTTGATTTTTTTTAATCCTTAACTTTAGTCATCAGATTTATTTACCTTTATTTATAACGATGACTTGGTAGCCATCTTCATTGACACCTCACCTGATTCATCTCTGGGATTCTATACTTCCTCATTGAGTAACATACTTTGTCTTCGCTCTGCAGACTACATGGTTTTTTCCTTAATTAATATTCTCTCGCTTCATCGTCAAGTAACACTGTCATAAGATTGTCAAAAATTGAATTATTATTCTTATTATTTGGTTGATGTTCATTTATTTTAGTCTGATTCAAATGCATATTTCATGTTTCATGTGAAGCTAGGATACGAAGTATCAGTATCTATGGAACTGCAAAGACTACTTGAGTAAGGTTGGCGAATATAGTTCCATTTCTTTTAAGCATAAACACATTGTAGGGCTTCGAAAGCTGTCTAGTATAAATGATATTGAAATTGACAGGCATCACGCATTATACTTGCTACTGATGGGGATCCTCCTGGTCAAGCTTTAGCAGAGGAGATTGCACGTCGTGTTGGAAGAGAAAGGTTTTTTATTTTTTATTATTATTATTTTTTTATTGTCTTTTTTCTCACTACAATCCATTATCTGGTTGGAATAGATGTGAAGTAGTTTGGCTAGTAACATGCATTTTTATTTTTCATTCTTAGATGTTGGAGGGTCAAATGGCCAAAAAAGAATGAGGCCAATCATTTCAAAGATGCAAATGAGGTTGGAATTATATATCTATTATTGTTGTTACTATACATTTATTGATTCATTTATTTTTCTCTTCTAAAGGAGGAGTTAATTTTTATTAGATTTAAAGCTTTGATGGGAAATACTGTTGATATTTCTGCTAAATTTTTTCTCTTTTCCTAGACAAAGCTTGCTTTGGGCAATGAGCCTTATAGATAAGATCTTGAGTGGAAAGTCATTTTTTTGGTACTCATAACATCTTTCAAAGAACTCAATTAAGATATAGGGAGAAGTCAGAAGTCTAGTTGAGCTCTATCTTGGAGGTAGTGTAAGATTAAAGTAACGATCGACTATTAGGTCTTTTCGTAAACCTAATTGATAACTATAAATCGATACTTCAAACCACAGTTAGGGAACTTTGATCATTTTCTTTGTAGTTGTGATGTTGCTTATGCAGTTTGGAACAGTTTTTTTGAGTTCAACCTAGACTTGGCCAGGCATAGGGTTTGAAGAGACGATCAAAAAGTTCCTCTCCATCCTCTCATTCACGAGAAGGGAAGACTTTCAGAGCTTTCCTTTTCTTATAATCAAGGAAAAGTTATTTCATGTTAAAAAAATTAGATTGAGTAGGGTGGGTAACCTAGTTTAGAAGTTCAAGATCCTCAAGGAGGTTAAGATGTTTTTTAACGCCCACCAGAAGCTTCAAAAGAAATTCCCTCAGTGGGCCATGTATCCCTCATTTTGCTACCTTTGCCATGATGGTGATGAATTCTTGGACCACCATTTCCATGCCCTTTGCGTTCGGGAAGTGGTCTTTCATTTTAAATGAATTGGACTTACCAGTGTGTTTACCTAGAACTCTTGATGAGTGGCTTATAGAAGTCCTTGGGGGCCGGTGGCTTAAAGAGAAGGCAAAGTTCAATGGAGCGGTGCTTCTACGAACTCCTTTTTGGTTAATAGGGAAAGGGAGAAATCAAAGAATTCTTTAAGATAAGAAGTCTTAGAGTTCTTTTGATCTTAGGAAAATTCTTTCACAATTGTAATCGTAGGACATCCTCTTGTAGCGGTTTTGCATGGCGAATTCCTGTATTCCAGTCCTTAGAATGTGTTGCTGTTATTTATTTATTTTTGTATATACAGTTTCTTAACGAAAAGTTCAAAAAAAGATTGGAGAGAAAAATGAGACTTTAAGAACTACGAAAGCTGAACTTTATTAATATGATCGTTCTTATTGTGTTTAGGTTCTGATGTATTTGGGCCCTGAAGCCCTGAGGGAAGTTGTTGATAATGCAGAATTGTTTCCTATACGCGGATTATTTAACTTCAAAAATTACTTCGACGATATTGATTCATATTATCACAAGAAAGGTGGAAATGAGTTTGGCGTCCCGACTGGATGGAAGGCTCTCAATGATTTGTACAACGTGAGTTCGAACTAGCAAACTCTTTCTTTGAAAATATTGGCTTTCTTCTTTAATGGAATGAAGGTAATTGGATATTTGTGTGTATCGTTTCCTATTGTAGGATGCGATCCTTTTTTACGTCGAAATAAGTTAACTTGCAATTTGTATCAGAAAAATTAACTTTTTTAGATCTATTATAGCTAAAGCCTTTGGTTTAAACAGGTTGTCCCTGGGGAGCTTACCATTGTCACTGGTATTCCTAACTCAGGAAAGAGTGAATGGATTGATGCTCTGCTATGCAATCTTAATGAGAGTTCTGGTTGGAAATTTGTTCTCTGTTCTATGGAAAATCAGGTGAGCTGTTCAAACTTCTGAGCTGCCCATGGTTGACATTTTTCTGTATGTTCCTTGACTAAAAGATTCTGCTTAGGTTATTTTTCTGTGTGTGCTTCAGCAATGTTTTTTTTGGTATGAATTATTGTCTTTAATACGAAACAATGCTTCACGTGTTCAAATTAAATTGATACGCTAACGCACATAAGTTCTCTTTGCTCTTTCCAAAATTCATTTTGCCATCTTTTGTGTATTGGGTTCTTGCAAACATTAGTTTAGGAAACATGCTATGAGTTATAGATGCAGTAAGTTATATGCATGAATATAAAACAATCTACAATATGAAAAAACTATACATAAAAGAAGAGAATATGGGGGAACAAATTTTGTAAGACATTTGTAACGGATGTAACTGTTCTGAATGTTTTGAATGTAACCGTTCCTTATGTACCTGTTCTTAGTGTGACGGGTTTGAGTGTAACGGAGGTTTTAGGGGGGCCGTTTCCCCCAAGGGCTTTTGTCTTGATTGGGGGGCATCCCCCTGGAGTGCGTGTTGCATGGGGAGCAGATGCTTCCCGGGGTATGAGCGGAGTTGGTATCCTTGTTGCTTTGTTTGTTGTTTTAGAGTGTTTTCAAACTCAACTCTTCAGAATTAAACTTATGTTTTTAAATACGTGGTGATTAGTATTATAGTGTCACGGTTTCGATGACTAGTTGGAGACCCTTTTTTGTGACCCCACATTCCTCTATACGTTCTCTCTTTGAATGAATTCGTTTAGTTTCTGAGATAACTAGTAAAATTAAGGGAATCCAACAGATTCTATTTCTTAATTTTCCTTCCTTCTCTTACCCTGTTTCAATTTATATTTGTTCTGATGAATTATTAATAGGTTCGAGAGCATGCAAGAAAACTATTGGAGAAACGCATCAAGAAGCCTTTCTTTTCTGCACGGTAAGTTTTAGATTGTACTTTTTGTTCTCTCACTACCCTGATTTCTATAACCATCATATTCAACCAAAAGATTCAAAGGGGTAGAGTGGCTTTGCTGCCACGACTGAGATTCAACTATTATGAATAGTTTTTGTGAAATCCCACATCGGTTGGAGAGGGGAACAGAGCATTCCATATAAGGGTGTGAGAACATCTCCCTAGCAGACGCGTTTTAAAATCGTGAGGCTGATGACGATACATAACGAGCCAAAGCGGACAATATCTGCTAGGAGTGGGCTTGAGTTGTTACAAATGGTATCAGAGCTAGACACCAGGTGATGTGCCAGCGTCCCGCTGGCCCCCAAGGAGGGTGGATTGTGAGATCCCACATCGGTTGGAGAGGGGAACTAAGCATTCCATATAAGGGTGTGAAAACCTCTCTCTAGGAGACGCGTTTTAAAGCCGTGAGCTGATGGCGATACGTAACAAGCCAAAGCAGACAATATCTGCTAGCGATGGGCTTGAGCTGTTATAGTTTTAATAGCCAAACCCTTTAGAGGATGGCTCCAACCTAGAAGACAAAAGGCTAGCGAGTAATTACAAAATTCATTTAATACAAACCTTGAAACAAGGCATTAAGCCCAACAAGGGACCAAACCTCCTCTCAAGACCTCACCATACCCCTAAAGATTTTTTTATTTCTCTCAAGTAAACGATTACATTATTCAGCCAAAAAAAAAAAAAAAAAAAAATGCCACATACCAAAGCACACTTCCATTATTCTTTGGGTGGGTGAAGGAACAACCGACAACCTCCACCCAAAGCAAGCTAAAGGAACGACTTTGGTATGTGGCAACCGACAACCTCAATACTGCATATAATCCTATCCAGTCCAAGTTGGGAATGGATGATATCTATTCCGCAACTTGATGGAGAGTGGTGAAGGAATGACCTTAAGTATATCATGTAAATCCTAGTCTTAATTATATCTATATTGTTACTAATATCCAGGAATTTAGTTAGATTTAGTTTTCTATATTGTTGCCTAGTATCTAGGTATTTAGTTAGTTTTTCCTTCAATTTTTTATTATAAAAGATACATGTACCTCCTGAAAATTAAGAAGAAATGTGAGCAAGATAATTTACGCAACCGTTCTACATTTTATAATCTAGTTGGCCTTTGTGGACTCTTTAGTGTCAAGGAAGGACAATCATTGAAATAATAAAGACATTATTTCTCCTTGTCATGTACCACTGATACAAAAAGTGCATCTTTAAGTGATTAGGCCAAGACGAAATTCGAAGATGCAGTCTTCTGGTCATGGTCCCAAACCAGTGCTCAGCTAGGCTAAGGTCCCTTGTACAGGTCGGAGTGTCAAGGCGGACCTTTTTTTTCACTTGTTTATAGGTCATTGTTACTGAAACATTATTTACTAAGTCTTTACATATAAATGAGAAGGGCTTGTTTGGCAGATTGTTCAAATAAAAAATAGAAAACTATTTTGAAAATACTCCAAATTAACCCCTAGCCTTTTTCTCCCTGCAATACTCTCATGGTCTTATTTTACTCGACAGGAGCCTTTTTGTGTAGGCTGGCTCCGTTTTGTCGACTTTATTTTTGTATGTCCATGTATTTTTTCGTTCGTTCTCACTAAAGTTTGGTTTTTCATAAATTGAAATGTCAACTAACTTTGTCTTTCCTCTTTTATGCCCTCAAGTTACGGTGGATCTGTAGAACGAATGAGTCTCGATGAGTTGGAGCAAGGCAAGCAATGGTTAAATGATACATTTTTTCTTGTAAGGTAAATGGGGAAGTCTATGAACTATCTTGTTGGTTATTTTTCATATTCATATATTACTACTAGTACTTAACATCTCAAGTTATAATCTTACATGGCCAGTTTGTGTATAGAGCGATCTTCGTAACCGAAAGATATGTGTTTCTGGCTGTTGAATTTTGGTAGTATCCGTGAAACGTTCTAGTTCACGAAGAAAATGTCCTTACCATGTTAGGATCTTGTTTTTGTGGTTTTTTTCTTGTAATTTTCTCAGGAACATTTTTATAATATCTTATGAAGATTGTACCTCAAGAAAACTCCTACATGTTATACTCGATTCTCTAATTAATCAAGTGCTTAATGGACGCTTATTTTTTTTTATGCCATTTTAATCATGATCAAATTTTTAGTTTTTTTTTTAATTTTTTCATTTTTGCCTCCCTACAAACCTTTTGATGTGGTTTTGAAAGTGTTCTTACTCTTGTTCACTGGACTAGGTGTGAAAATGAGTCCCTCCCAAGTATTAATTGGGTCCTGGATCTTGCAAAAGCAGCAGTTTTAAGGCATGGAGTTTCTGGACTGGTAATTGACCCTTATAACGAGCTTGATCATCAACGGCCTTCCAACCAGTGAGTGTTATCATTTTGTTAGTTCTAATCTTAACCAAATAACTTCATCTAAAACAAATCTAATTCAAATTAAAAAATCTAAACTAAATCTAATTTGAATCACATAATCTAGCAGAATCTCCTACGGTCTTCTACCATGGATGACTATGCTTTCTTCGATCTCAGTGATAATACTTTTCTTTTATGTAATATTTTTTTGGTTGTGATGTGTAACAGCCCAAGCCCACCGCTTCAGATATTGTCCTCTTTGAACTTTCCCTTTCGGTCTTCCCCTCATGGTTTTTAAAATGCGTCTGCTAGGGAGAGGTTTCCACACCCTTATAAAGAATGTTTCGTTCTCCTCCCTAACCGATGTGGGATCTCACAATCCACTCCCCTTTGTGGCCCAGTGTCCTCACTGGCTCTCGTTTCCTTCTCCAATCGATGTGGGACTGCAATCCATCCTCCTTTCGGGCCCAACGTCCTTGCTGACACACTGCCTCATGTCCACTCCCCTTAGGGGCTCAGTCTCCTCGCTGGCACATTGCCCGGTGTCTGGCTCTAATACCATTTGTAACACAGCCCAAGCCCACCGCTAGCAGATATTGTCCCCTTTGGGTCTTCCCTTTTAGGCTTCCCCTCAAGGTTTTTAAAATGCGTCTGCTAGGGAGAGGTTTCCACACCCTTCTAGAGAATGTTTCATTCTCCTTCCCAACCGGTGTGGGATCTCACATGATGATCCTTATCTTCCTTAAAAGATTTTGCAACTTTCTTATCTCCTTGAGCAGAGTGTTCTGTCTCAGATTTAATGAGAAAAAAAGCTTGCTGATAATTTCAATTTGTAAGCTCTAAAGGAACAATTCCAACATTATTTGTGCGATTGGTGATATAACTCAAATTTGTACTTCCAAAACTTCACTTATTTTATTTTTTTTGCTTGTTGCCCTGAAGAAAGATCTAAGCTGCAAATTTTGGCCTTCTCTTTTCGCCTTTTGTTGTTTATTGTACGGTTGACTATAGGGTGGAAGTTCTTTTTTTGTGACAGAACTGAAACAGAGTATGTGAGCCAGATGCTTACTAAGGTCAAACGGTTCGCCCAACATCACGCTTGCCATGTTTGGTTTGTTGCACATCCTAGGCAGGTTGGTCGCTAAACTTTCATTCTTCTTGTGGTCACCTAACACGTGTCCGCCACTGCCAAAAAACAAAAAAAAACAAAACTAGTATGTGCCTCAAATTAATAGATTGTTTATGATGACACTTAGATAATGAGCTGTTTATAACAGTAAGAGGAATCAATAGATAAGGAAAGGTAGAGTGACACAAACTCATTCGAATGTTGTTTGGAGCTCAAAACAGGCTTCTCTTCATTATCTAAATCCTTTCGGTTCATATTCACGACACGTTAGCCACTGTGATGTCAGTCGTTCTCGTCTCTTTTCTCTCTATTCTTTGTCTTCTCGTTCTTTCTCACGTTTTCATCGCTTTTTTTACAGTTGCAGAACTGGTCTGGAGGTGCACCTAATATGTACGATATAAGTGGAAGTGCACACTTCATTAACAAATGTGATAATGGAATTGTTATTCATCGTAATAGGGACCCCGAGTCTGGTCCCGTTGATCTCCTACAGGTGAGTACAAGAGTGCACATATTATAAAAAGGCAATGAATCCAGTACCCGACATTTAGAAAATGCTCAATTTTCGTCCCTCTATTATCGACACCATTAGTAATCTAACAGAGGTGGGAGGCCACCTCCTTTGACGGATTACTCTGTTAGATTACCAACCAACCGTGCTGTCAATAGAAGGACTAGAATTTAGCATTTTCTAAACGTTGTGGACATGAAGGGACTAAAGTTACGTAAACGTCATAGATCAAAAAGATAATTTACCCACGAAAAACATTATATTGATTTCGGTTTACATTAGTTTTCGTTGTGTTCTTGCTACTTGTAGGTATGTGTACGGAAAGTAAGAAATAAAGTTGCAGGAACAATTGGGGAAGCTTATTTGGCATATAATAGGTATGTCGAGATCTTTGTTCAAAGTGTTTTCAGGAATTCACATATTGATTCTGACTTGTGGTGATAAGTTATATATACTTTACTGAAATTAAGGATGTTTAACATCTTATAAAGAACATATTTTCTCGATGCCTTTCGAACAAACTATTTGAAAACGAACCTTTTACTTTTGAGAACACAACCGAACGAACAATAAGGACTGACCACACAAGCCTCTTGATGCTCAAAATTTTCGTATAAGCTATTGGTCAATCGACAACCTAGGCAATAAGGACCGACTTACGTAATGAATGTCAAGAAACGGGCACATCTTTAACTTCCTAAACCTTCCTAGATGTTTGCTTTCATTATCAGCTCAATGATTGTGTTGCGAGCTAAATGATTGACGATCATCGTTACCCGTAGATTTTTTTTGTACGGTAGAATATCTTGACGTGTCAAATCTTGACAGGATTCTTTACTTATTATGCTGCAATTCCAACTGTTAAATGTTTCAATTCATCTAGTGGCTTGCAAATTGCAACACTCCCTCAATTCTCTGTTTATACTTTCATATGATTCCCTTCGTTCTCTGCATTCCTTGCTGCGACAATCGATAATGGTTTTATCGACATGCTCATCAGGGTAACTGGAGAATTCTTGGACACGGACGAGTCCTTTAGAATAGAGCAGAAACTTAAGAAGTCGAAATTTTGAATGGAGGTGTGCATTCTTAGATGAATATCGACATGCTCATCGCTGATTACTTGTGATGCCTTCACAAGTATTATTCATGGCCATTCATCCATTACAGTGCATGGATGCTTGTAGAGTTAAAAGGTTCTTTAAAACATCACTGTTGCTCCCATTTTACAGGAGTTTATGTTCTTCCAAACATTTAATGTCATAATTTTGACTGTTTTTTTCTTATTTTTTGGGGTTATTTATGATATATGATGAACATTAGAGGAGCATGTGGGCTTGAATGTGACTAGACAGGAACATAAAGGACAGTGTTGTGATTCCAGCTGATCAGCTGAATGTGTAAAGAACAAAACATTTTGACTATAAATTCATTGTCGGCGACCACTCCATGATTGATGCTTTGCCAGAACCTTTGCTTTTTTATTTAATTATTTATTTATTTTTTCTTTTCTCAATAATACATTTCACAATTTCTTCCTAATCTTTCAATTATTGAATTTCTATTTATTTATTTTTAATAAATTGAGCTTAGTTTTAATATTTTAGGAGATTGAACCGAACCAAAACGAAAGAAACTAAAGTAGTGGTTGTAACGAGTTTCTAAGTGCTTTTTTAATATTCAATTTTGTGTATATATATATATATATATATATATATATATATATATATATATATATAATTCAAATATTTTTAAAATTTAATTTGAAAATAGTTCGAAATAGGGTCGTTTCACCGTATATTTAAAAAGTAGGAAAGTTCAAACTTTGTAAAATGGGCTTTTCTTTTTGCAGTATTTTTCAAAAATTTCTTAAATAGAATGAGAAAAAATTTACATAATTAATGAAAAATGAAGATTTTGTAATTTAATTTGATTTAATTAAAAAAATGCATTATTTTAAAATAACTAACTTTCAAATAATATATATTTATGTTATTTTAATATAGCTAAGTTTAAAATTAATATCATACATATTTTTTTGAGCGACTTGAAAATTAAATGTTTTATTTATTATAATTAATTAATAATATTATTAATTAGTAAATTCAAAATAAAATATCATTTTATATTAAATATTGTTAATTTAAAAATAAATATATTTTTAAAATTTAAAATTTTAATCTAACATCAAGTGTCTCTTTAAAATCAAGTGTCTCTTTAAAAGTAGTAATATAAATAAGTACTTTAAAATTGAAAAAGTATATTTTTCAAATTTTTAAAATTAATAAATTAATAATTAAACTAAATATAGATAAATGAAAAGAAAAAAAAAACTTATTTAGAAAACCATAAATTTAGAAAGAGTAATTATCTATAAATTTAAATAAAATGTTAATAAAAAAGAGTAATAACAATAAACTTGATAAAAAAAAAAAACTAAAAAAAAGACTAAAATGAAAAGAAAATGAAATTAATCCAAAAATATAAAATATTGAAGTTACTTAAAAAAATAAAATTTTCCAAATTCCAATAATTAGAATTTGACTAGTTCCACAAAAAAATATATAACAAATTGACCAGTCAATTAAAAAAAAAATTGAAAAAGAAAAAGAAGAGAGAAGAAAAAACAAAGATTCTTTGTATTATTATTATTATGATATAATTCCAATAAATTAAAGCCAGGTGTCTTTCCAACCAGAATCCAGCCTCATCTGATCCGTCCGATTCGAAGATCAGTGGGTCCCAAACCGATCTCAATTAGAGCCGAAATTGCTGGCCTCCAGGCTAGCATAGCTCATTCCTCGTGATTAAAAAAAATAAAAATAAAAATAAAAATTCCCAACGGCTACTCTGCGTTGGATACAGGTATGTGACCGTTGGTGGGGCACTCTTAATTTTGTCTTTCAATTTTTTTTAAATAATTAAAATTAAATTTAATCTCATATATAACCGTTGCAACTTCATCGTCTCCAATTCATCAATTCAAAATCGAATCAATCAATCCTCTTCTTCAGTGCAGAGAGAATTTCGATTCGGCGTGGGTAATCGTTTTTGTCCTTTTAATTTGTTTTTTTTAAGCTCTGTTTTGTTAATTTTGTTCTGGATTTTGTTTGCAGTTTGATTTTTTTGGTGTAATCCGCCATGACTGTGGAGGTTCTTAAGCTTGAAGGTGCTTCAATGGCGGCCGTAGAGGTTCCAGAAGAGCCGAAGAAGGTTGTTATTGAAGAGGAAAAGGAAGAAAAAAGCGCTGTGAAGACTGTTGAAGATGAAGCGTTGAAGCCATCCGCCATTGAAAAGAGCTCTTCTTACAAAGAAGAAAGCAACCATCTCTCTGATTTGAAGGAATTCGAGAAAAAAGCTTTGGCTGATCTTAAATCCAAACTAGAAGAAGCCATTCTTGGGAACAATCTCTTCAAAGAAGATGAACCCATTAAAAAGGAGAAAGAAACAGAGCAACCCATTAAAGAAACAGAGCAACCCACTGAAGAAACAGAGCAAAAACCAGAGGAGAAGAACAACGAAGAACAAAACCCATCTGAGAAAGATGAACAAACCCAGAAAATCAACGAGGAGATAATGGAAGTTTCTCTTTGGGGGGTTCCTCTGTTACCAAGCAGAGGAACAGAGGCCACCGATGTGATACTCTTGAAGTTCTTAAGAGCAAGAGAATTCAAAGTGAATGAAGCATATGAAATGCTTCAAAAAACCCTTTCATGGCGGAAGAAATCCAACATCGATTCCATCTTGAAAGAGGAATTCCCCTCCGAGTTGGATTCTGCAGCGCTCATGAACGGCGTTGATCGTGAAGGACACCCAGTTTGCTACAATGTCTTTGGAGTTTTCGAAAACGAAGATCTTTACCAGAAAACGTTCGGAACAGAGGAGAAAACAGAGCAGTTTTTAAGATGGAGATTCCAAGTTATGGAGAAAGGGATTCAAAAGCTCGATCTGAAACCTGGCGGCGTTTCTTCTCTACTTCAGATTAACGATTTGAAGAACTCCCCTGGACCCGTTAAGAAAGAGCTAAGAATCGCCACCAAACAAGCCGTCGCAATTTTACAGGACAATTACCCTGAATTTGTCGCCAAGAATGTAAGTTTTGATATCAATTTGCAGAGATTTTCATTACCTGTTGAAGTTTGAATTTGTTCTTATTGTGTTCTTATTGGATTTGCAGATATTCATCAATGTTCCATTTTGGTACTACGCACTAAACGCTCTGCTTTCGCCATTCTTAACTCAAAGAACCAAGAGCAAGATCGTAGTAGCTCGTCCAGCAAAAGTGACGGAAACCCTTTTAAAGTACATTCCGGCAGAGGAAATCCCAGTCCAATACGGCGGTTTCAAGAGAGAAAACGACAGCGAGTTCACCCCTGAAGACGGCGGCGTTTCAGAGCTGAACCTGAAGGCAGGGTCGACGGCGTCCATTGAAATTCCGGCAGGTCAGGGGGAGAGCCAACTGATCTGGGATTTGACGGTGGTGGGTTGGGAAGTGAATTACAGGGAGGAATTTGTGCCGTCGGATGAAGGGTCGTACACGATTATTGTGCAGAAGGGGAAGAAGATGAGTGGCAGTGAAGAACCGGTGAGGAACAGTTTTAGGAACAGTGAGGCAGGGAAGATTGTGTTGACAGTGGAGAATGTTTCGAACAAGAAGAAGAGGGTTTTGTATCGATTCAAGACGAAGAAGATTGAGTGATTGTTTTGGCTGTGTGTGTTCATACAATTTGAGAGAGTAATTCTTTTGCAGGATAATTCTTGTGATTTTGTTTGTTTGGAGTTTTTTTGTTGAAAGGTTCTTATTGTGTTCTTACAGGAGTTCATGTATTATTTATTTGTTCTTGATTCTTTGTTCTAATGAATAATTTTAGTTCTGTCTCTCTGGATTTACTTTTTTTTGTTTTTCCTTAACCCCATACTGCATTTGTAGCATTAGTTTTGGACCTAAAGGATAAGCCAAAAAAGTGAAAATTTTGAGGTGAAAAGGGGTTCGAGTTTGGACTCGAGAATGGCAAAAGACGTAAAGAACCCAATTAAGCTCTCGAAGCAAGAAGGAAATTGAGCCAATAGCTCAACATCGTGCCTCGACCTCGACATAGGTTTTCTTGCTATGACTCGAACACAAGCCTAAGGCTTGTGGGAGGCTCTTGAAACAAAATTTCAAAGGGTTTGGAGAAAGAGAAGAGTTTTAGTACCCATAGAAAGTGTGAGAGATGAATGTGCTCTTAACTCAACCTAAGGGTTCTATTAATAGAGACTAAGACGAACATTAGGGTTTCTAAGTCTTCAAAGCTCCGGCTTATCAAAGTTTGGACAAACCTTGGTTTAAACATCAAGATAGACTCTGGAAGGACGAACTTTCAGCTCCCAGCACGATGAAGCTCGAACAAGTCAAAGTTTCGACCAACTTTCGCACAAATGTTGAGATAAACTTGAACTTTTGGTTTCGAGGCTCAAAATGCTATTTCGAACCCAATCAAGCTCGAAGTAAGAAGAAATTTGACCCAATAGCTCGACATCTTGCCTCGGCCTTGACATAGGCTGAGGCGTGAGACGTTGACCAAAAGGACACATGCAAATGCATTTTCATTTGTACATCTTATTCTTGTTCGAGTTAATCGAGATTGAGATTCTTGATATGGTAGCTACTCATTATATGCATGTATACATCACTGATATCCCAACTATAGCGTGACACCCAAGTAAAAGAGGGATACTTGAATAAACCTGGACTACATTCAAATGAAATTAATCCTAAAGACAGAATCACTAAAAAAGACTTCAAGAAAATGAAAGTTACTACCAATAGCAACAAGGTGCACATTCCTTTTCGATAGCTTAATCATAGGAACTCTATGGTTAAACGTGTTTTACTCGAAACAATTCTATATTGGGTCATCTCCTAAAACTTTTTTCTGGAATGCATGTGAGGGAGGACAAAACATGTTGAAAGGACTCGTGTTAGCCTATGGAGATAGTCTTCACTCTTCAGAAGCGAGGGATAGGTAACGTGACCATGTCACAGGAGAATGTCAAAGTTATTAGAGTTGAATCTAGATTCCAAATCCTAGGCATGTGTCGTTACATATAGTCTATAGATAACGTGACCATATCACAAGAGAACGCCGAAGCCATCAGGGTTGAATCCAAATTCCGAATCCTGAGCATGCGTCGTTACATATATCAAAACACAACAAACTTCACACAACCTCTTATTCTTCCATACAAACGAGACAATTAAGCCTATGACAGCGTGAGAGGAGGTATACTCTGCTCATGCCTAAAGAAATTTAAAGGATCAACCTTGTTCTTAACACTCACAAGCCTCTTGAAATTATCCCCAAAGTACATTTCCCCCCAAACACGAGCTTCCTCGTAGCTCGTGCTTCCATACACATTATTCATTCCAATGTCAAGATCTCTGTAATTAACATAAGCAGCCCTGGGTGAGCTCGAAACAAAAGGACTCATATACTCATAAAATTCTCGTATCCAATTCAAATTCCTCTCATTTGCCGCACTGCTTTGCTCTGTCCACCCCACAAGGTACGAGATTTTGTACACAAACTCAGCTCTATGTGAAAATGGAGTCTCCCACGTAGAAATCTTGCTCATTCTCCCACCATAAGGGAACAAAAAAAGCTGTGCAGATTCCATTTTTGGAGACCTTAATCTGTCCCAAACCCCCTTGAATGCATGCTCGGAAATGGGTTTGTTGACGTAGTCGGATTTGATTTTGTAGGCGACGGTGTTGAAAGATGTTTTGGTTAGTAAAAATTCCAAGGGGTCTTCGTTTGTGAACCCTGCTGCAAGGAGGGTTGATTCAATCCAGGTTGTTTCTTTGCAATTGTTCTTTGTTAAACCCAATTGAGGGAATGTTGTGTTCATGGTTGCAATAAGATCGTGGGAGTTTCCGAGAAATAAAGAGAAGAATGAAGCTTTTTGATTTGTTTTTGCTCCTTGAGTTGGATTCCCACCTATCATCAAGAACTTGAGTTTAAATTCAAACCTTGAAATGATTATTTCTAAGGCTTTTATGTTAAAATCTCTACTTTCGTGTTTGTGGAAGATGAAATAAAAAATGTGTATGGGGTTAGAATGGGAAGTGTGAGATCCTACATTGGTTGGAGAGGAGAACGAAACATTCTTTACAAGGGTGTGGAAACCTATTACTGGTAGACACGTTTTAAAAATCTTGAGGGGAAGCTCGAAAGGGAAAGTCCAGAGAGGACAATATATGCTAGTGGTGAGATTGAGTCATTACAAATGGTATTAGAGCACTGGGTGATGTGTCAGCGAAGAGGTTGAACCCTGAAGGGGGTGGACACGAGGCGGTGTGCGAGCAAGGACGTTGGGACCCAAAAGGGGATGGATTGGGATGTCCCACATCGATTGAAGAAGGGAGCGAGTGCCAACAAGGACGCTGGGCCTTGAAGGAAGGTGAATTGTGAACGAAGTATTTTTTATAAGGGTGTGGAAACCTCTCCCTATTAGATACGTTTTAAAAATCTTGAGGGGATCTCAAGTAAGATGTGGTGGGGCAGAGCAAGGATTTCGGTGGGGTCCGACACGAAAAATATAATCTTCACCTTGATCCGTTCAAGTAACACATAAAAATCTCCCCCCACTTCTTCCCTATCCTCCATTTAAACAAGATTCACTACCCAATTCAAGGCGGTTTCCCTCGGAGTCTTAGCTCCCGGGGTGAACTCGACATCCTCATGAAACCATAACTCAATCGAAAAAATTAAAATTCAACAATTAGATTGATTAGTTCTAAGTAGTAAAAGGCAAATTACCAGTCAAGTTGACGCCAAGGGGTAGATTTTCATCCATTTTATTGGCAACATACTGCCATTGATATACTAACTTCTTTGTATATCGATCCAAGTTCTTCTCCAGCGTACAAGTTGTGACAATGGATGGAACAGCAACCAGCTTCACCTTCCACCCCACAACGATCCCAAAGCTCCCTCCACCGCCGCCTCTAATGGCCCAAAACAAGTCCTCCCCCATCGCCCCCCTATCCAAAACCTTCCCATAAGCATCCACCAAGTAAGCATCCACCACATTATCCGCCGCAAGCCCATATTTTCTCATCAACCACCCATAACCACCGCCACTCAAGTGCCCACCAAACCCCACCGTGGGGCAAACACCAGCTGGAAATGCAAGCGTTCGACTTCTCTTAGCAATTTCGTAATAGACCTCACCTATGGTTGCACCAGACTGAACCCATGCAGTGTTGTTCTCGACGTCGACGGTGATGGAGTTGAGATTTTTCAGGTCGACGACGATAAATGGGAGGCGGTGGGAGATGTAGGAAAGACCCTCGGCATCGTGGCCGCCGCTTCGTGTTCGGATTTGGAAGCCATGGCTTTTGGAGCAAACCACGGCAGCTTGAATGTGGGAAAGGTGCGATGGTTTGATGATGACATGAGGGTTTGGGGTTATGGGGGTGGAGACTCTTGGGTTTAGAGCATAGGAGCTCAAAAGGGAAGAATAAGAGGAATTGATTGGAGTGTATATGAGCTTAGAAATGTCTTTAGAGTGTATGGAGAGACATTGAAGCAAATCTTCATGTTTGTGAGCTGAAGTAGCTGCCCATAACAGTGGAAGTGAGGATAGAATAAACAAGGCGTTCATCACGGTGGTAGACATTTTTATGTGTAATTTAGGCATTCAAAACTCATATTTATTGTAACTACCCGCCCGCCTACCTACCTACCTACTGCTAACGGATATTGTTTTCTTTGGATTTTTCTTTTATAGTTTTACTTTAAGGTTTTTAAAATGGCTTTGCTAGGGAGAGGTCCACACCGTTATAAGGAATGTTTTGTTCTCTTCTCCAACTGATGTGGGATCTTACAATCCATCCCCTTCGGGACCTAGCGTCCTTGTTGACATTCGTTCCTTTCTTCAATCGATGTGAGACCCCCCAAATTCACCCCTCTTTGGGGCCAGCGTCCTTGTTGACACACTGCCTCGTGTCCACTCCCTTCGGGGCTCAACCTCCTTACTGGCACATTGCCCAGTGTTTGGCTCTGATACCGTTTTTTGACGCCAGCGTCCTTTCTGGTACACTGCCTTGTGTCCACCCCCTTCAGGGCTCAGCCTCCTTGTTGATACATTGCTCGGTGTCTGCCTCTGATACCATTTTTTGAGGCCAGCATCCTTGTTGGCACACCGCATCGTGTCCACCCCTTCGGGGCTCAGCCTCCTTGTTGACACATTGCCCGGTGTCTGGCTCTAATACCATTTTTTTGGGGTCAGTGTCCTTGTTGGCACATCGCCTCGTGTCCACTCCCTTCGAGGCTCAGCCTCCTTGTTGGCATATCGCCTGGTGTCTTACTCTGATACCATTTGTAACGGTCCAAGCCCACCGCTAACATATATTGTCCTCTTTAGGTTTTCACTTTTGTATTTTCCCTCAAAGTTTTTAAAATTGGAGAGGTCCACATAGTTATAATGTTTGGTTCTCCTCTCCAATGGACGATCACCTTTATAGTTTTTTTTTTTTTTTTAATGACATTTCTATTTTGGATGAGTCGGTGGTGGAGTAATGCTCTTATGGCCCCTTGATAAAACCAATAAAAGGAGTGGGATAAAAAAAACATGACAAAATCTTTGCTTTTTTTCGAAGAAATCTTTGTTTTTTTTTAATGCAACTTTTTTTATATAAGTCAAATTGTTTATCATTTTTTTATATAAGTCAAATTGTTGATCATCATGTATGTGAGCTAAAGCAAATGCCCATAAGAGTGGAAATGAAGATAGAATAAACAAGGCCTTCATCATGGTGACATATTCAAAACGCCATATTTATAGTGTTTTTTTTTGGTTAGGAGAGTGGGATAAGAAAAACATGACAAAACCTTCGTGAACATGTTAGGAATCACGACTCTACACAATTATATGATATTGTCTACTTTAAACATAATCTCTCATGACTTTGCTTATTTTAGGCTTCCCAAAAGGCCTCGTATCAATGAAAATGTATTTCTTATTTATGAACCCATGATCATTCTCTAAATTACCCAATGTAGGGCTCACTCTCAACAATCCTCAACACATAGTGTCT
Organism: Cucurbita ficifolia; assembly: GCA_033971965.1. NCBI lineage: Eukaryota > Viridiplantae > Streptophyta > Magnoliopsida > Cucurbitales > Cucurbitaceae > Cucurbita > Cucurbita ficifolia. The sequence goes on from CM066974.1 coordinate 6,256,625, forward strand.
TGCAAGCTCGAGTGCGAGTGTTTTCCATAAAGAGTTGTGTTCAATATAGCATAGTTCGACCATACCAACTCAACATTTCAACTATGTTTGAGAATGAGAAAAGGGTGTGAGTGATTACATTCGAATCTTCGAAAATCGGGTCGTGACACTAAATTTTGAGAAAAATAAGGAAAACAGATTTCTTTTAAAAACACATTAACCTCATTGGTTTAGTGGATAGCCAAGGGAGAAGCTTCAGGATAATCACTCACCTAAAACAATGGAAGTAAAATATATTGATAAGAAATCATTACAAGGGAAGTAAGATTCAGATCGATCGAACATGTCAAGTTTGAATGATTCTAAACATGCAATCTAAACTACATAGAATTGCAAAGAAACTTTGGAAAGCAAGTCTCAAAATGAAAATCCATAACTTTCTACGAGGCATTCCAAGAGTTTGTGACTTTCATATCTTATGACCGTAATTAGCCACAAGTATACTTTAAGACCATAATTAGTCACTATTAAACTTAAACCTAAGATCACAAATAGTTTGTTTCCTCTAAAGAATTTGAGCACAACAATTAAGAACGGTAATATATTTAGCTTAAGTAGTAGATAAGGGAACCAAATCTAGCTTTTTATTAAACCGATATACTAATGAACTACCATTAAATTGACAAGTTCTACGAGTATTTTGACCGTCGAAGCTTTCAACAAAATTGCATCGGAATATACCAATTTAAACTCAACATTTCTAGAATACTATAAGCCTAAATCAATGGTCCCAAATAAATATTTAAATATTCTTTTAATGACATACAAATGTTCTCCCTTCATATTCATCTCAAACTCATTATGAATATACTTAGAAAATTCTTCACACGAAGAAGGATTAGTGCAGTCAAGTATGATATCATCTACCTATATTTGCACTAAAAACATATCGTTTTCCTTAGTCTCGATGAAAAGAATAGTATTAAGTTTACACATTTCAAAATCATTCCCAAGAAGAATTTTGTAATACTTCATACCTAGGATTTACATCAGGATTCGACACTTGATGGTCCCAACATTCCTATGCAACTTGGTCACGTTACTCATTTCTCACTTCTAAGACCAAAGACTATCCCCACGGACCAACACGAGTCCTTCCAGCATGCTTTGTCCTCACTCACACGCATCCTAGAAAAATCTCCAATAGGTCACCCGACATAAAATTGCTCCAAGCAAAACACGTTTAACCATAAAGCTCCTATGATTAAGGCACTGAAAAGGAAGATGCACCTTGTTGATATATGTAGTGACTTTCAATTGTTTCAAGTTTTTTTTATTAGTTTTTACTCATTAACGAGCACGAAGTCTTTTCTTTGTCAATACATTCCTCTCGACAAAATCTCAAGCTACAAATCTAGCTTTATTTTATCACAATGATTGGTCGTTGGGACATAGTTTAGAATAAATGTAAAACAAAACATCAGATTGTTCAACTATTTTGCTAAATTCTTGAGTGGGAGAGAAAGTGGGTATGCTTTGTTCATGCCTAAAGAAATCATAAGGATCCACTTCAGTCTTGACATGCACCAACCTATCAAAATTGTTGCCAAAATACTTCAAACCCCAAACTCGTGCTCGTTTGTAGCTTGTTCGTCCATACATGTCGTTTGATCCAATGTCAAGGTCTCTACAATTGACATACGCAGCCCTCGGCGATTTCGACACAAAAGGAGTCATGTAGCTGTAAAGCTCTCGTATCCAATTCAAGTGTCTTTTCTCTGCTTGCACGCCTTGTTCGTCCCACCCGACAATGTAATCGATCTCGTATAGATTTCCAGCTCTATGTGGGAAGGGAATTTTTGACTCTGAAATTTCGCTCATTTTTCCTCCATATGGGATGAATACAAGGCTTGCCCTTTCTATTTCTTGAGATTTTGATCTGTTCCACATGCCCTCGATTGCTGTTCTAGTCATGGGCTCCTTGACATAGTCGGTTTTGGTTTTGCTTCTGCCGCTGTTGATTGGTGGTATCAGGGCTGATCTATTGAGCAGGGCTTCCAAGACCTCGCCGGTTTGGAACCCGTTGGCTGCTATAAGGGCTGCTTCTATCCAGCTCGTTTCTATGCAGTCTTCTTTTGATAAACCCAGTTCGGGAAATGGGTTGTTTAGTATTGTCACGAGCTCGTCTGCCTTTCCGAGGAATAAGGAGAAGAATATAGCTAATGGGTTTGTTTTGCCTCCTCCTATAATCAAGAATTGAGCTCAAATTAGTCAATTGTAAGGTCACACTACTAGCTAATATTGTCTTTTTAAACTTTCACTTTCGCGCTAAAATGTGTTTGGTTGGGGGAGGGAGAGGTTTCCACACCCTTGTCAAGAATGATTAGTTTTCTTCCCTAACCGACGTGGGATCTCACAATCCACCTCTCTTTGGGACCCAGCGTCTTCACTGATACTCGTTCCTTTCTACAATCGATATGGGACCCTCCAATCCACACCCTTCTGGGCCAGCGTTCTTGTTGGCACACCGCCTCGTATCTACCCCTTCGAGGCTCAGCCTCACCCTTGTAATGATTCATTCTCCTCCCTAACCGATGTAGGATCTCACAATCCACCCCTTTCGGGGCATAGCGTCCTCGCTGGCACTCGTTCCTTTCTCTAATCGATGTGAGACCCCCCAATCCACACCCTTCGAGGCCTAGCATTCTTGGTGGCACACCGCCTCGTGTCCACCCCCCACCTTCGGAGCTCAACCTCACCCTTGTAAACAATTATTCATTCTCCTCCCTAACCGATGTAGGATTTCACAATTCATCCCCCCTTTGGGACCCAACGTCCTCACTGGCACTCGTTCCCTTCTCCAATCGATATGGGACCCCCCAATCCACACCATTCGAAGTCCAACGTTCTTGCTGGCACACCACCTTGTATCCACCCCCTTCGAAGCTAAGCCTCTTCGCTGGTACATAGCCCGGTGTCCGGCTCTTATACCATTTGTAATAGATCAAAGTGGATTGTGAGATCTCATATCGGTTGTAGAGGGAAACAAATCATTCTCTATAGTGGTGTGGAAACTTCTCCCTTAAAGACGTGTTTTAAAAACCTTAAAAGAAAGTTCAAAAGAAAAAATACAAAGAGAACAATATCTGGTAGCCGTGAAAAAAAATATACACAAACTTAACTCAATCAAACGGTGGAAAGATTACCAGCCAAAATGATGCCAAGGAAAAGATTATCATCCAATTTGTCAGCCACATATTGCCACTTATCAATGAGGTTAATTGCACCATCCACCAAACTCTTGCTAGTTGCACAAACAGTTACAGTCGCCGGAACCGGAACCAGCTTCACCTTCCACGCCACAATAACCCCAAAGCTCCCTCCGCCGCCGCCTCTAATAGCCCAAAACAAATCCTCCCCCATCCCCTCTCTATCAAAAAACTCCCCATTAGCATCAACCAAGTAAGCATCAATTACATTATCAGCCGCAAGTCCATATTTCCTCATCAACATCCCATACCCACCGCCACTAAACTGCCCACCAACACCAACGGTCGGACAAAGCCCTGCCGGAAACGCCAACGTCCGACTTTTCTCAGCAATTCTATAGTAAAGTTCACCAAGAGTCGCCCCGGACTGAACCCATGCAGTATTTTTCTCGACGTCGACGGCGACCGAGCTCAAATTCATCAAATCAACAACGACAAACGGGACATGGGCGACATAAGAAAGACCTTCGAGGTCATGGCCGCCACTTCGAATGCGGATTTGAAGGCCATGGGATTTGGAGCATTTGATGGCTGCTTGAATGTGGGGAATGTTTGATAGGGTTATGATTGCGAGTGGCTTTGGAGTGTTGGGCGTTGAAAATCTTAGGTTTTTAATGGAGAAATTCAAGAGAGATGAATAGGAGGCGTTGATGGGAGTATGAACAAGTTTGGTTATGGAGTGAGTGTGTGGAGAATGATGGAGAAGGCATTGAAGAAAGTCCTTGTTTTGGTTGGAAGAAGGTGCAGCCCATGAGGAAGATGAACATAGAACAATAAAGGTGAGTGAAAAAAGGGTTAATGGAGAAGATTTCATGGCTAGGTTGGAGGTTTTTGTGATTGAAAGCTTTACTATTTATGGTGGTTTCCGAGTAGGATATAGTTTGGAGATAAACGAACACGGAAGCTAATGGTGTCTGTGACAGATACATGAACGAACCGATATTACATTCAAATGAGAGAGATTTTAAGAATATGATTGTTAGGAAAAACTTAAAAGAATTGAAAGACAAGTGGCTTGTGCTTACTTAGCTCGGAGAAATCTCATGTTAAGTGTTTTACTAGAAATCATATACGTGAGGATAAAACATGTTGAAATAATTCGTATTCTTTACTCTTAAAAGCAGTTCGAGACAAATCAAATAGATAACGTGATCATGACAAAAGGGCATGTTGAGTCTGAATTATAAATCTAAGTCTGAATTTTAGGTTAAAATTATTAATTATTTTAAATATTTTTTATTCGTCACGATTACTCTCATTTATCATATAAATTTATTATGCATAATTGATATACTTATTTTGAATCATTATTGCTTTTGTCTATACGTGACTTCTATTGTAATAGCTTAATTAATAAAATATTCATCACTTAATTAATTAACCATTATTGGCCAAAAAGTTAAAATGAATAATAATTAGGTATTGAAAATATTGGATGAAATTATTTATTTAATAAAAAGAAAAGAAAAGAGAGAATCTTAGATTGGAAAGATAATTATTCAAACAAATCTTTTGATTAAAAAAAGTTAAAAAAAAGAAAAAGAAAAAAGAAATTTGATATCTCAACTAACCAATTTTTTAATCAAATTTTGTTTTAAATATATTATTTTAGTCCATAATTCCATAAGTTTCAATTATGTTATAATATTTTAATGTATTATCTCATTAGTGATCTTTATAAGTAAAATATGTATAAAACTTTACTAAACAATCACTTTTTCATTACATTTAATAACATTATTAAAATAATATTTAAATTAATCTCAATCTAAATATAACTTAATTAATTTATGCATATACAGTCAATCAAGATATTAGATGTTTAAATCTCTAGCTCTACGTATATCACAACTCAATTTTTGAGAGTCTAAATTTCGGATCGAGATGAAATGTGAGATCCCACATTAGTTGGAGAGAGGAACAAAACATTTCGTATAAGGATGTGGAAACCTCTCCCGAACATATGCATTTTAAAGCGGGGAAGCTTGAAAGGGAAAGCCCAACAAGAACAATATTTGTTAACAGTGAGTTTAAGCTGTTACAAATGATATCAGAGCCAGACATTGAGCTGTGTCCTAACGAGGACGCTGGCCCCCCAAAAGGGGTGGATTGTGAGATCCCACCTCGGTTGGAGTAGGAAACAGAATATTTCTTATAATGGTGTGGAAACTTCTCCTTGTCAGACACAACGAGGACGCTGGCCCTCCCAAGAGGGGTGAATTGTGAGATCCTACCTCGGTTGGAGGAGGAAACGAAATATTTCTTATAATGGTGTGAAAACTTCTCATTGTCACACAGTTTTAAAACTTTGAGAGGAATCCTAGAAGGGAAAAAGTCCAAAGAGGACAATATCCGCTAGTGGGCTTAGGCTGTTACACATGGTATCAGAGCTAGACATCGAGTGGTGATTTTTTTTGGCATTAATCTCAAATTCATATTAATTAATGTTTTAATGATAACAAATCTACCCTTAATTACTAATAATGGTAGTGTTCGGAAGTAATCATAACTAAGAGTTTGAACTAATGATTTCAACATCTTTTGAATTACCCGTAGAAGTTGTGGCGGAAAAAAATATGGAGTAGAAAATATATGACATGACGAGATAACGGTCAAGTTGGGATTATGGACAAATCAAATTAAGTAACAATTTTTGGCTTTTTTTTAATTTTTTTTAATTTTTTAATTTTTTAAAAATAAAAGAAAAGAAAATTAAATGTGTGTATATATATATATATATATATATAATATAATATTTGAAAATTTGAATTTTAAAAAATTATCCTTCTGACATTCGGACATATGGCGGGGTTATTAAGAAGAAAAAAAAAGAAATTTCCGTTGCTCACAAATTTATATTATTATTATATTAAAAGAAAATTCATGCTATCGGTACTCACACATATATTTGTATTATTATTTTATTATTATTGAAAAATTTTAAATTGAAATTTTGAAAATTTTATTCCCATTACTCACCTTTATTTATTTATTATTATTATTATTCTCTCTTCCCTCTTTGACTGTGAATTCGAGACTGTCTCGCAGTCTCACACGACACACAACGTTCGTCTATGAATTCATAATAAAAATAAAATTGCCTTCGGACGGTAGGCATAAAGATGTTTTTGAGTGAATTTTGGAGAAGAAAAGCTTTTCTTTCACCACCACCCACCTAATGAAGTACATAAGAAGGAATGCTTTGCTCATGCTTGAAGAAATCATAAGGATCAACCCTAGTTTTGACTTGCACTAATCTCTTGAAATTGTTCCCAAAATACTTGACTCCCCAAATGCTTGCTTCCTTATAGCTCCTACCTTTCCCAAGCTCGTTATTCCTTCCAAGATCAAGGTCTCTATAATTCACATATGCACATCTTGGAGACTTGGAAACAAAAGGAGCCATGTAATCATAAACCTTTCTACTCCAATTCAAGTGCTTCTCAGCTGCATCAACTCCTCGTTCTTTCCACACAACAAAGTATCCAATTTTGAACACATAACCAGCTCTATGTGGGTATGGAATTTCCAACTCTGAAATCTCATTCATTTTTCCTCCATAAGGGAGCAGCACAATTGAAGCTGAGTCAATATTTGTGGTTCTTAACATGTGCCAAACCCCTTGTAAGCCAGTTTGTGAGATGGGTTCCTTCACATAATCGGATTTCACTTTGTAGGCTCCAATGAAGGATGGTGTGGTGCTTCTGTTGAGAAGAACTTCTTCTAAGTACTCTCCGTTTGTAAAGCCTGCTAAAATGAGGTTGGATTCAATCCAGCTCTTTTCTTTGCAATCTTCTTTTGCTAATTCTAGCTCTGGGAAGCTTTGTTGCATGATGGAAAGAAGCTCGTTGGCTTTGCCAAGAAATAGAGAAAAGAATGATGTATTCACCGTTCTTGTTCTTCGTCTTTCTTTTGAGTTAGGACCTGTTTGAAACAAAAAATTTGGGTTTAGGACTTCTGTAACTTATTTGCTAAGAGGGTTGGGATAATGTAATCGCCCAAGCCCACCGCTTGTACTGCTAGCAGATATTGTGATATTCTACTTATGTCTATTAGAGAGAGATTTCCACACTCTTACAAAGAATGCTTCGTTCCCCTCTCCAACCGATGTGGGATCTCACAATCTACCTCCTCCGGGGCCCAGCATCCTCGCTGGCACACCGCCTGGTGTCTGGCTCTAATATCATTTGTAACAGCCCAAACATACGGGGGAGGTTTCCACACCCTTACAAAGAATGTTTTGTTCTCCTCTCCAACCGATATGGGATCTCATAATCCACCTCCTTTCGAGGCCCAGCGTCCTCACTAGCACACCGCCCGTGTCTGGTTCTGATACCATTTGTAACGGTCCAAGTCCACCGCTAGCAGACATTGTTCTCTTTGGGCTTTCCCTCAAAATGTTTAAAACGTGTTTGCTAGGAAGAGGTTTCCACACCTATATAAAGAATGTTTCATCCCCTCTCCAAAGGACGTGGAATCTCACAGGTATAAATGAAATTTATAACGATGGCATCAACATACCCGTGCTCAATGTGATACCAATAAACAGATTCTCATCCAATTTGCTTGCAACATATTGCCACCTATGGATCAACTTGAGACTATTCTGATCCAATTCCCTATTAACGGTAAAAACTGTCACAATTGGAGGAATTGAAACCAACTTTATCTTCCACGACAGAACAATCCCAAAGCTACCACCTCCACTACCTCTAATCGCCCAAAACAAATCCTCCCCCATTAATTTTCTATCCAAAACCTTCCCATTTGCATCAACCAAAATGGCATCAACCACATGATCAGCAGCCAGACCATACTTCCTAACCAACCCACCATGGCCGCCGCCGCCGAAGTGTCCTCCAATTCCAACAGTCGGGCAACCACCAGCCGGAAAGGCAAGAGTTTGGCTCTTCTCGGCAATCCTATAATGAAGCTCGCCAAGAGTCGCACCAGACTGAACCCATGCAGTATTGTTCTCAATATCAATGGCTATAGATCTAAAATCACCCAAGTCCACTAACACAAACGGGACCTCAGAAACATAAGAAAGGCCCTCGTAGTCGTGGCCGCCGCTTCGAATTCGGATTTGAAAGCCATGGGCTTTGCAGCAAATAACTAAGGCTTGAACATGGAAAGGTTGTAAGGGTGTGACGATGAGAAGCGGCTTGGGGGTGGTTGGCGTGGAGAATCTTAGATTTCGAAGGGAGAAGTTCAAAATAGAAGAGAATGAAGAGTTGGTTGGAGGGTAAATGAGGTTGGAAATTGAGTCATCGCCCTTTGGGGAATGAAGAGAAAGGCACCGGAGAAAATGAAGGTGCTGATTGGCTGAAGATTCCCATGTTCCAAAAGTAAGTATAGAAGCGAAGGTGAAAGCCAAGAAGCTCGAAAGAATCTTCATTGTGGTGAAGAAAACAAATGGGAAGGGTTTTAATAGAAGATAGGGAGGGAGTGGTGGGGGAGGCATTGAAGGTTGGGGAGCAAGCAAAGAAGAGAAAAATGAATGATTGGGGGAGGCATTGGCGGCGCCCCATAACGAGCAATACTTGGCCACCACGCAATTTTATGACTTTGTCCTTTCTTTCAAAAGTATTCATAAAAAGACTTTAAGCTTTGGAAGGATTAGCGTCTAGGTTTCAAGTTCAAAAACGAACTTGCCACAGCTTCAGACAGTCCACCAATGTCCTTTTGAGGATTGTTGGGACGTTTGCTAATTTAGGGATTGATTATGGATTTATAAGCAAGGAATAGATCTCTATGAGACCTTTTGGGAAGTTCAAAGTAAAGTCATGAGAGCCTATGCTCAAAGTGGACAATATCATACCATTATGGAGATCCGTGATCGCCTACTTTGATCTACCCTCAACCCGACATGCTTACTCGACCGCGACCCATGCCTCTCCCTGAAGAGAGCGACGAGAATGCACCGAGGGATTTGAGTCGCTGGTGCAATTTTTCCCATCCATGAAACAAACACAGCACAGCAGGAGGAAACGCCAAGCCCTAGTGGTGTATGTGATGCGAGGTTGGGATGATATTGGGATGCAGCGTTGCAAATGAAAGACCTTGGTCCAGAGTAAAGGCAAGATCGAGTCAAATGACAAGCCCCTCTCAAGACTTGTCGTGAGCATGTCAAGATCACAACACCGCATGGTTGAAAATATACGATCGTGACAACACATCTACGTAATGTTAACTGTCGACCCTTCCATAGGAAAATCCAAACAACTCATGTACTTGTCAACTGCTCAATTTACCCATATGGTCTCTCACCCCTCTCGAGGCGGGTTTACAAATTACAACCTAAGCTCTCGACTTGTTTCTACATTTAATAGTAGCTTTTCAAGTCGCCTCAACACGCCATCTATTTGACCTTGGCCAAACTTGATGGTACAGGTTCCTAGATACATGTCGCCTAACAAGGACACTACTAGTCTAACACTACTGGTCTAACCTAGGTCACCAAATAGTCTATTGAGGTATTGAAAAAAAATAGGAGACAGATGGGCTCTAGTGATATCGAACGCTACTAGCGGTCTCGTAAGCTCTCTTATATTCTCCTTGTATGTTGTGGAGGTTTACTAGTTCCTTAGGGACGTCTAGGCGGTTAAAATTTCATCTCACCTTTCCGGGACATTCGAATTTAGGGCTAAACCAATCTCTAGGTACACATAGATCTAAACCTCTTATCGCTCACGATCTTGGGGTGCAAGATCTATTGGAAACGTAGTGACCTGGGTCAGAATGTAAACCACTCTAGCTGTAGCACCCTAAACTTAACTTGGTTCTCTTGTGCATGTTTTGCTAGGGAGATTATATTATCGATCACCTAGAGCATGGTATACATATGATAAACATCCTTGCAAACTTATTCGGGAGATATCCTATCGATCACCTAAAATACTTTAAACATAAACTAAAATATTTGTGCATACAAATTTGATAAAATTTGATTGTATTTAACCTCTACTTAATTTCAAAATTAAGCTAGTTTCTATGCTTATAAAAATAAAATAATTTGGTAAGTTCTATAGGACTTAATCCAACACTTTAGTACGAGGTGACAACCATCCACTATTTATGTCTATAAAGTTCATAAACTTTAAACATTATGTGAGATTCCGTTTAAAAACAAAACAAAACAAAAAAAAAGATCGAAATTTTTTAGAATTTCGGCGAGGCGTCGAAGTTCTCGGGCAACGCTCTAAAGAAGCGCATGCACGCCTCACGACTCTCCAGACGACGTAACCTTTAGCCAGACTCCCCACGAACACCTGCAATAGAGAATAGAGAAGGAAAACACGAGGTAGAGAGAGATTTGGAATACGTTTTTCGGCAAGACTAAATCGATGAACCCAATGCCTAGAACGACCAATCCACACCACAAAAGAGATCGTCGATGACTGTACGTACACCTAAGGTACGTTTTTTAACAACGTCCATTCTTCGTCGGAAATGGAATTCAAGCCTCAGGTTTTTTGGAGTTTCATGGATCTATCAATGTAGGTGTTTACAAGTCACAAGACTCCGTGGAAGTGAAGCAGAGAAGTCAACAGAGAGGTAGAGGAGGAAAAGGACGAGAAAAGATGTCGGAAACAGTCGCAGAAAGTAGAGAGAAAGGAAATTGAAAAATTGCGCCAAAAATCGGGTGAAGAAGACGAACCCACCGGGTCAAACCTGAACCGGATAACCACCCACAACTGCATCGGCTCGTGCACACCTACCACCATTCAACACGCGTCTACACCTCAGCCCACCACGGAGTTTGCTAGTTTTTGGTCAACCTTGAATGTGTTTATTTTCTTAACTAATGAAATAAGTTTGGTTGAAAAGCTAGATTAAAACTCTTCAACTCGGTGAAGGAACTAAGTTGAATCAAGTTGAAACAAAAGAAAATAGGAAAAACAAGAAAATCGAATCGAATCTAGAAAAAATCTTAAAAACGCGAAATTCAATTGCATAACACACTCATAGAGATTAGAAGACACATACGAAAGAGAGAGAGCATGCCACACGCCGGGCAACAGAGGAGGACACTCATCATTCAAAGAAAAGCGAGGAAAAGTTGTGTCAGTAGAGGTTCGAAATTCAATCGATTAGAAGCGAATGAGCCAATCGGTGACGAACACATGTCACGCAGTAAGTGCGAGTACTCCTCTCAAACGCGTGTGGACAACCTTTCCGCCGTGTGTGAGGTTGCCTTTTTCATCCATTTCGACTCTCATTCATCTGTTTTTCGTCCCGATTTTAATATTCACCTTAATTTCATTTAGAACAGGCATGATTAGGAGTTATGAGAATGTAATATATGTTATGAAAAATTATTGAAATGCCCTTAGAATGAGGTTATTTTATGCGTGCTATGTTTAACGGATGCTGTGATCTGTGCTTCGATAATTGAGGGATGTTATCTCTTTGTCGAACTTGCATGGGAGGTGATTGATATGATTATCTCTCTAACAAAGCACGCATGAATATACTGAGTCGAGAATAGGACCCAAAAAAAATGTAACGATATTTGGAGCGAGAACTTGTTAGATAGTTTAAATTGCAACACGTTTTAAGCCTAATGAGGGTTAAAATCGAAACACGATCGAGAGGGATGCAAAGGCAATGATGAGATCACGAGGTGCTAAACTCGATTTTAAAAAAAATGCAAATTAAAATTTTAAAGAAATGATCTATATATTACGTGCAAACAAACAAAAATTAAAGAATCCTATTCAAATTCGTGACTAAATGTTAAAATTGTATTCATTAAATTTGACTTCAATCAATGGAATTTATATATTGCAGGCCAAAGAACAAGGTAACCTAGTACCTAAATTTGTTCTCCTCGTATTATTTTCGGGGAAAACTATGGTCGTGTGGCATTTTCTTCACAAAACCAGCAACTTATTCCAACATTTTTCCACATTTCAAGCTCATTTATAACTCAAACTTGTATTGAAAAAGCATCAAAAAGTGGAGTAAGACATGATGGGGATTCTTCTCTTCTATCTTCCTTTGATTTTGCTCTCTTCTTCTTCTTCTTCCTCTCATGCTCTTCAACAAAGCTTTGTGGAATGCTTTAGTTCTTATTCTTCACCTCAATCAATACCCATTTCTAAAGTGGTTTTTACAAACGAGAGTGCTTCGTTCTCCTCTCTCTTGCACCGATCCATAAGAAATCTAAGGTTTCTCAACGTTTCTTCTTCACAACCTTTGTTCTTGGTGACCCCATTTCATGAATCCCATGTTCAAGCCGCGGTCGTGTGCGCCAAGAAGAAGAGTTTGCAGGTCCGAGTAAGGAGTGGTGGACATGACTACGAAGGTATTGTTAATGTACTGATGTTTGGTTATTTATCAATATTCAAAAGACAAGACTCGATAAGTGACTAATAACCCTGTTAGAAACCAAGACTCTCCACAATGATATATGATGTTGTCCACTTTAAACATAAGCTTTCATGACTTTGTTTTTTGTTTTCCCAAAATGTCTCGTACCAATGGAGATGTATTCCTTACTTATAAACCCATAATCATCCCCTAAATTAGCCAATGTGAGACTCCCTCCCAACAATCATTCCCTCGAACAAAGTACACTATAGAGCCTCCCGTAAGGCTTATGGAGACCTCGAACAGCCTCCCTTCAATCGAGGCTCGACTCCTCCTCTAGAGTCCTCGAACAAAGTATACCATTTGTTCGACACTTGAGTCACTTTTAACTACACCTTCGAGACTCACAACTTCTTTGTTTGATATCTGAGAATTCTATTGACATTGCTAAGTTAAGGGCATGGCTCTGATACCATGTTAGAAATCACGACTCTCCAAATAGTACGATATTGTCCACTTTGAGCATAAGCTCTCATGACTTTCTTTTCAATTTCTCCAAAAGACTTCATACCTATAGAGATGTATTTCTTATTTATAAACCAACCATCCTCAACAAACCCAAGTTGTCAAACGCAATATTTCGTGCTCTGAAATATCAAATTACACTATTAGTAGCTATATCTAATCACTTGCTTACATTCTTAATAGGTCTTTCTTACGTATCATCTCAATCTCAATTCATCGTTCTTGATCTTACCAACCTTCGCTCCATCGATATCGACATCGAGACCGAATCCGCCTCCGTGGAGACCGGCGCCACACTCGGCGAGTTATACTATAGAATAGCTGAGAAAAGCCTGATCCATGGGTTCCCAGCAGGAAGCTGCCCCACAGTAGGGGTAGGAGGGCATATAAGTGGAGGAGGCTTTGGAACCCTCTTCAGAAAACATGGCCTTGCAGCTGATAACGTAATCGATGCAAAGCTTGTGGACTTCAATGGAAGAATCATGGACAGAAACACCATGGGAGAGGAGCTTTTTTGGGCCATTAGAGGCGGTGGAGGAGCAAATTTTGGAGTGATTTTATCATGGAAGCTCAAGCTCATTTCTTTACCACCAAAACTCACAATTTTCCACGTTCAAAAAACTCCCAAACAAGGCGCAATTCAGCTCTTCCAAAAATGGCAAAGAATTGCACATAAACTCGATGAAAATCTCTTCCTTCATGTCACTATAAGCGTTGAAGAACAAACAATTTCCCTTTCATTTGTGGCATTGTTTCTAGGTCCAATTGAGAAGCTCATACCTCTTATGAACACCCAATTTCCCGAATTGGGATTGCAAAGAGAAAACTACACTGAAATGAATTGGATTCAATCAATTCTGTTCTTTGCTGGCTTCCCTATAAAAACCCCACCTCAAATTTTGCTTAAAAACCCACTTTCCAATGCATTTTTCAAAGCAAAATCGGATTATGTGACTTACCCAATTCCTCAAAATGGGTTGGAAGGGCTTTGGAGTAAGGTGCTAGAGGAAGAAGGATCATACTTGATTTTGACACCATATGGAGGGAAAATGAGCCAAATTTCTGAGTTGGAAACCCCTTTTCCTCATAGAAAAGGGAACATTTATGGGATTCAATATATGGTGAGTTGGGAAAAGGGTAGTGAAAGCTACAAGCATTTGAGTTGGATGAGGGAGGTTTATGACTATATGGAACCCTATGTTTCAAAGGATCCAAGAGGTGCTTATTTGAACTATAGAGATCTTGATTTGGGGAGGAATTATGGGAGAAATGTAAGGTATGAAGAGGCTAAAGTGTGGGGTTTGAAGTATTACAAAGGTAATTTTGAGAGATTGGTGAGGGTTAAGACCAAAGTTGATCCCTTAAATTTCTTTTGGAATGAACAAAGCATTCCTACGTCTCCATACCATTAATGGTCGTTAATGGAAGTCGAAGAACGAAATAAGATTGTTTTTTTTCTTTTTTTTTTTGGTCAATTCAAGCATAGTTCAGCAATTAAGATATCTCTACTATATAGATATATAGATATATAGATATATCTTAGATTATCTTAGATTTGGTCGAGGTTAATTTCTCAACAGAGATACTATTTTAAGAGACGAGTGAAAAGTTGCTAAATAAAATAAAAATTTTACCATTTAAAGAGACGAGTAAGAAATAGACAGCTAAATAATATAAAATACTACCATTTAAAGGGATGAGTAAAGAGACAGCTAAATAAATTGAAATACTACCATTTAAAGAGAGTGAGAAGGAGACAGCTAAATAAAATAAATAGACTACTAATGGGTTGTTGTAAAGAAACGGGAGGTCGAAGAGAGGTCGGTCAAATTTTCTACTTCGACAAAAACGTTAGCGTAGGATTGTCGAGAGAAAAACTTCTTGAGGTAAGCACGTATGTTGGGGGAAAAGTTTTTCCTCGTAGAAATGATTACTTTTTTCGGTAGCGAAAGTCGGGGAATTTCTAAACAATTTTTGAGATGAGTTTCATTTCTTCATAATTAAACTAAAAGAAAACTTAACGGGAATATTTAGTAAGTCTTTAATATAGTTGTGCTTTTAAGTACAATGAGGTTGAATCTCGACCACGAGATCTTTCTTACAATGACTCAAATACATAACTAAAACTTACGGAAATATTAAAGGTTAATTTCAACCCTTTAAATTAAATTTTTTATTTATTTACATTTAATAATAAATATATTAAATTCAAATTAAATATATTTTTCTTATTTACCTTTAATAATATATCAAATATATTAAAAATTAATTTGACATTTCAAATTTTTCTTTCATTAACTTTAATCAATTAATTTTTATTCGTTAACTTTAGGTTATTCCGCTACAGACCGACCTAGATTTGTACTTTTATGCACTGTGACACTCAATTAAAGGAGGAGTACATGAATGAACTGGGACCGCTCCGAATGGGAATGATCCTGATGAAGATAGGATGACTAAGAAATCTTAAAAGAATTGAAAGTTGTAACATATACCAACAAAGTAGACCTTCTTTGTCAGTGGCTTGATCACGGAATTTCTAAAATTAAACGTATTTTCCTTGGAACAATTCTATTTCCGGTGACCTCTTGAGAATTTTTCTAAAAAGCGTGTGAGTGAGGACAAAACTCGTGTCGGTCTGTGGAGATAGTCTTCACTCTAAAAAATAAGTAATAAGTAACGTGACTATATCGCAGGAAAATGTTAGGATCGTCAGTGCCGAATACATATTACATGAAAGTTAATCCTCACGAGATGTACATAATTTTACCATAGTAATTACATATTACACCATAAGTACCGTTAATTATTTAATAAATAATCTATTTATGATCTAATCAAATATTAAGTTTCTCTTGAGAGGGTAAGACTCAAATGTTCGAACTCTCAAAATCATTTTGGTCTAGGGGTGCTTGTGGGTTCAGTTGGGACATTTTTTAAACTCAACTCAATTGTTCGGGTTGTAAATTTTTCAACTCAAACAAATTCTTATTAAATAATGAACTCAACCTAACTCAACTATAAATTTTTTGGACTGGGTATGTTCGGGTTGTTCAAGTCATAAATGGTCATACGTGTTCGTTTTGAAAAAGATGAACGAACCATGTATAACACGAACACGTATGACCCATTCTAGATCCTCGTATGAAGATGAATGGAAACGAAATTTTAATTTTCAAAATAATGATGAGATCCAAGAATCAAAGTGTTGGGGTATGAATGGGGAATGTATATGTGTATAATGCTTCAACATTTGGCCAACTCCCACAAACCCAATTCTAAGACTAATTCCCTAAGAAGAACCTTCTACCAAATTTGCTTTTTGGGCAGGTGGAAAATATTATAAATTAATTAAATTAAAGAACAAAGCATTCCTTATAAGAGTGTGGAAATCTCTTCTTAGTAGACGCGTTTTAAAATCTTGAACGGAAGCCCAAGAGAAAAAATCCAAAAATGACAATATTGGTTAGTGGTGAGCTTGGGTTGTTACAAATCGTATCATAACAAGACACCGGGTGGTTTGCTAGCGAGTACGCTGACCCCCAAGTGGGTTGCTAGCGATGGGCTTGGGCGGTTATAAATGATATCAGAATTAGATATTGAGCGGTATGCTAGCGAGGACGCTGGCCCTTAAGAGAGTTACTAGTGGTAGTTTGGGTTGTTACAAATCGTATCATAACAAGATACTGGGCAATCTGCTAGCGAGAACGCTGACCCCCAAGTGGGTTGTTAGCGATGGGTTTGGGCTATTATAAATGGTATCAAAACTAGATACTGAGCGGTATGCTAGTGAGGACGTTGAACCCCTAAGAGAGCTATTAGTGGTGAGCTTGGACTGTTACAATCGATATGACAGCGAGAACGTAGAACCTCTAAAACGAGTGAGGGCGAGAAACTTTGAAGCCTTTGCAATGATGGTTTGGTAAACAAATTAAAAGTGATAGCGCTGATTTAGCAACTTTTTCAACATTGATATTCCACAAATCAAAGTCTCTTCCAACCCCTCAAAATAAAGTTGATTTGCCATGCTTATAATGAATTAAAAAAACAAAAGAATTATCAACTTTATTTAAATTATTAAATTGCTTTTTTTTTTCTTTTTTTTTTTTTTTTGGTTCGGGATTCGATTTTTCGATGTTGATGTGAACGAGCCATATGTAGTAGGATAAGATTAATTAAACGTCGAGTTTTTAATATAACTATAAATTAATGTAATTTCTTAAATATAAATTAAGTAAAATACCCAAAAAAAATTAATAAAAAAGGTGGAGAAATATATAATTTGTTATTCATTTAATTAAAAAAAAAACTAAATTAACTCTTAAAAATGCAGTCTAATAATGATTAAAAAAGTGTTATCATATTTTCTAAATTAATTTCAAAATAATATTTTTTAATCAATTTTTAAAACAAATAAATTCATCTAATTGACTCCAAATAAAGTGGTTGGTCAAAGAAATTACCCATTTGTATGAATAAACTGACTGAGAAGAATATTTTAAACTATTTAAATTTAATAAATAAATAAATAAACAACAGACCGTGTCTTTCTCTGAGCTTGACAGTGAAAAATAGCTCTCTTTCTCTCTCCTACTTTTTTTTTGGGTGAAAAATTAAAAAATATATTGGAATTCCTTTATATAAAATAAAATATTTTAATATCTTTAAATTGCAATTTAGTCCTTTAACTTATAAAATATTAAATAAATTCTTGAACCTCTCTGACGTATTTAATATTTGATAAAATTAACAAATTCATTAGACATTAAAAAAAAATTAATTTAGTGTGGAATAGAAAAATAATTTTTTAATTTTGTATCCAATAAGTTGGTCACTTTGAAAAGTATCGAATATGTTATAAGACTTATTAAACTCAAAATTCAAAGTTCATAGACTCGTTGAATCCAAAATTAAAAGTTTATAAACTCTATTATGAACTTTTTGAAATTTAAAAAATGACATATAATTAATAAAGTTCATCGAAAATTCTACACTTTTTAAATGTTTAGAGGCTTATTTGACACAAATCTAAAGATTTGTACATCACGCTTCTAATTTATCCTCATTGAAATAAGTCTTTTTTTTTTTTATGTACAACAAGTAGAAATATGAGGATTTGAACTTTTAACCTCAAATGAAGTATAGATGTGAGATCTCACATTGGTTGGAGAGAGGAATGAGTGTCAGCGAGGACGTTGGACCCCAAAGAAGGGTGGATTGTGAGATCCCACATCGGTTGAAGAGAGGAACGAGTGTCAGCGAGGACGCTGGACCCAAAGAAGGGTGGATTGCGAGATCCCACATCGGTTGGAGAGAGGAACGAGTGCTAGCGAGGACGCTAGGTCACAAAGAAGGGTGGATTGCGAGATCCAACATTGGTTGGAGAGAAGAACGAGGGTCAGCGAGGACTGTAAGCCCCAAAGAAGGGTGGATTGTGAGATCCCACATTAGTTGGAGAGAGGAACGAGTGCCAACAAGGATGCTGGTCCCAAAGAAGGGTAGATTGTGAGATCCCACATTAGTTGGAGAGAGGAACGAGTGCCAACAAGGATGCTGGCCCCAAAGAAGGGTGGATTATGAGATCCCACATGTGTTGGAGAGAGGAACGAGTGCCAGCGAGGACACTAGACTCCAAAGAAGGGTGGATTGTGAGATCTCACATCGGTTCGAAAGAGGAACAAGTGTTAGCGAGGATACTAGGCACCAAAGAAGGGTGGATTGTGAGATCTCACATCGGTTGGAGAGAGGAACAAGTGCCAGCGAGGATACTAGACCCCAAAGAAGAGTGGATTGTGAGATCCCACATCAGTTAGAGAGAGGAACGAGTGTCAGCAAGGACGCTCGGTCTCAAAGAAGGTTGGATTGTGAGATCCCACATCAGTTGAAGAGTAAAACTAAGCACCCTTTATAAAAGTGTGGAAACATCTTCCTAGCAAACGCGTTTCAAAAACCTTGAGAAAAAGTTTAAAGAGAACAATATCTACCAACAGTGGACTTGAGTTGTTATAATATATATCAATAACCGCTCAGTTATCGACAAAACAGCGTTCTTTTAAGACAAATTGATTCTTAAATTTGCATGACGCTTGGCTTAGCTCATATACACGTTAACCAAACCAACATATTCTCACCCAAAACAGCTATATATATATCAGTTCTTAAGCCCCAAAGTTGATAGCTTTATCATAAGCAAAACAGCAAGCCATGGTGCATTCAAGCTCTTCCATTTTCCTTCTTCTTGCCTCTCTGCTCTCCCTTTCACTTTCAAGCTCAGCTTCAATGGAGCAAAGCTTTCTGCAATGTTTGGCTATGAACTCCCAACAAACCATCCCTCCCTTCTCTGTTTGTGCTCAAAACAATGCTTCATTCTTCACTCTCCTTCAATCAACAGCACAAAACCTCAGATACTTAGATCCATCAGTTTCAAAGCCTGAATTTATCTTCACTCCATTACATGACACTCATGTCCAAGCAGCCGTAATTTGCTCGAACAAGCTTCGGATACATCTCCGAGTGCGTAGCGGCGGCCATGACTACGAGGGTCTTTCTTATGCTTCCAAAATCGGAACTCCATTCGTCGTTGTAGACCTTGCGAAACTCCGGTCGGTCCAAGTGAATATCCAAGATAACACTGCATGGGTTCAGGCTGGTGCAACGGTTGGTGAAGTTTACTATAGAATCTCACAGAAAAGCAATGTCCATGCCTTCCCTGCTGGCCTTTGCACTAGCTTAGGCATTGGTGGCCACATAACAGGAGGTGCATATGGCTCCATGATGCGAAAATATGGCCTCAGTGCTGATAATGTCGTCGATGCTCGCATCGTCGACGTTAACGGTAGAATTCTCGATCGATCGACGATGGGAGAGGAATATTTTTGGGCCATTAGAGGTGGTGCTGGAGGCAGCTTTGGGATTATTCTTTGGTGGAAGTTGCAGCTGGTTCCTGTTCCTGAAACTGTGACAGTTTTCACTGTTCCAAAGATCTTGGAGCAAGGTGCCACTCAAATTCTGTACAAATGGCAGCAAATTGCAGACAAATTAGATGAAGATTTGTTCATTAGAGTCATAATCCAAGCACCCATTGATAAACCCACCAAGAAAAGAACCATTTCAACAGCTTATAATGCTCTTTTTCTTGGTGATTCCAAAAGACTCCTCCAAGTTATGGAAAAAAGCTTCCCTGAATTGGGTTTAACACCAAAAGATTGCATTGAAACGAGTTGGATCAAATCAGTTCTTTACATAGCAGGAGAATCCCTTAAAACACCTCCTGAGGTTCTTCTACAAGGAAAGCCACAATTCAAGAACTATTTCAAAGCAAAATCAGATTTTGTTCAAGTCCCAATTCCAGAAATTGGGCTGGAAGGTCTGTGGAAAAGATTGCTGGTTGAAGACAGCCCTCTTATGATCTTGAACCCTTATGGAGGAATGATGAGCAAGATCTCAGAGAATGAAATCCCATTCCCACATCGGAAAGGGAACTTATTCAAGATTCAGTATTTAAGCTTATGGCAGGGTGGAAACAGAGATGCTGCAAAACACATTGAATGGATCAGAGAGCTTTATAACTACATGGCTCCATATGTTTCCAAGGCTCCAAGAGCTGCTTATGTGAACTACAGAGATCTTGATTTGGGTATGAACAGGAAGAAAAACATGAGCTTGGCTGAGGCCAGTGAGTGGGGGAGTAAGTATTTCAAGGACAACTTCAACAGGCTTGTGAAAATTAAGACAGAAGTTGATCCTGATAACTTTTTCTGGCATGAACAGAGCATTCCTTCCTTGGGAAGAACTAAAAAGATCCAAAAGAAGGGGTTCTAACTAAAAAAATCCGATATGGGATTGAGTTTTTAGTGTTCTAAGAGATTGAATAATGGGTTTTCACCTTTTTTTGAGGAGTTTTCTTTCTTTTGTGGTTACTTTTCTTATATAAAGGAAAGAGTGGATTGAGAATACTAGAGAGGTGGGTTTAGAAAGGGCCGATGTGGGATACTACTTTTAATATTAATAGCAAAAGAATAAGAGTAATGGAAGCCAAGAACATCCAAAGTTATATAAATTCATCTCATTTCATGTCATGAATGTGTTGGAATTAGAACGTTGGATATTTTAGAGTTAAGCTCATAAGTGTATTGCTTTAATATGCTTATTTTGAATGCTGGTTTTCCTTTCCCCACCTTTGTCGGCCTTTATCATATTGCTGCACTACCCTCGTTGGCCCATAACTCCACTACTTCAGATCTGAACAAAAGTCCAAATGTAATGGAAAGTTTTCAGATATGGAACAAAAAGAATACAGATATAAAGGTTATGGAAAACATCCAAGGAGATGAAGACAATGTGAAGGAAGAGAGTCAGGTAGAACAGGATGTGACCAGAAAAAAACTATGAAAAGTTGACCTTATCGATGGAAGCATGGTTGGCAAATCGAAAGAAGAAGAAATAGCGAGCGAGAGCAAGAAGAATAAGAGGAAAAAAAGAGGGTAAAAAAGGGTATGTCGATACTAGCACAGAGTTAGAAAACCGTATCAATTTTCATTTATACCCAAATATTTACATCCGTCATAAAAACAGTCCTAGTATATTATAGCAAACGTAGAACTCCAAAACATACACTTTTTTTGGGCATCAAAATAAGCCAACTGCAAGATTTTGGTCGAAGAAACGAAATATAACTAAGTTAAATCCTTATTGTCGAAAGTCTAACGACTAGCATCAGACGAATTAGGTCAAAAATTAAGATACAATTTAGACGCTCACATCCTCTTGTTCCTTGTTTATATGATCACAAATCCAACAGAAGCCACGCACAAGTACAAGACACCTTTGTTATAAAAATCGAGCAAAAGTTCTAGAAAATGCACATATGGTTGAGAGGATGAAAATGGAAGTTACTAGGGTAATTTACAAAACTTCTTCAGATAATGTACTTAGTAAAACAGTACATAAAACTGTACGTATCCTCCCTCTTTAAAGTGTGAAAGAAAA
The DNA here is from genome assembly GCA_033971965.1 of Cucurbita ficifolia. Classification (NCBI taxonomy): domain Eukaryota; kingdom Viridiplantae; phylum Streptophyta; class Magnoliopsida; order Cucurbitales; family Cucurbitaceae; genus Cucurbita; species Cucurbita ficifolia. Next base: position 6,278,701 of record CM066974.1, read on the forward strand.
ATAGACTATAGGCTAAAGATATGCACAAATCCTCAATTTCCTAAATATCTACAGGTGACTCTTCAAAAATTGGTTGTGATAACTCTTACTTGTCCACGCCTCAGAAAGGAAAGCAAATCTCAGCTTACATTGCAAGCAGCAACTTGTAAGATGTTGCATGACAACTCCTTCTGTTTCGGGCTTAATAAAGAAAACCACATCTTGATTAAGTTGACCTCAGCATATTGATACGAAGGGGCTCGATAGCGCACTTTATCTTGAACGATTGTTTCGAAATCGAAAGGGAGAAGGCCTAACAAGGAAGAAATAGTGGCAATTTGAACAGGGAGACCAGATTTAATGGTAGTGTCCAGGCAAAGAAATGATGATAGATTAGATCTTAAGATTTTAACTCCTCCATCTTCAAAGCCTCCAGCATCCACGCCAAATCTACATTTAAAAGTTGGCAAATTAGATAGCTGGTCAAAAATAAAATTACATTTCAATGCCTGCTTGAGCAAACAATGATACTATTAGTGCATTTCCTCTATAGTTCAGGTAACAAAAGTAACCAAGATAACACAAAGTTCCATAACTGGATGTGCAAAGTTTCAAGAAGCTATGCATAAATGAGACAAAAAGAGTCATATGTCAGGTTATAAGCTTCCATCGGCTGCACAAGTTTCATTTGTAACATGTACTTGCTATTTAGAACAAGATTTATTAGCCCTACACATGAGACAAGAATTTGTATTCCCAGAGAGTTGCACTGTTTTACCTCCCAAGTTGACCAAGAAGAATCACAATTGCAAAACCCTTCTTAACTGATGACTTCAATAATTCCATCAGCTGAGGGATAATGTTAGCGAATGTCCAGTTCCAGCCCTGCAATTGAAAAACAAACCAGAAGCAGTCTCATTTCCGATCTCTCAAGATTAAATATCAACTATCACAAACTGAAATGGACATTTACATGAATTGCAGTGAAAGGGTAAGTAAAGGATATTATTTCAGGGAAAGTAATCCACTTCAAGACTCGAAGGATATTATTTCAAGGTTACTACCATTGCAAGTAAACCTTAAATGGAATCTTGACGATTATAAACTGAAATAACAGCATGCATGTGACAAATTGAAAGTTTCTTGGGTATCCAATCACTCGTTGAAGAATAACTTGGCTTACATGCAGGTGGACATGGTCTAGTAAAACCTACAATCATCCATATGAACTTTTTGTTCCTTTTTATAGATACTAAGCATTCATAAAAAATAAAATAAATAAATAAATAATACAAAATGAGCAACCAAAAACAGCACCCCAAAACGGAGCCAAAACAAACCAAAAGACCTAATCAAGATTATAAACACACGCACACACACACACACACACAAACAGCTCCACAACGACAGGATAATTGCAAAAAAGAAAAAAGGAGAAGAAACAAACAGACATCTCGGCATTAGACTTGGTATAAGCCCACACCCTCTTCCCACGACCTCTCTAACCCCCTAAAAATTCACTCATTCATCGCTGGCCAAATAAAAAAGTATATATGATGACGGACAGATTCCATTCTATATCTATATGAAAGTTGTTAGAGCATTTCTATCTGCTATTTGGTTAGAACAAAAAAAAAAATAGTATATATCATGATAAAATCACTTTCTCAATACACTCAACCAGATTCCATCATATTCAAAAAGAATTGCTGAACCAAGAGGTCAGTCCTTAAAACATTGACAGACTAATGTAAGCGAGAGAAAAAGGTGAGGACCAGTACCATGTACCATGCTAGCAGTTCAACCAATGAGATGGCATCGGTAACATCACACAATGTTGGATTGAAGAGAAATCGTGGTTCATCATCAGACACCTTGAACTTCTTTAAACAACAAGATGCATCACAGTCCAAATACAACGACGGATGGACCTCTTTACCACTTGAATTTTTACATGGAATCTGGTTAGCTATATTCCTCTTGAACAAGGATTCCAGATTTAATGAACTGGTTGGATTTTCTAAATCTTCATCTATAATTTCATTTGATATATTCTTCTGAATTAATCGCAATAGAAACGACACAACCATGGACATAGACATGCCTTCCTCTGAAAAAGGGCAATTAGCACATTGAACAAACTCTGTTCTGCAATTTCTTTTGAGTGGGGTGAAAGTAGCATCATTTGATGATCCGACTGTCTCAAGGTGCATGATTATTGATTTCAAGGCAGCCCTCAGATTAGAGTAACCTTCCAAACTGAAAAACTGATCTCCACCAATATGTGCAAAAATATGAAGAATGGTTAACATCAACGAAGACTCATACCTGCAGCTTCTTAAAATACTGTATGATATCTCCCAAAGAAGACCAGTACGATGAACAGCTTTAGAAATTGACGCTAGGATGGAACTTCCCGCAATCAAATAGTCTGTTGATGCTGGTGTAAGTGACAATGTTCTGTTTACACCATCGATAGGGATATTGACCCTCAAAACACCTTGCGTCAATGTCTCAAAAGAGACATCAGTACATGACAGGACTCGTCCATCTATTAGGAAGTCTTCCATAAGGGCAAGTAACGCATCCAAACAGAGTAATTTAGTAAACAAGCTTCTTATTGCCACATCAAGCATTGCTGCCAACAGGGAAAAGAAGAAGAAGAAATAGGGTAAATATCATTGATATGAAACCACAAAAAAAACATATAAAGCAAATTCATTAATAAATAAATTACTGAGAGAGAAAATGGTAAACCTTCACATATGTGCCCTGAAAAAGAATCCAAGCAGGTATGGCAGTTCAGAAAGTTCCCATATTTATGCACAGCAACAACGGTGAAGTTGAGCAGCAACAAGGAAAAGAATACACAAGTCTTCTCCCTGAAAGTTCGTTACCTTTCAATTCTCTTATAGAAAAAGCTACTTCTGAAAATTTAAGGATCTCTCTTATTTTTTGGGGAGGGATCATGAAATCGAAAACATTTTGTTAAAACCAATAATTATTTGTATTTGCCCTGGTACAGAAAACAGAAATGTAAAATATGTAATTTGCAAAGCAAATGAAACACTTACTTTGGTACAAGTTCATGCTCCATGTTAAGGGAAGCCAAAATCTCTTGCACCATCCACTCTTTTTGAGTAATTATAGAGCTCCTCTTTACACAAGCCCTAGTTGCTGAAAATATTTTTAAGATGCTGTGACAGTCTTTTGAATTAGAGAAAAGAACACAAAAATCAGGGTTAGAGTTGCCCTGGGTTCCAGATTTAATTTCCGATGCTCCCACCCCTTCACAACATGAAAGAGAAACATTTGTCCCAGGCATCCCTACAATGACCCCAACCTGATCAAGACAGTTATTTCCTGCATGTACAACATCAAAAAGATCACTCTCATGTCTCCCTTGTATTAAACACGGATCTAGTTGGCATTTACTGCTATGTATATCTCCTAACAAGTCAAAGTTGCAGGATTGGGTATAATTGGAGTTAATCTCAACATCGATGACATTGTAGCTGTGTGTTTGTGGCTGACCTTCTCTTTCATCTGGCAATTCTTTATGGAGTTCATCTACTAGAGGCTCAAATTCATTCAAAGCAGATGTTTCAGCGCCAGAAATATAAATATTTGGAAGCGAAGGAGACAGCGGCATTTCAATTGCTCTCCTGTAGCATTCCTCATCAGCAGCACTATCCAAATCTAGCAATTTCATATAGTCCACATTTGCTATATTACCAAAGGTTTCCAAGGTTTGAAGTTCACTTATGACATAAGTATTAGGTTCCTTAACACATGGCTGACAACTGTCCATAAGCTTGCTGACAGGTTGAGAAGGTTTAATACCAATACTTTTAGGCGCACAAACTTCAGTGTCAACTTTGTTCAACTTCATCTCACTATTATCAAGTAAATGTTGCACCTTTAATTTCTTCTGGCACAGAGCCTTTCTTTTCTTCCGAATTTTCTTATCAGCACAAGAATCTTGAAGCACGTTCGATATTACATGTTCACTCTTATCTAAAGGCTTCTCTGTAGGGCTGTTTAAAGCATGCAAAAGAGACAACTTCTCTTCAATCTGAGAATGCATTTTCTTACTCTCATGATATAAATAATCAATGGATTCAACAGTTTCAATGGTTCTTTTTCTCTTTCCTTGTTTTTCATTAGCTCTTCCAACATTGTTTTTAATATGACTTCTGACACTATTTCCTGCCATCATAGCAAGGTTTTCATTGCTTTTCATCTTACTAACTTCACTAGATAAGTTGGATATTCTTGGTTGCACGTTGAAGTTCTCTCCAGCCAACTTTGTTGCTGTCAAACGAAGGCCAGCCTTTTCCTGTGAGCCGACCAACTGACCATCAGAAAAAGATGCAGTACTGGAATTGACTGCACAACTTTGTAACATTTTTCTGTTAGAGTCTCCAGGAAAGGACTCCAACCTAGATTCAATACCTGATAAAGATGTGATATGATTCCCTCCAGACGAAGGAAGCAATGGAGCACCATGATGTGGGGTGGCCTGCCTAAAAGTATCAGGCATCCAGGCTTGGAATGCCTCTATAGCACGTAGATTCTTCTTTGAGTACGAACTTTGCAATTTCTCAGCATTCATTGTCTGTGAACCATTCAACAAAGAAGGGTTCAGTCAAAAGTAGGTAGAGAATAGTAAGTAACAACAACCCTTGGAAGAGTATAGTCCCCCTTCAAAAATCCCCCTATTCAGCAAGATAATCACTGAAATTGCAACATATTTATATGCTAATAAGATTCGATGTTTGTTATTTAATTACCACGGATTAAGCAAATAGGTTGAATAGAAGATGACTATAGCAACTCAATTAAAACTGAATATGCAATCATAAACAACTTTCTTCCACAACTATCGATCAAGACAAAGGTGAAAGGAAATAAAGAAGAAAGCAAGTGAGAATGTGAAAGAATATCAATATCCACGCACTTTTCAGAAGTTAGGAAGTAAACAAAAAAAGGAAAAAAAATCTGTAAGATCATTAATAATATGAAAAAGGTCGATATTTTCTTTTTAGATCAGTTTCATGTGAACCGTGAATCTAAAGTCAATATGATTAGCAGCTTATTCTTAACTGGCAAGGCTAGCAGAATTAGAGTTACCAGAAAACTGATGATGTGTAGTTTCAACTGTTACCAATAACCAGCCTACACCGATAGGGGAGAAAAGTGGGTAGACCAATCCAACAGAGAAATGACAATAATGTGATGCCATTGTGCCTTTAGAAGTAAGTAAAAATATAACAATCAATATGGCCAATACTGTAGGTACAAGATTAAAGAAAAGGTAACAAACAAGTAATTAAAAAGGAAAATCAACCTTTTCCAAGTCATCATTATCCTTAGTGCCAGTAGAGGAAAATTTATGCAGGTCGTCCAAGTGATTTGACAGCTGGACAAATTCTAGCTTAAAACGACCCAGTTCTTGTTGAATAACGGACCGATGATTTTTTTCCAAGTTAGCCACTTGTCTAGCATGTTTTAGTCGCGTCTTCTCAAACTTTAACTTTTTTTTCAAAAGCTTCATTTCTGCACGTTCGGAACTCATAGCATGTTCAAAAGAAACAGCAGATGCATCAGCCAATTTCCTAGAAGACTTGAATTCATGCAAGTTCTTTTGCAATTCCTCAATTTTCCTGTTCTTTTCTTCTAATTCAAGAGACAATTTATCAGCACGGCATTGTTCATCCATGGCCTTCCTGCCATAAATCTCTAAATGGTTTTTCAGTTCTGATGATTTCATCATGTTGGAATTCACCGTCTTCTCCTTCATAATCGCCAGATCTTCATCCATCTTATGCATTATGTTAACTTCCTTAGCCTTAACAAACTCAAAAGCCAACTTTAATTCATTTTCATTTCTCTGTATCATTTCCAACCAAGGTTTATCATTCTTTTTCACATCCTTGCTATTAGTTCTCTTGACGTGTTGACCACAACAAGATTCAATAAATTTTTTCAAGGTCTTAAGTTCTTTGACCTGCTTCTGCAATTTTTTAATCTTGCATGTCTTTCTTTCCAATTGCTGAAATAAGTTTTCGGCCCTAGATTTTTCTTCCCCAACCTGCTTCATGGTTACTTCAGCTTGCATCCTTGAAGCCTGTGCTTTAGACATTTCAGAATCTGCACGCTTTCTCTCTTTGAAAGTCCTTTGCTTTTCTATCTCCAGATCTTTCATTACCTCAGTTAGTTTAGAAGTTTCGCTAGCCAACTTTAACTTTGTTTCTTCATATTCTTTTTCTAACATCCCTAGTTGTTGTCTGCATTCATTAACCTTATCCATTTCAGTTTTGTGCAACTTCTTCAAGTCACTAGCCTTGCTCCTTTCAATCTTCATAGTTTTCAAAGCTTGAGCAGCCTCCTCCTTCCTCGCTTCAGCATTTTTCCTTTCAGCATCTGTCCTTCTCTTCTCTGTCTCTAGAAGTTCTTTTAGTTGGCTAATTTTCTTCTTACCCTCAGCAACAAGAACATTAAGATGATCTACTTCTTCACGAACGTTAACTGCCTCTACATCATTTTGTCTCAATGAAGAAATTTGAGATTTGAAGTCCGAAATTTCCCTCTCTAAAGAGACTCTTATAGCAGATTCTTTGTCTTTGCTCTCTCTCTCAATAGAAGCTCGAGCCTTCTCCTTCTCATATCCTACACCCATTAATTATCAACATTAGAAGTAGAAGAAGAAGAAGATATGAAATAACATCAACAATGTGTAGCCTTTCTTTTAAAATCCACATGCTCAACAGCTAAACAAAAAGAACTTATCTCCGTTTTTAGGGTAAGGTGCAAGGTGACAAACCAAATTGATGCATATTTCGAGAAGAATAACTCTTTCATAGTATAAAGCTTGAAATCAAATCTACGTCTTAAGTAGAACCACTAAAAACAAAAGAAATAAAGGCAAGGACTTACACACTTAGTGTCCTTTGTATGTTAATAAACAATTAAGAAAAATGAATCACAGGGAAGAAAAAAAAAATTAGACCTGATTGGATGATAAAAATCTACTCCAGTTAGCACAAATTAGAGAAAGATACAAAAATTTCTTGTGTTGGTTAACGTTTGTTTGATTGTTTCAACTAACGATATGTCACATCTCCATTTTAGTGTTGGCAGAAGAACCACAAATTCTACCATGAACAAATATCCTTTCTGCAATACCTAGACCCAGCCTGCTAAAAGAAATCTCGTTCTAACAACATATAAAAGCAGGCAGAGGAAACTCATCATGGTTGGGTTTCTACCCTCTTTAAGATTAAGATTCTCCGCCTGAATCTTCCTGATTTGTTCCTCAAGGAGCTTGACTGCCTGACGTAGAGCAATTCTCTTCTCTTCGAGCTTTGTGTACATATCTTTCCACTGCACCCATAACAACCACAACGAAATGAAATGAAATACAACCAACAAAGCACAAAAAAGCAAAAGAGAAAGAAGAAGATAGAAAGAAAGTCTTACCACTTTACAGCAGGAATTAGACGATTCAGGCTTGGATACAACATCCCCAACCATTGCCAAATGTCCGTAAAAGTAAAAGGGTAAATTAAGAACAATCGAATTGCTGCACTCAAACTCTTACAAACCCATATGCTAAAATTTTTCGAGGAAGTTCTGAAAAATGGCAATATCACAGCTTCAACCAGTAGCATTAGTTCAGTAATCACCCACTCGTTAATACTGAGTGCAATGAAATCCTATAAAACAAGTTCTTCACACATGGTAGTTTCAAGTTTTTGAATTAAAACTTTAGTTGAAGTACTGCCATCAACTTTCTCCTCTCCAGCGCAACATTCTCCACTCCATCTCGGATCATCTACGCAGAAGGCATGGTAGTCGGTTAAAAATTGTTCTCTGCAGTTATAAATAAAGCAAGCAAAATTGAACAACAAATTTGCATTAGCTTCTAGGAAAATAGAGTGGCTAAAGAGATTTAAGATAGTTATGTTGTTGAGCTTATGAAAGTTCTATTTTGCCCTATTTTTCCCCTTTTAAGTAAAAACCCTCATTCTGTTCAAAAACTGGATTTTTCCATTTCACTCTCCCATCTCTCTAGTTTCAATCAAGTATCCTCTCGTCAATAGGTATGGTTTACATGTTTGCTGTAGATTTTAGGTTTTCTTACTTTCATTCCATAGTTGAATTAGATTAGGTTTTCCTACTTTCATTCCATAGTTGAATTAGATTAGGTTCTATTTTACTTACATTTTTGTTATATTTTACTTGTATTTTTGTTATATTTCGAATGCTCTTCTTTTTTTTCCTCACAACCTCTACTTAGACCAAAATCTATCTACTAACCATCAAAACACCAGTTCAAAGGCAGTCAAAAACAATGAAATGTTTCAAATAACACAATATGAAGCAAGAAAGATCAAACGAAATAAAAGGATCAAGACAAATCCTCATTTTACAAATTTTTTTTTCCTCACTTCTCACAAGGCAAAAATTTAGCTACTAACAATAAAATAAATAAATAAAATAAAATAAAAATAGGTTCAAAGGCCCAAATGACTTCCAATAAAGCACAGAAGATGAAAAGAAAAGAAAAATGCAAGGAAAATCCCATTTCACATTTTCTTTTCTTCCTCCCTCCAGCTTTAGAGAGGTCCTCAGCCAAAGATGCATTTATACCAAAAAAGTTGCAGAAATGGAGAAGGTAGAGGGATCGGATTACATGTACATTCATATTTCAGTCTACATAATGGTGAAATACGAAGATTAAATTATACTTGCTTTTGCAGATATCAAAATATGCAAAGAGCATGTAGATCTAGAACTGAGTCTACACACGACAATTTGTTAGCAAATTCTAACTTGCCGGAAAATGGAGGGAGACAAATTTTCACTCACATCTAAAAACAGCTACTAAATATTTGATCCCGAAATTTTTCTCAAACACAGATAGTAATATCACACAGTAAGCCACTAATGCTTCCTTAGTTTACATAAGTTCTGTTCCTAAAGGTTCGACAAAAATAGACTAGCAACAGTAGTATCCTACTAAAGCATTCCAAATTTATTGATTATTTAAGGAATATAAGCATCATATCAATCATTTACCTGAATCTCGGTGCATTGCTTCTCTGCAAATGTTTAAAGCCGCTTAATGTACTCACCATCAGTTTCCCCTTTCCTCTGCTCTAGTTCTGCTGGCACCACAGCCACCTTGCTCTTCGGTTCTCACCGTGCATAAGGATCAATGTCGTCTCTGGCACTCGCCGTTTTCTAAAGTTCCCGTCGCCGTCGCCTGGTAATCAGGAGAGGTCACCGTGGCCACGGTTTCAGCGTTGGGAGAGTACCCGTGGGCCGAGAGTGGAGAAAGAAGACATGGAAATCAGGGTTTCTCTTAAGGGATAAAACAGTAATTTCATAGTATAAACCCCGTTCAGAAATTGGATTTCAATTTAATTTTATAATATATCGAAAATAAATTATTAATTATTTTATACATTAAAAATATAGTATAATTATTATTTTATTGTGTAATATAGCTAGTAATATATTATATTATATAATTTCTATTTTTACAAAAATAAAAATTGAATTGTATTTATAACCTGAAAAATATATTTTAAAGTCTTTGCTTTTTAAAATATAACTGTACCTTTTAAATTTTAAAATTCAATTTTTAAATACACTAAAAATAAAAAATGTTATTTTTGGAATTTATTCTATTTAAATCACATAATTAAATAAAAATAATTTTAAAAACACACTTGTCACTCTATATAAGGATCATAGTGCTTTTTCTTTTTCTTTTTTCTTTTTCAATGAGTAAATAAAATAAACCTCATGCATTTGTACTCGCTCACACACGTTTCTATAAGAAATCTTTCTTTCGGTGTTCGGTGGAATATCTTTCCCCGATGGCTTCTTCATTTGGCGAGCATAGACTCGGATACTTTTTAGCCATTTTTTACGTTTAAGTAATACTATTTTTCTTTCATAGTAATTGATGTACTATCCACAAAGTTTGAGATGAATCGTCACTATACTCGGTCACTATACTTGGCCAATTTGTCAATGTCGATTTTAGCCGAAAACAACATATACCTCCTACGTCCAATACATTTCATTACTCACAAGATATCTAAAACAAAATAAATTATTTCAACAACGATTAAGAAAGCATTTTAAACGTTTTCACATTTAAGCGTCTAGATCGACTTATACACATCTCAGAACCAAGAGTCAAACTGTTCGACGCTTTCATTTTATCTTTAGCAAAGAACACATAAAACTTACCATAGGAAAACTATACTATATATATTAGAACATATTGATCCATGTTACACAGAGCTATCATGGCAGGATAAAATACAATCCAAGGCACTGGAAAGCCGAGATTCGGCAATTTCGCACCATCCCGACGACAACGCCACACGACATGAACAGAGAGTTAAGCAATAAACAGGCACAAGAACAAAGAATAATTTTGAGAAAGAGTCACAGTAACTTGCAGTCATAACCTATATTTACTGATACACTAACACCTGCAGAAGTGGATCATCTTCTTTTCTCAGCTACTTTTGAAGGTGGAGGTAATGTTCCAAACACTCTATCCCATAGTGATGAAGTAATTCCAAAGCCTAGAGTCTGGATCCTGAAGTGATGGTTCAAGTGGTATTTCTGTACAACAAATCAAGCCATTTTTGCAGATTATTGTAGGAAGATCTATCCAATCCTCCCATTTAACATCTAACATCTGTAATGCAATGTACAGTCAAGAATGTATTTCCAAATGTACATATGTATATATGTTACTCATATAAATACCGATATAAAGTTTATTTTCATACAAAAACTACATATAGAAGAGTCCGTGTGAGATCCTACATTGGTTGGAGAGGGTTCCGTATAAGGGTGTGGAAACCTCTCCCTAATAGACACGTTTTAAAACCTTGAGGAGAATCCCAGAAGAAAAGCCCAAAGAGGACAATATCTATTAGCGGTGAGCTTGGGCTGTTACAAATGATATCAAAGCCAAATACTGGGCTGTGTGCCAGCGAGGATGCTGGGCCCCCCAAGGGGGTGGATTTGAGATCACACATCGGTTGGAGAGTGGAACAAAGCATTCCGAATAAGGGTGTGGAAACCTCTCCCTAGTAGATGCGTTTTAAAACCTTGAAGGGAAGCCCAAAAAGGAAAGCTCAAAGAGGACAATATCTACTAGCGGTGAGCTTGGGCTGTTACAAATGGTGTCAGAGCCAGATACTGGGCGGTGTGCCAGCGAGGACGTTGGGCCCCCCAAGGGGGAGGATTGTGAGATCCCACATTAGTTGGAGAGGGGAACAAAGCATTCCGTATAAGGGTGTGGAAACCTCTCCCTAGCAGACGCGTTTTAAAACCTTGAGGGGAATCCTAAAGAGGACAATATCTGCTAGTGGTGGGTTTGGGCGGTTACAAATAGTATCAGAGTCAGATACCGAGCGGTGTGCCAGCAAGAACGCTGGCCCCTGAGAGGGGTGGATTGTGAGATCCCACATCGGTTGGAGAGGGGAACGAAGCATTCCGTATAAGGGTGTGGAAACCTGTTTATGGCAGACGTGTTTTAAAACCTTGAGGGGAAGCCTAGAAGGGAAAGCTCAAAGAGGACAATATCTGCTAGCGGTGAGTTTGGGTTGTTACAATGCGAGTTTGACTATCCTAGCCGATTGGATTGATTTTTAAACGTGAAAATCGAAAGTAATTTGGATGAATCGAAAGGTGGTTGGTTTGCTTTTGAGGAATCGGGCGCCAATAATAGAGAGTTTTCCAATCGGCTTATCATGTGATGCAGATTCTATAACCACATTCCATCACCAATCACATTCCACATCCCACTTCAAACTTTTCGATTCCACGGGAGGACTCCTCTACTCTATTTTGAGAAAGGTATTCTCATATAACGTGTTCTCATATAACATATGCATAAACGTGTTCTCATATAACAGCACACGTAATTCCCAGACGATGATAAAATTTTACATATAGCGTAAGCAAACTCTGTACTAACCTTAAGGTTTCGTGCCATTTGTCCCGACGGCTGACCGTGATGAAGGTAGTGATGGGTAACATCATACATCACATAGCCCAGCAACCCACCTCCAACCAAAGCAGGTGTGGTAGATGGGGTAGCAAAAAGCTTGATCAAATTCCAGAACTTGCAAGTCATGAGCAAATAATTAGGATCACAACGAAAGAAATTTGCCAACCGCATAAATTTCGACAAGGAAATGCTGAACAATGAACATTGCAAACATAATCTCATTCAACATATTGAAGAACAATCGAAAGATATCGACATACTGGAAAGAGCAGAATAGCAGTTGCAGCGGGAGGGAAAACGAGTCGTAAGCTATCCATAGGGTGTTTGTGGTGGCAACCATGAAGAAGATAGTGTATGGTGTTTCCCCTGATCATCCAGTTCCAAAATGGTTTGAAAACGAAAACGAAAACAAAAAAGAATGTTCGAAGAACACGAAAAATTTATCTCTGCAAGCATTCTAAGCAGTGTTTCGGTTACTAACCAATAGCTCGAGGTCTTGATATGGAAAAGAAATCGATGAAGAGTGTATTCGAGTAACGTCCATACAAAAATTCCAAATGCCACCATTAAAGATAATTCTGAAGGAGTATGGCCCATCCTATAAGACATTGATATGAACCAGCAAACGACCGGTAGCCAAATGGTAGGAATCGCCCACCACGCCGTGCGAGTCAAGAACTGTTTTGTTAAAAAGAAACTTTATTAATCATCTAGACTTAATCTCGACGAGTTCTTGAACTTTGAAGCTCTTCATACCTCCCAGAAGTCGCTCTCGAAAAACCGAGGCCCTTCTTTGCTGACAATGGGCTGATGAACCCATTCCTGATAATCTTCCCCAAGATGGCCTACCTGAGAAAGAAAATTGGAAAAAGTTTGCACAACCATTTTACACAACCAGACAAGTTAAGAAACATCTATGACATAAAGTTTCATTGTCAATTGTATCCAGATTCTGAACCAGATTGATTCAAAAGGTTTTTTTCGTTCGAGTGTAACGTTACCTGGAATACGAGCGGCTTATTCAAATCGACAGTGAATCCATGAGCGACCATCTTGGCGTAGATTTAGCTGCAGAAAATAGGTATGATTAAATGGAGTAGCTGAAACTGAGACATTCTACAACAATTTAATATCACTGAAGAACAGCAGTATGATAATGTCTATTAGAACTATTACATTTTAGTGTGGTTTTACAACAAACAACAAGAACAAGTATTAAATTTACAAAACTATTATATCCATGTTGTTGTTGTTCTTCGTATTTGAGTATCAAAGGCCATAGTCTTTGTCTTTTTAAATTTAAATCAAGAAAGGGGAAAAAGAACACAATTAAGCCAAGAAAACGAAAACCCACATCAATCCAGCAGGGGAAATCTCAGGTTTTCCCAGAAAATCCTCTCAAAATGAAAACGAAAAACAAGAAGATTCTAAAGCGCCACCCCACAAACAAATCAAAATCGAAAGAAGAAAACATCCCTCGAACCATGGATCTACAAACAAGAACAAGAACAAGAACAGCCATACGGAGCTAAGAGAAGCAGACAAAACAAAAGAACTTGAGAAAACGTTCACAAACCGGAAAATGGAAATGTGGGTTCGGCAGAAGGGGCGGCGGCGATGTTCCTGGCTATTGAAAACCACCACGACGGTGGCCACCGCGGAAGGAATATGAGGGAGTCTACTCTGTTTTTTTTTTTTTTTTTTTTTTTTTTGAAATGAGGAGCGGTGTGTGACGGGGATGGCCAAAAAAAGGAGCAGAAAAGTTACCTTAATAGGGGAAGAGATCTGGACCGTCCGTTGGAACAAGCATCCGACGAAAACGGCCAGCTGATTCGCGTCGTGGAATCTGAGGATGCCAGTCTGTTACCATTAGCACACACCTCTAGGACTCAACACCCATCCATATGGACCAACTATCCTTCTGCTTTACAAATAGTACCAATTTAGCTCTGTAAACGTCGCCGTTTGTATTCCGGTGACCGGAAAATGTTGGCCACATTGGAGAGATATCTTTAGGTACGAACTTACCTTCCAAATCGATGGTTCGAACCAAATTAGGCACTTCTTCCACGGACCCATCCCTTCAAATAGCGAACAACGAAATCCAGCCGCCGTTGGAGACAGAAACCTCCCTAGATTTTGATTTTGTGTTCAATGAACCAGGAGAAGCCACCCGGGGCAAAGAATAGCAGCAGGCTCGACGGAACAACGACGACGACGACCAGCAACAGGAAGCCATCAAATACGGCGACCTGGCTGCGAACCCCGTCGTACCTCGAGATTCGTATGATGACGGTGCGAACCCCGACGCACCTGAAGCCTCCGCCTGTGGAATTTCCGGCAAGATCGTGCCTGATTGGCGTCGGGTCTGCCAGGTCAACGCTTTCCGGTTGCTGGAGTAAAAATCAGGAACACAAACGGCAAGGTAACGATATTTTTAACGGAGTGATTAAATTGTTACGATTTCTAAAGTTATTTTTTAAAGTTTACAAACCAAATTATTACCTTTATCAGTGTTGAGAATAGTTTTTTTCTTTTTTTTTGTAAGAAAAAAAAGCTTTTAGGATAGTTTTTTTTTTTTTTTTTTGTCCTAGCTAAATATTTATTTTTTTAGCTAAACTATATATATATATTATACCTAAAATTATATTGAATCTCTTATCATATGTTATACTTAAAATTTAAACCTTTAATCTTATTTATGCGCATTATTTAAATCTTTAATCGTTACTTAAACTTTCAATATAAAAAATAATGAATTTAAATCTTTTTGTACTAAAAAAACTCGTTTGAAATTTAGTAATTTTTTTTTTTTTTTTAATATTCTCAAACGACAAAATAAAGATTCACACGCTACAACATAATTTTTATTTTTCCAATATTCTTTCCTCATTTTCTTGTCTAAATTTCATTAAAAATTCAAGTCACTATAAGAGGTAAAAATTACAATAATAATAATAATAATAATAATAATAACAAACTAAAAATGAAAATGCTTTTATCTCATGTTTCCCTTAGAAAAGTTCGTTTTTTTTTTTCATAAAATATGTTGAATATTATATTCCATCCAAAATTAGTCATATTAAACTTTTTAAAAATTTCAATAAAAACGTTTAAAAAATCTCTAATTAAAATCTTTTAATTTGTTTCAAAAATATACTTTTAAACTAAAATTCAAAAATATTCTCCAACTTTCAAAAGCATTTCAAACAATATTTTCGAGTTTTCAAAAAAAAAAAATTAATACTCTTAGAAAAAAATTTAAAAGTTAAAAAACATCGTGTTTCAAAAATACTAATGAATTTTCAAAACTAACATTAAAAATATAAATTTCCTTCCATAATTTTTTTATAAATGATACCTTTAAAAGTTTAAAGGAATATTTTTGGTAAAGATATTTTTAAACCTTTGAAATATTATTAAAAATTTAATAATGTTTTTTAACAATTTCCATTAAAAAAAACTAATTGCAATAAATTTTTTTAAGTTTAATAATATTATTTCAGTTTGTAAAAGTTTGGGGATATATTTTTAAGACACCAACATAAAATCTGTGCTTCTAGTCTCAACACAAAGTTAAAAGACGATAAGTGAAAAGGGTATGATCCAAAGACAGCATTTGATCGAGAAGTGTGTACTAAAAACTGTTTGTAATTTTGGAGATTTTGGTACAAAAAACCCAGTTGAATTTTTCAAATTCCATGGGGGAACCATTTCCGTTTTGAACTAAACTAATTTGGGCTAACAAACACTACATTTGTGTATCAGATGAGATGAAAGATGAAGATGTTCTTTCTTACCACATTTTCCTAGCAATTGATCTTCAATGGCGGATTCAGAGACCTTCTCCATTAGTGTATCAGAAGAGATGAAAGATGAGGATGTTCTTTCTTACCACATTTTTCTAGCAATTGGTCTTCAATGGCGGATTCAGAAACCTTCTCCTTGCAAATTCCTTCAATTTGATCATGAAACAGCATGCGGTCGTCAGCACCACCGCCAGAAACCGGCCTCCGAACAGCCCAGCAAGAACAACCAGAACCAGAATTAGGTAACTTAATCTTCCTTTGTTTTCGATTCCCTGAATTTCACACGACTCTTTGACTTCCATTGCCTGCGATTGCTCATCGAAATCAGGAGGTTTTCTGCTATCTTGATCCTCTTCGCAAAAAATGGTTCGGATTTCTCGATCTCGTTCTTGTTCTTGTTCTTCTTCTAGGTTTTCATCGTCTTCTTTATTTACCTGTTCTTCAATCGACGCCTTGTCCAATCTGTCATTTCTGAATTCCTTCTCCTCTGTGTTGTTCTTCTTCTCGATTGCTTGATTACCTGATTTCTTTCGCCGGAGTTTCCTAAACATACTCCGGTTTCGTTTTCCTCGCGTTCCACGTTCATTTTCGCACACTTGAACTTCCAATCGATCTTTGTTTTCCTTCTCATCTCCAAGAAAGCCGAGGCGGCTCTTTTCATCTTCAATTTCCTTAGGCGTCTCACAGGCATCGACCTCCGGTTCCACGAGTTGGATTTCTTCGATTGAGGAACTGAACTCCGGTGAGTCAATCGATTCGTTCGGAAAAGCATCGAGCGAAACTTTCGGAACGGGACCTCCTCCGTAATTTCTCGACTCTTGAATCACTAGATCATCATCCTTTCCAATCCAGAGATGCTTCAATACCTTTCGAATCAAGGATCTCAGAGCAGCCTCGCCATGAGTGCACGGTTTCAAGAAGCGAACCGAACGCTTACCGACAAATTCCAGAAGCAAAAGTAGAAAAGCAGATAGAGTAGTTCCAACCACAAGCTTCTTGGCACTCAGTGCCAAAACCGCAACCACAAACATTTTCAACACAAACAAAACGACGCCGTTCCTGCCCGCCGCATCGCCACCGACAACGCTCATCTCAGTCCGATTCCGGACCAATTCACATCCACGATCGTGACATTCTCGCGGTTCATCCAAGACTTTCAAATCCTCCATTTCTAGGTTATCGCGCCGGACGCAACCGCCTCCAGCGTCAGAACAATCGATTTCCGGAGGATGCGATTGAGGAGACGGTTGAGCGATTGAGTCGCTAAATTCATTCTTCGATCTCTTATCCTTCGATTTCCTTCTCGCCGACGGCTTCCTCAATCGATCACGATGCTTGACGAATAGATCAACAAGAGAGGTCGGAAATCCAGTCTCGACAACAAGCGAACCGCCGCGCTTCGGCGACTGAAGATCAGCAACGATTTGGGAGATCCGAGAACTCCTCGTGGATTTCCATGGAAGAAGGGGCATGATTCAAGAACAAAAACCTGGAAATTGCAATTCCGTCCAGGGGAATTGCAATTGAACGACGAATCGGCGAGAAATCGATATGGAAATTCCAAAACAGTAGAGCAAGAAACGGCAAGACGAACAGCGACTGTAAAGGGTTCAAGAAATTGTCTTTACCGAATTACTGACAATAAGGAAAATTTGGATTTTTCTTTCAAATGGAGAATCATCGGTATCCAAATCAAATATTTTCGCACCATGGGGTCCTATTATATTTATTTCTTCTTTTTTTTTTAATATTTTTTCATTTCGATGCTAAAAGATTTATTTAACATTATCAACAAAATATGGAAATTTATTTTTTTATTGAATTTAAAAAGAAAATTATGCGAAACATTCCCAAAATTAATATATGATATAATGCTCTTTTTATTTTTTAGTATATACGTATTTATCCTCAACTTTAATAATTAATAATTCATAATAAAAGTAAAATTCACTTTCTACTCAATAAATTATGATTTTCGAACAATCTAGAAGAATGTAAAGGCTACCTAGATTTTAAAAGGCTACAAAAATATAATTAATTAAATAAAAATATTTATAAAAAAATAGAGAAGTTGGTATCAATTATTTTAAATTTTAATTAAAGTAAAAATTACTTTATAATTAATAAATTGTCATTTTCCAAACCGAGGGTAAATGTTAAATTTAATTTACGAAAATATAGTTATAAATAACTAATTTCAAATTACAATTAAAATTGATTATATAAATTAATCCTTCAAACCAAAATTTAGAATTTAAGGTTAAAATATATTTTGAATACAACTTAAAATAATTTAACTTTTTATTTATTACTTTTTACTATTTTCTTTCTGCACATGGTTTATTCCCAAAAAAAAAGATTTTTTATTTAAACAAAGTGACGTGTGTAATAAATTTTTAAAAAATATATGAAATTAAAAAAAAAATGTAGCATCCTAAATAATTTTAAAATATATCAAACATTTTTTTAATTAGACAACTTGATTTTTTATTATTATTATTATTGTTAGTGAAATATTGAAAATTGTCAAATATGACCTTCTTTATGAGTATCGAAATAAATACGTAAAATAATTATATCATTATAGAGTTTCTATTATTACTTTCAAAATATATAAAATTATAACAAAAATTATATAGTGTATTATTATTATTATTATTATATAAGGTAAGTGAAGGATTTGACAAGTTGTGCTTTCAGGATAAACATATTTTTATAATTAATAAAAACTTAAATCTATATAAATATTAAAATAAAAGTTGGATTTTTTCGACTTTTCACGTGTTTAATTTGAATATTTGAATCTAGGTTGGAATTACTTGAATTATACTACCCCTTAAAATATGTAAATTCAAAAAAACATTCTATGCGTAATAAAATAATATATATTTCTTTTTTTAATAAAAGGCCACGATT
Organism: Cucurbita ficifolia; assembly: GCA_033971965.1. NCBI lineage: Eukaryota > Viridiplantae > Streptophyta > Magnoliopsida > Cucurbitales > Cucurbitaceae > Cucurbita > Cucurbita ficifolia. The sequence continues at coordinate 6,297,457 of CM066974.1, forward strand.
GTTTATAAATGAAGAAAAATTAAAATAATATAGTTGCTTAGACTCAGAGAATCCTCTTAAGCACATAGAGAATACAGACTTCTAAATTTACGATGTTAATTTCTTTATGTGGAGTCATTGCTAATAAACGTGACTAATTCAAAAATATTTAAATTTTAGTTAATAAATTTTTTAAATTAAATTATAATTTATTTCCTTTTATATTTTTTAAATTTAGAGATTTATTAGATATAAATTAGTTGAATAAGTTGAGATTATACCGAATTTATCCCTCAAAACTCATAAAAAATTATTTTATTTATAATTTAATATTATTTATTAATAATCTAAATGATCTATACTATATGATGAATGTTTTATCTCAGTAACATTATTGATACAACCCATTTTGTAATTATTACAAATCATTTGATATAAATCATTCATGTGAAAAAATATGTTCTTACACAACGAGTTTGTATAAGACTTGGCCATGACATATTTAATATTTTCTTACAAATCCGTTACTTAAGAAAATTAAGTTTCTTAATATATGTTTGACACGATGACTATATGCAACTCGATTTTAATCGTAAATGCATGATAAACTCTTGTTTGTAACGACATGTCTTTTCATTTGTGTGGGTGAGTGTGGCTCGTGTAATTGATTCAATATGTCTACAAGGACTCAACCAAACAGATAGTTAGAAACATAATTTCACAGTATGCAATTTACTTCTTCCTGTCCTAGATAACTAGATGAGTAGTTCAAGTGCTGACTTTGCAACATGAACAATGGAGTCCACCTTCTCATTGACCCGAGATGAATTTAATTTATGATCGAATCATAAACAAATTGTTCCTTAGAATAATAATGACACTTAAGGTATGATAAAACGACCATTGGACCCATATGCAACTATAGTGCATAGAATGCAGTTTTAGGCCTATAGTAGAGCCCACATAATTCACGACTGAAATTTGATTAATTAAGGAATATAATTAATTAATTAATTAATTAATTTTGCATCTTTAGATCTTATAATCAATAGGTTCGTCAAATTTGATTTTGAAATATTTAAATCAATATTTAACTTATTAAATATAAAAATATTTATTGTATTAAATATTAAAATAATTAATATTATATATTTCAAAGAGACAAATTCTCAAATAGGCATTATATTTTTTTCTATAAACTGATCGAGTCAGGTAGAGAATTGAAAGTTAAATCACTTAATTGACGATTAAATTTTATTTATTAATTTGGTTAACCTTCCTAGCGAAATCTCCCTTATAAACCCTATTTCATCTTCAGCCAAACCCCTTCCGTCCAACTACCAGCCACTGCAACCCCTCCCCACGCTGCCGCTGCTCGCTGCAGTCTCAGCGTCCCGATGAGCTCGCTGCCGCTCCCTCCTTCTTACATTCTCTTGTCTCTCCGAGTGATCAGAGTTACTTATCGTTGTTGTTATTTTCTAGTCCTCAGAAACATAATTAGTGGTTCAGCCCCTAAACCACGCCGTTGGTGAGATTGCGCCGACACTCAACTGCATCGCCGCTCATTTTTCAGATACCGAAGGTTTTTGTTTTTTTTTGTTTTGTTGAATTACAGAGAAGAACGTGAAAGATTTTTATTTATTATTTATTTTGATTTCTTATTCCACCAATGTTCAACCTATCCAGATGAACATAGAAGAAACTATCAATGGAAATGTACATGAACTGACGTAGGGAGGCGAAAATTCAAATGTATACAAAGAAAACTCGATAAAATTTGAAAAATATTTTGTGTTTTGAAGTTTGAAATCCTGTTGACATGTTTGGATTTCTTTTTTTTCTTGGTTGAAAAAAAACAAGATTTCAAATTGCTACTGATTTCATTTCTTTTCTTCATTTTGTTTTTGTTTATGTTTTGTTTTGTTTTTCTTTCCTTGCATCCAAATATGTCTGATTTGTAATCTTTCCAAATTCAGGGGTTCCAAGCAGGAGTAAAATTTTCTGCTCTCGAGCTTCCATCACCATAGCTCAGTTTTCTCATGTTGCGTTGGAACACAAAAAAGTTGAACTTTTCTGGCAATGATATGGAGACATGCCTGTAATATCTTTCGAATAGCACCACGTCAAATCCTCAGAACATTTTCCCATCAGTCGCACCGTAAATGTTCAGCCCCACTTGTAAATTTAACCAAAAACCTCCACAACCAACTAAACGAAGATGTTGAACAGAAATTTTCAGAGAACAGGCAAGTGGTTCTCACTAACGAGCTTGTGCACACCACTCTGTTGAATTGTTCTTCTGATTTAGTCGCTTTGAGCTTTTTCATGTGGTGTGCTAAACAGCCCAATTTCTTCCACAACACCATGGCGTTTGAATACATGGTGGGTGTGGTTTCCCGTCTCATGAAACGATATGAAACTGTGAGTGGGATTCTTGGGGGATTGGAGAGTGTTGGCATTGTGACTAAGGCACAAACATTTTTGCTTCTTTTGAGGATTTATTGGCGGGGAGGAATGTACGAGTTGGTTTTCGAAGCATTTGACCATATGGATCGCTGTGGGTTTACACCAAACACATTTGCACGTAATGTGATTATGGATGTGTTGTTCAAGGTTGGACGTGCTGATGTTGCTTTGAAGGTGTTTAAAGAGACTTTGCTACCTAATTTCTTGACATTTAACATTGTATTGTGTAATTTATCCAAAATAAGAGATTTGATAGGCATTAGAGATGCTTTTAGATGTATGTTGAGAATGGGGTATTATCCTAATCCTGGGACATTTGAAGTGATTTTGAATGATTTATGCAAATTGGGTAGGCTGGTAGAAGCATATCAAGTTTTGGGTATAATGACAACTATTGGAATATCCATGTCTGTAAACATTTGGACTATAATGATTGATGGATTCCGTCGATTGCACAGAACTGCTGATGCTTCTTCTTTAGTGAAGAAGATGGAAAAATCTGGCTGTTCTCCGAACATTGTGACATATACTACTCTGATTAAGGGATATATGGATGCACAACTGGTTAGTGATGTATTTGATGTTTTAAGTATTATTGAATTGGAAGGGCTTTCCCCCGACCGAGTTCTTTACAATGTATTGATTGATGGTCTTGCTAAGATTGGAAGATACGATGAAGCTCTCTGTATTTTCCTTAGTATGGATAAACATAATATACTTCCCGACTGTTACACCTTCAGTTCATTGTTGAATACCATATGTTTATCCAAAAGGGTTTTCCTTCTACCCAAGTTAGTTGATGGATTTTTTGTAGAAGTTGACTTGGTAGCATGTAACTCTCTGCTTAGTTATCTCGGTAAGGCTGGATTTCCTTCAATTGCCTTAGAACTATATGATGAGATGTTGGACAAAGGTTTAATGCCAGATAAGTATAGTGTTCTTGGAGTACTAACTGGTCTTTGTCAAGCAAAAAGAATTGATGAAGCAGTTAATCTGTACAATGGTATTCTCTTGAACTATACGGGAGTTGATGCTCATATTCACACTGTAATTATAAATGGACTTATAAAAGCTGGTAAATGTCATTCAGCCATTAGAGTATTCAGAAAAAATTTATTGGAGAAAAGTTCTTTGGATGCTGTATCATATTCTGTTGCCATTCGTGGGCTTCTTATGGTTGGTAGAGGTACAGAGGCTTGTAACTTGTATAACTACATGAAGGAGGCTGGTATAAATCCAAATGGGGATATTTGCAATGTTATGCTCTCCAGTTTCTGTAAAGAAAAAGATTTTGAATCAGTGAAACAGATGCTACAAGAGATGATTGATTTGGGAATAGAAATTAGCTGGAATAATTTCTTTAGGTTATGCAATGCCATTTATAGTTCATCATACAACTTTTATCTGGTCAGCCATTTATTAGTTGAGATGAAGGGTTTGGGATTATTGCCTGACAAACTGGCGTGTAAAACATTGGTTTATAAACGCCTTAAAGCTGTGAATATTTCTGAAGAACACCATAAATTATTGAATGGCCATCTAGAATATTGTCTATTTGGTGATACATCCAGCTCCGAAGAATATACTAATGTGGCTGCTTCTGTGGGCTGAGTTTGTATGTAGAAGGAAGTCCAAATTTTCAAAATGATGGTACAGTTGCGATTTTCGGCAATCTAGAGTTTATTCTAACATTCTCTCCAACACTAAAAAGGTATAACGCCTGAAGCCTTCATCCTTGTCAAACATTTTATATTTTGACTATTGATTACTGCTGTGGCTTTCTGATCTTTATGCAATAATAGATTCAACCTGTGTTATATGACGGTAGGTGTAGAAACGGTTAAGTTGTTCTATAACTTTCCCTTCTTATGATCATATATCCAGCTTTTGAAATAACAAATTTGGTTTACAGCATTAAGTGTGCCCAGTTGGAGTGATGATCGACCTACGTCAAATGATTCAAATCTCTTTACATGATTAGGACCTTTTGTTTTCTACTGTTGAACGAGAAGTTATTACCTTTAGCCATTTTAATCGATAGGACTACTTGAATATCCTGTAATTATCTGGACTTGACACCTTTTTCTCAATAGAAGAAAATTAGGTGGATTGACAACATTAAAAAAAGCCATATGCTTATGGGGTAGCTTGTTATAAATGCCAGATGAGCTCAACAACTGGAACTGACTTAATATGTGTCGTATAATGCTTATTTGGTATTTGAATCATAACGCACAACTAAAATGAACCTTTCTTAGAAGCGTCTTAATTTTTTTCACTCGTGAACTGAATGCTTTTGGGTATATGATATTGTAATGTTGTTGTGTTATATAACTTAGAAGTTTGTTAAAGGTATTTCTAGATCTAGCTTGACCAATTTTGAGGTGCACTTTTTTTTTTTCAATTCGGCATTTGAAAATTATGCAATTTCTGCTGAAATATATTTGTCCCTGAAGGTTTCTTTCTTTCTCTCTTCTTTAGTCTCATTTTTTAGAAATTTTAATTTTTTAACTCAATTGAGGCGGGTGATTTCCTGAACTTGGCATGAACAGCAGGGAGTGACGACCAACCATGATTATCTTCAACGACTCGGCAAGGTTTTAATCTCTAACCCAAGAAACTTTAGGAACAGGAGCCACTTGTTATTTTGCCCTGAACTTTCTCATCTTATCTTTTCACCCTATATTCTCTATATAACAGTCTGAAGAGATTGAAAACCATGCTGGCTGCAGATTGGATACGCTCATGGTTTGCAGATATGAAATGTTTACGCAGTCCAACAATTTGCCTTTGTCATCTAAGCTCTCAGAATCTGAATCTGTCAAATGATAGAAAAAAGGTTTGATCCTACAGAATCTACTTCCCGAAATCTTCCCAGTTCAATCTCCAATGCTATAGTTAGTGTTTCCCAATTGATGTTATTAAGTTAGTTGATTCTGATTTTTGCTTAACCAGTACATAACATAGTTCTTCTGAATTCTAATTGTGCCAAATATATATTTTTTCTCTAGAGGGGTTACTTCCTTAGCATGAATGGTGGATAAGCACAATTGGTCATTTTTGTGTCTTCATGTCATTTAAAAGGTGCACACTTGATAAAAGTTCTATCTTTCTTTCTATTTTTTTTTTTTGAAGTGATAGTTTCTTTTTCACCGTCCTTTACTTTCCACTGATCATTGAACAATTCTTCCCACTCAGTTTGGTGGGGTAGCTGTCTACTTCCCAATGGTGGAAGCTTGAGAGAAACAATAGTCTTCAACAACCAAGAAAGTTCCTTTAGGGAGCAATTGGGACAAAGACCTGGAATTTTGCAGCAGAAGATGATCCCAAATATTTCCCTTCTTGGTATGAATCTCTACTCTAGAGTATATGAAGTTATATTTGATTCAAGAGTAGACTGATAAAGTTTAGAAGATGAATCCAAACATTTCATTTTCTTCAAGAAGTTGGTGAAACTTTCTCATAACCCTGTTCATTTCTAGCTTGTTGTGGGCCCTGTAACGGCCCAAGCTCACCACTAGCAGATATTGTCTTCTTTGGGCTTTCCTTTTCGGACTTCTCTTCAAGGTTTTTAAAACGCATTTGATAGGAAGAGGTTTCCACACCCTTGTAAAGAATGCATTTGAACGTCTTCTCCAATATTTGGTGGGTCATAGCTTCAAAAAGAAGCCCCTAATGATAGGAAAGAACTTGTAGAGTTTTGAAGAAAGCTAGGTATGAGAGTCAACCCCTCTGCTGCTCTGCCCTAGCCCCTAATCATCCTGCATATCAACAAGACTTCTGTTGCTTTATTTATTCTAACCAATCGAGGAGTGTACTACTAGATGCATGAATAAATCTTCTCTTGTAGGGAAAATCTTAGGCTGATTGGCTCTTAGAATGAACTTTTGAACCAAGTCTTGATGATGAACAATTTATGGCCTTTTTATTCAATTATACTTTTGCCAAATGGATCAATAGGATGGATAATTACAACCCTATAATTATAACAACACTTGGACCTATCCAAATAGGCTGGAGGTGGAAAGAAGGTCAGGAGATAAAGGTTCGAGGTTGGAGTAGGCCTAAGGTTAATTAGGTCTCGAGCCTGATTGATCATGTCCAAGATCCAACTAGAACTTAGGGAAGTTTTCCAAAGGTCTCTTTAAAAAGTTTAAACTGTTCTTATATATATATATATATATAAAAGTTAAATGTAATAATATTTTTGATTTTTTTTTAAAGTTTTGTATATTTTCTTTTGAATATTTTTGAAACACTTCTTGGAAAGTTTAAGAGTATTTACAAAAAAATAATAATAATAACTGTAATAATATTTTAATTTTTTTTTTAAGTTTTAGGATATTTTCTTTGAAATTTTGGAATATTATTATTTTATTAATATTGTGCAATGTATCTGACTTAATAGCTGAGCAAAATCCTGTTAATTTTTTTTTTTCTTGTTTCTTTAATTTTTTTAACTTTTTTTGGAATAATTCAGATCACACGTCTTTTTCCATTACAACTTTCTACCATAAAATATTTTAAAATATAATTCCTAAAAACCCCTTTTATTTTCCTTTTCATTTCTTTTTCCACCTTTAAATTATTGAATTTATTTTTACACACAAATAAATACCTATAATTAAAAAAATATCATGATTTTTTTGTTAGTTGCAATTTTGGCCACATTTTGTTTCAATTATTATTTTAAATATAATAGAGATGTTTGAACTAATAATGGTTAAATTACCTTTTAAATTGGAATGGAAATAAATGATGATGAGACTAGTAGTTTATATTTATAATCAATTAATTAAATAATATGCTACAAAATTAAAATCATCTCTCTCTTTTTTAAAATTTTATTACATATTCAAATTTTTATACTAAAAAAAATTTAATACCAAAATTAAACTTAAAAAGGTGGGATTTTAAAAATTAAATAGTAATTATTGGCTCATAATTCAAAATTGAGTGAAACCCAATTGTAACCGTAACTGAACGAGTGTAACAGAAAATGTTAGAGTAATTTTGATTGAAATAACCTATCCATAAAGTATTTGGATATGTCGACCATATACGGATAGTGTAGTATAATGAGACAAGAAACGAGAATGAGATTATCAAATTTAGAGTGAGTCCCACATTTTATTATCGTATTTAATTTTGATAAATACGAGAATGAAGTGAGTTTCCTTTTTTTTTTTTTTTTTTTTCTATATCGCTTAATTTAGAGATAAAATTATAATATTTACAGACAAAAATAATATTATGAGCTTTTTTTAATAATAATAATAGGAAAAGAGAATAATAAAGATAGTTTTATATATAAAAAAAGGCATACCTATTGTAATAGTGAAAAATGAAAGAATTACTAAAAATAATTAAAAGAGAAAATAAGCTAATTTTATTTTTCATAATTAGAAAAAATGAGAACATAAATTAGCTGCCAATTTATTTATTTAATTTTTTTAGAAAATAAAAGTAGAGAAAAAAAAAATGAAGGGTTGAGAGTTGAGAGAGAATATTGGGTTTGATTTAGCTTTTCTTTTTTTGGAACTAAAAAAAGAATAAATAAATAAAAGTTTGTTTGCAAGAAAGCCCTTCAAATTTAACTTATTTACTTAAGAAGTAAGTAAGTATAAATACTCCCGACAGCCCTGTTTATTCCTCCACCCTCTGGATTCCATTGGTTAATTGACAAATCCCGTCCCCACTTTCTCTCTCCCAATTCTCGATTCCCCCAATTTTCCCGCCGTTGATCTCAAGTTTTCCGTTTGTTTCCCGGGAAAAAAATGAGAGAAATCCTCCACATTCAGGGCGGCCAATGTGGTAATCAGATCGGTGCGAAGTTCTGGGAGGTCATTTGCGACGAACATGGCATTGACCACACCGGCAAATACAGCGGCGATTCTGAGCTTCAGCTCGAGCGGATTAATGTCTATTACAATGAGGCTAGCGGCGGTAGGTATGTTCCCCGTGCCGTTCTTATGGATCTCGAGCCTGGAACCATGGATTCCGTCAGATCCGGAACCTTTGGCCAGATCTTCCGTCCCGATAACTTCGTTTTTGGTCAGTCTGGGGCTGGGAATAATTGGGCTAAAGGACATTACACCGAAGGAGCTGAGCTAATCGATTCTGTTCTCGATGTTGTTAGGAAGGAGGCTGAGAATTGTGATTGCTTGCAAGGTAATCTCATTTTTTCGAAAAAGAACTGTTGGTCTTGATCTTCGATTTCGCGCGCAATTTTCTCATTTGGTTCCTTTTGTGGTAACTTATTTTGATGTTTGAGTACTGTGAATCGTTCTGGTGTTAATTTCTTTTTGGTAATTCTACCCTTTGTCTTCGTATCATACCGATTAGATTCTTTTAGCCTTTGATGTTTCGGATTTTGTTTCAAGAATCTTATCTCCTGGCTGCTTATTTTCGTTTGTTTTTACTGGGCTTTCTTCTCAAAATTGGAGAAATAGTTCAATTTCTGTAAATCTTTTCTTTAGTTGCCTACAGGCGTTCAGTCAAGCTTCTGATATCACGTATATCATATATTTCACCGTGTTTTCCATACCCGCGGAATTTAACTATAAGGAATTTACGAAACCATGGTATTAACTCTGTTTTCGATGCTATTCTCTCTGGATTTGATCATACTGAAAAGATTATCAGGTCCGGAGAATTTCCTATTCTCTTCCTTTTCATAATTTGTAATTGTATAGAGTTGTTTTTATCAACTTTGATGCCGTGGATGATCTTGTATCTTTCTTTTAATGTATATACGTGCCGTTTGTTTGTACCATTAACTCTGTTCTAATTAAGTAAAATCATCATTTTAAAACTTCAGCGTTTAAGGCTGGGTACTTTTTTGGTGCTTATTTGTGCAGGATTCCAAGTTTGTCATTCTTTGGGTGGAGGCACTGGCTCTGGAATGGGAACACTTCTGATTTCAAAGATCAGGGAGGAGTTCCCAGATCGCATGATGTTGGCATTTTCTGTATTTCCTTCTCCCAAGGTTTCAGACACTGTTGTAGAACCATACAATGCCACTTTGTCTGTTCATCAGCTTGTCGAGAATGCTGATGAATGCATGGTTCTTGACAATGAAGCCCTCTACGATATTTGCTTCCGAACACTCAAGCTTGCTACTCCTACATGTAAGTGTCCAAGTCCTTCAACTCATATTTGAGCCTTGAAATTGACCTTTGCATACTCATTGTTTTTATAAAAAGCTGAAAATGGATGGTGTTGAATATCTGAAGTTCTGATATGGGTATTATAATACGTTTTCCATGACTGTACTATCAAAATATGTAATCAATCACCAAAGCTTAAAGCTTAATCCAGCTTAATCCAGAGAGAGAGCTCACTGTACCACCTAGTTGCCACATTTGCTTATGAAACAATAACAGCTTATCCCGAGCTCCCGTCACCCAGCGCAGTAATAGTACGGACTTTCTTTTAGGCTTTCTCTTGCTTCATTGTTATTTAGCAATATCGGAATTGACTTACTTGATATTGGTAGCCTACCCCGCTTTTGACCGACTAGTCCTCCTTGTTTGAGGGAAGATTCCAATTCATGTAAAAAAAAGCAATCCCGATATTTTCCAATTTGGAATAGGAAACAGGTGTGACCTTTTATGTCATCTTGATATCCGGGGCTAACTCTCTTGGAGCATTCTCAGCAATAATTCTATAAAGAGGGGTATTGGCGCATCTTCACTAGTTGCCTTTCAGAAGTTCCTTCAGGTCTTAGTAAGAGCATTCATTCCTCAGATTCGGATGTATTTTGTAACCCTAAACAAAGGAAAGTTAGAACTGGATATCATGTGTCATCGTAAAAATGATTGTTTTCAAGTTCCAAATCCCGATCATCATTCACTGGTAGCAGCTGTTTTCAAGTTCCAAATAAGTTCAATCTTTTAGTAGTTTTCTTTTATATAATATAAAACTTTAACTTATTGATCAGATTTTTCCTTACTTGTTCAATTGTCATATTATAGTTGGTGATCTGAACCACCTTATCTCTTCTACCATGAGTGGTGTTACTTGTTGTCTACGATTCCCTGGACAATTGAACTCTGATCTACGAAAACTTGCTGTCAATCTTATTCCATTCCCTCGTCTACATTTCTTTATGGTTGGTTTTGCACCATTAACATCAAGAGGATCCCAGCAGTACCGATCCCTCACAGTGCCAGAGTTAACCCAGCAGATGTGGGATGCCAAAAACATGATGTGCGCTGCCGATCCACGACATGGTCGGTACCTTACCGCGTCAGCCATGTTCCGTGGTAAGATGAGCACTAAAGAAGTAGATGAGCAAATGATCAATGTACAGAACAAGAACTCATCTTACTTTGTCGAATGGATACCCAACAACGTGAAGTCTAGCGTGTGTGACATCCCACCCAAGGGTCTGAAGATGGCGTCGACTTTCATCGGTAACTCGACTTCAATTCAGGAGATGTTCAGAAGGGTTAGTGAGCAGTTCACAGCCATGTTCAGGCGCAAGGCCTTCTTGCATTGGTACACCGGTGAAGGAATGGACGAAATGGAGTTCACCGAGGCTGAGAGTAACATGAACGATCTGGTCGCCGAGTATCAGCAGTACCAGGATGCAACCGCCGATGAAGAGTACGAAGCTGAAGAAGAGGAAGCCCCTGCTTGAGCCACCGTCTCCTGCAGCAACCCAGGTTTGTCTGAAACTGTAATACTGTTCTTGATTTTATTCTTTAGTTTGTGATGATCATGATGATGGTGCTGTTTCCTTTTGTCCAGCAGTTCATAGAATTTTACATGTTTTGAGCTGTATTATGGAGTGAGTGAGGTCCCTGTAATGTAATCAGAGCTGGGTTTTGGATATAATATTATCTTTGCTTCAATTACAATGATTCATATTTGTATTTAGTAGGTAGGCATACTTGGATGCTCTCATTGTCTTCCAATACATTTTGTATTCATCATTCATAATTTTTTTTACAATGATTTTGATTATAGGTTTTGTTTTATGGATCTAAGTGTTAAATGTTGAAAATTTTGACTATTTATATTTGGATATTGTATGATATTTAATGTTCAATAATTAAATGTCTTGATTTATAGGTTTTTTTATATAGAAATTTAATTTAATTAATTAGATGCAGGAAAATAATCTAATGATTATATTATAAATTATGTATGGTAAAGGGGAAATATCAAATATTTGAATCCTCACATGTTGTAGCATAAAAATAACCATAAATTAAAGTGAAAAATAAATATTTATACACTATAATATTAATTAAATTATACTGATACCAAGATTAGCAATAGAAAAATTAAATAAGTATAAGTTAATCAAAATACTAATAATAAATAATTAAGTTGGTGATAGAAATTTCTATTAAATAGTTAAAATATTATAAATATTAATTATAAAGGTATTAATTAAGTCTAACGTTACAATAATAGTATCAATTAATTATTAATTAAATAAATATGATAAGTAATAATTAATTATTTATACTATTTTTTTTTTTACTATTTATCTCTCACGTAAACATGTCCCACTTATATAAAAGTAGTAGAAAATCCGTGATATATGGAATTTTAAGTTCTATTAAAAATAATATTCCAGATTTATTTTATTATGATTATTATTTTGAGTTAAACTATCTCATGGTAATTAAAGTTTTATCTACTACTCAAATTGACGTAATATTTACCATATTCCGTAACAAAAAAAACAAAGAGGATCTAATGACCTTTTAATAATATTTAGTGCAGTTGAGAGAAAAATATGAAAACCGAGAGTGAATGTTGAAATTAACCGTATGAAATATGTTTAGTTTGTTCTTTCATGGTCTATTATTTCATAAGATCGATTTTAAATAACTTTTCAAGTGATCAAATAAATTTTTTTAAACACTTAGTTGAGAAGGACATGATAGAGAAGCCTTCTCCCTCTTCATCCCCACCGCCTATTTCATTTCCGACAAAAGTTTCCTTTTTTGTAGAGATCAAGGCAGAGATTACCCAAGATTACCAGCGGAATGCGGGGATTGAATTCCCTAAGGATATTTTTTTTCTTTTATTGTTATTTTTTAAAAAATAATTATTTTAAAGTTTTCCTTTATTATAATCTTTTTTTAAAAAAATAGTAAAAAAAATCCTAATAAATCAATATATTATTTGATTTTATAAAAAAAAATTATAATCATATTGCAGAACCACATACCAAACTGATTCTAGATCTTATAAAATGGGGTTTCAAAAAAACTAGAAAATGAGAAGAAAGGGATTATCAAAGGTGCTTATTTTCTTGCTTGAAAAAAGAAATAATAAACACAAGCCATATCCAACAAATCTTTCAACTTTTAACTTTACAATGATGCAATAAGTTAAATGATTGTTTATGAGCTTGTTCTACAAGCCAATTCCTACAACAATGATTGAAGGGTTTACCATATTATATCTTCAATGAACAAACAACTTTAACAACTCCTGTAAACGATGATATTTTGAGTTTAACCTGTGGAAGTATGAATTCAAACCTCTAACTTTTTGATTGAGAATATATGCTTCAACCAAATGAGCTATGTTCAGATTGACACAACTTCCACAAGCATGACCCGTATACCGACACCCTCAAGATCAAATTAATAGAAACAAACTGCAAAGATACTTAAAAGGCAGAAAAACAGTTTCTTGGAACAATTTCCAAACAGCAGTAGATTAACACAAGAAGACAACCATAAAAGGATGAGAAGAATGAGAAATTGAATACAGACAGAAAGATGATTATAATTTGTGAATACCAAAAGGGAGAGTGGTCCACTTGTTCCCTACATGTAAGTGCGCATGGGAAAGAGCCATAACTTTGTTCCTTCCTCAAAGGAAACTAAAATCAGATTATTGGGTCACCCCCAAAGATTTTCTTTATATATTTGTATGCCTTTTCTCCAAGACCAAACTAAACATCACAGAAATAGCCTCACGCTTGGTCCTTGAGGCCCCAAAAAGCCATTGTTGACTGATTTTCAAAGCCTAAGATGGTAGGTTGTAACTTAAAAAGTGATTGGTTTTGCACCCAATTTCTCAACTTCTTCCTATAAGTACCTCAGCTTCTTTATTCCTTCTCCTACAAAGAGTAAGAGTAAATTTGACTCGATATCGCCTATTGTTCCTGTTCTTCCAAGATAAACTTCTAGACATATTCTCTTCCTTGTTTCTAATGGCCTGTAATGCCTGTATATTAGCTATTTCATTTCTAGCACTACCCTTCTTTATTGCCTTGGCAGCTGACCAGAGTCCTATTCAAGATTTCTGTGTAGCAGATACTGGAAGTACAGGTATTGTTTGATCTCCCCACCATGTTTTAACAATTTATCTTAGTTGCTAATAAGAAGATGCTCATATTATTTTCTAAATCTTCAGCAATCTCTAGCTTAGCTACAATTTTGTTGCCTATTTCTACGGTATAACCAACCAATGTAAGGGAGTAATCATATTCATTTAGGCTAATACATCTCATTTGTGCTCTTTCTTTTAATAACTAGTCTTTCTTTCCTTCATGCTTGCATCTTTAACACATTTGTGTAGGATAATCATGATTTGCTTTCTTTCTAAGTTATCTGTCATCTTTTTCAGAAAATATAAAGTTTCTTAGATGCTCTACCCTTTTCCATGATTCTACTAGGACTTTGCTAAAAAAAATTCCATGTTCATCCTATCACTAAAGCATCTGATGCTGTTAGAAATTGATTGCAGTGTTACTAAATGGACTAACCTGCAAGGACCCAAAGCATGTTGTTGCCGATGACTTTTCCTTCGGCGGGCTTCACCTTGCAGCTAACACATCAAATGCTCTGGGGTGTCATGTGACTCCAGTTACTCCATCAGAAATGCCTGGACTCAACACTCTCGGCATCTCCATCATTAGAATAGACTACGCACCACGAGGCATCAACCCTCTGCACACGCACCCTCGAGCTTCTGAGATATTGATCGTCTTGGAAGGCAGCCTAGAAGTAGGATTCATCACATCGTATCCTGAAAATCGACATATAGGGAAAGTGTTGCAGAAGGGCGATGTGTTTGTGTTCCCTATTGGTCTTGTTCACTACCAGAGAAATCCAGGTCCTACCAATGCGGTTGCTATTGCTGCTCTCAGCAGCCAAAATCCAGGAGTTATTATGGTTGCAAATGCAGTATTTGGTTCTACTCCAAATATTTCCAGTGACATTCTAGAGAAGTCTTTTCAAATCAATAAAAATGTTATCGGCTACCTTCAAACTAAGTTCTAGATCAGAAATCTAAAAATCAAAATGACAGAAGAGTTGATACATGATATTTCTACAGAATCATTTACGTCTGCTTGTTTGTAAAATGCAGTACATGCATTGAATTTTCCTGAAAGAAATATCATTTTCAGTTCAAGTGAATCTCCTATTAGGTTCCCATAATAGTAGCAGAATGTGGAAGTGGTTCATGATGTAACAGGTAGGGTGTTTAAAAAAGAATCAGGAGAGGTATGAGAGGGTTCAAGATGCTAATACGCTTTCTGCCATTTAGTTCCAAAATTCCTTGGGCTTTTTTAGTGGCTTTTCTACTCCTTTATTGTAATCTTATATCAATGTGCTCGTTTCTTAAAGAAAAAGACAGGAAAAGTGATGGTAGTTACCAGGTGATATGGTATCAACCATATCAAGTGCTTTTTAACATATCGAAACCTCTCCAACGGTTGGAATTTGGAAAGCACTAGATATAAAGATAAATGCTGTAAAAGTTGTTTCCTTCTAATGGTGTTTATTCCCTCAATGCATCTCAAGGTTCAAGAATCATTAATCTCATATCTGTGTCATCTTACAACAACCAGAGCAGCCAAAAAAGTAGTTACGGTTCCATGATAAATAGTCAAAATCTAAAATTCGAATTTTCCATAAGTAGGTACTAGGTATCTAGACAATCACCTTGAAGTTGAGATCTGCCTGGCTTCAATATCCTTCAATCTAAGAGTTACAGCTCTTTTATGGGCATCCAGTCCCTCAACTTCAGCCATTTTTTCGACGTAGGGGCCAAGTTTTCTCAAACCTTCCTCTGTCAAAGATTGTACAGTCATGTATTTTAAAAATGAGTCAAGTGAAACTCCACCATACATCCGTGCATAACCATAGGTTGGAAGAACATGATTTGTCCCACTTGCATAATCTCCTACGCTTTCTGGGGTCCATGGCCCTAAGAAGACAGAACCTGCAAGATAAAAACAAAGTTAATATTGTTAAAAACTGCCCAAGCTAACAATAACAATTAATCAATGACAACAAACAGGGAGAAGCTGGCAATGCCTACTTGCGGGGGTTTAAACTCCAGGGGAACAGTTGAACTGAATTTATGTTTGATAATCGTTACTATGATCGTTCACAGAGTTACTCTAGTAACCTACCAAATCCTGTTGTAACTGTTATCACTCAATGGTTATAACTGGATGGAGACCTCTCTCGACTCTGGTGTAACTCAATAATATTTCTTTTTAATGAAAGAGTCTGCTGCTTCTTATTTATTTAAAAAAGTTATAATAATATATAGAAACCCCATAGTAATGGTAGCATAAAAGGTAGTGAAGTGTTGAGCACAAACTTGAACAAACTGAAATCAACTCTCAGCAGATACCTGCATTCTGAATGAAACTCTCCCACTTTTCTGCATCCTTGACATTAATTATTCAATGCTCAGGTGCATATAAGTTTGAAAAAGAGACCGCCTGAGAATCAAAACAACGCTATTTAGTTCCAAATGTCATGAAGTGCTGTAGAGATTCAGAAATAATAAGGTAATTGAATTTTGCAAAATCCAATAACAGGCAGGGTCTAGCACATATTTGTAATTGATGGTATATGTACTACATCTATATGCAGGAAACGAATGCAATTTAGAGAAAAGAAAATTTCCAGGAATTCTCTGTTAGTTACAAACACATTATTATTGTTATTATTATTGTCTGAATCTACGATTCCTTCATTTTGTTGATAAGATGGAATTACAAAAGAGGGCAACCTATGTGGCAAAGGTGCTTACAACAAACACTTTCAATGGGCAATAACAGGAGTGAAATTAACTACTAACACAAGGAGAGAATTTAACCAACAGAGCTCTATAAGTCAAAATGTTCAACAACAAAAAAAAAGTCAGGCTTTGTCCTTGTACGGCTACAGATTTCCATGATATATTAATAGCAGTAGTATTATTTTTTTGCCTCTAACATTGATAGTGGCAGTCAAAAGTAATGCTAAAAATCAACTTGATAACAATATATTTCTGGCCACACCTTCACTGATTTATTTTTACTTGCTTAAAATGAATTTGAATTTTCATATATTTAAGTCATGTATGTTTCCATGATTAACCAAAACCTCCAGTTTACATTAGCATTTCCTTTATGCAGATACATCTCAAGCCATTTATCCAAGAGAACAAACCTTAACCATATCACGAGCAAACACAGTAAAACTATGGCTCAGGGCTTTTGAAGCGAACTCTCCCCTTGGAAGACTTTTACATTGTTTGCTGAGTTCTTCTTCAATAGCTTTAAGATCCACATCATCACCAGCAATTACAAGAACTACCTGACTGTCAGGGCCATGCTCCGCCTGCATATTATTAGCTGAGATGTTAGGTGTAGATAATTGTCAACCAAATACAGAAAGAAACGAATGTGACAGAAATCACTCAGTTATGCAAAAATATCTCAACCATAACCAGGGATGATATAAAAGGGACCTAACTAACTCATCAATTGCATGCAACACGAGAATAAGAAAAAGTTTCTTTCACATAAACCATTGTCCAGAGGTGAAGTACAATATAGAGGGATTTTTCTCCTATCCTATATTAACCACAGAAGTTTAATAACAATTAAGGGATATCGTCACTCTATGGAAATCACCTGGGATAGCAGATCTGCTGCTATATGAACTGGGCTGGCATATCTATCAGCAATAACCAGAACTTCTGAAGGGCCCGCAGGCATGTCAATTGAGATCATCGCTTCACTATTCTGTCAAATGAGATTTTACCTTTTCATTTTTTTTTCAAGTACAAGTCAAATCTAAAATAACAATTTCAGTGCAGAAGCCAATATTTTTATGTTCCATCTTAATTCGAATAGCCTTAAATTATTTGTCTTATACCTGGATCCAAAAAGCTTCCTTTTAACTTTGTTGTTAAAATCATTCTATTTTAATGTATGTGCATGTACTTTCTTTTACTTATACATGCACTTCGCTATATGTTCCAAAAGGAAAATCAGTAATTCCGTGACATGATAGGAATATGACCAGGGGTGTACTGTGTACATGATATGAATTCACTAAGGGTGTCAATAGGGTGGAGCCAGGACGGAGAATGTTTCCTCGTCCCCGTCCACGTTCCACAAATTGTTGCCTGTCCCTACAAAAGTGCCCATTAATTTGGTGGGGGATTAGGGCGGGATTCCTATAAATTTTCTCCATTTTATCGATTGTTGGCCTTTTTATTTTCTTTTTTCAGGTAAAATATTTTATTCCCAGTCTAGTTTTGGACGTTGGTTGTTTGGCCTTTTATTTACTTTTTTTTTCCTTTTTCTTTTCTTTATTTGGGGGGAGGGGACATACATACATACATAGTATTATTTCTGGAGATAGGATTGAGGTCGGGTAAAAGGACGGGAGAACGCATGCCCAATCCCATCCCCATAATTAAAAGAGGAAAAGAATTTCTCATCTTTCCTAAAAATAGGATATCCAGCCGCAACTGAGGCAGGTCCCTATGGGCTGGGTCTCATGGGAAATTCTGACCTCTAGCTTTGACCATAATTGCATGAAAAGGATCAAATAAGGGCAACCTCCATTTTGAATGTTAATTCCCATGAATAAGAAACTACAATATTAGCAGATGTTTTTCACATCTCCCATACAAGTAAATTTTAAAACACAGAAACTAAAAAAAAAAAAAAAAAAAAATCATACTTGAAGAATCATTTTGGCAGCTGTTACATATTGATTGCCAGGGCCAAAAATTTTCTCCACCTGTAACCAAAGAAGTAATTAACTCCAAAGGAAGCTCGATCGAAGTATACTGTCATAAAATATAAGCATATCTACTGCATATTAACATATAACTTGAATGCATGTTAACAAAAACATATCATAATTAATCAATACAAAAATGGATTGATTAGCCAAATATAGAGCATTTCTTTTAATATGCATTACAATAAGAGCACATCTCCACAAGGAATTATTACCCCATGTTTCAAATTTTCAAGGTTTAAATATCCTATTACTTGCTTGAAATTGTTGCAATCCATCCACAGAAGTTCTCGCACATTGATACATGATATCAGATATAGAATATTCACATTCAAGAATTACGGACAAAATTGACATCAATCTTGAGAAAGCTCTGAGAAACCTTCTAACACTACACGGTAAATAAACGTAAGAGTGACACAAAATCCAAAAAGGTATTTACCTTAGGGCAAGATTCTGTCCCCCCAAGCCATAGCAGAGATAGCCTACAAATCAAAAAGGGTCCAGCAATCATGGAAATATTTATTTTTGACAACTAATATAAAAAAAAAACCAAACTCCATCTATCTATCCAATGTACATCCATAAGTAGAAAAAGTTGTGTACAGACCTGAGCTCCTCCTGCCTTAAGAATGTGAGTCACACCAGCCTTCTTCGCACAATAGAGCACCTCCTAAAGAAATTGACATCAGTCAGTTCCTTTACATGTGATAATTTAAAAGAAATATGTCTCATGTGTTGCTAGTATGTGTTTTTTATCCCAAAAAAGGATAAACTTGCAACATGTAAGGGTAGAGCCGATACCTTGCATATGCTGCCATCCTGACTGGGAGGTGTTGCGAGAACAACAGTACCACAACGAGCAATCTGAGCAGGCTGATGCCAATAAAAAAAATGTCAAAGGATGCATCTGGTAACTCATACATAAGGGCACATTTATTAATGAGGAATGAGTATGAAGATACATCAAAATGAAATATATGGAAACGAGAACAAGAATTTGTGTTATAATTGATATTGTTCATTGATACACTATATAAATCAAGTTTAAACTAGTGTGGAACCGAAAACAAATGCGATGGAAAAAGGTCAAGAGATTCACGAATATGGGCGTAGCATTCCTTAACTTCAGGATCAATGGAATGACTCTCAATTTTGGAGTGAAGCATAAATTAGAAATCATTCCACATTTATTAGAAGTTCAGTAATAATGAAGATATGAATAATTGAAAATGGCGCCATTCCCTAGTTCTCATTCCTATCAGGTAAACATGATAAAAAGTAGAACTGTACATGATCATCCTAAGCAACTAAGATCCTATGGTACTAGTAACTTACAATAGAGAGCATCAAAGCCGTTGAAGGTAAGACAGCAATTCCCCCAGGAACATAGAGACCAACAGAAGCAATGCTTCTTGCCACACGTTTGCATTTTACCCCCTAAAATATTTGTGTAAGAAACTTATACACAGATTATAAGCTCGTATAGTTAATAAGATCACAAATTAAGATGCAAACTTACAGGCATATTTTCAACATTTTTCTCAGCCGATATCTGGGCAGCAGGAAATGCATATATATTGTCATAAGCTATATCAAATGCTTCTTTGACAGCTGCATCAAGCTGTGTGAAAGCAAAAATTACAAATGGCAACTATCAATATGAAAAGATAAAACACAAAAAGTCCAATTTAACTATTTAACTCCAAAAGAAAATAATAATTATAAATTCATTTCCCAGAGTAAATGCATAATAAGTTAAATATGTGGATGCTGGATTATTCAAAATTACCTCTGGCTCTGGCAGGTCAGAGACACTAACAACAATCTGGTTGAGTTCAACTTTGTCAAACTTTGAAGTATAGCTGCATAATTTGAAAATTTAGCAAGAAGTTACGTTTACACATAAATAAAATGATTCAGAGTGAAATATAGTATAAATATGATGGGGGGAAAAAAAAGAACCACCTACTCTCTAACTGTAACATCGCCTCTTTTTCGAACATCATCAACAATGGGCTGGACCTAAACATAGTTTTTATGACCAGACGTTTTAAACAGAAACTAGAGTGTAAAGTTATAGATAACTCCGGAGATGACAAACAGTGAATAAAACTCTCCACACCAAATATTGAAGAAAAATCAATGCGAGGACGGGCCTTTAGACTAGTGAGAGCATCCTGATCAAGTTCAGATAACTTGTAAGACTTCATTGAACACTTTATGGCTTTGCCCAAAATTCCTGATAGAAGCAAAGTACCGTATAGAGTGAACAATAAAATGTTGCATGCAGGAAGATATGAAGAAATTTTTTTATACCAAGTCCATTAAACTACAATCAGAATTTGGACACTAAAAAGTACAATCTTGAAGCTTTTGGTTAGCAAACTACAATCTCGAAGCTTTTGGTTGGCAAGACTGCTTTTCCAAGTGACACTCAGGGACCTCTTGTCTTTATTACTCACTGTGCAACCTTTCAAGAAAGAAAAGAAGATTCTTGGCTGAATTTTACTCATTGTGATCTATCCGGCTAGAGCACAACTCTCGTTTATTTAACAAAAAGGAATGAGACACTATCTTTTCTGCATCCATCATATACTTGTCTTTTAATTGGTGTAAATTGAGTTCGTCTGTTTGTAATTATAGTTTAACAAATCTCATGACCAATTGGAAAAGAATTTTGTAATTCACCGGTAGGCGTTCCCTTGTTGTACATTCATCATATCAATGAAATGGCTATGTTTCCTATCAAACAAAATAAATAACAAAAGAAAACTATGCAGCCTTTGATAATTTTCTCTAAAATTATAATGCTCCTAAAAGAAAACTATTTACTGTGCATAGCCCTTCTTAAGTGGTTAAAATCTAGACAATATTAGCATGACGACCATGGTATCCTCATCCCACGATCCAAAATTTAAGTAATATATCGAATTTGACAAACCAGCGTCCTCAAAAGCCATTTTCAATTTGTTGTTCAATAAAATGCAATAAATACGAACTTCTACAGCATTTTCTCTAAGCCTCATGAAGTAAGAATTCACCAAATTCACACACAAGAAGTCGGAAAGCACAGACAAAAAATACAGAACCATACCTCCGGTAGAATAAGAAGTACGAAAAGAAGCAGCCTTCGGAACACTCAAAGTGCAAAACTTCCAAGTCCTACATAGTTGAACCAAGCAATTACATCTCCAATTCAAGCTTATAATCTGATTGTCCATAATCACCTTCAATCAGATTAATCAAAGTGTGGCTTCATAAATTAGTGAAATGCATCCAGAAAACATTTGAAATTCAATGGTCCATCTAAATTTCGAACACTGTAACCAGCGCTAACAAAAGTGAAAACGAAAAAATAACTCCGAAGTTAAAACGCTTTTTTTTATTCATAAATTTTTAAAAATTATAATTTTTGTCCCTAAATATTTAATTTTTTTATAAAAAAATTTAAAATTTATTAAAGACAAAATTAGAAGGTTAAGATTTTTTTGGTTTTCCCTTTCATACTTCTCCTCAACCTTTTAAAACGTCTCTACTAATTTCTACACCCTTATAATTAATGGTTCGTCCCTGAGATTTCGTAGTTTTATTAAACAAAGAGTTTAAATTTATATACAATAAGTCTAATTATTTTTAAAAAATTTATTAGAAAAAAAAAAGTTATTAAGAGTTAAGAAACATAAATAATTATTTTATTTATTATTATTATTTTAATTTTTACATTGGTGTTTCATTTTAAATTGGTGTCAAAATAGTATTTAGTGATATATTTTGTAAGAACTTTATTCTAAGATTTTTTAAATTTTAATTTACTACATTGTCTGATTCCACATCGATTAGAGAGGGGAACAAAACATTTCTTATAAAGATGTGGAAACCTCTCCCTAGTAGACACATTTTAAAACCGTGAGGTTGATGACGGTACGTAACGGACCAAAACGGATAATATTTGTTAGCGATGGACTTGGGTTGTTACAAATGGTATCAGAGCCAGACACGGGGTGATGTGCCAACAAGGATGCATGGATTGTGAGATCCCCATCGGTTGAAAAATGGAACAAAACATTTTTTATAAGGGTGTGAAACCTCTCTCTAGTAGATACGATTTAAAACCGTGAGGTTGACGGCAATACGTAACGGGTCAAAACTGACAATATCTATCCGTGGTGGGTTTGGGCTTGAGCTGTTTACCATGCAAATGGAAAATTATGGTCGAAAAATGGACAAATAAAGTATAGGGTATAACTTGTATTGGTATATAATAACAAGCATCCTTTACAAACTTCTTTACAATATAGGGATATATGTGAGATATGGAAGACTATACAAAAAAGAACTGAGAGAAAGAACAAAACAAGTCTCTTCCTTAACATTCTAGCTTAGCTCTTGATGCACTGTTATCTCTTGGAATATCTGCAATCTGTTTCTCCTTATCAAGTTCACATTCTCTCCATCCTCAGTAGTCAAATCTTTCTTTGGCAGCGGGGACGAGCATCGGTTATCACCCGAGTCTAGCGTCGGCTGTTGGTCGAAGCACAAAGGCCGTCGTACTGCTGGATTTCTCGACGAAACGACGTCGCCCGAGTCTTTAGCTCCATCTTTAGCTCCGTCTTCAACCTGATTGCTGCTTGGAGGACTGTGGTTCTTCTGGTGGAGTATGTTGGAATTTAGATTTTCATCATTGAACTTCAACTCCTCATTGTCACTGCTGCTCCCCCAATCGTCGAAGCAGTTGACGACTCGAGCTCGTTCGCTTGAGGACGTTTCTTCTGTATCGTCTTCCTTCTCGTTGTCACCGTCGTCCTCTTCTTCCTCTTCTTCGACCATATCTGCCCAACTCTTCTTCCCACCAACTGCTGATGAATTGTGTTTGTGTTCTTTCGGTATCGTCGTCGAGTCGTATGGCATTGCGCGTTCTTCGTACTCGACGTCTTCATCACTCACTGCTCTTGAAAGTTCAGATCTTCCAAAGCTTGAACATGTCAATCCTTGAGTATTTTCAGTGCTTGTGTGAGGCTCAAATGAAAGTTTTCTACTAGAACTACTGCTGAGCAAACTTCTGAAGCATTCCGATGTCTTTCGCTCATGTCCTCCTCCGTTACTTCCCCACGAACAACTCCTTGGTTGTGTGAACGGAACCTCTAGCTCAACTGCATCAGAAGCTGCAGATCTATACTTCGACATGTAATTCGAGGTCGGTCCGCTTTGTTCAGATTCAGAAGAAGCATCTACAGCAAAGCCATTGTCAAAACTTTGATCCTCCTTCATTGAAGGAGGATCAAACAAAACTCTCCTACTACTCGAACTGGTTCTTTTTCGCTGCCTCGTTTCGTTCGGTTGACATCGATTATTGAATTCCCATAAGGAATTTTTCGCTTGAGTGAACGGAACTTCAACGTTTTGTTTCGCTCGAGTCGGAGATGAATACAATGAGCAGCAATTCACACCCTCGTCTACTAATCTCAATAAACCATCTTGGTCTCGGTTTCGGTTTCGGTTTCCCTTCATTTTGATGGGAATGCAGGAGCTACTTTTTCCTAGATTTTCACTGAAACAATCTTCACTCCATCCAAACGACTCGTTCTCATGTCGGTTCCAGTGATGATCGGACCGACTATTTTCATTTACGTACATCTCTTCGTCGTCACGAGTCCACCTCGTGGATGCAGTGAGCTGAGGAACACAAGTCCCAGCTCTAACAGTTGTACTATTACCTTCTTCCTGCTCTGATAAATTGAACAACTTTGATTCTTTTTCAGCTAACATATGAGATGCGCGTTCAAATGATTTGGCATACGACTCTTCCATGGCCGTGCCTCCAGAAGAAGCTCGTATCGACCGAAGCAGCGACTTCGCTTCTGGTAGCCGATTCATAAGGATCAGACAGATTGCAAGATTGCATTGTTTGTTATTATCAGTCTCGAGACACAAAGCTTTCCTATAACCACAAAACTTACATTCTTAAGAACATACGAACTAATGATGCCTTGGTTGCTAAAGAACATGACAAAGTCTAATACGAAACCGACTCACCGGTAATACTCTTCAGCGACGTCGACGTTGTCCTGCTGCAAGAAAGCCCAGGCCAAGTTTCCAAGAACTCTGAGTCGGAAAAGAATCCGTGGTAAGACCGATGTCGTATCGATTAAGAAAAACAAATTCAATAGCTACCTTGATTTCTCTTGTTCAACGGTAATTTGCACTTTCTTCCCTTGAGATCTCGCAGCCTTCGTCTTCTTCCCTCCGAAAACCGTGCCATCTTCGATCTGTTTCAGTTTGCATCGAAGCATATCGATCTCTTCTTCGATTCTTCCAGATCGCTGCAAGAAATGACAACTTCAAAGATCTGTTAGCATTGCTTTTTAAACAATGGTTTCAACAAATTTCATTCATCAAAACAACAAAAGAAGATCTTACTGACCTTGTATAACTCAATCAAGACATTGTCAATGGACTCCTGAGAATCATAAGAGCAGAGATGGCGAAACGATCGTATCGCTTCGATTGCTTCATCGGAGCGGTCGAGCTGCTTCATTACTACAGCCATGTCTTTTAAGGCACTGTCCACACGATCCCCAGCATTTATCGCAGCCCAAAACAAAGACACAGCCCTACTCGGATCTTTGTCTATCAACTACAGAAGAAAAAATGGCCAAAGATTTAAGTTTTCATCACTTCAAAATCACTGAAAATCAGTACTCAGAATACATTCTAATCACTAATCATTTAGAAACGTATTGGTTCTTAATCAGTTCAATCAATCGAATCACGACTCTCCATAATATGATATTGTCCACTTTGAGTGTAAGCCAAAAAAAACCCACTATCATTCCCTAAATTAGCCAATTTGGGACTCGCTCTCGATAATCCTCCCCTCGAACAAAGTATACTATATAGTCTCCCCTAAGGCCTATGGAGCCCTTGAACAGTCTCCCCTTAATCGAGGCTCGACTCCTTCTCTCTATAGAGCCTCCCCTGAGGCTTATGGAGTCCTCGAACAACCTCCCCTTAATCGAGGCTTGATTCCTTCTCTAGAGTCCTCAAACAAAGTACACCCTTTGTTTAACACTTGAGTTATTTTTTACTACTCCTTCGAGGCTCACAACTTCTTTGTTCAACATTTGAGGATTCTATTGACATGGCTAAACTAAGAGCATAGTTCTGATACCATGTTAGGAATCACGACTCTCCAAAATGGTACGAAAATTAGCCAACTTGGGACTCCCTCCCAACAATCCTCCACATGATCCACGTTCTTAAACTAACAACTAATTTACAATTAATTTCTTATTAGTTCTCTCTTGAAAACCCAACATTAATTGAGTACATCACCACAAAGAAGATACACAAGAACATCATGAAGTAAGAAAGAAAGGAATGGATCATAAAACAGAACCAACAATCTTCAATTCAAGAACCAGCACAGAATTCAGTAACCAATAAGAAAAAGAAGAACTCGAACCCTAAATTCAAAGCTTCACGAACCTGAACTTGTTTGGCCTTAACATAAGGAGAGTCCCCGGCAGGAATTTTGTGAATGACATGAAAAAGATCAGATTTGTTCGCGGAATTCGGAGACGATATTTTCCTATCTAAGAACGGCGCCGTTTTCGGTGACCGGAACGGCCTCGATCTCCACGACGGAGGAGGGGTCGAAAATCCTCGGCCGGGGAAGTTATTCTTGCCATTGTTCATCCACATGGGTGTAAAACCCCTCACAATCTCAAGCGAATTTTCCTGAGGAAAATTTCGCCTTCACTTAGCCAAGAAAAACAAATTTTATTTTGAGGGTTTTTGTGTTTTACTTCTTGGATTAGCGCTTCTTCTTTGGATCTTGCATGGGATTCTTCTGGTTCCAATATACACAGAGAGAAGTGATTTGAAACGGCGAGAAAGAAAAGCGATGATGGTTCTGAAGAGTCATAAAAAGTAGCCGTTTTATATGATTACTAGCCGTTGAGAATTTCGATTACCGCACACGTGCGTTTCCTACGTGTGGGGATTGAAGTGACGTGTTTATCAATAAAGGATTAATTCACGGCTAGTCACTACAGAATTTTTAAAATAAAATACTAATCTATTTTATTTAAATTAACGGTAAATATATTTTAAAATTTTTATTAAATTATCGGCACTTTTTTACAATATTTTGATACAAAATATAAAATTTATAGGCACTTTTATTAATTTAGTTTTATAAATATATATATATATATATATATATATATATATATATATATATATATATATATATATATATTTCTTTTTTAAGTTTTTTTTTTATATTTTATTTTGAATTTTTAACGGTAAGTTATACTTGTCTCTATATCTTGTCAATTTTATAAATTAAATATAATTTTTAATTTAGTCTTTTACATATATATATATTTCTTTTTAAAGTTTTTTTATATTTTATTTTGAAATTTTAACGGTAAGCTATATCTTGTCTATTTTATTAATTAAAATATAATTTCAAAATTTATGTGAATTTTAATTTATATCTAATTGTATAAAAAAAAATCATTATAAATAAATTTAGCCATTAAAATTTAAAATTTGTGTCTATTTGATCCAAACAACTACAAATAAAAATTTTACAAGTAGAAAAATTGAAGAACGAAGAGCTTCTACCACACTCGAAGAACTTCTACCACATTTCAATGTTCCCATCTTCCCGGTCTCGAGTTCGAACTACCTTATAAACACCCAAAAAAAGGATATCTACAATGGAAAAATTCAATGTGATGAGCTCAAGAACAGCTATACAGTCCAAAAGATATACATATTAGAGATTGATGACTGTTCTTGGTGCACTTTTTTCTGTGTATCTAAGTATATGATGTGTATACTTACCTGTTATTTGGAAAGATGATCAAAATTCAAAAAGCTTCAAGCGATAAAAACTCAGGAATCTATTCAAAGTTTCATTACAGTTGCAGAGTAGTTCTTCATTTGCTGCTGCTATTCCACTCCCATATAACCTGGTACTCATGAGCTGATTCTGCTGCATCGTTATGTCGAGTTTCGGATCTTCTTCTGAAGATAGCAATCTGAGAAGCATAACCAGGCTCCAGGTGACCTGATCCGCCAACGCCACTGAATTCTACAGAGTAGTTGTGTCGTGTGGCCAAATCTCTTGCCCAGTGATTGAACTGTTCTCGAGTCCACTCGAACTTGTGATCGTGATTGCGAAACTTGCAAGGTTGTAACTGGGTTTTGTCGTCTGGATCCCCCCCTTCTTGGCTTGAAAGATTCGAACCTTGGAGTATCACATTGTACTCGTAGTTCGGAGTTGAAACGACAAGAAGTTTGGGGCGGAATGAACTCAGCACCAAATTGCCGAACCGATATGCTTGATCTTCTTCCATATGCTCAATTACCTGCAGTATACCAATACTTTTAGCAATCCGAGTCCCACATTGGCTTATTTTAAAAAATACCATAGCGAGCGCCAACTTAGAGGAAAAGATCTTATCCTTTCTAAGTTTTAGAGCGAGCGAGCGAGCGCCAACTTAGCATATGAAAGTGAGATGATTGGAGAGTACCTCTAAGCAAGTGGCAATGTCAAAATCACACAATTGTGGATCAAAATCTGTAATGGATCCATAGTAAAGAACTGCAGATTTGATGGCAGTACGAGGTAGCTGACTATTTGGTTCTGTACTCAGTTTTGTATGAAGTATCTGCAAAGCAAATAAATAGCATACACTAAAACAACAAGGATAACAAAACTTGTAATAAAGCTGATACGAACAGATACTACACGTGATCTTAGCCAACAGGCCGCGAATGGTAGAAAACTTGTAATAAAGCTGATACGAACAGATACTATACGTGATCTTAGCCAAAAGGTCGGGAAAGGTAGAAAACTTGTAATAAAGCTGATACGAACAGATACTACACGTGATCGTAGCCAAAAGGTCGGGAAAAGTAGAAAACTTGTAATAAAGCTACACTATGTAGAAATCTTCTTGCACATTTCAACGCTCTCTCTATGTGAGATCTCACATCGGTTGGAGAGGAGAACGAAGCATCCTTTATAAAGGTGTGGAAGCCTCTCCCTAATAGACGCGTTTTAAAAACCTTGAGGAAAAATCCGAAAGGGAAAGCCTAAAGAGGACAATATCTGTTAGCGGTGGGCTTAGGCTGTTACAAATGGTATCAGAGCCAGTCACCGGGCGATGTGCCAGTGAGGAAGTTGAGCCCCGAAGGGGGTGGACACGAGGTGGTGTGCCAGCAAGGACGCTGGGCCCCGAAGGGGGTGGATTGGGAGATCCCACATCGATTAGAAGGGAACGAATGTCAGGAAGGACGCTGGGTCCCGAAGGGGGGTGAATTGTGAGATCCCACATCGGTTGGGGAGGAGAACGAACGAAACATTCTTTATAAGGGTGTGGAAACCTCTCCCTAGTAGACACATTTTAAAAACCTTGAGGAGAAACCCGAAAGGGGAAGCCCAAAGAGAACAATATCTGTTAGCAGTGGGCTTGGGCTGTCACACTCTAGACACACACACACATACACATGACGATATAAGATTCTCCAGAAAAGTAAAACAAAGTCAAGCGAAGAACAACACAACCATTAAAAATCCAGACCTTCGCCGCACGGCTAAGACTTTTTTGTGAGATATCGACACCAACAATTTTCTCTAAAGATGTCTGGTAATTTAGTAAAGAATCCAACAGACTCCCCGAGCCACATCCAAAGTCGACCTGAGATGAGATGAGATGAGATCAAAAGACAATTTTCATCTATAAAATAAATCAGAATGTGAGAAGTTTCTATATACCAATGTAGAAGCATGTGATTCTTTGATATATTTCACAGCAAATTCCACCCGTTGCTTTGATAGTGGAGGACTGAAAAAAGCCTGCTCCATCCTGTCTTCCAGAGGTTGGGTAACACGCAACAGAGTACAAGAGTAGTCCAAGCAGCATACTTCTGCAAGGTAATAAAAAAACAGAATATTTAAGCCTACCTCATATGATATATGTGCGACTGTAACCCTCTAAGCCCACCGCTAACAGATATTGTCCACTTTGGCTTGTTAAGTATCGTCGTCAGCCTCATGGTCTTAAAACGCGTCTGCTAGGGAGAGGTTTCCACACCCTCATAAGGAATGTTTCGTTCTCCTCTCCAATCGATGTGGTATCTCACAATCCCCCCCCTTTGGGGCCTAGCGTCATTGCTGGCACACCGCTCGGTGACTGTCTCTGATACCATTTGTAACAGACTAAGCCCACCGCTAACAGATATTGTCCGCTTTGGCCCGTTAGGTATCGTTGTCAGCCTCACGGTTTTAAAACGCGTCTGCTAGTGGAGGTATCCACACCCTCATAAGGAATGTTTCATTCTCCTCTCCAACCGATGTGGGATCTGACAGCGACATTAAATTCAAAACAGTAGTGCCATAAGATGTATCATAAACGTCTCGATTATAACAGTTTAAACTACAAAACAATCAGTCAAGACACAAAGATTTTCTTCTCAGTTCTTCAAGACAGTAAGCCTAAATGCCTTGTTGATTTATAATATTTTAATGCATAAAAAATTCTAAGGTCTTAAAATCATTAAACACTGACTTTGAAAACCAAGGAAAAGAGAACTAACTTGAATCTAACAAGTGAAGTATCCTTGCGGAGTCGAGAGTTGCAGCTAAAATAAACTCTCTAGGGGGCAATTCTGCAGAAAAACAAGCAGACTGACCAACAGACATCTGCTGAACAATTGCTTCAAGACATGGAATAACACATCCAAAGCCCATCTCGAACTCGAACTCATCATTGTTCTCAATAGTTTCCATAACTTCCACGCCATCGGCCTTGAGGGCTACATTATAACTGATGCATACTAATGATCCATTAGATGGACTAATACCTGAATCTGACCCTCGAATGTTCGGAAAACTGTCTCCACAGCCCACATAGTTACACGGCAATTTCACGCCATTTGATTTATGTGATATTTCGCCATCAACTTTACTGTTCAAACCAGAATGCACAGATCTGCCGGAAGCTAGTTCTTCGAAGAATCTTTCGGGATTAAATTGAATCGCAAGTGCGTCAGCATAAGAGGTCAAT
The DNA here is from genome assembly GCA_033971965.1 of Cucurbita ficifolia. Lineage (NCBI taxonomy): Eukaryota > Viridiplantae > Streptophyta > Magnoliopsida > Cucurbitales > Cucurbitaceae > Cucurbita > Cucurbita ficifolia. The sequence continues at coordinate 6,328,010 of CM066974.1, forward strand.
CTCTCCAAAGGAACATGTAAATCCTTGAAATATGCATCCAGCCACAAAAGAACTCTCAAAGAAACATTCTGGATTGAATCGAACTGCTTCTTGAATGTGTCTATCGGCGAGCATTCCAAAATCAGTTCCTGGCTTTTGGAATAAATTCTAACTTCACATCTGAAGGTATCTTCGGATTCTACACGTTCTCCTTCATTTCCAACAATTGTGCCTCTATTTGCATGGTCTTGCTCTACTGCCGCTGAATCTACTACCTGTAAGTTCTGTTTATCAGATGACTTGGAAGATGCTAATACACTTACAGCAGAAATGATAGGTTCAGATAATCTTTGCTGACGACAGAACGTACAAAGGACGTCCCTTGGGAAGGCGCCCCTCCAGTTTGCTTTTGTAGTGAATGTCGAAGGCAACTGTGCTGTAAGCATTGCTTCTCTGGACAACTTATAAATACCACTCGGCGTCTTATTAATAAGCATCCTGTAGATGAATATCTTGTTATACTATGTGCCAACAAGCATGTTTTTCTCAGCAACTGTAAAAAAACATTTATCCACAGTTTGAGGTGTCTGTGTTGAACATGTGTGTGCACGTGTGGGCGAGTGCAAGCGAGAGAAAAGCAATAAAAAAGAGACTTATTAGATGATTCGATCGAAAATAAAAAACAGAAACCAGAGGAGACCTGTAATATGATTGCAAGCCAATGTTCTCATGAAAAAGTTCTTCACTCTTCCATGTGTACCCAATGTTTGCTAAAATTGCATCCCCATATATATCTTGACCAGATAAATAAGTTGCTCTAACATTCAACGGTTCTCCAAAGTGAAGAGCTTCTTTGAAATCTAAAAGATCGGACGCTAGATCAGATAGAAACGTTTCAGACGCCGCAAAGTACAACCTTGTTTCGGAGGACACTCTACCAACAGGCCTAATGAAACGAAAAAAGAAAGATAATGAATTAGTTTTCATAGAGACATTTATATGAAGAAGAAACCAGGCACCTAATATCACCACCAACCTTGAGATGAAAACCTTGTCTGCATCGCACAAGCCAAGTTCCTTGGCAATAAGATCCAGGTAATACCGAGTTGGAGAGAGGTCGAGGATTATACTTTCTACAGGCTTGTCAAGCAAATGTGGAATGCGTACGACTTCAATCAAAGATCTTTCAGAGGAAAGAGAGGACTTGGTAACTGTTGACGTCATAACTTCAGAAGGGTACGGATTTTTCCTTTGAATTGAAAGCCGTCCTTTAGGAACATAAAGAGATTCAGATAATTTTGCAGCTGCCCTCAAGATACATGGGATAACCAAGTACGGATTTGACTCCACCCGAGGATCAATCCATTTAGACAAATTACACATCCTTGCATCGTAAGCGAAAATAACGGAGATAGGAACTAAACAATAAAGGTCTCCTTCTCTCAGCGTGGCATCTCTAAAGTGGCCACTGAGTGGGTGAAGAGCTGAAAGGAACTGTAACAATTGGAGAGTAGACAGACAAAGATCAACAGAAGAATATTTTGAAGAGATGAGGAATCACTTTAAATATCGTGTTTTTTCAAAATGAAACCGGCACAATATGCATATGCGTAAATTTAAACCAAGATGGAAGACAAACTAAGATCATAATTCACACCTATACACCTGGCTTGAAGGAAAATTAAGTGATCCATTTTTTGTGTGTAAAAAAATTCTTAATGACTAGCTACAGAAGAACCTCTCTAACCCGTACGTAATTGTGCAAATTACCAACCTTGTTGGAAAATAAATAGTTGATCCGAGCAACTAATTCGTCCCAGGATTCTTCGGCAGTTGGATCATTTGTTCTTGTATGGATGCCCAGCTGTAAGCAAAGGAATAAACAATACATCAAGAAACCTTGATGGAATGAAAGTGTACAATCTTCACATAAAATGTAACACTAAGTACAAAAGTTGATAGATAGACCTGTACAATGTTAATCACGTGTAGAACCCGATACAATGAACTGAAGTATTTATACCTGTTGCGAGTCAGTAAATCTAACAAGAAAAATTGACAACTACTTCCCATATTTAATATGGGAGTACACAAATATCCTTTGATACTCCCCAAGCTGAGTAATTGATATTATTCATTCGCAACTTGGATACTAACTCATGAATTACACAAATATTTTCTAACTTAAGGCTAATCCTTCTCAATAGATATCATTCATTCTCAACTTTGATACTAACTCATGAATTACACAAAATATTTCCTAACTTAAGGCTAATCCTTCTCAAGTTGAGTAATAGATATCATTCATTCTCAACTTGTATACTAGCTCATGAAATAACTCATGCACATCCCTCGGTTGAAGCCGTGAGAGCACATAACTCATGCATATTATCCCCTTGGAGCACTTTCACAAGTGTTGTTTGTCTCTCTCGTGCTCACTTCTCTTGAAGCACTTCCAAGGGAGTTGTTTGCCACTCTTGTGCTCACTTCTCTTAAAGTACTTCCACGAGCATTGCTTGCCACCCTCGTGCTCACTTCTGTTGGAGCACTTCCCCTGGGCGTTGCTCGCCTCTCTCGTGCTCACTCTTGTTGGAGCACTTCTACAGGCGTTGCTCGCCTCTCTCATGCTTACTCCTCTTGTAGTGTATGGTTCAGTTGGTAACTTTACTAGCAGAGGTGGACTCATAATTTGCAATAGTAGGTTTTTCGTAGCCTTTTTCATAGCGACTTTACGAGTGGCTATGCTCTGATACCATGTTGCAAGTCTAAATTAGACGGTTGTTTTTCTTATTTCAGAGAATTACATGTCCCTTCGATAGGGAAAGACCGACTAAATCTAAATCGATAGATAATCTAAATTTCCTAGATATTAGGTAATCTAAATAAACCCCTAAATAATAGATAACAAAATAAGATAAATTTAAATAAATCTCTAGTTATTAGGTAACAATAAATCTAAATAATAATTCCTAAATACTGGGTAACTAAATCTAAATAAATCCAACAAGATAAATTGTCAACTACGCTCCTTATTTGGAGTACACAAATATCCTTCAACACTCCCCCCTCAAGAAATCCTTCGACACTCCCCCTCAAGAAATCCTTCGACACTCCCCCTCAAGCTGAGTAATAGATATTATCCATTCTCATCTTGGATACTAACTCATGAATTACACAAACAATTCCTAACTTAAAGGCTAATCCTTCAAACCATACGTTCCTTTGTTTATTAGATAAAGCTTAAGTAAGAAGCCGAGTCATGCAAAACAGGATGCTCATCCTTCTTTCTATCAAAACATAGTGCTCATATGGAGAAAATTGGTTCAAACATGAAACTATTCAATTAATTTGGGGAAAGGAGGTGGCAAGAATTCATGTTAATAAGGTGCTCGCCTTGCTTAAAGGAAATGGCACTAGATGGCGCTAAATGATGCACCATGGCAAGCGCCAAGTTGAAGACACTTGCCATGGATACCTTCACGGTGCTTGAGGCCCTACACCTCTCACCGTAGGCAAGCACTTGGGCTCACCTCAACAACACTAATAAGAATATGGATATCTTGATGAGTTCACACGCAATGTATAATTCAATGAAAGCAAGAACACAAATGCCTACACATCAAGACAGAAATGATAGACCATTATCCACCACTGAAAATTGTGAAAACGTAAATAACCAGACCTTTTCAATGGCTATTTCTGCAGCAGATTGTTCAGCATCTCTCTTTCTTTTAAACGTCCCTGACACAACAGAAATGTCTGGAAGCTCCAAATTGCAGCGAAAACTACAAGCCCCCTTCTGAGCAATGGCCAATCCGGGGCACCCATTTGGAGGTGGCTCGTGTACTTCCTCTATTTTGTAACAAGCCTTGCTTCCATACTTTTGGTGAATAACAGCTTTCGGTGTAAGCGTTGGTTTCCTCGAGGCTCCTCCAGTTTCCATCAGTGACAAACTGCCCAACATTATATAAGAAAATTTATCATAAACGGTCAGGTGAAGTGACTATGTCCATTTCACAAGAAATTAAACAGGTTATCGTACTTCCTTCTTTCTTCTTCACCACAGATGAAATGCGAAACAAGAAACGATCATCGGTTAAAACGTGAAAACACTGCAAGAAAGATAGATTTACACAGGTTATTCATAACCTCCAATCAGAATTAATCGGAAACGACATTGGTTAATGGATTTGTAGCCAACATAATTTCTACTTTGTTGGTTCTAAAGCATCAACAAGTCTGGTCGAGTTGGATACCAACAAACAAATACAGTATTATAACCGTTCTAGCAAATCACCATGACAACCCAATTAAATATTATTACAATACACATATGCACTAAAATATCGAAGTAGTTGTAAATTGGGGAGAAAATCTCAGCCAAACTCAGTAGAAAGGAACAAAATTGAATCAAAGTGATAAGATTACAGTCAAATTCAGCCGTCTCCGAGCAAAGATTTGGATTCATTAGCACATAAACAGCAACAATTGTGCTGAAACCATTTAATCTGCAGTAGAAAAGGCTAATCAAGTACCTCGAGCAAGAGCCTCCTGGCGGCTTCTCTGACAGGCTGCTTGGCATCGCCCAACCGCTCAACGACGGCAGGGACAAGGGCATTGACATGCAGCAAGAGATGCTCGCCGGAGAGCACCCTGGTAAGCCCTAAAGTTCTTATCCTTGAGAAGATGGAGGCGGCAATCAACTGCAGCGAACTGCAATTTGTTATTACAGTAACACCAAGAAAGCAAACCACTGCAAGAAATTTAATGGGTTTTCGAACTTCTTTCTTTCCATTTCTCTGCAATTCATTCAGAAACAAAACAAGTTTCTACCCAAAATACAAAACAAGAAAACACCATTTCCACCATTTTCAAATGTCGTTTCTGAACTTTGATCATGAAAACTAGAAACAAGAATCAGCAATATGAACAGCAAAAGAAAATGCAATTAAATGGGTTTTCAAACAATCCCGAAAGAGCAAAAAGAGAAGGCGAATAACAACGTAATACTCCAAAACCCATTAGAAATCAGAAGCAAAACACCTAAAAAGAGAGCAGCAGAGAAGAAAAAGCTCACTGGGTCTGAGGGAAAGGAGCAATGGAAGAAGAACAAACAAAAGGCAGAGATACCCAGATGATCAAAAGCGAAAACAAAGAGAACAACGGGCTGCTCAGGCAGTACGTGTTTATGGATGGAAGAGGTCTGTTTGTGGAGGCGTGAAGCTTTGTGAGTAAGGAACGAATTGATTTAAAGTTAAAAGTATATTTGGAAGAATTCTCTGTCGTGTGTTGGTGTGTGTTTGCAGCTATGGGAATTACATGCCCTTTGACTTGACACAATTTTTATTTATTTATTTAAAAGTGCTTTTTTTTTTCTCTAAGTTATAAATATAATATATTAAATATTGCCGTGTTGATTAAATTAATAAATGATGATTATATTCGACCGCTATAAATAATAAACTGTACAAAAAAAAATATAAGTGACTAAACTTATTGGATACGTGTTCAAATAGCTGTTTTGGAAACGAGTGAAGCTACTTTTTCCTTGCATAAATGGCACAACGATTAAAACTACTGAATCTAAAAGAATGAATCGGTTTGAATTAACATTGAGTAAGAAAAACAACTAATGACATGTTAGATAATGTTTTTGTTTCTTAGTTTTATGTTTTTCAAATTTAGGTTTATTTTTTTCGTTCTTGCATCTTATTTCAATCTTCATGTCCGGGAAATTTTCTATTTATTTGAAGGATTAATTAGGGTATTAAGAAAAATAAAATAAAATAATAGATATGTTCGATAACTATTTGAATTCATATAGGAAAATAGAATTTCTCCGTCCTTGTTGAAATTGTAAGGGTGATACATCAATTATGTCTCGAAATGTATTATAGGGCTTAAGACTAACCGTCAATCTTTCGTATCTTATTTGCATGCTAAATCAATAGATATGATATTAATTTTTAACTCAATTATATTAAAATAACATAAATACATGTCTTATTTTTAATTTAGTTATTTTAAAATAAATGAAATTTATTTGTATTTAATCAAATTTAAATCATAAAAACTTCCTAAGTTTCCCTATGTTCTAACTCTAATTATTTAATGAAGTATATTTGACTTATGACACCTAACAAAATTTATGAAAATTTTACAAAAAAAGATTGAAAAACATAGTTGGTTTTATAATGATTGTTCCTTTTGTGTAAATATACATTTAAAATCCCAAAACTTTATGAAACAATTTGAAAAATATTTGCAACAAACATAATTCAAACTACTTTATAAAATGTTAAACTTTAAGAACAAAAATTAAAATTAAAATATTCACAAAGACATGGTAAAATGAATCACGTTTGAACTATTTTTCAAACTAAATAATAATAATAATAATAAAAAAAAAATAAAATAAAAAACTTGAAAAAACCTGTCAAACTAAATTAAACAATAGTCTTCTCTCATCCATTTATCAGAAATACTGCATTGTGTTTTATTATTATAGTTTATCCTTCCATTAGCCATTTTCAAATGCTTATCTTCCCACTTCGATTTCTCCTCTTTCTATGAAAAAAACTTCGACAAAGGCACTATAAACTTTGGGAAATCCAATTTTCCATTTCAATGGAAACTAACATTTAGAAGAATATTGCATTGAAACCCCAAAAGAACTACATAATTTATTCTTCCCTTTGATTGTCTGGTTCGTGTTACTTCTACAAGTACCATAGTTGATTTCGTCAATAGTGGATGATTGTACTCAATGCAGCTTTGAGCACAACTTGAATTTGACACAGATATCAGGTTATAACTCGTCGTCACCGGAGTAAAAATGACGAAACACACAAGAGAAGTCCTTGTTTTCATATCCATCCTCGCATAGCTTCTTGTATCTGATAAATGAAGAGCTTAAATGTAATAACATTCACATGGGACAAAGATTTGTATCGAGATTAGAGGAAAGCAAGATTAAAAAACAAAAGGGTTACTAAAGGAGGCGAAGGGTTTCAATATTTTCATTTATGATAGTTGGAAAGTTTAATTTTTATAAATAGAGGTAAGTTTCTTATGTAAGTTTCAAGTTTGAGTATTAAAAGTTCAGAGAGTAATAATTTTTATAGTTAAAGGGTGATTTAGGCAATTTGCACTAAAAAGGAGAGAACAAAATAAGTTTTTTTTTTCCCCTAAACTTACATCTCTTGCGCCTGGGAGGTCAGTGGATGTTCGAGGCCAATTTCACTAGCTGATGCTGCTGCAAGGTTTAGATCTTTAGCCTGCGTTGAACAAGAAATCAGAGTAAGGTTGAATACAACCACCCAAGCCTTTAAAAAATTTTCAGTATCTGATTGTAGTAAAAAAGTGGTCTTTGAAGAGTTTAAAAACACTTAAATACACCTAATGAAGCCCTTGACGATATGAGCTCTTTAAATAATATTTCATTGAAAAGCACTACTATTAAAATCTTCGAAATCATTCTAACTCGGTCAAATTCCACATAATTGTGGCAGATACCGGTGTTTCTGAGGTTTATAAAAGCACAAGCCCAAAACTGGCAAACCTCTCTTAAATTTAAGAGTACATAGACTTGTAATTTATCTTCTTTTTAGGAAAAAAAACCCTTGCTCCAAAAAAAAAAAAAAAAAAAAAAAGAATTTTCTCATCGATCCAAGCCATCATAGTTCCATATAAAAGAGCAGCTTAATTAGTGAAGACTGATGTTCAGCATAATTAATCAGAAAGGTCTCCTCCAACGGTGTGGGCCAGTTTATAGTCCCCTTGTTTAAGAAAACAGATTGGAAATTGTTTTCAACATAAAAATGAAGCATCCTTCGAGCCATAAACTCACTAAAAAGCACTGAAGCATACGTTTCCAGGGATATAATGACAGATACTTTTCCTTTGAAGAATAAATAGGTTTGAATGACTAACCATAAGCTTTGATGCAAATCCACCGTCATAATCTCTTGCGGAGGGCACCTTCTCCATCACCCCAGGAACTGGATTGTAACTTTCACTAATTGTATGGCAATTACCCAACATTAATTCGCAGTAAGAAACCGAGTTTTTATTGAGAAAAACGAAAAATGTATAAAGGCACAAAAAAGGGAGTCCAAACACTGACTAAAAGAACGGACTTCAATCCATGAGGATTAAACCAGCCTCATATTACTCAGCATTAATCAACTTTCATGAATAGAGAAGGCTTACCATGAGAAAAGAAATAACAATTTGATCTTTTTATTCCTCCAAAACGCTATTAAGCCAGGAACTTTAAATTTAAGAGATATTTCAGTTCGTAAATTTCACAGAAAAACTTCAATCATCCAATGCCTAGACTGATGATTAAAAAAACTATATGAATAAAAAACACAACATTAATTGTATATTCCGGGCATGTCAGCAAACTTGCTGCAACTGGGCCATCATGAAACAAATAAGAATTTTTTAAGTTAAATCTGCGGGGATGGAAATATTACTATGATCTCATTAGAGTAACATACATACCTACTCCAACAGCGAGCACTTGATGAATTTAATACTTTTGTAAGAGTTTTTGCAGAAATTCCAAGAGATTGGCCTAGAGCCAAAGCTTCTGAAACACCAAGCATACTCACAGCCATTGCTAGGTTGTTGCAAATCTTTGCTGCCTATGATAGAACAATACTACAAGTATCAGAGTCGGGCAACAGATCCTCTGAGAATGACATTATACCACATGTTACAAAAGTTGAAATCTTACTTGATGGAGAATTAGGTAAATAGTTTGTAAATGATGGAGATAATTAAGGATAAAGAAAGCCGCTGCAAGTTATACCATTTTAGTTGGTGGTTTGAAGTTTCATAGCTAACAAACTTCGACTTTTAAAAGATAAATGAGCATTACAACAAAAGAGAACGTCCTTAAAGCTGATCAGGTCTCCCTCAAATAGAGAGAACGTGACATCTACTGGTGGAACTTTGACAAACAATGGCCATTTTGTTGACTTTTCGAAACTATATGTGTATAAATATACATTTTTATACCATGGGAGAGTCATTTTTGTTATCACGTTAAACCAGAAGGATTTGTTTTGCATTTAAGGCAACAAACGTTTGCAAAGCAAACAAGCCACTTATGACGTTTTATTCAAATAATCAAGTAATCATGAATCATGATGTGAGACCAAGTGCTCGAAACTAGTTTTCTCACTTATTAAGCAACTGCAAAATACCTATATTTAGTATGTCACCAAGACCAAACGCTGTAACTACAATCATTTATAGAACTCACACCGCTTAAATCACCAGAGATCACAAACTTATAACAAAAGAAGAAATGAAACTTACCGAACCATTTCCAGCTCCACCACAATAAACTGAACTTTTGCCCATTGAATGGAACAAAGCTTTTGCAGCATTGTAAGATTCCTCAGGACCACCAACCTGAGGAGGATATGTTATCTTGTAGTCAGAAATTGGCGTAGGTTGAAAAAAGAATATGAAGTTGATAAAGAAAAATAACGAAGACGAGACAAACCTAGAGACTAGAATCCTATTAGAAATAAGATCCAAATTGTAAAAGCCACAAACATTTTATGGCCATTGAAACAATTGTTCTCTTTTAAGCAGTTGCTTCCATTTCTGTTATTGAAAAAATAAAGCTACTTATTGTAATAGCACTTAGAATTTCCCTCCTGCTTCATAAAAGGCTATTAAACCAGTCTCAAGTTTTGGTGTGATGTCCCACCCCCCTGGTACAGAACTGCTATGTCATATAATTGTAATGGAAGTTGGTTTCTTAAAATAGAAGTAAGAAGAAGGCTAGCAGCACAACAATAAATGCACACATCCACGAACAGAGGGGTAGACTAGTATTCGACCAATCTACTGGATAAAAATTTGCATAACAACTCTTCAGTTAGTTATAATAAAATAAGAGGTGGCATTACTTTCATATTGAGAATCCCGAAAGTATAAAGATCACTTGTACCCAAACTAGTTACTGTTTAGGTCAACAAAAAACTTCCTGTTAACTAACCAAATTTTCTATATAAATGAAAAAATTGACCACACGATCCGCTCTTCGATGGCTGACACAAGAAGCCTCCTATTTAGAGGGGCAATAAACCAAAAACCTCCCACAGCTTCTCCCTGCGATGAACCATTATTCATGTTCATTACTCTACTTTATCAGTCATGATATGACACCCAAATCAGATTATTTCAATGACAATACAAGAAAAAAGGGTTCATTACTAAGAAAAGAGTGGACCCATATTAAAACTAGAGTAGCAAAAGACTGTAAATTCAAAACCATTGAGTTAGCCAAGGCATCATGTTATCAATTTTTTCTTTGCCAATTGCATTGCCTGTCATAAAAGATTACCACGTTCTACATCATGCAAGTTTTAGCAGGTCCAGGGGATTTGTCTAATGTCTCTATGTTCATTCCTTTCACGCTTCAAGAACTTGTAAATGAAACTAGATAAGCATGACAATATTCCATACTATTTCCGTAAGCAGCATCTGCTTCTTTTGAATCAAAGTGGCAAAAAATTCCATCGAAATACAACACATACAAAGTTACAGAGGCTTAAAATGAAATCATACCATAAACGTAAGTGTCCCAGCATCAGCAGCTAGAACCCCTCCAGATACAGGGGCGTCCAACATGACAGGGTTTTCCCAAGAATCTGCAAATAAAATCAGTCACGAGATACAATGAATACACATAAATTGCGGACTGAAAGATTGGGTTTTTGTTTAATGATGGCTGGCTCGTTGAATTATTAGAAAATAGAAGCACAAATGATTATAATAAAGAACATAATATTATGGACTAGGAAAACAGAACATTATGAATTAAAAGAAAACAAATCAGATAGAAAATCAGTCATGGTGTCAGTGATTGTCATAAATATGCAACCTCTCTCCATTTATTTCCTCACCTTGCCTACTCAACTTGAAGCCAACTCCTAATCTAAAAGTAAAAATAAGAACTCTCGATTATTGTTGTTAGGAATTAGGCCCTCAATTCTTTGATTCAAAACCAGGTACCTCTCTTTTCCTTTAAAATACGGCTGGATACAATTGCTGAAAGCTCTCTTGATGTTCGTGGATCAATGGTGGAGGAGTCTATTAATAACCACGGCCTTAGATGATAGCCACCATGAAGCAAACCATGTGAACCATTATACACTTCAAGCACCTACATGCGCAAATTAGAATATTTATTGTTTTATAAAGTAGCTGACTATATAGACCACCATGGCACCAAGCGAATAAAAAGAATACTAAGGATGATATCTATCATTGAACTGATAATAACAGACGGCGGAGGAATTTCTAACCCATTCTCACTTTAGTATTCTACAAACATTATAAGAGCATATGAAAGAGTGAAAGTATATCATAATATCTTACGACCATTGAGAAGCAGAAAATAGATGGCTAAGACCATATTTGAGAACTATTTGATTTTTTTGTTTTTGTTTTTTGAAAACTATGTTCAATATCTCATACGTCTTTTCCTTGAGTTTTATTTTTCAAAAGGAAACATTTGAATTTTTAGTCAAATTTCAAGTTTTAAAAACTCTGTTTTTTAGTTTTCAAAACTTGGCTTAGTTTTGAAATCATTTATACAATGTAAAGAATAAAACAAAGAAACCTCACTTATGTTTATAAGCTTAATTTCAAAAATAAAAAAATTAAATGACTATTAAACAGGGTCTAAATATTTCTACTATTGATCATCAATTATTTGAAATAACTCTATATTTGTTTGTGTTTCTTTTTTTACAAATCTCGTTCTTCTTAGAAGTGATGTAAAAATTAAAATAATAAAAACAAAATAAAAATATTTATTAACAAAAACAGATGTGCAAAAAATAAAGGAAACCCAGTTCTCCAACCCAAGCAGATGTAAAAGTTGACTGGGCTTCGTGAATAATCAAACGCAACACTTTCTTCAATTTTTCAGTAAGTGCCTCAGAAATAATTTTGTAGAGAGAAGATAATAAGCTAATCGGTCTGTAACCACCCACTTTAAGAGTCTTAGTATTCTTGAAAATCAAGCAAATATCGGTCTGTAATCGCCCACCTCTACTAAATCTTTCTTCAAGATGTTCCAAAAGATTTTATAAAACTCGTCCCGAGATTACAAATAGCTTTGTGGATTTCTTCCTCTTCAAACGGTCTTTCAAGGCAACAAGCCCATTGGTTACCTAATTTTTCCCAAGATGACACTCTCAACAAAAAAAACGTTGCCCTTCAGGCGCATCATACAACTTGGAAATTTTTTTGGCACTTCAACTTCAATGTTCGAATCCTTGGATAGTAAGGAACCATCATCTTTTTCAATTAGGGACACCTAAACTCTTACTCAATCTAGTAGAAGCCATCTATAAAAAAAAAAACTTGAATTTTCATCGCCCTCTAAAAGCCAAGTAGCTTTGTATTTTTTTAGCCCCAAGCCTATATGCTCTTTCAAAGTCAAATCTAGAAAGTCAGCCTTTAAACTATTTCTTTGGCATTCAAAGTCGAATTCATTAAGCCTCTATCTTTCAAGCTATCTAACTCGCCTATTTTGTCTTGGATATGACGTTTGGAATCTTACACTCTGCCAAACTCCTCCTTATTACACTTTTTAGGAAGCCCTTTAACCTTTATCCTCTCTATAAACATACAGCCCGACCAACCTTGGAAGAGCATATAATTCCACCACAACTCAACTTTTGCTAAGAACTGCAAATGATCTAACCAAACATTTTCAAACCTAAAAGGGGAGGGCCCACTTGTTGTTACCCGAATCTAGCCAACTCCACCACTCTGAAGTGATCAACCCAACCCTAGGAGACTAGAAATCTGTCTAATAAGCATGGCTAAAAGAGCACCTCTGATAGTAGGTTAAGTGAAGTTACCATTTTCCATGGGAATATCTACAAGAATCAAATCCTTAATAAGAGTATTAAACTGTCACATGCTTCAGGTAATGCAGCACCCTCTCAAATTTTCAGAATCCATCTGACAACATTAAAATTCTCTCCTATACGCCAATGATTCATACTCAGGTCATAAAGATCACAAATCCCTTACCAAAACTTATCTCTACCCTTCGGTGTAGGACCATATAAGCCAGATATCTAACCGCTAAAACCATCAAAGCAAGCAATCTGAATGAAGATAAAGAAATCACCCTAAATTAAATCCAACTCCGTAATATTTTTTGAAATTGTCCTTCAGTGCCAATTGGACGATTAGATCCCAAGGTCTCAGAGTACCAAATTTTGATCACCAGGCAATTGATGCCATCATGAACTCTCCAAATATCCACTAGATTTGTCGAAGACCCATTTCCTTGCTTGTAAAAATGTTAGCCGCCTCTAGCAAGAAGCCTTTGTGGGCTCCGACTTCTTTTACAATCAGCCAGTTACCATCTTCAAAAATACAAACCTAAGCCAAGAAAGAAGTCCCCCTATCTAATAATTTAATTTCAGAAGGAAGAAAGTCACATTAGTTACCTTAAACCTTTCCTGCAACCTCCAAGCAAACAATGATCCAAGAAATCAAATCAGAATAATCCAAAAAACCTCCAAAGGCATCTCCACAGCTTTAAATGTTTCCAGGCTCCAGAAGTGCAGGGGGATGTTTCTCAATTTAACCCAACTCCCTTAAGAAATGGCAACACTGGTTCGACCATGAATGAGGGGGTTCCAAGCTCTAACTTAATTGTCATAGGCCCAAAGGTGACCCACCCTTTATTGGTAACAAGAATACAAGCACACTCCACCAAAGGACATTTAAGGAGAGCTTTGTCAGGTTGAAAGGGATTTCAAGAACCTTACCCCAGCCATCGTGAAAGTCTCTTCGTGTAATCACTATGGTTTCTTCCCATTCAAGATGCCTCACATCTTCTCTGCTTGCTTCTTTTGTCGAGAAACCATGAGCCTCCCATACCTTCAAACTTTCATTTTTCCCATGTTTTTTTTAACCATTTTTCAAAGCCTCTGCAAACGACACATTCTGAGAGATATATGGAGCCTTTTTCCTACCGATAGAGAAATCTTGTGGTCTGTCTTCTTTTAAAAAAAAAAAAAAGTCACACAAAAGCGTTTTGAAAACTGCCAACCTTTGAAGTCTTTGTTATAAAGGATGACAATGTTTCTCTTGCCCCCTGAACTCTAGACTTTGGTTAACTCTACGAAGCTGGCTCTTCTGTTTGTCGTCCTTTGAAGCCAAATGAGGCTTCCGTTGTACTCCAATTTTCTAAAAAACTTATGTGAGAGATGAGCACAGAGCAAGTCTTCCAGCGCGTCAACAATTGAGAGAACAACGATTTCTTTGATTGTAACTTCAAAGGAGCGTCTAATGTGTCATTCCATAATCTTGATGTACCTACCCTTTTTTTCTTGGACAAAAGAAATTGAGAAAATTTTATTTTCGAACTTCACCGTCTTCTTTTCCATTTTTATCGATCCCTTGTCTATGAGAAAGTTGCATTACAAATATGATTTCCCATCAATGGTAGATTAGAGTGGTGAGAGACAACGAAGGACAAGATTTCACTTAGAGAGAGAGAGTACTTCATCTCCAACATCCACATGATGAATCATCTATCAATATAATATAATTCTTTCCTCCCCTCTCATGGTAATTGCATATGTATATTATACATCTCATAATAATCATCCTGTACATACCTAGAAGTGCTTAAATAAACCTATCATAGAACATTATGTTCGGACTTGAATGAAGGAGAATATAGCATACGGTCAAAGCATAAAACATGCAAGTCACAACTCACAACCTAATAAAATAAATAAATAGATACTGCAGGTAACATGATTAGACCCCTTCAGGAGGAAAGGAAGAAAACATAGGTCACAACTCACATGAGAAGGAGAGGGTAGCATTGTAATGACAACGTCAGAAGCTTCAGCAACTTCAAAAGGTGTTTCTTTGGTGGCAACTCCCATATCTGAGTACTTCTCCATGGTATTGCGGTTTCTAATAGAAAAGAATATTATGCCACAGTCAATGCGAGTAAAACCACTGTCAATTTTTTAATAAAAAAGCAGCAAAATGTTTTCCAGAGAAAAATATATCAGATGCAATTCACCAAACTCATGCTTGTTTCCTACTATATTCACTACCGTCCAATCATGAGAACTTGTTTTTGGAGCTTTCGCATAGAAATTAAAAGGTCAAGTGTTTTAAAAGACATACAAGCATAAAATTTGTTTGCATTCATCTTTTGGCTAGCTTTAAGGTTCAAGTCGAGCCACATACAATTAGATTCTGTTCTATTTCAGTTTCAAAAAACAGTCGAGCAAATCATAAAGATGCAATTTAGACTTTAAAATCATTTGAAACAATTGTTTCAATTTCAATACATTTCCCAATTGTCCATTACAACTACTCCGAATGATTCAAGTCATCAATCCATTAAAAAAAAATTCTGAAATAAAAGGACAGTTTATCAAAATCATTACAATGGCCTTTAGTAGCATCAGAAGATTTAAGTACATTACATGTCATGTACAACCATTTTGTATCCAGCCTTTATTAGATTATTTGCCATTCTGGATCCCATATTTCCCAGTCCAATGAATCCAACACTCTGCAAAACATTGTTAGTGACACTTTTTTATAGTCTGAAAACATGTCAGAACGGAACGTAAAAGAAGATCAAATCCACATTTCCTAACTATTGAATTGAGGAGCCAGAAACAAAGAATTAATTAGCAGTGAGTCACATTTTATCGGGTCAAAAAGTATATGATCTTGAGCGATAAGAAGTTGAGAGTGAGACTATGCTTAAATCACAGGAACTAAAGATTGAATTTGACTTAAATTTAGATACTTAAATTTAATCCAATTATAGATATAAAAAACTTCAGGTTTAAGTTTTCAATTAATCTGATAATTGGAAGAAAAAAAACAGTAGAATTTGATAATCACGTTGTCGAGAACAAAGCATTCACTTAAACTTTGAAATGTTTCCAACAGTATAAACCGCAGATTTGCTAGTTCGTTGAATTCCATAAAAGACCGATCAGCATTTGGCTCTACGGGCAAGAAATTACATTTCAGAAAGAGAAGGAGAAATAAAAATAAATAAATAAATAAAAATTAAAGCTACCGCAACAATTTTCTCAATACCACAAACAAACGATTCCGAAGATGAAAAGAACTTGCCTGGAACGAAGCCGAAGAATCAGCAGAGAAGAATCTACGTATAGAAGATGTCTCCCTCTCAACCGCAAAAGGTTTAAAATGAGATTTCCTCAGGTACTGCATGAAAGAAGCTCCGACTCTAGAAACCGCCATTAATGGCTCCTTCACGTCAGTTCAGAGACGACGGAAAGAAGAAGAAGAAATGATCACTGAAAAAATCACTTCAATCGTACACATCAAAGCCTATAAAAGAATCTTTTCGATCAATAATTAAGAACTGATCCGTCTTCGTATTGGCTTTCCCTTCCTTCGAATTTACGACAGTGGCCTCGGCTTCTTCTCTGGATAGTGTTGATCCGACACGTCGTCGGGCGCCAAAGTGATGTATACAAAATAACTTAATTTTTAAGATAAGTTTTAATTATGATGTGCTTAATATTTCTAAACTTCCAATTCTACCCTTCATTCGAACTTTTAGGGTTAACAAAAAAAAAAAAAAAAAAACTCAAGACAACTAAACCCACTTACTACGAATTGCTCGATAAATTTCTTACCGTTGAGGATGAAATTTGTGAGATTCCACATCAGTTGAAGAGGGGAACGAAATATTCCTTGAGGGTATGGGAACCACTCCCTAGTAGACGCGTTTTAAAATCATGAGCCTGATTGCAATACGTAATGGGTCAAAGCGAACAATATCCGCTAGCGGTGGAGTTTGGGCTGTTACAAATGGAATCATAGCCAACCAACATCGGACGGTGTGCCAGCGAGGACGTTGGGTCCCCAAGGGGGTGAATTGTGAGATCCCACATCGGTTGGAGAGGAGAACAAAACATTTCTTATAACGGTGTATAAGTCTCTCCCTAGCAGACACGTTTTAAAGTCGTAAGACTGATGGCGATATGTAATAGGCTAAAGCAAAGACATTAAGCGGTGTGCTAGCAAGGGCATTGGGCTCAAAGGGGATGAACTGTGAGATCCAACATCGATTCGAGAAGGAAACGAAACATTCCTCATAAGGGTGTGGAAACATGTCCATGGCAGACGCATAGGATCGTGCAAAATCTCAAACCCCTAAATCCGCTAGTGGACAGCATTTTGAAACAAGTATTTTGAAATAGTTCTAAAGATTAATGGTTAAGTTGAAACTACATAATGAAAGGTCATAGTATGGTCCATTCAGCTCTTCACATGAGTTGAAGTAGAATGATCCAAAACCAGGAAAAAACAGAACAAAACAAGCAAAACAAGACAAGACAAACAAAAACAAAACATAAATGCCTTGGTCTGTATTCACAAGGTCAAAGAAAACCCATAATGTAAGGGACAAAAGGTGGGAATTCCTCGTATCCATCAAATCCTGTTCTTTTTCTACAACAACTTTCAGGTCAATGAAATAGAACTAATCTAATTCAGAAATGAGAAGCTAATGAGACATTAAATTCCCATAAATATCAAAACCAAAGAAGCTCCACCCTCTATCTATATGGACGAAAGTTCTTCATATATAGTCTTGATACCTGGTCGTTCCGATACCGTTCGAATACATCGTAAACCTATACCCAGCACTTCCTTCATACCCTTCTCTGTGCCTGCTGCATTGCTCATTTCCGGTAACAATAAGGTATCGAAACAGTCTGAGCCCCGCCCTTCGGCGACTCGTAAACGCACCCAATCTGTTAGATCAACTCCTCCCTCTTCACCAGAGATCACATCACCAGCACATCTTCCAGTTAGAAGTTCCAAAAGAATCACTCCAAATGCATACACATCAGACTTGAACGAGGGTTGTGGCTTCTTCGAAGCTGCCAACTCTGGTGCACGGTAACCTAAGACCCCAGCGTCGAGAATTTGTTCGATGGTGCCAGCATGAGTCATGAGGCGATGAAGGCAATAATCAGCAACGCGAGCATTCAGATCTGCTCCATCTAGTAGTACATTTGTAGCTTTAAGATTCCCGTGTGGAACAGCTCGATCGAAATGGAGATAGTTTAGGCCACGTGCTATATCGACAGCGATCTTGAGCCTTTGAGCCCATGTCAATGGACCTTTTCTTCCCGGACGATCTGAAATGAAGTTACATTAACAGAAAACCATTCAAAATAGAAGCAAGTAAAATATGTAGTTACAGCGGAACGGAAAAACGAATTAAATCGAGAATTACCATATAGAAAGACTGCAAGATTTCCAGGCGAGATATAGTCCGAAAGAATGAGCTTCTCATGCTGTGTAGGTCCCCAATAATACCCTCTCAATCCAACGACGTTCGGATGCCTGATATTTGCAAACTTTTTCGCCTCCTTAGCGAATTCCTTTCTCTGCTTCGCTACACCTTCTCTCAACCACTTAACTGTCAAGAACATCCCACTCTCTAATGTTGCTCTGTAAGAAGTGCCATGGCTGCTCCTCCCCAACACTTCAGCAGGAGCTCTTGATAGTTCTTCTGGTGTCAATGAGATTGAGTCGTCGAGAAAATGAATTTCACCAGCCAACCGATCAGGTGATCTCACATCGAGTCTTGCAAGGTTTTCGGCAGTAAACGAGTCACCTGATTCAGGTGACCAAGAGAAATGACTGTTTTTAGCTGGGGAGAAACCAGTGCCTGCGGCTTGTTTCTCGTCCGGGCTGATCATCTCAGATGACAACCCTTTCCTTGAAGTAACAAGATCCTCAGCTGAAACAACTAGATTGCTACCAACTCCAGTTCCTCCAATGCTCGAAGAACTTAGAGAACTTCGTCTATGAACGTCCTTTGTCGTTGTAGCAAGCTCCGGTGGATTTTTCCTTCGTATGCAGATGTAATGAAAGAAGATAGCAAGGAGGATGATGATAACCAAAGCAATCACACATGAGACAATTATTATTATTTTTACAATTGTGTTCATTTTCTTTCTCCTCGATTTATCGTCTGGATTATTGTTCGATCCAGGACTGTTTGGAAGAATCAGTCTTGAATTTCCAGGATAGAACGCAGAACGTGGAAACTTTCTGAGATTTTCGGGGACGGTTCCTGAAAGATCATTAGATGAAGCATTGAAGTTCTGAATAGCACCCGACAAGTTTCGGGGAAGGGGACCTGTGAAATGATTCTGTGATATATCTAACGAGATCAACAAGCTCAGATCAGACATAGACGTAGGCAACGATCCAGAAAAATTGTTTCCAGCAATATTCAGCATTGTAAGGCCAGTTAAAGATGTAAATTGATCAGGAAAATAGCCACTGAGTTGATTATCAGAAAGATCGAGAATTTCAAGGTTCGCTCGACCCGGGGAAGGAAGCAAGAACTTGTCAGCACCACTGAGTAAATTATTTTCCAGATAGAGCTCTTCCAAAGTGGACATTGTGAACAAATCAGCCAACAAAGGTCCATCAAACTGGTTATAGCTCAGATCAAGGACTCGAAGCTTCGGGTACTTGGTAATAGCACTCGGGAGCGAACTACTCAGAGTATTATGGGACAAGTTTAGGAAATTTAACCGCAAGAACTGAGGAGTTACCTCGGGGATTGGCCCTGTCAAATGATTCTGACTGAGATCAAGGAATTCAATGTTCCCCCACTTTATTATCCTCGTTAAATTTCCCTCGAATTTGTTATTTGAGAGATCAAGCACGACACAACTTCCAGTCAGCAACGGAAGATCACCAGTAAGCTGATTGGACGATAGATTGAGGACGCGTAAGGTTGTTGACGTGATCATACTTACCGACCCTGAACGATAAACCAAAGAAGAACAACAAAAGGCTACGTTAAAGAACATAAGAAGCTAGTTATAATGTTAACTAATGTAGCTAGAATCAAGTTAGTACCTGACAGATTATTGGCACTCAAATCCAGTTCGGTAATAACCGAAGCGTCGCCTTTTAATAGGTTATTAGGAATATCTCCCGAAAATCTATTGTTACTCAGCTTCAAGATTTGGAGTTCATACACAAAACTAAAACCAGGCAGCTCTCCAGAGAGCTGATTGTAACTTAAATCCAATGTTTTCAAGTTTTCGAACAGCGATAACTCGCCTCCATTGACCAATGATCCAGTAAGCTGGTTACAACTAAGATTTAAATACTTGATGGTATCAGAAAGTCGAGGCAAAAACTTCCCGTGCTCCGTGTCCGAGCTCGTTATCATATTGCTACTGAAGTCAACATGAGTGGCACCAGAAAGCATGAAAAATTCAACATCTAGTGTGCCAACAAGCATATTACCATGCAAATCAAGCACCTTAAGATCTGAAATATGCTCAAATCCCTTGGGAGTACTCTTAGTAAAACCATTGAGAGACAGATCTAGATATACCAAGTTTGTCAGCTTAGTCAATGCGGTAGGCAACGGGCCAGAAAACGAGTTACGACTCAAATCCAACGATCGGATTGATTGAAGACTAGCAATCGGATCGATATTACCCGAGAAGTTGTTGCCAGCCAATGATAAGTTTTGCAAGCTTGTTAACTTACCAATCTCCTGTGGTAAAGATGAATCAAAAAGGTTATTCGAGATATCAAGAAACTCTAAGCTTTGAAACTCGGCTATATTGTCCGGGAACTTCCCCGTTATCGAGTTATTCGACAAGGAAAGCTTCGCAAGCTTTGTGAGATTCGAAAACACACTCAAATCTACATCAGCTGAAAGGCCTAAATTATCCAACACCACTCCAGCAACACTTCCACTGTTGCAAACAATGCCATTCCAAGAAGAAGGACAGCCATCAAAATCAATAGACTCCTCATTCCACGAGCTAACTACAAAGCCTGTTGGGTCATGCTTGATACCCTTCTTGAACTCGAGCAGAGCCAAGATATCTTGTGAAGGGAGCTGAGCCATAGCAGAAACAACCAAAAGGGACAACACCAAAACCCACATGGCCCTCATTTCACAGCTTCTCAGCTCAGTAAGCTAAAGAACCAACAGATTGGTAGCAAAGGGCAAATCCAAGACAGCTCCTAAGCTTTAGATTCTTACAGAAAACAAGCTCAAACCCAGAATTTTACCAATGAAGCAAATAACATAGAACAGCCATACCCAATACCTAAACAAGCAAAATAAACAACACACGCCGTGTAGCTTCAGATATTAGAGCACAGAAAACGCTGCATTTTCCTCACAAAAACGAAAACCCCCTTTTACAGATCAATGCAGCCACACCCTTTACCAATACCCACAACAAAAAGACAAAAACATGGGACATCAGAGAAACAAAAGAGTATTATAAAGCTACTCCATACCTTTTCTCACAACCCTGAAACACAGAACATTGAGCATAGAAAACCCAGGAAGAAGAAGGAAATGGGTGTCCAAATAAAGAACAGGACAGCATTAAAGAAGATGGGGGCAAAATATTCAGGCACCCAAAAACCCTAAAAGAAGTGACATTGAGCTGAGTGTAGAGAGAACTTGAGTTGTTTGTTTAATGGAGGGCGTAGGCGACTGCTCAAAACAAAGAAAAAATGACTTTATCCGTTCATTCACACGCCCTGTTTACTCAAGCGAGTGCATGTGAGTGACCCAAACAAGAACCCCACCGCGCTTCAGCATTCAACCGATTGAGGAAAAACAGAAAAAAGAATTCATGGGGAAAATCAAAATAAATAAATAAATAAATAAAACCCTTCAATTTAGATTCCTTCTTTTGAGGTGGTGCAGTGGCAGCTCAGCAGACAGCAAACATTAGAGTACGCGGGAAAGTGCTGTATTTTTTCGTGCGTAAATGGAGTATTTAACCGCCAACGATGAGAATGGAGGGTATCCAATTTTTAGGGAAAATATAATTTAACTTATTTATGATGGGTAATTGTTTGTAATTTAAATTAAAAAAATAAAAAAATAATTAAATTATTATGGATCGTGTGACAACCGTCATGAAACTACAAATCCAGCTCTCGAAAGTAGAACCTATATGACACCAAATAGACTTTTATGTTTTTTTTTTTTGTCAATCATCTCATGAAGGATGAAAGTAATACTAATGGTACCGAGGAAGGGAATAGATTTTGGATGGCAATTTTGAAAATCTTATGTATGTTGCACAAGATGTACATGAATGTCGGGTCATAAAATGTTGAAATCTAAGAAGCACTTAAAAGATAAGTAGGTAACATTGTTATGTCGAAACCCTCCGTCGGAGCTGTCTCGCTCGATTTTCGATTTTCGCAATCTAACAAGCTTTGGCTCTTGAGCGGGAACTGGATCCAAATTTCTTTAGAAAAGTAGAGTGGAGAGGAAAGAAAAAAAAAATCTCGATCGATAGGGAGAGTCACGAGAGATGCAACGGAATTAAGTGTCATAAGGATGCATGGGATGTCGAAGCCGTCAAGTACTGAAGATGGATTACAAATCATAATTTGACTCCGAGTTTGAATATTAATATTATACGAAATTATGAAACTATAATGATTGAGATGCAATTAATGGAGCTTATATAGTAATATATTTAATGCATGAAAATAACACTTATACAAAAAAAAATGTCTTTTAATGACAAAATTTATTTATTATCTGAATTTGATTATATATACATTTTAACATTATTTTCTTCCAAATTAAATATACATTTTCACGAATGATTGTCGGCATTTTTTGTAATAAGAAGTGCCATGTAGGATCGTGGGACCCACAGGTTCCTTTTGACCAGGTTTCTTTGCTGACTCATTCCCATTGGTCCAGACAAGAGAGAGATGAAGTAGGTGCAAAGTATAATTGTAGACTGGACATGGGGACCCATCTTCAACCAGTTATAATGAGACACGTAGACTAATGTGTCTTTACTGTCCATTTACATCATGGGGCTGTGTTATGTGTAAGCATGGGGGGAAATAAAGTGGTCCCCACTAAAAAAAAGCGTAATTTAAAAATTATTATAAAAATATAATAATTTAAAAGATATATTATTATCTACCTATTTCAACATAGAAATATTAAAAAGTCTTTATTTATGAAATTTTAAATAATAAAATTTAATAATTTTCTTTATTTGGTTTTAATAATTATATATCATATTTTAAATTTAACCATATTTATGGCTCTATAAAAGAAATCATTTACCTTATTTTTGTCTATAATATGATTCTAATTTTGAATCTTTTTTAATTTGCATGGTTTTATTATTATTTTAGAAACAAATTATTTTTTAAAAATACGTTATTCTTAAATTTACCCCGTTTTTAATTATTACTATTATTTCATATTTATTTCAAAATTTTCAATTTGGTGTCTAAGATATTATTTTATTTCGATTTTACTGTCCATTAAATGAATATTAATAAAGGATGAAACGAAATTTTATTTTGAACGTTAAAATAGTAACAAAATAATATATTTATTTATTTAAAATATTTTAACAAATGGAACATATTTGAGTTGTCTCACCTCATTCAATCTCTGGCGTTTGATTTGTCTTGCTTCATCGCTCTCGATCCTCGCAATTTCTCTCAAATTCTTTATTTGTATGTAAATAATAGATAGGTGAGACAAAAATTAGAGCTTTAAACCTTACTGAATTTTTTAATATTACGTCATATTTACATTAACATACTAATTTAATGATTTTATTTTTAATTAAAATATTAGGTTGAAATATATCCACGTGTCAAGGTTAAAATACAAGAACAAAAACTCAATTAAAAACACCACAAACATTGGGGACCAACTTTTATATTAAAAGCAGAAAACAATATCGATAGTGACAACACTTTACCAAAAACAAAAACAAAAACACCAAAAATTGTTATATTACGTTCAATAGACAAATATTTTGGAAGAAAGTGGTGAAAAGACCATTTTGACCTTGTATTATGGAATATCGTTGTTGCGTTCATTGTTCTTAAGATTGTCGATCAAGCAACAAGGTCAGTTGCAAGTTGTTGCGTTCATTGTTCTTAAGATTGTCGATCAAGCAACAAGGTCAGTTGCAACTAGTTTATTGTATCCATGCACGTTACTTTGTCTATCACCGTTTTTTTTCTGTTATTACTGAATTTTATTGAGCTCAAACGTCTCACACCAAAATTGGTGAAACTACCGCTACCTTCATAACGTCGCCACTTGGATCTTCATTACAATTGTCATCGTTGGGAACAACACTATAGATAAGAAAAAATTCAAGAGTTCGTTCTTTTTTAGGTGGGTCCTATTTTTAAAAGTTAGGTTAATAATTTTTACGACATTATTTTAAATTAAAATCAAAGAATTTTAAATTTTAGGTTAAAATGAGCCGCCAAGTTTAGGTTAAAATGAGCAGCCAATTTTAAAATCGAAGAATTACTTTAATCCAATGTTTATTAACGTTTCCTTTCCCTTAAAATAAAACTTTTTAATTTTTAATTAAATTATAAAAACAACCTTTCGAAAATAGTAAAAAGTGACCGTCCATAGTTATAGATGGAAGTAGAGATATCACTGTCTCCACTTTTTAAAATTTGCCATTTATTTTTATAGAGATCGAGTTCAATAATTTTTAAAGTATATGTATGTATATAATAAGTTCATCGTGTGACTTTATTTATATATATATATATATAAAGTGAGGCAAGACAGGTGAGGATTTAGATGGGTCCGGGGCGGAAAATATGATCCCAACTTAAAAAGTGAAATCTTTATTCACTTCCCCCCTCGTTCTATATTTAAACATGGATTCCCTAATTTGTTTAGGATGAATCTCAACGGAATTGTGACCCCAAATGAAATGAACATCTCTCTAGGACCGATTCTCCGTAGGTTAAATGAACGTCTTTAAATGAAAACACGGCTTATAAATCTAATTTAAAAAAAAATTAAAACAAAAAATGAAAGAAAAAGGCAAAGTGGGTAGCTATTATAAATACAGAAGTCAATTTGGCAATGTATGGAATATTCCACCAAAGGCTGGAGTTGGGTGTAAAGCTAAAGTGTGGAGACCCCTTTTTTATTCCCTTTAATTGATTCTTTACATAGCTGTCGGTTTGTTTTCATAAAGCCATTAGCCACACGGCAAAAGGTCCTTTCAAAGATAAATAATAAAATAATAATAATATGACTGTCCATGTCCATTGCTAGTAGATATTATCAGTTTTGACACGTTATGTATTGTTGTCAACTTCACGATTTTAAAATGCATTTATTAGGGAGAGGTTTTCACACCTTATAAAAAATGTTTTGTTCCCTCCTCCATTTGATGCGAGATTTACACCCTTGTAAGGAATGATTCGTACTCCTCTCTACTTGATGTGAGATCTAACCATCCACTCTCATTGGGGACTCAACGTCCTCGTCGGCACACCGTTCGTTTGGTGTGTCTTGCTCTTATACCACTTGTAATAGTCCAAGCCCACCACTAGCAGATATTGTCCGCTTTGGTCCGTTACGTATCGCCGTCAACCTTACGGTTCTAAAGTGCATTTAGAGAGGTTTCAAAATACTATGGAGGCAATTTTTTTAATTTAATTTATTTTATTTTTAAACTTTTTATCATTGATGATTAATTTCCAAAATACTATGGAAACAAATAATTTTTATTTTTTATTTTGGTAAGGATTTTGTTGAACATTAAAAGGAAGAGACAATAGGGACGAGAGAGAAAAACAAGACTAATAAAGGACCATTTGAAATTTTAAACGGGTTGTTTTCGTTAGAGATATAAAAGCTATTTCAGTCTCTGTATCCTAAAATTTGGATTGAGAGATCCATATCGGTTGGAGGAGGAAACAAAACATTCTTTATAACGGTGTGGAAGCTCGCCCTATCAGACACGTTTTAAAACTGTGAGGCTGACGCCAATATATATAGGGCCAAAACGAACAATATTTGTTAGCGATAAGTTTGGACTGTTACAAGTTGTGTCATAGTCAAACACTAGATGGTGTGCTAGCGAAAAACGTTGGGGACATTGGGAGATTCCTCCAACACCGGGCAGTGTGCTCGCAAAGATGCTGGGGGATCCAACATTGGTTAGAAAATCTAGATATATTTTTTTATCTAAAACTTATTACTAATAGTAAGGACTAGTTTGAAAAAATAATTGAAAATATAGAGTCTAAATTTAAATATTTAAAAGTATAACACTAAAATATAATAAGTTCTAAAGTATATAGACCAAAATAATAATTTAAAAAATTAAATTGAGAGGTGCGAAATTTAGACTCAACCCTAATTATCGCATAGCCTCCAAAACGGGTAGTAAGTGACCTCAGTGCTTGAGTCAGAAAATGCAATCATATCCAATCATGACTAAGACTAACATGATTGATAGGCCAAAAAATCTGACCTTGAGTTTCATTTTTTTCCGATAAGATAAAGTATCGTACACATAATTCTTATATATATATATATATATATATCACTTCATTTATACGTAACTCGTTAAATGAGCATCACTTTTATACTACTGAGGCCTGAACAGAGATGCATCACTTTCATATACATCGACCCTATATCACTTTTAGGAACATAGAGTCCAAACGTGCATCATCTAGAGATGCATCACTTTTATACACATCGACCTTATATCAATTTTAAGAACATAGTGTCCAAACATCCTACATACGACTGAAGCTCGGGATACAAATGGAAAAATCAAACTCAACCTACTTACAACATCAAACCAAAACAAAGGGGAAAAAAAAACGAATCATATCAAGACATATAATAGCTTTTAAAATAGACATCAATACCTTTCATTAAAAAAGTATATATTTTGATTGCCATTCAATGAGACATCATTCCAATTGAATAATGAAGGTCTCTTTCTCTCTCTTTTTCAAATGTTTTATATAATTCTATTAGAAGTCAACTCAAATCTTTAATGATTACTCTAAGAGTTGTAATGAGAAATATAAAAACTTTACATTATCAACACGTTAATTCGTTTTAATATGGTTGGATTATGCAACGACCCAGATCCACCGCTAGCAGATATTGTCCTCTCTAGACTTTCTCTTTCGGGCTTCCTCTCAAGGCTTTAAAACGCATCTGCTAGGGGAAGGTTTCCACACTCTTATAAAGGGTGATTTGTTCTCCTCTCCAACCAATGTGAGACATCACAGATTAGTACGGATCTCGTGACTCGACGATATTTTTCATCTTTAGAATTTGAAAGTTTAAGTGGTTTCTAACCGATTTGATTTTTTAAATGGATCCATTTTTTATTAATGAACTAAATAAAATTTTTAATTAATAATTACTAATTTATGGAATTTAAGGATTTAAGATTCTTTTTATTTGAATCTTACATTTAAATCAATTGTAAATCAATCGCTAGTAATTTTATCTCTCCGGTTAGGGGTATTTTAGTCATTTAGTAAATATTATTTAATACTGAAATATTAGGTGTTTCCATTTTTTCAATAATAAAGATATATTTTGTTATTTAATATTAAAATTATGCATTTATGTTGCTAAATCCAATGGGAGCCCAGACGCCAAGCCCAATGGGAAAGCCCATTGGGCTAGTGGCCCATTACAGAGAGACATTGGTGGCAGGGTTGTAAGAAAGGGACTACCGAGCCGTTGGGAAGCCAGTTGAGGCCGCCCATGCCTCATATGGCCTTACATGCTTCTTGTTTGGTTGTTGGGTTCGTTGGTTTTAACCCACCATCGAACAACAAATAAATGAAGTAGAAAGAACAACTTTGAGAGAGAGTTTCTTGGAGCAGAAGAACACAAGTTCACCGTAAGAGTTTCTTGGAGCAGAAGAACACAAGTTCAAGAACACAAGTTCAGTTTCTTGGAGCAGAAGAACACAAGTTCACCGTAAGAACGAGTAACAAATAACCTAAAATTGCTCCAAGTTTTATATATTTTTTCTAATGGCTTAGTGTCACAATCACAATGTTCTTGGCAGCGGACGGGCGATTGTGCGGCACTCACTCAAAGTTCTAGAAAAACAGAGGTCGAGAGATTTTCGAAAGAGAGCTTGAAAGCAAGATGTGAAAGAAAGTTTGAAAGCAATGTTATAGGCTATAAGTGAGAAAGACAACACAACGACTTCAACAGTATATAACTCAAGGGAGGGAGAATTTGACAACTAGTCACATCCCCTTATAGTAACACTTTGAGGCGATTTAGGTATGACAAGCCTAAACATGATTTCGCCGAACAGTTATACAAAATTCGAGTAGGGAGAATTAACGACGAGTCATAATCCTCTGTAGTACATTTTGAGGCAACGAATTAAAGTTGAAGCCCAAAAAGTGGACAGAAGTTTCTCAGTATATGTTTTTATCACAATACCAATCAATCAAATGGTTAAAAAGAAGTAAACAATATGAAACAACAGAATTTGAAGACAAAAGCATTTAGTGGAACTCCATGAAATGAAAATCAGAGGGTGGCATTGAAGGGGACTTGAGCCTTTGAGATCCAATCTTTACCATGAATAAAAGAGGAAACAGTGAATTTCTTGGCAATTTTGGTGTCAATCTTCTTCACACCCCTCCATTTCACTCTGTTGGCTGTGGAAGAACCAGGGCCTTTGTTTTCAAACTCAGCATAGAATATGGTGTCTGGTGCTGATGTTCCAACCCATGGCAGCCACCCAGTTGGGTGAATCAACCTCCCCAAATCGCTCTGCATAAACACGGTCGTCGAGTAGTTCTTCCATGGACGACCGAGGTAAGTTTCGGTAGTTTTCAAGTTTTCGAACGGTTGGATTGAAGAGTGTTGTATTGAAATGCCAGTGTGTTGATTAGGATCAAACCGGCCTTGAGCAGTGATTGTGTTCTTTTGGCCTAAAAGAGGCAACTTTGGTGCAATTTTGCAGTTTTGTAGGACTACTGCTGAGTTTCCAAAGATGAAATCGACCGTGCCGTAAACCTTGCACTCACGGTAGAATTGACGGTTCGAGTGTGCATACAGAGTGTCTTGGTACGCATTCATTTGGCAGCGGTAGAAGATCGATTGGTCCGACGTCGACATCAGAGCAACCGCCTGGTGTTTGCTCGGTCCAGCCGTGTTCTCAAATCCCATGTCTATGGCAATGAACCCTTTTCCCTTTGCAGCTGCACGAAAAAACACAAAACATTGTTAGATCGTTCCCTTACTTATAAACCCACGATCATTCCCTAAATTAGTCAATGTGGGACTCCCTCCCCTCGAACAAAGTACACCATAGAGCCTCCCCTGAGGTCTATGTACCCCCCTCGAACAGCCTCCCCTTAATCGAGGCTCGACTCCTTTTCGGGAGTCCTCGAACAAAGTACACCCTTTGTTCGACACATTAGTCATTTTTTACTACACCTTCGAGGCTCACAATTCTTTGTTCGACATTTGAGGATTCTATTAACATGGCTAAGTTTAAGGCATGACTCTGATACAATGTTAGGAATCACGACCCTCCACAATGGTATGATATTGTCCACTTTGAGCATAAGCTCTCGTGGCTTTGCTTTGGGCTTCCCCAGAAGACCTCGTACCAATGGAGAGGTATTCCTTACTTATAAACCGATAATCATTCCTTAAATTAGCCAATGTGGGACTCCCTCCCAACAATCTTGAACAGTAATAAGCTTAGAAAATGTTACCGAATGTTGCAGTAGAAAATGTTGGCGTCCCATCTATGAAGTTGAGCCCCCCAGTTACAGTGGTTGAAGTCATTCCATCACCAATCATCACTACATTCCATTTGTTCTTCACAACTTCAACATTCTCCCTGTAAAGTCCCTTCTTCACATAGATCACAGTTCTCTTCTTGCTCTTATCAGGAACAGCCTTCAGAGCTTCAGTGATTGTTTTGTACTTCCCCGACTTGTCTTTCGCTACAACGATGTCGGCCTGCTTCCGGAGATCTTTTTGAGCTAGCTTTCGGAGTATCGGGTGCGCCCAATCTCCATTGCTATGTCGATCTTCATAACTCATCAATCGTCGTAGACTGAAAGAATCCGTTAGCTTCGAAAAGAAGGACACAATGGCAAGGCCATTGCTGGTCATTTCAGTAGAGTTCTTCAAGTAATTTGCAATGACATTCGTCAAAGCTAGATCGACTTCCTCGAGCCCGTCGATGCAAGTTTGCTGGTAAGTAGCAGCTGAACTTAGCCATGTTTTCAAATCATCCACAGCTTTCAGCAATGTAATCTCACTAGATGATAATGTGTCATTTAGATGATCCATTGCCAAGTCCAAAAGTTCATGACAACTTCTCAAAGCTAATATGGTCTTATTATCAGTTGAATTGGTAATGGCATGCTCCAAAAGGTAATCAGCCACGCGCGAGAGTTCACCGAGCGCGAGTTGAACCGAAAGCTTGGCTATCTGACCAGGGTCGAGGTGGCTCGAGTTAGCTAGAGGACTAAAAGCATTTTTACAAGTATCAGGATACAAAGTCTCATCACAAACTGCTTTTATGGAAGTTGAAAGAGCATCATTGTGATTGTCACTCTCGTCGTTCTTGGAACTATTTCTAGTCCCGAATACAACAGCAACAACAACACCAACAAGAACAACAGAGGACAGGACAATGACAATGACCCTCTTCCGAGTCCTCCGGCTAGCGTCGAGCCTCATTTGGTCGGATTCATCGACCTTACCGTAAGGTCTGAGGAGAGACATGCTGTTGCTGCTGTTGCTGCTGCTATTTCCTCGACTTCTTGTATGGATAAAACGCTTTTGGTGAGATGGGAAGGTTGGGATTTTGTAGAACAATATATAGAGAGAGAGAGAGAGAAGATTTGAGTTAGAACTTGATTTCTTTGAAGAACTTAACACGGTTTGACGTGCAAGCCACTAGAGCATTGCAATGGCTATGCTTAATTTGTTTGGTTTGTAGTTTCAAAGTTCATACACGGTTTAGAGAACTGCATCTCACGTTGCAGCATGATATCAAGGAACCTAATAATTTGTTCATTTTTTTTCCTTCGCATCATAATTATAATATATAAACAAATCTACATCTCTACCTCTCTCTACAGCTAAATTTGTTACAATGAGAGAGAAAACTGAACTTTTTTATTCATTTTTGGTAGAGAGAGAAAACTGAATTTTGACTTTATCAGCCCAAACTCATAGCTATCAAATATTGTTACTCATAGCTAGCAAATATTGTTAAAGGTATCGACAAATATGGTCCTCTTTGAATTTTCCCAAGCTTCCTCTAAAGGTTTGTCTGCCTCCACACCTTTACACATTTACAAATAATGTTTTATTCTCCTCCCCACCGTGGGAATATTGTCCTTCGGACTTCCTCTCAACATTTTTAAAACACAATGGTTCTACGTACTTATAAAGAATGCTTCGTTCTCCTTTCTACACTCTTATAAAGAAAATGCTTCGTTCTCCTTTCTACACTCTTATAAAGAAGAATGCTTCGTTCTCCTTTCTATACTCTTATAAAGAAGAATGCTTCGTTCTCCTTTCTACACTCTTATAAAGAAGAATGCTTCGTTCTCCTTTCTACACTCTTATAAAGAATGTTTCGATCTCACACTAATCCTATCATTGACTTCCTTCTTTCGGGCAATGGGCTAATTTCCACCAATATTGAATAATTAGTATTATAAAAAATAAAATAAAAAAGTCAGAAGAAGAACTTGAATTGAAATGATAACTGAGGGAGGAAGTAATGTAATATTAAAAATCAGCTTAACTAAGCACTGGTCAACCTTTAGTGTTTGTTTTGTAGGGGTGGTGGGTATCACGAAATAATTAAAATTTTATATGCTAATTCAAAATATACAAAAATAAATCAATCATTTTTTTATAAAGATTATGGAGGAAAGATTGATTTATTATATAGCAAATTGATGATTAATGGATTTTGCGTTCATAGTTAAAAATAAACAAATGAGATAAATAGTTTAGAATTTTCGAATTAAAATTGGATCTATCAGAAGGGGCAACTTTCGAGTTAGAAGGGCATTGCTAATGCTCCAAACACCCACACCCACCCAAAGGCCCAAACAGCAGTGGGGAATTGTCCGAAAAAAGGGTTTTCCCCTTTCTTCCTTCCACGATCAAGACAATTGACTAAATCCCGTAAAACTATTACACAAGAATTTTTGGGTATTAAGCTTACTAGAAGGTTCGAACGTGGAGCCTCTAAACGGGTAGTAGTAGTAGTTCCTTATAAAAGAAACTTGGAAGTATAAGTTAAAGTTTTTCAATTAACTTGACAAAAGGGTTGGAGAGTTACAATGACACAAATCAAAACAGTTTCATTTCTTGACTATTTAGGCCAAGAATATGACATGGGTGGCGACGACATTCGAAATGCTCAAGCCGCTGTATTTTCTCGACTCGAATCAATTCGGACAACCAACCCAGAATCTGCTGTTCTAAACATATCATTTCAATAAGACGGGAAAGGGGAAAAAAGATCAGGAGGAGAAAAATTAAGAGATGGAAAGATGACACACAGTTTTGTCTATATACTGCCATGTTGATCTGAGGAGAAATGTGAAGAACAACAAATATCACGCAAGGTTTCTATAAATTTAACTTAGAAACAGAGGAATTTCTTTATAGGATCGCTCAAACAGGCTACTAAATCCAAAATTCAGGGTTGATTTCAGTAAGACATTAACATAACCAAAAAAAAGAAACAGGGACTCGAGAAATCTAATAAATTGAGTACAGAGGATCGATATTACGTTATATGGGACTCATTTTTTGCCACCTCCAGAAACATTAAATTTGAAGAATATAATGTCTCCATCTTGGACCACGTAAGTCTTTCCCTCTTGCTTGTATTTTCCAGCAGCCTGTAAAAGAAGGATGAGAGGTAAAATAGTTTTAGTCCCCCTGCTCCAAATAAAATAATATCATAAAACCATGTAAGATGAACGGGACCAGCTCAACTGATTAAAATATCATACACCCTCGACTAAGAGATCGGAGGTTTGAATCACCCACCACATATAAAACTCAAAATAAAGAAGAAGAAATGTATAAAAAAGAAAATGCTTCTTCGTTGTTAAATATGGAAATTAATTGACGACGATTAATTATATTTTTATAACATTCTCATTTATCAGAAACTGGTTTAAAATTCACGCTTTAATTAAATCCAAATTCTAATACAGCAAGAATCAAGATTGAATATATATATACCTTGACTGCCGTCTCACTGCCATGTTCCTTGAGATCCTCAAATTTCATAACCTAAAACCAACATAAAAATTAGGATAACATCCTACGAAAATTTCAAGATTATAAAAAAATAATAATAATAAAATATCAAAAGCCAACATAAGCATGAAAAAGGTCAAAAAGCCTAATCGATCCAACAATCACTCGGCCAAAACATGAGGGCTCTGTTTACTGACGGATTGCAACTAAAATTGTATAAATACAACATATGCAATAAAGGCTCAGAATAACCTCAGCACAAATGAACCCTCTTTCAAAATCAGTATGAATTGCCCCTGCAGCTTGAGGAGCCTTTGTCTGTCGTCTAATTTGCCAGCATTTCACCTGCAAAGGTACACATATATTAATCATTGGATCAAGCCAACAGTTACGACAGCAATAAATAGGAGACTTAGACAGCAAACAGTCACAATTTCCGACATTTGCAAAAAATCAAAGGAAACAAACTGAAGGTATTCTACATTGAATATATTGAAGAAATCAAATAAATGGAAAATACGACCATTAATGGGGAGTAACTTGGGAAGTGCTAAATCTAAATCACAACCGAATAGGTATAGTTTTTAGTTTTAAGTTCTGGAAATGAGTTATGGTTAAATTAGTATTTCAACCAAATTAAATAGAACCCAAAAAAAAATAGTCAAATTCAATTGAAGTTTTTAATTGTGATTACAATTTGGACGCTGAGCAAACTATTTAAAAGGAAAAGGTGAGACGTGAAAACAAGTACAGAAACATAGAACTCATGCAGTGTTAGGCAAACTGAACAAATCGGGGTTAATTCAATTAGATTTTTTCAGAACTTTTGGTCTGGTTGTCTATTTCATTCTATGTAAAGAACCAATCATTTCAGTAAATACATTTCCAAAACTGACAGAATCTATCTAGTTTTCATTACTAAGATTTAGCTAGTCCTAGTTATGACTGAAAAATCATTTGAAAGGCGTGGGAGAGTACATCATAAAATAAATACTATATATCATAACTCATTACTACCATCCCATAAATTTCCAAAACTAACAGAATCCATCTAGTTTTCATCCCTAAGAATTAGTTAGTCCTAGTTATAAACTTGGAAACTCATTTGAAAGGTGTGGGAGAGAACTACATAAAATAAATACCATGCATCATAACTCATTACTACCATCCCTCTACTTGACCAGAGTTAATATTATTTTATAGAAATCCTGCTTTCATTAAGAATAAATGAAAGTATGCAAATTGGGGCATACAAAAATAATGCCCAAAAAGCGGAGCCCAAAACAGAGCCTAAACACCTAACAGGATAAAAAAAAAATGTCTCCAATCTAAAATAATAAGACCAAGAGGATAACTACAGAAGTTTTTTGAAATAGATAAGAGAGGCATTAAACTAGGCAAGGAACCACACCTCTTCCAATGACATCTCAACCCCTCTAAAAATTCACTCAATTCTCTCTAGCGGCTGCATAAAATAGATAGAAGAAAGAAAAACCAGCCAGCCAAAGGATACAACCCTAATTTCAGAAGGCAGATAGAGTAAGACCTCCTCCACCATGAGATGACAATCATATTATCAATCCTGCACACACCAAATGTCTCCGAAAAGGAGTCTTAATCGAGAGTGCCAACTTGCATCTCAATACTCAGGTGCCTCCCTGCAAAGAATACACTACTACAGCCAAAGCAAGCAAAAAGGAGATGTGTTTTAAACGCGGTCCATAGGGTTAACAGTCCCATGTAAAGCCAGACAAGCAAAGAGACTTTTATCTTCCATAACAAGGAAAATATAGGGCTTCTAGGTGTTTCTATGGGCACCCAAGAGGAGGTAAGAACGACGAGAAAATTCTTTAGAGACATTGGGTGTCCAAAACCAATATCTCCGCTACCCAAGCAAAGATGCACCTCTACCAAAAGAGCAAGGAGAGCCGACAAGTCCAAAGCTTCCCTATCTGATAGGGGGTAGTGAAAATCAAGTTAAACAAATAAGAATTACCTGAATAAGAAATGATTAAAGATACAGATGTAGACCTAATGAGGAAAGCTTACCGAAGTATGAATTTAACCCTGTACAAGATCAGAGATAAATAATTTCCATAATTTGGATAACTACAATACTATCATCTTCAGCAGAGAGAAGGCAGGCTTCTTTAGCGTTTACTCCTATGGCTCTAATATCATAGGTAGCAGTCCTCCGAAAACATTTTAACAGACATTAAAGGCAAGAAAAGGTAAAAATATACGTAATATTAAAATAACTATTGATTTGTAAAAGAATACAGTGCATATATACATGTAAATAATTATGATACGCATTTTACCTCATCAGGACCTGCAGTGAAGAAGTATATGAGATTGATCGCCGAGAAACCAGTCTTTATGATCTTTGGAAGGCCACTGTAACAAAGTTAACCATTTTATATATAAAATTATAATTATATATTGTGAAGCTTCAAAATTGTTGTGAAAGTAACACTGTTTAGTCATACGGTTGGGTAGACTTTTCTTTCTCCTTCCTAAATCACATTCTTGTTGGCATGGATCTTCACATTACATGCCAACATAATATGTATGTAGAAAAGCAATTTAACTAGAGTAGATGGGTTTGTTTGAAAATAAACATTCACTGCAGCATGAACTAGAACCAGTAGTACTTTTCATACATGCCAATCAAGTACACGATTGTATAGATTTGTGTACTTCATCCATAAAACAAGATATCTATGTTTGCTTTTATTAGGGAATGAGCTATATCTTGTAATTTAAAGGCCATATCTACGCTAGCCTACAGCTTGGAGGTTTTTTTTATATTTTTTTTTCTATAGCTTTTCTAGAAACAAGAAAGCTGACAGCTCATCTTGTTCCTTGAAAGAAAAAAAACGACGCATTTGACACCGAGTATTATTATTTGAAATTCAATAATCATTACATAACATTTAATAATTATTGAATATACATTTATAAAATATTAAGATCAATGCCATGCTTGTAACTATAGAATTAAATTATTTTATTCCTTGCAACTCCTTTCTCTTTTATTTTAACCCCTCGAGTCCTTGATACTACAAAAGCCAAGACTGGAAACTCACCTTTGAACCTTGTTCTCTTCACAATACTTTTCTACTTCATCTGGGGACGACATATCCGCAAGATTTCTTTCTAACACACCACTGAAAGGAATAATTGTTTCACCACCGTGTTCCTGCACCCTGTTATTAGGAAAGGATTGCTTGATTATTTGTAACAAGCAAATTCCAGTTGAACTTGAAGAGAATTAAAATTTAATTTCAAATAGCATCATCATGGGAGGAGAGATGAGCGAAGCAATCAAATGAACATGAACATAAACCAAGATTGCTTTCGTATGCAATCCAATCCATAAATAGCACATGTTTAGTTTTTTTTAATAAATAAATAGCAAATGTATTGGATGATGGATAATTAATTCAAAAAAGTAAATCTTTAAATAGAAAGGGGAAAAAAAACTTCTAGTTATAGAATATAAAAAAAAATTGATAAGCATAATTGAGCAAGTGAACACAAGACACAGCACGTATAAAACTGTTTTATTGGAAAGGAGAAATAAAACGATAAAACGATAATCATATGATATAGACAGAAAACTGAGAGGATAAGAAATCCCACTAATAGAATAGCAAGCATGAAACTGCACAATCAACAAAATATAACATTGAGCATGTTAAAACTAGACCTAGAACAATATTTTCTAAATTTGTTGCCAATTATCAGGAAATATCTTGAGCGCACAATGTGCAGATTAACGCAGAAAATCAAGCAAATTTCCACCTATAAATTAAAGGAAAAATTATGTTTTTGGTCCATAAAGTTTGGGTTATAGGTCTGTCTATTTAGTCCCTAGATTTCAAAATCTTACCCTTTCATCCATGAAGTTTAGGAGATAGTTCATTTTAGTCCTATGACCCGACCTATTTTGTAATAAAATATTCACAAATCCCTTTCTCCTTCACCATTTTCCCTCTCTTCCAACCCTCTCCCTCTCACATTTTTCCCTCTCTTCCAGCCCTCATGGTTTTTTTTGTTGAGAAATGACCCTTCAATGTCGGAAGCTCCACATGGACCTCATCATTTTCTTCTTCCTCTTTGTTTCTTCAAAGCTTCAGTCTTCCCCTGTTTCACTTACCGATGACAAAGATCTCTCTTCTCCACTTGGGTTTAGCTTATTGCTCTGTTTTCCAGTTTCTGTCTGGACCTTCCTTTTCTTTTCCCCTCTACCCCACATTTCCACCTTTTTTTTGGAGGTGGGGCATCTGATGCTTATATGGGTTTTCTTATCGCAGGGACGATCACTTTAATCAAGGCCTCGTTTAGCAATGTACCTAATGTGTTGCTTAACTAGGATGATGATCGTAACAATGATTTCCATTCATGCCTCAAAGCGAGAGAGAGAGAGAGAACTAACAGAGAGAAAATGGTGCAGAACAAAAGGATACGTGAAGGCGACGTCATGGGTTTCACCATTATTGAGCATGCTCGCCGGAGATGAGAGAGTTAAAGGGGAGGGGGAGCGTGGAAGTGGGAAGGAGAGAGAGTGAAAGAGAGAGTTGTTTCCATTCATGCCTTGAAGCAAGAGAACTAGAAGAGAGAGAAAATGGTGCAAGACAAAAGGATATGTGAAGGCGACGTCATGGGTTTCGCCATTATTGAACGTTGCTCGCCGAAGATGAGAGAGCTAAAGGGGAGGGGGCAATGGAGATGGGAGAAGGGAAGTTGCGAGGAGCGAAAGTGAAAGAGTTTTTTTCTTCTCTTTTCTTTTAAATAGTCAAGTCACTTATTTATTATAAAATATGTCATGTCACTCTTTTGTTAAGTTGACTATCACTCAAATGACTAAAATAAACTATTTCCTAAACCTTAAGGCTGAAAGTTTAAGCTTTCGAAACTGAAGTACTAAATAGACCTGTTACTCCAATCTCGAGAACCAGAAAGATAATTTTTTCTACAATAAGTTTATGTAACAGTCCAAACATTTTCATGCACAAAAACAAAGACACACAACGAGGCTGATAGTAGAAATGAGAAAGGATATAAAGCGAAATATAGATTACGAACCAGGCATGAATCTTGGGGAGAAATTTATTCTTTTTTCTTTGGTAATCTCTCTCTGTCATGTTAACCTATAAAATGTAAATATGAGCACAATAGAAATATCATTCAGATCAAATAAAAACATTTTAGGAGAAATTATAGAAGTATAAAACAGATCGGGCACAAGTTTATCAATAAGTTATGCTGTGGACAACTACTGAATATTCAATCAGAAAAAAACAAATATTTTTACAGGTCCTTAATTGACTACAAACGTAAAAAATCGAGCAACTCTCTAATTGCATTGTCATGATCTCATCCAATATTATAGGTTTAGAAGGTTCAACCTCGTGACAACAATAAAATTTGATCTGGCAGAGAAGACTTTATGTCTTGTATCATGCAGTTGTGTTTGAAGGGATAGGTTTTATTTTATGGAATTTCTATGATCTGCTCATCAATTTCATATTCTATTTGGGTTGTCTGATCCATCCACGTCTTAAAGTATCTGTTCCTCTTTAAAGAAATATTGCAGTATCTTAGAAACAACTTCAAAGTCAATCTAAGAAATCTGATCTCAAAAAAGGGTGGACAACCGAATAAATAATTGACAGAAAGCATTGTCATCTACCAGCCGTTGATAATAATAATATGGCTTTTAATTCCCCAAAACAAAATAATAATGATAATAAAGAAAACAGAGAGAAATATTTGGTAAAAATAAAGTGACTTAGCTTACTCTATTGGCTCGTAAGGATTTGATAAATAAGTGGAGATGCATGATATCTACCGGCCATTGCCACTTGGAGGAAGTGGATGATCAAGTCCAAGCGTATCAACCAGCCATTGATAATACTAGAGTAAGCATTTGATACACTCGATCATCCCCTCCTCTAACAAGCAACGAAAACTTTGGCCCAAGCATTCTACCAAAATAATATTTATACTAGAATTCTTAAGATCCAATTAAAAATCACTCCTTTTCTTCTCGTGCATTTCCAATCATCCACCATTTCATTAGTTACAAATATAGAATCAATAATTTGTCTATTAGCAATTGATTGAACAAAACAGACAGTAAAAGGCCTGATCAAAAAAGAGACAGTAGGAGGAAGAATCATCCCTGTATAGCTGCTAATCCTTCAGCAAAGACATTGTAAATGCCAATAATTAGGTAATGAATGTGAAATCTGAGACTTCAGAAGAATTAGACCACTTGGGAATTAAATCAGTCTTACTAGCTTTAGTATGTCAAACCCAGTCTGAAAAAGAATCATGAAATATCTCTAGAAAATCAAACTTGAAAGTGCTTTTTCGTTTTTAAAGAACTCGGCGCTAAAGTTGAGTGCCTTGAATCTTTCAAGACTCCATTTGCTTGAAAAGGTCTTACAAGCTGTAAGCTCTTTTGCACAGATAGGCACCAAATCAGATTTAAAGGAACCACCCCAGATCTGGGTCCTT
This sequence comes from Cucurbita ficifolia, assembly GCA_033971965.1. NCBI lineage: Eukaryota > Viridiplantae > Streptophyta > Magnoliopsida > Cucurbitales > Cucurbitaceae > Cucurbita > Cucurbita ficifolia. Next base: position 6,367,701 of record CM066974.1, read on the forward strand.
GAAGAAAATGGTGGCAAAGAAATCAATAAACTCCTTGCATTACGATTCTGTCACAGAAGGTTTGTTGCCTGAATGAAGCAAATCTATGAAAGGACCTTAAATCTCACCCCCTCAAGCCACTTACACTTGCATTCTCTCCTACAAACGTTTACTTACTTAGAAACCACACTGTGAAGCTGACCTTTCAAACCACTTCTAGGCTACTTTTGTTTCTTTAAAAAAAAATTAAAACCACGTTTTTAATGAGAAAGATGGAAGGAAAACAAATGCCATACAAAAAATATAACCCAACAAAACGAACCACACTAAACTAAACAAACTTTACAAAATAGGGCTCTGATTGAAAATGTTAAGACCTAAAAGTAACTGAATTCTTAGCAAACTGGCAGCCAAAGAGAAGCATGAAACTTGGCTATAAGCTAAACCCTCCCTAAAAAAATAGTTGATAGACCTTGGGAGGAAGCCTAAGGGCTTCGCTCTAACAACCTGGTTTATTTTACGAGGATTGAGAGATCTTGGAGGAGGCCTAAACCAAAGGCTTCTTTTTCATCTTGGCTAAGGCCTCTTTTTCCTCCACAGTATCCAGCCTTTCAATGACCCTGGAATGGCTAGTCTTTTGAGTTTGAATGTTGCCAAGAGTGATAGTTGATCAACATTTTAAAAGAAAAACAGTGATCTACTTCCACAAAACATTTACTTTAAAATTTTGGATATTTACTTGAATAATAAAGACTCAAAGACATCATTAAAAAAAAAAACTAAAAGATAAAATTTGGAGAAAGCCGTCCATACTTGAATCAATACAACAGATAGAAAGAATTGAAAATGATATGTTCAACAAGTAAACAATGTATAGACAACAAAGAACCAAGAAATATAATATAACAGCAGAGAAACTTGTTAAGATGATAAGGCTTACCAAGTAAACAACAGGCTTGGCCGTGAGCAACTGAAAAGTATTGAGAATCTCAACATCAGCAGCTTTCCAATCACCCAAACGAACATCTTTACCTTCCTCAAGCGATGCCTTGACCTGAAAATGTAATTATGACATCAATTTAGTTCATTGAGCATTAATATTACAGTTCTTGTTCATCAAGGTCAATTAACCTTCAATTAGTGACTTGGTTATAGTAAAGAGTACAAAAAAGTACATCAGACTAGAAAAGTAGATAAAGAGATGACATATCACAACAAAAAAAGAATTCCAAATATGAAAACCACACCTTTAGGCAGCATTCGAGTTCAATCTTCAACTGCTTGTCATTGCTTCTCTTCATGCTCTTCTCAAGATCCTCAATTTTATTTTTCATAAATTCAATATCCTAGGTGGGGACATAAAATTTTAAATGAATAAAACAATTTCAGAAGTGCTATCAGGGGTGGAAAACGATGACAATAACAAAGAAGTAAAAGTGAGCGGAAAAGGCTTTTTTTCCCCTAAAATGTCCCAAGCCATAAAGCACCTAGGATACCCTGCAAGGTTTACATGTCCAAAATTAAAGAAAGTAAGCTGAACCTCTCCCCGTTCCCTTCTCTAAAAAAGATTATATATATTGCAAATATTACAAGAAACAGTTTAACTTTATCATTTTATGAAATATCAGGCACTGTAAATTTGTATAACTGGTCTTTAGAGAAGACAAAGTAATTCAAGTATCTTCCAGTTAATGTTAGGGCATGCCAAACATATAGATCCGTGGAAAATGTACTGTCAGCCCTGCTACTAGGTGATCGCATAATAGAAGCAGGACCAAAGATTTAGTTTTACTTTTTAAAAGATCTCATTCTTGAGAGTGCAAAACATTTTCTATTTTCAATTTGACAGTAAATTGGAAAATTTTGATTATTCAAAATCTTCAACCAGTAAAAGTTACAATCCAAAATTGAAATCTAAAAGAAAACCAGAATTGCAAAATAAGGCAAACCTTCAAACGTAGTTCTTCACTGATAACCTCTAAATCCCTAACAGGATCCACGGTATCGTCAACATGAATAATATCTGCATCCTCAAATGCACCTAGGGAAAGAGAAAGAGAGGGGGGGAGAAGAAGAGGATATAAAATACAGAACATAAGATAAAGCTTATGGTGCATGAAAATCAAAGCAATTCATGGGCCAACATGTGTACTCACAAAAAAAAAAATCATTCTTACCAAAAGAAAAAATCCATTAAAGGGATGAGAGAGAGAGAAAGAAACTAAAACGTAGACAAACTTCTGAAAGTAATCCTAGTTAGAAATTTGTTTTAAATGGCAAATAAGAAAACTCCAAAACAGAAAAACTTCATCTAGAATGTTAAACCAATTATTAATGTAATCAGTTGAAAGCAAGCAACAAGACTTCAAAGTATAGGGCACAGTTGATGTGGACATCTTACGTAAAACATGGAAAATGCCGTCAACAGCACGGATGTGCGATAAGAAACTGTTGCCCAACCCTTGTCCTTCATGAGCTCCTCGAACCAGTCCAGCAATGTCATGGATTTCTAGAAATGCCGAAACCTGTACATTAAAATTACTTCAGAATGATGCAACACAAAACTCTAAATTGAAATTTATATCGCCAAAAGTATGATAGTACTAATTTAAAATAAAATAGAATTTTGTTTGTATTATAAATGCTAATAAGCAAGTTTTCAAGATCCCTTTCAAACTGCTGGAACAGAGGGCTGAGAAATCCCAACCTCAGCCAGAAACCCACAAAACTACCTCCAACTTTGACTAGGGGTTTTGAAAAGTGTGACTTATTTTGAGCCCTTTTAACAACCTCAAAAAAAACATTCTCTACCTTCATCAAGCTTTGAAAGAATCCCAAATTCATAAATCCAAATGAATGCCACAAACTTCAGCCCAACCACCATAATGAGGATAGACACGGTTTCTTCATGAAGAGTAGCATCTCATTTTTTATAAGAAAATTAAATCATTAACAGTAACCCAAGTTTGGTTCACGAAGAGTAACCGTGACTGAGATCACCCACAAGAAGGCTTCATCCAACTTTTTATCAGAAAAAACTTGACTTTCATTGAGAAAAAAATGAAAGAATACATGGGCATACAAAAAGGAAAAACCCACAAAAAGGAGCCAAACTACAAGAAAGGGCTTCAGCCAAGAGAAATAAGATCAAGTGAATAATTACAAAAGAGCCTAGAAACAAAATTCCAAAGAGAAACAAAGAATCTATCAAGAGACCAAACATCGTCATAAGAACTCTCACGCTCTCTACCGATTCTATTGTTTTCCACATGATATGATTTAGTTCCTATGCCACTCTCTTGCATAGAATACAAAAAAGCAACCCAAGCACTAAAGATCTTCTAGTCGAGATCTGATCCAAGGTGTTAACTCTTCCATGCAACACCTGCCACATGAAGTTCAACCTCTTGGGAATTTTCACCTTCCAAACTGAGGAGAAAATAGAACCACCCATCGACGAAAAGTAGGTCAAGCACTAGAAGAAAGAGCTACAAGAAAAACTTGTGGAAAGACAAGGACTCCAAAAGCGGGAATCTCCCCTCCTGGACCTAAAGCGAAAAGGGGAGAGGGATGATAAGAGAGCCAAGACATCTTATGTTTTCCTATGATAATTTAACAGGGTCGAACAAACTAAACAAGGCAGGCAAGTTGGTAACGGCAGGGGTGGAGGTTCTAGGCTTTTATGGAAGTTATTCGTCGTGCTTAGGAACTTATCCAACCCCCTTTCTACACCTTCAAAAGCCCATATTGCAACATTTTCTTCCCTGTCCATTGACTTTATAGACTCAATAATGAGTCCCATGTATTTTTCTTGTCTTTTCCACCAAAAAGATGTAATTACTGAACGGACTTCTTTGAAAAATCTATCATTCTTAGGGGCAAGAGGATAGTTTGAAAACAATAATAGAGCTAGAAAAGAGATGAAAGTGGATAGGGCAAATCATTTGATGCACCTTAATATCATCAACCGTCAAACACTTTGGCCTTCCTCTAGGGCTACTAGCAAATCTCTTACCATGCTAATCTTCCTGTGCATGGGGTTTGTACTTTAGCACTTACGTTTCATGTTCCATAAATTTCTGTCAAAACTTTGACACCACAATAAAATCTTATCAAGTGAAAAACCTACTTATGACCATCATAGAAGAATATTTTTTTCACAAAAAAAAGGTTGAACAAAAATAATGAAGTCGATGGGACAGTGCATTAAGTGACAAACTTGTATCACAACATTATTAATGGTGTTGTGCATTTAATTTACTGCTTTGGAGTTCAACATGCATATGGAAGGATAGTATTGAACTGAACATTACTAGAACTTGGATCTCTATACACTTTCAGTTCTACTAGAAATAACCAAATAAAAAATAGTTTTCCATCTCTGACTTAAAATGGAACAATTAAACAGTTTTAACAGCCGACACAACAACAAAAAATATCTAAAGAAATGTTGAGCTATACAACTGCCTTTGAATAATAGCTGTAAAACAGTAAGCAAACCTCGCTTTTCGGCTTGTATAGGTTGCAAAGCCATTCAAACCGCTCATCAGGCACATTTACTCTGGCTTCATTAGGTTCAATGGTGCAAAATGGGAAATTTTCAGCAGGTATGGACAGCTTTGTGAGTGTGTTGAAAAGAGTAGATTTGCCAACATTTGGCAATCCAACCTGAAATCTCAAACAAACACCAGTCACTGAATTGTACAGATGGATAACCAACACTTAACAACATTACTATGCCTTCAGAAAATAATGTACAAAGTATCAAAAGCCAGGTCCATCCATAATTTTAAGCGCAGAGGTAGAAAAAGATGTCATTTTACAGAACTTCCAAACAAACGCTAAACCAATCAAAACCAAAGTTAATCAATAAATAAAGTCTATAAAGAAAAAAAAGACAATCAACTTCGTAAATTTAAAATAAATAAATAAATAAAGACTATAAATCAGAAGCGTAATCTTGTAACGGAACAACAAAACCATAACTAGCACTCGCATCCTGGATTAGAAAACCATACATTCCAACGAGACAATAAACAACGAAATGAAAAACAAAAACCGTAGCTCATTGTTTAAAATTCCGGATAAATAAACAATCCAGTGAAATTTCATCCTTGTCAATTCCAAGCAACCAATCAATTCATAACTGGAAATCCACAATGAAATAAATGCTGGAAGTAAGAACGTACAATTCCAATCTTGAGATGGGAAGAAAAACGGCCAAGAATAGGTCGTTCAACTGGAGCTTCCTTGGATTTCGAAGCTTTCGGAGGCATTGCCGATACTGAGAAGAAAATAAGTGGTCGTATCGGCTAGCAGAGATTTGGTGCCGGATTCAGAAAGCGCAGTGAGCAGCCGAGGGGGAGGCCTTTAATGTCGCTTATGGCAATGCCCAAAGCCCAACCCAGCTGTTTAATAAACCCTAGCAGACTCAGCGTTCGCTAAACGCAGCCCCACTTTCCACTGTAATTCAGTAAAACAGGATTTTTTTTTTTCTTTTCTTTTCTTTTTCTATTTTATAATCAACGGTAAACAAACCAAAAAATAAAAAATATCTAAAAAAAATTAGGTTTAAAATTATTTTTGGGTCCTCGAAAATTCGTAAAATTAACAATTAGTCCACAAACTTCGCAATTCATTCCTTATAATTTAAGTATATAATAATTCAGTTCTTATAAAAATATATATATATATAATATTAACATTAAATATTTAATTTTATTACGTACTTTGATTTATGTATTTTAAAAATATTTAATTTCGATTTCATTAGTTCAAATTAAAGTATATAATAATTCCGTTCCTATCACAAAAAAACAAAACTTATTAAAATTAAATATTTATTTTTATTACGACTTAGTATTTATAATAGTTACTACTTTCATTCATGTATTTTTTAAATATTCAATTTCGTTTTGATTATTCCTTTATTTTCAAAATATTCAAATTGACTATTTTCGTCCTTTAATTTTCCTTTTAGCTCGTTTTTTCTACATTTTATGTTTTCTTTTTTTTTTTATGAATTGAAATGCATATTTTTTGGAATTATGTACGCCAAATTTAACATTTTCAGAGTACATAAATGATTTTCAGAAGAATTATAAGTCAATACTCTTTAAAAAAAAATTGGTGAGTAAGAGTTTGGTTTTCAAGAACGTGAAAATATATATAAACACGAGTGGACGTTTAGCTAGAGTAAGTTTGTAACAAGTGAGATAAATTGTTCGTGATGCGGGCTAAAGCAAACTATACAGTAACGTGCATAGAAACAACACAATATATTATCCAATAAAATAATATTAAAAATCGCCTTTCTACCCTTCGTTGGTTAACGGGTCAACTTGGTACGTCAGAAGGACAACTAAAAAGACACGTGGAAAGAGAAATAACATCAAATATACATTGATCAACTCTAAACTCGAGACTAAATTCAACCTTTTCAAGCACAACAACCCAGTTAGAGTTCAACGAAAACTCTCGATCCGATTATGAATGGTCGCTGCTATACCTCGACGCTCTCCACATCACCTTGGCGTTGTCCTCACGAGCAACACACTTTGCTTCAACAATCTTGGCTCAATAAATCTTATAGATGACGATTTTACCTCTCACTATAACATAAACTAATCACATCGACTGTTTTCAAGGTCCTAATCACACTACAATGGTTGATTGTGGTTAACAAACTAACGAAAATCATACAACCATAAAAAAATGATTGTAAATTATGTGTGTTGCCTCGGAGTACGGGCAAGCTATGATGCTCGTCCCCCCAAATGAAAAGAGATAATCACGTACTCCCACTTTAGCTAAGTGAGGTCTTTTTGTAGATGGAGTGACTCGTTTATCGAAGCTTGCTGGCAAGTTATAGACTCGACCTTTGACTTTCCACTTTAATGTCTCTATTGGTGTAGACGATTTCATAAATTTATTCGAATGTTTGACAATTGGGTTTTGAAAACTATTTGGAAATGGAAAAAAAAATAAAATTATATATATATATATATATATCCATTTATGAGGATATGAAAAAATACAAAGGTTTTATCATTTACTAAGATGAAAAGCTTATACCAAAGAGATGCCCATCCATTTTCCATTCCCATCCTTACATGATCCAGACCGCCCATAGGAGTGTAGAACTTATTGTGATAATTTGGATTTTTTGTACAGAGAACACGCGTCGATGGTCAATTCATCCATTACTGTGCACAGCGGGAGATTGAGAGCGAGTGAGCACGGTAGGTTCTCTCAATTTCAGAAGCATTTCATTTGCGGTAACGATTAATCCTTAATTTGTTAACTGCGTGGACATTAGAACTTGCCATCTTCGTTAGCAATCAGGATGTTCGTCAATTTGTAACTTTGATCTTAAACCATGCAGGTGTTTCTTTCCTGATTTGAGAACCGATTGGACGGCTTTGTGGATCAGTTGCCTGGTAAAGGCTTCCTTATCTTTCTTTTATCCGAACGGGGTAATTTAGCTTTTCTAATTTGGATTCTATTGTCATATATTTACAATTTGCTTCGACAAGCATCGATGTTTTTAGAAGATGGTAGACACGTTTAATGAATTCAAAGCCCTTTTTGAAATCTTTATGATGATTTGTTACATCAGAAAGAAACGTATGTTAGTTGAAAGTGTTGATCCTTAGATCACTGTCATTTTGTCCTTGCTCTGACGAAGTCAAGAGAATTCAAAACATATACAATTTGCTCACTATATTTTCTTTCAAATCTGAATCCTCCTTCAGAGTTACTCCAAGACTTTTAAAGGGCTGGTCCTCTGAGGGGCTAGCTTTCACTGCTCAATCACGGCTTTAAGGCAAGAGTCTTGTGTCAAAATTAGAAGGAACAAAGAATACATGCAAGCTTTCCCTAAGTTCTTGATTGCATCCCCTTCATTTCACGGTGGCCGTGGTGCCCTGCCTTCAGCTGGTGGGCACCCAGCAGATCTTACCTTCCTTGCTGGTGGTGGTTACTAAGACAAGCCTTCGACGGAGCGGCATTCCTTGTCACTGGATTGTCCCGAGAAGTTAATATACTGCATACAGTTTGTTAGTTTGAAATCACCATTAAACATCACTCTAAGAATGGTTCAAGCGAAGCAGATCGAGGATGAGAATTTGTGTTCAAAATATGCGGAAAATGAGCATTTAAAAACTCAGAAGTCATGCATCAACGGTTAGTGTTTTTTAATTATACTATCTTTTCTGGTAGTTCAATGTTGAGCTCTTTGATAATTTTTTTCCCACATCCGTCATGTTTAGAACTTCTTATCAGATTAGCTGCGTGTTTAGAATAATTCGTATCCTCCCTCTTGTGAAAACTATTATTGTTCACTTTCATTTCACGTTGGGTTAGAAAAGTTATCCTTTTTGCTGAAATTGAGAACGAGGGAGTTTAAAAAACTCGTTGGGTAGGGAGCCTTATCTTGATGTGTGGAAGCCCACCATATTCTCCACCTCCCTATCTCCCTTTTCCCATCTTATAAAATTATCTCTTTCCAGATCCTCCAAACGGTTGCAGAAACTTAAGTTTGGATGGGCAACCTTAGCTTTACAACTTGAGCTCAATCAACGTTGTTAGAAAAAAAAAAAAAAAAAAAATCCCCAGTAGTTATAGAGACACTCCATCTTTTGTTAGAGGATATGGGCTGTCTTTTACGATTATTTGTAATAGCTGCCCTGATTAGGTGGTGGTTGTATTTTTAGATTAATTTGTAGTAGTTACTCAGAAAACTGCATGGCTGAGTGTACATCACATGTTCTAATGTTATATCATTTGTTGACACTACCAATGGAGAGTTCTCGTCATTAGAGTCTCAGGGATGATCTCTTGCTAAGTGTTAGTGCTCTAACTTGACTGTCTGTTTAGTGTAGTTAACTGCCATCCTTGACTGATAACCAAGATTTATACCTTCAACTTTGTTGACATTATTTTTTACGATTTGTTTCTGAACATAATCTTACTCTTATGTGAAGGCTATTGATAATAAAAAATAATTTTCAGGTATTAGATTACCTCTCTATCAATTTGGTAGAAATTCTCCTTTAGATGACATTTCCTTCAAAGCACCTTCAGACGTTTCTCTGGAAGAACAAACCATATTGGAGTCTATACTTCTTGCCAAGGTATGCTACTATGCTTAAAATATACTTTTTATTTCTTGGTGTTCTGGACATCTGTGTAACGGTCCTTTCACATTGCAGTGGGAAGAGAAATTGTCTGAAGGCCATTTTAGATATGATGTGACTCTATCTGAAATTAAGGTAATGTATATTGCATTTTCTATTATTGAAACCTCATTTGACTCATTTTTGGAATCAACCTGCTGTCTTCTAGCCCTCCAAAATATGGAGAAAAGGAAAGGCTGCTAAGACCTGTGGGTTTTAATATTTTTTGCAGGCAATCGTGGGCCAGAAAAAGTTCCTTGCTCAGCTGAATGAGAGCTGGACCAGCCCTTCTCTGTCACAATATGAAGAGATGAGGAAATGCGATCACGGAAGTCTATTTCAAACTAATTGGTTGAAGTGCACTAATTGGTTGAAGTGCCAAGAGGAATTACTCTTTTGCATTTCACGTGGTGAAAATAATGAATCCAAGCTTATTTCTGCTGCTCTAGTGCCCACTAGTTCCATCCTGGTTATTATCAACGTATGACTCAAAATTGGACTTTCATTGGCCTTTTTTTAGAGAGAAAAAAAAAAACCATCCCTGGATCATTGTTTGTTAGATCTAAAGTTTTTATGCTTGCAGCATTGACTTTGTGATGATGGTAAACCATATTAAGAACCCCCTTTTTTTATTTTTACTATTTTGCGTAGCATTGTTTTATCATTCCCTTTTCTCTAAAAAAGTATTGAATGACGTGAAGTTCATCGATTGTAGAAAGCAATTAATGAGTCGGCATCCCTTTCTGGTGCAATTTTACTGTCATTTCCTTTATAAATTATCCCTTGATCATCTGCAAAATGCAGGGTGCTTGATATTATTGTAATGTTTACCTGACCAGTTGTTTTCTTGTGCTCATATTGTTTCTTCAAGACATGCATAATTTTGATTCTCTCTCTCTCATTTTCGCAGGCAACTCCTGTGGAATATGGCCATGTAATATTGTTGCCCTGTGCTGTCAACGGTCCACTTCAGTTCCTGGATGATAGGTCTTTGGAATTGGAAATGCTTTTGAGGCTTGCTGTTGAAATTAATAATTTTGCCCTCTGCTTATTCTATGAATGTTCTACTCCCGGGACTGCTTGTCCATTTTTTCAGGTGAGAAGCCGCAGATTTATGGCTGTTGCGATTATGTTTGATTTTGATTTTTTTATTTTATTGTAAGAGCTATTATGTTTGATAGGATTGTCTTAATTTTTTTAATAGTCAAAGTGCTCTGAGTCCCATGTCGAAGATTTAGAGATCAAAGATTTTACCGTCACTTGCATTTTACAAAAAGTCTAAAAATGGTAGTGCATTAACTACAGGGCAATCGCCATAAATGCCTAAGTGGATAACCAGCACTGAAAACTGTCCTTACAGTTAGCTATTTGGTTTTTTGATGAATGGAAATTCGTGTATGTTGTCACACCATTGATATGCAATAATTCTATATTATTCCATGCATTAGAATAAGACCGTTATATGGGTCTTCTTTTTTTCTTGCTTTCATTATCCAGCTTGAAATTGTTTCAAATATATAAGTTTTCCCCCAATGTTACAGGCACTGTTCTTTTCCAGCCTTTTACCTGTGGAGGCCATGGCAGTTGATACCTTCTTTAGTGATAGCTTGGGGGGAATTTATGTTTCTACTATCACATATTACCCTGTTAAGGCCCTCTTATTCGAGAGCAGCTGCAACTTGAAGAAAATGGGGCAGGTTATTGCAGAGATATGTTCTCATTTACAGGATAAATGCGTTCTGTATAATTTGCTGATTCGTGATCGTGGCAAGAAGATTTTCTTATTTCTTCAGGTGAAATGTTTCCTTGTGCTTCTCATGCTTAGTATAGAATTGTCTTCATTAAACATAAAATTTGTTAGACGTTGTTGCAAGAAAAACATAGTTTTCTTAAGGTTTACGGTAGAGCTATGTAGTACAGAACTATAGTAATAGTCATTAGTATCCATCTTGGCCCTTGAATGAGAATGGAGCCAAAAATAGGTTCACATTCCTAGTAGTGATTCTGTTCATTATTGGAAAATAAGCAATGAAAAATGGAGTCAGTCTTCATGGCTTTAAATGTATATCCTCAATCTGAAAAATGATATGTATTTTGTCTTGGAAAACATTCCAATAACTATTTCCATTACCTATTCTCGACTCCTTATACAAATAACAATGATCTTTTGTTATTTGTTTTTATAAGAAACCGAGTTTTCATTGAGAAATATGAAAGAACTTTTCTATGTTCAACATTTTGCTTTTCAATCTGGTACATATTGTACCCAAGATACACAAATTTGTAGTGTCTGCAAAAGCCTCGAGTTTGAAGACTTGGCATTAATGGATGCAAAATAAGGAATTTGCTGATTGGATCTTATCTTTTCATTTTCCCTCTATAATCATAATTCTTCATTATGATTTATATAAATTTTTGTCATCTTTCTTTACCAAAATATTCAAATCATGCGACCTTGGACCTGAAGGCAATATTTTTTATGTTAAACTTGGCTCCAAAGTCTAGATGGTGGAAGATAGAGAGCTTCTCCTTTGCCTTTAACCAGTCAGGGTATCTCTTAGTTCATCTGAACATATTGGATAAAAATACAGCATAAGTTCCATTTTGTTTAATCAACTTGGTCCAATGATTACTGTTTTATTCTTATGTAAATTTGCTTTCTTTTTAGTAGATAATACTAGGATTACTGTGCATAGCATACTTCTATGTCTTTTGTTTATATAAATCCTTCTACAAGCTTCATTCACCCCGGATCTAACCGATGTTATGCTATCGATTGATTGATGGATGCAGTCGCAAGGGTCGGACAGATCTTCCATTCTTTCACCTTGGGAATGTTGGGGTTACTTCTTGTTCAAAACAAGGTCTGAATTTGATCAGGCAACTGAAGATGCCCTGCTCGATCGGATCACTGCTGCTTCCCTCGACGATGCAGAATTTCAGGGCGTGAAGCAATTCTGCTGTGATGTTGTAAGTAAAGTTTCTTTCTGATTCTCTGCTGCTTCATAAGCCGTTGTGGAATGCTTCTGATTCTATGTAAATTTCTGTGTGTATGAACTCAGCTAAATTTTCCTTTTTGTCTAATGAACTTATGAGAGATACACATGCAGAATTCTGTACTGCATAGTTCTATAAGTTGCTTGGATGTAATATTAATGACATTTATATATTTGTGTACTGATGAATAAACATATTATGATGTGCAGTTTTCTATGTCTATATAATACTCATATTAAATCTTGAGGATTCTTTGAGAAATGATGTTTCTTTATGAAGAATGACCCGTCTCATTTCATATTTTTTTAGGAGTGGTTTCGTACTTGTGAATCCCATTTGTTCGTTCTTTTTAGATCTTGTTTGATAACATTTAATTTTTCGAAAAAATGAATTCTATCCAAATATAGATATGCATGAAAAATGTTGGTATGTGGAGAGATGAAAGTACCGTTTGTTTATGCGATGATGTTAACGTTAGGTCGACATTTTATGTATCATTTTATGTACACATGATGGTGTTGGTTTATGCATGTATTTTTCTTTTTCTTTCTTGCTAAATTATAGAAAATATGGATAAAATTTCTACTTTGTATAATTTCAAAAATTTTATCGATACTCCTAAACTTTAAAAATATAATTATCGTTAATATACGAACGAAAATTATTAGTATCTTATTCCAAAAATACGTTTGAAATTTTGAAAGTTATAATAATGTCAACCGTTTTTCAAATTTCTGTAGAGTTTACAAACATATTTTAATATGTTAAAATTAATTTCCAATTAATTATGAAAAAATATATAAAAAAATTTGAAAATTAATAAATAAAAAAAAAAAAATATATATATATATATATAAAATGATAACCATGTGCCTAAAATTAAAATTTCCAATCACTTACTTTACTGGATTACTATTTTATTTTTATCAGCCCAAATTCACAAAAATAAATTATACCAAAATTTAAAGAAAAAAAATTTCTGAAGCTCATTATAATTTTGCGTTTTTTTGTATTTGACTTAAAATTATGATTTATGATTTATTTATTTTTATTTTTTAATAATTGGCATTGGGTTGGATGACCTTCTCTAGCCTCACCGCCTCCGGTGGCTGTTTGTTTCTTCTCTGTTCCCTTCGTCTCTCGCCGAGAACCAGAGTTTTAAGCTCTTCGCCTCCACCATTCTCTCGGATTATATCCGACACCAATCTCGATTTCCATGACTATTTCAGGAATCCTTTTTGGTTTTCCGGTAGTCGGAGAACAGTGAATTGCGTTCGCCGACGGCGATTGAGTGGGAAGGATGGCTACATAGGACGAGTTTCATTCGTCCGGTGAAGTGTGCAACGAGGTATACACATCAAGTTGCGGAGGTCTTTGGTTTTCTGATAAGACAGTACGTTAGGCTTTGGTCTCTTGTTTAAACTTTTCATTTTACTTCGAGCTCGTTTGATTGCAACTAGTTGCATGGTTAGGTCCGTTGTAGTGATGAACTGTTTTTCTTTTTGAAATTTTGATTGTTTCTTTTTGTCGGCGTATAGTTTTCCTTTTTGTTGTCTTCTATCTCTGCTTGCTAACAGGCCGGTTAAATTCGGGTCTGCAGATAATGCTAAGTCCGTGGTGCTTCTTTTTGTTCTATAGATTAGCTTCCTTTCCCTCTTTGATTTTTTTTTTTTTTAATCTTTAGAGAAAATGATAAAGGATTCTTGGTTCTCAGATGTTTCTGCTTTATGATTCTTCCCCCTGTTCAATAAAATCTGACGTTCTTATTGTTTTTCCTATAAATGGGTAAGTTGTAATTCTTAGTGCCGAGTTAACAAGAAGAGTGGGATACAAGATCATTTTCATCTTTTTGACATTTGAATTTTGGTAACTTGATTGGGATATTGCAATGTGTTGATAAGTTTATTAGATAATGTATATCTGTGTGCCTGCCGATGGTTTCTTGCTTGATTTGAATTTTTTTTTATGTTGATTTGTTGTGCTGAGAGAGAATTTGTTTTCGGTTTCATGTCCCGCTTCTTAAATTATTGACTCATGCAATTTCTTTGTCTCATTTTTAGATGGCCAGATGGGACGAAATTTTTTCTCTTCCAGTACAGAATCCTCCAACCTTGGAATTTTCATCTTCTGATCTTGTTTGGTCTAAGGTAGAAGGATGGCGCGACAACATGGATAGAGTTGCTGTAATCCCTTTTGCTAGAGTTGATGATTTTGTTCGCGGTGAATCTTCAAATAAAGAATGTCCAACCAGATTTTATGTTGAAACAAGGCGACGTCGAGCATTGGAAGCACCTTTCAAGGCAAAGGTTGATGGTGTGTTGGAATACATTTTGTAAGTCCCATATGTATAATATGTACGGATGTTTTCAGCTAGCTCTTTTTGCTGTTTCTTCAAATTTAAAAAGTTTAGTTATGTCAATGAATATATAGGTATTGGTGTTCGTTTGGTCCTGATGACCATAGGATGGGGGGAGACATACGACCCAGTATAAATACTTGTGTACCGAAGAAGAAAAATGCTGGGCGGCCAAACACTAAGAGGGGTTGCACTTGCCACTTTATTGTCAAACGCTTAATGGCTGAACCGTCTATTGCACTGATCATATATAATGAAGATAAGCATGTTGATAAGAAGGGGTTGCCATGCCATGGTCCTCAAGACAAGAAGGCTGAAGGTACTCGTGCTATGTTTGCACCATACATCTCTGAAGAACTTCGTCTACGTGTATTGTCGCTTCTATATGTTGGTGTTTCTGTGGAGACCATTATGCAGAGACATAATGAATTGGTGGAGAAACAGGGTGGTCCATGTAACCGTGATGACCTTTTAACCCATAGGTACGTAAGAAGACAGGAGAGAAGCATCAGGCATTCCACTCATGAACTTGATGAAGATGATGCAGTAAGCATCAACATGTGGGTTGAAGGCCATCGAAGCAATGTTTTTTTTTATGAAGATTTTACTGATACAGACAACTTTACTTTGGGAATTCAAACGGAGTGGCAATTGCAACAAATGATACGATTTGGCAATCGTGGCCTACTTGCATCAGATTCCAGGTTTGGAACAAACAAGTTGAAGGTATATCAGTCAATTCTTGTATCCTAGTTCTTTCAAACTTATTAAATTATAAGATCCAATTTCAATGTCAGATGAGGCTAGTTATGCATTTCCTGCATTTTTGTCTAGTTTCCAGTTCACAGTCTGGTAGTATTCAATTTAGACTACAATGCAATTCCAGTAGCTTGGATTATATCACCGAGATTTGCTAGTGGGGATACCCATAGGTGGATGAGGGCTCTTCATAGTAGAGTTCAAACCAAAGATCCGTCATGGAAGTTGGCTGGCTTTGTTGTGGATGATCCTCTTGCTGATGTACCAACAATAAGGTTGCTCTATTTCTTTCTTCTGTTCAGAAATTAAGGATATTTTTGTAAACGGAACTTGATTAATCTGAAAAGTTCGTCCCAAATCCGTAAAATCACTGAGCTCATAGAATCAAAAGATAACCTGCTTAATAGTTCAAGAATGATTATAAATTTAGGCTAAATTTTTTCTTCCTTTTGTCTTGTTGTCTTAGTTAGAGATGCTTATAGATTCATACTGTCTTGTTACAGTATTGTTGTTTATGACTTATGAGAAGAATGTGCTGACTTCTCTTTTTGAACTGTTTGATGGATATAAAACAATGCACACCATTGATAAATCCACTTAAAGAGCTGCAATTGATCTTTCTCATGATTCTCAATAGGAGTGGCTTCTAATTACTTTTATGTTCAAATTCCTGCACCTCGAAAATGTTTTAGGTTCAATTGATTAGTTCGATCAAATTGTTTTTATTGGTGAGTGTGAAAGCTTTAATTAATGCAAACCAAGCTATTATACATGATTGAAAGTTTCACTACTTTTCAGTATGAAGAACTTAAGATTGCTTCTATTTCCATTCAAGTATGTCACCCTCAGGTGTTTGAGAGCATTCCCTTGATATTCTTCAGGGAGATATTTCAGTGTTCTGTTTTATTAAGCTTTTGGCGGGTCCGCCATGCATGGCATAAAAACATAATGAAGAAATGTGCAGAAATTGAGAAGCAAGCTGAGATATTAAGACAACTTGGGCAAGTAGTGGACAGAGTTTGCCAAGGTGATGGAAACGTGGATTCATTTGAACAGCTGATTAAAGATCAAGTTGATGATCCAGATTTTATTGACTACTTTAAGGCGACCTGGTGTCCGAGACTAGGTCTATATCCATCTGTTCTCTAATCTCGAGTTTTTTCTTCTTCTTTTTTTATATAGAAAAAGTGGCTTCCTTCCAATTTATCATACTTGCTGGATATTGTGGTGATCATCTTACTCATTAGATATCTGCATAATTTTGTCATCCAAAGTCTTTTTGACGTCCACAAATTGATTATTAATTTGAGCATTTTCACAGTTCCCTTATATTTTAATTTAGTCATAGTGACTGTTCATGAGCACTATTTCAAGCACATGGATTTTGTTCTTTTCGTTCTTTTCTATTTGAAGAAAGTATTGATTATTGATCTGGAAAGTTAGTTTGAAAATTGTGAATTTTAGTTTTTTGAAGGCTAGATTGTATAGTCATTTGAATTTTCCTTTTGGTCTTAGGGATGTGGACTACTGCACTGAAAAACCTCCCACTCACAAGCCTCGAAACATGTGCCGCAATGGAGTTTTACCACAACCAGTTGAAGCTCAGATTGCTGAATGAGAAAGATAATGCTGTTTATCAGCGTACAGACTGGTTGGTCGACAAGCTGAGTACAAAGGTACATTCTTACTTTTGGCTTGATGAGTACTTGGAGAAGAATAATTTTTCTCGGTATTGGAAAGATGAGTGGATGTGTGGTTTGACATATTGGCGCAGAGCATTGAGAATTCCAGACTCTGATGTTATTGTTGAAGGTAGTACTGCAAAAGTTACCGACCAAATTACTCGAGACAGGAAATTTGTTGTCTGGAATCCGGGTTCGCAGTTTGGTCTTTGTGATTGTCGATGGGCAGAAATGGGTAATCTATGTGAGCATATGTGCAAAGTTATTAACATATGCCGTAAAAAAGGGACTACAAGACCATCAGTGAGCTTATTGCAGTACCAGAAGGCCTTGATTGACATGCTGCGTTGTCCACCTCATGATTCTTTAATACGTGATCATGCTGTATCCTTTGCAATGTCTGTCCAGAAGAAGTTGAATGCACTAATCCGTATGGAAAGCAACCTAGAGTCTAGGAGTTCTTTTCGGGACCATATGATAAAAACCCTGGAATGTCGAACTGATTGGGGAATATCTACTGAAGACACACAATTTCTGAGGGATAATGTACTTAGGGACAAGTCCGAGTCGAATCAGCACGAGATTGACTCTGCCTCTGGACAGGAAGCTTCTAATAATATTACTGATAATGCTAGTAGTGAGCTCGTTGATTTAACTGTGACTGGAAACCGTGTGGATGGTAAAACTCCTGGGGAAGAATTCCCTTGTACATCGGGTACTCACCAGCTTCCTAAAGTACACTGACTTGTCCCTCAGTTGACAGACTAATGCACTCCTCGAGATATGAATGAGGCCCTGGAGAGTAGCCCGCCCAATTCCACTTACTCTCGTAACCTCGGTTCCTTTTTCTAAAACTTACATTTCGCATGAACTGGGGACTCCCTCCAGATGGATATCGATACGGCATCAATCTACGTATCACCACCTCCTCTAAATTCTGTTGAAAAGGTTGTAGGTGGCAGTTCCTTCCAAGAAAGTAAAAATATAGTACAAACTGATATGGAGTACGAAAGTCTACCTTCCAGTTACAGTACTGTCTGTAATTTAAATAAATTTGTAGACAATCAGCCTCATCAAGAACAGATAGAAGTAGATCCACCTGCCAGATATGATGTTTTTCTACTTTAAACTCAGAATATGAAAGCACGAGATTCTTTCTGCGTGTCTGGGTAGTATCTGATCATTGCTGCCTGGGATACTCAACTCTTTGGATGTTCCTACATGAATATGATTTTTTGTATACTGACTTTACAAATAAAGTACCATTGTACAGAGAGCCACTTGCAAATGAAATTAGATATCATGTGGTAGAGTTTAGGAGAGATGTGGAGAAGCAAATTTAATTCCTGTCGTGTCACGTATGGTTGGTTTCTGCTAAAAGATTCAATTCTCACTGTTCTTGAGTTATATTGTAAATGATTGATTGAATAGAAATCAGGCAGAAATTCGACTCGAAGGCTCTGCTTGTTCAATTCTACCTGATCAAACTGATGTTATAACCAGATTTGTTGATTTTCCCGAAGCCCCCAGAGTCTCTAGTAGTTTGTTATCAACCAAGTCTTGTATGGTAGATGTGAGATCCCACATCGGTTAGAGAGAAGAATGAACCATTCTTTATAAGGGTGTGGAAACCTCTCTCTAGTAAACACATTTTAAAACCGTGAGGCTGACGGTGATAGGTAACGGACTGAAACGGACAATATCTACTAGTGGTGGATTTGAGTCATTATAAATGGTATCAGAGCCAAACACCAGGCGGTGTGCTAGTGAGGACGCTGGCTCCAAAGGGGGTAGATTGTGAGATCCCACATCGGTTGGAGTGGGGAACGAAACATTCCTTATATAGGTATGAAAACCTCTCTCTAATATATGCGTTTTAAAATCGTAAAACTGACGGCGATACACAACGAGCAATATCTACTAGCGGTGGATTTAAGTCGCTACAGTAGAGACGAACAATGAGTTCAAAATCCTTCTGAGATCACTGGAGAGGTAATGTAACTTTCCAAAGGCTATTGATTTGTCCAAAACAATGAGTTCAAAATCCTTCTGAGATCACTGGCTTATGTGTCTGTTGTTTTTCTTATTAAATCTAGTGGGTTCTGGATTTTTTCTTAAATTAAATGAAGGGCTGACAATGGACCAGAGGATCAACACACTGGAGCTTGGTACTGGATCATGAATTTGTCTGCTGTGTGTCTCTCGTCATCTGGGTAATGTACAGTACAATATGATCTTTAACCTTCAAATTTTTGTTTGGTTTCTTGATCTTTTACTAGTGAAATTGATTCTTTGCTACTCTTGCCTCTCTCTCCTTTCAGTTCTCGGCCATTTTTCTTCAACAGATCACTCATGACCCTTACAGATCACTCATGACCCTTGCAACTTGAAATGTAATCAAATCTTAGAGAGAGAAATAAGTGAATACTCTTACATGTAGTCTCTCGTCATCTCATAAATTATGGATAAATTATGGCATGCATTTTGCAAGGGAAAAAGAAATTTACTCTTTTCAAGTAATATAATTCTTACTCAATATTATTCTATCGATTTGTTTTTTTTTTCATCTTTCTAAGGCCCGACCCCGAAGAACAAATAGGCGTCGAGAGGGGGGGGGGGGTCACTATCGTTCCCACATCACCCATCCTTGTCTTCTCCTTCACACGACTTAGTGAAATCTGATGAGATCAAATCTCTTGAATAGGAAGTCCCTCTTCATCTCATAAATTAGGGTATCCATTCACTTGAAAGAAAAAGAAATTTGCCCTTTTTCAAGTAGTATTGGTATTTACGAGAGCTTAATTCTTTACAATGTGTCGAAACGTATCATGGTCTTATCTATTCATCATTTTATTTATATAAAAAAAAGAAGAGAGTTTTGCATGGCTGGAAGAATAGACTAGTAGCCCTCTCCTATTGTTGTTCTTGGATCACCCATCCCTTCCTTTCCTTTCGCACGATTTGGTGAAATTTGATGAGATAAGATCTCTCAAATGGAAAGTCCCTCTTCTTTTTATTTATTGTGTAGGTGATAGCAACAAACTGCAAGTTGGAGAGACCTCCTTACCTGAAGAAAGAAGCAAGTTCCAATGTCGAGATGAAACCATATGACAGTAGAGTGTATACTCTTGAAGTCCAGGAGCGCGAGATCCTAAAAAAAGTAATTTAAACAATTGTTATAATTTTGATCTTAAACTTAAATGGGCGTTGCACTTCCTATCTTTCAATAGAACCAATAAATTTATCGAAGTTTAAGAAAAACAACGTCGACGTCACATTAAACCAAACATTTCGGTAGGGACCCGGAAGATAAATTTTCAAACTCGAAAAAATTAGGTATTTGAAAAATATAAAGAAAAAAAAAGGGGGGGGGGGGGGGGGGGGGGGGGGAGATGCGAATAGCAGCTGTTCATAAATAGGTGTAATAATGATTGAAGGGAAAATAGTGTTTTGGATTTGGTTTCTTTCAAAAGCTAAAGACCAACAAGGTTGCCTTCATTCTAAAGAAAAGGGAATTCGATCTGTCGGCAAATAGAGGAACGCGTTACTTTTACATCTCTTCTCTTATCGACTTGTCGACTATTGTGGTCAGCTCAATGTCCTTATTCAACCTTTTTTCAGTTCAGAAAAAGTGAGTAATTATTTAGGATTAAATGTTTTTTTTTTTTTTAATTAAGGTTGAAAATAATATTTCCATATTTATTTTTGTAATAAAATAATCAATTTGGATTTTGAAAATATTTTAAAAAGTGGATGATAAAAGAAAGAAGGAAAGAAACACGTGGATGGAAGTAGTATTTATTGTTTAATTTTTTAAAAATAAAATTGGAAAAAATAAAATAAAATAAAAACCTAGGTCACGACTCTATTTTTAATATTTTAATTTCTAAATTTATGCATGGTTTTCACATTTATCACATTTATGATCCAATTCTTAATAACTTTTTTTTAAAAATATTTTTTAATTTTTAAAACTCGGCTATGATTTTGAATATATCTTTAAAAAATATATTTAAAAAATTAAAAAAAATCAATTGATATCGGTATGGACAAACCAATTAAAATCTCAAACTAATAATTATACTTTCATAAATTTAACACTTTTTAAAAAATTAATAATTAATGTAAATTAGAGAAAAAATTGTGACAATAATAGTTTTTTTTTAATTTATTAAATTTGGGCGACCATAATTTCCTTTGGCAAAAAGTAGATATATTTATAAGATTTTTAGTCGATTTTAAAGAGATTCAAGTGAAAATAGTTATAAATCATTAAAAAAAAAAAATTAACTCACGTGAAAAATTATGGTTCAAATAAATATGATTATTAGTTTGAACTTTTAATTGATACATTTATAGATTAGGAATCATTTTTTATTTCTTTTCCTTTTATCTACTTTCTAAAGATATATTCAAAATAAAAGTATTTTTAAAGCTAAAACAAATAGTTTAATATTATTTTGTTTGAATTTCATTAAGAATTTACATATATTTTATCGTAAAAAAAAACGGTGAGAAAAAAATATATTGAAACTAAAATCTTTATCAAAATATTGTGAAAACATGCCTAATTAATATATATATATATATATATATATATATATATAACTCTTAAGATATTTATTTATAAAATAAATATCTTTAGTCTTAAAATTAATGATTTTTTAGTTGTAGTTAATGATATTTTTGTTTTAAAATTTTAATTATCTATTTTTAAAAAAAAATGCTATTCTATGTACCAATTAAATTAATATTTTCCTAAATTTTCCTTCTAACCACTACTAGAACTTTGACACTTATTTATTTTAAAAAATAAAAAATAAAAAATAAAATAATATCTACTTCCTCTCTTTCTACATTATTCTCTCACTTGTCAACCATTTAATGATGGCGGAGGTTTCTTGCTTAACCAACAAGTATGCAAATATTTTCTTATTTATCTACCTTAACTACATCTCATCCGCACGTCAAATTCATTAAAAGTATAATAGCGACAATGGTCGAGAATATTTTTTTTCTTTAAAATATTCAAATTAAAATATATATTTTCAACGAATGTACCTATATCTTATCGAAAGAGATAATTGATTAACATTTATTCTATTTTTTATTTTATGTTTATAATTAAATCTTTATAATTGCACCCTAAGGTAGAACTTAACATTAATTTTTATTGAGGGCCCAAATAAGAAAAAGATGTATAGTACCAAATCTATAATTGAATTACAATTCCCTATGAGCAAAAGGACATAGCATTCAATTATTAATTTATTACTAACATATTTGTCAAAAATGACTACAACGAGCATCATTCATCCATAATTGACACCATAAATTAAGTTGTCTGGCATCCCGACTCGCTAAATGAAACAGTGATTTCTTGATCACGATCGGCTGGTTCTTGATTTTTATAATTATTTTATTTATAATTATAAGTAAAATAAGACTATAGTTGGAACGTTTAGAATATTTTAATATTAACTTAAAGGTTAGAGGTGCAACTTCTCGGTCTCAAATATTATTGATCTCAAAATTAAAATAAAAAACGAGGACGTTTAAAAATGTAAGTAAAGTCTTTTAAAATTTTGGGATGAAATTAAAAACGGACATTTTTGGACCTCGAAGTTTGAATTTGATACCTAATTGATTTCTAAAGATCAAAATGTGTTTTTGAAGCCGTCTCTTTTTAATATAAAAAATTCTCACAAAATATATTAAAAATGATATACATAAAATTTAAAGTTATTCTAAAATACATATCAATTACTTTTAAGTTAATTATGACGACTCAAAAACTATTTAGAAATTAATTTTAAATTTAAAAAATTAATTAAAAATCAAATTCATTTTAAAACTTTCGAAAATCAAATAAAAATTAAATTAAAATTTCAAGGACTAAAATATTAATTTTGAAAGTTGAAGGACTAAATGGAAAATTGTACAAGGAAATAAAAAAAATTTTAAAAAAAAGAGAGAAATTGTGGTGGGGCCAAAATAGAAGGGTAGGATAAATTATGGGTTTCCGTAATTATTGATTTTAATTTAAAATTTTATTTAATTACAAAAAATGGTTCAGCCCTAATCACGGAGCTACAGTCGTCTTCACGAGCCTCTTTTTTACGGCTCAAATCCAGACAACGAATCCAGCGGCGGCTTTCGTCTTTTTTATTTATTTATTATTATTTATAAAAATAATAATTCTCTAAATTCTAAAATAGTAATTAGCTTTTGTAAACACCTTTATTTTTTTCTTTTTAATTAGAAATTATAGTTATTATTTTTACTGTTTTAGTAAAATCTAAAGTTCCAAAATTTAGTCTAAATTAAAATTAGCTTTTATTATTAAATTTGGAGTTAATTTTTTTTTTTTTTTTAATTTTAAAGAGAAAATGATAATAAATACTATTTTAAATAATAATAAACTAAGAGCTTGGATTAATTTTAAGATTAAAAAAAATAATTTAATTAAAATAGGATAAGTTAAGTTTTAACCGTAGTTTAATTATTTTTACCGCGGTCGTCTTTCTGCAGAAGCCGTTTCTCGGCCACAATTTCCGCTATCTCCAACACAACTCGACAAAGCGAAAAGCTATTCCTTCAATCCGACGCCGTTTTGCTTTCCATTCCAATGCTCTTCCGTATAAAAGCAGCGGCGCCATTGCTCCGCTTTCCTCACTCTCTCGGATAAAATCAATCGCAACACCACCACATACCATAAAATGATGATTCCCTCGCAGATTACCGCATTCGCCGCTATCTATTGCTCGCTCGCCGTCATTTTCCTTGCCGGAGGCTCAAATGCCAGGGACCTGCGTCCATCGGAGCACGGCTTGGAGTACCAAAACCCTGGCGCTATTGAAAACTCCTCGCCGGATATGCAATCCTTCTTCAAAGGAAACTCCTGGTCTTCCTCCGATGTCGCGCTTCCGAAGGCGATGAACACTAGCCTGCCGTCGCAGTGGTGGAATCGCAGCCACCGTGACCACTCTGGTGCCGCTGCCGACGGAGGCGGCGGAGACCACATTCGCGGCGCATTACTTGTGGCGAGTCTGGTATGTGGAGTTATAGGCGTTTCTTTGCTGATTGCTTCTGCTTTTATTTACGTCTTCAAGTTCAGGAAGCAGAATAGATCGTCGTCCTCGCTCTCTGTCTCTGAAACTACTAACATTATTGCTAACAAGTGATTTGAAGACGAATTTGCATGTACATAGCTCTGAGATCTGGTCGCTGATCTTATTTTTTGCTCCTTTGATTTTTCCTCTGATATGTTTGAGTTGAGAGTTCCTGTGTTAGTGTAATTTTAGACAGATCTTCAAATTCGATATTAGATTATTGCTAATTTCAGAATCCTATACAATTTATTTTGTTGAACTGTGGATGATTTATTGAGATATTGAGTATTTAATTAATTTGATTCGAGGAAGAAAAAAACATTAGAGAGCAGTGGATTATGTAGTGTTCACAAGAAGTAAGACAACAAAGAGAGCGAGAGAACAGTATCCATCTCTCTCTCTCTCTCTTTTCGACATCATATCATATTCTTCAGTCTTAGAAATTTGAGCTTTCATTTCATCTCTCTCTTTTCGCCATCAGATCATATTCTTCGGTCTTTGAAATTTGAGCTTTCATTTGAGGTATGGTAGAGAGAGACAAGGGGCAGGTTGCTTCTCGATTCACGTGAACTTTTGTTGGTTACGCCTAAAATAATTAGATGTATTTATTAATGACAATGTGAGCTACCATTATTTCCGTTTGAGCGTAGTGTTAATTAAACTTTAAATAAGCTGCACTTAAAATAAATTACAAATTAAAATTAATATCAATTAATTTTTTATTTTAATTTTGTATTATTGGAAGGTTTTGAAGTTTTAATTTTATATTTAATAATTTCAAATGTATTTGAAATTTTAATAAAATTGACTCAACTATTAGATATAAAATTTGATTTCATGTATAATAAAACTTCTAAATTTTTATTTTTTTAATTTAAAAGAGAGTGTACAAATTTATTAGATATAAAATTATAAATTTAGAAATTTATTAGATATAAGTCATCA
This sequence comes from Cucurbita ficifolia, assembly GCA_033971965.1. Lineage (NCBI taxonomy): Eukaryota > Viridiplantae > Streptophyta > Magnoliopsida > Cucurbitales > Cucurbitaceae > Cucurbita > Cucurbita ficifolia. Next base: position 6,392,707 of record CM066974.1, read on the forward strand.
ATTTTTTTTATTTGTTTGTATAAATATTTAACAACTAAATTTTTAATAAGGTATTATTTAGAAGTTATAAAATTTAAATTACACGAACTTAGTTGACATTAAGATTAGATTGAAGATTCCCATTTCCATAATTGTCCCATCTCCATAATTGCTGCAATTTAGTCCTTGAACCATTAAACTTATAATTTAACAATATATATAAAAAAATATTTATTTAAATCCTCAATCTTAAGAAGCTACTAAATAACATCTAGTATTTGTAATATTTCGTATCATAAATGAAACATTTAATTCCTACAAAAGAAAAGTTTAAAAGAGTAAGCAACAATCATTTGAAACTAACTCGAACGATATTTCGATGCAAAATGTTCGAACGTGACGTAAATCAATACGTTTATCAAACAAAACCATACAAAAGCTTCCTAGTTTGATCATACATGCAAACAAGGTTCAAGTTTTAGATCATTTCATTATCAATAACCCCTTTTTAGTAGCAAGGTAGAAACTTAGGCCATACTATTACATATGAACAACAGGGTATTTGGAGTTCTTATTCAATTGAACAGAATGATGCATTTCAGAATGAAAACCAGATTCATGTTCCAATATTATGCGACTACTGATCAAGAGGCATCCACTCGAGTTCTAAGTGCACTTCCCCTGATTCTACATTTTGGAGCTTGAGTGACATCTCTTGTTTCACCATCCCGTCGACGATGACGACAGCACTGTCGTCGATCAGGGCATTGTCATCTGACTTCAACCATTTTCCTATCTGCATATTCTCAAACATTTTAGCATCTCCAAATGCCATTGCTGATGTTATCATCGGCTGGAGGTCGATTTCTGCTTCGCCCATCAAGTCATTTGCTGAAATTATGTCGTGATCGAACACTTGCTGTAATGCACCATTAAGTGAAGGAACAAAAATGAGTCTACACTTATTTCTTCACAAAATAATCTCAAATTCATTCCACATATTCAGTAGGTTGAATCAATACATAAAAGCGAGCTGTAAAATTGGATCCTCTATTAGATTGTGCAACTACCAGTAACAATCTGCAAAAACTTACCAACTTCAACGGTCCATATTCCTGAGGAACCGACAACATGAGCTCCTCGTTCCAAACTGGATTCAAGTTGCTCTTTATCACTGTTGTTTTAGCAGTCTATCAGCAACAAAACCAATTGTCATTATCAGTTTCAATATCAACAAGTTTACTATTTTCATTACTTCCTTTACTTCGCCAAAATCCAATCCACCTTCTATCTTTTCGCATGTTAACGGGTTCAGTGTATGCACGCTCGAAAGGCTTACTATTTTCACAGCTTCCTTTACTTTGCAACAATCCAATTAAGAAAATGTACGAGCATGCAACTTCGAAAATATGAGAGTTATGACTGACCTGTTGCCCAAGAGTCAAGGTAATGAAAGGATCACTGGACTTCATATCTCTCACGGCTAAGTTCGTGCCTTTAATCACCTTGACTTTCAGTAATCCCATGAATTCAACCATGCCTTCTTGTGGCTAATCTCAAAAGCAGAAAGAGTTGAGAGTTAATCAGATTACAATCAATAGACGGTTAAGTATAATAGAAGAGACCCCAACTAGAAATCATTTCCAGATTTTGAATAATCAATAATGTTTTCAAGCAGAATGTTTTGCGGTGCGCATGGAGTATTTTTACTAACATATTGTTCAAAATCGATAACCCTGCTGAAACAGTTTCAAACATTCTATCATGTAGTAATATACAAGACACAATGGAACTTACTGATTTCTTTGAAGAATTTGAGCTTCGAAAGCTATCAACAATCTCTTCAAAATAACTTGGCTCCTCAGGTTCCTTTGAGGAGTTATTGGATACAATTCGCAAGCTCGGTTTTAAAAATTCTTGAAGTTCATACTTAGACCTACGTGAAATATTGATTATTAGATTACTACTTTAAAGAGATTAAAAACAGAGTTTGTTATGCATCCAAGACCCGAATTTTCTTACTAAATATTTATTGCTACTGATGTGAAAGAAAATGGCATCTTAAATAAGCACAAATAGTATAAGATGAGCAAAATTACATAGAGGTTATAATGTATGGCTGAAATGGCTTAGAAACAACAGACCAGTTACTAGTTATCAATTTCGATGCACAAACACACAAAAGCTTCTAAGTGACCAAAAATGTAAATGTGACAACTACCTTAGGGTGCATGTAAAGCATTCAATTCCAGGCTACATAAGTGCTAGTCAGAGTCTTACCGAATGAACTTTGAGCGATCCTCATGGCTGGCACTTGGTCCAGGCTTCGTATATCCAACAGGGATAAAAGCCTCATATATTGAATTAGCAGAACCATTTCCTCCAACCTCTATCATTGAATCAATCTCATCATCAGACCATTCATCCAATGTTATTGACAAAACCTGAACCAAAACCAATAATGCCCTCAGAACTACAACTTTTCTTTAGCCATCACAACGCAGTAACAAAAGGATACGGAGTTCAAAACATAAAACGGTAGACGTTCTAAGTTCAAGCAAAGTTTTCTAATACGAGAAGGAAGTAAAACCTCTAATGTTCCCTTTCTTTTTTAAATATCAAATATCAAATATCAAATATCAAAACAAGTGCATCATTGACCAACTGATTTGTGAAAAAGCAACCAATTGCAAAAATGACGTGCCATGTTCGGCACCATATATGCTGCAAGAATACATGACACCAGTTTCTTCTCCCTTTCGTAAATCAAATTTATATTTTTAGTATGAAGACGAACTTTTAGCATAAATAGAGAACACATAAGAATGCCTCAGAGCCAACTAAATTAGTAAAGCACTTCTAGGAATATAACATGGAAAACTCAAAAGTAGTTATAATACTTATACCAGTGACATATGCAAGGTAAAAATAGATGCAAACCATAATCTTTGTCATTGAAAAGGTGAGCAATACCTTTGATATGTGTGTTCCAAGGCTTCTATGCACGCCACTACATTTTAAGCATATAAACACACCAATATTTGCAGAGCTGCAAAGGCAGTGACATACATGATACTTCCTCAGATGTTCATATAAATAGGAAATAAATACATAGAAGTAAATCCATCAATGAAAGATACTTCGTTTTGTTAACTAAACGATTAGATCCTAATCCTTTTAAGTATGAAGTTCCAGAAACTTACGCCCATTTAGGATCTGGGGCACCACAATCTGCACAAATTTGATTATCTTTCTGAAGCAATAAATCTTTCAATCTACTTTTAGCTGCACAAGGAAGTTCAAACCACAAAGCTTCTGAAATATTCACGCAAAAATCTGCTTTCTAAACGCACCCACACAGACTTCAGTATGCATACCTGATTCATGCCTCCTGAAATCCGCTGATAAATTACTCATTCTCCCCTTAGATATTAGGAATTGAAGCCTGAAGAAACGGGAATGGGGGATGCAATTCAGAGCACAGAGACACCAAAAGAAAACAATTCTTTTAGAAAATGGATTTCAGGCCTACGCAATGGAATCATCATAACGTATTCATCTAAAGAAAAACGAAGAAACAAGTTCAGCAAATGCACGAATCATTTCTGTATGCCGCAAAAACTAAACAGGCAAATCAAAGATTCAGCAGTGGAAAAGAAACGAAATCCTCAGAAACAAAGTGAAGAAAAAAGATTAAAGCGAAGAAATCAGAGTCGAAACGGAACAATTTTGATCACTGGCGGATCACATCTGATGATTCGATCTGATTATGCAAAGAAATTTTAGATAAGAGTGACTGCAAAACGAAGTATCATAACCTGTCGGTATGCAGATTCCCTCTCCAATTTCATCATCCGAAAAGATGTGAATCCAAAGCATATTTAATTAGATAAACGTCCTTCGTGGGGCTCCACAGCTCATCCTACGTATATCCCGTATCCCTAAAGCTACCCATTTTTCAACATCAAGATTCAAATTCAATGACATTAAATATCCTTTTTTTTTCCCCACAAGATTCAAAGTAAATTAAATGCATTAAAATATTTGTTATCAATGATGTTGAATTAGGGTCGGATGTACACCGGCCGGGTTGGTTGAATTGGTGACTCGAGCAACCCGAATAGAGTTCACAACTCAATTCTCTATTTTTGGGTTGGGTTGTCGGGTTATTTTTTTTATAAAAAAATTATTAAAAAAATCATATTTATCCACCATACATGTTATATTAATCACGGAATCACTAATATTCATTACAAACCATAAATATTGATATACCTAAATCTTCTGAGAAAGTTGACTCTATCCGATCGATAGTCTAAAAAAGATTATAAAAGAAGGAAGGGACGATAACATACCACCCAATGAATTTGTGGTTCACACAAAAAGGGGTTATGACTCTCGTATTTTCAATCAATTCGGAGTCGAGGAAAAAAAATCTTTGGTCGGTTTTCTCTACTCGGTTTAGCTTTAATTGCCTTTGTTGCTTCATTTTGACTACTTTGAACCGTCCCAAAATCGTTTTTGACATAATTAAAGATGTAAAAGGTTAATATAGTTATTATGATATCTAACATTGTTTCTCAATGATGTTTGAATAGTTAAGTTATGTTGGCTCTATGAATAGACTTTAAACCTGATTTTATGACGGAATGGAATATTATAGGTGAAATAGAATCTCGGTTGAGCTGAACCTAGGAAGGATTAGTTAGGATGAGCTTAGAAACACTAAATTCAATCTAAAATTGTAAGAGAACTTACTGTTCGAATGCTTACCGGTTAGATTGAATGAATTGGTTGATACTTGAATAACACATGAGCTACGAGCTATCCACGTGTTATTATTTTTGCTACGATATTATAGTGAATTTTTGTGATCTATGTGCTTCCGGTTAGTTGATCATACTTGCTATGTCAATACAATCATGTTTATGCCCTATGAGACACTATGATGTATCATGTATGATGAGTATGACTGAAATACCATGTGTATATATACACGTCTCTAGGAAGTTCACGTCAAAATAAGAATGAAAGTATTATGTGTATCATTTCACTGAACCATGATTTTTAATGCAGGAATTCATGCATGTTGTACGTCACATGAGCATGAATTACTTTTTTAGCATGTTACGTACAGATGCATGTTGAAGTGTGTGCTTGCCCATAGTTAAACTTAAAGATACGTATACGAGCCTGTCTGTTGGATTCATGTGTACATGCATAAACCGTCAGTAGAGAAGTACTATGCATCTGACCCTAAGAGAAATTTTTTCCAGGAAAAAGTAAGGGCCCTATGTACGAGACGATGATGTTTTGCTGAGGATATAAAATAAAGTCACGATAAAAAAGCTAACCGAAGGATCCAAAATGGTAATGATCGGGATAAAAACAAATTATTTCAAATTCAAGGGTTAAAATGTTAATTTTGAAAAAGTTAAGGACCTCAAGTGAAATCAAACTAAAAAGTGTAACTTTTGTGTAGAAACTTATGTTTAATAAAATATGTAGATTATTTGAGAGCATTTTTAAATTTACTCATAGGGTTATATTTTTTTGTATTAATTAATTGTTTTTGCAATGGTGGGCTGAGAATATCCAAATTCCAATTGGGCCGAACGGTCCATGATAACCATGGGCCTGTTATTTATAATTAAATACTTTTAATCTTTAAATTATAAATAAATCTAATCCTTCAATTATTATTTTTTAGTTTGGTTAACAAAGGCTTGTTTTCAATTAAATACTTTTAATCTCTAAATTATAAATAAATCTAATCCTTCAAATATTTTATTTATTTATTTAGTTTGGTTAAGAACGGCTTGTTTTACGAGTGTACATTGAACCCGACCATCCGAAAGCTTGAATCGACCCAACTTAAATTATAACAGTTGAATTGAGTTGAACAAATGTTCACGTTAACCTAAATCGAAAAAATCTTATCAAAGTATATTGAAATATCTTATATATTCGTGGGTCTGATTTTAAGAATATGGTTTAGGATAAGTTTAATGATTTTGAAGCAGAAACATATTGCGTTTAATGTTTATAGGTTATGTATATACCGTTAGACAGCTACCATGAAAGTTTTTGGAGGATTCTTTTTACCTTCGATCAATCATTTTTTCTTCTTGGCTTGGTAAAAAAAAGTAAATGGTTTTAAACATTATATATATTTATTTGTTTATTTATCGAAGAAACTTACTTTTAATTTTTAAAATTTAATTGATTTAAAAAAGAAATCATTAAAAAAAAAAATTGTATTTGAAAAAAGAAAAGATATATTTAATTCACATATGGTTTTGCGTACAATTTTGTTTCATTCATTTATTTAATTTAATTTTAATAATAGTAATAATATTATTATTATTATTAGTTTGGGTGTGGGGCTGAGGGATCATGGAGGATTCTTCTGTGCCATAGCCTCATCATTTTAAATTCGAATTTTTACCAATGATTACTTTTTACCCTTAAAATTATAGTTATTTCTAAAATGCTGTTTGTTAAGGATATTTAGTACTAAATTATATATCTTTCCATTTATTACTCTTTTCATATTCTTGTAATTTATTTAATTATAAATAAGATAACTTTCACATCATTGAGGTGTGGTGGATTAAGCAAACATTCTCAGAATGGTAAATTCCGTAAAAATCTTTCCACTCATTCATCATACTAAAGAATTGAGAATGCCTCAAAATGTATTATAGGGAAGGCATGATATCAGCTCAACTGCACTCCTATGCCCTGTGGTTTAAGCGAGCTATCCTATGTCACAGCATGAGGGAACATCGCGAGACAAGCGTCTCAGACGTCTTCTTTTGAAATGGTCTTTCAAGGATAGTATCAGACGACATGGGTGTGCTGGTATTGTGCCCAACCTATGTGTCGGAGGTTAGATTATGCACTTGCTATTTGAAATGGATGTCATAAATGGTTTAGTATGGATACGGGAGAGTCCAATGCGTGATAAGAACCCAAATAGATGGATGGTTTGGGATGACCCGATGAAATGATCGACACATGGGTCAGTTTCCAACGAATGTGTTCGAGCAAGCAAAGATGGTTGAGCTGTCTCGAGACATGTGATGGTCATGTTGTTGGGAACCGAGATGATGATGAGATACAAGACCTTGGCCTAGAGTAGAGACAAGATCGAGTTGAATGGTTTGGCCTAGTGTAGAGGCAAGTCGACTAGAATCGTAGACAACTGAACATGCACGCACGAGCGGCGTGTATGGCTAAACAAGTTTGGATTTCGCACAAGTTATATTTGTTGGCGAAGGCAAACATCACCTAAGGTTCGACCAAGCCACAAAGTCCAGCGAAAAATGTGAATGGGGTTTGAGTACATCAATCCCGCCATAATAATATTTTTAAAATATATACATATATGAAGAAAAGAAAAGAAAAAGAAAATTAAATATGATCAACCTCTTTGACTTAGAATGAATGAATTGACACATTAGTTGAATTAGAAAGGGATGTAAGTTTGAAAAGGAAATATTGAATATCATGAAGAAATAGACAGCTCCTTCCTACCTCCATTTACTTAATTATACAAATATCAATCTCAAATAAAACAAATTTTATTAAAATATCTCTCCAAATCTCTTTCATTTTTATATTTTATATCCAAATCATCCAATTTTTTTTTATTTTAATATTTGTAACATACGTTAATGATGTGGCGTGACTTGTAAATATTTAGTATTTGAATTTTGGGTTAGTTAGGTTCGGAACTCATTTTAAGTCACTGATCCAACCAACTCGAAATTTTATGTTGGTCCAAAAATTACAAAATAATATCTAGATTTATAAAAATCTATGAATGAGATGTGAAAGCATTTAAAAACGGGGCCACTTAGATCTTATCAAAGATATTTCACTTTATATGATTTCATCCCAAATTTAATCAATACATTGCCTCAAGTGTCACACATTTTTATAGTTAAAATAATCCATTGATTAAACATTATACCATTTATAATCTTTATTTTGATATTTTTTTTATTATTATTTGGAATTAAATATTTCATAAATAATTTATAAAAATTGACTCAACATTTTTAATTCACAAAAAAATATATTATAAAAGAAGAAATCCTTTTTTTAATAGAAAATAATTTATAAATAGATTTATTATCAAGTAATTCTAAATCTATTTTTTAAGAAATAGAAAAGGAAGAAATTATATTGGTATCTAACAGATTAGAGGTTTAAATTTCCGTACAGATAAATTAATAACCATAATTTTACCTAAGTTTAATATAAATAGTTTTTTTAATGAGTTTAAATGATAATATTTAAAAAACAATTTTAAAACATGGATTAATAATTTTAAAATGATAGAAATTTTTTTTTAACCATAATAAATAAGCTTTTTTTTTTCTTTTCTATAAAGACTTTTTTAAAAAAAATTAATAATTTAAAGTACGTTTAATATATATGTGATCATTTCTTTAAAAAAAAATCATAATAAATAAAGATTTAACAATCTGTGTTTTAAATTTATCCAAAGTTTTTAAAGTGGTTTTTATTCATTAAATTAAAAAAACATATTTTGATAATTTAAAACCATACAATAAACTACATTAAACACATTTTAAAATGATATTTTTTTCGCAAATATTTATAGTAAATCGATATTATTTAGAAACGAACATTTTTTTATGGTTATTCCAAACACATATTCATATATGCTTAAATTTATATAAAATAAAATAAAAATAAAAATTTAAAAATATTGAAGTAAAAATAGACTATGAGATTTCACCTTGATTTGAGAGGGAAACAAAACATTTATTAGAAGTGAAAATCTCTCCCTAGTAGACACGTGACGATACGTAACGGGCCAAAGCAGACAATATCTACTAGCAGTGAGTTTGAGTTGTTACAAATGGTATCAGAGCTGAACACTGAGAATTGTGCTAGCGAGGACGCTGGCCTCCAAGGGAGTGGATTATGAGATCCCACATTAGTTTGAGAGGGGAAGAAAACATTTCTTAAAAGAGTGCGGAAACTTCTCCCTAATATCTACCAACGGTAGACTTGAACAGTTATATTAAATAAATTTAATTTAAAAAAAAGTTGGTAGGCGTAAAAGGTAAAATGGGAGACACATAAAGAGGAAACATGTGAAGATGTTGAAATCTTTGGTGTAAAATTTAATAACTAAAATAAAAACATTATGATATAATGTTTTATACAAGCTATGATTAGGAGTAGACTTTAAGTATTACAATTTTTCAGTTGTGCAAAATAAAAATAAAAATAATAAAAAATAAAAAATAAAAAGAGAAATGTAAAATGCAAGCAATGAAGAAAATAAAAATAAATAAATTAATAAATAAATAAAGTTGTTGTATGGTAGTGTATTGAATGATAAAAGATTTAGGGTTTTGTGTGGAAAAGAAAAAAAAAATAATAATAATAATAAAAAAAATGTTAACTTTTGGTGCATGACAAAAATGGGGTCCCTCAAATAGGGTTTTGGATAGAGACTTCCACTATTATTTATTTATTTATTTATTTTTTTGGAAACATTTTTGAGTGGAACCTGCCTCATCGGTGGGTCTCTAAAATCCTCGCTTTTTTAATCTTATGATTTCAATATCGGCTCGGTGGAGAATTCACGTTTCGACCGACTTAGCTATGCTCAAATTGACAATAATGATAATAATAACTTTAGAGTTTTAATATTTAAAATTCAAAATTAATTTTTATATATAATATTAGAGAGAAACGTTGAAATGGAAAATACAAGAACTACAACGGGTATAGAATCGAACCCTCAACCTTTTAAAAAAAAAGTAATAATATTCTTTAAATTTTGGGAGTTTTAAGCCTTAAACTCCAAAATCGATAAATGTATCAATTTAAACTCTAAACTTCGAATCGATTTTGACCGTCTGTCGGAGTTCGGTTTAAAATCTCAATATATAATTTTTTTTTTTACATGTGTTTGTGTGAGGAACAAGTGCCAACGAAGACGCTAGGTTTCGAAGGAGGTGGATTATGAGATCTCACATTAGCCGGAGAGGGGAACAAAACATTTTCTTACAAATGGTATAAGAGCCACTTGTTTCTCACAATCCATCTCCTTCGAAGCTAGCGTTTTCACCGACACTCATTCCTCTCTCCAATCAATATGCGATCTCACCATTTGAAATATTCTTAAATACAAAAATTAATATATAATATTAGAGAGATATACTCGAATTAAATGAATAAAACATATTTTCATTAATATGAATCATTTTTCAATCTTATAAAAATGGAAGTTTTATATTTAAACTAAGAGACAAGAAAAGAGTACAAAAATGAGGAGGTTGATATTAAAAGCGTTGACTTTTGTAGAGCTTCTCCCCATCATAAATCCCATTAATTATTGAATTTCTATATATATATATATATATATATAAATTAATTAATTAAGAGAAAGGGGAGTGAATCTAATCCAAAGATTATTGTGTTTTGTAACATGGGATAAATGTCAACCTTTTTAAAATCCATACAAGTCAATTGCCTACCTTCCTTTTTCTTCCATTTTTACTCCAAATGAAATAAAGGGATATTCAAACGCGTTTCGATTTTTTTTTTCATTTAATTTTAATATCGTGATGTTTTAAACTAATTCGAGTATAAATACTGTTAACATCTTGAAGTCGTCGAGAAAATAAATAAACATAAAATCGTCGAAAAAAATTATTCTTTAAAATATGTTACAGTAATCAATAATAACCGGTTGTTTTTTCTAAAACGGGTACGAGGATTCATATGGTGTTTGTGGGTCTCAAACAATCCACGTTAAATAATGAACTCAACTCAATCCCACCCAATTGTAATTTTTGTTTTTACTCGGATGATTTCTTGTTTTTAATAAGAGTAAAACGTTAGTTCGAAAAATATTTATTTATTTTTTTTTTATTATTTAATTGAAATTTATGGCTCAATTTGAATATATATTTTTAAAAATTATCTTATAAATACTTTAAAAAATTATTTTAAACCGTGGTTGGAGAATAAACAATAAAAAAAAAAATTTGAATAGTAAATAAAAATGTAATTTTTAAAAAAATTAATAATAAATTCAAGTTGGTTTGATTCAGCTCAATCTAATCTAATGTTAAGGAACCGTTGAACCAATTCAACTCATAAAGTTTTTATTTATTTAAACTCAACCTAACCTAAATAAGTTCATAACCTAACCCACGTCCTCCTGATGATTGAAGAGGATAAAATAATAAATTGAATTGTTAATTATTTATTAAAAGGATTTTGAAATTTTACTTGAATTAAAAAATAAAAAATGAAAGGTTTAACGGAATAAAAAAAACAAAACAAAAAAAGTATGTTAATATGTAAAATTAGGTTTAAAGCAATTGACCTAAACAAATGGTATTAATGAATAATAAGATTATGTTATTAGTAAGTAATAAATGTGGTTTGCAACTTAATTAGCTCTCATTACAAGATTTAATTAATTGGATATGCTTAATGTTCCTTTCATAATGACCTTGCACATGTTAATGCTTCATGTAGACACATTATTTACCAACTCAAAAAGCTTCATTTTGTCCAAAAACTAGCACATAAAATATTGAAATTATTATGACATCCCTTTTACAAGTTTGCCCTTCCGAATGGCCTAGTTGCTTCGTTACATTAATTAAGTGGTAGCACCTTCCGTTCTGGTTTAAGGTATGTTCGGGAGTGATTTTACTCAAAATTATTGTGACATTCCACATCGCTTGGAGAGGGAAACAAGTGCCAGCGATGTCACTAGGCCCTGAAAGGGGATGGATTGTGAGATCCCACATTGGTTGGAGAGGAGAACGAGACAATTTTATAAGGGTGTGGAAATCTCTTTCTAGCAAACACGTTTTAAAATCGTGAGGCTGATGACGATATGTAATGGACCAAAGCGGACAATTAGTCTCCAATATATCCTTATTAATGTAAGAAAAGACCGATACGATACACCTATCGAGTCTAAAAAGTTCATTTGACACTAAGAATTAGTCCTAAGGTATAAGAATCATACCGTGATTTGTATGCACTATTTGACGTGGAGTCAACTTGGATGCTGGTTTAAAGCACGTGTTGGACTCCCCAACAAACCCTTATTAATGTAAAAAAGACCGATATGATGCACACTTATGATCTCATATACACTCGTAGATGGGTCTAAAAGGTCCATTTGGCACTAACGAAGTAGTTCTTAGGTAGAATAATTATATCGTGATTTGGATTAGTTACACTCGCTCGAACTTTTTCAGGGTTACGGTTTGACATGGAAGCAACTTGAATGTTAGTTTAAGGCACGTTCGGGTCCAACAAACCCTTATTACTGTACACAAAAAAAAGAAAAAGAAGATCGATATGGTACACCTCACGAGTCTGAAGGGTTCATTCGGCACTAATGACGTAATTCTTAACTAGAGGCATAAAAAAAATTCTACGTTCAAATATAATGCGTATAATATGATTTTCTTCTTCATCTAATCATATTATTGAAAAGAGAGGGAAATTTAGGGTTAATTCGTTAAGTACATATATTAAACTCTATTTGGCTAACTAGTTTTGACCCATCACCTACATAGTTACCTAATATAATAATTAAAAGCACTAACATAACCTAATACTAATAATTAATAAAAAAAATTACTGTTAAGGTTTAATACAAATTTTTATATAGCCAGATTAATAAATTAATTACCGACAAATATATTTATAAGCTAGAAAGCTTAAATCGTTAAATGAATTCTCGAATTTTAATGATCTATTCGTGACCAGAACAAAAATTGGGTGAAATTAAATGGAAGTCCAAACTAACTAACGTTGAAGAATCATCGGTGATGAAAATTTGAAAGTACAATAGTTAAATTGTGAGATCTCACCTCGATTGTAGAGAGGAACAAAACATTCTTTATAAAGGTGTAATGGTTGAAACTGTGAGGCTGATGACAATACGTAATGGGCAAAAAAAGACAGTATTTACTAGCGGTGGACTTGGACTATTACAAATAGTGTCAGAGCCGGACACTAGACGATGTGTCGACAAAGAAGGTAGATAAACGAAACATTCTTATTCATAACAGGTCAAAACAGACCATATTTACTAGCATTCCGCTGTTACAAATTAAGTGGGAAAGATTAAAAATTAATATTATAAGTAAGTTTCATGGGTGATATCGAAAAGAATGGTATTTATTTGTATTTAATAAATTTCTAACAATATGAAAACCTGTCAAACTCTGTTTTTTTTTTAATTATTTGTATATTGTTTTAAATTTATGTTATTTTCGCAATAAATTAAATAAAAATGATTTCTGTATGTTTAAATTTGAACACAACAAACAAATAAAAATGATTTGATTGGATTATTAAAATAATATAATTTTCATTATAAACCATTCAATTTCCAGTAATTTTTTACCAAATAAAAATATTTTTATTATTTGATTTTTAAACATATAGTTAAAATATAAGAATATTTAGTCGTAAATTATAGTTTACCATATATAACCTAATTGGTCTTCTATTATAGATAAATATGTAGATATTTGTCTTCACGGTATAATATTCTCGGACATCATAATAATAATAATAATAATTTCCGGCTTAACTAAACACGGTGAAATACTTATTTTAAATTTAGTTTTTTAAAATTAATTTTGATTTTTAATTTTAATTAATTCAGGTTCCCATGGTTTTGATGTCAGAAACGCTCCAAAATTACAACGCAATTAATGAGTATAACAAAATTGAAAAAAGAAAAACCACACAGAAAATAAAGCAAAACAGATGTTTTTATTATTTTTTATTTTTTAAAATTTATTGGGAGGGAAATGGGGTAAAAAAGAAGGAAAATAATGATAAAAGAAAAAAAAAAAAAAAAAGAAAAAAAAAAAGAGGAAGAATAATGGAGTTGTCTCCATATTGTGTGTGGTTTTGTGGAAGCTCAATGAATGAAGCACTACCTTAAACACAAGCAAATGATTGCATTGTCCCATTTCAATGTCTTCACGCCTCCCATACATTCCCCTCTCCATCCCATCCCCATGCATCATCATCATCATCCTTCTCTTCCTCTCTCATACTTATTTTCTCTCTCTTACTTATCTCGACCCATCTTTTCATACATGTCGTATTCTTATTCACTCGATACAACAATTACATTCAAATTTTGGGCTAACTTTTGTTTTCTATATCTAATGGTGTAAAATTATCAATCACGTCACCAGAAACTATCTACCTTTGAAAACGGAAAGAAACTGGAAATTAATGAGAAAAAAGATGCATTAGGTCGTGTTTTTTTCGGGAGAGACTGTCTTTACCACCACAACAGTCTTTTGCTTTTTGTCGAGTTCTATGATGGGGTTTTAGTTCTTTGAGCTGTACTCGCTTGTCTATTCTGGAAATAGTGAATCGAGATTTAGATGTATCGTGTAGTTGTAACAGCCTAAGTCCACTGCTAACAGATATTGTTCTCTTTGGGTTTTCACTTTCGGACTTCCCCTCAACGTTTTTAAAATGCATATGCTAGAGAGAGGTTTCCACACCCTTATAAATGAGGCTTCGTTCTCCTCCCCAACCGATGTGGGATCTCACAATTCATCTCCCTTTGGTGCCAGCGTCCTTACTGGCACGCCTTGTGTCCACCCCCTTTGGGGCTCAGCCTCCTCACTGACACATCGCCCGATGTCTAACTCTAATACCATTTGTAAGAGTCCAAGCCCACCACTAGCAGATATTGTCCTCTTTGGATTTTCCCTTCCGAACTTGCCCTCAAGGCTTTTAAAACGCCTCTGCAAGGGAGAGGTTTCCACACCCTTGTAAAAAAATGTTTCGTTCTCTTCCCCAAATGTGAGATCTCACAGTAGTCATAGATTTAGATGTATCATCTTTCCCACAACAACAATTTTCTACTTCGTGTTAATTTCTCTATGACGGGTTTTCAAGTACTCTAAACTGCACTATATCGTCACCCTAAACAGTGATATGGTGTAGCACCCTAAGCCCACCCCCCCTAGTAAATATTGTCATCTTCAGCCTTTCCCTTCTAAGTTTCTACACCCTCACAATAAAAGTTGTTACACACCGTCATAGCCGTCTCCTCCTTCAACAAAATATCAAACAAAACGATATAACTCGAACAATACAAAGCTATCAATCACACGCTCAACACGGAATACAAGAAGAAGAAAGTAGTAAGAAAGAGAGAAGAGTAGAGGGAGAAAGGGCATCTTTTAGGAAGAGAGAGAGAGGAGAAATAAAGCAAAGGCAAAAGGCAGTTGATAGGCATCAATAAAAACGCCTCTGCCACTCTTTTCTTTTTCCGTTCAAAAACATATATTTCATTTATCGTCACCCACATCTCTGTCTCTCTCTGCTCCCATTTACTCCCTCCCTCTCTCTGTTCATCCTTTCCCCTTTTCTTTCTGAATTTTCAAAACCCATTTTTCATTCAGAAACCCAAAATCAAAGAGAAAAAGAAAAGAAGTTGAACTGGCGCATCGCCAGCCCACCTGGCCTTTCATTTCCCATTAGCTGTTTGTTTTTTTCTGTCACTTTTATCTGTCATCAACAAACCCACAAACACTAAAACACAAATTCCCCCTTCCCCCGAACCTTTTTTCCGTGGGTTCATTTCATTTCTCTCTCACACTTTTCTTGGAAATCCTCGAGATAGGCGTCTCTGATTAACCCTTCATCACTCTTTTTCTCCTCTTCTTCTCATTTTTCTCACCATTTTTGGGCCTTTTATCAGCAACTGAGACTTCCACAAGTATATCTGATGGAGAGAGGAGGCTCCCTCCAAGAACAGGACGAAGAACATGAAGAACCCATTCAAAAACCCTTTTGCTGAAACTCAAGATCCCACTTCCATTACACTTTCAAAGAGATTGTGAAAAGGGAAACGAGGTTTTTGTTGATTAGCACCTGAAATTACTTTCTGGGTCGGCTTTTTTTTGCTCATTTAGTGTTGCTAAGAGGCATTTTATGGCTCTTGCTATGCATAGAGATTCACTGAATAAGCAAATGGATACCAGCAAGTATGTGAGATATACACCTGAGCAAGTCGATGCATTAGAGAGGGTATATGCTGAATGCCCAAAACCCAGTTCGTTGAGGAGGCAGCAACTCATTCGTGAATGCCCCATTCTCTCTAATATTGAGCCCAAACAGATCAAAGTTTGGTTCCAAAATCGCAGGTAAAAGGCTAAATTTCTTCTTAACTTTGTTCATCTTTTTCTTGTCTTCTGTGTTTTGATACCATATTTTCCCTTCATTTCCCTGAAAAACTTGTTACTGAATCGATTTCTCAACAAGATAATGATAAATGAAATATGGGTTTAGCTTTGCAGGGCAAATTGTATACATTCTTGTTGTATCTAACTTTTTAGATCTTGTCGAATGGATATAAGAAATGGGTCTGCTTTAGTAGGTACCCTTTGATTCTATATATTAAGGAAAAGCATAGATTTATTGATTAATAAACTAAAAGCTGCCTTTGTTCGTAGCTTGCTTTGTCATTTGATTTCTTTTACTAGTTTCTTTTTGAGTGTTTCACTGTTAAAGAAATACTTGGTATGGAAGCTTTTCTGTTGTATGCGTGCAGAGAAGCCCTGTTTCCTAATTATTTTGTCTCTCTTCCATTTTTGACTTAGCATTATTTGCTTTTCTTGCATTCTGTTTTGGGAAATCTTATATTGCACTTTAGCTCCTCTGCTTTTTTTCCATTTTCTGTTCAAAGACAATGTTCTTGGAATGATTTTCTTTGAGCATGTTTAGCTATGATATTGTTTCTGGATTGGAAGAATGTCAGTGTTGCATCTACTCGAAGGATAATCCGATCTAATCGAACTTTGTTGGATAACTTTATTTGGTTATGATTGGGAAAACTTATGTTTCTTTGCAATTTTAGACATTTATTGTGAGATCCCACGTCGGTTGAAGAGATGAACGAAACATTCCTTATAAGGGTGTGGAAACCTCTCCCTAGTAGACGCGTTTTTAAAACCGTGAGGCTGACGATGATACGTAACGGGCCAAAATGGACAGTATTATAGTCGTAATTCTTACTGGATTTAGAATGTAACCTTGTTTTAATGTTCGTATGAACAATTCCTACATCAGGAAATATGATTAGTCTATTAAAAAGAATGAATGAAATTTTATCCTACTTGTTTAGTTATTAATGTATGTTTGTCACCAATTTGACTGGGCAAGAAGGAATCCTTTCCTACTCTATTATAATCCCGAGCAAAATTCACGATCTGTCCATGGCCAGACTTAATCTGTTGCATTGAAAATGCAAAAAGGAGTATCTAAGGTTTTATATTATTTATTTGATAAATTCGATGTTTATATTGTTAGATGTCGTGAAAAGCAAAGGAAGGAAGCGTCTCGTCTTCAAACAGTTAATAGGAAGCTGACTGCGATGAACAAGCTGTTGATGGAAGAGAATGACCGTCTGCAGAAGCAGGTCTCTCGTTTGGTTTACAAGAACGGATACATGAGACAGCAACTGCGCACTGTGAGTTCATACAAGCTCTTTCATGTCTGTTTGGTACCGTTTATGGGTAGTGGACCAAAACTTGAAAATACAGAATTTAGTTGAATTTTATCGTTCAGAACCGGGATGGTACAATTCATTTAAGCATTTCCGACGTTGTCCTTGTTGACCATTCTTTTCATGATCTTGGTCTGATTACTAATCAGACTGTACCGTTATTCGTTTTGGTTCTCTAATCAACGTTTTAGAATATCAAAAGTATAATAATATCTGCTTGGTTGGGTTTCCTCTCCTTGACGAGATTTTATCTAAATCACGGTGCAGATGTCCTACTGATTCTTTATTTTACGAGTATCCATATTGTTTGGTGTTTATTTGCAGGCATCTGGAACAACCACAGACAATAGCTGTGAGTCTGTGGTCATGAGTGGTCAACACCATCAACAGCAAAACCCAACTAAGCATACCCAAAAGGATGCTAATAACCCAGCTGGGTAAGTTAACCTTCTGAAACTAACGGTTTCGATGCGTGTTGTTTATTACTTGGTCTCATCAATTCATATGCGTATTGTTTTTGTTGATAGTCTTCTTGCGATAGCCGAGGAGACCTTGGCAGAGTTCCTTTCCAAGGCAACAGGAACCGCTGTCGACTGGGTTCAAATGATTGGGATGAAGGTAGGCCCGAGAATCATTCATGACCAACTTGATGGTTGAATGTTCTAGGGAGCACTTTGATAGAGTTCTTCAATATCTGTTCAAAAGTTTGATTTCTTTGTACCTTATGCAGCCTGGTCCGGATTCAATTGGGATTGTTGCTGTTTCTCGCAATTGCAATGGGGTAGCAGCACGAGCCTGTGGTTTAGTGAGTCTTGAGCCAACGAAGGTACTTTGGATCATACAATGGACCTCTATTCAATTTTGTGTATTTGCTATGTTAAAAATATATATATTTATTGCAGGTGGCCGAAATTCTAAAAGATCGTTTGTCATGGTTTCGTGACTGCCGTTGTGTTGATGTATTAAGTGTAATCTCCACCGGAAATGGGGGGACCATAGAACTCTTGTATATGCAGGTATGTTCTTATCATTATGTTTAACGAAGATTCGTGTTTGTTATCCTATTTAGCCTTCCTGCTTTTCAAACCAGACATACGCACCTACAACCTTAGCAGCAGCACGTGACTTTTGGACTCTTCGATACACCACAAGCTTGGAAGATGGAAGCCTTGTGGTAATCGTTTCTCCTGAATGTAGTTACTCTTTTTATGTTTTGACGTCCATGCATTATGTAATTTTTGAGATCTATAGTTATTTTCAGCATGTAGCACTATAGTTAGTCATTCATACGTGAAACGTCATATTTCAGTGATTGTTTATGTTTATTTGGGCTAAATATATGTGCAGATATGTGAGAGATCGTTAACATCGTCTACTGGTGGCCCATCAGGGCCCCCTCCATCCAGTTTCGTAAGAGCTGAAATGCTTCCGAGTGGATATCTTATTCGAGCTTGTGAGGATGGCTCCCTTATTCACATTGTGGATCATGTTGATTTAGATGTAAGTTAGCTCTCAATGAGTGACTGCTTTTCTCGTACTGTCAAATCAATATTCTATTGTTCTATGTCCCTCTGTGTCGTAAAAGGGTTTCTTTCACTACCAGGCTTGGAGCGTTCCTGAAGTTCTTAGGCCACTTTATGAATCGACAAAGATTCTAGCTCAGAGAATGACTGTTGCTGTAAGAATTATTGCTGAACAGTTCATCCCTTCCTTGTGTCATAAATGTTAACAAATATTGTGCTTAAATTGTGAAACAGGCCTTACGCTACGTTCGACAAATTGCTCATGAGGCGAGTGGAGAAATTCAATTGGGTGGTGGGCGTCAACCAGCTGTTTTAAGGACTTTCAGTCAAAGGCTCTCTAGGTAAGGCGCTAAACTTATGTCTCGAAGTTAGGCCATGCTGGACATTTTTGGGTAAGGCTTGTGTGAGATCCCACATCGGTTGGGGAGGAGAACGAAAACATTCTTTATAACGGTGTGGAAACCTCTCCCTAGCAGACGCGTTTTAAAAACCTTGAGGGGAAGCCCGAAAAGGAAAGCCCAAAGAGGACAATATCTACTAGCGGTGGACTTGGGCTGTTACAAATGGTATCAGAGCCAGACACCGGGCGATGTGCCAGCAAGGAGGCTGAGCCCCGAAGGGGAGTGGACATGAGGCGGTGTGCCAGGAAGGACGCTGGGTCCCGAAGGGGGTGGATTTGGGGGTCCCACATCGATTGGAGAAGTGAACGAGTGCCGCTCGCTGGGCCCTGAAGGGGGGTGGATTGTGAGATCCCACATCGGTTGGGAAGGAGAACGAAACATTCTTTATAAGGGTGTGGAAACCTCTCCCTAGCAGACGCGTTTTAAAACCCTTGAAGGGAAACTCGAAAGGGAAAGCTCAAAGAGGACAATATCTGTTAGCGGTGGAATTGGGCTGTGTTACAGCTTGAGATGTTTGAACTTTGATGAAATTTTAATAACTTAAAACCCTTGTTCTCTTGACATTAATTTCTCAAGTCACTTATAGTTTATGGAATTGGATTTTAGGGGTTTTAATGATGCTGTAAATGGCTTTGTGGATGATGGTTGGTCGCTTATGGATAGCGATGGAGTCGAGGATGTGACGGTTGTTGTTAATTCATCTCCAAACAAATTCCTCGGTTCGCAATATAACCAATCATTATATCCTACTTTTGGAGGTGTATTGTGTGCGAAGGCGTCGATGTTGTTGCAGGTACTCTATTAGTCTATTGTATCCTTCAGATGCATGGCTAGTCATTTCCATCTATATGTTTTTCGATATTAAGTATGAACTTTTGAACTACTTTGCGGTTCAGAATGTCCCCCCTGCTTTGCTTGTTCGTTTCCTACGGGAGCATCGTTCAGAATGGGCTGATTATGGAGTCGATGCATACTCTGCCGCATGTCTTAAATCCAGTGCATATGCTGTTCCATGTGCGAGACCCGGTGGCTTCCCTGGTGGTCAGGTCATCTTACCACTTGCGCATACCGTTGAAAACGAAGAGGTAATGACCTTTTATCCTATCAGAAATTCTTTTTCTCGGGTTTTGTTCACCATATGTCGTTCTTATGTAGTTCTTGGAGGTCGTGCGGTTAGAGGGCCATGCTATGTTCCCTGAAGAAGCTGCGTTAGGTGGACGGGATATGTATTTATTGCAGGTTAGTTCTGCTTCATCTACGAGGAGTTCTTTTATAGACGTCTTTACTTCCCGTTGACAATCCTTGATCAAACGCTTATTTGGCAGCTGTGTAGCGGGGTTGATGAAAGTACAGTCGGTTCCTGTGCTCAGCTTGTATTTGCACCTATAGACGAATCATTTGCCGACGATGCTCCCTTACTACCGTCTGGTTTTCGTGTCATACCATTGGAGTCCAAAACAGTTTGTGACTATTCTTTGCTACTATACTTTCGTTGAAACTTTTGCAATTTCAATGGAATATGAACTGTATCTTTAAAGGCTACTTTGAACTTGAAAATCTTTGTTAATGCTGTATATCTGTTCTTTTGTATGTTAGGATGTGTCTGCAGCTACTCGAACTTTGGATTTGGCTTCTACTCTAGAAGTCCGACCTGGATCTGCCCGCCCCGGCGGTGAAACTGATGCTACAAACTACAACCTCAGGTCTGTCTTGACTATTGCATTCCAATTCACTTTTGAGAACCACATGCGGGATAGCGTGGCTGCTATGGCGAGACAATATGTGCGAACGGTTGTGGCATCAGTTCAGAGGGTTGCCATGGCTATCGCCCCCTCGCAACTTGGCTCCCAAATCGGTCCAAAAAGCCTCCCCAGCTCCCCTGAGGCTCTCACGTTGTCCCAGTGGATCACACGAAGCTACAGGTACGAGTTCTTGTTGTAACTGTTAACATTCTCAATGAAATGTATGGTTTTGTTATGAATGTCTGAGAATTTAAGCATAGAATTGTCCATATTTGTGCTCATTGCTAATGTGTGAGATCCACATCGGTTGGAGAGAGAACAAAGCATTCTTTATAAGGGTGTGGAAACCTTTCCCTAACAGACGCGTTTTTAAAATCTTGAGGGGAAATCCGAAAGGGAAAGCCCAAAGAGGACAATATATGCTAGCGGTGGGCTTGAACCGTTACAAATGGTATCAAAGCCAGACATTGGGCGATGTGCCAGCGAGGAGGCTGAGCCCCAAAGGGGGTGGACACGAGGTTGTGTGCCAGCAAGGACACTGGGCCCCGAAGGGGGATGGATTGTGAGATCCCACATCGGTTATAGGGAGGAGAACGAAGCATTCTTTATAAGGGTGTAGAAACCTCTCCCTAGCAGACGCGTTTTAAAAACCCTGAGGAGAAGCTCGAAAGGAAAACCCCAAAGAAGACAATATCTGCTAGCGGCGGGCTTGTACCGTTACATAACGAGACCACCAATATCTTGTATTCATGTTTGAAACCCAAGTCCTTTAATTTGTAACCTTGCACAATATCTATTCATGTTTCGTGGTCTTGTTCTCCTGCACCGGTCATTTTCTTCTTCGGTTCGTCTTATAACATATGTTGAATTTCAGGATCCACACAGGGGCAGAGCTCTTTCAGGTTGAATCCCAGTCTCATGATGCTATATTGAAGCAGCTTTGGCACCACTCAGATACAATCTTGTGCTGCTCTGTCAAGACTAATGTAATTTCATGCCACTAAGCATACAACTTGGCAATTAATTGAACTACTCACGCCTAGCTAAGATAACATAATTTTGGTAAGGTTCTTAAGCTGATGCAGCAAATACTTACACGATCAATGAACTTTGCAGGCGTCTCCTGTGTTCACATTTGCGAACCAAGCTGGGCTTGACATGCTTGAAACTACGCTCGTCGCTCTTCAAGATATAACGCTCGACAAGATCCTTGAGGATGCTGGTAGGAAGATACTGTGCTCAGAATTCTCCAAGATAATGCAACAGGTAGATTTCTGTTTGGTAATTTCATCTTAATGTTGCCACTGCTCACAGTCGACCTGAATTCGTTACGAACATCATGCAGGGATTTGCATACCTTCCAGCAGGGATATGCATCTCGAGTATGGGCAGGCCGGTGTCGTATGAACAGGCGATTGCCTGGAAAGTTCTGAATGATGATGATGCCCATCACTGTTTGGCTTTCATGTTTGTTAACTGGTCATTTATGTGATCGGGAAAAATGTGGTTCGATCGGGTTATTTATTTACTAAGTTATATAGTTTATCAATCGAAACAGAAAGAACAGTAGATGTGAATGTAATTTCCAGGATTTGAAGACAAACTTTCATGTGCATTGTGATTTTGTTTTGGTCAAATTTGGTATGCTTCATTCATGACTTCTATTATGCTTTGAAACTGGAAAAAGCTCATTGCATCAGCGCCTCCGAATAGACCAATTCAAAATATGGTTTTTAGTCTTGGAATTTCATTTCTTAGTCCATTTTTTGAACCTCTATTCTCATTGATAACTAACCTTTATTTTTGGTCGAACTCATATTTGATGTAAGGCGTATTACTAACTTATTATATATTTATATATTAAAGTTGGGCGGGGTTGGGAATCTTCTAAGATTTGATTCAAGCATCCAAAAGAATAACCGTCTGAATAGAGATATATCATCTATTTAAGACGTGTAAGTAGAGTGTACATGAATAGCATAAATTGATAGCACATTCGATTCTATTTAAGACGCGTAGATAGAGTGTACATGAATAGTATAAACTGATAGCACATTCGATTCTATTTAAGACGCGTAGGTAGAGTGTACATGAATAGTATAAACTGAATGTGTAGAGTGTACATGAATAGTATAAACTGATAGCACATTCGATTGAGTGTTCTTGATGACCTGAAAGTTCATTACCTGAAATTCTTATATAGACTTTATGAGATTCTTCCCATTACCTGAAAGTTCTTTTACAAATTTGTAAATCATTGTATGAATTATGACTCTGCTCACAAAAAGTTACCTAAAATGGAAGGTATAAAATGAAAAGAGAGAAAAATGAGTACTCCAGTTTTAGAACTTACAACAACATCAAGTTCAACGATCTCTCCTAAGCAGGAAGACGTCCCAGGTCAGATGTAACTAACTACAAGTAATCACTGATCAGAGATTGCAGTCGCATCTCCTCCTTCTGAGCCTCTCCGCTTCTTCTTCCCTTCTCCATGCCTCGATCGTCGAGGGGCCTCGTCCTCACTTTCACTTTCTTCATTCCTAGAGGTGGTTCCCATCCCATATTGCTCATCAGGATAAGTTTTTGACTGCTGCTTATATTGCATTTCTTCATCATGTCTAGGCATCTCCTGGCCCTTGTTTTGGTCTGGACCCGTAATATATCTATCATTTCGATCACTACCCGGTCCCCTTTGGTCCCTCTTAACAGCTCGATTGATGTTTTGAGATGAGGGTACTGCAGGAGGTGGATACAACGGAGACACGCCCATAGGACGACCAGGTCGAGCTGGGTTAGGACCAGGAACCCCCATCCCACCCATAAAGGGACCACGTCCTTGACCCATCATCATCCCAAATCCACCAGGAGGGAACATGACCCCAGGTTGAGAAGGTCGTCCTCGGAACATCATAGCAGCTGGGGGACTCATAAAATCACCGGGAAACCTAGGAACGTACGGACCAAAGCCACGAGGAGCCATACCAAACATGTCAGGCATGGGAAATCCGTCAGGTGTAACAGGACCATAAGGCATCCCATCCGGACCCATCATCCCAGGTGGAAAACCCTGCATTCCATGAAAGGGTCTTGGACCACGTCCCATTGGCATATGTGGAGGCCACATGATTCCCCTGCCCCTTCCTCTGCCCTGAGCTGGTAAACCAACGGACTGGCCAAGGCTCTCCTCCTCCTCCTCCTCTTCACTGTCTTCCTCTTCCTCTTCTTCGTTATCCTCGAACGGGACAATATCTGGGTTCTCACTTCCAATGCCAGGATTAACTCCCCTTGCTTTCTCCTCTTCTCGTTTCAATTCTGCTGCTACTGAGACGGCCTGATCACATAAGTAACAAAAATAAACTAAGGAAATTCATCTAGAGCTAAATTCTGAAACTGCCATTATCACTTCCTCAAATTTCATCTTCTTCCTCGCCTGCTTGCATATGTAATCCTTATTTTGTAATTGGAATGTATTTCAAAGTTTTCTGATTGGACCAAAATTAACAAAACAAAGCATACCATGAGTTCACCATCTGGCTCAAGATAAAGCAAAGAAGCCAGCTGCTCACCAATAGAGGGCTCTAGCTCTTGGCAATCTCTACTGATCTACACATGTAAGAGTACGAGAAAAATGATGGCTCAATTAGTATCCAATGCTACCACTGATTGCAGAACAGGATATGAAGTAAAAAATATCTTCAAACAAGTATCCTCCACGAACATGGATGGTCGACAGGAAACAAATCAAAGCAATGAGCAGAAACAGGGTGCCAATTAAACAGATATTACAAGATAAACGCGATGCTAAACTTTACCCGGCAACATTAGCAATCTGAATAGTGCAACACTGCTCTTGGAGAAATCTTGAAGTATTCTTTACAAAAATGTCTTTTGATAACAACATTGAACCAACTATTTTAAGGCTACAAACCAGCCTTAGAACAACAAACTTACCAACCCAAAGAAGTAACTAGGATTAACAGAAGAGCAGTAAAACTAATAGAGGATACAGTAAACACAAGCAACAACACAGTAACATAAAAACAAAACAAAGACTTGTGAACACGGCTGCTGTTCTGCATTCTGAACGGATCAGCATACATGTTCAAGATTCCATTGGAATCATTTCATGTTTTTGTTGCATTCAAGGCTTTATTTAAGTCTATCATGTTTGTGCCAACGTTTTTAATTGCAGTCGAGGAAAGAATTCTTGAAGTGGTGGTTATTTTAGCAGGAAAATGAAGCTTGCATTACTTGCAATGGTTCTGACAGTCTAATGTTAGTCTATTGCTGCCTACTGTGCTTTTCTCAAATTAAAGAGCGAGGACAATCAAGATTTTCCATCCCTCATGATTGTATCAACCATGTTAGCACTCTCTACTAAATGATTCCCTTAAGATTAAGTAAAATAAAGATCGCATGGTCCACATGGGGCAGTGTGTCATTTCTAGGAACTTCCTTGAAACTAAATCCTAGAGAAAACTCCCAGATCCACCCCCCCCCCCCCCCCAGGGGAAAAAAATAAAGAAGAATAAACTTTCATCCACAAGATTGCAAGTTCTTAAGAATGCTCAGATAATTTGATTTCAACAAAACCAGTAATATGTATTATCATCAGAAAGTGCTTCAATATAATAATAATAAACACAAGAAATAAAAGAAAAGGGAAATATTTTCAAGAGTTCACAACACAAGTGAAAGTAGAAGCATGACAAAAACATATGCAGATGTAAATATAAATAGAAATCTTTCTTCATCAAGCTTGGGATTCTATACCTTTACTGGTAAGTTTTCATTATATGGATTCCTTAAATGACGAGTTTTCTGGAAGGATAGTTCACATAACTGCAAGTAGAAAAGTCAAAATTATTCATCGCATCATACAGGACTCAAATCGACAGCAAGAAAATCATCCTTCACAACATAATTTAGTTTGACCTCTAGGCTTTATCATGCATATGCCAAATTCAGATTTTAGCTAGCTTCCAGGTATCATAGAAAATACAAACAATACTTTCTGCATAAAACTTTAGATCTAAAAAAATGAAACCTTCAGCCATTTGAGTGAAAAGTTTTGCCCATAATGTGCAGTTCCATGTGCATATTTCCAATTGCCTCCACTGACAGATCCACCAATCCTGGTCATCATCTTTGCACAACCCTAAGCAGCCATTGCTAAATCAGTATGATTATCTCAAACAAACACACATCAATCCTCAATGACCAAGTAGTGTCATACACAAACACAATGTGATTGATTAGCACCTGAAAATGCCGAGTCCGATTGACTGAGAAAATCAAAATAACATTATCAGCAGAATCAAAAGCTTCATTAAGTTTGGCTTCATTGCTTCTTTGAGTTGCCCATACCCCTTGTTGTACAGATAATTCCAAATTCTCACGGTTGCAACTTTTAACAATAAAGTACCTAATTTTTCAAAAATAAATTAGGACATTCAGAGTATTTAAAAGGTTCATGTAAGAGTCTGAGCTTTTTTCTTTTTGCAAAATTATATTAAGAATGGGTAACCACTTGTCTTTATCAGAAGATGAATGGAAAAGGTTACAGAACCAAAATAGGGTATCCCCCTTGCTAATAAAGTTCTACAGAAAACAACTCTACCTAGCATAAATTACAAAGGGGGTATATTTATAAAGCTGGAGAGACTACATAAACTTCAAGTATTTTAGCAAACTAAATCAAAAAGGTCTGCAAGAAGTGTCAATCCACAGATTTAATGAGACCCTAACATAACAGAGTATGATCTATGAGCCAATAGATTCTAGCCAATCAATAACAGAACCAACAACGTGTGGGGAAAAGTAGTTTCTTGACACTTGGCAATTGACATGAGATGCTAATTGAAATGGAACATGAGCACATGGTAATGAAGCTTAGGCATAGAATTCAATAGCTTGATACAGAACTGGTAAAATAATTAATACCTTAGGATGATACCATCCATGCCCTTCTATATTCTTGCGTTTCTTCCCAATGAAAGCAAGTTTTCTGTTATTGAGGAAAAAAAAAGATACCCTTCACCAAGCCCAAAGGCAGCTCGTATTGTGCTCACCAATGGAGCAACTCTTCTCTCAAAATTTCAAAAGGTACTAAGTTGGAATCCCATTCTAACTAAAGATTCTTTATGGTACAAGGACTACAAATTAATAGGAAGAAAAACAATGTTGACTACTGCGGCTTAAAGTAACCAAACAAAATCACAAATATGATAGTGCTGAAGGTTAAATAACAAATCTCTGCAACACTGTTTCCATATGATACAAAAACTGAGTTGAAGTAATATGCAAAAAGACTTCAGGTCGCATCAGACACACCTAGATATTCCTGGAGGCAAAGACGTTGCAGTTGTGTTTAGTTGATTGGGCTGGCCATTAGAAAGACCTTGTGTCTGAGTCTGGCTGGTTTGTTGTGCAGTCTGTTGAGCTTGCGGCTGTTGGACATCAGCAGATTCTGCTGCAGAAGGTTTTCCTAAAACTCCTTGAGTAACAGGGGCCGGACCCTGAGGAATCTGAGATTTTTCATTCTGTTGGGATAAGCCAACTCCACGTTGTGAAAAGAATTTGTTTGAGGAACCATAATTGTATGAACCTAAGTGCTGTATTTTCTGAAGGATTTCTTCCACTGGAGGTGGAGGTCCAGGCAGCTTTGCATGCCTATACCGACAATCAGAACCATTTGGACAGAAACCAAACTTGTACCTGCAGTTACAGTGTTTAGCCGTCAGATGTATAACATCCAATGTTTTTTAAAGAACAAAAATAGGTCCAAAAAGATGTATTGCAGAAATTAACTTAAAAGATTATGTTAATGCAATAAATGTCGTCCAAGTAAAACCAGGGAATCAGTTTGTAAAAACTTGGATGAGGATTCCTCAAGATCTAGCACCATAAATATATCTAACTATAACATCAATTCTACATGTATTAGTTATGGTCTTATTGCACCCATACGCATGCATAAACTTAAAACTTAAAACTTAAATATCCTTAGAGGAATCATTAATTTCATTGATGGAGGGAAAACCCAAGAAAAGAAGTATGCATTCAAACAAGGTCCAACACCACCTACTATTACTTTGCTCGTATAGTAGTGGCGTAGGGATAACTCCATTTCATTATTTTTCTCTCTTGGGTCCTTTTCACAGGTCCTTGATAGTTCCACTAAAAGAATAATGACACAGTAGTTGGGTGGCAAAAACTTTAAAGAAAAGGCTTGAAACTCTTTGGATAAATGCAGCTAAGGCCATCTCGTGAGCTTTATCCAAAAGGGAATTCTAGAGTAACCAAGAAAGGAAAGAGATCGGAAGGAGGCTTGTGATTTGGATAAGTTTCTGTTCATAGTGCCATTTGTTAATGACTTATGCAACTGTTCTTCGTTTATACTCATGGGAGAATGTAGATTTTGTTTGCAAAATTATATATATTAAAGAAAACTTCCTCGTCTTATCTAAAAATGAAATCAAGAAATCAAAAGGAGTAAAAACAAAAAATCCCCAGTCTAAAATCTAAGAACTGCATATGATAATAATAAATTCAACAACAAGGGATTAAGAAGAAGGGCATAAACGACAAGAGCAGAGATTGATCACCTCCTATTTAACGAATACAAAGAAATTAAAGAACCAAGAATGTAAATCAGACAAAGAGCTAACAAATAAAAGACATAAATTGAATTCCAAGTTCCAAAAACGTACATATTACACTCCTTAATATCTTCATTGGTATGTTTGTACACGCAATCCTGCTCACGGCACTCGCCATAGAGACGGAAGAACCGGCAAATGGGCATCCGAGACTTATCATACTGGTGAAGGAAGCCACAGGCGTCGCCCTTCATACAGAGGCTTCGAAGCCAATGCCGGCAAACCGTTTGCCGGAAGCTCCTCCGATTCCCGACGTTGCCGGTTGGGGCGCCAGGAGCATCAGCTGTAACAGCAGGACCGACGGCGCCGGCAACAGAGTTGGAGAGGGCGGAAGCGGCGGGGTGGGCAGAAGAATCTGACTGGATTATGGGCAAGGAGGAGGTGGCGGCGGGGTTAGTGGGGCCGGCATCGAGGCCGCCCTCGAAATCGAAGCTGAGAACGCCCTCCGAATCCTCCATTAGGAAAGGGAAATCTTTACCGAATTAGGGTTCTGCAGAAGATCATAGCTCAAATCAAGAAGCAGAGACTGGAGAGTCGTAGTAACGAACTTGAAGGGAGTTGCAGGTAATGGGTTTTTCATTAGACAGTGAAAGAGACGAAGAATTTCGGTTTTATTTACCTTTTTTGCCATGGGATCCTTTTTACCTTACGGGATGCGTTTGTTGGTCAAAATGACTATTTTTATGTGACAATATGCTTTATTTTTAAATTCTAAATTCCCTGACCTAATCTAGAGTTAGATTGATATAATATATGTTGAATTATGGGATGCATTTGTTTCTTATTTTCCCCCCGACAAGCACGAAAAGTCACTCAACCCTTATAATTTGAGTTGGGTAGTTTAGATTGTTCGGGTTGATCTGAACATTTGTCTCTTATTTTTAAAAACAAGTACGAAAACCTTATCCAACCCTTACAGTTTGAGCTGGGTAGTTTGGATTGTTCTAGTGAACATTTGTCTCTTATTTTCTAAGACAAGCACGAAATAGTCATCCAACCCTTTGGTCTGAACATTTGTCTGAACATTTGTCTCTTATTTTCCAAAAAAGTCACCCAAGCCCTCGCCACTGGGTAGTTTAGATTTTTTGAGTCGATATGAACATTTATCTCTTATTTTCATATGGATGTCGGATGTCCCGCTCAAAAGTAAAAGGTTGAAACCTGTATTGAACTATAAATAAAAATAATGACAACTTCCTAAATGTATACAAAATTTTTGGTAGTGCATAAATAACCAAATATTAGAATCAACATGTTTCACTAAATCTACCCAAATCTAAATTTGAAATTCCCAAAAATGTGTAAAGTTGAGATTAACTATGAGTTTAGCATCAAAAGTATACATAATTGTTCTTAGAACACTACCCACTTTCAAAATAACAATAAACTCACATTTACAAATGGATATCAACAACACACCAATCATCACTGAACCAACCAACCAACCAACCAATCTCTACTAACCATCAACATGAGATCCCTTTCATAAATCCGAGTTAGTTCTAATTTCTGTCTTCTTTGGATTCCCATTCACACACTGCTATTAGTTTCTTCTGCTGCTTGGATCTTCGACTCCATGGCAGTGTCATAAGAAGCATGCAACCCAAGCAAGAAGTAGTAAACCAAGAGAATCCCAGTCCAGATCGCAAACCTTTCAAATGAAGCTACGTCGATGGACCCAAGAAGGAAAAAGTTTATGGCGATGGATATCGAAGGCACCCATGGGACCAGTGGCACGCCCCACACCCGTGGCTTCTTGGCTTGTGGGACGCTGATCCATAGGGCTAGAGTTGAGAGGAACCATATGGGAGTGGTTACTGCGAAGCCGATCCACTCATCGCTTGTGGCCCAGTAAACTGCAGTTGCGGTTGAAGATCCCATTATCAGAACCAGGTAGATTATGAGCTTGTTTCTGTTGGACAACGTTGTTTCACCGCTGACATAGTAGCGTCGGACGATGAGGGCTACGGCTACCAGCATGAAGATGAAGAGGGTGGAAATTGAGAGAAGGTTTGAGATTATCTCCAAGGGTGTGAAGAAGGCAATTAATGCTGTTGCAGCCAGCATTGATGCTGTTGCGTTCACGGGAGTTCCTGTTCAGAAAATTAAACGCCAACATCAGTATCGTGTTGAGTCTAATAGAACTCATCGACTCATATATCTAATAGCCTTCAAAACTTTTAATATTACGCCTAATGGACTTCAGAGTACCCTAAGAGCATACCATGGATGGTAAGCTTCTAAGCACATCAATCCTAGAAAGTATTGGGGCACAAAGACTGCTTATAAATTAATAAGCCAGCTACAATCAGAAGTTCAAAAACATTTACGTGAGATAAATAGTACTGTTAGCAACCATACCAGTTCTTTCATTGACTTTGGCAAACCAGGGGGAGACCATGTGGGTCCTGGCAATGTGCGTGAGATACCGCGCCTGACCAACCGCACTGACTAACAGCACAGTGGTCATGCCTTTTATAGCACCGAGAGCAACAATGTACTTAGCCCAACCCCATCCAACGGCTTCAAAAGCCATTGCAAATGGTGCGTCTTCATCAATCTGCTGGTAAGGCTGCATGAGGCAGAGAGTAGCCGCAAGAATACAATACGCTAAAGTGATGATCACCATGGACGCAACAAGACCAATAGGAATATCTCTAGACGGGTTCTTAGTCTCCTCTGCCAGTGTCGAAACCGCATCAAATCCAACGTATGAGAAGAACAAAACGGCAGAAGCTACGAAGATGCCGCGAGGGCCAAAGGGGGCAAAGGGAGTTAAGTTTTTGGGGTTGGCTTTGGTCAGCCCGGCAATGATGATGAAGAGAATCACGGTAATGTGTAAAATGGAGGCAACGTAGTTGAGGCGGGAGGAGCCTTTGGTGCTCGCCACTGCAAACCCACAAACGACGATAGTGATGACGATGGCAATGGGGTCGAGCCGGTTGTAGTTTTCAGATAAAACAGAGACATGGATGCGGAAATCATTTGGTTGGTGGTTGCAAAGGGTGGCAAAGTATGACGTCCATGAACGAGCTACTGCAGCGCCGCCGATAACATATTCAAGGAGGATGTTGCCGGCAGCGACGAATGCCACGAAGTCTCCTAGTTCTACCCTTAGGTAGGCAAATGATCCTCCTGAAAAGAAAATGATATCTTAGTTAACAAAAAAAAAAAAAAAAAAAACAAACAACTATTTCAATTGATTCATGCAAGTAAATTGGCAACATGAACAAAGTTCTTGAAAGTTTAATGATTTCTAGTTTTTAAAAAAGATAAAAAGATTTATCAAATACTAATTAAAGTTTATAAATTAAATAATACTATAAACAACATGAGACCAATGAAACAGCCATCCCAATCAAATTTAAATCACAACTGATTGTTTCAAGAACCCAACTTTGTGTATTTTGTATATTCATTGATTAAATTAATTTCCCTTCTCAAAACAATAATAATAATAACAGCTATCAACAAAGTTAATTTATATTATTTATTTGAAGTTCGATAAAAAATAAATTATTTAAAATGTCACACTTTCTTATGTATTTCTATCTCTAGAAACCTGCCACATGTGCTACCATGTTAGCGTTATTTATTTAAGGAAATTTCAGCGACTTGAAAAAGACCTTCTACCTTATCTTTAATATAATTTTTCTCTAAACTTATTGACAGTTGTATAAATTATAGTTTGAAACTAATAACTGTAATAGTTTAAATATTAATATTCCATTTCGTAGTCATTTATTTTTTTAGTTTTTTTAAAATATAGGCTTTAGAGCTTTATTTATTTTTTCTTTTCCCTGTCTATTTTTTATTATATATTTGAAATTTGGTTAAGAATTCACATAAATCCTGGACATTGATAAATTGTATAAAATTGTATGAAAAGAAGCCCACTTTTAAAACCCCAACAAATTTATTAAACGAGGTCTAAGATTTCAAATCTAGACCATTATTTATAATTTATTTTATTTGACTTCATTTAAAATCAACTCAAAATCGTGAAAAAGTGGATGAAATTTTATCAATTTATTCTTCCAAAATTCAAGATTTTGTTTTAGAAAATACATTTTTAGTGCCTAATATTTTGTGTATTTTATTTTCAGTCTTTTTATTTCAAAATGTTATTTTTTTGAGTTTATTTTTATATTTTACACATTTAGTCCTGAGCTAGTGACAAAAAATTAATAAAAACTATATTAATTATAATTTTTTAAATAAATTAAATTAATAAATAAGAATAAACAAAATGACTAAAAATGAACATTATTGAAAAACTTGATAGTAAAATTGATAAAATCTGATCGAAACTCACAACTTAAGAGTTTTAAATATTAAATGAAAACTAAAAAGTTTTTTCTCCTTATTTTAAATTAATTAGCTAAAAGTTAAGGTTAAAAAGGGCAAAAGAGAAGTTTTGGTGATAATAAAAATGTAATATTTGGAAAACTAGGGACATAGGGGTATAAATGGAATTTTAGAATAATTTTTTTAATTTAATAAATAATAAATGAGAATATGACCATCATATTTCACTTGTGAGCTATTATATATTATTCATAATTTTAAAAACTCAAAAACGATTTAAATAAATTTATTGGATATTGAGATTAATTTTATTACGATATGAAGCATGTGAGAGATAGGTTTGGAAAGAAGCACGTACCGGCGGCCGGAATCTCGATGGCAAACTCAGTGTAACAGAAGACGGAAAGCATGGCGGAGACACCGGAGATTATGTAAGACAAGACGACGGCGGGGCCGGCGTGTCTCCTAGTCTCAAGACCTGTGAGGACAAATATTCCGGCGCCGATGACGGCACCGACGCCGAACCACATGAGGTCCCACCACGTGAGGCTCTTCTTCATCTCGTGCTGGCTTTGAGCCTTCATCTCGACAAGCTCGGTGTGCTCGGCCGACCGGGCCATGAGCCGGTCCAAGAGGCGAGCTGGCGTCGCCTTCAGCGCTTTTGTATAATTCCCCCAACTCTTAAACGACTCCTCTGGAAGAAAATCTTCCTTCGTACAACCACAGGATCTTCTTCTGATCCCTTGGCCATCACTGGCGTTACTGTTCGGTTGCTCCATTCCTATTTCACACTGAAACAGTCAACCAAAAACAAAAGAAGTTCAGAAAATGAAATTCCCCCAAATTGAGAGAGAAATAAGTAATCTCGGCTCTGCCTCATTGTGTTTGTTTACCAAGAAAATGCATAAGCCTACAATAAATAATGGTTTAAGATTAAATCTAAGTTTTGCCACTGTAATTGGGGCTTCGTCTTGAAAAACGATCAACATTTTGAAAACACAAATCAATTTAGTTCCAGTAAACTCCAATTTCAACTTCTATCCATTTGAGTTCTACTTGAAAAACCATTTCCACAATTAGGAAAACGACGATATCTAAATGAAGAGAATCGATTTAGATTCATTTACATTTGCACAGAATCAAAATCATAAACAATGCAGGAACCAGAATGAGATCTAAACCTAATCAAAATGAAATTGAAACCTATATAACAGAAGAGGTCAAAATCACAAAAAAATCATGAAGCATTTAAGTCGCCGAAAACACAGCAAAATCAAAACAACTTCTGTTAATGGAGATACAAGCATTTCAAAATCCGCTAGAAAGACGCAAATTCGAATATGAGACGATTCAAGTCGCACTATCACTGTTCCGTGCAAAAACAAAAACCGCAATCGCCATCGCCATTTCACAGAACCTCACATTTTCAAACATTTTAAAAACAAAAATAAACTCACGGATTCCGAGAGAGAAGGAGAAGAAAAACTGACCTGAGGATGGCGGGAGGTGAGAGAACTCAGGCGATCGGAAAATAAAAGGGGGGAAGAGAGAGTCCTTAAGTCAAGGCGGGAAGAAGGAAGAGAGGGAAAATGGGTTATAAAGGAAGAAGACCGGAAGAAAGAAGGAGAAACGACCACGACCGACGACCGACGACAGCCGGTACACTAGTGGTTTCAAACTCCGGAATTTGACAACGAACTGCCACCTGGCGGTTAATGGTACGGTCACATTTGCGGTACCAAGCTGAGGTTTCTAAATTTAATCATTTTAAGAAGATTCAGGTTTTACTAAAGCAGTTAAAAGGGAATATACGACACGTCGTATCTCCAAATCGGACAGACTCGAGTCCTTTGCCTTTGAAATCGCTTTGGATTATCGACTTTTTCAGATTATTGTCGTCCAACCAAAATCAAAGTTTTTATTTAAAATGTTGAATTTAAACAAATTTTCACTCTCTCAATTTCCTGATTTAGTTTCTAATTTTTAATTTAACTGCTCCAGAAAAAAAAATCAATTTTTATTTCTGCAATTATAATTTCAACTATTAATTTGTGCAATAATTATATTTAATTTAATATTAATTTGTATATAGTTCATTATTTAATATTAATTTAATATTAATGAGTTTATGAATATTTTATAAGATTAATTTAGTCAATGTGATTTTAATTAAGATCTAATTAGGTCCCTATCATACAACTAAGTTAATTAAACTTTATTATAAACGTAAAACAAATATAAATTCATTATTTATGGAAAAGAAGTAATAAATGAATACCAAAAAAAAAATTGTAACAAATTACCTCATTTTCATTAATATTTCAATTTTGGAGGTATGTCAATACTTTTGTTTATTTTTATTTAAAATTTTTAAAATAATAAAAAAGTTACCATTTTAAAAATCCGAAATTTTGAAAATTGTTTTTGTACGGCTAAATTTTGAAATTAGGAAGATTCATATCACTCGATAACTCGATTAACTTGGACTATCTAACTCAACAAAAAAAAAAAATCGATTTGGGTTGGGTTAAAATTGGGTCAGTTCAGGAATTTACATTTTTTTTTGTTGGTTGGGTCAACCCGACCAACCCAAAAATAAGATTACGACATAACCCAAAGCTACCCTACTTTTAAAGTTATTATGAAAATTAATAATATTCGACGTTGGTAATGGATGTTAGTGATATATTGTAACTTCTGAGTGTTTGATATTTAAACACACCCGTGCCCCATATTTAAAAAGTAATAATAAAATCCCTAGTTGACTTATTTGAATCCCTCCCTTTTTTTAAATTAAAAAATGACCTCAATTTAGTTGCCATATACCTAATTAATAAAATAAAAACTTTGACCTTATCTAAAGCCATGTCTTTTCCGTAATTAAAATTTTCAATTTAATATTTAATATTTTAATATTTTTAAAATTATGCCGGACCGTTCGATAACGTTAAAATTGACTGATCTATTATATTTTTTAAAAGAAGAAGATTAAAAAACAATTTGGATTATGAATAAGATTTTTATTTTTTTTAATAATTTAATAAAAATTTAAATTATTCCAGAAATAATATGAAGAAATTTGGTTAGGGGTTTAAAATTGAGAATATGAAAGTCAACAATAAATTTAATTTCTTAAATTTAATTAGTAATCATGTTTAGGAGCCTAATTGACATAGTTTCATGATAGCTAAGCGTCAAAAATTGAAAATTTGACAGTACATTATTCAATTTTACCGCTTTCATGCATGACATCTCGAATAGTATTCTATGTTTATAAGTAGTTCGGCATGCTTTGGTTGATTTATTATATTTTTTAAGCATGTTAAGTATGACGTATGTTTATCTATGTATTAAATACATGATTTAGGATTTAGAAATCTGTTTATGCCTAATTATGTTTTGGACTCACGCTGCTACGCGACCTAAAAAAGTAGATGGAATTTGTAATTATTTAAAAAAAAATTATGAAATTATGAAATTCAATTTTTAATGCCTTTTGAAATGTAAATGAACAAAGAAAATAAATATTCGTTATAAATAACAATTAATATGGGCCTATGCACGGCCCAATCTCTTACTATCCCACATCGCTAAAGTTTCAAATATATTAAGCGTTTATATTGCGCAGGCGTTACCAAGGCATCGTCCCTTCGGGGACATCCGATAAAATTGGAACGATACAGAGAAGATTAGCATGGCCCCTGCGCAAGGATGACACGCACAAATCGAGAAATGGTCCAAATTTTTTTCTCTAAATTACCAATTGTTGTGATTTTACGACTTTACCCCTCCCAGATTTATCGTTTTCTCCTCTGGCTGTGGAGAGCTCGCAGTATCCATGGCTTCCTTCATAGTCGTCGTCTTCTTTCGACACCGTAAGTATTCATCGGTTTCTATTTATTTTTGGGTTTTCCATATTTTTCTACTTTCAAGTTG
Organism: Cucurbita ficifolia; assembly: GCA_033971965.1. Lineage (NCBI taxonomy): Eukaryota > Viridiplantae > Streptophyta > Magnoliopsida > Cucurbitales > Cucurbitaceae > Cucurbita > Cucurbita ficifolia. The sequence goes on from CM066974.1 coordinate 6,429,835, forward strand.
CATGCATAAGCTCGTTTTCTAGCAATTTTGTGTGAAACAACTGATTTTGGTGCAGAAAAGCTTGAATTCCTGCATTAGGGTTACGTCTCCCTTCCTGATTCTCTGTTTTCCTATACCTTTGATTTAAACTATGTATGAGGGCTTGTTCGAGTTGGATTTTGATGCTTTATCATTTTCTTTTCCTACGAGGAAGACGGATGGAGCATCCAATTAGGGTTTCGTTCATGATTTTTAGTTTCTCAGTGTTCAATTGAGCCAATTCTTCGCTGTTCTATGTGTTCCGCTTGATTCTTGTTTGTAGGTTATGAATTCAATACGTTTCTTCTATCTTGCTTGGCCATGGAATATGATTGCGAACAAGTAATGTAACCAAAATGCTCTGAAATTGGATCTGGGTTTATGTAGAACAAGATAGTATTGGGATTTTTGTTTATCTGGGATTTGTAATTGAATGGTGATTCTTTCAGGGAGAACCAAGAAGATGTCAACTTATTGTTGCTATTCATCAAGATCATAAGCACCAATTTGTTCATTCAGCTCAAACTTTGACAACATCATCCGATGATCCAAGAAGATACCTAGCATTTGATTGCTTCCCCCTCACAGAACAGGGGAAGTAGTTGACACCCTTGACATGAAGAACAGATGAACCCTCGTGCAGTGACAATAGATCCTGCACTATAGGCCTCCAAAAGACTGCCCTGCCATGGCTATTTGCTTGCTCTTCTTTCTAAAATGGAAAGGGAACGCTGTTTCTTAAGGCGTGCCGACCTGGTGAGTGTTTGTTATGATTATGTTAGATCGTGAACGGCTTGTTTTACGTTATTTGGTCCTAGAATCTACTTGTGAGCTTCACTGACTCTTTTGGGTTGACTAGATACCTTGTAAGATGTTTAAGGGGCAACTCGTAATCGTGAACTAACCAATAAGAAATAAGGTCTACTTGGTGTCACCCACATAGGAATTCTAGGAATCATGGAGGGTATACTACTACTGAGTTAGCCTGGTCATGCCTAGAGGGGAGCTATGACCTTATACTTTTCCAACTCGAGGAGGGTGGTATGAACAAGTAGTTTACCATTCTAGCTTGAGAAAGTAGTGAACATGTAGTTACTATTCCTAAGGCAGGTAGTTTGCTGTTCTAACCTGAGGAGGGTGATATGAACAGGTATTTTACTGTTCCAGTCTGAAAAGACAATGTGACAGGTAGTTTACTGGTCTTAGGAATAGGTAGTTGTTGCTCGACATCACTCGGAAGAGTCATCCGAATGGAGCCCAGTAGGTATACATGTGTGGAGTACGATCATCGTTTTTAGAGCAAAGGGGCTCCTCCATACGTTTGAGAATTATCCTAGGGCCTTTCTAGGGGTTACAGTCACTCAATGTGCATTTGTGCGCAAGGTTGACTTCGAATCTAGACAATACACATAGTACTAAAAACTCTTATGTTATCCGATCACTTCTTAGAGGAGGTATGCATTGGGGTTTAAATACATATGAACCATAAAAAGGTTAGCATAGACTTTTGAGCCACAATTTTGGCTCAACTCTAGGGGTATGAGCACACAGTTTCAGATTTCAGATTTTGTGAATTTAGTTTGACAAGAGCTCATAAGTAGATTACTTATTGAGTATTTTAATACTCACTGTTACTATATTTTATTTTTCAGGTGACTAGTAGTTTACTAACCATAGTGAAGGACGTGTTGAGCCGTGTGGTTGCGGAGGGAGGGTACGTCGACCCTTGGTTTGTAAATGAATTTTGTATTGCATACACCTGAAAAACTTACTAAAAAACTTACTAGTATTGTTATAATGTATTTATGTTAAAGTTTGAAATTTTTTATCAAATTTTTATTCTTGGGCTAGTGTGATGGTTCGTTTTCTCATGCATTGAAAGCGGGTCATTACAATAATTCTCCATTATAAAATGTGAAGCTCGAAACTCATAATTTTCACTATTTATATTACGAAGTTTAAAATACCTCTCAAAAACTAATTTACTAGATGAATATTCACGATTTAGAATTCGAATTACATACCCGTCGTACCAAATTTGAAAGTTATTGCCAACAAATTTCTTGAGAACTCAACTCTCTGAGTTCTGTATTTTGCTTGTGTTTTGTGTTCATGAAAATATTTTCATAAGTACAAGTTGCATAACTTTTTGAAATTTGAAATCCTGATGATAAACACACGTGATAGTGGAAGGGTCTAGAATACTGCAGAAGTAACACACGTGATAGTGGAAAGGTCTAGAATACTGTAGAAGTAGCACACGTGATCGTGATAGTGGAAGGGTCTAGAATACTGTAGAAGAATTTTTAGTATAAGATAAGTAACCATATGGAACAAGTTTAAAAAAATATTTGTAGGAGTCGGATTATGACCATGAACAAATAATTAGTAGTAATTATTTAGGATTTAGGAACAGGTTTATATCCAATTATATTTTGGACTAAAGCTATTTGCCCTCAAAATAGATGGGAATTTGTAATTATTTTCATTTTTTTAAAATCTGAAATTTGAAGTAATTTATCGCAAACAGAGTATAAATAAAATGTTCCATTTTTAATGCCTTTCGAAATGTAGATGAACAAAGAAAATAAATATTACAAAACAATTAATATGGGCCTATGCACGGCCCAATCTCTTACTATCCCACATCGCCTAGTTTTGGAAACATTAAGTGTTTATATTGTGTAGGCGATACCGAGAGCTCGTCCCTTCGGGGACATCCGATAAAATTGGAACGATACAGAGAAGATTAGCATGGCCCCTGCGCAAGGATGACACGCACAAATCGAGAAATGGTCCAAATTTTTTTTCTAAATTACCAATTGTTGTGATTTTACGACCTTACCCCTCCCAGATTTATCGTTTTCTCCTCTGGCTGTGGAGAGCTCGCAGTATCCATGGCTTCCTTCATAGTCGTCGTCTTCTTTCGACACCGTAAGTATTCATCGGTTTCTATTTATTTTTGGGTTTTCCATATTTTTCTACTTTCAAGTTGCATGCATAAGCTCGTTTTCTAGCAATTTTGTGTGAAACAACTGATTTTGGTGCAGAAAAGCTTGAATTCCTGCATTAGGGTTACGTCTCCCTTCCTGATTCTCTGTTTTCCTATACCTTTGATTTAAACTATGTATGAGGGCTTGTTCGAGTTGGATTTTGATGCTTTATCATTTTCTTTTCCTACGAGGAAGACGGATGGAGCATCCAATTAGGGTTTCGTTCATGATTTTTAGTTTCTCAGTGTTCAATTGAGCCAATTCTTCGCTGTTCTCTGTGTTCCGCTTGATTCTTGTTTGTAGGTTATGAATTCAATACGTTTCTTCTATCTTGCTTGGCCATGGAATATGATTGCGAACAAGTAATGTAAACAAAATGCTCTGAAATTGGATCTGGGTTTATGTAGAACAAGATAGTTTTGGGATTTGTAATTGAATGGTGTTTCTTTCAGGGAGAACCAAATGGAAAGGAGATGAAGATGTCAACTTATTGCTGCTATTCACCAAGATCATAAGCACCAATTTGTTCATTCAGCTCAAACCTAGTATGAGTATGAGATAGAGAGTAACAAACTTGAGAAATGAAATCCTTGGGAGCTTTCAAGTACAAAATCAATAACTAATGTCTGATAGCATTAAAAGTCTTACAAAAGGTTAATGCATCTCGAAAATGGCTATTTAATTTCAAAATTTCTGAGACTAATATGGTAATACAAAGCTGAAAAAAGAAGACCTGTGATGGATAGTACAAAGAATGATTGTAATCTAAAATGTGCTACAAGACTCGGAAGAAAAGAAAAGGTAAAAAAAGGTAAAAATGGAAGTCAATATGAACAGCAAGCAAGGAATTAACACTGAAGTAAGCAAGAAACTGAAACTAGGTGAACAAAGTTACAACGTCTCTGCGGTATCCTCTAACGATCAAGAGCCGAGGCACATTCTCAACCAACAAATCCAAGTACTCCATATAGAAGTATGCGGGATGGTCGACAGGAGGTGGCGGGAGGCTAACGAGCACGACAGCGGCCATCCTCGAGTATCTCAGAATTGTTGAGTTCAACTTGAGAGTTGTATTTAGAAACTTCCCAACCTGCTGCTCATTCACACTGACAGGCTTCCCATCAGCCATGAGTGTGGTACCTCTGCTCTTAGCTGCTGCCTTCATTTCACCTAAATAACTAGCAATCCTCCCTTGAGCAGCAGTGAAGGCTTCCATTGATTCGTCTGGTTGCGCGCCCTCCACTTGTGTGTCCCATGATTTTATCGTTATAACGATCACCTCAGCTTGCATCCGAAGATCGTACAAAAACTTTTTGACATCAGCTTTGAGGCCCTCCGCATCGGAATCCTCCTCTGCAATGCAGAACACCTGAATCTTACAGCTTTCAAAGGTCTCCTTTGTAAGGAGAAGCTGAGAGAGGAGAAGCATAAGACCACCATCTCTCACAATCCAGTACAAGTCGATAGTTCCATACTGCCTCTGAAATTCATTAGGCCATTCATCCAGACCCTTAACAATGACAACTGCTTTGTTAGCATCGATGCAGTCGTTAATTATTCCAACAAAAGTAGTCGGAATTTCTATTAGATTTTCACGACGCCATATTTCTGGATATCGCATCACTACAATATTTGGCTTGAGATTTCCGAGACCCATCGTCTGAACGATCCCCCTGAAACCTTCAGACATTGTGGGAGCCACAACAATCTCTGCCACACCTTCACAGCGTTTGTAATCAATATATGTAGCAAGCTGCTTGCAGGCAGCTTTTGCATCTTCAACCCGTTCATGGTAATCTCCATCTAGAATGGAGACAAATATGGACATTCCACGCCCTTTTTTCTTCATGCAGTTTGCAAAGTCTGCAAGTTTAGGGTGACAGGGTACATTTTCTGGCAGCTTTCCCCATGGCCGGCAAAATATCAAGGGAATGGGATACCAATTCTTTGGGTGGACTTGGCTAGCTGCAATATAAATATACTGCTATATTAACAACAGTAACAAACATCTACAGCAGTACATCCACTCATATGTAAGCCAAAGCTACAAAGAGAAAACTATTAACTCGCAAACAACGGAGGAGAAGAAAAAAGAAAGGCACATCCTGCATGACTCCCAGCATAAAAAGAGAAAACTATTAACCTTGGACAAACCAAACATTACGCATTCCTAGGAGTTAAAAGTCCCCATAGTTAAAGCAGATACAAAGCTCTATAACAAAGTGAAAGCATGCAGGGAAAAAAAAATCCATAAAAAGAATTCAGGTTACCATACCCCTTCCACAATCAGTTATTACAAAGCTAATAACCGAACGTATCTATAACAGTGCAAATGGGATTAGCAAGATAGCTAAATCAAATTAATGAGCGTGGGTCCTCCACAACAGAACAAGTTATAGAATGAAGATCCAAATTAAATGAAACCAAGAACACTACCATAAAGCAAATGACCCAAAAACTATAGTAAAGATAGTGTTTATAGGTATCATGCTCACCTCCAAGCGAACGAAGACTGCGAAGAGCAAGTTGGAAATATGCACTCTTGAAACCATCACCCCAGTCCCCAGCCTTACCTCTAAGGCATACATAATAATATAGAAGGCTTGCAAGGGCTAGAGACACTATCGTGAATGACCACGAGATCAAGAACATTATCACTGTAAACAAAGAAGAAAGAAATTAAGTATATGACATCTCATATTGGTTCGGAGGGAGGGACAGAGAGAGACATGCAGGAGATGACAGGCAAATAAATGGTTCTAATGACTAGCAAAACGTATCTCATGTCCAATAAATAACAGTTAGTTGATGCAAATATTTCGATCCTTAGATTTTGGGAATGCAATTAGTCACGTGTCCGATAGAAACATCAGAAAGAAAAATATTACCTTATTTTTCATTCATAATAAGTAGAACATACAAGAATTTGTTGAATATGTTGCAAGAAATATAATGCTATTCATCATTGAATTTATTAGCAATTGTACGCACGTAGATAAAATGGAAAAAAAAAAACTAAGAGATTTCTCTTTATTATAGCTATTTTTTGTAGAGTAGTGCGCCAAATAGGTACTCTGAGATTTCAAGTAATGGAACAAAATAGAAATTGAACTTGTCAATTGGTCATATGACACTTTCGAAATTTTCTGAGCTAAAATCAGAAAAACTAAACAATAAAAAGCACTTGAATCTAAAAAAAAATCACTCACTACATAATTGAAAGTATAGCATACCTACACAAAGTGATGCTCCAAGAAGAGAGAGGCTCCAATGATGGAATCTCCAGCGTGGACGCCAACTGGGAGCGTCTAGTAGATCCAAAAGGAAGCAGGATAAGTTCACACCAGCATAACAAAGTAGGAAAAACATGGTTACAGTTGGTGTGATAAGATCAAGATTCCCAATTATCACACATCCGATGCAGAGAAATGCAGTAAAGAGGGTTGCAAAGTATGGCTCACTGCCCTCTGCTACTTTAAAATAGTTTAGAATAGGCAATATATCATCATTGGCTATGGCTGCTAGTAAGCGAGGGGCTCCTGTCAGACTCTGAAGGGCAGCTCCAAGGGTTGATAAAATAATTCCAACATAAATAAGTGCTGGGAAAGGCCAAGCAACCGTAGCAGTAAGAAGCCTACATAAGAAATTTTGGTTCAGTATAGAAACATTCTGAACTGTTCAACCGAAGCCTACATAAATAATGTATTAGTATCAAATTCCACCCTCCCATCTCTAAGGACTGCTCAACTTTCTATTTATACTTCAACTTTGAATCTGATGCCTAACAATGATTTTTAAGGGAAAAAAAACATAATGCTTCAGCTATCACATATTCTCAAGGATTTGACCAATGTCAGAGATCTTTCCCACCAAATCACTCACTAGCAAATAGTAATAAACAAATAATGGATAATGCAGTGCCTCACTCGCTATAAGCCACTCAAATAGTCATGTCTCAGAATTTCCAATGATCTAACATTTACATCATTTCATTTGGTATTATGACATATTTTACCTATCTGTCAACAATTTCTCTCTAGTTGCCAGTGCTCCAAACAACAACACAGAGACCAGATATAATGCAGTTGTTGTCAGAGTTGCAGCCAATGTTCCAATAGGAATTGAACGCTGAGTATCCTTCAGTGAAGCTGATCTATTAGAACCAGCCATTATTCCCGTCACAGCAGGGAAAAAAAGACCAACCAATGCACTGCAAAAAAAAAAAAAAAAAGGAATAGAAGAAGAAAATTAATCCTCAATAGTTCCCTCGGAAATATGTTATCCATTACACTACCACTCAAGAAGCTAAAAATATGACCAGTAATAGTAATGCAAATAAATAGGTACTGTGACAGCTTTGCTTTAGGATCAATGGCAACTAAATCCAACATCCGACAATCCTAATTTCAATAAAACAAACAGCTCTCACATAAGCGGAAAGACAATTTGGACTCGATACTGTAGAAATTCAGAAAAGGTAATATGTATTTTAACTCAAATATATGCAAAAGCTGGAAAAATAAAATCCAACCCTTACTTGAAATTCCAATAAACTTTTCCTAAAGGATCAGGAATTCCAGCACTGTTAGTCATCTGATAATCTGAACTCCAATTTTCTTTAAAAGATTCCAAACTCAATCCTGTGATGCCATCTGAAAAACATAGCAAAGAAAGCATCAATTCAATTCCTCCACTACATCATGTATACCTTCGATAAAAGAGACGAAAAATTAAATAACCTTCATTATAATTATATTGGAAAACTTAACCCGCTATAGCATTGTTGAAAGACCTTGGCCAACTGATGGTTAAATATGTATTAAGTATTGTTACATCCAAGGTCTCATACAATTTTATTTAATGCTAGTTTAAAGCATACGAAAAAGTCCAACACAAATCTTTATTTTTTGCTGCAAAATGTCAACTAGGTATTATTTCTTGTTTTTTTAAAACAATGAGAAAAAGAAAAGAAATCTTAAAGAAAAAAAGTTGACTAAGTAAATCTAAATCCCTAAATACTACTAGCAATAAATCTGAATAAGTCTCTAAATACTACGTAACTAAATAAATCTCTAGATACTAGGTAACTGTAAAGGATTTTACAAATATCTCCTTACTTAAAGCTAATCTTTCGACAAGTTTAATAACATTTTGAGATAGCTAGTTGTATCTAAAAGACTAGCCGAGATGCACACATAAGTTAATCTAGAACTCTAGGTACCCACAATAATTTATACTAGAAAAGAGTCCGAAGAATCAACTAGGCTGCCATTTGTAACACATCTCCATTCAACTTTAGAGATAATTGTAGCGCTTGAAATCTGGCAGGTTGACAATTTGCAAGATGCAGAATGCAAACTTAAAGAACAGTTAGGTGTACATGCGGCCCACATATTTAAAAGGACATGCTCATAAGAAATTATTATGCATTAAAAATAAAGAAGTCACCTGAAGGGTCGTTTTTTCTTGCCACAAAAATTCCAAGAAATATGCTAACCACTGAGAACAAGACTGGAATAAGGAAAGCAGGAGCAACCCTATTAATCATTTTCACACCACCAAATACAATGAAGCACAGAAGAATCGTCACAATAATGCCATAAACTTGCAAGTCATGTGAACTTGGACTTTGTATTGGTGCTGCAACAGTTGTTCCATTAACTTTTGTTACAGTCTCTGCATCGCAATAACAAAATGATCAACGTAGTGCAACAGATCTCTGATAGAATTTGTCTTGCTGATGAAAAATATCTAGAATGCCATATGTACGACACCAAAATATTATAATGGACAACTAACCGTTTTGGAATAGACAATAGCACAAATTACAATGTGAAAACATTGAACTTAAAGGAGAAGCTGGTGAGATATTCTTATAATAAAGCTTCCAATATCGATACTATCTAAACCAGCATTATAGAACTCCATATGGTTTTGCAAGAGCCAATTGTATTAAACTGGACTGCCATCCAATCCTTAGTTGCAATTCCACCTCTTATATGATATTATTTAGTTTTATATAAAAGAAAACATTCTCCATCGTAGAGAATGTAGAAAACCATGCTTATTACTTAAAAATGACATTACTTCGTTGTAAAAAGAAAGCCACCTTGTCTTCAAGAAACTAGAGTAATGATGCATCATATGTAAAATTATAACAACCTCTCAGACCAGACAAATATATCCTTGATTAGATAAAAGGTTAAATTAATAAAAAGTACCCTATAACTTTGTACTTTGTCACAAAAATATCCCTAGACTTTCAAAAGTTTCAATAACTTTCAAAAATGTCTCAAAATATTAAAAATATCCTTACTACTAGTTTTGGATGGATACCATTAATGTTTTGTTTCAAAAATATCCTTAAGCTTTCAAAAGAGTTTCAAAAATACCCTTTTAACTTTAAAAGTGTTTAAAAAATACCCTCAAGTTACCAAAATTTTTATTAATATTAGTAAATTAAAAATAAAAATAAAAATAAAAAACCACAAAAATACTTTTAAATTTTTTAAAAAAACTTTAAAAAAGCACCTCTAAACTTTTTTTAAAAAGTTCAAAAATACCTTTACCGTTAATATCACGTTTCAAAAATACTCATGAACTTTCAAAAGTAATATTAAAAAAATTGAAGATAAACTATGAGGTGTGAATAGACGGTTTTCGTCCTATATTCACGGTAAATAAAATTTTGAACTTTTTTTTTATAAAAGTAAAGCGTGTTAATGCTACATTTAAAATTTCAAGGGTATTTTTTAAATATAGTACTAACGGTAAGAGTATTTTTGAACTTTTTAAAAAAATTTGAAGGGTATTAATGAAACTTTTTAAAGTTCAAGACTATTTTTTAAATAAAGTACTAACGGTTTCCATCTAAAACTAACAATAAGAGTAGTTTTTAGACTTTTTTGAAAAGTTAAGGGTACTATTGAAACTTTTGAAAGTTTAGAGGTATTTTTGAGATAAAATACAAAGTTTAGGAGTACTTTTATTAATTTAGCCTAAATAGAAATTAGAAACTAAAATTTTTATATTGAGTTATAATGAAAACTAACGAGATCCACAACTGATAACAATATAAAAAGGCTCACGTAGATAAAGAACAGTTCATGTCTATACACAATAGCAGCAAAGACTCGTCATCACCTCTGAATAGCCCTGCAGCTGGTACAGCATTCAAAAATGTTTCTACAGCTCCCAACACATAACTGAACCAACAGATGGAGAGAAGGCAAAGTTAACATAAATACAGAGCTAATGCAAATTTAAACTTAAAAAAAAAAAAAGAAAAAAAAAAGCAGCTGGACAATAAAAGAATAGTAAGACTACTACAACTCTGAAGTCTTTAATATTATACCAATCACATATATCGACGACCATCAAAATTAAATTAAGAATTTATACTCACAGAGCACCAGCAACTGCATTTCCGAGAAAGAAACATAGCCCAATGCTAACTCCAACCTCTGGCCCAAGGGCACGACCTATCAGATAATATGGTCCCCCACCCTAGAAGAAACAAACAATCAAAAAACTTACATGAAATCCAAGCATATTCTAGGGAAACTTAGCTGGTATTTTTCTCACTACAAAACTAATGGGACATGCATTTTATGTGACAAATTACTCCATGAAACTGTCGGTGAATAGCCGGAAAACAACATCAATACAAAATCTTCGGTGAAACCTACTTGCAAGTGAAGACTCATTTTTATTACTCCTTTGGAAGAATAAAGTTATTTTAGACCATAAGAAATTAAACTGACAGATTGGACAATGTGACATTCAACAAGGTCGGTCAATTTGGAAAGGAAATTGTGTTGCCAAGAATACAGCATCTTCTCAATGTTGTCTAGAATAGGTTCCCAAAATAATTGAGAAGATGGTTTTCCATATAAAGGGAGCCCCAAGTAAGCAGTTGGCCATTCACCCACCTTGCACCCAAATTTGTTGGCAACGGAATCCACCCAAACAACATTGCAGTTGATACCCAAAAACTCAGATTTATGCCTAAAACCAGAAGCTTCTTCAAAACGGCCAATCAAGCTAAGGAGATTATCGATATCATCTTTTTTGTTGGGGGAGAAAATAATGTCATTGACAGACAATAGATGATTGATTTGAGTGGAACCATTGTCCAGAATATAACCTTCAATGAAGTCATGATTAGCTGTCAAGGACAAGAACCTGTTAAGACAATCTATCACGACGATGAAGAGGAAAGGAGACAAAGGGTCACCTTGACAAAGGCAGCTTGTGGCTTTATTTTTGCCCCTCAGTTAACCGTTGATGATGGTAGACAAGTTGGTCGATGATACGCAACCTTTAATCCATAACCTCCATTTGGATCCAAACCTTTTGACTCTCAACATTTCATCAAAAAAATCCCAATCAGCCCTGCCAAAGGCTTTTTCTACATCAAGTTTGATGACCACCCCTTTAGTCCACTTTCTATGCCAATCTCCAATGATTTCAATGGCAATGAATGATGCATCCAAAATTTGGCTTCCTTCAACAAAGGCTGATTAAAAATCCATGATGGTTGATGGAAGGACTTTCTTGAGCCAATTAGAAAGGACTCTAGCAACGACTTAGTAAAGACAAGTGATAAAGCTTATGGGCCTATAAACCCCAACTTTTCTAGCACCGGTTTTATTCGGAATAGGGCAAATTTAGGTTTCATTGACATTGTTGTTGATGATAACTGAAAGAAAAAAAATCTGAACACTCTTGTTATGTCGGGTTTAAGGATGTTTGACTTTTTAAAGAATTCAGCAGTGAATCCATCGTGGGGGATTTACTAGAACCCAGTGCTTTAACTGCAAGCCAAATTTCATTCTCTGTGAATGGGGCTTCTAACGAGGAGCTATGTTCAACAAGGACAGGTCTCAATTGATAGGATGAGGGAGGAATCTCCTATCTGTATTTTTTGTGAAGAGTTATGAATAGAAATTTTTTTCTTCGTTGTGTATTTGCTCTTGTTCTTTCGTGCTGGTATGGTCATAATAAAAAGGCCACAATCTTCTAACCAAGGAGCAAGCGCCATCAAATGGGGATTGGGAGTAAAAGTGGAGCTGTCCTTGGGAAGAAGGACTAAAACACACGGAAGCCCCTCAATGGGTTCAGACAACATAGATGGAGGAGAATCAGAGGCACTTTCTAGGGGTCTGAACAGGTAAAATTTTGTTTCTGATTTCAAAAGAAGGGGAATGATGGTTGTAGTACTTCTGGTACCCGGGATGAAGATAGGTGTTTTCTGGAGTTTGATTCATATTTAAAACTGTGTAATGTTGAATTTCATGTTTCAAACTATTTACGTAAGTCCATGGCCTTATTTCAAAAATGTTTATTATGAATTTTCACACTTAAGTCTTAAGCATGTATGGGTTAACGTCACTAATTAGGTTAAGAAAATTATGGGCATTACAGTTTCCTGTCCCATTTGCCAACAGGTAAGCAAACGAATGTTTATCCAACCCCCATAAGAAGGTAAAAGGTGTTACTTAAAATATTCCCCGCAATTCTATGGGGAATAAAGAAGTTGATAAGACCACAATTTTTGCCAATCTTTACAGAAACCCAAAATTTTTGCTTCGTTGGTTTTATTGTAGAAATAAGGGTCCTTATAGGAAGGTTGGTGGCTCTCACTAATGGCAGCTTTAGTTTCTAAGCTGAAGAAATTGATAAGGCCTACAAAGCAATCCATTTTTTCGCTTGATCTCCCGCAGGGATCAGCAGACGGCTTTTTTCCATTGTAGTCCAGCTTCACCAGACACGGTATCCTTTCTTACTAAAACTTTTCTCAATCCAAACTATTTGATCGTCAATCCTTGTCTCTTTGAGAAATTTCTAGTTCAAAGGCGAGGTGAGAAGAGGCTTAAGAGTATCATTGATCCATCACAAAGTACTCCAATGAATCAATAAGGAAAATGCTTCGTCGAACACGGGAGCCTCGAGAGGTTGGGTCTACTTCAATCAAAAACATTTTTCTTTCTATCGAGATTGCTCTAATTTGTTGTGGCCTAGACATGGTAGAGATGGGTGGGGATGGGAGAATAGATTAAGGGGTGGAGATATGGTGGCAGTTCTGGCCAGGTGGAGGAGTGGATTAGGGAAGGAAGAGAGGAGGGAATGGAGAGAGGTTAGATATGGTGAAGTTTTTTTTTTTTTTTTCAAAGGGTCACTATACAATCTAGATCCACAAAAATAATATTTTATGGAATCTTTTTATGCAAGTGAAGAGAACATCAAAGGTGAGGATTCCAAACCGGCAGCATCAGCCCCCAAGATAATTATCTTTCATGCATGACCTTCTCCTCGAGCTTTTAGCGAGTTTCCACTATAATATACCTAAGCGAGCACTTAAATCTAAATTTTGATTTACAACATAAAATTATTGAAGTCAGTTGAATACCAAATGCATCAATGAATATTTTTATAGATGCTGCTATATTCTTCCTCGTATAAATCGAGGCTCTTAATAGTTCACTACAAATTAATAAGTTTTGGAACAGCACCATCAGATGTAAAACAACCACAGCAATAAAAATATTATATGCATTTGGGAAGTTATGGGGAATAATATAGCTAATAGAATTCAACCTAGGAAATGTACCTTCATTGCACCATTAGTTGCAATAGCACTTAGTGAGATCGAAGTCAAGAACGTACATAAACCACAAAACGACACCAGCACTAATGACTCACCAATGCCAGCCATGCCAACAATCCTGCGTTTTTGTTCATAATAGAAACATCTGTCATTTAGATAAGAGAAAGTATACAAAAAAGTCTCCCATAAAACAGGACTCAACAAACAGGCAACTGGCAACGGATTAACTATAACAAGAAGGAACCCCAATTGTTGATTGTACTAAAAAAAGGAGATTACAGAAGAAATTAGGCACATGGACCCATGCATGTTGGCTCATTGAAAAACTAGACGAAATAAATTCATATAAAACAAAATGCAATGCAAGGCATATATCACTATATGTCTATCACTAAGAAAAATATGTTCGGCGTATAGGGGGTCTTCTATTCCAGATGGACAATTTAAAGGAAAGATGTGTTTGCTCTGTCATATTGACCTACAGAAAGAGGAACATATTGCGGTTTCCACCCAACATAGCTAGACTAAACAACTAGGGAATTTAGGAAAGTACCTAACCTGCTAACCCAGTTCCAGACCTCATAAACGTGACTTGTCATTTTTAAAAAAATAATTAAAAAAATATATATATAACAAAACTTCATTGAAGTCAAAAAAGGTTATGACAAATGGGAAACATCTCCCTTGAAACCTTAACCAAAAAACATGGATTATATGAAACACCCTCGATCAACTATAATCGACAAGAACGAATTACAAAAAAATTTGCAAAATAATCCAAATGGAAGCAATATATTTTACAGCCGAACAAGGAAAAATCTCAATGGAAATTTCCCAAATCCAAATTGGAATTCAAATCCAAGTGGGAATTAAAATTATGGACCACCAAAATGTTGGAAATTTGAAGAAAAGGTGGTGTTTAATTGGGTTGGAATGACATAGGAGAAAGGATGGTTTAGGAAATCTAGAATTTGGTGCAACTGAAGTTGGCCCATTGAATGAATTTGGCCCCTGTAAATTGCAATTAGGGTTGGAAAAGTTTCCAAAATTGCCCCCATCCTATCTCCCTTTTTTTTTTTCATCGTGAGCCACCAACTCCCAAGCATTTCTTTCTTCTTCAACCTTCACCGGTAACGGTGACGGCTTTTTCCATTGGACTAAAGTGATGGCGGTGGCGGCCACACCACGTTCGAGTTATGTGCGGGGAACTGACACGCCTCCAACAAAGTTGTGGCAAGATTGTCACCCTCTGATGACGCTGCAACAACTAGCATTGCATGTCCCTATCCGATGGGATCCGACCAATTAGCCACCTCTAACAAACCTGCAACATCTGACACCTCCTCCTCTCTCTTTTCTTCTCTTCTTCTACGTCACTGTGGTTTCAACCGGTTTTTTTTCAACTTTGATTTTGATTTCTTTCACTTTTCTCCTCTTCTCTCTCTTGAACTCTTTTCAATCATTCAAGGACACTGAACCTAATTTCTTCTCTTGAACTCTACCCTAGATGTCTTGATTAAGATATAAAAATATTATGGGAATATATTTTGTGGTATAATTGTTATTAGTTAGGGGTATATCTTAGGTATCAGTATTTTTTTTTTCTTTTCTTATTTTAGGAGTTAGTCAGTAGTATATTTTATCGTGTTTCCAGGATTTGGTTAGTAGTATCTTATATATCTTATATTATTTTCAGGACTTGGTCGGTAGTATATTTTATTTTATTTTTAGGAGTTAGTTGGTAGCTTATATCCTATCTAAACATTGTGAACATGAATGAAGATGGCACTTTCGATCCCACTTCTGTTTCTCATTCTTAACATGGTATCAAAACACATGGTATCAAAACACCGATCTTGGTTCTTAAATATCAAAATTTTCTTTATGGCAGAATCAGCCAAATCCAGCTTCAAAACGTCGGATGTTGATTTAACACATCCTTATTTCATTCATCACTCTGATCAGCCGGGATATTCACTTGTTCCAATCAAATTAAATGGGACAAATTACCAATTCTGGAGTAAATCAGTTATGCGTGCTCTTGTTGGCAAAAAGAAAATTGGCTTCATGGATGGCACAATTGAAGAACCATCTCAAGATACAAATTCAACAGAATTTGAACTCTGGAATCAGTGCAACAGTATGATATTATCTTGGTTAACTCATTCAGTTGAAGCAAATATCGCTGAAGGTATTATTCACGCCAAGATAGCTCATCAAGTGTGGGTTGATCTTCACGATCAATTCTCACAAAAGAATGCTCCAACAATTTTTCAGATACAAAAGTCAATAGCAATGATGTCACAGGGAACCATGACTCTGTCAGCATATTTCACCAAGCTCAAAGCACTCTGGAATGAATTGGAAGCGCACCGCACACCATTTACCTGTAATCAACGTCAAATACATGTTGATCAACGCGAAGAAGACAAGTTGATGCAACTACTCATGGGGCTCAATGAGTCTTATAAAACGGTGAGATCTGACATATTGATGATGACTTCATTACCTAATGTGAGGCAAGCCTATACATTACTTGTACAAGAAGAGATGAAGTGTCAGGTAACTTATGAACCTATTGAGAATTTCTCAATTGCAACAACAGTGCAGAAGAAGACAACATATTCAAAGTTCACCAAGGACAAATCATGTGAACACGGCAATAGAAGTGGTCATACAATTGATTAGTGTCGAATCCTTAAGTTTCACTGTAAATTTTGTGATAAAAGGGGACATACAGAAGATCGATGTCGACAGAAAAATAATTCTAGAAGGGCAGTACAAGTCAATCAACGCAACAATTGTGGATATCGATCCTTTGCAAATATGGCCGATGTTTCTCAGCTGAATATAGAAGAACAGTCACCTAATTCCATTCCAAATTTTTCTTCTAAGCAATTACAACAGATAGCACAAGCTTTATCTGCACTCAATCATCGTCCTTCTGGTAATTCTAACAGTTACATCAATGTTGCAGGTTTGTTTCCGGTATCTCTGCATTATCCATTAACTCTACTAGTTCTAATTCATGGATTCTCGATAGTGGAGCTACGGATCATATAGTATCCAAAGCTTCTCTTATGACTGAACCAAAGGCTGCAATTATTTCTACAATAAATTTGTCTAATGGAGGGACAACACATGTGTCACATACTGTCAATATTTCCTTTAATCCTGACCTCACATTCTATCATGATTCTTGTGTTATGCAAGATTTGGCTACGGGGAAGATGATTGGCTCGAGTAAACAATTCGGAGGTCCTTATCATATTTTTTCATCTCCAATCAAATCTTCAGCTCATCAAGTATCTCAGTCATTTGATTTGTGGCATTTACGCCTAGGTCATCCTTCATTCTCTCATTTTAAATTTCTAGCTTATCAATTGCATCTTAATAATGCTACTTTTTCTCATAATTGTAGTATTTGTCCGTCAGCAAAACAAACTAGGTTGTCTTTTCCAAGAAGCTCAATAACAACACATTTTGTCTTTGATCTGTTACATTGTGATGTTTGGGGACCTCATAAAATTCCTACTCATTCTGGTTTACGTTTTTTTCTCACTATTGTTGATGATTTTACTCGATGTACTTGGATTTTTCTTATGCAACATAAATCAGAAGTACATCATTTGTTAATGAACTTTGTTAAATTCGTTCAAACTCAATTTCATACTACTATCAAGATAGTACGATCAGACAATGGCTATCTTTGCAACCATCTTTTACTTCTTGTGGCATTGAATTTCAACGCACTTGTGTCTATACTCCACAACAAAATGGAGTCGTAGGACGTAAGCATTGTCATATCCTAAATGTAGCTAGGTCTTTTCTCTTTCAGTCACAGGTTCCATTTAATTTTTGGGAGAGTGCATTTTAACTGTTGTTTATCTTATAAATAGAACACCATCACCATTGTTATCTAATAAGACACCTTTTGAAGCACTCTACAAACGACCACCTACATTTCATCATCTTAAAGTTTTTTGCTATAAATGTTATGCAACTGTAGTACATCCTAAGCAAAAATTTGAACCTCGAGCAATTCCTTGTGTTTTCGTAGGATATCCTTGTGGTCACAAAGGTTACAAGTTGTATGACATGAAATCTCACAAATTCTTTATTAGTCGTGATGTTAAATTTTGTGGAGATGATTCTCCTTTTTCATCAGTCTCACAAACTTTGACATTAGCTCCTTCGACTCCCATTTTACCACTTCATGATTCATCCTACTCAAACATCTATTCTAATCATATACCACCACTACCTTCATTCTCTAGTTTTTCTCCTAATCATTTAACCTCTAGCTCAAGTCTCAGCACTGGCATCAGTATCCCCTTCATCATTACCTTTCATTCTCTCGCTTTTCTCCTACTCAACGTGCTTTTCTAGCTCTTATTACAGTCAAGATAGAACCTAAAACCTATGATGAGGCAGTTAGCGACCCATTATGGCAGCAGGCTATGAATGTTGAAATTGCAGCTTTGGAACGTAATCATACTTGGTCTCTCGTTCCTCTACCACCTGGCCATAAAGCTATTGGTTGTCATTGGGTGTACAAGATTAAATACAACTCTGATTCTATTGAACGTTATAAAGCTCGGCTGGTAGCAAAGGGATATACTCAGGTTGAAGGTATTGATTACAAAGAGACATTTTCTCCTACATCGAAACTTACTACACTTCGTTGCTTACTCACTATTGTTGCTGCTTGAAAATGGTTCACTCATCAGTTGGATGTTCAAAATATCTTTCTCTATGGTAATCTAGACGAGGAAGTCTACATGTCTTTACCACCAGGTCTTTGCCGATAGGGGGAGAGTACAGTATATCAGCTACATAAATCTCTTTATGGGTTAAAACAAGTTTCTCGCAATTGATTCTCCATATTCTCTCCCACTATACAAAATGCAGGCTACACTTCGTCCAAAGCAGATTACTCTTTATTTACTAAGAGTAGAGGTACTTCTTTCACTGCAGTTCTTATCTATGTTGATGATATTCTGTTGACACGCAATGATCTCAAAGAAATTTAACATCTCAAGACTAGTATACTCGATAAATTTCTTATCAAAGATTTAGGAAATTTGAAATATTTCCTAGGCATTGAATTTTCTCGATCTAGAAAATGAATTTTTATGTCTCAAAAGAAGTATGCTCTAGACATTCTTCAAGACACATGTCTTCTCGGAGCACGTCCAGAAAAATTTCCTATGGAACAAAATCATAAAGTTTCTTTAACCGAAGGAGAGAAGTTGAATGATCCAAGTAAATACAGACGGTTGATTGGCAGATTAACATATTTAAATGTTACTAGGCCTAACATAGTGTATTCAGTTCGTATGCTTAGTCAATTTATGCATGAACCAAGAAAACCACATTGAGAGGCAGCTCTTCAAGTTATGAGATACATCAAAGGTACTCTTGGTCAAAGACTTCTACTACCATCTGAAAACAACTTGAGATATACAAGCATATTGCGATTCTGACTGGGGTGGTTGTCGAACTTCCAGACGGTCTATTTCTGGGTTCTGCATTTTCCTCGGAAATTCAATTATTTCTTGGAAGTCTAAAAGACAAACCAATGTGTCCAGATCATCAGCAGAAGCCGAGTATCGAGCTATGGAAAATACTTGTTTAGAGTTAACTTGGTTGAGATACATTCTTCAAGACTTAAAAGTTCCGCTATCCAAACTAGCATTATTGTATTGTGATAATCAAGCAGCATTACATATAGCAGCCAATCCAGTTTTTCACAAACGTACGAAGCACACAACATCTTTTGCCACAACCCATATAAGCGCTTAAGCTCCATCATCATCGATAACGGTACGAAGAGATTGACTTTCTTTCAAAATAGAATGGTATTATTCAAAATTTAAAGTTGGTTCATTAGAACCATATAAACCGATACCCAGAACTCCCATTAACAAAAAAATGGAACCTCCCGCAGGGTACAAAATAAACTTTGTAGCTGAATACAACCGTTTCTTTCCTCCCCACATCGATAGAAGTAGATAAACGGGAATTAATTCTAACTCCCACATGATAAAAAATAGTAAAAGGTCTCGAGCAGAAAATGATCCTATTTGACCGCTATACATTGCTAACATTAGAAAATGGAATAATCGGGAATCTCGAGTAGGGCATCCCTTTCACAAAAACCTATGGATCTACTCTCCCTATCGGTAAAGCAGCTTCGTTCCTCTCCCTATTGGGGGATAATCTTTTCTTTACTCTCCATCAATGTTTTGAAATAGATTATCATATAGTTCAAGAAAAGTTACAAGCTGGAATCATCAAACCATGTTATGTTTCGACTTAAATGCAATTGGCAGATGTTTTCACTAAAGCTTCGAAAAAACAGAAATTTGATTTTTTGTAAGACAAGTTGGGTGTGATTGACATACAGTCTCCAACTTGAGGGGAAGTATTAAGATATAAAGATATTTGGGGAATATATTTTTTGGTATGCCTGTTATTAGTTATGGAATATATGTTAGATATCAGTAATCATTTAATATTTTTTTTCGAGTTGGTTAGTATTATATTTTATCTTGTTTTCAGGATTTGGTTAGTAGTATATTTTATATATTTTATATTATTTTCAGGATTTGGTCGGAAGTATATTTTATTTTATTTTTAGGAGTTAATTGGTAGTTTGTATCTTATTTAAACATTGTGAACATTAACAAAGATTGCAATTTCAATCTCACTTATGTTTCTCATTCTTAACATGTATGCATATCCCGATCACCATCTATGATTTAACTCCTTTTTTCTAGAAACATCAACCAAGAGCTCTGATATCAATTGATTCTGATATCAATTGATGCAGCAAGTTTAATATTAGGCCAAACAAGGGCTCCATCTCTAAGAGTTGGGAGAACTCTCTACAACAATGTTATACTCACCCTAAAGTGGTTATTTATTGTCGTACAAGAAAATAAGACAATTAACTAATTAAACATAAAATACTAATTAAATACTGATTAAGCTAAATTAACAACTATGAACTCAAATATATAAATTATCTAACAATTCTCCTACATCCTTCATTCCGTCAACGCTAATTCTTCATTCCATCAACACTAACCATTCATTTTGAAGGCAATAAGTAGGAAATAAAGCAGCCACTGTAATTGTGACGCAAAAAATGAGGACGCTTTAGAGCAACCTTCCCTCTCCAAATAAAGTTGGTAGCTGCTTCAATTTCAAATATTTAGGATTACTTGAGAATCTAAGCATGATTGATCGATTGAAGGCGTACTGCTTATTGAAATACAGAGGTTTTCTAAAGAAACTTATGCGAATATCAAAAACATTTTTAAATGCACAAAGGATTTATCTTATCAAACTTTCCCACAATCAATCCCACCCCAACCAAGGTCAATTTGGTTCTGTTTTAGCAGAACCAGCCATCAAGTGGTTTCCACAATCAATGCCAAACAGGTCTTAGAGTTTCTTTCGTAATACACTAAAAATGTCAGTATATAGTCTTCCATCAACTTCATCGTCACGCTTGGATCTTAAACCATGTATCCAAAGACAGCATGATACATTTATTGGATGTCAATAACTTGAAAGGAAATGTAAGATTCTTTGGATAGATGCTGTTAAAGAAATCTCTTGGACCTTATGTTTAGAATAAACGGCAATCGACAGAGAAAATGGGAAAGAGATTGGAAGGAGATTTTTGGCTTGACCAAGCTTCATTTCTCTTCTTGGTACTCTTTGTCTAATGTCTTCCGTAACTATTTCTCCCTTCGTAATTAATACTAATTGAGATTTTTATGCAAACTCCTTAGTGGGAGAAAATAGATTTTGTTTATAGCTAATTATTGTTACCATGAAAAGTGTCTACTATTTCTTATTAAACTCATCCGAAGATATGAACACTCAACCTCTAGGTTGGTATTACTCAAAGGCCATAATAGGCCTAACGGGGCATAAGGGTTTTCTTTCTCCAGATTTCATGAAGTGCATTAAGCATACACGTGTAAAATACAAAAATAACATGCAGCAATTGCATTTAAATGAAAGACTTACCAAGTAAATCGAATAAAGTAAATGATTCCCAATATGTTCTGTAAGCATGGGATAAATACACCCATCAATGTACCCGATTTGACTTCAGTGGTCTGCATGAAATTTATTGCACGACCAGCATTAAAATGTATAATTCAAAGGTTAGGAGGCATCAACTGAAATGATATATCATTTTAACCCACTAATAATTGCTTACATGTAAAGTGCATAAAAAAAAATGAATCCACTGCACAGAAAGCTGAAAACACGAGATTTCTCAAACTACTATTTTAAGCATGAGTTTATGTTGCTAGAACACATTGACACCAATTTCAGAAATGAAACAAGTAAAATAAATAGAATAGGCCCCTTTGTTGGAAAATTATCAGCGCCACAAATATCTTATAATTCAACCAGAGCAACAATATTCTAATTCATAGCTGCATCTAGATTTACTATCATAAGCATCTATTAATAGATGTCGAAAAAATTGATCCCGAAGACAAATGAAGCCAAAATTTCACATTCCCACGCTGACAATGTCCAGACAAAACATAGCAAAGCAATTACAAGGTTTAGGCACTGTTCGTTAGCTTTATCCTGTTTGCTAGTTGGGTTTTCCTTTGCCTTCTTGTACTGTTTTTATAGTTTTTTGCACTCCTATTGGAGTTCGTAAGCTTGAGCATTAGTATCTTTTCATTTCCTTAATGAAAAGTTTTGTATCAGGTTCAAAAATAAATAAATATCTCTTGAGATAGTCAGGACAATAACCAAGGCGGATGTTTATGGGATACCCACAGTAGATTCCAAGTGCTTTTCGTAATGTCAATAAAGATTCTCATATTTCATCGGAAAATTTATTTATCATCTATCTTATGTTTTGCCTTACTGTTATTTAAGAAGTCACTTCATGTTGAATGCTCCATACAACAAATAGGAGATTTTGTTTTTCCAAAGGACAAGATTTATTATGTTAAGTAGAAGAAACGTACAAAAAAGGCCTACAAATGAGGGCCAAAAGCCAAAATCCAGGCCCCCATATAACAAGCATACACAATACAAGAAGCAGCCCCCTGTCCTTGGTAATCAATCCAGTAGGAAAGCACTAAAGTCACTAGCAGTTGACTAAATGAAGATGGAAGCATTGAAGCAAGCCACACTCACACCTCCCCTTAAAGACTTTTTCTTATCCTTAAATACCCTCAGATTCCTTTCCAGCAAGATGATTAAATAAAAAAATAGATGCCCACTTATCTACTAACCAAATGAGAGCCCCTTTCTCTTCCAAATTTTCCCGCAAGAGACCTTTCATGAACTTCTCTAACAAAGCTCCAACTGCAAAAGTATTTAAAAAATACATAAATAATAAAATGATTCCACTAAGGGCAAATTGGGTGAGGGTGAGCTTCCCCTCCTCCTTCGACAAAGGCTTTCTATCAAGTTTCAAGATGCCTGACACTAGACCTCAAGGATAATAGGATCAGATAGAAAGAAATCTATGATAATGACTATATAGGAGATCACCAAGTAGGAAAGGGCAAAAGCAACTTCATAACTCACCAACAGCGACCAACACACGACCATGGTCTAATCACCAATGACCCCCAACACTGGTTACTTGGAACTGCTATTTCGTAAACCATGTATTTCTTTAAAAACGATCAGCATCCAGTTTAGATTAGCTAAAGAGTCCTCCACACAGCTCAGAATAAAACTTTCATCAGCAAACTGCAAATAAATCAGGTGAACTCTAGATCTTCTCACTCTAAACCCCTCAATGGGACTTTTTCCCCCCTTTAAAAATGAGTTTGTTGAGAATATTAGCATAGCAGCCACGATAAAAAGAAAAAAGGATGAGATCCCTCTAACTGGCTATCTTCCTAGGGAAAAAAAGGAGGAGGGGGAACCCTTACGATTCTCATTGCTCAAATAAAGAAATAAAATGGAGAAACTGACTACCTTGAGACTAGGCTTCAACTAAGTTCTCTATTTATATCCAAAACCCTTTCTTCACAACAGCTTATCCAAAAAGCCTATAGCAACAAAGTTATAACATTCTCAAGATCATTCTGGTCCCTTCTTGATTCTTGACTATATCCTCGTTGACTCATTTCCAATAGTTACTTTGCCTAGAGTTTGTGTATCTGCTAACAAACCACCCTGACAACAGGAGATCTTGTAGGGTAAAAAACTCTGCATCCTTTCCACTGACATCTTGGATGACAGATACAAACGAGACACTGTGCTAATAGGTCAAACACTTTTACATGCTGCCACTAATTTCTTTAGGATAAGGAAAATGAAGGTCAATAATCAATTAAGCCTCTCTCATTCAACAAATACCTTTAAAAAATTCATTTTATGTCCCAACTTTCTTGAAAGAAGGCCATAAAAAAAACCATCACAGCGTGAAGCTTTACTCCTCCCAAATCCAATAACCACCTAGCCAATTTCCTCAAGGGAAATGGTCTCTCTAGCCATTCTCGTGGTTGCCAATCCAAGCCCCCAAGGCCAAGAATGGTTGGTGAATTAGGTTGTGCGTCTATAGAGATATTTTGTAACCACTCTGACCGAAAACAATGTAAATACCCAAATGGAGAGTAGGCCAAATAACACGATAATGCAAGTTAAGATAGTTTACCTTTGGCAATCCTTGAGTGATAGAAATGTTCTCACCATCTCGAGGACTAGTAGGTGCTTGAATTTGTTCCCCCATCATACTAATAATACAACAAACATACTAGAAGTGTTACACAAAATTTAGACTGGCTAATTGAACAAATATAAGTTCTAAAAGAAAATTGCACCATATAGAAAGAGACAATGGCCTGGCGATAGTTTTGTGGGTTGCGTCCACTCGATTCTATGCCAAAGGTCCTCTATCTAATAGATGTATTGAATAAATCTAAGGAAGTTGCTGGCAAACTGCACAGACTAGATACAAAGAAAAAACATTGTACCTCTTAAGGCCAAGAATATTGACAAGAGAATCAAAACCAAAAAACTCCAGCTTGGATTCTCGCTGGGGGCCATCAACTTCAATACGAGTAGGAGAATTCCCATCTGTTTCAGTGCCCGTCTGAGAACCCACTTTTACATTCCTGCCATAGAAGCAAGAGATCTTAAACACTCCAAATTTCAACATATAATCTCAAGTCTCCAGAACTTGATCAAAGCCAGCAAAAATGCAGCTCAACATATACAAATTACTGCGTCTGAACTACAAAATCGAAGACCCTTCTTTAAATTTATAGGTCAAAGATATAAAATTCATAATAATGATCAAGACACAACGCCCTTCCTTTTCCCCAAATTAAACAATCGCTCCTCCTTAAATCCCAACCAAAATTCACAACAAGTAAAGAATAGTACAACAGAAATCACAAGACCGAAGTAGAAGATAAAACAGATTACTTCAGAGAAATGGGGGGAACGGAGGACGAAGAAGATGATGCCCCCGGATCCATAGAAGACATTTCAAGAACAGCACGATCATGAGCTTCCACAGGTCGGTACTTCCTCCCCCTCTGCCCATGAAATTCCTCTTCCCCGCTCTCAATATCACCATTGTCCATTTCAGAACAGCTCAATATCAAATTCCAGCTTGGGTTCCGGCTGTTTCCTGAGATACCAGATCCAAGAAGAAAACCGAAAATGAATCCCGAATCCGATTGAGAGCGAGCGTATATAGGAAGCAAGATCCCGACCAAAAAAAATGAAAAGAAAATCAGAGAAGAAAATGGGGAAGGCAGAAATTTATGGTTAATTTAAATCTCCCTAAGAAACTGTTTTGAATGTGGAAAAAACGACTAGAATAATAGTAAATTTTTGTGTTGTTGGACTGTGTTTTTTGTTTTCGTCAATAATTTAGTGAAGTTTAGTGAAAATTTTTGGGTTAGCTGACTTTTTTTTTTTTTTTCATCTTTTACTATATATAAAAATTATTTTTACTTTTTTTAATATTTGTGTTTAATTAAAGCATATTCTCATTTGAGAAAATTCTATATTTAATCATTTTAATTGAATTATTTAATTTCTAATTATTCAGATCTAACATAATTTTATTGTTTATTTATAATTTAGTCCGAGTAAATTTTAGTTTTAGGTATGAATTAAACTAATTTATAAATTCTCTTAAAATTAATATAAAATCTAACTTTATATTTATTAAAAAATTCAATAAAATAAATCATATCAATAGTTCAAGAGTTCAATTTAATACGTTATATCATGATTAAAATTAATATAAAATTAAACAACTTTATATTTATTAAAATAATTTGTATTAAGAGTTCGATTTGATATGTTGTACCATGAACATTAAACTATCATTTTGGTTCGAATACTTTTAATTGATTTGATTTTATTTTAAAAGTTCATTAAAAAAATTAAGAAAATGTGGAAAAAAATACATTAGAACTCATTAAATAAATATAATTTATTATTTATACTGTCTTTATATATTATTTCATATTATATAAATATGTGTTTCACCTAATGCAAATCTCATCACACTATATATACATACGCAATAATATAATCGAGAATTGTGTCACTTTGTGGTCAAATATATTAAACTAATATATTTACTTTATAAATTAGGTACAAAACTTGCATTCAACCTAAAGTGAAACTTGGTTGAAGATAAAGAAAACTTTATTTAAGGATCCACCAGTTACTATTAATTTAAATGAAAATGATAATAGTTTGTTTCAGAATTTGTCTTAAAAAATATTTTTTTTCTTTTTTTCTTTTAAGTTTCATTAATAAACTTAATTCTAAAAAAAACCCTAAAAATAGCACTTTTTAAAAGAACTATTTAAAAATATATATATTTATAAACTTTTAAAATTAATATTAAAAAAATTGGAGATAAGTTATATGTGTAAATAGATGGTGTTTATCGACGATAAAAAAAATTGAACTTTCATGAGTATTTTTTATTTTATTTTATTTTTTTAATTGAAGGGTATTAATAATTTTTTTTAAAAGTTTAAGATATTTTTTAAATATTATTAAAGGTTTAAATATATTTTTTAAAATAAAATATTAATATTTTTCTCCCAAATTAAGTGTATTTTTAAATTTTTTTTTTAAATTTAAGAATATTTTGTTTTAAATAAAGTTGTATTTTTATTAAGTTTAGCCCACTAACTTGCTTCCGGCCCATTACATTAACACCTCGTTACGGCCCAAACAACTTCGAGTCTTATTTATTTATTTATTTATTTATTGTTAAAATTTCATTTTAGTCTTTCATTCTTGTTTGTTTCTATTGTGTATTTTTAAAGGTTTAAATTTAATTTATATATGTTTAATAAATTTTGTAAATTGAGTTATTCTGTTAAAATTTTGTAAATTGTGTTTTTAAAGGTTTAAATTTAATTTATCAGACCATTTATTCAAATTTGATTTTTAATAAAACTAAAATATTAATTTATTTATTTTTATTTGCAACCCAATTTAATATATATTTTGATTTATTAAAATAGAGTTCTTCCACCTTAATTTAATTCTCTATTTTTAAATTGAGTTTGGTTGTTATTTCTTTATTTAATAAAAACATATGTTAGATTAATAACTAAAATTTTATCGAGCTCAAATATCAAACATTCACAAGTCAAAATGCATCACTAACATTAGTTACGGACGTCAAATATTTTTAATAATTTAAAAAGTAGGGTTGGTCGAATTGACCAAACCAAAAAAATGTTAACATGTGAATCGATCCAAATTTTCGGTTTCAAAAAAATTCAACCCAATTCGAATCGAATTTTTTTTAACCCAACTAAACTTTTATGGTTTGGGATTGAATAGTTTGGATTGGTCGAGATCTCGGATCATATGAATACCTACTTTTTTTTAGTTAACAAAAATGAAAAATTAAATTATCGACCTTTAAATTAATACTTGGTACTTTATTTATCGAATTATGTTTCTACCAATATAATTTTAATAGACTATAAGTGAATAGGGTGTCTTTATATGTCTTCATAATAACATCCACATGCAAGCTCATAGATTGCTTCTGAAACATTTCATTTTAAATTAATTATTACGGGACATTATTATTATTATTATTTTTTACAAACTTTTACAAAAATGCCCTTTTTTCATATTCTTTTAGTTTAAAGTTTCCAGTACCACCTAAAAGACACTTTGAGGAGATTGAGGTAAAACGGACACGTTCACTTCCCCATCTTTTCGGTTCCTTCAAAAAAATAATAATAATAATAATAATAAAAAAAGGTTTGATGGATTATCCTAAATATTTAATTATTACGAGTGTTCATATGATCTGATAAATTTAACGACTCGATTTGAAATCTTTAAGTGTTGAGCTAAAAAAAAATTACTTCCGTTTATGTTAAGTTGAATATTTTAGAAATTAAAAATTTGATTGATTCAGTTTGATCGAGGGAATCCAACCAGTTTCGAAATAGGATTCATGCTTTAAGATTGTCATGAAAATTAAGAATATTTGACGTTTTAAATGGATGTTAAATGACGCATTGTAATTAGAGAATCTTTGATATTTTAGCTTTTTTTTATATTATAGTTATGAATGTGATATATGGTAAATAAATATGTTTTTTAAATAATTAAAAAAGATTAAACAACCTAACGAGCCATTAGATTGAGTTGTGAACCCTATTATATGGGTGTTCATGTAACACCATAACCTGACCAATCTAGACTACTTACTTCAGACCATAAAAATTGAGTTGGGTTGGATTTTTCGATTTGGATTAGGTTAAATTTGTTGAAAATTAAAAATCTGATTTAGTTTGCTCACCCAACTCGAAAAAAGAGGGTTGAGTTGAGTTGTAAAATCTATCCGGATTACTTTAGTTACCAATTTAACCAACTCGAAATTTCGTATTGGTTGAAAATTTTCTTCAATTCAACTCGTACACAATCCTATCAATCATTTTATTTATCATTAAAATTTAATTTGGGATAATTTAATCTACTTAATAATTTAGTATTTAGTGTAAAATTACAATTAGTCCTTACAAGATGTATATAAACTTCAATGATAAAATACAAAAAATTTAAATTTAATAAAATTAAAAATTATGGCTATCTATCAACTATTAACTTTGCATGTATTTGATCAATTTTAATTTTAAATTAGAAAAGAAAAAGACAAAAGAATTTTTAAAAATATAGAATTTTAAGAAGTATGAGTGTTTAAATTTGTTCATATAAACACTATACCCACAAATGAATTTAACTAAAAAGTCTATAAAAATTGTTTTTTTTTTTGTTTGTCAAAAGGTATAATTAAAACAAACCGTTACTTTTTGATAATTTAACCGAATATAATTTTGCATTTGAAAGTTGTAGCAGAATCAAACGAATTTTGGACCAATCCCCTTTTGAATCAGAACCGCCATTGATGATAGCTTATATGAATAATTGCAATCGGTAGGTGCTGAGCTGAGCTTTCCAGTCCATTTCATTGGATACTTCTCGCTTCTCGATCTTCGAGCTTATTAAGTAATCTGTAGAAAGGACGAACAGATAAAGCGGACACTTTCCTTGAGGTACTCGCAAGCTTCTATTTCAATATTACTGAAAATTTCCTTTTCTGTTTGACGATTTCTCGGAAACCATCAATGGCTGTCGGATTACCACTTTACGGTTGTTGTTCTTCTGGGTAGGACGGGGGGAGTGGATTCTGCAGCTGACAGTTTCTACATGTCAGAGCCACTGTTCTAATGTTACTTTTCCACCATATAATCAATTAAAAAGAAAAGGAACTTCTGCGAGACTGTTCTTAGACGTTTCTTTTTATTGATTTGTTTGTTTGGTTGTGAGTTCAACGAGATTTTGAAGCTCTATGGTTTTGGTTTCTTTTCTTGTTTTGTTTATTTGTGAGTCCTTTGGCCAATCAAATGCTGTAAATCGTAATGCACTGGTTTGAGCATAGAAGATTCGAGTGGAACCGTCAGAGGATCGTCCTGTTTGTGTGATATTCTTCTTCTTTTCATGGATCTTGTCATTTGTGCACTTGGAGTACGCTGGTTGTGAAATTTTTGCAATGAACATTGGATTTTAAGCCTTTTGTTTGAGTTTTCGAATCATCTAAACGTGAAAGAGGGAGATTCTGTGTGGATGTTGAGTTATTCAGACAATGTCAAAGGTATCGATGAGGAGTTCATGGTTTTGGATTTCTCCCTAATGATTGTGCAGCTTGAGTTTCTTTCAATTGGGTCTACCATTTCTGCTGCGTTCGTGATTAGAACTCTATAACAGATATCATTTATTTGTCTACCATTTGGTGAAATGGGTTGTGCTGCTTCAAGTATTGATGAGGAGGAGAGAGTGAAGGCTTGTAAGGAGAGGAAGAAACTAATGAAACAATTAATAGGGTCAAGGAAAGAATTTGCAGATGCCCTGCTAGCTTACTTGAGGGCATTGAAGAATACAGGTGCAACCCTTAGACAATTTACTGAATCTGAAACTTTGGAGCTTGAAGGTACTATTTATGGCTTGGCATCGCCTCCATCACCGCCTCCTCCCTTGCCACCTTCTCCGCCCCCACCGCCGCCTCTTAGCCCTGATTTGAGGAAGCATGGAGCTGAAGATGCCCAAGAAGGAAGCATTGTTATTGATGAGGAGGAAGATGATCATAGCTCATCACCTCCAATTTTGAGCTCATCTTGGGAGTATTGGGATCCTTTTGAGCTCTCTGCTGTACATGAACAAAAGAAGAGTGAAATTGTGGGGCCAGTTGAAGAGGAAAATTGGGCAGAGACTAGGAGTGAATTTGAGGAAGAGGATAAGAAGGAAGAAACTGTAGAAGATGTCGTGAATCCAGTAGCTAAGAGTCTAGAGCAAAGGGAATTGGTAAGCTGTATTTCTTCTACGAGTAGCTTGCATATGAAGGTCGCAACAGACATGGGCTTGATATCATGGAAAAGAAAGAAAACCTTGGGAGCCGTGGTCAAGGAACTCGATGAGTATTTTCTTAAAGCATCAGGGGGTATAAAGGAAATAGCTGTTCTCATTGATATCAGCGCTGGAAATGATTTTCCCCCACTTCATTTCAGGGAAAGCAAGAGTAAGTACACTCTTTCTTTATCAACTTCTTTGCCCCCTTTGTGCAGTTTATCTCATTTTTAACTTCCACACTTGAATTTCTTAGAAATTGTTGAAAAGTTAACCATTTTTTCCCAAAAAATCATCAAATGGTATGGTTTTATTTCTTCCCTATGGTTATGGCATCAAGAACCTAGACACAAAATTGTAAGTTTGAGACTTTATTTGATATTTTCTGAATTTCAAGAACCTATTAAACACAGTATTGAAAGTTTAAGCATTTATTAGATACTCGTTTAAGTTGAGAGACCTATTGGACACAACTCTAAAAGTTTAAAAACCAAACGTGTAGCTTAATATGATCTTTCATCGTGTATATGCACCAGAAGCCATGCTTGTTCTTTTTGGGTAAATCCATGTCGAAATCCTCTGAGACTTATTATGCTAGTGAAATTAAGTCGATAATCTCGAGCTGCCCTGTCTTAAGACGACTGGACGATTATTTTGTTCATCTTTAACTTCATTTTTTCATTATTTTGTAATTTTCTCTGTATGATTTAGAAGTTTGTCTCTTGGTTAAAAAAAGAAAAAAAGAACGACCATAGTTTCTTTCATAAGTTCTATTTATTTAATTCTTCATCAGTCATGTTTTAGTTCCCATTATTTTTCTGCAAATCTGTTGAGCAATTCTTTAACCTATGATTTACAGGGAAGAGAAGCAATTCTGCTAAAGTCTTCAATGCATTATCACGGAGGTGGTCATCTAATTCACTTCAATTTACAACAGATACAGTAGAATTTCTTGGTCCCAATGAGCCGTGCCGGCCTGGAGCTCATTGCATCACTTTAAAAAAACTTTATGCAGCAGAGCAAAGACTTCAAAAAGACATCAAGGTAAAAAATATAAGAACCGTGCTGATATAAACTGGTGTGCGAAATCTCAGAATATATGTTTTATTTGTCTCGTCGTTGTCATAATAGTTATAGGCTATGATGACTTGTGTCCAAGAGAAACAGATGAAAGCAAAAAAAGTGAAATGTTGTATAAAATTATATGATCTTCTTATTGATTTGAATACCATCTTTAAGATTAATATCTGCTAGGAATCATTGAAACTCTTGAACGTTTAATGGCGTGTACCATGTACATCATGTTTGAGAATGAGAAGTGGCTAAGTGCAGATTAGTGTAGACTTGTAAAGCTCTGTGAAATCTCACTTCGATTGGAGTGGGGAACAAAATATTCATTATAAGGGTGTGGAAACCTCTCTCTAATGGACACGTTTTAAAACCTTGAGGGAAAGTTCTTGAAGGGAAAGCCCAAAGAGGACAATGTCTGCTAGCGGTGGGTTAGGCCTGTTATAAACTTACTTGTAAAGCTCACTTTACATTCAGTTCGTTGTTGCTGGGAAGTTTAGTAAAACATTGGAACAACTCTTTTCATTCATCGATATATTTTAATCGAATTCGTGTTTCTGAATTGGAGCCTACGGGCTACTGCAACTTCATGTACAGACTTCATTGCTTTTTAATTGCTTTTTCTCTTAGATTGTTTTTGAAAACCATTGTTTTAGTATGAAATGATGCCAATTCAATGCAGTTTTGATTGCTGGATTTCATATATATATATATTTCGTAATAGTAGTTGTGTATTATGTATGTATTCATGACTTATATTTGTATATTTTTTCTTATTGGTTGATGGTCTTCTTCTCTATAAGAGGACCTTGTATTTGATTCAGAAAATAGAAATACAGTAATTTTATTTCTTCCCAAATTTAAGTATGGCTTGTATATGATTCTGTATCCTTCATAAAGTTTTATTGAGATATTTTTTTTTATGTTCTTGTTTCTTATACAGGAAGAAAAAGGTACCATTCTAGAGCATGAGAAGAAAGCTTTGCTACTGCAAAAACAAGAGGATGAACACTATGATTGGACCAAGACTGAGAAAACTCGTCAGGCTGTTGAGAGTTTGGAGTCTGACATAGTACGTCTGCGGCAAGCTATAGGTGAAGATTGTGCTTCTATATTGGCGCTAATGGATGAGGAACTATATCCACAACTGGTTGCTTTAACTTCGGGGTAAACGCATATATGTTTTACTTGAGCCCTGGCGAGAAAACCTTATTTTCCTTTATATGCATGTGCAGGGATATTCAACAGTGTCACTTTCTGAATGAAAATGAACAAAGATTTTTTGTCTTGTTCTCCTCGGTTTTTGTGAGATCCTACATCGGTTGGAGAGGGGAACAAAGCAGTCCTTATAAAGGTGTGGAAACCTCTCTCTAGCAGACATGTTTTAAAATCTTGAGGGGAAGCCCAGAAGGGAAAGTCCAAAGAGGACAATATCTACTAGCGGTGGGGCTTGGGCTGTTACAGATGGTATCAAAGCTAGACACCGGGCGGTGTGCCAGCGAGGACGCTGGCCCCGAGGGGGGGTGGATTGTGAGATCTCACATCGGTTGGAGAGGAGAACGAAACATTTCTTATAAGGGTGTGGAAACCTTTCCTTAACAGACGCGTTTTAAAACCTTGAGGGGAAGCCCAGGGAAACCTCTCCCTTGCTTACCATTCATGTGCCTCTGCACCCCCAACGCCCCCTTCCCGAAAAAGAAAAAGAAGTAAAAAAAAAAAAAAGCAAAAAGATATTGGTGACTTGGCTGCTTGCATCTACTCTACCCACTAAATATTTTCATCCTCGTTCGTTTTGTCCTGTGAAGGGAATTGGAGAGTTTTTAGACTGCATATCTGTTGTGAACCAAACCTGCTTTACGAATGACAACAAAGAGAACAATTGCACATGCACAAATTTTGCAAAAACTATACTCAAGCTAAAATAATCTCTCTGCCTTTGGCCTTTTGGCAAAGATCTCTGTTCTCCTCATGTAAATTGAGTCTTAAAATTATCTATTATCGTCCTTTTTCATTTTTCTGCTTCACTTTTGTACAGGTTATTGCACATGTGGAACATAATGTCTGAATGCCATCAAGTTCAGAATCAGATTTCCCAGCAGTTGAACCATCAAATTAACAACCATGATGTGAATCAAAGTACAGATTACCATCGCCAAGCCACGGTTCAGCTTGCGGCCGAAATAACTGTCTGGTACAACAGCTTCTGCAATCTCGTGAAATATCAGCGAGAATACGTAAAAGCCCTCTGTAGGTGGACTCAACTTACCGACTTCCTTGTCGATCATGATCGACGGAGTGTTTGTGCATCTGTGGTTCTTAACCTCTGCGAAAAATGGCAGGATGCCCTTGAAAGATTACCTGACAAGGTACGTATCACAGAGTAATTTTTAGTTTACGAGTACTTTGACCTTGTTCTCATGATTAAAGGTATGAATCACTGGAGAATGTTGTCATGGAAAAAATGTTGATCTTTTAGTTCAAAGTTAGCACAAAATTTTCAAAAAAATCAATTTCAATCTTACTTGAGCATATCTTTTACTTCAGGGTAGGAAATTAAAACGACATATTTTAAACGCTAAATTATGCTGATTTTGGCCATAATTGAGCATATTTGAAATTTATCTTTGGTAGAAGATAAGATGCTTTTTTGACAAGTCATACTTTATATTATTCTGCATGTCAAATCATGTGCTGAAAAATGGTAATCTTCTTTTATCTTCCTTTAACTATTAATTTATATTATTGTGTGTGCTTTGGTTGGCTCTGCTTTGTTGCGGGCTTCCTTTTTGTGTTACTCGCTTGTATTCATTATTGCCATTACTGATAGATGTAATTGGTGGATTTCTCTACTCACCAAGTGAATGTTGTGCCTCTGCCACCATTTTTTACTTAAAAGACATTGAAAATTGGCTTACTTTAAGTAGGTTTATGTGTTTTTCCTATTTACTTTGCATGAGAAGCACCAAATTTGTATTCCCTCCCCGTCTTTCTTACAGGCAGCTTCAGAAGCCATCAAGAATCTCTTGTCAGCCATAAACTCCCTAAAACTCCAGCAAGTGGAGGAACAGGACCTCCAAAGGAAATACGAAAAGCTGGATAAAAGACTTCAAAAAGAGATGCACTCATTGGCGGAGATGGAAAAAAAGCTAGGGAGAAGCTTTCTGGCTGAAGATGGAAATGACAATTTGAGCCACAAGAACCCTTTGATGCTAAAGTGTTCAAAAACTGATGCCTTGAAAAAACTTGTCGATACTGAGAAGGCCAAATATCTGAACTCTGTCCAGGTCGGCCGGGCCATGACATTAAACCATCTAAAAACCGACCTCCCCAACGTTTTTCAGGCGCTTATGCGATTTGCTAGTCTCTCTGTACAAGCCATGGAGTGTGTTTGTAGTAGTGTTACACCACCTCAGGAATGTTGTGATGATGCAACAGTGAGCTCTACAAACTGAGTTTATTCGCATTTAAGGATGGCAATGGCCCCAAGAACATGTTCTTGTTAACAGAAACTTGCTTTGCAAGTTCTTATTTTTTGTTGGATCTGAGTGTAACCATTACAATTAAACATGAAGTCCAGGTTCATCCAGTCCCTGGTTTGATTGGGGACACATTTTTTTCTCAACCTGCCTCCAACATATTATCAGATTTATTTCAAGAACTGTCATTATATTATCATTTGTCTGCAAAATGTGAGATCCCACGTTGGTTGGAGAGGAGAACGAAACATTCTTTATAAGAGTCTGAAAACCTTTCCCTAGCAAACACATTTTAAAAACATTGAGGGAAAAGCCCAAAAAGAGGATAATATCTGCTAGCGGTGGGCTTGGGCTGTCACAAATAGTATTAGAGTCAGACACTGGGCAGTGTGCCAGTGAGGACACTGAGCCCCGAAGGGGGGAGGACACTGGGCGATGTATCAACAAGGACGTTGGGCCCCGAAGAGGGGTGGATTGTGAGATCCCACATCGATTGGAGAGGGGTTCAAGTGCCAGCGAGACGCTGGGCTTTGAAGGTGGGTAGATTGTGAGATCTCACATCGTTTGGGGAGGAGAGGTGGATTGTGAGATCCCACCTCGATTGGAGAGGGGAACGACATCGATTGGAGAGGAGTTCGAGTGCCAACGAGACGCTGAGCCCTGAAGGTAGGTGGATTGTGAGATCCCATATCGGTTGGGGAGGAGAGGTGGATTGTGAGATCCCACATCAGTTGGGGAAGAGAACGAAACATTCTTTATAAGGGTCTGGAAGCCTCTCCCTATCAAACCCGTTTTAAAAACTTTGAGAGGAAGCCCAAAAGGGAAAGCCTAAAGAGGACAATATCTGCTGGCGGTGGGCCTCTCCCTATCAAACCCGTTTAAAAAACCTTGAGAGGAAGCCCAAAAGGGAAAGCCTAAAGAGGACAATATCTGCTGGTGGTGGGCTTGGGTTGTTACATAAAATGTGTCATTCAAGCATTTCAGTGAGATTTTGAAGCAATATTTTTAAGTGAAACGGGTCGTGTCAAACTTAGCATCAATTAAATTAGGCCATCCAAATGGAGTATTATCTGAAACTAGAATTGGACGACTATGGTTTTGTCCTCCCACAAAAATCCACCTCCATTGCTTAAAATTCAGTCAAAAAATCAAACCCAAAACTTCTAAAAAAAAGGCCCATCATTTTCCTTTTCGCCCATAGTATATCCCATCAAAAAACAAAAGGAAAACAAACAAACTTTATAGGCCATAAACAGTGAAATGTCATTAGGCAACAAAATGAGTTTTCTTGACTTCATTGGTTCAAGAAATCCATGGGGATTTTGACCATTTTGTTCTGATTTGCAAGGTGTGGCTCTAATAATCACACTTCCCATCAATCACTATCTAATATAGAGGCTTTTGGAGACACTTCTTAGTGCCAATGGGAAAACGTGATAAGTATTGCTCAGTTCTCTGTTACCAAATAATCAAACTCCAAATTCAATGTTTCAGCCAATAATTTGAGGGAAAACTCAAGGATAAAGCCTTTCCTAATCATATTGACAACCCTCTTGCAGTCCCCTAGCAATAAAAACAGAGCTCATGGGAAGCCTGCTGCTGTGTATTGATGGTGCTTCTTGACTTAGTTGAAGCTACCCTGTTCATCTTTTTTTACTTGAAATGATGCTCTTTTATAAGTCAAAATTTAAAGCCAAAGATGGATACTAGACAGGTTAAAATAAACTTTTGTTCCATATACTTCGTGGGGAGTGACTTCAAGAACAAAATTTAGAATTAGATGCATTATATTTGTACCCACCAACTAGTTTATTACACCCCATTAAGGTAATATAACATATGATCCTTTGTCTAATCTCATTAAACCAATAATTCTTTGCCATTGAAACTTTTATGATTTTCTCCAAAGAAAAAGTTAAGGTGGGTATCTCTCCATTTGCCTTTAGGGAAAGGGAAAAGGGGTAGAATCTTGGTAATTGCTAGGAATAGGACTCTTGGGCCTTCTTCATTGTGCCACTCCTAAGTGCAATCAGCAGGATTATGCGAATAGGAGAAAGATGGATGCATGATTATGCCTTTAAGTAGGATTTTTCATGTTGTTTTGGTTGAGGATTGTTGGGAGGGAGTCTCACATTGGCTATTTAGGGAATGATCATGAGTTTATAAGTAAGGAATACATCTCTATTGTTATGAGCCCAAAGCAAAACCACGAGAGCTTATGCTCAAAGTGGACAATATCATACCATTGTGGAGAATTGTGATTCCTAACATGGTATCAGAGTCATGCCCTTAACTTAGCCATGTCAATAGAATCCTCAAATGTCGAACAAAAGAGTTGGGACCCTCGAAGGTGTAGTCAAAAGTGACTCAAGTGTTGAACAAAGGGTGTACTTTGTTCGAGGACTCCAGAGAAGGAGTCGAGCTTCGATTAAGGGGAGAGGCTGTTCGAGGGCTCCATAGGCCTCAGGGAGGGGAGGCTCTATGATGTACTTTATTCGAGGGGAGGATTGTTGAGGATTGTTGGGAGGGAGTCCCACATTGGCTAATTTTGGGAATGATCATGAGTTTATAAGTAAGGAATACATCTCCATTGGTATGAGGCCTTTTCGAGAAGCCCAAAGAAAAGCTATGAGAGCCTATGCTCGAGAGTCGTGATTCTCTAGAAAAACTGGCTTTCTTGTTCATGAAGTTTGAGAAAAGCTCAGACTTCAAAAGCATCCTTATTCCTCAAAGTGAAGATTTGAAAAAATACAGACCAATTGCTTAGATTTAAACTGATTCTACTCGTTCAACTCGTACATAATTCAAAGAGTTGTATACAAAGTTGAGATATGTCCATGTGACAAACAAATCGTTAACGAAATACCACATCTTGAAGTCCGCTTTGCTGCATCACGATCATGTTTCAAGTACTGGAGAGCCTTGTCATAAGAGCTGCAGAATCAAAGTATTTTGGCAAAGATCATTTTGGGCATATAATGGGAGGATTAACCATTCAACTTTGCCTCATGTCACTTCATATTGTAAGTGCAAGCACAAATTTGACTTTTGAGCCATATATAGAACTAGAAGCAATCATTCTCACCTAATAAGCATAACCACTTCCAAGCTTCATAATGCGCATACACTCCTAACACTTGCTACATGCGTATCAGGCA
The DNA here is from genome assembly GCA_033971965.1 of Cucurbita ficifolia. Taxonomy (NCBI): domain Eukaryota; kingdom Viridiplantae; phylum Streptophyta; class Magnoliopsida; order Cucurbitales; family Cucurbitaceae; genus Cucurbita; species Cucurbita ficifolia. The sequence continues at coordinate 6,468,080 of CM066974.1, forward strand.
CACGTTATTACTATACAATAAGTCAATACGGGTCCAATATTTGTTGAGCATAATAGACAAATGCAATAGTGATAACGAGAGCGAAATACATCAAATTCACTATTTAAGCATATAAGTACATAAACTTGTTGACTTCGAATGACCTTATCGTATCTGGGTTCCAAATTTTTTTAAAAAAGACACTTCGTCACGTCGGTATTGTGTCTTATACTGTAACGACCCAAGCTCACCACTAGCAGATATTGTCCTCTTTGGGCTTTCCCTTTCGGGCTTCCCCTCAAGGTTTTTAAAATGCCTATGCTAGGGAGAGGTTTCCACACCCTTATAAAGGGTGTTTCGTTCTCCTCCCAACCGATGTGAGATCTCACAATCCATCCCCCTTCAGGGCTCAGCGTCCTTGCTGGCACTCGTTCCTTTCTCCAATCGTTGTGAGACCCCCGCCAAATCCACCCCCTTCAAGCCCCAGCGTCCTTACTGGCACACCGCCTCGTGTCTACCCCCCTTCGGGGAACAACCTCCTCGCTGGCACATCGCTTGGTGTCTGGTTCTGATACCATTTATCACGGCCCAAGTCCACCGCTAGCAGATATTGTCATCTTTGTGCTTTCCCTTTCAAGCTTCCCCTCAAGGTTTTTAAAACGCGTCTGCTAGGGAGAGGTTTCCACACCCTTATAAAGGGTGTTTCGTTCTCCTCTCCAACCGATGTGAGATCTCGCATATACGATTCTCTAGTCTATATCTATGCTTAGATTCTTGTAATGTATTTGGATGACATGTATTCAAAAGGAAACCACTGTGGTGTTTCGATTTCAAGTTCATGAAACCACTAAGCCTTTTGGAGTGCATATATCAGATCTACCAAGCATCCATTACTTTCTTTCTTTGTGACTATACATCTTTTTGTGAGATTTGACATGTTGTTCTTCAAGTGCCATGGAAATAGATAAGAAATGGGAGAGGATTTTTATTTTGTTTCCAAGGCAAATATTTGATTCCAAGATATTAGACAGAGTTTCTCGGCTGTAGTTGCCCCAGCTTTCTCTATCTCCCTCTAACTCTTCAAAGATGCTCAGCACTATAGATTAACAAGAAAGGGCATCATGAGATTATAGACTCACGCTGCATTTCAAACGTCAGCGTTGTGACGATTCATGAGCTTATTCCAAACATATGACTGTTAAAGGTTCCATAGAAAGGGAGCAGAGATAAAAACTGATACAAGATGCTTTCATAGCAGTGCTACAAGTTGTACTGTTCTAAATAATTTCCTTTTCCCTATCAGAAAAAGGCTAAGCTTATAAATATGCGTGTATTTTCACAACAAAAATCATATTTCATAAGCTTTTGGGCATAAAAGGTGTAAAAATGAAGCCTGTTGTGGTAATGCTTTCAATAAATCTTGCTCTTGCAGGTGTGAACATACTACTTAAGGAGATTCTTAATGAAGGGATCAGTCAGCTACTCATCGTCGTGTATCGACAGACGATTTCCTCTCTTTTTTTGTTGCCAATAGCCTATTTTTGGGAAAGGTAAAGCCACCTTGGTTCATACTAGACCCTGCATTTTCCGTCTTACTTGTCCAAGTTCTTCTTTGTTATGTAAAAAGTTTTTAAATGATTCAAAGCTATAGAGTTCTCTGTTCTTGGTGAAATGCAGGAAAACCAGACCTCAGCTTACAGCATACATCTTATTCCTCCTTTTCATCAGTTCCTTACTTGGGTTAGTATAGACATCCTTTTGTAAACTTCACCATAAATTTATGATGTTTTTCTCAGTAAAGATACACTAATGCAGGCTAACACTAACATTATACCTATTCCTAATCGGTCTGCACTACACATCCGCAACTTTCTCGTGTGCATTTCTCAACCTGGTGCCCGTAAATACGTTCGTTCTAGCCGTATTGTTCCGGTGCGTACCGAAACGAACCATAGTTCATTTTCTTTCCTAATGTGATGATAGTAGTAACTTTGGTTTCAAAATCTTTCTAGAATGGAAAAAGTGGACATGAGAAGCAAGGGTGGAAGAGCCAAAGTGCTTGGGACTCTGGTGTGCATTTCAGGAAACTTACTTCTGATTCTGTACAAAGGAATGCCATTGACCAGCCCGGGTTCAGAAACTGCGAAAACAAATGGAGTTCGTGTAACAGTTCAAGCTGACACACCAGGAAAGTGGCTAATAGGTTCATTGGTTTTGACTGCAGGCTGTTTTATGTGGTCTTCTTGGTTCCTTATGCAATCAAGAGTTGGCAAGGTTTATCCATGTCAATATTCTAGTACCTGTATCATGTCCTTCTTCAGTGCCATTCAATCAGCTGTTTTACACTTGATTATAGACAGGAAGAATGCCGTGTTCATCGTAAAGGGGAAGTTTGCTATCTTAAGCCTCATATATGCTGTAAGTATCAGTCTTTTTCTCCCCTAACCTATTTGTTGCTAAATTTGTTTGATATTTGACGATGTTGTGATGGGCTTAACAGGGATCAGTGGGTTCAGGGCTGTGCTATGTGGGGATGTCTTGGTGTGTGAAACAGAAAGGGCCAGTTTTTACAGCTGCTTTTACTCCTTTCATGGAGGTTTTTGCAGCCATATTTGATTTCTTCATCTTGCATGAACAGATTCACCTAGGAAGGTCTGCTTTTTTCTCTTTTTTCTTCCTATTTCTTGATCAAAACTGAGAAATTGTTTCTAAGCTGGTTTTTTTAAGATCAAAACTAAAAGTTCTGTAGAGTGTGTGGCTTGATTATGACCAAAAATTTGCTGAAAAATGTGAGGGTGTGGTGTGGTGTGGCAGTGTTATAGGGTCAGTGATGATCATAAGTGGAATGTATATCCTTTTGTGGGGAAAAGACAGAGAAGCAAAGGAGTGTGCAGTGAAGCAAAGTGTATCAGTGGAAGAAGGCTATCGTAACTCAAATGTACCATCCACAAGCACAGATGCAGTGGAGCAGATATAAATACATGTTCATTTCCTATGAAGTTCCCAAAGTTTTTTTTTTTTTTTTTTTTTCAATATTGAAAGAAAAAAAAGTTCTTACCTTTGATTGGAAGAGTCCAAATAAATATACCACCGTCTTATGTGTTCAGCTAAATTTATAATGAACAGACGGGTGATAAGTTTGAGATAACTCAATTGGTTAAAACGGTATAAACCTCTTTTAAAAGGTTCTAATTGACGCTCAAATTGTTTGAACTCTTTCAAAATTTTATAATTTGTAAAATTATGTGTGAAAAAGGAATATATATTAAAACTTTAAACCGGTAATTATATCAGTTTAAACTTAACTTTTCGTGAGTGAATCTATTGAAATTCACTTAATTCTATTTTAAAATTATTTCAATAAAATTGAATCAATTAGTAATCGTCCCTACATCAATTCTAATAATTTGTTTTTTTCAAGTATAATATTAATAAAAAAAAGTAAATTTATTCAAATATTTAAAAAATTATTGAAACATTTATAAATATAAAAAAAAAATTATCATTGATATTCTTATAAAAGGAATTTAAATTGATATAATGGATATATCTGTAAAGTATAAATGATTTTTTAATAAATAAATAAATAATTTTTTCACTACAATTAAAAAAAAAGAAAAGAAAAAAAAGAAACTAACCTTGGTTGCATACATATTTGGGGGTATAAAAGGTTCCGAGACCGCAGGGTTTCGTCTTCCCCACGCGTCTGCCCTAGCGAAGAACTGAAAACCAGTGTGGGTGCAACCAAATGAAGCAAGAAGAAGTTAATCGCTGCCAAATTCAAGAATGGTATCCAAAATTCAAATCCTTTTCTATCAAAACCCTAATTCACGAGCTTCCAGAACCTTTCGTTCAGTACCTTCTCGACGACTCTGGACCTTTCCTCCTTCCACTTTCCATCTCCAACGAGGATGCTCTTCCCAATAGAGTTGTTAATCCCGAAGACGAAGAGGATTACCAGTTGAAAGAAGGATTCGATGATGAATCGGAACAATCCACTTCTCCTCCTTCGTTTCCAGAGCTTGAATCTGACGTTAAACAGTCGATTTTGTCTCTCGGAGGTTCCGTCTTCCCTAAGTTGAACTGGAGCGCACCGAAAGACTCTGCGTGGATTAGCTCTACCGGAACTTTGAAGTGCTCTTCGTTCAGTGAGATTGCGCTCTTGCTTCGATCGTCTGATTCTCTTGTTCATGATCTCTGTCACGCGTACGATTCCTGCACCGACAAATCGTCGTCGAGGCCGTTGAGATTCTTCCTTGCGCTGCGCAAGTGGTACCCGTCGCTTCGGCCAGAGATGGAGTTTCGTTGCTTCGTGAGGAATCGAGACCTGGTTGGCATTTCCCAGCGTGAGGTCACAACGTTCTATCCTGCTTTAGTGGAGAAGACGGAGAGCCTGCTAGAAGTCATCCGAGAATTCTTCATCGACCATGTGAAGTCAAGCTTCGACTCGGAGAATTACACGTTCGATGTGTACGTGACGAAAAATGAAGCTGTTAAGATAGTGGATTTCAATCCATGGGGTGCATTCACACTTCCATTGCTGTTCAATTGGGAGGAATTGGAGGAGCAGAATGAAGAGGTTGATTTCAGAATCGTAGAGAGCCGGAGAGCGGTGAGGCCAGGATTGAAGACTGCGGTTCCATTCGATTACTTGGACACGAGTCCGGGAAGTGGTTGGGACCAGTTTTTGAAAAATGCCGATCAAGAATTGCAGCAGCAAACCAGGGATGATGATGGATTGAATCCCCATCTCCATTGAAGAACATGAATGAGCTTTTTAAATTTGTTTCCTATTATTGAAATGAGGAAAGGAGACATGTTTGATTGGTTTTGTTCTTGTATTATGGCCTTAAGTAAGTTTTAATAACCCAAAGTCGGAGAACAATTTGAGAGCTTTTTGCATTTTAATTGCAAGAGCATGATAGAGGGACATAACGAACATGTTAATTGTGTGAAATTTGGACCTCGTCCACAATGTAGGTATGTTCGAAAGTCGAGTCTGTTTTAGAAAATGTTAGCGAGAAAATAAGTTAAAAATAATTTTTAAAAAAAGAATGTTATATAAGCTAAAAGTGAATAAGTAAGCATAATGACTTTGATATCATATAATTCGAGTAGAAAGAATAGGAAGAAACATAATCTTGGTGACTGGTCATACACTCTTGTATTGTTAGGACAAAAAGTAATAAAATCTTATCTATACACTCTTGTATTGTCAGGACAAAAAGTAATATAATCTTATCTATACACTCTTGTATTGACGGGACAAAAAGTAATAAAATCTTATCTAACATGAAAGCAAGTAAAAATAGTTTGAAATAGGTATGCAATTATAGACCACACGTCCGGAACAAGTATTACTGGTATTACTAGGACATCAAAACAGAGACATGTTTGATCAGTTTTGACGAAAGAACATTAAAGGTATAGTAGTTATCAGACTAAAGCTGCTGCTTTCACCAAATATTGAAAATAAAGTTTGCATAAATTCCAATACTGAAGTTGCCAAAGGTCTTTTAGCTACATCTTGAAGCCTGTGCTTTGGGATAAAGCAGAGCAGAAGAACGGCTCTATGAACAAGGATGATCAAGATAAACAGCACATCAGTATAGGATTCTTGTACCAAAAGACTAAACACGGGTAAACCCAACAGTGATCTCAAATCCAAACGTGTAATTCTGGGGAGATGAGAAACAATGAATAAATAAAATTGGATAGAAGTGCAGACCGGTTCGAATCAATGTAGCCTTGTCAACTCTTCTACTCTCTTGCAAAGCTCCTCTGCCGAAACGCTCATCGCCCGGGACACATCTTCCATTTTACTGCGGTTGAGGTCAAGGAATGACTCGATTAGATCTCCGTCCAAGAAATTTTTAGCTTCTGCAGTTCTCTTCTCATTGTTGAAAGATCTCCACTGCTCATGGCTCAGTCCTCCCACACCCTTAATCACTTTCCTCAAGATGGATTGGAGTTTCTCCAAGAACACGTACTGCTCGCGAGGTAGTGAAGCGATGACCCCAATTACGCCATTGACAGAGCCAAAAATAACGGTTGGAATCTGACCCACTTCGGAATCTGGTAAACGCATTACAAGAGAGCCATGTCGGAACCGGTTAACAAATTCACCAAGGTGGTATTCACCAACCACCTCTAGGCGGCTGCGCTCCTCGTCAGTTGCTCCTTCGCTGTTCTTTCGAACAGTGAAGAGGTTGAAGTAATTTTCAGCACCGAGGTAAATGTCGTCGTCGAGAATTTCAACTGCTGACATCCAATTAGCATTGTAGTCACGAGCTCTCTCCTCAATAGCACCTTCCTCATGCTGGTGCAGAAGTAACAACAATCAGCATTCAGAATTACACAAACAAATAAAGCATCCAAATTGATGCTTCTCTTTTGTTCTTGCAGCTACATTGAAGACGAGCACTAGTTATGGTATAGTGTCTAACCTTGTAGATTAACAGGGATATGGACTTCATCAAATCGCCGACAACAATGAAATCGCCACGAGTTTGCACATAGAGAGCAAGTATGTGTCCATGGTGCCCACATTCAGATTGTAACTCACGAGTACCGTCATCTCGAAGTGTCCATTTGTATAATTGAATTTTTTGGTTAATAGCAGCCAGCAGCTTTCCATTGAAAGCATTCAAGGAATAAACAGATCCCTTGGTTTCCTTCTCAGCAATAAGCTGTAGCTTACCTTCCTCCACAACAAAAACCAATATCCGGCCCTAGAATAGAGAACAATAACAAGAGATTAGAATAGATATTAAGCTCCTGCTCTCAGGTTTTAAAATATACAGCCCGTGCTAATACCTTGGTTGGTTCGTTTTCTTCCGGCATAACATATGCAGTTCCAACACAGTAATACACATTACTATCGTCTGAGAACGAGCAACTTAGAATAGAACACCCATACTCATAAGTGTCAAGTGCATAGGTTGAGATTGACTCGAAGGTTTGGTCGTCTAATAAGCGAATAAAATGCATTTCAGTGTCTTCCGTGCCTGATTGGTTATATCTCAGACTGCAAATGGCAAATGTTCTGGACTGCTCCTGATGGCAGATACGGCGTGCATGCTCCCCAAGCGGTATAGAGCGGATATGAAGCTTTTGAATATCATCAATGGTGCCGATTGTGAGTTCTCCTTCTTTTGCAATTGCAAGGCTGATAATCAAAACAAGAATAGTTGGGACAAAATGCCATTAACCAACAATCCTCGAACTTATTTCTACACCATTTTACTTTTAAACAAAATTACGAATAAGTTTATAAAATTTTAGAGACAGACTCTGAAACTTGAGAGCCCTATATACAGAGAGAAATTCTCCAGCAAACAACACAACAAAGAAGTACCTGTCAGGAAAAGCAGCAGAGTTGAAAGGACACATATGGCTAACTTCCTTCAGATTAACATTGCTGTAAAGTAGTTTCTTGTTACTGCTATAAATGACTGTAGGTCTATCTGAGGCAGCAAATACATGTGTAGCGTTCTTGGACGAAAAGGTACGGAGTGTTATAGGTTGGGTTCCAAGAGAAACCTTTTTCCTATCCATTAGCTCACAAGAATTTGAATTTGTGTTCAATATAAAGTTCAACAGATGACCATCTCCAAGAGCGCACAGCAAGTAAGATATCTGAAGACAAAATGACACACAAACTTCATAAACACAAGTAAGCAAGTCCGCAAGCTATTTCCTTAGAACTCAAGGACATTGTTCAACATATTGAATAGATCCAATTCAAGTTAGGTCGTAAACGTCGAAAAATTGTTGGATAACATGGGTTTTTAGTTAGCATAGGCAAGAATTGATAATACAAAATCTTCAATTAACACAGGATAAAATCTAAATAAATAAAATTCCCTCCGGCCAAAAAGTAGGTGACACGATTCCATAATAAGTTTCGGAATACATCAAGAGCATGAATCTTCTTCCATCCCACAGCAACTCGTCCATTATAATAATTATTCACATTACAGAAGCAGATTTGACCTAACCAAACCAAATAAACCAAGGTAGAAACAAGGGAAGAGTAAGCACACATACCCCTTCAAAAGTACAAAGAAGAACTGAACGAGGTATTATCTCTCCTCCCAAATGTTCCTTTGTAAGGAGATTCAGGTCAGGTAGCGAAAATATTCTGACACTTATATCTGTCCACATTCCAACTGCAGCGAGCTGACTATAATTCGGGTTGTCACCAATTGGGTTTATGTCGAGACAGGAAATCTCATGCTCTAACTGTATATGTTTCTTTTCAACCAATAATCCATCGCAAATTTCTAAATGAACTAAAACACCACCGCCTGTTGCCAATAAAACCTGGTGTTTAAGAGAGAAGAAATAATTAATCACCTTTTCTATAAATGACAAGACTTAATATTAGAAAACATAGTATTAAAAGATAGAAACATGTGCGAGATAGATATGTACAATTTTTAAGAGTTAAAATGCATACCTAGAAGAAGGATCGTTTTGCTGATGGTTCTCATATTGTACCAGTGTTAATATTTCTAGCGTGCACAACTTTAAACATTTTGCTAAGAATCTAAATTTAAACATGCTTCAACAAATGTAATGTTTCCTACTCAGAAAATCAAATGATAGGATTAAATAACGATTTTCTTTTTTCCCCCAAAAGAAGATGGTCAAGAGGATATTGAAGAAAGTGATGTCATCTAAAAATCACTACTCCTGACAAACCTCTGTGTATTTGTTCTTGTGAACTGGGAAGTTGAGATGTCAAAAGCCCAAAATGAAGGACATTCATAACTCGTCGACCACAAAAGTTTCTCTGAGTTTCTATTTTGTAACAATGATTTTCCCCTTAAATAGCTATCCAAAGTTGAGGCATAAAGGGGAACAGCAAAACGGCTTGAGCAACACTTCCACCAAAATTCATTCAAGCATAAAGAGAAATGACTTAATTAAAGTGACAAAGACAAATCAACACACCTGGGAAGCATTAGCAGTGGCAACATTGATCGAGTAGTTAGATGGTGCATTCCATTCATTGCGAAGTTCTCTAGTGGTAGAACTAACTAATCTTACAGAACTTGAAGTAACCTGACATAGCATTTGGTTGTAATTAGCAGATATCTCAAGTTCAAACTTCAGTGATTGAGAAGAAAAAAATCCAACATTTAAGAAAGCAATATGATAGAACTTAGATGATACATGGGAAAGAACCAATTTTGACCATCAGCTGGATTCATCATTACATATACCATTAAAACGGCAACGAAGAATGACCAACCATGAGAAATATATCTGGGTAAGTATATAAATAAAAGTGACAGAAATAATCAATTTCCAATTAGGATTATGTAGGCCTGATGAGCTAAGAGTTAAGAAGAATTGTTTTTTAGACATTGACCCATTCCTGTCTCCAATCACAAATTTATAAAATATTGTCAGTCTTAATGTCATAATTACAGGAAACTAACAAAATATATGTTCGTCTTATCACATGACATTGAATTACAACCTAAGTAAAACGTGTTTCAGCTTGATTAGAATTTTAATTTAAAAAAGAACACCGCAAGGCATTCCAGACCCTGTCCCCACCAGATTTTTTTCAGACGGGAGATGACTTGGAGTATAGGCCAGGGACAGGGGTTTCGACATGCACCTATTAGAAACAGTGATTAAAGAAATCCATGTATAACACCTAACCAAGTAATTTTTAATGAAAAACTGCCAGTTTAGTCATTTCTTTAGTTACTCAGAGAAAAGAAATTTACCTGAACAAGTTGATTAAATAATGCATCGTGACAAAACAGTGTCTGCACTTGAGAGTTGAAACCTTCTATCTCTGTTTCCTCCAATTCATCCTCAAGATTCATTGCCAAAATTCTAGTCTCACTGATAAAGCTTACAACAAGAAATGTATCAAATGGATCATCAGTAGAAGATCTCAATGACCACATTCCTTTTATTCCTTGAAGTTCCACAGATGCCTACAAAGGCCACACATAATTATCACATGAAATCCGTCTGGATTTTTGTGACATGAAAAAGAGAAATTCGTATGGATTGAATGAAGATTTATCACAAACATTAACATAACTGATAAAATTGGCAAACCTGTTCGTTAATTCCAATTCCATTGCGAACTACACGAAGAGAACCGTCCTTATAAGCACCAGAGCAGGTTACAACCTGACCTTGGCCTTGCCTCTCAAGGTCTACCACACAAAAATCAACAATAGGCCCCAAGTTGACATACCTCTCCAAAACTTCTACATATGATCCTTTGGCATCAGGTTGTACATTTAGCTTAACAAGCTGCATTTGCACCATCACACAAAAATATGTTATCATCTATCCAACAACCCAAAATAATTACCCATTTCAATGTGCGCTATGCCAAAATACTATCGAACTGTATATAACTGAGATGGATACATCATATCAATCCCTGTATGCATGCTCAGTCAATCAGTTGTATACATTCCTATCAAATTCGGAGGTAGCACTGACCTATGTTGGGCAACATCCCATAACATGAAAATATACTAGTTAAAAAAGTGATGATGAGTCAAGAATTTAGAGCAAAATCTATAAGAATAGTTTTACCAAAATTTACACTAGAGAAGGTTGATAGATACATTAATGTCTACCATACCTGAGAATCCCCATAGCTTGACCCAATATATACAAAAGCGTTATCAAGATATGATATGGTAGAGGCAATAGATGTTTCCCCCAACAATTCAATCTTAAGTCCAGTAACCCTACAAATAGATACAAATGGAAAGGTCAAGATCCACAGAAACAAGCATGAAACTTTGAACAATTAAGGATGTCACGAAAAATGCCATGAAACTTTGAACAAGGATTAGTTACCTTTCTTTTTCATGAGTTATGACAAGAAGGTGAAGTAGACCAGCATGATCACCAAGCAAGTACCTTGAACCATCAGCATCAACCCTTCCATATGCTCTGGTGATGGACTAAAAGTGAAAAGCTTATAAGAAAGTAGGTCAAGGAAAAAAGGTATCAAAAGTCATAGCTTAGAACTACAGAGATTTAGTATTAGATATCTAAAATACTAATAAATTTTAGCAACAGCATACAGGTCTAATAGGTATTGCTTTAAATGCTGTGGCACTGCAGTAAACAATTGTCTCCTCTCCAATAATGATGACACCACACAGTGGTGGAGGCACAGGTATCAGCACAGCAGCCCCATTATCGAGATTGTTCTGGGACCATGGACCTTCAACAAAATCCTTATCCTTTAGAACAACCTCATAGGTTTTAACATGCCTAGCATCTTTGTTATCCTGAAAACATAAAAAAGAACAGTAAGCACCACAAAATCTTGCCAAGGTACATTAGAACATGTGGATAAAATATGTAATATATGCATCATTCACAAGAAATGAAAACCAATTAAAACTGGAACCAGATTAAATAATTACAATACAAGATCCAGTCAGGTAGAATTGCACTAGAGCTATTAGGAAGAACAGTGTACATTTGCAAAATTTCACCAAAGCTTCAATTTATCTGCCCATATTCTATATAAAATAAATAAATATATATATATAATATTAACCTTAAAACACAATCAACAAACAAACATGAGCGGATACAAAAAAAAAAAAAAAAAAGAAGAAGAAGAAGAAGACTGCCTCTTTTTACTGCCTATCACTGAGTTCTTCAAGTAGACTGTTCACTCAAATTATGACAGAAACAACAGAAGACCATAAACGTCCCCTTAGGAAATGATTTTACAAATTTCACCCATCACAGCCAGCATCATACCACACTCAGGCTTGTTCAAGATGTGTTTTGCATTGTGCAATAATTAAAACCAACCAACCAAGACATGAAAATATTTCAACCACTTTCATCCCAAACAACATTACATGCAAATTTTTGCTACTAATGTTGTGTTATCTTCAATTCAGAGTATACATGCAGAGAGAGAGAGAGAGAGAGAGAGAGAACTGAATAGAAAAAAAAAATTAATCCATTACCTCTGTTATAAGGGATATGAGAAAGGTAAAGTAGATACCTGGTAAAGAACTACAATTGTAGGCCTTGAACAACCATAAAGAAACTTGATATCCAAAACTTGAAGTTCCTCGAGTCTGAAATAAATAGCCACAAAAGGATAAGCAGTAGCCAAATGAATCAAGACAACAAAACCTTATCTTATCACACAGCTAACAAAATAAATAAATAAGGAACTTAACAAATTATCACACAACTATCACTAGATGTAGAGAAAATAATGACAAAAAAAATAACCGCCTCCCCCCCCCCCCCCCCCCCCCTCAGGAACGTCTTGATTTCATTAAAAGGAAATTTCATAATTAACCCAAGGCCAGTAATCTAAATTGAGTACCTAATGTTAAATGCTTCTTTGAGCTGTCCTTTATTGTCAAAAGGAATTACCTGAAAAAAAAAACAGATGACTTTGCTCATAATCCAAAGTGGTCAAAATGTAACAGATATTTGAAAGCCATGGTGAGTATTTCGTGAAAAGCCAGAACGTAACAGGTATTTGTAAATTGAAAACAATGGTGAGTATTTATTTGAAAAGTCAAACACAAATAAAAGACAAGGATATCTCATTGACATCTATTAAAATTACACACCTTGAACAGGCCATCATATAAATGAAGTCCAATCAATCTACAGTCTGGGTCTATAATACCAATCTGCAGATAAAAGAAAAACCATAATTAAAACATGAAAGAAACTCTTCACATGTTCTGAACTGTGTTGAAATACTATAAACTTGTAAAGAAAAAACTAATAAATTAGAAAACATGACAAAACAAATGAGCAACAGTTTGAAATGAATCCTAAACTGGAGGTACCTGACCACTGTCAGTAGGACGCCCAATGCGATCTGAGACGTCCCCCATTGCCCTGCCAGACATACCAAAAAATTGTAAAGACAGAACACTTTGTACTATATTACATATACGACAATCCAAGTTTAATAAATTTTATTAAGTAGAAAATTAAAAATTCATTTAAGGCCTATTACTTATATTCTACCTTTCTTCAAGGATCAATGGATTAGGTCTACATCTACTGAAGTAATTTTCTGATCAATTATACAAAAAATAATGTCCTTTTGGTAGGATGCAATTTCAATCTATTATTTAAAATAAATAAATAAATAACTCAAAAGACATTTAATAATCAGAGATATGAGTCTTTATCAATTATAAGATACATCCAAAACTTGCAGAACTTCTTAAATCCCACTTCACAAAATGAATGAAATGTAAATAGGAATGCAACATGCTCTTTAGGTTTTTTTATAGTTTTATTTTCTTGATAAAACATGACCACCGCATATCCCATTTCGTTAAAGCATACAGACATCTTTAAGGACCCACCAAAATAGCACACATATGTCATATGAAGTTTTTAATCACCATACTGTAAACTTTAAATAACCAATGGAACTACTAAAAAAGAGGCATTTAAAAAGTTCCAATGATGATCTTATCAAAAATAAAAGGTTCCCATGACGAAAAAAATAGTTCTAATTTCTTAGCTATCGAAGGTAGCCACAGACCCATTATGTGCTCACCAATAACAAGCATCTTGCTATCAAATAGGTAAAAGCAGTCAAAACTCTTCAAAGTTTCATTAATGAACCAATAAAATTAAGCTTAAACAAACGGACTCACATGAAAAGAAGATAATGAAAAAATCTGAAACTAATTCACAAAAACTAGAATAAATATAATCACATTAAAGGAAGAATAACGGGGGGAGGGTGGGGGGAGAAAAAACAACTATAGAAGTACTTGAACCTTGTAATAAGCTCAGAACTCTCAGTGTCCCATTGAAGAACACAGAACTTGTACCGCTCAGTTGCTATGAAAAGAAAATCTTGTGCTTCCCCCTATTTAATGCATGGGAAAGAAAGTCACAAAAAAAGGAAATGTACATTGAATATTGGTAATCAGGGTTTGGAAAAGATATAGCTCACATGTGGGCGAAAAAGTTCCAGTGTTGCAATCCTCCCATATATCGGAACATCCAACATAGGCTGCAGAGAAGATGCAGCTAATGAGGCATGCGCCATGTAACCAAACCAAGGTACACAATTTCAAAATAGCATTCATTCAGAGTTTTCAATCCTTGCATTTGTGGTGAATAACTCAGAAAAATTGATAAATCATTTCTTTCTTTCACATGACCCTTTTATTTCTCACATGAAGTATGAAAATTTTATACAATATCGAAAACTTAGTACCATTACTAACCAAATGAAGTAGGTGGCAGTTTCATGGTTCAAAATGGGCCATGACTATTGATAGCTTGATGTAGATATAAACTTATATGGACTCTAGCGTTTCATATCCAACTTATTTCAACTTCAAACTAAGATAAATGAGCGTATCATAAATAAATATTTTAGGAAATAAAAATTCAAAGCCAAAAGGAGAACAAGAAAAACTGAAACTCCTGAAATTGCAAAAATCTTCAGTTCCCTATAATTGAATCGTTAAAGATAAATCCAGAGCAAGAGAAAGAAGGGTGATACCTGCAGGCCTTGAGCAGTAAGCAAATGAATTTCTATGCGGGTACATTTCCTGAGACCAAAATTTAGGTGTGAATAACTTAATCCGCATCGCATTGCATTCTTAAAGTAAGTCACAACGACAATAAGAAAGCTTATACAACAATGAAATGAAATAACATGAACCCCGGCCAATCTGAAGCATCTATGGTAGTTGTTTCATTCTGAACATAGAATTATTCAACCAAAGAAACCCAAACACACAAAAAGTCTATCGTGTACATACCAAAAATAAACCAGAAAACCATAGACCGGGCCAAATGGAAAAGGAATTCATTGTACAAAATGACGAACAAACGAGCATTAGCAGAAATTAAGAAGCCTAGAGATAAAGAAACTGAATTTCTAAACTTTTTGGGCCCAATTTGAGAAGCATAAACCCTAGCTCGTGGAAAAAAAACATATTTCGGACTAGCTTGGTTTATTACCAATTTCCATATGATCTGACATAAACCCTAGCTCCTATTTCGACTATCCGCACAAAAAAAACTCAACTAACAAAAAAAAATCGAACTTGGTAGCGATAGAAGCAACAGATTAAGGTAAGAACATACAAACAGAACATGTGATCCCATTCAAGCCCTTCAAAAAGAAGCGTAAGTGTATGAATTAGAGACGGTGAAAGTTGAGAAAAGGGGCATACGCTATAATGAGGTTAAGCTCCTGTGGGCCGGTGAAGTTGCCGACGCAGGAGTGAGTGACGTTGGTAGGTTTGTGAGCGGTGACGACATAGTTCCAGACACTCATCTTTAACCTATGAAGGTCGCGATTGTTCCGAAGCCAAAACCCTACGTAACAGTTGCCGCTCGATAATGGCTATTTATTGTGCGTTATAGAAAGAATGGCCGGACGGCCGCCGAGGCCTACAGAAGGAGTAACTACCAAATCAGAGATGAGGGGTTTCAGGCGAGAAGAAAGAAACAAAAAATATATATATATATATTCATTGATGACAACTTAATTTGTTAGCTCTTATATATCTATTATATATATATATATATATATATATATATATATATATATATATATATATATATATATAATTTCATGTTACATAGTTCTATATCTTCATTTTCGTTTAAATAGTAGTAATTTTTTTAATAAATTTAGGTTTTTATATGTTCGTCTTTTTATATTTTATTTACTTATTTAGAGAAAAATCATTTTTATTTGAGTGGTTTTGAGTCAATTTTAAATAGAATCCAAAGAAAATGGATACACATACACGGAGTAGTTTCTACTTTGAGGCAATTAGGGTTTTTCTATCCTTCTCCATTGCCTCGACCCGAGCAAGGTTGACTATCCAATGTGAGAGATCCACGAGGCTTTTGTGGTAACGACTTGGGACGTCGTGCATTGGCTCATAAGATCATTTGACAAGGGTATTATTGGGCAACATTGGACAACAACTACAAGGTATTCAAGTGAAAATGTTACAAGTACTAGTGCTTTGCCAACATACCTCGACAAACTCTCAACTCACTCGAGCACATGCGTGGTCTTCGCACAGTTGGGGTATTGATCTCATTGGATTGTCATACACCTACCTTCAACATTTATTTGTACGTATTGACCTTTCCTATCGACAGATGCTCCATCGTCTCCATGGGTTGAGTAGATGAATGCCAATAGAGGGAAGGATTTCAATACTTATTTACAAGTTGAATCAATCCACCTGAAGAAAACTTAGACAAGTTGACTTGACTACCTCGACCCGAATCAAGAACAATGGCCCAACAATCTAAATTAGACCTTGAACCACAAGGGAAAGGGAGAACAATAAACCTACCAAAAACAATTGTTGGTCGGATCCATAACCTTTTGTACAAAAGAGAATGGTTATTTTTAGGAACTCACATGATATGAACTACTTAGGACATCAAATTATTTTGATGTAATTTTTATTGTTTTCCAATTTGATCCTTTTCCGAGATATTATGTACGATCATGAACAATATCATGAAAAATTACGATAAGTTTAGTTTTAATCTTTAAGCTTCTTTCAAGCTTAGTAAGTGAATTTTCCATGAGCCAATAACGGTAAATAATATAATTTCTGTCTCATGAAACATTTAAATTAAAATTATATCAAAATAAAAAGGTATTATTGTTTAAATTAAAGTTTTGTTAAATAAATATAGATTAAATCTCTCCAATACAGATAAATTAAGCATTACACACAGGTAATAAAACCACCAATCAAGAGTCTAGAAACATAATTGATATATATTCTAAAGTTTAAAGTTTAGGGTTATTATAATATAAGTTGATTTTGTGTAACAAGGTTTAATTATTCATGAAATTAATGAGGTCACAATTTAAATAAATTTCTACACATTAAATAAGATAAATTGGATTACATATAAATCTAATCCACGAAACCAAACGCTCCAGATACATTGTCAATTGTCATGATGCATGGTCAATCAATATATACATACATGGGTACTATGTATGTATGTATTTACAGAGGAAGGCACGTGACATGCACGGTATAATTAAATGAATGAATGAATGAATTAATTAATTAATTAATAAGCTAGTTTTGGAATTAATTATTATTATTATTTAAATTATTCCAATTTCCACGCATAAAGGAAAAGGCAGAACTCGGACTGGTGAGACGAATTGATGCTCCGAGTCGAGTAATAAATACTGCCGTCGTCGCTCGGCTCCAAGCCGCCGCTGCCGCTACCTTCCATGTCGCTCTCGGATTCCGGTGGGGCGGGTTTGAAAATGAACAATCCGTGACCCGTACCCGGATTGGTGAAGAGCCAATCGTGGACGTCCCAGAGGACCTGAACCGCTCGCTGGTTGACGACAACCGTCTGATTGCCCCGAAATTTCCACTGCAAATTCTTGACCTGAACCAGAACGATGCCGTCGATGCTGATCCACATCTCGGGCTCTTTGGCGCCGGAGGAGGAAATCTCGACGACAATATCGCATTCCTTACGGCGGTCGTCGAATCTAGCCCTAGTGGAAAAGCATTTCTTAGCGAACACGTTTTCCTTTTTGTAAATCAAGAACGCTTCGACGAGAGCGGGTCTGGATTTGGTTCTTTTGTAGGCTTTCTTCTTGTAATCGCCCAAGAGCAAGACGACTTCCTCTTCGGCGACTAAGGCGACGTAGAAATCGGAGTAAGGTTCAGGTCCGGAGGAGAATTTGGCGGAGCGGAGGTCCCAATAAATGTCGATTTGACATCCGTCTAAGTCTAGGGATTTGTAGCCCTTTTTGCTCCAGAAGTTCCATGGCTTGACGTCGATTTTGTAATTGCAATGGAAATCGCCTCGGAGACTGTGGATGGTGACGTTTAAGGTGTGGTTCATGAGATTCTTGCACCATAGAACGGTGACGTTGCGCCAGAATCCGGCGATGTTGGCCTGGTAGAAACAGGTGACGGTGCTCTGAGCGGTTTTGCTGGTGATTGGTTCTTCGGTGATTTTCTCGGCTAATGGAGGGGGATTAGAGAGGGATTGGGAACGCATTGAGCGGCTAAACGACATGGCTGGAACTGGAACAAGAACAGGAACAGAGGAATAATTGCATGGAGGAGGGATTGGGAATGATTCATTCAAGCTTGGATTTGGATTTGGAATTGGAATTGGATTGGATGATTTCTTAGTTTGGTTTTGGGGAAGAAAGGGGATATGACAGAGGGAAGGTTAGGGTTTTGTGGAGAAATTTTCTGAAGCTCTGAGGTGGAGAAGAAGGAGGGAGGTTACGGAGGAAGAAAAGGGATTGACCTTTGACAGATGTTTTTTTTTTTAATTATTATTTTTTTTATTTTTAACGTTTATCCATTCCATCCTAAAATTGCAGCTTCTACTTTTTACCTACTTTTTCAACCTCAAATCTAAAAAATTACCTTCTAATTTAAATATTAATTTCTTAATTTTTTTATAAAATAATTTAGATTAACAAAATCCAATTTAAATACCTATGAAATTGATCAAATATTAATAATATACATAAACTTTAAATAAAAATCAATAATACCCTTCCATTACTTTGTTTTTAAACTTTAAAATTTTAAAAATGTTTAAAAAATACTTAAGTTTCATTAAATTATTAATTTCTTTAAAAAGAATAAAAAATACATTTAGTTTTTTTTTTAAATTGCAAAAACACCGTTACCCTTGTTTTAAAAATTAAAAATGTTATCATAACTTTCAAAACCTAACATAAAAAAATTGAAAATAATTTATGAGGTATAAATAAATGTTTTCGTACCTATATTGATAATAATAATTTTTTTACAAAGGTAAAAAATATTTAAACTTTACCTATATAAAAAAAATTTTAAAAATTCTTATTGTCAATATATGAACGAAAATCGTATATCAGCGTCTTATAGATTATTTCTAAACTTTTTGATCTTGTTTTGAAAGCTCTATCGTATTTTTGAAACATGGTACTAATAACAATGATATTTTTTAATTTTTAAAAAAGTTTAAAAGTTTTTTTGAAGTTTTTTTTTAAAATTAAGAGTATCAATTAATGGAACTTCAATACTTTGAAATAAAGTATTAATAATTTTTATCCAAATTATTATTATTATTTATTTATTTATTTATTTTTAAGTTTAACGACATTTTTAGACTTTTTCTTTTAAAATTTAAAAAATATTATTGATATTTTAGAGATAAAATACAAAATCTTCTATCTAAAAATGCTAATTACATGATTAAAATTAATTTAACAGCCCTTTCCACAACCAAAAAAAAAAAAATTAGTATCTTCAAAGTCACTTTTAATTATTCAGCCAAGAAAATCAAGAAAATTAAAAAAAAAATAATTTAATGGGCTAAAAATAACACCTTAATATATATATATATATATATAAAGAAAGAAAAAGAAAAAAGAAAAAATTCAGAATAATCTTGAAAATGGGAGAGAGAGGGGATTCCTAAACCATGGACAAAGAGAAGAATAAAAATAAAAAGAAAATTTACAAAATGCTAATTAATTAATTAATTAATTAATAAACTAATCCCTCCTTTTTCCTTTTCTTTTGTCTGCTTTCCTTCCAGCCAACATAAAACCAGATTCACCTGGCCTCCCTTAATTAACTTAATTAATCATGCTTAAGCCCTAAGTACCTTTATTATGAGCTTCCTAAATACAAATTAAGAAGAAGCATCCAAATCCCAGAAAGCATAGCCAACTTCAGGCAGCCATGGCTTGGACTGTTCTTCTTGCCTTCTGCAGATGCTGAGCTGCTTGAACTGAAATAATTAAACAAACCCTCAATATTATTTTACACTTCATTTTTAAATAAAATTCATTATTATTATTACCTCGAGGCTGAATAGTCACATTTTCCATAACCTGTAAAATTAAAAATAAGGGTGTGAGAACCTTTAGAAGATGCGTTTTAAAATAGTAAGACTAACGATGATACGGGCCAATATGGATAATATCTACTAGTGGTAGACTTTGGCGGCTACAAATGCTATCAGAGCCAGACATGGGACAATGTGCTAACGAGGACACTAGGCCTCTGAAGGGGTGAATTGTGAGATCCCACATCGGTAGAGCAAGACACGGGACGGCGTGCGAGCGAGAACGCTGGCTCCTATGAGACGTGGATGGTAAGATTCTATATTGGTTAACAGCGAGGACGCTGGACCCAGGGGTGGATTGTGAGATCCCACCTCGATTAGAAAGGAGAACGAAACATTTTTTATAAGAATGTGAAAATCTGTCCGTAATAAACGGCTAGATATGACAATAATACTTATAATTATAACTAGATAGGAAGGAAGGAAGCAAAGCCAACGTAAGCATTAAAAAAAAAAGAAAGAGAGAGAGACATTACTTGGGTCTTTATTAGTCAAAGTGGCAGAGCCACCAAAATTGCAAGCCATATCGGAGTTGGCATTCTGCTTATAGAAGCGATTGAATGCATAAGAAGCATGAGACAAGAGCGTGTCGGGTTGATAGCAAGACCCCCCCTTTTGAATGGCTCTGCAATCCGCTTTCCCCAATCCACACGCCCAATCCAGCGCATTCTGCAGATCGATCTGCGAAACTCCAGCCTTCGCCACGCACCACGAACCCCCCTCTGCACCCGTCGCGTTCCCTTCCGCCGCCGCCGTCACTTCCCCTAACAAAACCCACAACACATGAGGGTCAATATTCCCCTGCAAAACAGAGGCGTTTACAAGACCCATGCTCTGTTTTCCTGGTTTGAAGATTTTAATGACATAAAGATAAGATTTTGGTAAGAAAAAAAAAGCGTACCCAGAAAGAAATGTTGGAGTAGAAGGAGGATCTCCAAAACCCAGATTTTTGTTCTCATTTTTTCTTCCTATTTTTTTTCTGGCTTTGAAGCTGAAGGGGGAAATGGGGATTTTAAATGCAAGCTTTTTTTTTTGGGTGAAGAATCATTAGTTTCTTCAAGTGAAGTTATCTTCTTTTTCTTTCTTTTTATTTTGGATTTTTTTTTTTTTTTTTAAATAATGGAGATGAGATTTAACATTTATGGAGAAGCTAAGCAGCTACTTTTAGACAGAACTACAGCAGTGGATTCCATCAGCCTTTCACCCAAGCTTTTTTCACAAGCTGGTTTCCTCTTATTTCCTTGCAAGAGACGATGAATAAAAACAAAGCTAACTCATGCTCAGTATCTCATCTTACTTACTCTTCGTTTTTTCTTTAAAAAAACTATCCTCACACCCCAATACAAGTTATTCTAACATGTTTTGCCCTCACTTACATGCATTCAGGAAAATTCGTAAGAGATCACTCAACATACAGAGCGTTGAACCATGAAGTTCTTATGATTGAGTCACCGAAAAGAAAAGTGCATATTGTTGGTATAGGTAGTGACTTTCAATTCTTTTAAGTTCTTTTTCGTCAATCTATCCTCAATATCACTCTCATTTGAATGTGGTCTTAGTTCATTCATTTACTCAAATGTCACCTTAAAAGTTTAGTTTTGTATGTTTTGAATTACTCTCATTTCGATGGATGAAGTTGGTAGATAATATTTGTTTATTATCATTTTTTAGTAGGACAATCAATTATATGGACGATGATGTGTGATTTGTGATTTGTGGAAGGAAATTACAAATGCTCAAAAAGTTACTATTGTGGAGCTCATTCATGATTCGTGAATGTCGCTCAACATATCGAAATTTCTACCTCTATGATAGATTAAGTAAAGGGAAGATATATCTTCCAAAAATGTCGTTCAAAATTACGATGTTTCTTGAAATATCGGGAGACATGCCGTCCATAATAACTTCCAAATATGTCTTAGACGTCTCTCCATCGTACAAATGTTGGATCTGGGACAATGATAAGTCATGGTTTAAAGGTTATTTAGTCAAAATAAAGTTTAATTATCCTCATACATTTAAACATATTTGGATATCATTTTGTGAACATACGACTAGGAAAAATATGAGGGCAGAATTATCGAAAACTCAGCATTTAGGCGTTTTCATTCTTGAACCTATTTAATTTCACTTAGAAAACATGGGTATAGAAAATCTTAAAAATCCGTGGGTTCCCAATTTTAAAAGAATTCCGATCGTAGGTGCCTCTACTAAGATAGGATAGGTCAAGGGCAGAGAAAAGGTCTTCTTCGTCGGGTTAGCTAGATACATCCTTCTTTGAGCCTATTCAAGCCCTCGTTAAGATGAACTTTAGACCAAACCCTTGATCAGCCTTAGATTGCTGGCGTTGGAGAGCGGAGTAGGAATTTTCGAACCAATATGAAAATTTATGGTGTCGTTTCATTCTCTATATTCTTTTATTTCATTTAAGCTTCTAAAAAAAATAAATTATTGTGTTATTTAACAATAATTTATCATTTTCACTCTTAATTGTCCCCTCTTGTATTGTAGCCCAGCAAAAATGTTCAATTTTAATGGATTGGGCTTTGGGCCTAACTTTGAGATGTTGGGCCTTTATATTCAGAATTCGATGTTGGGCCTAACTCTGAGATGTTCAATTCGGAATTCGATGGCCACAACAATTTCTGGGACTTTGCCAGGTCATCATACTTGTCTCAAGGAGCTTTGGAGAGTGAAGGAGAGTGAAGTGTCGCCACCCATCTAACACAAGTCCTTTCAATATATTTTTTTTTGCTGAGTCGTATACTTTCTAAAAAGAAATCTCAGAAGATCACCGGCCCATTTGACAAAGCAATCTTAGACCATCGAAACCCAATACGATTTCTTAACTTTATTAAAAGTTTGCAAAACCAAAAGTTACGTCGAACTTCAACTCTTAAGAGTTGGCCACGAGGCAACATCTTTTAGAGACAAAAGGCTACAGGGGAGATATCGTTTGTGATCTATGGATCTCCGATCGGGAAACCGTATCCAAGCTTCGTAGCTATTCTGCGATCGAGAAAGAACGGATTGGGGGTTTGAAGAAAAACAAAGACAAACAACATAAAATTACTAAAAAAAGAACCTTAAAAAAAAACCTTAAAAACCTTAAACAACATAAAATTATTTAAGGTTTCAAATTTGTAACATTTCTTATTATTATTATTATTTTAAAGAAAATGTCTTATTATCAAATTACTTATCAAAATCATCTTGATTTTTCTTTTTAATTTAGTTAAAATATAATCAAATCATTATATAGGAAACAACTTTAATTTTAAAAGAAAACTCAGTCTACCTTTGACAATACAAATACTCGGTAAGTAATTCATTGAGTATATTCATTTCAATCATACCCATATGTACATGAGTATAGAAATCAAGTCTCAAAATATAAGAGTTAAAATGATGTTTTGACAATGTGAGATCCCACATCGGTTGGAGAGAGAAACGAAGTGTAAAGGTGTAGAAACGTCTCCCTATCGGACGCGTTTTAAAAACTTTAAAGGGAAAGTCCAAAGAAGACAATATTGGCTAGTAGTGGGCTTGAGCTCTTACAAATGGTATTAGAGCCAGATACTGAGCGGTGTGCCAGCGAGAACGTTGGCCCTCAAGGGAGGTGGATTGTGAGATCCCACATCGGTTAGAGAAGGGAACGAAGGGCAAGGGTGTGGAAACCTCTCCCTAGTATACGCATTTGCTAGGAGTGAGCTTGAGCCGTTACAAAGAATGTCATGGTTGATAAGGTTTGTACTCTTTTTCGAGTCTAATAAGCTTACTATTAAGCTATTTTTTTGATTGAATAATGTTGGAAAAAGACATGAGATGGGGATCTCAAGATCTCCGAGTGAAAGCTTTACCATTAAAAGTAATTGCTTATCTCTCTAACTATAAACTATATAATATTACAAAAGAAGAAAAATAGAGATGAATCAAACAAAATCATAATAAGTCTTTGATGGCCTTTTTTATTGCTCAACTTCCAATGAATTATTCTAACTCAATCCATGTGCTTCAACTCCAAATTAATTATAATTATTTATACGATAACAACTCAAAACACGTAGCCGCTTCGATAGTCAAAATTGTAATTACTCACTTTTCAAGAGACTCGACCTATAGATTGTCACTAATTGACACATAAGTTTGAAAAAACATGATGATTTAAAACATTTAAAATGTTATACAGACCCTCGTGAATCGACCTAGTTTACGATTAGAGGCTAGTTTGTGAGCCCTTAATTGTCTTCGTATAACAACATAAGCATATCATTCACGAAATATATCATCAATAAAGACATAGTAAGATATTCTAACGATGGATATCTAGTCATGCTTTCAAATTTAGTTCATTGGAATCATAAAACGGAGCATACATCATGTCGATATATTGTTCATCAATCAAACAAGCTCATTTTTGTCATATCTTTCACATAATACTTCTTATAACATGCTCCATCAAAATCTTACGAGCATTTCATAATCTTAAATTTTGAGGTGCTACTTATTTGGTTCCATTGTTATTTTTATGGTTGGTTCGGGTCCTTAACGAGCTCTAAATTTCTTCAAACTCCTTAAATAGATCATACAGGAAGTGCAAATATTAGTACCACAACAATCAAATCCAGAATTGAGCTCAAAAAGACCAAACCATACAAAAATAAGAGAACTAGTTCAATTCATTCGACCGATGTGGACAGTGTGTGTTTTTTTTTCTTTTTTAATTTAGGATATTACATAGTTTAAATTCTAATATACAACAATTATTATTATTTTCTTGATATTGATTAAATTTATAGAAAAAATTCATTTAATTATCAATATATATTAGATAACACTGATCAAATATTAAAAAAAAAAAGAATAATATCAAACTCAATATTCTTTTTAATATCAAAATAATTTGTTGAAAAAAATAAACAAAAAATTCTCATTTAATTAAATGTCAAGAGTTATTTATTTTCGCTTTGGAATTTAAAAATAGACCACTAATAAAATTAAACAAATAATAATTAGTTAGATGTGGCACAAAATCTAGGAATTAGTTAGTTAATTAGATAATAAAAAAAAAAATTTAATAAAAGGTATTTAAATTATAGTTGAAGTAGACACAAAGACAAGCAATGTGAAGAGCTTTGGGGACATAAGGCATATGCTATATTTTTTCATACTACCAAGAAAAAGATCTCAGATTCCTTTTCTTCAAAAATAATAATAATAAAATTTATTTGATAGTCTTAAATATAATCCATAAAATATTATGATTTTAACATATTTTATGTTTTTTATATTTAATTTTCTAATAAATCAATATATAAATAGATAAATATGAAGAATGATAATATCTATTAAAATTGTGTTTAAAATTTAAAGATTAAAAATGGAGGTAGGTTTAATATTCAAAGTTGATGTCATGATTTTGAACTACAAAACTATGTATTATTAAATATAATATAAGGTTTTGAATGTGTAAATGTGACAAATTATGCCTAGGTGTTTGCCTATCAAAACACCGGGAATATTGGCTCTCTGTTTTCTTTTTCTTTTTCTTTTTCTTTTTCTTTTTCTTAATTAATTAACACTAATCAATAATTAATTATTTTGTTCCTTTGATTTTATAGTATATTCACGTTGTCATTCCCTAGGCTTCTAGAGAAGCCATTTTTAGGGTATTTATTAAAAAAAAGAAAAATAGAACATGTCTTCCTCTTTTTGATAATAATAATAATAATAATAATAATAATAATAATAATAATAATAATAATAATACGATGAGGGTATAAATTTATTTATTTAATTAAATAAAAATTTGATATTGATTTTTTCTTTAAACCTCTTTTTGGCAAGCTTTCTAAAAAAGAATAATGGGGTAAAGGGTGGGTTATCTTCAGATCTTGGCAACTTTTTCTTTTCTTTCTTTATTATTCTTATTATTTCTTAAGTTAATTAGGTTTATTATAAATTTGATTTAATATAGACGCTATTATTGATGGAAAGAAAAAGAGTCAATTTGAATATATATATATATATATATATATATATATATATATATATATATATATAAGTATCTAACAAGTCTCTTATAACGACTCATTTGCGACATGGTCACGTTACCTACTCCTCAGTTCTTAAAAAGTGAAGACTATCTCCACAGACCAACGAGTCATTCTAACATGTTTTGTCCTCTTAAAAAAAATTTCAAGAGATCACCCAACATAAAATTGTTCTAAGCAAAACACGCTTAACCTTGAAGTTCTTGTGATTGAGCCACAAAAACTGAACATACACTCTGCTGATATAAGTAGTAACTTTTATTTTCTTTAAACCTTTATTGGTCATTCTATCACCAGGATCACTATCATTCGAATGTAGTCTCGAATCTTTCAATATAGTATCTAATAAAACCCTAGACTTTAAAAATATTAAATAAATTCTTAAGAGTTCAATTTTGTATTTATTAGGATTCTTAAACCTACTTAAAATTAAAAATAAATGAATAAAACTACTTTAAATTTAACAAAAATTTCTAAAAGTGAAATACACGAGAAAAAAAATCATGAATAAATCCAAAATTTAAATATATAAAAGTAAAAATTTATTAGGATATACATTATGGAGTTTTGATTTTTAAAATAATTTATGGGTGTAATGAGTTGTTTGGTTTTCTTTTTTTCTTTTTCATTTTAAAGTAATTTAATGATAATGCATTCACGTTGAATCTAATACTTTTAAGATATAATTAATTTATGATAATTGAAATTAAAGTTAGAAAAAGAAACCATTCCAATTCCAAAATAAATTTATTTATTTATTTATTTATGAGATTTTTACAATATGTGTTCAAAATTTAAAAGACAAATCGAATATTATTAGGGATTTGTTTTAATACATATCTTTTTTTTCTCCTTTATTTGTCTATTCTTTATAACACAATTTTGTCAATATTTATTTTCCCTAAATTATTTTTAAAATGTGTCTTTGAACTATGAATTTTACATCTAAAAATCCGTTCAAGTTTACTTTCGTTGTTAGCAAACCAAACGAAAACTAAAACGGACCGTCTGTAAAGGAAAAAAACATAACAACGTGGATGATGTAAGTGTTAATATCGTGCTCTGCTACTTATAAGAAAGTGAGACTACTTCAGCTACTAAAGAAAGAGGGACACTACTTTCGAAAAAAACCTTAATATGGTCTGCTTGATTTACCGATTTTGTGATTGTCACGAGTAAGTATTAATGTCATACAAATAGAGTTGTAAACAAAGGTTTTTTTAAGCAACCAATTTCAAGCAAAAATATTTTAGAAACAAATTCAAAAACCCTAATCAACTGTGATATCCTACATCAGTTAGAGAGAAAAACGAAACATTCCTTATAAGGGCATGAAAATCTCTTCTTAACAGTCACGTTTTAAAACTTTGAGGGGAAGCCTGAAAGGGAAAGCCCAAAAAGAACAATCACTGCTAGCGGTGGCTTGAGCTGTTACAATGGTATCAGAGCTGTAAGATCCCACATCAGTTGGAGAGAAGAACAAAACATTCCTTATAAAGGTGTGGGAACCTCCCCCTAATAAACGCGTTTTAAAACTTTGAGGAGAAACTTAAAAGAGGATAATATATGTTATAGTACGCTTGAGTTGTTACATAAACTCAGCCACGTCTACATGTCAGTTAGCATCATTTTGAATTATTAGCATCCACGTCAATTTTTAAATTTTTTTTAATATCAAATTTAGTTATAATATATTATGGGAGATCTCTCCTTTTCAAAGTACAAAAGCTCTATAGATATGACGTGGAAAATCAAAATAAAGAAAAAAAAAGATAGAGTTAATTAATTAAGGTTTTTAATCTAATGATGTTTTAATGGGATTTGGATTACCAATAATTGTTGTCGTTTTGACTCACTAAACACATAACAAAAAATGGCAATAATGGTAACAAAAACTTCTTGTGGTTTGTGCTTAATCACCAAAGTTTTAGAGTTCATAAAGTTTCGGGTCCTACTTAGATCTTATTTTCTTTGGAAACTATACCTTATTCTATCATATTTTGTTGCTTTCTAGTTTTCGAAATTAATGTTATCAATTATGACTTGTCGTAAGATCTAAGAAACAATCTCACCAAGAGAATCAAAATCTCGAGTTTTTCTAGTTCTATAACAAATTGAGATTCGAACCTCTAACCTCTTCGACAAATAGAATCGAAACATTATGAACTCGAAGAAAAAAAAAAGTTTGACCAAGAGAACGAGATATTTGTTTGAACTCTTCTTGATATCTTTGTTGTGCTTATGAATATTATCGATCATCATAACACAGTTCTTTGACATTAAAACTGAGTGAGATGTACTTATGCTAGTACTCAACAAACCTAAGCAACCTCGAATAGACATGACAACATGCACAATACCATGTAACTTTCATCACTCCCAACTCGGTCGAGACTTTATTTGACCACACACACTACTCGACAACTACTTAAAAGAAACTCTTAATCAACAATGTGGTCCAAAACAAAGGCCCGAGTTAGTCGAGAACTTCAAACTCTCTAACTTATAATATTGCATTATTAGGTTTAGACATATGTAAGGTAGGAGACGTCTAATCCTCCTAACCAAAAACTAAGTACGAGATTATGTCTTTTTATCGTCTCTCGACATATCATTAATCAGCTAAATGGACAATCTTTATTCGAATCAAGCTAGAATTAGAGGGGAAGCTTTTGTAAATTCGTCAATAAATGAAGGACCCATAAGAAAAGTAATTGTTTGATGAAAGTTGGAGAAGCCCATGTGTGCAAATAGTGAAAGTTTGGTTTTGTAATGAGAGTTGACAAACACAATGGAAGGAAGGGTTTCTTTTGGGGGTAGAAATACAAAAACCAATTCTTTTGGTGCACTTTTTGTTGGCCTTTTGTAAAACAACCAATTTCATGTGCAAAAATCATGGGACCCTAAAAATAAATAAATGAGGAAATTATTGTAGTGAAATTGAGAATTTAAATAAAAATCCAAAAAATATTGCTGGACTTTTTAGGGAATTGTTATTATCAAAAGAAAAAATAATAATAATAATAAAAAAAAGAAAAGTGGACCCAGTTTTCAAATCAAAGTCAATTCAAACCCCAAATGAAGTGTCCACCTCATCCAATTGCTTGCATAATTGATGACATGTCATGTACGTACACTGTTGTCTTTGGCCATGTGGGTATCTATTATCTGTCTAATCTGTCTCCTCACTACCTCTTATGTTTCTTTCATATATTACTTTTTTTCTTTTTTCTTTTTTTAAATATAAAACAATATATTATAAATATAATATTT
The DNA here is from genome assembly GCA_033971965.1 of Cucurbita ficifolia. Classification (NCBI taxonomy): domain Eukaryota; kingdom Viridiplantae; phylum Streptophyta; class Magnoliopsida; order Cucurbitales; family Cucurbitaceae; genus Cucurbita; species Cucurbita ficifolia. The sequence continues at coordinate 6,497,296 of CM066974.1, forward strand.
TGTTTATATTATAAATAAATAGACTTCTGAATAAGATAAGAATAGTCCTGAAAGTATAATGGATAAGCAATACTTATAAGAATCGATAATTACTACTATTTATACCAATAAGTTCAATCTTACTGTAACGACTCATACCCAAGATTCAGAATATGCATTCATACTTGATGGCCTCGGTATTCTCCTGCATCTAATGCGATATGGTCACGTTACTTAGTCATTACTTTTAAGAGTGAAAACTATCCACACGAACCAACATGAGTTCTTTTAGCATGTTTTGTTCTTACGGATATACTTCTTACGGAAATTCTCATGAGCTCACCCAACATAGAATTGCTTCAAGTAAAACCCACTTAATTTCATATATGGTCTTGATTCATTCATGTATCCCTCATTTACTTGGGTATCACACTAATGTTGGGTGATCTTCTGAAAATCTTTCTATAAGCGCGTTAGTGTTGACAAAACAAGTGCAAAAGACTCGTGTTGATGTGTAGAAATAGTCTTGAGAATATAAATAGTTTTAACTCATAAAGGCCTTTTAAGATAAGTGGATAACGTTGTCATGTCACATGAGATGCAGGAGAATGTCGAGATCATTCATACGTCCGAGATTTATTTAAAACATTTTATTGAAATGAATGTATGGTTCAAAACATAGGATTGTGGGAAACCAAACGTATTGTCGGAAGAGGGAAGAGAGTATCATTCTATGTCTTGCTCTTACAAGATATTTTCGTCCACAAACTATGCATTTCACTCAATTTTATCCTTTTTTATTTATTTATTTAAAAGAGATAGAATAATAAATAAATAAATAAATAAAAACAACAAAATATAAATCTATAAACTGTAAATATTTTTAAAAAGAAAAACATTATTTTTATCAATTTCATAATTTTTTTAAAAAAGAAAATAAATAATTAATGGAAAATTCATCGATAATTAGTATGTATTTCTAATTCAAATCTTCATACTCGTGTTACTATTTTTAATTTATTTGAATACTGTTCGTGTAGGGATGATCTCTCATTATTAGGTATTTATAATTTATTTGAATACTGTTCATCCAATAATCATTTGTTAAATCTAATTTTAATAATTTGAAATATACATTTTTCTTTTTATAATATAAATAAATCTTTAATAGATTTCTTTCCATAAATAATAGTGTCGGGTGAACTTAAATTTGATAGAAACAAGCATTGAAAACGAACATAAATTTATTATAAAAAAAAACTGAAACAACGGAAACAATCAAATAAATTAAATGATTAATATCAATTGAATCCCGTTTAAAATAATCCAAATTCACCTAATTCAATGATCAAATGAGTTATGCTTAAAAATAACTAAAACAACTCATGTCATTAAATTAAACTGGTTCGACATTTTCATATATATTAAGGGTATAGATGAAATTAAAATTTTGAGTAATAAAAAATTGGAGGTATTAATATACCTCAAGAACTCAACACTTCGATTGAGTTGAGAAATATGAGATCTCACGTCGTTTGGAGAGAAGAACGAAACATTATTTATAAAGGTATGAAAACATTTTCTTAGTAGACGCGTTTTAAAATCGTGAGGCTGATCAGCATACGTAACAGACTAAAATAGACAACACCTATTATTATGGGCTTGAATTATTACGATGAATGTTTCTTAAAAATAATATCATTAAGATTAGATTCCATTGTATTAGGAAAAAGAAAAAAAAAAAACACTCGGCCCTGCCACCATTTGTCGTGTCACTTAGTTGGGATACACTTAACTCTGTTTCCAAACGGTCGGCTTAACTTCCATGAAGGTTCAAGCTTAATTAGGGTTTGAGATCCAATATTATTAATTCCACCATTGTCCCCTACAACCCTCTGCCAATTCTATATGACATGTTTCTTCTGCCCTTACCTTATTTTAATCTCTTGTTTTTTTTTTCATAATTATTTTTAATTATAAAAAAAGATGGAAAAATTAAAACCACACGAATAATCTGGACCATCCAATCCAATTGATAAAAGTCAGATTGAGTTAGATTTTTTTTTCCAATTGGGTTGGGTTGAATTTTTTTAAAACCGAAAATTTACGTCAGTTCACAGGTTGGCATTTTTTTATTTGGTCAACTTAACCAACTTGAAAATAGGGTTACAGACCAATTGAACACTACCGTACTTTTAAAATTATTGTGAACATCAAGAAGATGTGACGTTTGTAACCAAAGTTAGTGATGCATTGTTACTCGTGAATGTTTGATATTTAAATTTTGTAAAATTTTAATTATTAATATAACGGGTATATCAGTAAATATGATTTTTAAGATAATTAAAAAAAATAGCTGAACGACAAAATATATTTTGAAATCTTATTTTGTAATATCTTAGAAATTTAAAAAAATAAATATTTAAAAAGGTTGCAGCTTGCAGGACGGCAAAGGGTTGACCCAGTGACCAACAAGGAGAAAAGAACCGCCAAATTCTTTCACTGGTAAAACTTAAACACGGTTATTCACGCGCCTCGAGACTGCACGCGCTTTGATAATGTTTATTTATTTATTTATTATTATTATTATTATTAAATTGAGAAAGAAAATAAGATGCAGCAACTACCTTCTTGCACGTGCCGATTTGATTACGTCATCGGCGCCTAAAAACCACCTATATTCCTATTCCTCCCTCCCCCTTCGTCTCTCCGTTCGGCTCCTCCAACGGATACAACTTCCCCAGCACGTGTTAAACCTTACCCAACCCTTCCTGGAGTCACGTGCCATAATTATATATATATATATTATAAATAATAGCTTACTTGTAGGTAGAGATGTCCACGGAACGTAATAGAGACGACATTTTATTTCATTACTCATCCATGTGAAATTCTTAATTTATGTTTGTAAGTATTTCCCATATAAAACGGGATAATTCCTTTTCTTTTTCGATATAATTTCTATTAGAAAAATGTAAAATATTTTAATAAATTTATTAATATTTCACTCGAAACAATATACAATAATGGTTGCATCATTTTTAAATATTTAAATTTTAATATTACACTTAGGAATATTGTAATAAATCTTTTAGGGCCTCTTTTTATTTATTTATTAGTACTTGTATTTATTACCCAATAAATACACGTCAGAATCTCATTTATTTTGTATTAAATCACGACAAATATTTGACTCCCATCCTACTATTAATGTATCTACTTTTCCAAGAGAAATTTTTAAAAACTAAAATAAATTCATTTCATCTATCAAATTTCTCACCTTTAAAATGTGTCGAATATCATCATTTAATTTTAAATTTAATATGTCCTCCACCTTCAAAAGTTTTTGAATTTTTTATTTTTTATTTCTAATATATTTTATATTTTTTTCAATTAATGAAAAATTAATATTAAATTTTCAATTGCCTTGTGGATTTTAGGATTTTATGAGTATCTACGTTCTTTTAAATATAAAATAAGAAAGGACTTGATCACTAAAAAAAAATGAACGAAAAAGAAGATTAAAATAGGATGTTCATTTATCCTGCATCATCCCATCTACCTACGTAGAATGGAGAGGGAGCAAAAAGAGATTTCTCGATTATATTCTCGATTCTTGTTCTTACCCAAATTCTTGCCTCTCTCACTGGAGGTTGAAATAGGAGGCATGGACAGGTAGGCTTTCCCGTCCCCACTCCTTGGTCAATTATATTCTCCATTCCGATCTCGCTCACTACATAAATAAATAAATTTTTTTACCATGATGAAAATTGAAATAGGTAATAGGAGTAAGAAAACCATGGTTAAAGTGGGGATTTTGATTTTTAACCAAGATTGAGAATCAAAATCTCCGTACGCCGAAGGCATAAATACCCCCACAACTACTTCCTCGCGCTTCCATCTCTCTTTTCAGCTCTCTCTCTCTCTCTCTAAGCATTGCTTCTGAGCGAGTTACAGAGTCAGATACAGTCCGACTTCCCTTCTTCTTCTTCTTCTGATTCGAATGCCCGCATTGGGTCTTCTTCTTCTACAACAACTTCCATTCATTGTTTCTACATTCGATTCGATTCGATTTTCGTATTTGATTTCTGGGCTTCTTTCTGTTTCTCCATAAGAAATGTTAGAACAGCTCGCCAGAGGATCAGACGGGGAGGACTTACCTTACGAATCCGCCATTAATTCCAATTCCAGTCAGAATTCAATGAGCAGTGAGAGTTGCAGCAGCTTCAGTCGTCTCTCATTCGACGCCGCCACTGATTTACCCACCTCCCGATCCTCACCGGAGAGTCTCGATTTAAAGCCTCACCGATCATCAGATTTCGCTTACTCTGCTATTCGTCGTCGGAAATCCAAACTCACCTTCCGCGATTTTCGTCTCCTCCGCCGCATCGGCGCCGGTGACATTGGCACCGTCTACCTATGCCAGTTGAGAAACTCAAGCGAGGGTTGTTATGAAGATGAAGACGACGATTCCTGTTTGTACGCCATGAAAGTGGTGGATAAGGAAGCTCTGGAATTGAAGAAAAAGGTGCACAGAGCAGAAATGGAGAGGAAAATATTGAAAATGCTTGACCATCCGTTTTTGCCTACTCTTTACGCTGAATTTGAAGCTTCCCATTTCTCTTGTATCGTTATGGAGTTCTGTTCCGGCGGCGATTTGCATTCTCTCCGCCATAAACAGCCGCGGAAACGCTTCTCTCTCTACTCTGCGAGGTACAGAAACAGAGCATCCTTAAAACTTTGTTTTATATTATTTATCCATTTTCATCATCACTGGAAACACACTGAGATTCTACGTAGATGATTCCTGGAAAGCTGCAACTCTTCTGGAACGATTGAAATTAAAATATTAATGTTTATATATATATATTTATATAATTGAATTCACAGGTTTCAGTATGTTTTTTGTTTGCTTGTGATGTCAAAACCTGAGATGTTACAATCTTGTCTGCTTTAGCTTTCTGTGATGTCTCCTTCAATGGAAATTATTAAATTAATTTTGTGCATAATTTTCAGGTTTTACGCCGCTGAAGTTCTTGTTGCTTTAGAGTATCTTCACATGCTTGGAATTATTTACAGAGACCTTAAGCCGGAGAATGTTCTCGTCCGATCAGATGGTCATATTATGTTATCGGATTTCGATTTATCTCTCTGTTCCGACGCCACTCCTGCCGTTGAATCGCCGAATTCCTCCCCTAATCCGGCATCGCCCGCCACAACGGCGTTCCCCAGAACCAACGCCGCTGCCGCTACCGCCGCCTCCACTACTCCTTTTTCCTGCCTCTATAATCGGCTTTTCCGGTCGCGGAAGGTCCAAACCTTGACACCCAACTGGCTCTTTGTCGCGGAGCCTGTCTCCGCTCGGTCCTGTTCCTTCGTCGGTACCCACGAGTATGTCTCGCCGGAAGTTGCCGCCGGCGGATCCCACGGCAACGCGGTGGACTGGTGGGCGTTTGGAGTGTTTCTCTACGAGCTGATCTATGGCCGGACGCCTTTCGCAGCGTCATCGAACGAGACGACGCTAAGGAACATCATAAAGAAGCCGTTGACGTTTCCGACCACGGGGTCGTCTGGGACGCTTGAACACCACGCGCGGGACCTGATATCCGGGTTGCTGAACAAGGACCCGACCCGGAGACTCGGGTCGAAACGCGGATCCGCCGACATTAAAAAGCACCCGTTCTTCAAGAGCCTGAACTTCGCCCTCATTCGATCGCTGACTCCGCCGGAAGTTCCCGGCGTTGTAGTACCGCAGAAGCCGAAGCCGAAGCCGATGGCGTCAGGCAAAGCCAAGGTGAAGCCCGCTCATTCGGTTGGGTTCGATTACTTCTGAAGGAATCGAGGGTGGGTAGGAAGGCCACGTGGCGCACCGAAACAGCCGGGTTTTTTAACTGGCAGATGACAGTCAAACGTGTATATTCGATCTGCTCCCATTTTCCACCTCTCCCCATCGACTTTGACGTATGTTTAAGTGACCTCCTGGTGATACTATATTATATTCCCATTTTTATAACTTCCAAGAAAAAAAAAGAAAAGAAAAATTAATTTGATCCTTTTTGGCTAATTTTTCAATAAATCAATCAAATCCTTTCATTAATGGGAGAAGAAAAAAAATAAAGAAGAGGAAATAATAAAACATAAATAATTATCTTTATTAACCAAAACAAAAAAGCCTTTCCCCTAATTTCGGTCTCCTTTTCACTACAAATCCCCAAGATTTTGCATAGCCTATATATTTCTTTTTTAAAATAAAAAAATAAAAAATCTAATTTATTTTTGTAAAAAGGGTCCCACAAATGGCAGTGCTTAGACATTTAAGATATATTCATCATGTGGGGAATAAGTGGGGCAAAACCAAAGCATCAACGGCTAAGATTCTCCCATCAAACCCTTTTATTTAAAATTAAAAAAAAATAAATTTAATTTTTAGAGGTAAAGCCGAAGCAAACATACCATGTAATAATAAAAATAAAAATAAAAAGAAAAGATTCTTTTTTCTTTATTTAAATAATAATAAAAAATAAAATTTCATATAAGTCGAGGTTGTAAATGACGAACTTTGCCAGGGTTTTGGAAGGGGCTGTGAGGAAGCACGCGCGGGGTGGAGACGTGAGATGAGTGCGAGGGGGGTTGTGTGAGACGGGACCGTTTTGACAACACATGGAGTGTCCTGGACCTGGTGATCACCTGCCAACCAGGCAGCCCAAACAGGCATCTTTAAAGCACTGTCCCCCTCCCCCTTCCCCCTTCTTGTCTTAACACTGTACCCAAACAAGACAATTCCTTACCTGTCTCTACCCACCAATTCCCTTTCGCCACGTGTCTCCCCTTTTCTCCTAATTTTCATTTCTCAGTATTCTTCATAATTCTCAATACTATGTTGTAAAACAAACATATCCATTTACTTTTTTTTTTATTCTTCCTATATATATATATGATAAAATTATAAATACAGATGTGTTGCAGGGGTTCAAGTGGAGATTTTTCGTTGAAAAATAAGGTGAGATGGGGTTTAAATCAGTACGTAAAACTCAAGTTGACAATAATTTTTATAAATCAGAACGATACTAAAAATTTAAGCTTCCACCAACGCATGCAATTGGAGAGTAATGTAAAATGGTTTATGGTAAAAAGTAAAAAGTGAAAAGAAAAAGAAAACTTGAAGTTATATTTTAAGCGTTAAAAAAGGGGCATTTTACCGAGACCACAATAAATGAAGCTTCAATCTTACTCGAAAGTAAAAAACAATAAATAAAAAAAATAAAAAAAAGGAAGTTAGGGACAAAATTAAGAGCAAATGATGTGAGATTAGACAGAGTTAATTAAGAAAAATAATGAGGAGAGTAATAATTAGAACGTGGTAAAACTATAATCAGAAGTCAACCAGACAACTACCTACCCAGTAAAACCGTAAAAAAGTAAAATAAGAAAATAATTGAATTGGATTTATTATTTTGGCACAATTAATTTTTCAACCATAATACATCAGATTGGCGTCAGAATTTGAACCATAAGGTCGGATGGGTCCCACACTGGCAATGGGTCCATTTCTTCTTCATTGCCAAAACGGCGTCGCAGACCTATACTATACTGACCCTAATTCTTTTCATTTATTTCCCAATAATTTTCATCTTTTTAATTATTTATGGTTCTTTAAAGATACACCACTTTTTATTTATTTATTTATTATTTTTTGTAATAACATTATGTGAGGAATGAAAGTGATGGAATTTGACCATTTTAATCTTTGAATTTTAAGAAATTGGTTTGATATTAAAAAAATAGTTTTTTACAAGCACAGTTTTATTTTAATTTAATATATTTGATAGAAAGGTAGAAAAAGAATTATATAAAAAGAAAAAAAGCAATAAATGGGGGGGTCACGTGAGGTGGGCATGCAACGTAACTTGTGCCTAGAGAGTGAATGAGAGGTAGTCTCTAGCGTTACGCGGCTTATTTGTATGGATTTTGTTAATTAAAATATAAAAAAAAAGAAAAAAAGGAATAATAATTTGAAAATAATTCGGGAGAAAAGTAGGGAATAGGGAGTAGGCCTGCTAAAGTGACAGGTAGGGGATGTACTGTGAGCATTGATAGAAGGGAGAGGTGGGGCCCTCTAAGAAATCACTGTTACTGATTACCACGTCTGTAATTTTCATTGGTCATTTATGGTCCTATCACCACGTACCTCCGTCACCCTACACCTTTTCTTTTATTTATTTATTGTTTTTTTTGTTTTTGAATTTTGTGTCTTTGTGCGTAAATCTGAGATTAATAATTATTTTACATTTATTACAAAATAGAACGAAGCTTTTATTCACAACACAACACAGAGCTTGCTTTCTAAATAATTATTAATTATCAATTCTCTTTTCTTGTTTTACAAATTTTAATATCTAAATTAATAATAAAATATTTTTTAATCTAAAAAATATCTTTAAACTGTGTGCTTTTTAATCTCATTAATTTTAGTTTATATACTTTAAATCTTTTCAATTATATTTATGGTTGGTAGGTGGTGAAGTTAATTATCTTAAATATAGTAAAATAATAATAATAACATTAATTTCATTCCAGAAAACACATGTGAATATGTTTCTCAAAATTAAAGTCCAGACTAAATTTAAATAGATTAAATTAATAAAAAATATTCTTAAAATTGAATAAAAAATCGTTAATATTTTGTTTAAAAAATACAACTTAAACTTTTTTTAAAAAATTCAAAAATATATTTATCTTTCAAAAATATTCTTTGAGACGTAAACAAAATGGTTTTCGTCCATAGATTGATAGTAATACTTTTTTTTGAACATTTTTTTTTATAAAGATAAAGAATGTTAATGCTATTTTTCAAATTTTATAGGCATTCTTTTAAAATCTAATACCAACAATAACAATATTTTTGAACTTTTAAAAAAGTCGAAGAATATTGAAACTTTTTAAAGTTGAATGGTATTTTTGGACTCTATTTTTTATATTCTTTTTTTAAATAATAAATGTATTTTTAGATTTTTAAAAATTTAAATATTTTTAAGATAAAATACAAACTTTTAGGTGTATTTAAAAAAAATTAATTTAACCATTTAAATATTTAAAATATATAAACTAAAATTGTATAAAAATTAGAATCGTATTTTGATATTAAACTTAAAAAATTATTTTATTTTTATGCAATTAAAATTTTAAAAAATAATTTGTTAAAAATGGGTATAATAAATGAAAAAATGAAAAAGAAAAAAGAAAAAAAGGAGGGACCATTGATTTGAGCGGCACCTTTTTTTAAAGGGAAGGCGGTGGTAAGGCTGGAGCATGGGACTAAGCCACACGGTCAAGGGGGGCCTTTGGGGCCTCCCTCAATTAAATCAGCTCTAAAATATTAAATTTTCTAATAAAATTGAATTATTTATTTATTTATTTATTATGTTTACAACTTTAATGTATTATTGATTCAAACACATATTATTAGATATAAATTTAAATTTAAAGTAAAGATGTCCATAGAGAAGGGCGGAAATTAGGAAACTTTCTGTGAGATCCCACATTGATTGTAAATGGGAACAAAACTTTTTTTATAAGAATGTGAAAACCTTTCCTTAGTCGATACGTTTTTAAATTGTGGGGCCAACGACGATACGTAACGAGCCAAAATGGACAATATCTACTAATGGTGGGCTTGGACGGTTACACCTTCCTTGTCCCCATCCCTTTTGTTTCAATCCTCATTAAAAACATATAATATTCAAAATAATGTAGGAAAACTAAAATTTCAATACTATAACATACTAGGAATTGGGGCATCCATATCCCTCTTGTTTCAATCCTCATCGGAAACAATATAATAAAATATTTAAAATAAGGTATAAAAACTAAAATTTCAATACTACAACATAGCACTCATGCCAAGAATTTTCGCGAGGGCTACTACAATATAGTGTTCCAAGCTGAGAATTGGGGGGACAGAGAATATAATTTCCGTCCCCAACCTCATTTAGCTAGGGCGAGGACAGAAACGAAAATTGAATTAGGGGGGCAAAGACGAAAACAGAGAATATAATTTCTGTAATAGCCCAAGTCCATTGCAGGTAGATATTGTCTTATTTGGGTTTTCCCTCTTGAGCTTCTCCTCAAGGTTTTTAAAACGCGTCTATTGGGGAGAGGTTTCCACACCTTCATAAGCAATGTTTCGTTCTCCTCTCCAACCAATGCGAGATCTCACACTCCTCGTTGGCATACTACCTGGTCTCTAACTCTGATATCATTTTCTAACGGCCGAAACCCAAAAAGGACAATATATGGTAGTGGTGGACTTGGGCCGTTACAAATAGTACACCAGGTATAATGTTCTAGCCAAGAATGTGGGTGGGGCAGTCTCATTTAGTTAACGGTGAGAAATCTCTCTTTTCTCCACTCTCTCGTGTCTGGAGTGGGTCCTTAGCTCCTCAGATTAAATAAACATCCTTACGTATAACCATATTAAAAAAAGTTACAAACTCATTCCACATGAATTAAAAGTTCAAAGTTCAAGAACATATTGATTCTAACACATATATTAGCCATACGAGATGGTTAAACTTTAGTATAATGTTATATTTAAAAGTTTAGAAATCATAAACAATGGCATAAATCCAACACAAACGATCCAACGAAATAGGGAGAAAGAAAAGAAAACACAAAAAATGGTCAACACCAATGAAAAAGTCAATGGATGAGCAATGATTGCGGAGCATCACAGCAAAAACCGACCATTTTCAGACATGGATGCACCAACAAAAACAAAGCAAAAGAAGCCATTCTTTTGCAAACACAAAGAAGAAGAAAAGGAGAGATTGAGCCAAAAACCAGTCTCTCTTTTTCTTCGACCATTTCTAACCTCAACACTTTTGTTTCTTTGTTTCAATTCTTCTCCTCCTCATGGAATCCACCGGCATCACCCGCATTCGAGCATTGTCGTCCCCTGAATTAGTCGAGGGCTCCACAAGTCCACGACAACCCCATGTCGATCAAAACTTCATCGGTTCGTCGAGTTGTTCTTTTTTTTCTTTTCGAGATAATATGAGTTTGTTTTTTATTGTTGTTTGATTGTTTAGGAGTATCTACGAATGTGAGGATTTTGTTGAAACTAATCCATGAGTACAAAGAGGCTTCCATGAAAGGCAACAATGGGAGTAGAGATCAAAGGATATCTGAAATGATGCTTATACTTGATGAAGTCAAATCCCAAATCCAAAGAGCTCAAATTCTTGGTAAGCGAAGGGAAGCCGGGCTTAGAAGGTGCAACACGGATCTTAGGCGAAACGTTCCGAGGGACAAAAAACCAACCAACGAACCGATAACCGATGAGAAGGAGAAGTTGAGGAGAGAGCTGAATGCAAGCATGGCAGCTCGGAAAAGCCTCGAGAGCATATGCTCAAGCATCGGAAAGGAGAAGGAGATCATCGCTAAGGAGCTAGCGAGGACGGTTCAACAATTGCATGGAATGGAAGAACATGTCAATGATCTCAAAGCACAAAATGAAATGCTAATGTGCAAAGTTCAAGCTTGTGTTGCAGAGCATAGAGGGTTAAAAAACAATGTACCTGATGCCCAAGGCAGCATTGAAGCCCTCCAAAAACGAAACAAAGCCTTGACCGAACAGCTTCTCAAGTCGCTTGACGCCTACCGATCCTTGAAGCGAAAGCTCAAAGAATATCAAGAGAGAAGAAATGGGGCTAATGCAAGAATGGAAGAAATGGGACACCGAGTTCGAGTCGGACTCGATAGGATTCATAGTTTCAAAGAACTTATCATACAAAGCGACGACGATAATCAAATCGACATTGAGCATGAGATCTCTGAATTGGAACATATGTTCAAATGCTTCGACTCAGAGATATCCAAACACGTCAAGATCAAGAAACACGAGCGCGTCAATACCGATTAGTCACCGCTTCCTGCTCGAGTTTATACTAGAAACAGTAGCACACAGCCATACTTAACTCCTAATCCAAAACCTGCTTTTGTTTGGGATGGCCTTGAGAGTTGACAAAATAGAAGTAATTGATTACTAGCTCAGTTGCTTTAGTTTTAGTGTACTGTTTGAACCTTAAACCATTCAATAATTCAGCAGGAACCTTAAACCATTCCAACTGTCGGTTTCGTCGTTCCGTTACGTCGAAAACTCGAAAAAAACACATCATTTTACACATCAAAAAACAAAAGGATCAAAGATCAATGAGAGAGGGCCAGTGATCAAACGTCTCCCATTTGGTTGTAACAATCACAGCCTTCACAACTTCCACTTCTGCATTTCTAACCTTCAAAACATCAAGCATTTCAACACATTTCTGCACTCTCTTCCCCTGCAATCAAAAAAGCAAGGTCGAATCGGATTGAGTTATGAGTTGGTATCGTTTTAAGACGATTCGGGGTCGTATAGAACTCGGCATTGATAGCACTATTATTGCCATCAAGAACACGGTGGGTTCTCGATCGGGTCGGGTTTGGTTTGGTTTTATGATGAACAGAGAGAGATGTTTTACCTGCAAAATTTTCTGAGTAGAAGCATCTCCTTCTGCAACAATGCTGTCAAGCTTGATGGCTTGCATCATCAGCATCTCAATCAGTGTGGTGATTTGAATTTCAGGAACTTTTACTCCATTTGATATTGATTCTTCCATTACAGAAACCTGTTCATAATTCATGAGTTTTTCACTGTTTCATCATGATGGACATTGAAAATGTGGCTATATTTTTCGTTACTGTTCTTTGATTTCAACTTATTTGAGTTGGATTAGATTCAAATAAATGAAAATTTTATGGATTTAGTCGTTAGATCATTGAACAAATCTAAATTTATTGTTAATTCTTATACTACAATTATAATTATATAGGTATATATTTATTTAATTTTATAATTAAGTTGAATTTATTTTTAAAATATATATTGAAATTGAATTGTAAATTTTATTTTAATATTTGAAAATAAATAAATAGATATTTTAAGAGTTAATATTTTATTTTTATTAAAAATAATAATTAAAATAAATGACTTGAATAATTTCAACTAATCTAACTACAAAATTTACCATTTATTCGTCCACTCATATAATTAAAAATAATATTAAAATTTTGACATAATTAAACTTATTTATATAAATAAAGAGGTAATATTTTACTTTTAGAATAAATAACTTCAATACATTGAACCAATCCAAATTTACAATTTATTTGAAAATTAATTTTGATTCGTCCACTCATATAATTAAAAATAAATTAAAATTTTGATATAATTAAACTTATTTATATGAATAAAGAGTTAATATTTTACTTTTATTAAAAATAATAATTAGTGAACCAATCCAAATTTACCATTTATTCGAAATTTAATTTTTATTTGTCCACTCATAAATTAAAAATAATATTAAAAAATTGATATAATTAAACTTATTTATATAAATAAATAAATAATAAATAAAAACAGAAGGTGACCTGGTCGGCGAGCTTATCAAGTTCCATGGAGACGGCGGAAATGGCCCGATGAGCGGTCTGTATCTTAGCGTTCCTTTTGGTTTCAGCGTATCTTCTTTCTATGCTGGTCGGATCCTCAACCAACACCATTTTCGATCTGTTTTTCACTCCACAACCCTCCAAATACTCCCTGTTTTCCCTCTCTCTCCCTCTGTAAATTACCTTCTGCTCCGCCGCCTCCAGCCCTGTCTCCGCCGTCAGCGCCCTCTTCAGCTCCCCTGTTCCCCAACAAAACCAAAAGAAGAAGAAAAAAAAAAACATACCTATGTTTAATTTCCACTTTCTCCTGAATCTTGCAAAAACGAAGCAACCCCACATGTTATTTTATGACAAATTATCGCAAGATTTGTTCTTTTTTACCAATTTATGATGAACACACTAGTTTTTTTTTTTTTTTTTTTATTATTATTGTTTTACCGAATGTGGCTTGGGAGCTGATGGGGATCTCGAATCGGATGGCCCCAAATGCGACTCTGAGGCGGAGAATCGGTGCCGGTGACTCTGATTTGTCTGTCCGCTTCTGGACCAGCATTCCGCCGGGCCTCATTTCCCAGTCGACTGGCTCGTCGCCGGCAGCGGCAGACGAGGAAGAAGAAGACGACGTCGTTGAGGACGATTCAGCGGCTTTACCATTAACCACATTGCGATTGTGATTGTGATTGGGTCTTTTCTTCATCATTTTTCGGCCTCCGCGGAAGGCGGCGGGAGTTCTGTTTTGGCCGGAAAATCTAAGTGGGGGAAAAAGGAGAAAGATTGATCTTTCGAAATGGGATTTCTTGTTTTAAGAAGAGGGAAAAAAAGAAACTAATAATTTGATAAAATTGGAAGGGGCGGAATGGATTTTTGTGCCGACAAAAAACAGAGTGTCAGTTGATGAATGAAAGTGGGGTTTTATACCGCCGGAGAACTGTCGTGTTCGTCAGACTTCCGGGGAAGCTGACTGGAAAGTTCCCACCTCCAATGGGAGATTGCCACGTCATCCGGTCAGCTAGATTGTTTTTCGATGACAGCTAAGCTGAAGATTCGTGCCGACATTTTAAGAAAGCATCCGAGAGAAGAGAAAAAATATATAAATAAATAAAGGCGGGAATGTTGACACGTATACAGATTCCATTGGATGGTGACTGACTGTGGAAGACAGGCAGGTAACTTGATCTCTCTCTCTCGCTCTCTGATTTTTTATGTTTTTTTTATTAACTAATTTGCCATTAATTTTTCTTCTATTATTGTGATATGAAGTCTGAACATAAATCTGTACTTTTTTTAAAATAAAAAAACAATAATAATATAATTTGGATTAAAAATTGAATTTTAATAATCAAATTCAAATTAAGTTTAAATAATTAAAGAATTATATGTTAATTCGTTTTTTTTTTTTATATAAGAAGAGGTTAGAAGTTTGAATCTCTCACTATTATTTAAACAACTATTTTTACAAAATAACTTATTTATTTCAACATATTTTATTCTTATTTATATGCTTTCTATGAAAATTTGTAAGGGGCAGCTCAACTTAAGATTTCTCCAAACCAAACATCGTTTATTTTTTTCCTCTTATACTCGAGTGTCAGGTGTTAGGACCCATGTTGGTTTGTACGAATAAGACTCATTGGTTTGTATAGATAGTTTTCATTTTTAGAATAAGTTCGAGACAAGTAGATAGTATAAATGAGTTGAAGAAAAATGTCATGGATTATAAGAGTTATCAAAGCACGAATTCCATACCACAAAAAGAAATCGTCTCGTGATCCATTAGAATTGAAAGGAAGACTCATTAACCTAGGAGAAACTTAGAGTTAATACCATACGGTGAACACAACAAATTGATAGAAGTATTTATATGCAAAGAGTGTCACATTTAAGTGTACAATCGTTTCCTATCAAACGGTTCAAGCCAAAGGCAATCGAGGCTTGAACCGAATCACTAGCAAGATGTGTAACTTCAACCAGAGTTATTTATAAATCATAAACATGAAGGGTCGTGATATGCAAAAATTTGAGTATTCTCCCTAAATTACATAGAAAGTAACATATAATTAAATTATATTATAATTTTAAAACTAAAAATTTCACGACCACTTGTTATGAGGTAATATTTTAGAAGGTAGAACAATTCCAACATGTTTTACTTGTAATTACAATGACAACCTTACCACATTGGTAAAGATCAAAAGTCAAGTAGTGACACTTGTTGGGCAATACGTTGGAGTTGATAGGCAAGCTCGATCGGCTTGGATGCCATAGCCATATGATCTGATCCTTTAATCTCCATAACAATATCAGGTGGGTTGTTCTCAATCATCCACAATTGAAATTTTTTCGTCGCCATTAAATCTCTCTCTGTAACAATGAAAGCCCTTTTCACAGAACCATATCTTTCTACTGTAAACTTGAACTCAGATTCGTTGGTTTCCAATAGAGGAAGAGGCCTCATCAACGAGATCGCCAGTGACAAATCCTGCAAGTTACACACATATCCAACAATTTAAGAGTGTTTTTGAATTGACTTTTTAAGTGCTTAAAAATAGTTCTAATTAAAAAGTCAATCAAAACAACGGTAATTTTGTAGGGATTCAATTAGAGAAGTGAAGGAGAATACCTCCGGTGGTGAGAGTGGGTAGAGATGTTTTGCCAACTTCAAAGGCCCCAAGATATAAGACGTTGGAGGTTTGTCCTCTCCATTTTCGTACACATAATGGTTGTCCAATGGCGGAGGTCGTTGCTTTTCATCCTTCCGTTCGTGGATATAGCAGCAACAAACAAACCCAATAATTGTATGAGTTTAGTGTCTATATATTTCACGAAAATAATTGAGATATTTTAGGAATAAATTGTATAGACTCTCCAATAAATACTCGTCCACCCTACTATGGTTTTCATCCCAAGAAATCCCGAGATAGAGTGTAATAGTTTGTATAGAGTATCTTCTAATCTCTTCTCAAATGGTTTTAATAAAGAGTGAGAGTGTTTCCCACAAACAGTTGTGTTCAACAATTTGGTATCAAGGTTGGTGTAGGTTGTTTGATCTCTTGAAATTTGTTGTATGCTTTGTGGTTAAATCTTTGTCTGATCTTTTACATCATAAAGGATTTCTTGAGATTATTAGTGAGTGAATTTCTTCTATGTCGTGAGTAGTCCGTGACTCTGCAAGTTTTGTGTCGAAAAAGCTTCTTTGGTATTATTGAGGTATAACAACATGATGGGTGATTTCCAAATCGTTGGAGGGTTCAAGAAACTCAACAACAACTACAACACAGGGCAACATGCATGATGTCCACAAGGACAGAACATTTGTGAGGTCGTTGGTGAGAGTGAAACTATGTCGCCAGAGGAAGATCCTAATGGCGCCTTGCGCAATGGAGAATCAAAGCAGGCAAAACAATGTTTTCCATGGAGACCACAATCGAAGAAGAGATGTTAGAACACATTTGGGATGACAAGACACCGAAAGAAGCATGGGACACATTCGTGATGCTGTTCTAAAAAAAGAACGGTATGAGGTTACAACTTCTAGAGAATGAGCTGTTATCAATCTCACAACGCGATATGACGATTACTGAGTACTTCTACAGGGTCAAGTTGATCTGTAAGGTGATTACTAAACTAGATCTAAAGTCTGTTATTGAAGAAGCTCGAATGAAAAGGATTGTTATCCACTGATTGCGACCAAAATATAAAAGTTTCGTTATTGCTGTACAAGAATGGCCCGCTCAACCATCCGTTGTAGAGTTTGAAAATTTGTTAGCTAGCCAAGAAAAAGTAAGAGTAGCAATAAACCGTCTCCCAAACATAGATACAAAAATGGTGACAAAAGAAGCAGTCAGTAAGGAACTACACAACCTAAGAGAGCTTAGAAGAATGACAACAAGAGTTCTCAAGTAAAAAAAATTGAAGGTATTTACTATACTTGTGGGAAAAAGGGTCACATGTTCAAAGATTGTTGGTGAAAAAAAAAAGTATGTCCAAAGCAACGTGCCAACCTCCAAAAAGGAGATGGAGGATGAATGGGATGCAGAGGTACTATTGTGCCATATAAGAAGACGAGCTAGCGCTCGTGGTGATAATGAAATAGCATATCAATTACAATGATGACTAGATCATTGATTCAGTATGCTCAAACCACACAACTGACGATCAGAGTGGCGCAATGGAAGCAAGGTGGCATTGGACATCATTGAAGAAATTATTCCATAGAAGATGGGGGAGCAAATTGAGTGTTGATGTGCGTGAAGATCTAAGTATCACTAATGTTGGTTCAAGAAGTGACTCAATCGAGTGAACTCGGTGAAAATGAAATGACACCTCAACAACTTAGACCGTCAAAAAAAATCCAAAAGTCAAATTCAAAGTAGGCTAACACAACTATTAAAAAGCTAAAGACATAGGAAGAAATATTATAAAATAGGGCTCGACAGAAAGTAATGGATATAGAATTTATAACATTGGAACAAAATCAAATTCGGAAACCAGTACCAAGACTGATAGATTGATAAGACTGATAGATTGATAGATGTCATATTCATCTTTTTGCAAGAGGGTTTATAAAATTTAATCTAAAACCTGTTGAATATTTAGTCTATTTATGAAGAAATTAGAGAGAATAGTTCAGGGGAAAAAAAAATACGGAGATCTGATGAGGATATGAAATTTACCTCTACCCCAACGGCGGAAACACTGAGATTGGGACCAACCATGGAGGCAGCGACAAAGACACCGGCAGAGATCTTTTCTGGGAATTCCTCCGAAGCAACGGCAACTCCCAGCCCGCCGAAGCTGTGGCCGACGAGGACCACCCTCTCGCCGGAGGGCAAACCGGCCAAGAACTCCGTCAAGGGCTGAAAGTACTGAAACGCTGAGGATATTGTCTTTGGCTGTCTGGGGTCGACACCGGAGGCGGCCATATCAAGGGCGGTGACGTTGTTGCCCAACGATTGGAGGATGGTGGAGACTTTGTACCATGACCACGCCCCATGGCAGGCTCCGTGCACCAGCACGAAGTGGCTCTTTTTCTTTGTGGGCTCGCCGGGCGCCGGTGAGATTGAGAATGCCGGAGAGGATAAGAAGATGAGAAGCAGGAGATGCGTCAGCAGAGATGAGCCGTTTTTCATAGGGCGGTATCACAATCACAATTGCACCCGTGGATAGACTATTTCTCATCTATTCATAAATATTCTTCAAAATGAAAAAAATAAAAAATGTGCTAACTTAATTTTTTAAAATTAAAATAAAAACCCCTATTGAAAGGTTAGGTTGGAGTTAAAACGATGAGAAAGAGCTTGGACATCCCAAAGTCAAACCATGTTTGGTCAAACTTTTTAAAATATAAATCTTCTTTTTCAATTATTTTTAATTATTCACAATTCATTTATTTCTAATTAATTTCTCAATTGTACGAATTACTCATAATTAAATTTCTTTATAATTTTATAATATTTATTTCTTTGAGGACAATAATTATAATTTATTAGTAAACCAATTTTAAATTATATCATTTATTAATAAACGCAAATTAAATGAAATTTTAATTACTCAAAATTATTATAATAATTTCACTTAATAAAATTTAACCCACTCCAATTAATTATTTAAAATTAACTAATCTAATAAACTTTTTGAAAATAATTATGGAAACTAAATAGAAATATTATTTATTTATATGAAATTTTTATATGGAATACAGGTATTTTAGACATTCTATTTCTAAATATTTTATTTCCAAACATCTTAAAAAAAACAAATTCAATCAAACAACTCTTAGTTTTAAATGATATTACTATAATAAGAGATTTATACTTCTAATATATATTTTAATTATTTTAATTATTTGAATCACAAAATTGAGTTGTCAATTTAATTCTATTATTTTTGTCTATAATGGTACCTTCGCTTGCATCATAAAAATTAGGTATGAATTCCACGTGAAAATATAAATTATTAAATATCTTCATTATTTTATTATTAAATATCTTCATTATTCTATTTTCTAATTTAATTACGATGAATCAAAACGCAACAATATTTGTTTTGAAATATTTTACCCTTTTTATTTCGTTAAATTTATCTTTTCTTTTAAAAAAAAAAGTTATTTTCTTACTTCATTGGGTAAAAAATAGAATTTCTAACGTTTTAAACGATATATATATATTAACCAGTTAAATTACAGAATAGAAAAGTTATTATTGTATAATAGAAGGGGAGAAGTGCAAAGTAAGCCTTGAATTAGGGTCTCTTTAGCAATTATCACTTTTTTTACACCCTAATGTATTATTGTAATAGGGAAGAAAAAAAAACACCAAAAGATAAGTATTGGGTCAATTGAAAATAAAATAATTAACTAAAGAGAGAGAGGAAAAAAAATAATTTAAAACGTGTCAACTTTCTTAAGTGAACTAAATTGGATGATTTTTATTAAAACCAACTCAAAATTATTAAAATAAAATTAATGTTCTCCTATAATCCTATTAAAATAATTTAGTAGAGAAAAATAGAAAATAATATATATAAAGAAGATCAAACCATCGTGTCTTTCCGCAACTTTATTGCCTACTTTGATTTCACGTCTCTGTAAAATATATACACGAATCGTATTTGGATTATAACTCGAATTCTTTTTTTTTTCTGGATCCATCTCACATCAATAACTCGATCCCTATCATTTATAGGTAGTTTTAGATAGGTTTCTTTTGAAGTGGATATCTGAATGTCAAGTATGGCTCGTAATAATCTATCTTTGGGGGCATACGATGATTCTTTTACCATCTGAGGCGTTAATTTACCTACTAAAATATCGTCTGTATCCACCCACGATCCCAGCATCACAATTACATTTTTGTCTAAAGTTAAGAGTAAACAGACCTATGATCCAAGCATTTCTCTATGATATTATATAAATTTTTACATTTAAAGAAATTTTATATGCGTAGAAAAATGATGCATTATCAATTTCATAACCGATTTTAGTTGATATAATTTTTAATTTTAACATTTAAGAGATAAAAATTAAATTTATCGTTATTATTATTATTTATTTATTTATTTATTTATAGTCATCAAGGGTGAGGCTTGATACATGTGATGTATGGACATTATCGACTACCTTAAGCACACAAAAAACGTGGAACCAAAATATAGGGAGACTTGAATCTAATGGTCCCTTGTAGTCACGCAACTTAGGAAAGCTCTCGTCATTGACTCTCTGGTTCATGTTCAGTCTGTCAATCTTGTGTCTAATCAATGTTCTATAATCCTCTAATCTATGGTTTCCTCATTTTTCGAACTCCATTTGGGTTCTAATTGTTATCGAGTTTAAGCTCATTGTTCTACAACATATGGCCCTATCGAGGCTCATATCATTCTTTAGTTCTCATAAAAAGAAAACTTAGTTCCTTGGAATTAATCAATTCTCGTAATCAGACTCTTTAGAGCTTGTCGTATCTTATTGTCTAGCTCCTCTAGAGATCATATAATTTCTCACTATCGCGCTCATCTAACTTTTGCTATTCTCATTCAGGGTTACCCTAGTTTTTTCTTGGACAGTTCAGTTCAGTTCAGTTAAATTTTATTCGGGTAACCTACATATCATAGGTGCTCAAGCTGCAACCTCGTCACGGTTCCAACTCATAATCTTAGCATATCGTAATGAATACTACCAATCGAGACATATTTCTTAGTAGGGATTAGTTAGTGTCTCATTAGGTCACTTAGTAGAGATTAGTTAATTATAAGGTTCATACATCTTTTAAGTCTCAAACATGTCTGTACCAATCATAATCATAAGGATACAAAAGCAGATTCCCATCAAATGAGACGTATTCGCTACTAAAAATTAATTAACAATCCCTAATAGTCCTTATATTGTACAAACGAGGAGACCCTAATCATTCGATCACATCTTAAACAAACTCACACTTTCCATCAAGTGAGCAAGAACAAGCTTTCTTCTCTCAATTTCCTTTATGACAATCAACCATGAAACAATATGTTCTTCACTTGATTCTCGAAAGCTTTTTGTACAAAAGGCTATGGAATTTGTCATTCTAACTCTAATATTTATATGAAGTTATAATTATTACGAACGTTTTTTGTTAAATAAAAAGCAGAATTGGACTCTTCAAGGATCTGCCTCAAATAGACTGAAGAACCCCGTTTAAATAAAGAGTGAGGAGGGAGTAGGAAAAGATTTCTCCCTATTAGCTAACCGAGCCAAATTCCACATCCCTGTTCCCACTCCACCGTGTCTCACTTTATATATAATATATATATCAAAATTAATCCCAAAACTAACTTTATAATACATATATTAAAATTTTAATGTTTAAAAATTATGGTTAACCTAATATTTTATATATATTGGGGGGAAATCTCTATTTGATCTTTACGGAACTTGTACGAAGAAGACTTTTTCGTTCTCTCTCCACCCGTGAAGATCTCTACATTAAATCGAATTAAATATAAAAATAAAACTTTAGAACCTAACACAAACTTATTAAACCCTAAATTAATAATTAAAACTACAGAAAAAGGAATTCAATTAAATGAATGGGTGGGTAAGAATTTAATTACAATATGAAGTTCTTCTATAAAATCCACCATCTGGGGAAGATGAACATCAAGAACCAAATTAAAATTTTATATTGCTTCATCACTTTTTGCATTCAATTTTTGGAAAATGGGTAGCATCCATTATGAAGACAACGAAGTTGAAAACAACAACAACAACATTCATGTCACCAACCCATTAGATCCAGAGGATTTCAGAAACCAAGCATACAAAGTTGTTGATTTCATTGCAGATTATTACAAAAACATCGAACAATTCCCAGTTCTTAGCCAAGTTCTTCCTGGTTATCTCCGAAAAACCCTTCCCGAACAATCCGCTCCAAATGATCCGGAATGTTTGGAATCCATTCTTCGAGACGTCGACCGATTTGTTATTCCGGGTATCTCTCATTGGCAAAGCCCTAACTTTTTTGCTTACTTTCCTTCTAGTAGTAGCACTGCCGGACTTCTGGGAGAAATGCTGAGTACTGGGTTTAATGTTGTGGGTTTCAATTGGGTGTCATCGCCGGCGGCTACCGAGCTTGAAATGTTGGTGGTTGATTGGTTTGGTGAGATGCTTAAGCTGCCTAAACCTTTCCTGTTTTCTGGCGGCGGCGGTGGGGTTCTTCAGGGAACCACTTGTGAGGCAATTTTGTGTACTCTGGTGGCTGCTAGGGACCAGAAGCTTAAACTGGTTGGAAGAGATAAGTTCAGTAAGCTTGTTGTTTATGGCTCCGACCAAACACATATGTCCTTACAAAAGGCTGCACAGGTCGCAGGTCGGTAAATCCTAGATAGAATATATCCTTGAGCTCATGCATATATATTTATATTTATCTTCTTGAACATTGATTTCTTTGACCAAAATAATATTAAAATTCAATGTTGCTTAAGAATCTAGTAGGGCCAACCTTGAGTTTATTTTATTGACTAATTAAGCATATTTAGTAATGTTAGGTTCGTGTTTGAACGGGGTCGGAGATGGAGATTATATTATACGTCTCCTTTTTTTATGTGAGATCTCATATTGGTTGGTGAGAAGAACGAACCGCTCCTTATAAGGGTGTGAAAACCTTTTCTAATAGACGCGTTTTAAAATTGTGAGGCTGACGGCGATACGTAACGAGCCAAATTAAATAATATCTGTTAGCGGTGGGCTTGGGTTGTTACATCTAACCCCAATCCTGTCCAAATTCACACACTGCCCGCTTCACTCACTTTTTATATATATTCTTTTTTAAGGATAATAATATACTTGCTTAAGAAATATTAGTGAGAATATTTTACATTTTATAATAGAATTTATATTGAGAAACAGAAACTATCCATTAACGTTTTTATGAAATTGATATTTTTTAAAAATATATATTAAAAAAATTTAAAAGTGTCGCGGAGAATCCGATCCCACGAATTCTCTAAGAAAATTACCCCTCCCTATCTACCAAAATGTTAGTACTTTATTTCAAAAATATCATTAAACTTTTATAAAGATATCGATGAATATTGTAATGGATGAAAAAGGAGGTTAGAGGTATTATGTTTGATCATTCAAATTTTGGACACAGGTTTTGCAGAAGAAAATTTTCGAGTAATCAAGACATCAAAATCGGAGTCATTCGGGCTATCTCCAAGCTCCCTAAAACTTGCAATTCAATCCGACATAGAAAAAGGATATGTCCCACTATACCTATGTGCAACCATCGGAACAACTTCCACCAACGCCGTCGATCCACTTGACTCACTCTGCGAGATAGCTCAACAAAACGGAATATGGGTTCACGTCGATGCGGCATACGCCGGTAGCGTCTGCATATGCCCGGAGTTTCGACATTTCATCAACGGCGTCGAGAAGGCAAATTCATTCAGCTTGAATGCTCACAAGTGGTTCTTCACGGCGCCGGACTGTTGCTGTCTATGGCTGAAGGATCCGTCAGCATTGAGAAACTCTCTCTCAGTGAACCCTTCATATTTGAAGAACAAAGCAACGGATTCCGGCGAAGTTGTGGACTATAAAGACTGGCAGATTACACTGAGTAGAAGGTTTCGTGCCATGAAATTATGGGTTGTCCTGAAAAGCTATGGAGTTGCTAATTTAAGGACGTTCTTGAGGAGCCATGTCAAAATGGCTAAGCTTTTTGAGGAGCTTGTGGAGAGGGACGAGAGGTTTGAGGTGGTGGTTCCGAGGAATTTCGGGTTGGTTTGTTTCCGATTGTCGTTTTCTGAAATCGATAAGTCGAATGCGATGAACTTGAAATTGTTGGAAAGGATTAACAAGTCGGGAAGAGCTTATATGACGCATGCAATGGTTGCTGGAATGTATTTGATTCGGTTTTCTGTGGGTGGGACGATGACAGAGGAACGACATGTCGTTACAGCGTGGAAGCTGGTGCAGGAGCTAGCTGATGAAATATATTTAATGTAACATTCATGGTAAGTTGATCGGGTTCGTTAGGCTAATCAAATTAGAGTCTAGAGAAAAAATCGAGCTTCAATGGTTGAGAATCTAGGGTTGGCCAAGTCAAGGGTCAATTAGGGTTTAGATTAAAGCAAATAGAAATGGTGTCATTGTCTTAGTAGACGCTTCTCTCTCTAATATTTTTAATACTCAATATTTTTTTTTCAGGTAACGATGAGGGTATCTTCGATGACGGACCGTGTTTCTATGGAATAGTGAGGACTTTGTCTTAATTCTACCCTAGTTCTTCGGGGGCATTTACAAGTTATTGTCATTGAAAAATGAGATGAATTTTATGTTTTGAGATTTTAACGTTATGTTGTATTATTTAAAGTTTTTTTGAGATTTCAAATAAAAGTATAATAAACGAAAGTTTCTTTCGTTCATATCATAGTATATATGTAGTTTTATTTATACAATTATCAATTTTTATCCCATAATTGATGAAATTTAGGGATTATATTACACATTATAAAGTTAAAGAGATTAGTTTATAAAACTATTAATCAAATAGATATTAATATAAAATTTAGGTTGGAATGGGCAAAGTCATTAAAGGGATTTGGAGAATTTGATGAATCCAAATTGTTTAACTTTGCCATCAACGAAAGAACAAGGAAAACGCTTCCGAATTGATTTTTGTTTTTGAAGCGGATACTTGAATGCCAAGTGTGGCTCGTAATAATCTATCTTCGGGGGCATAAGATGATTCTTTCGCCATTTGAGGCGTTAATTTACCTATTGATGAGTTTTTGGACAACGACCAATCAAATTTTTTCTTAGCTTTTTAGAAAGAAAATAAATTTTGACTTCTTCCTAATTGCGTTGTCCGTCAATTTTAAATTTTTTTATTTTTAAAAATTTTAAAAAAGATAGCATTAACACCCTCAATTCGTATAAAAAAAAGTTTAAAAAAATTCTTACCGTCAATCCGTCAATATTATGGACAGAAACTATCTATTGACAAGTTATAAACTTTTTAATATTACTTTTGAAAGTTTATGAAGTATTTTTTTAATGCGTTATAACGGTGGGTATTTTTTTAACTTAAAAAGTTTAAAAGTATTTTTTAAACAAATTATTAACGGTTTTCATTCCAAGCTAACAAAGATATTTTTTTATTTAAATGTATTTTTTTAAAAAAAATCAAAATTTAAGAATATTATTTTTAAAATACTGTGCAAAATTTAAAAATATTTTATTAATTTAACTCCTCATTTTAACAAAGATTTTACCACTAATTTTTTTTTTTACTTTATTAGATTACCATTTAAACTCAAGACTAATATTATAATTTTTACTATAGATTAGATTTTCAAATTTGAAGACTTATTAAAATAATATATATACGGGAAAACCCCCCATTTAAACTTTGAAATAATCCGTTAATAGAACATAAGAGAAACATAATATATATTCCAATTATTCAAAGTTTCTTTTTAGTAAATTATTTAAAGTTGAGAATAAAAAATATAAAAATTAAGATATGTTATCAGGAATGGACTGGTTTTGGACCATCCAGATATTTTTAAATAGTATTTTGTCGTTTTATCTATTTTAAAAATACATTTAATTGCAAATAATAGACTTGTCGGAGAAAATTTATTAATTTTTTATTGAAAAGTATGCAGAGACATTATTGAGAGCTTGGAGTACTATAATTATTATATATGTAACTTGCGTTACACAAAGTTAATGCAGCATCAATCAACATTATAACGACAATTACTTAGAAACAAAAGAATATATATATATATATATATATATATATATATATATATGTGGAAAAAAAAAATACAGAAACTTGATTCCTGCAAAATTTTCAAGGGACTCTCCATCCCGCTTTTATGAAAATAAATGAATTTCTTTTTTAGAATTAGGATATGGAAGACTTTCTCTGTCCCCACCTTGTCCCATGGATATCTCTACGGATAAATAAGCTAATTACCCCAATATAATACATAATTTTATAAAAATAATTAATTACTTTTAATTACTCATATCTTAATCATTTCTTGTTATTTAACTTTTTTTAACAAATACTAATACTGAAAAATGACGTGTTTAGTTAAAAAAAAAAAGATAGAATATTTAAAAAATAGTGGAAATAATAAGAACTTTAATATTGGTGGAAATATAAAATAAATATTGGATTAGATGAGGAGGAAAGGAAGAATAATTTGGTATATCTATAAATATATATTTTAGTCAAACCGTAGCCCGAAAATGGTGGCTTTACAATAATTGTACTTACTAAAAATATGGAGCAAGTACATTTTGCATCTTTATTAATTATAATATAAGATACGCCCAAATATAGTTTTTAAACCACCCATTAATTATTATTTCACCCAAATAAATTTGTCTCTATTACGCTTAAAATATAATTATATTTTCATGCATGATTTATATATATATATATATATATTTTTTTTTTTTTTTTTTGTGAAATACATATATCTATATATATCTAATTAGTTGGGTAATGTTTAGGTTGATAAATACAAATTTTTATTCAAGATTAACACTCATTTTGATTAATAAGTTATCACTCTCGAGGTCAAAGATAAGGTTGTACCACATTTTGGATTGGGGGAGTTAAAAAATTTCAATGATCCAAAAAACTCAATCAACCCGACTTAATCCATACAATTTAAGTTGGATTATGAAATTATTTCGATGACAAAACTGCATGCATTGGGTTGGGTTGATTCGTAGGTTTCCTTAAGACTAGATTTAATTGAAGTAAACCACGTGAATTTATTATTTTTGTTTACTAATATTGATTAAATGTTTAAAAAGAAATGTTAGTTTTTAGATTAAATTAAGTTTGGTGAATTTATTAAAATATGTGGTTGGAACAAAATTGAATTTTGTGTAAAAAATGTCTGAATTGAACGTACGTTTTTCATATAAAAAAAAAATTCAAAATATATAAAATCTTATGCAAATTTGATTTCTGATCCAAACGCATTAGAATCTTGTTTCTAAAAATTGAGTAGAAAACCCACAAGTTCTTGGAAACTTCGTAGGACCTAATCTGTCGGACCA
This sequence comes from Cucurbita ficifolia, assembly GCA_033971965.1. NCBI lineage: Eukaryota > Viridiplantae > Streptophyta > Magnoliopsida > Cucurbitales > Cucurbitaceae > Cucurbita > Cucurbita ficifolia. The sequence continues at coordinate 6,524,825 of CM066974.1, forward strand.
GTGGGCCCCAAGTCAAATTAATTAACTATTACATTCCAGCCACCCACGCCAACAAAATAAATTAAATAAATTAAATAAATTAAATAAATTGACCAAATTGAACAAATTACTGAATTCTTACCCGGCGGCTTTGAATTTCTTCCCAAAATTTAGGCCCCATCCACATCTAATATTATTATATTTGCAAATTGACCTCAAGTATTTATTACACAGAAAATGACAAGAACGCCCTTCTATAATCCACCTATACTAATTCGCCACGTCTAACTACAGTTCCTTTGACCGTTTTACTAGCCTCCAATACCCTCCTTCTCCTCGTTGACTTGACCACATCATCCCAAACCCGACCGTAAGGGGTTATTTCCACGTAATCTTCACAGTCCTCAAAACGTGTTGTTAAGTAAAATTCAGCCATCTTCATTTTCATCTTCAATAAATTCTGAAGAAATCAATTCATTTTACCCCAAAGAAAAACAAAATTTCTCCATTTTCTCTGCAATTTTTCTCGGCAACCAAACAGAAAGCTTGAGCTTAGCTATGGAGGGAAGAATCGTGACGCCGAGAGGAGTCCCACTGAAAAGAGTTACGATGTTAAGAAACGGAACAAAGAAGACGAAATGGTACTGGAAATTGAAATGGGGGATCCGATTAAGAGCCATAAAAAACGCTCTGTCTTCTTCCTTACACAATCAGCGCCGCCGTTTGACATGTGCCACCGCCACCGGCCAACTTACTCCTGTCAACGGTGCGGCGTCGCCGATTGTAATTCAGCCATCTAAATCAACCGCTAAGAAAAACGACCTCCGTTTAGCAAAACCACTCGCCTCGCTCCTCCGTATGCCACAACGCGCCTCTGATTTCGTCGACTTCGGCAACCACATGACCCCAACATTCTCCCCTCGTGATCAAATCGCCGACGTATGGCGTGACCTCCACGGCGCTTCTAATTGGGAAGGTCTCCTAGATCCCCTCCACCCCTTCCTCCGCCGTGAGCTTGTTAAATACGGCGAGTTCGCTCAAGCCACTTACGACGCTTTTGACTTCGACCCACTTTCTGAATTCCGCGGCAGCTGCAGATACAACCGCCATAAGCTCCTCCACGAATTGGGTCTGGCTCAAAACGGCTATAAAGTGACTAAATACATCTACGCGTTGTCCCCTGTTGACGGTCCGGATTGGTTCGAGAGTTCCAAAATCGGCGAGGTGTGGAGCAGAGATTCGAATTGGATGGGGTTTATAGCCGTTAGTAACGACGAGGAGAGCGAGAGAATCGGCCGGCGGGACATCCTCGTCGCCTGGAGAGGAACGGTAACCCCAACGGAATGGTACATCGATCTGAAAACCAAGCTGAAAAAAATCGACCGGAGCGACAAGAAAATCAAAGTCCAACGTGGGTTCTTAACAATTTACAAATCCAAAGACGAGGAATCAAAATTCAACCAAACCAGCGCGTCAGAGCAAGTAATGGAGGAGCTACATAGACTAATCGATTTCTTCACACAAAAAGGCGACAGAGAAATCAGCCTAACAATTGTCGGACACAGCCTAGGCGGCGCGCTGTCGCTTCTGACAGCCTACGAGGCAGGGGTATCATTTCCCGGCATCCACGTGAGCGTGGTATCATTCGGAGCGCCAAGAGTGGGGAATTTAGCATTCAGGGAGAAATTAAACGAGATGGGTGTGAAGACATTACGCGTAGTGATACGACAGGACATTGTCCCCAAGCTTCCGGGGCTGTTCGTGAATTCCATAGTGAACAAGCTGAGTGCAGTGACAGGGAAGCTGAATTGGCTGTACAGACATGTCGGGACGCAGCTGAAAATGGACATGTACACGTCGCCGTACTTGAAGAAGGAGTCGGACATGTCGGGGAGCCATAATTTGGAGATATACTTGCATTTGGTGGATGGGTTTGTGAGTAGGAGGGGGAAGTTTAGGTGGAATTCGAGGAGGGATGTGGCGTTGGTGAATAAAGGGAGTGATATGCTCGTGGAAGAGCTGAGGATTCCGGAGTTCTGGTATCAATTGCCGCATAAGGGATTGGTGAAGAACAGGTTTGGGAGATGGGTTAAGCCTGGGAGGAACGCTGAGGATATTCCTTCTCCGTTTTCTCGTCCTTCCAATATTTGATCGTTTATTGCGTCTGGGTTTTTAGTGATTTGTGAAATTGTTCATGAATTAGATCATTCTTTTGTTTTCTTTATTGGTCTTGTGTTTTATTACCCCTATAAGTTTATTCCATTTAACCGTTTAGATTGAAAATTTTGATTCTAATTATTGTTATTGGATATTGGACAAGAGTTTCAGAATAGGAAATACCCATAAAGAATAAAAATTATATAATATATATATATATATATATATATATATATATATATATATATATATATATATATATATAGTTCAACTAAAGTAGAAGCGAAAGATTCAAACATTTGTAGGGTCAAATTCTTTTAATATTTCTGAATCCATCCAAATTGAGCCCAGGCCCAGGCCCAGGCCCAGGCCCAGGCCCTTTTCTTTTCTTTTAGTTTCAGCCCAATCCCTGGCCTGCTTCATCAAATGGGCCTTAGCTTCCTTTTTCCTTGGGCTCATTTTTATCATTAATTAAAACCCAAACTAATAACTAAATCAATTTAAACTCTAATTTTTCCAAACTCTAATTCATTTATAGCTATTTTCACTTGATTTTATTTAAAATTATTTTTCTTTCTAAATAAGTTTAAATAATAATAAATAAATAAAAAAGACAAGTGGACAATGAAGTACAAAAATCATCCTATTCAAATTTAATGAAATCTCATCGCTATTTATTTAACTCTCTAATTTACACTAATTCCGAAATTTAAATCTAAAAAAATATTATTAGACGTGTAAAGATTCTTCCCCTCAAAGTTTTAAAATCTTTTGGACTAGATATTGTCCTTTTTTTTTACTTTCCCTTATAGTTTCTCCTCAAGGTTTTAAAATGCGTCTACGGTTCCCACATCTTTATAACAAATATTTCGTTCTCCTTTCCAATCAATATAAGATCTCAGCTTTAAATACTAAAAATTAAAAATAAAAAGGGGAGAAAAAGAATTAAAAAAAAAAAAAAAAAAGTATGTTAGAGTGGTGTATATAATTAAAGTGGGGTTGGTGTAAATTAAAGTTGATTAATAATCTCCAAAGTTGGGTTTAAATGAATACATTAGTACCTAAGATTAGCAAAAAAGTTTTAATTAAGCAATGCTTTAAGAGACCTAATGATGTGTATTTTAAAGTGGGTCCTCCATTAACTAGTTGTTAATCAGATTCTTACTTGGACCTTAAATATTCTGCATGTTTAGCTAATTAATTAAATCTTTTTAATTTACTAATCCATCTAAAAGACAAAGGTTTTGCTTGTTAATGAATTTTTATTCACACCATAAAGTTCATTTCTTACTAATTTGAACCCTTACAAACAAACATTATATACTATCTAAACATGATTAATAATTAAACCATCATTAATTCAAAACAAAACATATGTAAACATTATAATAATCCTCATACTAATTTTTCCCATCAGGCTTTGTAAACTTGATCGACAAGTCATAGATTCGTTTACGAAAGGTTAATCCCTCATATTTTGAATGAGAGCGATTATGATAATAGAACAGTTAAGAACGACTTACAAGATGCACATTTCTTTTCGGTGACTCAATCATTGGAACTCAAAAGTTAAACGTGTTTTGTTTGAAGCAAATGTATATTGGATGACCTTTTTGAAAATTTCCTAGGATGTATATGAGTAAAGACAAAATATGCTGAAAAAAACTCTTGTTGGTCTGTGGGGATAGTTTTCGCTCTTCGAAACAAGAAGTAATGTGATAATCTCGCAGGGAATGCAAGAAATGTCGAGACACTCAAGTGCCGAATATTTGAATCTTTACCATGAAGCGTTACACGATAGCTTTCTAAAACTTTATACTTAGTATTACTTAAAAAAAAACGCTTCTAAAACTCCAGCTAACTAAATACCAACAAATCCATTTTTGTTCATTTTTAAACTTCAAAATATGCATGACCGTGCATCATCGAGACTAGGACAATCTCTACCAAGATTAAATATTTCTCTAGATTCAGGTATAATCGGTCAAATACGCACTCTTGGTTTACTCACGGACAACCTAGAGTGGTGCTTCACTTCTAAAAATTCTTGCAGTTTGCTTGGGTAGCGCTCGTTGTATTAAAAACTATTAATAAATTCTCTTAAAATTTTATAAAATTTTAGGGATGTGAGGCACTGGTTTTTACACTGAGATTTAGGAACATGATAAAAAAAATGATTAGAAAATGGTGGGCAAAAAAATCACATTAAACCAAAAAAAGAATAATTATAATAAAACTTTTATCTTCTGTCACCCAAAACATTATCAAGCAAATGTCAACACTGTTTTCTTTTTGTTTTGCAAGGGGGAAAAAGAGAGAAAAAAATGATTTGATTTATTGATTTATTGATTTATTGATTTATTTATTTTCAAAAAAGTCAAAGTCAAAGTCAAAGCCTAATTGATATGTTTTTTAGGGTTTTGTTGATGTTTTTTCCAGCATGCCATGGTTTTGAGAATGTTTCAGTAATGGCCAAACCCCCTCTTTTTAGTCACTAATTATCATCATTAATGACCCACTTAACACATTTCTCTTCTTTTCTTCTCCCATCATTACGGCTCCACCACAATACCCTCTCTCTCTTTCTCTCTCTAAATTACAACTTAATTAATGAAAATTAATCACGGGTCCATCTCCTAATATTTCTTCTTAATTTTTTTTTTTTTGTCCATTATTTGTGCCTCAATCAGGGAGCAATTAATCATTCCTTTTGTCTTTTTTTTTTCTTTATTTATAACTCTTCCATTTTTTCTACTCAATTTGGTTAAAATTACGTTACTAACCCTCTTACATTTTAATTAATATTATGTATATTAACTTAGTAAATAAATAACTATATTTTTTAAGTGTAAAAAATTATATTGTAATATTGAAAACAAATAAGAGAAAAAATTTATAGGGACGTAGATTGAAATAAGAGAAAAAATTGGGACCAAGCTTCGTGGACAACTCTAATATTACGTACTGGTTTGTTCAAAAAATTAAATTAAATTTTTAGGACCTATCGATCAACGATATTTGTCTTAATTAATTAAATTATACTCGAATTGATTTATAATCTAAATTAAAATTTTGATTTAAACAAATATTATTATTATTATTATTATTATTATTTGCACCATTAGAGCTTTCTCTCTCTCACATGTTGAATATGTTACTTTTTGTCTTGTAGAGAGTTTCAATCCTTTTGTTTGTAATTGAAACATCATAATTACATTTTTAAATGTATAAAAATAATAATAATAAAACATAAAAAAAACAAACTGCAACGCCTCATGATTCATGTTTAATATTCCTCAAAACTTTCGAAAACCACTGTTCTTTACATTATTGCCTTTTCTTTTTACAACTATAAATTATATAATTAAGAGACAAATAACAAATATCAAATATCTATTTAACTATATTTAACAAACTCTAACTCACTACTAGTAGATATTGTTCGTTGCCATGTTATATATCGTCGTCAGTTTCACAATTTTAAAACACGTCTCTTATAATAAGTGTTTCGTTTTCCTCTCTAACCAATATGAGATCCCACACGGGGATTCACTCGACGAAGTGGAGAATCTCCATTAGAACAGAGAATAAGAGAGTGTGCAAAAATATTTTTTCTTGTCCGTTAAACAAGACTGATTCTCTATTCCTATCTCCGTGCCTTCCATATAAAACAAAACCACAAAATTAAACTGTTATAATTTATAATGTAGGCATATATTAAAATTTTAATTTTTAGAAATTTTATTCAATATTTCGATGGTTTTTTTGTTTATGAAATATTATTAAATTTATTATAATATTTTATACATTTAATAAAAAATATCCATTTTTAAATGGTTTAAGATCAATATTTTTTAATATATATATATATATATATATAAAGGTATGAAATAATTTTTGGGAGTAAACTTGATCTCTCCAAAATAAATAAATAATTAATTAAAAAAAAGTCATTTTCTTGAAAGTCACTCTCGCCTCCGTCAAAAAAGGAGAAGCGATGAAATCTAGTGAACAAATTTGGTGGGACCCGCAAATCTAAACCCTCCACGCTGTTCTTTTTTGACCTCCACTTTTTTATTTTATTTTTATATAATTTAATTTTTGTTTTTCTATTTTTAAATCCTTAATTTTAGTTGCTAATTTCAATACATCTTAAATTATAATTTATTAGTATTTTCTTAATTAACTATTTTCTTTCATTTTTTTTATCATTGTTTTAACGAATTTTGATAAAACTTAACCTAATTTTTTCAATTTTAGTTTTCTAAAAATGTGTTGCCAACATAAATTGGTTAACAAAAATTTATATTTCATAAAATTAGCTTCAAATTAACATATTTAGATGGTAGGATCGTTGGCTGAGACATTATTTAAAAAAATGTTACATCATCGTCTTTAACAATTAAAAAAAAAAAAATCTACAACCCAGTTTTCAATTTAAATATTACCATTGAAATTTCAAAATTAATTATTTTTTTAATATAGCTAAAAAGCATTATATATGAATGTGTATTGAACAGGGCGGGTGGAGACGGAGACGGAGACGAGAATATAATCTCGTCTTCGACCCCATTTATCTAACGGAGAAAATGTTCTCCACTCCCTCCCCTATTTTCCATTCGTCATTTGGGGCGGGTCCAAGTTCGATTCATGAGACAATATTTTCCTCTTCTATTTTTTAAAAAATAAATAAATAAATAAATATCCTTATCTTTTCAATTTCCACCTCACCGTCACCTCTCTCTCTCAATAATTTGAGGTAACCATTTTGAGCAATATTTACAATGCATGCCATGGTCGGTGTTAAGTTCTTGAGGATTGCACTCCCTTCCTTATGGATTTCCCTTTCACTCGCTTTTTCAAAGTAAGAAGGGGGCCTCTTCATAAAATGGGTCGTTGTGACCTAGCTCAAGAGTAGTATACTCAACATCGAAAAGATCCCTTATATTTTTCTTACTCGATACTGAAAGTTTCATTCTCCGTATCTCAAAATAAAGAACGAAAAACGTTTGAGATCCACCAACCAAATTAAACTAAATTTGAATAAATGTTTGTTTAAATATGAATGAATTAAAAGTTGAAAAGTTTGGAGTTGGAAAATGGAATTTATTAATAGTTGAAATGAAAGAAGCAAGAGAAGGAGGTGAATGTTGGGAAATTAAAATATTGAGGACCCACTAAGATAAGAGGTATCAAAATGCATGGAACCCAGCTATATAAGTGGTGACATATTTCCTCATTTAATACCATACTTTATCCAAAGGGGTCCATAACCCTAAATCTCATCTTAAATCTTTTTCCCAATTACCCTTTCTTTCATTTTTACTCTCAAAATATCTATACTATACTCTTGGTTACGAGTTTAGTTCCAAGACTTTCAATCTTTTATAGATTCCGAAGAATAACTTCTCTTATTGTTCAAAAACTGTCGGTTACCCATTGGCCGCAAAGCTATTTTGAAAGGAGTGGTGTTCCACACCAAAAGCCTAGTATGATCGATCCAAGAAAGTTTCTCACTACTCTTATAGAAGTCGACTCGTTTGTGTGAGATCCCACGTCGATTGAAAGTTTCTCACTACTTTCAAATTTGTATCTAATAAATATATTCTTGAATTTCCAACTTCTTGCTCAATAGGTCATACCTCCGTCAAACACAAAATTAAAGGTTCAAAAACTTATTAAATATATTTTAAAATTGAAGGACGAGGTTAATAATAAAAGAAGATGTGGTAGGGCCATTTTGTTTCCAATTCTGTTGGTTTAAGATATTAAGGCCATCTTTGGTTCCTATCCCAATCCACATGGGTGTAATCAAGGAAAGGATTTGACATCAAGGCCACTTTTTCCAAGGATATCAATATATATTCATCTCAAACACAAATTAGGAAAGAAATTTATAATATCTCTATTTTTATTTTCTCCAATTTTTTTAGGTTTACGTGAATATTCGACTTTAATTAATAATCTCACCAACTGACTCATTAATTCTAGATTATAAATAAATGAGTTGTAAACAACGTCTTAAACTTGGTAGAACTTTAACACATTTTTATTGATATTTATATATATATATATTTATTTATTTAAATTCGACATAAAAAAAAAATCATTTATGTAAATATAATAAAATAAATAATTTGGAAAAGGGTAAAATGTATATACATTAATTGTTTTATAAAAAAGAAATCCATCCATATTATTTTTTCACAAATCAATGTTGTGTTATTATATAAATTATTATATAAATTATTAATCTAACCCTAACTCATCATTGACCAAGTCAAACCCTAGACATTTAATTGATAAAGTCCAAATTTTTTCTTCGACTTTAATTAAACGTGGGGAATTAAAATTCTAAAATTAAATAAAAACACGGTCCATCGACATATGATAAAAATCTATGAAATGGGTTCGAATACTTTCAATTTTTTAGCACACAATTATGGGGTACGAAGATTTAAACAATCGACATTAAAAAAAACAAATTTACATTCAAACTTTTAACATTTTGATCGAAACAATATATATCAATCGATGAAATTAGGTCGAGATTCATGTTCAAAGCGAGTGTGATTAAAGGTGTGGGGGCAAATTCTATCACACCCTACACCTGAAAAATGACCAATTCAAAAAGCAATAGTGCGTCACTCAGCCTCGGGTCCCATCATAACTCTTTTGGGTCCCCCATTGTCCTCCCTATCGTTTTTATTACTCATTCACTCCATATTATTACATTAGCCAAAGTTGTATTTTTCTAAAAAGTATTTCTAAACTGTCAAATGTTTCGATAATAACTGTTTAACTTTAAAACAGTCTTAAAAAATATTCTTATGGTTAGTTTTGGATGGAAATCATTAGTACTTCATTTTAAAAATACTCTTAGTAACCGACTATAAAAAGTTTCATTAATATTTTTCAACTTTTTAAAAAAGTTCAAAAGTATTATTGTTGTCGGTACTATGTCTAAAAAAAATACATGAAATCTTAAAAGTAACATTAAGCTTCTTTATTTTTATGATAAAAATTCAAAAAAAAAAATCTTATCGTTAACGTATGAACAATAACTATTTATCAATAGCTCATAGATTATTTCAAAATTTTTTAATATTACTTTTGAAGGTTCATGGGCATTCTTGAAGCCGGGCACGGTAAAAGTATTTTTTTATTTTTTATTTTTTAAAAAATAAAAGTGTTTTTTTTTAAAATTAAAGTATTTTTGAAGTTTTTTTTTAAAAATTAAGAGTATTAATAAACTTTTGAAGTATTTTTTGTTTATAAGATTTTTTAGATTTAAAAAAAAAAAAGTATTTTTTAGATTTATTTTTTTTTTAATTTAGGGATATCTTTTAAACAAATGTGAAGTTTAAAGGAATTTTTGTTTAATAAAGTTGTGTTTAACAGTAATTTTCTTTCTAAAAAATTAATAATACAAAATAAAAAATTTAATAATTTATTAAATACGTGTTAAAATTTATATATATATATATATATATATATTAATTCTAATTTTTACTAGATTCTTTTTATTTTTTTTTAAGAAAAAAAAAGATACCACTCCACATATTTCCAAGTATTAGGTAAACAAAATAATGACACATTTATAAAGAAATTTTGTGATTGGTGGGAATGAAAGGAGGAAGGGAGAAAATTGAAGAAGAATTAATTATTAAAATGTTATGTCATTGTATGGTCCATTGACCCTATTAACATAGATAGAGTAAGATTTGTATGAGGTAGACACCACACGGACCCAATAGCTAAACAATAATAACTCAATAGGGCCTCTCGAATGCATCGGTGTATTTAACAAATTTGACCTATGGTCCAACCACATAATTTAACCAGCTAAACTAAGTTACTCTCAAGTTGACAACTCTCAATTCTATTTGACATTCACAAGCATTTTCAGGTTCAGGTTGATCAGTTGACTGCTTTTTGGGATTTTCATTTTGAGAAACTAATTATTTAATTCCATTGCATCTAACCCAATTTCTTACACCTAATTCAATGGAATTAAATAATTAGATTTAGAAATAGAGACAATTAAGTTTATAACATAAACCCTAAAATATAATTTTATAACAAAATTATCACATGTTATAACGCCACATGTTCAGGTTTCATGATCGACACAGACAAATACTCCGTATACCCATAAATTAATACGAGCATTTCATAGAAATTTTTTTAAGATATCACTTAACATATAATTACTCAAAGCAAAACTCATGTAACTTTAAAATTCAAGAAGGTAAACCTTATTGAAATATGAAATAACTTTGAATTATTTTAAATATTTCTTAGTCATCATTTTTAAAGATCACTGTCGTTTAAAAAAATAAAAAATAAAAAAAGGGAAGAAAATGAAAAGAAAAATAAAGGGGTAAAAGTGGAAAAGTGGTGGGGACAAAGGGGAGAAGCAAGTTGCAAGCACGGCTCACTGTAGTTACTCGTTACTATGTATAGTGTAGATAGTACACCATCCTAATTATATCATCCACATTAATTACTATTTTTTTTTTAAATTCTATTCTATTTTATATTTATTTTAATTATGAGGGCTATTTTAGTAATTTACTCCCCCGTCCAGTCCAATTGATTTATTTTACAATATCGACACCAAAACTAATTATTTTATATTCATTTTTAAATATTTTTAGTTCTAATTTTAATATGGTTAAATATTTTGTTAATGTTTTAACAACTCCATTTTAAGAAAATATTACTGCTTCTTGTCAAGGTGATGCATTTTTAAATAAATTATTTATATTTATATTAAATATAATATATTTTTTTAATCGCAATCAATGGATAAAATTAAAATTTTAAGAAAAAAAAATGGTATTTATTCAAAAATATTATAAATGTATGTGTTCGAGTGGTTTGACCTATAATTGAAGTCAAACCAACTTAATAATTATTAGAGGATGATGTTGACAGTGATAATTATATTATTGAATAATAGTAGTCGTATATAACGCTTCATATTCAAGATTTTAATCAGGATCAGAAATCATGATTCCACTCCTGATATTTCCGACAGCACAAGTTCTTTTAAAATGTTTTGTCCTCGTTTATATGTTTAATTTTTTTTTCTGTATAGATAATTATTTTTAATTTGGTTAACTTTTTTTTTAGCTATTTTATTATTAGAATCGCTCGGTATCTTAGTAGAATTTAATTTAAAATAAAAATTATATTACAAAAAGTGGAAATGAGAAAAGGAGAGGAGGGTATTGCAGAAAGAATACAGAAATCCTTGTTATCTCTCTCGCCTTCCTTTTGTTCTCATCGTCCTCGCCATTAAAAATCTGACACTTTCTCTCTCATCCGAATAAAACCCTTTCTCTCTCTCTCTCTCTTACCTCGCTCTACAGTGCCCTTTCTACTTTTTCTTCTCCCTCAGATGAAAAAGACAGCAAAAAATAATGGCGGTTGTGCGTTGATTGATTGGAGCAAAGCGTCCTGACCCATAAAGCAGGAAAATTAAAAAAAATAAAAATTAAATAAAGGAAACATTTGGAGCAGAGCAGAAACAGAGGAGTCAGAGAGAGTGAGAGAGCTTGGGAGAATGGTAAAGCAACAGTGGTTCTAATCCCCTCTTTCCATAGCCATCTTTCTTAGCTTAGCATAGCTCAGCCTGAAACATTTGTTTTAGTACTCTCACCACCATTATTCAACCCATTACCCTTCTATTTCCATTATCCAGAACAGAGCTGAGAAACCCCCGACCAGAGGAGCTTCCTTGATGTTATTTCATATTTTCTTGTTTTTGTTTTGGTGGGTTTTCGTTTCTTTTAGTATTTCGTCATCCCCTTTTGTGTAGAACCCACTAATCACCTAGTGTGCTGCTTTATGGGTTCTAGTTAATATCAGAAATGAACATGGTGGGTGCGAGGGTTGCTATTCTTTGCTGTTCTTCTTCTTTGAGATCTGGGTTTTTTCCCCTTCTACTAAATATCGCAAGCTTTCATGTTCTTCCCTGAAGATCTGGTGGCTCCCTGGCGTTTCTGGATCTTTAACTCTGTAGTAATCCCAGTTCGAGAGCTCTTTGAGAATCTATAATCTCTGGGCCTGGACTTGGGTTTTGTGAAGCTTAATCTGGGTTTTTCTTCTAATTGTAAATTAAAGATTGGTGAAATCTTGGGGGGAGCGTTGGCGCTGATTTGAAGCTTCGGATGAGGCCCAACATCACTGTGTTCTGTTGCGAAACCGGCTTCGGTTGAGGATTCTAGAGTGGCCACCAAGTTTCTGATACTGTACAATTTGCAGCTCGTTTAGCTTGGAATTGCAATGGCGCTTTAGTTTGAGTCTTCTGGGTTGCGGATGTGTGCTTGGAATCCGCATTAGCTCTTTATTTATCTCTTCCATTTAAGCTTTGAATTGAGTAGTTTCTTCAGGAATGAGGCTCTCTGCGGCTGGTTTTAGTCCTCAGCCGCCGGAAGGTACGCATACTTCGAACTGCTTTCCCTTAATTTTGTCTGCAAGTCCTCATCGATTCATACCCTTAACGTTTTCATTCTTCCTTTTTGGACCAATTGGAGAGACTTTCATTTTATACTCGTTTTTTGGCCTTAGATTTTGCAGCGCATCATGCTAGATTTATGTCATTTTCCTGCCCTTTGGAGTCTTGTTTAATATTTTCATTCTCTTTTCTCTTCTCTCTCTCCAACTGAGTGGTCCAGCCATGGGATTTCCCAATTGGAAGCATTGGCCTTTTTTATGAAATTGACATCAATTTTGCAGGCGAGAGAAGGGTCCTGAATTCTGAGCTTTGGCATGCGTGCGCGGGTCCTCTTGTTTCTCTGCCGGCTGTTGGCACTCGCGTTGTTTATTTCCCTCAAGGTCATAGTGAGCAGGTAACCAAACTCCTCCATGATATCAATCTGTTTATAGCTTGCTATCTTCTGGAGATTGATATGATATCTCATCTGGGCTTTGACATATCAATCTGAATGCATTTGATTGTTGTTCATTGACAAATTCTTCATTTTTAATGTTTTTAAGCTTATACTCACTTGTTTTCTGTGTAGGTTGCTGCATCTACCAACAAAGAGGTCGATGCCCAGATCCCAAATTACCCGAGTTTACCGCCCCAACTCATCTGTCAGCTTCATAACTTGACAATGCATGTAAGGCTTGATAGTTTGGTTCTTCTGGGTCTGGTTATTATAGGCCATGCTTCATTATAACTTATGAGCGTTTGAACTTCAGGCTGATGCTGAGACAGATGAAGTATATGCTCAGATGACTCTGCAACCCTTGAGTGCTGTAGGACACTTTCTCATTTCTGGCATTTGATGATTACTTGGCCTCACAGTTTTGATTTTTAGTATGTATTATTACTTTGTTATGCAGCAAGAATTGAAAGAAGCCTACCTTCCAGCTGAGTTGGGGTCTCCAAGTAGGCAGCCAACGAATTACTTTTGCAAAACTTTGACAGCCAGTGATACGAGCACACATGGCGGTTTTTCTGTTCCTCGTCGTGCTGCTGAAAAAGTATTCCCCCCTTTGGTAAGGACACTTTAAAAGGCTTGCAGTGGTCATTGCAAATCATAGTTCATGATTTCTTCTGATGATATTGGTGCAATGCAGGACTTCTCCATGCAGCCCCCAGCACAAGAGCTGATAGCGAGGGACTTACACGATAATGAATGGAAATTTAGACATATATTTCGTGGTGGGTATTCATTTCTTCTTTGCTTCAAGTATATATAAAGTTTGGCTTGGAGAAAAATGGAGAGCTGGCTTCCATGTTTTAAGCTTAATCGCCTCGACATTCTTGATATTTTTGTTGCAGGCCAGCCTAAAAGACACCTTCTAACAACTGGATGGAGTGTGTTCGTGAGTGCTAAAAGACTTGTTGCTGGTGATGCTGTACTTTTTATTTGGTATGCATGCAGTGTTAACTCATTTTTGAGTTCTTTCTCTTGGTTTTTTATGGCATGTTTGCTTAAACTTTTTGTTGCTGTGTGGTGAGATCATTGATCGTATACATTTCTTTTTGGTTCATTGTTTGTGATCCAATAGCATTCTTGTGAGACCCCACATCAGTTGGAGAGGGGAACGAAACATTCCTTATAAGGGTGTGGAAACCTCTCCCTAGCAAACGCGTTTTAAAATCTTGAGGGGAAGCCTAGAAGGGAAAGCCCAAAGAGAACAATATCTGCTAGTGGTAGGTTGAGCTGTTACAAATGTATCAGAGCCAAACACCGAACGGTGTCGTAGCTTTGTTGGCTAAGAGGATGAATTGACCGTCAGTACAGAAGCCTGAAAGGGAAAGCCCAAAGAGGACAATATCTGCTAGCGGTGGGCTTGAGCCGTTACAAATGGTATCAGTGTTAGACACCAAGCGATGTGCCAACGAGGACGCTGGCCCCCTAAGGGGTGGATTGTGAGATCCCACATGATTTGGCGAGATGAACAAAACATTTCTTATAAGGGTGTGGAAACCACTCCTTAGCAGACGCGTTTTAACACCTTGAGGGGAAGTCCGGAAAGAAAAGTCCAAAGAGGACAATATCTACTCGTGGTGGGCTTGGTTGGCTCTTACAATTCTTGTTTGACTTGCTTGCCATTGAAATGGAACAATAAAATCTTTAGTCAACTAATCATTTAATGTCAATCAACCAAAGCTTTCTTTGATATCTGCTATAAAATCATTATCTTACAACTTACTTGACCTTGACTTTGAGCTATCAGTTTGTCAGTGTACGCCAGCCATCTATACAATACTGACCTTGTTTTCTTCAGGAATGAGAAGAATCAATTACTCCTCGGAATCAGGCGTGCAAGTCGACCGCAAACCGTGATGCCTTCATCTGTTTTGTCAAGTGATAGTATGCATTTGGGGCTTCTTGCTGCAGCAGCTCATGCAGCTGCTACCAACAGTCGATTTACCATATTTTTTAACCCAAGGTCTGAAGTTTCTTTGAATAGGAATTCTTTATCTATTACATTTTTTTTAGTCTACATGTTCTTACATTAAAAGTTGGAATTCTTATCAGAGCTAGCCCTTCAGAGTTTGTCATACCACTCACTAAATATGTGAAGGCTGTCTACCATACTCGTGTTTCTGTTGGCATGCGCTTTAGGATGCTGTTTGAAACGGAAGAATCAAGTGTTCGTCGGTAGGTTCGGAATGTTAGATCTATATCCTCTATGTGTATCTTTCTAGCTGCATTTTAGTTTCGTCGCAGTTTGCTTTCAGCTTCTTTAGTTGAGTACCAACGTATCTATAACTGGGATTCGATGCGTATTCATATTTTTGTAATATTTCTTCGGTGTATACAGCTACATGGGCACAATCACTGGCATTAGTGACTTGGATACTGTAAGATGGCAAAACTCACATTGGCGCTCGGTCAAGGTTAGTGAGCACAGTTTCGATCTGATGTGGTCTCAACCAGTTTTCAAGTTTTCGTTCTATAAATCACGAACTTCCCTTTAATAAGCTGATCGATGCAGGTTGGCTGGGACGAATCAACAGCAGGAGAGCGGCAGCCAAGAGTGTCCTTGTGGGAAATTGAACCACTGACAACATTTCCAATGTATCCATCTCCATTTCCACTTCGGCTGAAGCGACCATGGCCAACGGGACTGCCATCTTTCGGTAAGTTAGCACCATTACCACTGGCATCAACGAATTTGTCGACATAAATGCATTTTACTTTCTGTTCTTCCTGGTATTTTGATATAGACAATGAAATCCTTACTCATGTTAACTCCTCTATATGTTTCTCTCTTAGGCATCAAGGATAGCGACCTCGGAATGAATTCTCCGTTCATGTGGCTACGAGGAGATAATTGTCTAAACTTTCAGGGAAACGGGGTCTCACCGTGGATGCAGCCAAGGCTGGATGCATCCATGATGGCAATGCAACCTGACATGTACCAAGCCATGGCTACTGCAGCTCTTCAGGAGATGAGGGCAATCGATTATTCGAAAATAGCACCTGCATCTGTTCTGCAATTCCAGCAGTCCCAAGGCCTTCCTTGTCAGTCTTCTTCCTTAATGCAGCCTCAGATGATGCATCAGTCTCAACCCCAGCAGGCGTTTCTACAATCCATTCAAGAAAACCAGCAGCATCATCTTCAGCCACAATTGCAGCCCCAGCAATTCAATAATCAACAACAGCAACCAAGGCAGCCACAGCCACCGCAACTCGATCATCAGCAGATTCCTTGTACGATACCGGCGGCTATATCTCAGTTTGCTTCATGTTCTCAATCCCAGTTGCCGTCCCTGCAAACCATCCCTTCCCTTTGCCAACAACCGAGTTTTTCCGATTCCAATTGTAACCCTGTAACTACTACTGTTTCCCCATTGCATAGCCTTGCAGGGTCGTCATCTGTTCAAGACGAATCGTCTCAGCTGCTTAACCTTCAAAGAGCAAATTCAATAATCCCTTCAGCTGGCTGGCCAGCAAAGAGAGCTGCTATTGACCCTCTTACTACTGGAGCTTCTCAATATTTTCTGCCTCAAGGGGAAATTTTGGGAACATCACAGAGTAGTATTTCTCAGAATACAGTGGCATTGCCACCCTTCCCTGGAAGGGAATGTTCTAACGATGACCGAGACGACGGTTCTGATCCACAAAACCATGTTTTATTTGGTGTGAATATAGAGTCTTCATCCCTTCTAATGCAGAATGGGGCGTCGCACCTTAGGGGAGTCGGCAATGACAGTGTTTCTACAACTCTACCTTTTTCTTCCAATTATATGAGCACTACTGGTACCGATTTTTCTGTGAATCCAACCATGACATCCTCAAATTGCATCGATGAGTCGGGTTTCCTGCAGTCTCATGAAAATGTGGGCCAAGTAAACCACCCACCCAATGGAACCTTTGTCAAGGTGATACAACATTAGTTTACATACATACTTGTTTACATTGTACTATAATGTGGGCTTGTTAGTATATGCTGAATCCCTTTGGGCATCCATTTTATGTACAGGTTCACAAATCAGGGACCTACAGTAGGTCGTTAGATATAACCAAATTCAACAGCTATCCTGAGCTACGCAGCGAGCTTGCTTGCATGTTTGGCCTAGAAGGCGAGTTGGAGGATCCTTTGAGATCAGGCTGGCAGCTTGTATTCGTTGACCGGGAGAATGACGTTCTTCTCCTTGGTGATGGCCCGTGGCCGTAAGTGTTGCTTGCATCATTAGTATTTGGTTTATTTGTTGTTGCTTTTAGTCAATATGTGGGGCATCTGTATGAACCATGAATTCTTTTATGGATATCAGGGAGTTTGTAAGCAGTGTGTGGTGTATCAAAATACTTTCACCAGAAGAAGTTCATGAAATGGGCAAACGAGGTTTAGAACTTCTGAACTCTGTGCCAATTCAGAGGCTCTCAAACAGTACCTGTGACGACTACGGTAGCCGACAGGACTCGAGAAATTTAGTTTCAGGGATAACCTCTGTCGGGCCTCTCGACTACTGAATGACGACTTACCTGGTTACAATCTTTCTCTCCTTTAATTTTAGCAGTTTCTTTAAATTCTTCATATGAGGTTGTGGAAAAAGCTACAGAAATCTAGTTTAATGCTTATGAGCTAGTACTGTAATTATACATTTTCCTTTTTCTGTTCTGTACTATCTTATATTGACTATACACTAGTATTAGGACATCCATATTTCATTTGAACAAGACTTGAGTTTCGTTTGTAATGACTCAAATTGTATAAGTAAGAGCTTTCAGTTCGATTTCAAAACTTGATATCATTTCTTATTTCACGTTGTTTTGAGGAACTCTTAACTAAAGGAATGCTATCAGTTGAACCATCACTTGTGGTTTGAGCTTCAAGATTTGTTGAAATCCACATGAAAGTGTATGCATGGATGCATAAGTGAGATTGGAAAGAATCATTCTTTATTCTTTATAAGGGTGTGTAAACCTCTCCCTAGCAAACACATTTTAAAACCTTGAGGGGAAGCCTGGAAGGAAAGTCCAAAGAGGATAATATCTGCTAGTAGTAGGCTAAGGCTGTTACAAATGGTATCAGAGTCGGATACTGCATGGTGGGTCAATGAGGAGACTGAGCCTGACAGCGTGCCAGTGAGGACGCTGAGCCTTGTAGGGAGGTGGACACTGGTGGTGTGCCAGCGAGGACATTGAGCCTCGAAGTGGGGGGGGGGGGGGGGTGAATTGTGAGCATATTGATTGGAGAGGGGAACGGGGTGCCAGCGAGGACGCTGGGCCTCGAAGGGGGGTTGGTTGTTAGATCTCACATCGGTTGGAGAGGGGAACCAAACATTTTTTATAAGGGTGTGGAAACCTCTTTCTAGCAAATACGTTTTAAAACCTTGAGTGGAAGCTTGGAAGGAAAAGTCTAAAGAGGGCAATATCTACACTGTTTTAAAACCTTGAGTGGAAGCTTAGATTCCATCACCATGGTCCCTTTCCCTCAGAGCATTGTTTTAAATGCAGTTTTCTTGATAAGCTTTAAGATAGGTCTCAGGCCCACACTGTTTCTGAATCTCATGGTCTGATGCTTTTGTAAATTCCTGATTCCCAGACAGCCTCTGCACTTTGTCTCAGTAGTGGTTTTAAGTTGAAAGCTACTACTGCAGTTCATAAACATGTTGGTTGAAAGAGATAGCATGCATATTGAGAACATTCTAGTTACGTTTGATGTTAAAAATCCTTTCTTAAAGTAAAAAGTGTGAGATCCCACGTCGGTTGGGGAGGAGAACGAAACATTTTTTACAAGGGTGTAAAAACCTCTTCTTAGCAGAAGCGTTTTAAAAACCTTGAGGGGAAGTTCGAAAGGGAAAGCGCACAGAGGACAATATCTGCTAGCGGTAGGTTTGGACTGTTAGAGATGATATTAGAGCCAGATATCGGACGGTGTGCCAGCGAGGATGCTGAGCTCCGATGGGGGGTAGACACCGAGCGGTGTGCCAGCAAGGATGCTGGGCCCTGAAGGAAGGTGGATTATGAGATCCCATATCGATTGAAGAGGGGAATGAGTGCCAATGAGGACGTTGGGCCCTGAAGGGGGTAGATTGTGAGATCTCACATCGGTTGGGGAAGAAAATGAAACATTATTCATAAGGATGTGGAAACCCCTCCCTAGCAGACGCGTTTTAAAAATTTTGATGGGGAGCACAGAGAACAATATCAAATAATGACTGATATTTGCCAAACCACAAAGCGAAAATCTTCAAAGTCGAAGCAAACTATGATTCTCTTCTTATTTTCGGTCCTTAACAATGTTATGTCAACATTGTTCTATATCTTAGACACAAAAGTTACAAAAACATGATACGGATGTCGAAACAGTCTCGACAGGCAGCGAGCCACCATCGTAGTGTCCATTTCCTCTTTATCCTTATCAACAGGCAAGCAGCAGCAGCAGCAGCAGCAGCAAGCTGTTGGCTTCAAACTGTTAATAATTTCTTCAATGAATGGGTTTTGAAGGGTTAAAAGAGAGGCATATGAGGTTTGGTTGAGCTCTCCATTTCCATGGTGGGACTTGGGATGATGCCCAAATTGTGTATAAAAGGTTGTGTAATTTGGATGCATGCTGAGCAAAAGTGACACCTTTTTTCCCCCATTAAAAAGAAAGAACTTGTAGAAAGGATGAATGGAATGGTGACACAATGTAGGGCACTATCTCCAAAAGGAAAAGGCTTGTGGGGTTTGCTTCATAATTGTTCTCTCCTAACCTACCACAACCCTTTCACAATCTTGAAACTTGAATTTGTTCATCATGTTTCTTTCATACATTCTAATTATTGCTCAATCTATGATCATATAGCTAATTATCTTGTTTCCGATGAACAATGAATTGAATCTACCCATGTCGAGAGTCATTTAAATCATGAGTTTATAAGTAAAGAACACCATCTCCACTAATAAGAGGTCTTTTGGAGAAATCAAATGCAAAACTACGAGAGCTTATACTCAAAGTGGAGAATATCGTACCATTAACCTATGTACAACGAACACCGACCACAAAAAAGCCTACTATTTCACCACAACATTAGCTCTTTTCCCCTCTTCATCATGATCCAAATCCAGAAATTTAGCCACATTTGCATCCATTACATTCACCACTTGAAACACATCATATTTAATACAAAGAGAAAAACGATCAAGATAAGGCATCATGGAGTTCAAATGATCGGAGTTCAAGATCCATGAGTAACAATAAAAGGGCGAATTCCAGACATAAAGTGACACAACAGTGGGCTTATTCTGTGATTTCAAGCAAATCCCAGATATCACTCCCTCAATCTTCTGAAATCGGGACTTGAATATCGCCAAGCAAGCGTAGGACAGATCGTTCATGTCGCCGCCCGACTTTGCACCCACTGAAATCATTGATATTACTCTGTTTCTTGAAAACTTTGCAACGCAGGACCCATCCATGGAGTCTCCCCCATAGGCTTCGAAGAAGCTGATATCAACTATGGTTGCCATGTCTGATACTTTTTTCAGGTTCTTGAGCTGAAGAACATGAATACTGATTAACAGCTGAAATAAGAACAAACCCATGAATGAAAACAGATGTGTATTGCAACTTACGAGTGCTTCTGATAATAATTCTGTGTTTTGAATTGATCTTTTTGCCCAAATTCCACACCATATGATCTGAAATATGTACAATCAAATGTTATTTTAAAAGATATATATATTTGGCCTAGGTTTAGTTAACTAGTTTCGAGCTAGAATTGATTGATATTTTTATATGTATACGTAACGAGATCTTTGATTATTTATCTCAATCGATCTCATTTGCTAGCTTCTATATATATTTATCCATTGAGAGGTTAGAAGTTCAATCGATCTTTATAAAAAATGTTTCGTTCTCCTCTCCAACCGATGTGAGGTCTCACAATCCACCATTTTCAGGGCTCAGTGTACTCACACAGATTGGAAGTCTCACATCAATTGGAAAGGAGAGGGGAATGAGTGCCAACGAGGACACTGAGTCGAGAAAGGGGGTGAATTGTGAGATTCCACCTCGATTGGAGAGGCGAACGAAGTATTTTTTGAAAGATTTTAGACGCATTTTAAAATCTAGAGAAGAAGTTCGGAAGGAAAAGTTCAAAGAAGACAATATCTAGTGAGAGTTGAGCCCTTGGAGGAAAAAGATAAAAAGAAAGGGGGGAAGTAAAGACCATATTTCCATGGATGCTCTTCAGCACGGAACTCTGAATGCAACCAAGATTTGTGGTGGTGAAAGAGAAGAGTTTGAGAGCTTCAACGAAATGATCCACAACAAATACCAATGGCTTGAATACAACGAAGCATATACTCATTTCTCTGTCATTAAAACCCACACACCACTCCTCCATCTCTCTCTCTCTCTCTCTCTCTCTCTGCTTTTCCTTTTTGCTGCTTTTCTTAGCTTCCAAGTTCACAGCTTTTTAAGAGAATTCAATGGAACCAAAGCACTTACAAAATGGGTTTTACCTATTTTCTGGAAATGGGTGTCGGAAGTTCAACATTTCGGCTTCAAATGGTGGTGGAAATTGCGTTATTCTACGCCTTCAAATTCCAGTCAAATGGGTCGTTCTTCTTTTCACATTGCCTTCAATTATGATCCACTCTTTATTTTAATTCAATTTCGACGTGCACGTTTGGTCCGGTTGTTTGTTTTTTAAATCAACTTTCAACGTTTTGAAACTGAACCCATTCATTACAATTTAGAAAAATGTAGTTTTGCTCCTTTCAGTTACCACTATTTTAAGAATCTGCATATTTCAATTAAATTACAAATTTTAAAATTGGAGGTGTTAGACATATGAGAAAAAAACATAGCAGTAGATATTGGCATGTTAGATATCGTCGTCAGCCTCACGATTTTAAAATGCATCTCGTAGGGAGAGCATTCTTGCCACTGTTTGGTGTGTAACGGCCCAAGTCCACTGCTAGAAAATATTGATATTGTCTGCTTTGACCTGTTACACATCGCCGTCAGCCTCACGGTTTTTAAAATGCTTCTACTAGAGAGAGATTTCCACTATAATGAGAAATGTTTCATTCACCTCTTCAACCGATGTGGGATCTCACAATCCACCCCCTTGGGGGCCAACGTCCTCTCTGGCACACTACCTAGTGGCTGATTTTGATACCATTTGTAACAGCTCAAACCAACCGCTAGCAGATATTATCCGCTTTAGTCCATTACATATCGTCGTCAGCCTCACGACTTTAAAACACGCCTGGTAGAGAGAGGTTTCCACTCTTATAATTAATGTTTCGTTCTCCTTTCCAACCGATGCGGGATCTCGCATCAAGCGACTACGATTAGACATAAGAGCCTCATTCAATAATTTTTTCAAATTTCCACCACTCCCAAGGAAAATTAGAGGAATTTCAGAAAAAGTTTTGAATTTCTCACAACTAAGTGAATTGAGTAATACGGATCGTGTTTCCTGTCTCTTGCGTTCAAAAACTCAGTATCTTTTCACAAGATCAAAGGAAGTCAATTTCTTAACACAAAGAACAATCAAGGCATGGAAGAAACTGCCTTTAAAGCTAGATATGTTGCCTCTAAAACCTGTACAGGTTTTCAATTTATTGAAAGTTTACAATTCTAACTCCACAACGAGCAGCTGGATTCCCACTTCAACGAACTTCAACAAAAAGAAAACAAAAAAAGCATATAGATCACCTGATGCTGGCTAGCTGATAACACCCAAAATAATATGATCATTGAAGTAATGAAAAATAGTAACATTCTGAATCGCCTTACCATTCTAATTCCATCTCTCAATACCAAAGTGTAAAATTTGCTTTACCTAAGACACAGCTATGGCGGTCAAACGTTTCTGGTATAGTTTCAAAAAGAATGAATTGTATCCTCCCAAAACACATGGGATGTATCAATCAGGTACTGACTCATGGTCCGTATAGCCTGCATATAAGTATTCAAGTATTTGTAACATTGGAAACCAATGCTTCAACTATGGTAAGCTTTAAACCGTGCATGCAAGTCGGAACTATTTTTTTAAGAAAACTTATTTTGGAATTAGAAATTCAACTTTCATCGAAGACTGAAAGGCGCTTTCGAGTGCACGAGCACCAATTTAGAACAATAATGGAGTGTTTATTGTGTATAAATACTCATCTTATCAATTGACATGCAACACAACATGATTTATGTTTCAAACTATGATGTTTGTTAGAATATTGTATAAAATAAATAAGGAGGATAAAATATACTTCTGGTAAGTTTGATGATAGACTTCTATTTGGTCTCTAAGTTTCTAAACCCAACAATTTAGTCCCTAACATTTAAAAAATAGTTTTTAGTTGAACAACAGAAAAATAATTTGGCACTGATTAGATTCTTCTAAAAAAGAACTTCCCTTCTTCCTCTTTTCTACTTTTTTTTCTTGGTGAGCCCACCATTTTGCCAAGTGCATGAAGAAGAAGAAGAAGAACTTGGATTTGGTTGGTTTTTTCTAGAGTTTTCTAAGATCTAGATTTGAATAATATATAATAGGGGGTGGGGTTGGGTACATATTTTACTTCGGAGTTGAAAGGTCTTTGGATTTGAATTTTTGAAGATTTTAGCCATTGCAATGCTTGTAATGAGCTCTGATTCCAGTGGGCGAAAGAAGAGAGAAGATGAATTTCTTCATGGGTCTTCTTCATGAACTTGGCAGAATGGTGGTGGAAGAAGGGTAGTGAAAAAGAGAGAGAGAGAGAGAGAGAGAGAGAAAAGCCACATAAGCTAAAATAAAAACCTAGCCAGCAAGTTCACATGGGCCAAATAATCTTTCTGTTAGTCAACTAATGGTCCAAGGACCTTTTAGAACTATTTTCTAAAAGTTATGAACTAAACTATCAGTTCTTGAAACTTAGGGACCAAATAGGAACCTATCTTCAAACTCATGGACAAAAAGATGTATTTTACCCAAATAAATAACAAGTCAATTTTCTAGCACCTCTTTCTTTACTTTTCAGATTCCTGGCAGTAGGACCGTCTTGCACCATTTCTGGTGGATGTTTTGTTTCATAGGGGATTTCCTGAATGACCTTGAATAACCTTCTTGAGAATATCATTCAAATTCTTAGAGGGCATTTTATGTTTGAAATATTAAAATAGTTCGGTTTAATGGTCTGAATGCGACTATTTTAAGAGTTGTGTCATGGAGGTATTACAGTACTTTTTTCAAGAAAGAATTATGACGAAAATGAAAATCTTGTAGAGATTATTTTTTCTTCTATACTCCTAGACGGAGTTCTCTCTGCTCTGGTTAAAAACCTCAGTAGTGATTATTCTCCCCCTTTCTTTATCAAGCGTAAATGAAAATATCTGTAATTTATTGTGCTTTTGTAGTTCGGAAGATATCTTTTTTTTTCCTTTTGCGTGTTCAATAAAAAGTTATTTGTTAACTTCTTTTTTTTTTTTTTTTTTCTT
This sequence comes from Cucurbita ficifolia, assembly GCA_033971965.1. Classification (NCBI taxonomy): domain Eukaryota; kingdom Viridiplantae; phylum Streptophyta; class Magnoliopsida; order Cucurbitales; family Cucurbitaceae; genus Cucurbita; species Cucurbita ficifolia. Next base: position 6,549,350 of record CM066974.1, read on the forward strand.
TCTTTGGTAGGGGATGGTTAAGAGAAGTTAGTAAGGACTTGTAACAAGACTCGGGAGTTTCAAAGGGAATAAATTACCTGTTTAAAGGCCTACAGGAATTCTTAACCCGTCGTGAGCAAGCTGCACTGGAATTCCTTCCCTGGATAAAATAAAAATGAAAAAATTAGCATCTTAAATTAGAATATACTTGGCTAAATGATGTTAAAGCATACCTCTATGATTTGAATATATGACTTCAAATACATTCGACTACTAGGCCATGGTAGTAAATGCCCAACTTTTTTTTCTGTTTTAACTTCCCCAGACAAAATCTGTATCTCACGTTCTCACAAATACCTAGACGCTCGTGAATTGCAATCAACTATGACAAAGAACAAGAGTTAGTTCTGTCACCTTTTGGACCAGTCAAGCAGGAAGTCGTTGTCCTTATGGTGATCAAATTCATGCGTCATTCCAATTAACATGGCTTGTTTCGGGTTTAGCCTCTTCACAGCATCCAGGGTCTGCAAAAGCTCTCGTCAGTAGATCAAGCGTGCAAGGAATACGAACAAATTTAATATGCACAATAACTAGCAACAAACCTGTGGGAAGCAAAAGTGAGTGTTATGGGATCCAGTCTGCAGTCAACAAAAATCCACAAAATAAGGTATAACATTTTTTTGCCAAAATACATAATCTCTTGTATATTTTTAAATGAAAAATATTGAGTCATAAAAAAAAAAATCATTATAAGCATCTACAAAAAAAAAAGTAAAAAAAGAAAATCTCGTTGCAGAAGCATTCGTATTTTTGAATGAGCAAAGATTGTTAAAAAATAATAATCCAATATATTAAATCTTCAAATGAAGTTTAACTATCATCTTGTTTAAATATATACACATGCTAAGAGAACCCCAACCTCCTGCTTGCTAGTTCATTTTCAGAATTCCTTGTTATTACTGCATAAACATTACGTTATCTGAATTCTAGACACTCCATGAAACTGCTGTAGTCCTAGGATTAGAAATATGAATACGGTACATAATAAACCTCGGCATTCCTTTGTATCCCTCGTGACCTAGATGTTACACATGGTAGCTCTAGCCTTGACATTTCATCAATTCCTATCTTAAGTCGAGTAGGTGGGGCAACCAAGTCATAGAGGATACTGGAGAATGTCGAGACCATAAAATGTCAAATCCAGATTCTAAATCTTAAACTTAGGATAGTCCACTTCACATATACATGATGAAATCAAAAGCAAGGAGTCTATTTAAATGTTTACTAACCTTATACAACGTGTCCAAGATAAGAAGATCCAACTGTCCAGCTCCGTTTATTGAAATAACTAGGAACCCAATATAAAAAATCAAATAAAAGCCTTGAAGTTTGTAACTTTTGTAAAGTGGAAACATAATATCATGAATAAAATGAATTACATAAACAGAGGCTCGAGGAGTTCAAAAAGGCTCTTTAAAATTGAAATAATAATTATAAAAAGAGAAAAGAAACCCCTCAATGCGTTAGAGCAACCTCCCATTTCTTGCAATCCAAACTTCCCCACAATTCAAAAGAACGTTCTTTTATCCTTAGAAGCTACGGACTTTCTTCTCAGACAATTAATATACGAGAACAATTTCTACACTTCCCTATGAGAACAATGAGATCCTTGATTCTCAGTAGTCATGCATTAGGCCCCTAATACAAACCTTTTGAAACTGTTAAATCTTTGTGCCAATGTTTTGAATATTTTAGTCTATGAGCCATGTTTAATAGAATTTTAACACATATTATGTCGTGTATTATCCTCGTCCATGCAAGTAACACGTAGTCTCTACTTCATTATTTATACATGTATAAACTCCAAAAAAAAAAAATCATCAAATTTACTTTTGGTCATAATCTAGTTTTATGAAAAACTGGAGGAAGCATTACCGACTCTGAACTAGAGTAGAATGATAAAGCATCCACAGAGGTGCAACATAGAGCTAAACATTGAAAACAATTCTAAAACATTTTGTCCAAGCATCGAAATGGTAGTTCATGACTGAAATCCTGAAAATGATTGAAAAACTGATAAAGCTTTAGAGTAACTTGTGTATTTTATCTTGAAATCTCTAACATAAAAGGAAATATTCTCATATTAAATGTTGTTAAAATCTTAATTACCTAATTACCAATATCATTCTTGTGTCACTAAATACAACCATTCAGCACTTCAATAACAAGAAGCTCGAGAAATAAAATTTTGAACACAGCCTCTAGGTTAAATCCAAGAACCATTATGTCTAAAGAACCAATTCTTAGGGTTCATCAAGATTAGATGCCTCAGATTAAAAGAATCTTCTGGAATCTTTTGATGAGTATGAATGTGTACATAAAACAAAGTTGACAGGACCATACTCACCATGTTCTGTACTTGCAGGAATTCGTGAAACGTCAGAAATATAAGCTACTCTATATTTTTCACCAAAAAGAAACCCCAGACATATATAATCTTCACCATGCATAACCTACAATAGAAAATTACAAGTTAAATATAAGAAGGAAAAAAAAAAGAATGAACAAGAGACTTATATCAATTAAGTACGTAAAACTGACAGGCAAAGGAGTAAATTGTAAGCCTGATGCAACAAAGGGCTTCTCATGATGATCCTCAACTATCTTCCAGTCAAGCTGTGCCACTCGTCTCACTTCTTGGCCTTCTTTAAGTTTCTTCTGGACTAGGTAAGGAAATTTCACTAAAATGCTGATTCACAAAACCATTTTTAAAAAAAATTACAAATTAGATAGAAACTCAGGTACATGTAATAATTCAAATTGAAAAAAGTTTTGGCATAGCTATTCCAGTCCAGTATGTTCTCACTAACTAATCCACACAGAGCAATGTGGTGCAGATTTTCTGAAAAAGTTAAAATACAAAGCATGACATTGGAACCAAGTCATGTTCATACTGCCTAAAAGAGATTAGTAAATCACATGGAGCACCAAAAAATATCGAAGAGAAGAAGCATCAAGAAGACTATACTCAAGTCTCAGAGGGCAACATGTGTTTATCTGCTAAAAATAAAGGTATATAGATAGATAGAAGGAAGAGAGAGGTTGTACTGACTAATCGAGCAATATAATTACATGGAACAGTGATTACAGAGAATCTCAAAGAGATGGAACATCAAGCAAGACTAAATCAGGGCACCGGAGGGTAACACACATGCTTATGCTCCAAGAACAGAAACATCCTTGGGTGTAGCAATCAGGGTATATCTTGTGAGACAAAATTAGAACAATAGAAGGACAGTTAGAACAACCTTTCCATTGAATGCTGACTGAGGTAAATTGGTGTGGGATCAATATCATTTACAGGGCTAAAAGGTTGTACTGCACGTACATCATCCAGGCCAAGAATCGCATCAGCATGTTCATGAGTCAAAATAATCTGCAGAAATACAATCTTATTTCAAGTACTCCATCTCCAACTAAAATAGTCTTTTTGAATTTTAACAATAACAAATTTTGTTTCATAGCATACAATCAAGTAAATACAGATAAAAGGGCACCAAGATAAACTGACTGCCTTTTTCAGTGAGTAGTCACTCATATACGTATAATGGATGACCATACAAGACAAGTTATTGGCAATGATGGAAGAAGTTTGCAGCTTAAAACTAATCACCTATAAAGAAAAAACTCAACTGAGAGGGTAGATTGTCACTGCCGAATCCCTCCCTATAGGACATAAAGAGATGCAAGCACAGTGCACATCTAACTAAGTTGCAGTTAAATTAATTTCATTCTATAATATTAAATTTAAATGGGGACATTGTGGTATAAAGTGTTTAACGTAAAGTTGCTTGTCACATAGAGTATGGAAGCCCCAAGTTTCCAAGACACAGAAATCAAGCGCCTTCTGACATATGCAGAAATGCTCTCTTGAGAGAAATGCCCTTGGGCATTAGACAGCCACAAATAGCCTTAGGGTTTCTTGTATTCATATGGTGCCAAGTCAGAGGATGGGTTAACGGGATCAGAAGTAACTAGTAAGGGTTCACATTACTTACGATAATAATGACTTAAAAAAAAATTATAGACAGTCATCAGAGGACTAAAATACTTGAAGCTTATAATAATTGTGGAAACCTTTTGGAACGAAGCTTATAACCATGTGTGTCTAGACCGGTTTATATATATATCAAATAATCTGATGAGATAACTCCCCAGTCAATATTTGATGTTGAAAACTTTATATGACATTCATATTCTCAGTTGGTAGTCACTATGGCATAAATCCACGATTTTAAAGACATCTAGAGTAATGTTCTATACTTGCATTCAGCCATGAGAATTCTTAAAATGAGTCATACATTATAGTGACTACATTTTTATCGGCTGTCAATATCAAATCTCGGAGGAAAGCTATTCCACTCTGTCACAATAGATTTTAGACATATAAGAACAAGTGCACAAAGACAACTTACTGAATCAACTCTAGGAATCCTATGGTGAGTAAACCATCGTAGTACTTGCTCCCTAAATGTTTTTCCTACATCAATCAAAATATAATGGTGGCTGCCATCCACTTGGCAATAGTCGATGAGAAGAGACGTATTGCACCTGCAAATCAATACATCATAAATTAAACAAAGAATTAAGACCACATGCTTCCCAGGACAATGTATTGAGAAACAAAAAGTGCTACATATGAGAAAATTTGACGTACAAGTGTAGGATTGTAAAGGGGTACCACTGATCCGTTCATTTTCTGATGTTAGGAAGAAAAGAAATAGAGGCAGAAAGGGAAAGTGAAGCAGTAAAACGAGTTCCGAAATCATTACATTCAAAAACATCAATTCAATCTAACTTAATCGCTGCTCCAGATTCAAGAATATACAAATAAGCATTCCATATGGTACATTAGGTTTTCCATAAGTCCGAAAGTATTAGCTCCAGATCTAAAATCATGACAATTATCAACCACTCCACGAATAACATGCCATGACCAATCTCCATTCCTCGAATTCCATATTCAAGAGCAGCCAAACACAGAAGGAAGACAAAGTCCTAGACGAAAAGGAGCAACGCGCGCGATCTAGAACAGTCAACTATCCCTATACTAAGACGACATACACAAGCCTTCAATTGCACTTAAGATGGCAAAACGCAGCCAGATCACCTGTAATTAGGGTTTTTCTCAGGTGGAACGGAGAGGGCCTGGGAACAGATGCGGCAAGGAGGATCAGAGGGCTGGATCAGACACATGGCATTGGGGACGGCGCTGGAACAACCAGTTCCTAAGAAGATCAAAGCCGATTGATTATCAGCAACAGTGACAGAAGCCCCATTCTGAGAGACATCGAGGTCCGCCATTTTTTCCCGGTGATTCTGAGTTGTTGACGTTGGTTGGAGAAAAACGGGGGCCAGAAGAATAGAGAACGTGAAAGCGCGATGACTCTCTGAGACAACGGAAGATGGAATTTATAGGGGCCGTCGTCGTGGCACGCGAAAATGCTCAACGGTCTTGGCAGTTATCAACGTTATGGTACGGACTCGTTGGAATAAATCGCTGCAAAATGAATGAATCCAAATGAATTTTCATTATCCTCTTCTTTCAATTCCCTTTCCACAATTATATGCTCGAACCTTGAGTCACGTTTGAAAGAAATATTTTTAAAAATGTGAGTGAGGAAATACGTTGAAAATAATTTAAAGACGACAATGTTATAAACTAAGAGTGATTAAACAACAACAATGACTTTATAATATAAACATGGATAGGAAGAATTGACAAACTAGTCACATTCACTTATAGTACATTTTAGTCTTAGCGAGGTGTAGGCATGATTTTGGTGACTGGTCACACTGGTAAGGTCTATCTAATATGAAAGCAAGTAGAAAGGATTTGGAACGGCCATGTGACCATGAACAACACGTTCTAGACAAGCATGACCAGGATGTCCAATATGCAGTCACAGCAACACGCCTTGAACAAGCGTGATCGTGACATTTTGTGGTTGCGAGCGGGAGCTATCATAGCTTATAGCTAGAGCCATGGAGACCCAACAGAGAGTACAGTAAGGACAATGAGTGCAGAACCCTCCAAGCGAGTAAGTGCTTTTAGGCTAACAACCTAATAAATCAGGAGGGGCACTCGATAAAAGGGAGGCTAACTGAGCAAGTACAAGAAATTGGCCTCGTTCCATTTTCTTAAAAGCAAGGACCACTACGAGAGATTAGTCAAAAAAAAAAAAAAAAATCGTTATAAGGTTCTATGCTAATACACGTCATGAGATTGAGCTCGAGGTTTGAGAAAAAAGTTATTTATTTATTTATTATTATTATTATTTTTAACTCGAACAAACTAAGCTAACAAACCAACCAAAATAAATAAAAGAATTGGCATAAGCTCAAAATGAAGCTTAATTGGGCTTAGGCCCATAATCAAGCCTATCCCTTCTTAAGAGAGGGCTCGCTTACAAGTCCATTATTACATTTTGTATTTGTAATAACTTCAATTTAACTTTTTTTATTTCTTTCTAAATTTATTTTTCCCTTTAAAAAAATTACAAAAATTAAAAAAAATGTGATTAGGTGGGATTTTCAAATTGCCACATTTTAATAAATAACATTAACAATAATATAAAAAAATTATTTCTGAAATAAACATGGCTTAAAAGTAATTAATAACTAAAGCAGGGACGACAATGACAATATAATTTTTGTTCCTATCTCTATTTAGCAAACACGGGGAAACCCTCTATGTCCCTCCCCGTTTCTCATATAAATCGAGATTTTTCGCTCCATTTGAAGTAAGATTCTACCGGTTAAATAGATATCTTTATTAACCATTAATAAAAATTTAATATTATTGATATTACTTTATAATAAATGCAGCTAACATTCATAGTCCAAAGTAAATACGTTACAAAATGAGAAGAGAATATCAAAGATATAGTCCAAGATATGTTGTGTCCAAAATCAATGAATATTTGTTCTCAATGTCATTAATTCAATGCATTAGACAACATATCTTATAAAAATATGACATAATAATATCATTAGACATTAAAATAATAAATAAAAGTATGGTAGAGAATTTTTAATATATACTTTTAGTCATATCAATCATATGCATGTGGGAGCACATACATGTGTGACATGAACCCACCATTCTTTAGGTTCTCTTCCCTTTCACAAAACTTGGCTTCAAATCTCCATACCCATAATTAATGATTATTACATTATATTTATATATTTTTCCCCATACATTTTTGTGTATCCCTTCCAATTATGGGGGAAAAATGTAAATCTTTTTATACTTTTTTTAATTGAAAAACTTTTTTACAATGGAACAATCATTTATGCGTATTGAAAGATTAATTGATCGGTTGATTTAAGTTTAGCTCGGTAGAGTAAAATTTAAACGAGACACAAGGGTGCATGATTATTAGTAAAATCGGACACGATAGAAGGTTTTTCAGTCGAAGTTGTTAAAAAATAAGTTTATGTGGCACCAAAGTAAATGAGGGATACATGAATGAATTGTGACTACATCCGAATAAGAGAGGTCTCGAGGAAAGGATGACTAAGAAAAAACTTAAAAGAATTGAAAGTTATTATCTATACCAATAAGGTGCACCTTTCTTTTCGGTGGCTCAATAATAAGAACTTCATAGTTAAGTTTGTTTTGCTTGGAGCAATTCTAAGTTGGGTGATCTTCTAGAAATTTTTCTAGGATGCAAGTGAGTAAAAACAAAGCATACTAGAATAGTCTTCACTCTTAGAAACAAGAAGTAAATAATGTGACCATGTTATAGAGGATAAATTCGGATTCCGAATCCTGAGTATGGACCATAGCAAATGGTATGAGAATGAGTACCTCTCCTAGGAAGATGTGCTTCTTAACCCATCAGTTTGTTCCATTGTATTTCTTGTGTTTAGGTTTGCATGCTAGAATCATTTAAGTAGTCTTGATTCATTTAAGTAGTCTTGATGATCAAAGTAATCAGTTTTAGTTGATTCCTTATCATTTTTTTGGGTTCTTCGATAATTTAGATCTAAAAGTCTTATTTTTCAACAAAGTTCTTAGATCAAATCCCAAGAGTTTCATCTCATTATTGAAAAAAAGCCCACATTATTGTTTATCTTCATTCACAAGTTTACATCACTAAATTGTCGAATACATCACAAAGATAACGAGACCTCATAATCTTTATAACATACATGAATAACTCGTCCAAAATCTTTGTCATGCCATGCTATATTCTCTCCCCCGACAACATACATATCGAAAATGAAAAACAACATAAGCGAACGAGTTGGTGAAGCGTGAAGGTCTATAAATCGATTGCGACAAACAAAACATCCGAGTTCGGTGATAGCAATAATGATGGAGATTGAAGAAGGATAAGAAAGATTATAACCCTAATTTCCTCCTTAAAACACGGTGGTATGGTCTCAGGTCATCTCTGAACCAAATTATTTTGTTGCAACCTTACAAAAGCGTGGTTGATGAACAGTGATTATAATGTATAATTGATGCCCATCCTTTGATCTTACCAAAGATTCAAACTTTCTACCTGCTTTGATGTGTTCACTGTTTAGTGTGTAGAAAAGTCATAGAAGGAGATCATATGGCGGCTACAAAACCAAGAGGGATTCATAGAATTCATTATCTTTAAGAGAGAATGACATGGAGTCTTGTGGGCTACCTTCAAATTTTCTCTTTTCAATCACTTTCTTAAGCTTCCAAAACCCTGTTTTCTTGTAGCTCATGCGTTAGGGATAGAGCTAGGTTTCGTGTTTTGGTCTCTTCAATCTTTTTCGTATATTGTAACAGCTCAAGCACACTGCTCGTAAATATTGTCCATTTTGGCTTGTTACGTATCACCGCCAGCCTCGTGATTTTAGAATGTGTCTAATAGGGAGAGGTTTTCACACCCTTATAAGCAATGCTTCGTTCCTCTCTCCATCCGATGTGGAATCTCACCATCCACTCCCTTAGGGCCCAACATCCTCGCTAGCACACAGCTCGGTGTCTGGCTCTGATATCATTTGTAACAACTCAAGCCCACCACTAGCGAGTATTGTCTGTTACGTATCGTCATCAGCCTCACGATTTAAAAACGTGTCTACTAGGGAGAGGTTTCCACACCCTTATAAGAAATGCTTTGTTCCCCTCTCCAACCGATGTGGGATCTCACATATATAGACTATATATGTATATGGTATAATCTCACTCTTTATGTTCACGGTTTTTGTTTAGATTGTATTATTGATCTCGACAGTGAACAATCCTTGTTTTTGTTACGATACAATTTTGTTCATTTTAAGTAAATTGTTTAACTAGCTAATTTGGTACTCTATTTGTACTCGCGAGAATCATCTTATCTAATCGTTATTTATTTCGTTTAAACTTCTTATGTTCAAGTACAAGTACTCTTTTGACACTATTCCCTTTGACAGGGTTTAATTACCAATCAATGTAAGGGTGGGATGAGTAGTCTATAAAGCATTCTATTCCCTTTGAAGCATACTCATGTTGATGTGACCATTATATGATGGTACTCTTTATAATCATCCCTTAAGACAAGAGCCAAAAAGACTTATTGTTCTTACTTGATAATCATGAGATTGTAACAAGGTTCTCAATTTATGAACTCGTATTTCATTATTCAAACTAATACATCAATTATTGAAAAGATATAGAAGAAAAATGGAATCAATCCCTAGCATGACTATGAGCATGCACCAACTCATTAAAAGGACTTGACTACCGTGGTTAGTCGAGCAATTTTGAAAAAGAAAAAGATACATTAAGAGAAGAAATCTCGAATACATAAAAGGGTTGAAATAATTAAAGCCTATCAAACATCATTCTTGTAATGTGACGTTTGAGTACAGAAGAGTACATGTAGGAATCCAGACACATCTCAACGAAAATAGTCTTGATGATATGATCAAAGCTTGATCGTCTTCAACTGTTTTAGGGTTAGCCAGTGCACAAAGTTTTCTTCCCTCGTATTTTGTGGTTCAACTCTTGTGATGTTTTTTCCTTGTCCTCCCTCCCATTCGCTCCAATTCCTTAAGCTAATCGAGAATAAACATCGAGGCAACCACAATGAGAACATCGACACCCAAAATTGAGGGTTGTTAGACCGAGAATTTAAACTAGAAGTTTTGGGTTTAAAGAACCCTAATTTGTATCATTCCTTCGACGAGTATCGATCTCCTCCTTCCGTGGCTCCTCTTTCAAATCTCCTTTAGCAATCGTTTTTCATAGCTCCATAGAGATGTCCCTTTAACCCGTGAAAACTTGCTTGAACAGGATAGAAAATCTTTGTTTAGACGGAGAATAAGAAAGGGAGTGAGGAGAAATTTATCTTTGCTACCTAACTGGGCTAGGGAAGCCTCATCCTTCAAGTATTGAAGACCATATTATAATAATGACATTTAATTTCTTTTTAGATATTATGTTCAACATTATCGTATATATATTTTTTTATGGAATATTATTAGATTTATTACGATGTTTTATATTTTTTAATGTAAATTATATCGAAAAATGAAAATTATTCGTTACACCAACTCTTTGAAAGGAATATATACATGCATGTAGGAAATCTAATCCTCTCGAATTTCTCACAAGAGAATCTTTGTCTCGATCCCTATAAAAATCAATGGAGGCAAGGACGAGGAAGCCTCGTGGACATCTCTAGTTTTATGTTCTTCCTTTCTGATGGTAATCTCTTCACCTAACAAATTCAATTCCTCAAATTAGCCTAAAATCTGAGTTTAAAATCGTATGAAATGTCTTCTACACACTGAAATCGGGTGAAAGCTCGATCATTTTTCCTTCTCTCATTTCTTGATGCATCGCTAGCTATATCACTCACTTGTATGGTTGACAACGATTATTTTTATATTATTATTATTATTATTATTATTATTATTTAGATAGTACATTAAACTTGTTGTAACGTTAATGTAAGTATCGTTAGATTCACACCAGAAGAAGATAATTGGTCTTTGGAATCTAAAAAAAATGAACTGATTAGCACAAAAGTTCGATATTATGTCACACAAACATGGAGTACTTCAAGACAGCGAATTCAATAGGTACGATGAGAGGTACAATGAGGAAACCCAACAATACAAGGAAGACATGTCCACATTTATAGTGTCCGAGGAAAAGGAACATATATATCCCTATAGTATGAGAGAACATGTCATTTTGTATCGGACCAAGTCCCATGATTTGGTTTTAAATCTAGAGACCATTTCATGCTTTAATCATATCATTTACCAACTTTGTGCCCTTTGAATAAAGCAATCTAAGATTATTTATTATTTCTACTTTTTTAGTTCTTCAAAATGAGCTCAATTTTTTATTATTACTCCAAATTTTATTTTTAGAGCATATGTATGGTATAAAGTTAAATTTTTGTAGCTAAATTAATTTATAGTTTAATGTGATAAAATTGAAGTTCGGTTAAAAATTGATACCACCGGGCACGTGCGAAACTTTAACTAGAACTCAACACTGATTGAACAAATTATTGTGAATGTAATTTGAGAAAAATGAAGAGCATGGTTAAATTACATGTTTAGTCCGTGAACTTTCGTGTCCACTGAATTTGTAAATTTTAAAAAAAAGAAATTTAAAAATTCACAGACTAAATTTATTATTACGAAAGTTTAAGGATCAAATAAACACAATCTTCAAAATCAAAAGACTAAATTAGAGTACTTTCGAGTGAGAAGATTTAAAAGGTTCGTAATTTTTATATATAAGAAGAAACTGACAAGATTCACTTACGATGTTCGGGTTAAGTTCGATTCAAACTGTAACAAGAACATTAAAACAAGATTGTAGTGAATTATATATTTCTCCGAAAAAAACTTGAAACATAATAATGATTCATATGAATCTTTGGCAAAACACGACATGGTGCATATTTGCTGTGTACAAGGTTACAAATTAGATGTCCTCTGCCTTGAAACTTCCAAGGAACTCTCTCTACTTTGGCTAACTTTTTGTGTTACAAACGCTTCAATCATCTATGTTTGAAAGGGAAATGACATTTCAATCCACTGTTTTGATTCCCATGTCTTACTGTAAATTCTCCTAGATTTTTAGGGTTTCTCCTAGATTTTTAGGGTTTGTTCATCATCTCAATTATTTCTAGCTAAATAATACCATTCGAGTTTACTATCTCTTTTACTATTTTTTGGAAGAAAGGAAACAATGGAAGAATCTGAATCGGACCTGGCTGTTGATACTCCGCGTCTTCTCGAATAATTCAATTTCACAGAGTTCATATTCGAGATAGTGAAACAATCGTTATCATATAATTAGAACTATAATTTATGACATATTTAGATTCTTTGTTTACTATTTGGATGTCGGAAAATTATTTCATATATGTTACAAAATCTTTTTGTAAACGTTTTTAGCCTTATTAATGTTAGGTTCGCCCTGATAGAACATGTTGTGTAACAGCCAATCCCACCGAATAGTATCAGAGCCAGATACCGAACGGTGTGCCAGCGAAGACGCTGGGCCTCCAAGGAGGGTGGATTGTGAGATTCCACATCAGTTAGAGAGAGAAATTAAACATTCATTATAAGAGTATGAAAATCTCTCACTAGACGCGTTTTAAAACCTTGAGGCTGCTGATGATATGTGAAACTTGGTTCATTGTACCATATGCATCTTCTCAAAAATGGAGACGAAAACAATGCATTTGGGGGATTTTTTTTTTGTGTTGTTGCATTGTTATTGTCTTCTCAATCAAATTTTCAAGAGGCCTACAACTGCATGAACAAAATTTTAAGAAATGTTTAGTCATTCACAAGTGAATCCTAGAGTTGTTAAAACAAATAGCTAGAAGAGCTAGCTATTAGTATATATTGTTAGCAAAACATTCTAGGACTTCAACAAACATTTTTTCCTTGTTGGGTTCGAAGTAGCGAACATTTACTTTCGATTATATTCACATTATGCGTATCGAGCATACCATAAAAGGTTCATTCATGAACATAGCCTTTTCTTTAGGGGGACATTCAAACCCTTTTAATATTTACACATGTAAAGGTAAGTCATGTGATTCTTGTAGCATAAAAGGAGGAAAAACAGGACAATAATAGTGCCCCAATGGGTGTACTGATTCCTTCATTCATGAACCTACCCTACCATCAATACTCACCCATTTGGCTCATGAATTGAAAATGATACCTACAAAGTTAGGGTTTTGTGTGGGGGAGTGCCCTTTTGGTATCAATTTGATGATACCCTTTATTGTTTTGAAGCTATAATTCAATAGTTTGGTTGGTGGGTTTTAAATATGTTTGCCTCTTTTCTATTTGCATTGAGAATTTGGTGTGTTTTTGTGTGTTCATAAGATGGATAATTAGTGTTCTTTTAGTTGCTAATTATGTCAAGAAGTGGATAGCTTATAACTTGGAATGGAGTTTTTTTTTAAAAAAAGGTTGATCACTTTGAATAATATTGATGATATTCATTCATGCCTTTACAATCCATCTATCTTACCCAATCATCAATTAGGTCGGTAGTTAAAGAAAAATTATATATAAATCTCGGGTCGTGTTCTTTCGGGTTCATCTAGCCATGTTTCTATTTCTTATTTCTCGTTTCTTGCTCTCTTTAAGAGTGAAGATTGTCCCAACAAACCAACACAAGTCACAAGTCCTTTCCTTTCCGTATGCTTTATTCTCACTCACCTGTTTTTTAGGAAAATATCTAGAAGTTCACCCATATAGAATTACTCAAGGGTTCCTATGATTAAGCCACCAAGAAGGAAGGTGCAAGGTGTTGGTGTAGGTAATAACTTTAATTTCTTTATACCATTGTGAGATCCCACATTAGTTGGAGAATAGAACGAAACATTCCTTATAAGAGTATGAAAACCTCTTCCTTACAGACACGTTTTAAAACTGTAAGGTTGACGGCGATACGTAACGGGTCAAAGTGGACAATATCTGCTAATAGTGGGCTTGAGTTGTTACAGTCATCCTATCTTCAAGACCGCTCCTCTTTTACTCGAATATCATGTACTCCTCTTTTACTCGATGTTGCGTTTGGAGATGGATGGTCAAATAATAGGAAATAGGAGATTGAGGGGCTTAAGCCAAGGATTGGCAATAATGAAATAGTTTCCATTTTTGTTTGTGTGAATAATGAAAGTGGGTTATGTGTTAAAGGGAAACTAAAGGTTTAGACAGCAATCAATAGTGTTAAAAAGATGAGAATTGTCTCCACTTAAGGTATCAACCTCACCTTCCCACTTGCCCTATACCTAACCCTCTTTCTTTCCCCAATCTCCATTCATTTCTTCGAACACAACCATCATGATCCCCTTCCATTGTTGAGCTACATCTTACCAATTATTGCTCAAGTTTACAACTTTTTACACCTCCTCCTTCCCTACTTGTATAAGAAAGGGACATCACATTCATTATTGTGAAAACACTTTAACTAAGAACAACTAAAACCAACTAGAATTCTAAAAACTCGACAAAACAGTAGTTAAGTTCAAGAATCAAAATGGTAAGGTGACACTCGAGTAAAAGAGCAGTATATAAATGAACTGAGACCATATTCGAATGAGAGTGATACTAAAGATTGGATGATTAAGAAAGATTTAAAACTTATAAATCATACAAACTGTTTTACTTGGAAATTTTTTATGTTGGGTTGCCTCTTGAGAATTTTCCTACGATGCATGTGAATGAGGACAAAACATGTTGATAGGACCAATGTTGGACGGTAGAACTACTCTTCACTCTTAGAAGTAAGGAGTAAATAATGTGGTCATGTCGTAGGGAATGTTAGGTACATAGGGTCTTATAGGTGATACCGCACTAGTTTTGTAGTAGAAAAACGATAATTTCTTGATCGAGTGGATAATTATGAATTATTTGTGGAAATAAAAATGGAAGATATTTTTGCATGGGAATTGAAGTAATGAAGAAAAAAATATCCAAGGGATATTGAGTTTGTGTGGGTTTTTCCAAATAGGTAATGACATGTGTATGAATGCATTTGGCTAAAAGGTTTTGAATTTGGCAAGTACCACTCTGTCCTTTCCTGCCTTTAGTTGACTTCGATCAAACTCTTTCATTCACTTCCTTCTTCTTCCATCAAAATCACTCAACTTTATATTTTCATATAATTCCTTTTAATCAACTTCGACCCTTCGAAACCCCGCATCCTCGCTCACACTCGTTCCTATCTTCAATTGCTGTAGGATCTCACAATCCACCCTCTTCGGTGCTCAACATCCTCGTTGGCACACTGCCCGTTGTCTGCCTCTAATACTATTTGTAACGGCCTAAACCCACTACTAGCACATATTGTCCTTTTTTAGCTTTCCGTTTCCGAGTTCCCCTCAAGCTTTTTAAAGCACGTCTGTTAGGGAGAGGTTTCCACACCCTTATAAAAAATGTTTCGTTCTCTCTCCAATCGACGTGAGATCTCATATAACCGTTATTCATTTGATATTCATCTCTTCATAATCATTTAACCATCGTTTAATAATTAATCATTTGATTTTTTTTGTTTTGTTATCCATTTTCTAAGCGTTTTTTTCCCCTAAAAACTAAGATTCAAGTGTTTCTTTAAGGATAATAGCAGCTTGTTTTTGTCTATTTAAACATTATTGAAAACGTGTAAATATTTCCCAGAAGTTAAATCGTCACCTTCCTAACACTTCCTTTTCTATGGTTTTTTCCATCTCTGTCATTCAATAATTTCAACCAAAAAAGTTATAAATTTAAATTTAAATTAAAATACATGTTCAAAAAAATTTAAATGATAATAAAAAAAAATTGTGACACTCGAGTAACGAAGGAGTACGTGAATGAACCAAGACCACGTCGGAATGAGAGCGATCATAATATTAGGATGGTTTAAAAAGGCTTAAAGAAATCGTAAGTCATTACATATACTATTAAGGTACACCTTCATTTTTTGTAGCTCAACCATAATAATTTCATATTTAAACATGTTTTGCTTAAAATAAATCTATGTTGTGCGATCTTTTTTAGAAATAATATATATGTAAACATTCCAAAAAAATAATAATAATAATATTTTAAAAAATATCGGTTAGTTTTTTTTTTTTATTAGAGATCATTAATATTCTTAATTTTTTTTAAACAAACTTAAAAAATAAATTAATTTTTTTAAAAAATATTTAAAAATACCATTTTGGTTGGTATCACTTTTCAAAATACTCATAAACTTTCAAAGTAACATTAAAAAGTTGGAGATAATCTATAAGGTACCGATTGATAATTTGTGTCTCTATATTGACAGTAATTTCTTTTTTTAACTTTTATTTATAAAAGTAAATTATGTTAATGCTACTTTAAAATTTCATAGGTATTTTTTAAGCATGGTACTCATGGTAAAGTTATTTTTAAATTTTTTAAAAAGGTTAAAAGGTATTAATGAAACTTTTTAAAGTGGTAATTTCATCTCAAATTTACCTTAAAAAGCTATTTTTTAGAAATTTTTTTTATGCTACTTTTTAAATGGTTAAATTTTTGTGAAGAATTCTTAGCTATCAATAAAAATAGAAAATTTAAATTTAAAACAAAAAAAAAAGGTCTATTATTATTAATGTTAAAGAATTTGAGAAAGAACCTTAAAACTATTTATTACACTTGAATCTTTGTCCCAAAAAAAGAAAACAAAGGATATTACAAATATTATTTTTAAATTAAAAAGAAAAAGGTTTGAATATTTATAAAAATAAATAAATAAACAAACAAACCATTTTTTATTTTATTTATTTATATATTTAAAAAAAGGTGACAGTAAAAAGTAGTTAACAGCTTTTTCCACTTTAGCCCACATTGTTGGATAAATGTATATATGAAGGCAGAGCTTCCATTTATTTTCATGGTGTTTTGCCACTGCCACTACCACCACCACCACCTCATATTTCTTCATTCTCTCTTTCCTCAGAATCTCGCCGGAAAATGGACCATTGCTGGCGAGCGCGTTTTGGAATTCCACACTTTCGTTCCCGGAGATCGGAACACGAAACCATGGCCAAACCTACATGTTCTCGTGCTGCAACTTTCGACGCCGATGACTTCTCCGATGTCTTCGGCGGTCCGCCGCGGACCATCCTCTTCAGACAATTTTCCGACACGTTTGAGGGTAAAGACTCCACTTCCTTCTACGAAGAAGTATTCCGATCCCCCGAGTTAGTTTCTCAGCCGCAGAAGGGCGGCCGGAGCTTGCCGGCCTTCAGAATCCCTATTAAGGAGGATAGGTTTTATCGCTTTATTTTTGGATCGGAAGACGGCCGACGGTCGAGAGATAGGTCAGAGCCGAGCTCCAAGGAATTCACCAGATCGAACTCGTCTTCCGTATCCAGCCCCTTTCGGCCGATCATCGGAGATGACGTGGCATTCCCTTCGTCGTCTTCAAATCTCAGGTTCGTAGCGTTCTGGAGAAAGTGAGGGGGCCTAAACCCTATTTTGGATTATTCGATTGGACATGTATGCTCTTAAGGCTTAGGTCATTTTTCATTTGTTGTTTGATATCGTTTGGCTGTTTTATGGGCATAACTGAGAAAAAATTGATAATCAATATAGGTTTTGATTCATAGCAGTAACCAATTTTGTTTTATTGATGACTTTGCATAGACATTAATGATAAATCTTGAATGGTTTTTATTACAAATGTCTGTAAATTGATGCTGTTTTGAAGCTTGATTTGACCAGCATTGTCTAGCACTTGGTTTAACGTTGTTCATTGTTCCTTAATTTAATTTGACTGAAAGAATTTGATTGAAATAGGCCAAGCAATGTCCCAACAAAGTGGAGCTCATACAGAACCATGTTCAAGGAACAAGAAATGCCTCAGTTTCCACCTGATCTTTCGCCCCATATCGATAACCCGTATGTGGAAAATGAATATTATGATAGTTACAGAAGCTCAGGCCATGGGTTCGGAGTACCCGTGTCGTCCCCAGAAACCGTTATTCTGGAACCAAATTCATTTAGAAGTATCAAGATCTGTGTGGATGATTTGGAACAAAACTCCCCAGCATCTGCTGGTTCTTCACACTGTGAGGATCCAGTTGACTATGGTGGAATTTACTGTAATGTTTTACCAGAAGACGACGAGGACGACGAAGATGCTATGAGTTCTTATGTCATTGAGATAAATTCCATCAATAGAGAAGAATATAGAGAAGAAGTTTCCATTGATGAAGCAATTGCTTGGGCTAAATCAAAGTATCAAAGTCCTGTATCTGAGACAGATTTGAGTGGTAGACAACAAGAAAGTGAGCAATCTGGGGAAGAAGAAGGTAAACTTCAGTAACAGCTCATGTATTTCCATGCAGGACTTGTTTTATATGAATGTATAAACTCAATCCTCTTTTTGTTTTGCAGGAAGACCTGTTTCATTTGAATCTTCAGATCAGCAGTTGAATGGAAATGGATTGTCACAGCCCGCTGAGGTAAAGTTCATACCGTTCATCTAATCTAAATATTGATCAGAAAAACATTCTGGATTATGCTTGGAAGAATCTGTGTATTGAGTTCATTAAAGTTCTCTTGTGATTATGTACTAAGTAAGGTGCTTTGCCTAACTGGTTGCTCTTGTTTCTGCCTCAGACACAACAGAGAGATGTAAAAGTTGAAGAAGGAAAGCCACAGGTTGACATTGATGTAAGTAATTGTCACAAGGCTTCATATTTGTAAGCAGGGCATCATTTCATTTTCACTATAGGATATTTTCGTGATTGGTTGTGTGAGATCCCACGTCAGTTGGAGAGGGGAACAAAGCATTCTTTATAAGAGTGTAGAAACTTCTCCATGACAGATGCATTTTAAAAATCTTGAGAGGAAACTCGAAAGAGAAAGTCCAAAGAGGACAATATCTGTTAGCAGTGGGCTTGGGCTGTTACAAATGGTATCAAAGCTAGACATTAGGCGGTGTGCCAGTGAGGACGGTGAGCCCCGAAGGGGTGTGGACATCGGACGGTGTGTCAGCAAAGACTCTGGGCCCCGAAGGCGGGTGGATTGTGAGATCCCACATCAGTTGGAGAGGTGAATGAAACAGGAAACCTCTCTCTAGCAGACGCGTTTTAAAAACCTTGAGGGAAAGCCCGAAAGGGAAAGCCCAAAAAAGACGCTGGGCCCCGTAGGCGGGTAGAATGTGAGATCCCACATCAGTTGGAGAGGGAAATGAAGCATTCTTTATAAGGGTGTGGAAACCTCTCCCTAACAGACGCGTTTTAAAAACCTTGAGTGGAAACCCGAAAGGGAATGTCCAAAGAGGACAATATCTACTAGCGGTGGGCTTGGGTTTGGGCTGTTACACGTTGGTTCCTAGTGGTAGAAAAATTATTTCATCACGTACAAGGGATAAGACTTGAAATGGGTTAGTTTAATTTCAGGACTAAATATTTATTCGGCTACCTACATGGTGGGTGGAAGTAATACAATTCTCCATATCATGAAACTTAGGCATGTTGCTCATATTCTTTCTTACTAAGGAACCAGTTTTTGATCTCTGTTTATTCTCCTAATGTCAAATTACAGAAAGAATTGGAAGGATTAGATGAGAAAATAAAGTTATGGTCAGCTGGCAAGGAGACCAACATCCGCTTGCTACTTTCTACGCTTCATTACGTAAGTTCTTCAGTGTTGAATAACATCGTTCACATCTCCCTGCTCTTCATGTTATAGCCTTTGATCTAACAACATGCAAAACCATTGTCTGTGATTAATACAGATATTGTGGTCAAGTAGTGGGTGGTCTCCAATATCCTTGACAAACCTGATTGGAGGCTCACAAATGAAGAAGGCTTATCAAAAAGCAAGATTGTGTCTCCACCCAGACAAGCTGCAGCAAAGAGGAGCGACAATGCTGCAAAAATATGTTGCGGAGAAGGCTTTTACCATCCTTCAGGTAACTTTTTTTTTCATGCAGCATAATTAATGGCCATCCTATGTAATCACGAACTTGAAACCAAACACCAAATTAACAGTTTTGATTTTGTTTGTCACTGTTCTTTAATAGGAAGCATGGGCTGTATATATATCCCAAGATGTTTTCCTCAACTAGAGCCCAATTTGAGTGTGAAGCTCAAGAAAGTAGCAGCAAATCTGGAACATTCACAAGGTGATACTCATTTTGCATTAAGAATTCGAGAGTGGACCTGATTATGTATTAAGAAAGTTGTGTCTAAAACAGAAAATCAGGTAAACTCCGGCCTGTTCTGTATGTAAGATATGTCTGCATATATGTGGTGTATGTGTAGACTTGTATTGCATTGTGCAGCTACATTCTAAAGATGATTGCGAAACACTTGCGCTTTGCATATGTACAAACACATTTGGATAGATTTTACATGTTCAGACCCATGTTCTTTCCTTATTATGGAGAAGTTGTGAGATCTCACATCGATTGGAGAAAGAGGAACGAGTACCAACAAGGACGCTGGGCTTCAAAGAGAGGTGGATTGTGAGATCCCACATCGGTTGGAGAGTGGAACGAAGCATTTTTTATAAGGGTGTGGAAACCTCTCCCTAGCAAACGTGTTTTAAAAACCTTGAGGGGAAGCCCGAAAAGGAAAGTCGAAAGAGGACAATATTTGCTAGCGGTGGGCTTGAGCCATTACAAATGGTATCAGAGCCAGACACCGGGTGGTGTGCCAGCAAGGACGCTGAGCCCCAAAGGGGGTGGATACCGGGCGGTGTGCCAACAAGGACACTAGGCCCTGAAGGGGGTGGACACCATGTGGTGTGCCAGCAAAGACGCTGGACCCCGAAGGCGGGTGGATTGTGAGATCTCACATCGATTGGACCGTTACAAAAGTATTTTCAAGTTCTTTGTAGCTAAACAGAATCAATCACGATGCCTCTGTTGTTGCCATCTTATAAACTAGTGATTTTTTGCATGCACAAACCTGAATTAAAGGGGGCAAAGACAGGAATTCATACAGAAAATTTGACCATTGAGGAGCTGAAGTGAGTTTCATATTCTACTGCTTAATCTTGCTTGAGCTATGATTAACTATAAACGTGAAAGATAACAATCATCAACTTAAAGAATGTCGATCAAAATGAGAACCATATCAGAAAAACCCATATCATGATGAAACCCAGATGACTTTAGTTAGATCAACAGTGAAAGTATGGAGGATTAGGAGTATGAAATCCATATCAGAAAAAACCCTTATCATGATGAACTGCCACTGCTCATGAAGCTTTTACAAGTCGTAGTGATTTACAGAGTAAAATATAACGGGGCAAGAGCAGAAAAGATCAGCCTCCCGTTCTAAGCCACAAAGAACAGAGAGAGAGAAGAGATTCAGCCACCCTCTTCTCTTAACAACTCTTTAAACTCATCATCCGTGGCCTTGAGCATAAGTGACAAAGCCACGTTCTTTCCACTCTGCACTGTCTCCACATACCTTGGCTTTATCCTCTTCTCCAAGCTGAACCCAAAATACTGAGGGAAGTCCTTGAGCTCCTCCACTTTCCTCTGCATCTCCCCAGAGAAATACTCAAACTTAGGCTTTAAGTTATTTTCAATACTGAAAGTGAGCAGAGCCGGACACCTTAAAACCATCCCCACAGTTTCACTCTTTGAGAATCCCAAACTCTGCAAATACTTGAGTTTGG
Source organism: Cucurbita ficifolia (assembly GCA_033971965.1). Taxonomy (NCBI): domain Eukaryota; kingdom Viridiplantae; phylum Streptophyta; class Magnoliopsida; order Cucurbitales; family Cucurbitaceae; genus Cucurbita; species Cucurbita ficifolia. The sequence goes on from CM066974.1 coordinate 6,571,001, forward strand.
GAATCAAGGTCTTCTCCACACTTGAAACCAGCAAAGCAGAGTCCTGGTAAGCCAAGGCCTCCAAGTCCTTAAACCCAAGTCTTTGTAGGTAAAACAAAGCTGGTTTCAGCTGGTCTTTGGCACTTGAAGCAAGCAATCTAGGGCACTTGTTAATGACCCTTCTGAAATTCTGATCTGGGATTTTAAGGTCTTCTGACAGGAAGCTGAAAACTGGGATTAAGTCAGTTTTAACATCTGAGGTGAGGATTTTGGGACACATTCCAAAGATCTTGGCGAAGTCCTTTTGGTGAATTCCTTTGGATTGGAGAAAGGAGATGACAGAATGAATGGAGTCAAGAGTTACAGAGTGGAGAGAAGGATTCTGGGAAAGAGCCTTGCCAGCATCCACACCCATGATTTCAAGGCAGAGGATTTTCTCTTTGATTTGGGAAGAGAGAGTGGAATGAAGCGGCGTGTAGAGAGGATGCTTGTGGAAGAGGCTTCTGGGTTTGGCGGCTAAGAAAGTGTTTGGTTGCTGCTGGGAATTTGAGGGAGAAGCAGAGAGTTTATGAGAGGAGAAGCAGAAAGAAGAAGGAAAAGCAGCTGCAGGCATGGCGGAGGGAGAGAGATGGCCGGATGCTGTCCAGAAGGGACATCGATTCAGTTGAAATGTATATTTTATGGGAATTTTGTGGAAGATGATTGGCTGAGATTGGATATCGAAGATTGTTTTTGTTTGGGTGAGGAATCGGCTCAAAGGCCTCAAACTTTGTTGGTGGGTTTCTTCACATTTTATCTCTGATACGATACCCATTCACATTCTTATCTCAATATCATTTAATGCCAAAAATTACACTTTTTAAAGCTTGAGACGAACCCCAAGATTCAAGTATACCTAATTTAGCATGCTTATAATAATTTTCAAAATCACCGTGTACGAAAATAATTTAGATAAATTAATAAAAATACCTTTAAACTTTGTACTTCTTAAAAAAAATTTAATAATATTTTTAAACTTTAAAATATGTCTCAAAAATACCTTTACCGTTTGTATTTTATTTCAAAAATATCTTTAAAATTTTAATATTATTTTTAAAACACCCTTAATCTTTAAAAACTTTGATTAATAACTCTTTTAAAAAATTCAAAAATATCCTCACATTAGTATTATATTTTTTTTAAAAAATCTATTAATTTTAAGAGTAATATTAACCTCTTTATTTTCATAGATTTTTTAATCTTACTTTTAGAAATGAAAATTTTAAAAATTTCTGAATATTTTAAAAACATGATACTAATAATAATTTATTAGAGGTGTTTTTAGTTTTTTTTAAGAAATAAAGATGTTTTTGAGGGAGTATTAATGAAATTTTTAAAAGTTAAAAGTAAAAAAAATAAAAAACAAATTAAAACAAATTATTATTATATATATATATATCTTTAGATAATTTTATAGCTTTATGAAAATAAGAATCTATAAATAATATTAGGAAATGTTTAATATAAAGACCATGAGTGTTGGCTTAGTGCTAGGTTTACTGTTTTAGTGAGTTATTATTATATTTCTTCCACACGATCACAACAGAAGGAATTTTGACAGAACAGTCCGATTCCATAGCTTAACACAAAGGTCTTAAACGCTTTAAACAAAGGAATTTTATGATCATCTCCAGACCTTATCATTAACATTGATTGACACAGCAGAGATAAATCTACCTCTAATACATATCTGTAAGATAGAACAATTCCAGTATGTTTTCAAGACTACAATTATTTGAAATATAAATCCGTGATCGACTCGGGATAATCACCTTCACGAAGACAGTGAAAAGTGTTTACAATTACAACAGACATAAACAGAGAGATGCTATAACTAAAAAAACTGCAAAACCAATAATTGTGCAACAAGAAACATAAAAAGTTATGAAGTTACTCGAGTGTTCTCCAAATGGAACACGAGCAAAACCAGCACTGGAAAAATTATAACTCGAGTCGATTTTACTCGGCTCTGGAAAAAGAAATGAGGAAGGCTAAGTCAGAATCATGCCCCGCATTGCCTGGTTTCCTTACTCGCTCAAGCTCGAGACTGTGTTTCCTAAAACTAGATGTCCGTTCATCAGCAACAAACTAGCAGAGTGCTGACAAGAAATATGATATTCAGCAGCTATTTCATATAGTTAAGAGATGACAGTATGTGAGTTTGTGAATACTTTCAATTCGGAGCTCATGTCTAAAGGTTTCCATGGCTTCTGCTGGCTGAGTGTTGTCGCAGCAGTTTTTTACCACGATGATCGTCCTGCAAGAGCGTATTCGAATTGATGTAGAGGATACTATATTCAGTGATTTAACATTCAAATACTGTTTTATTATTTTTGTTCCAATTTCCAGCAAGGTACTAAGAAAGTTAAAGTAGAAGACAGACAATGACGATAATAGAATCGAATCGAATCTAACCCTCGAGCAACACCATTCACAAAAGTTCCTCGAAATTACAACTTCGCTTTTCTGTTCCATGGAGAGTTGATGTCTCCTTGGACCATTACCTACTGCTTATCCCTCCTCCAATACTAACTCCTTAGAGTTATTGAGCGAATTGCTATACTTTTTAAGATAAAGAAACAATTTCATAGACAACCCCAAGCCAAAGCAAAATATAGAGAACAGGCTCTCAATTGACCAAGAGTGAATTATAAACCATAGTTGTTGAAAAATTTAAGTGTATACCATGATAGAGCTATAAAAATAAAAATTAAGAGACAACGATATGTCGTCTTCCTACTGTGAAGATTCTAATGTTCCTTTCAAGCCACAAGCTCGAAGCGGAAAAATAATATATATTAAGTGAATTGAAGCCATAGGACTTCTTTTTGTCTTTAAGGAAACTTCTAGACGAGCAAGGTTATGAGGAAACTTCTATTTATGATTCTATAATACAGCAATGTTTCTCAATGAATTACATTGTTAATCCATTCTTTAATGCTACGTTCTAGATCATTTTTTGTGCTTCCTTCTTTTCCAATCTCTACCTCTTACTCCATATCGAAGGGTTCATGTCCTTTAGAAACTTTAGGGACCTAAAAAGATGATACTCTAAACCACAGATGTCACATTTAAAGGACAGTTCCTCCATACCGTCTTTTCCAATTTTGCATTTTCAGCAAGCACATGCAGGTGGCTAAAGACATAGGTCACCACTGACAAGTTTATTATCAGTTCTATTCTTATATTTAGGCCATTTGTTACAGAGTTCTGGTTTAAATCGGGACCGTGAGTTTTCTTGTAGACATTTGGCGAGGAGAGTTCCTATATCATCCTTCGTTGGTTGAGGCAAGGTTGTTACTTCGGGGACATCCGATAAAATTGGAAGGTTCGTTGGCAGGGCATATGATTCGCAGTTGTTATGTGGGCTCTTTGGTTAAAAACATGAGTTTTCCTAAGATGTTAAGAGATTTGTGCACCATGCCCTCTAATGCTTTCTCCATTTGGAGGAGAAAAGAAATTTATCATTTTCTGATTGTTGATGAAATGAGTGGTGTTTCTATGTTGTTCTTAAGTTTGGTTTCCTAAGGCAAACTAGCTCTACCACCCATATGATGGAAAAGAGTTATTTTCCCGACAGGACTTACATAAGAAGACACATAAACTTGACTCTTGAGCTTCTGGTACCCAAGATGTCCCTTCAAGCCCACATTCGCAGGTTTGAAAGTCATGACCCATATTATATGTGAGGTCGTGACAATATACGTGCTTCAATGAGGTTTCTTTTCTTACCCCCCCAAAAAAAAGGTTTTTTACCTTACCGAGTCGAGGAGATTTTCTCCCACAAAAGGCACGCACTGCACCCTTTATAAACAGGGGACAAAATAAACTTTGCCAATAAGGTTATTGCACCATAGATTTCTACAATGATGATGACAACAACCCACAAAGTTAAAGAGTGCAATTTTATGGTTATGCTACTGAGTGCCCTGCAGCCATAATTTTTAGCTTATATAGAATCAAGAATTCATGTATTGATTCAATGAAAAGAGAAATAAGATCTGACTTCATTTTTCTATGATTTGTAGAAAGACAAAATATGTGTTAAAAGGAAACCAACCTTGTAAAGAGATGCTGCTGACTCGGATTGCAATGTCTGAACTCCTGTACGCTCAAGGGATTGCAGAGCATTGAGTGCGTCTAACGTCAGCTGCCAGCCACTAAGAGCAACTGCATCAGCATTGGAGCCACTACTCGTACTGCCAGCAGCAGCAACATTTCCATTTACCCAGGGGCAAAATTGATTGTGATGGACAATCGGATCAAACTCTATTTCATAACTGCTTTCCCCTTTTTGGGGCGCTGAAAAAGAAGGGTTCAACATCACGAATAGAAGAAAATAGGAATAAAATGTTTCATGAGGTCAAATCGCTACGTCAGAGATTTAAGAAACAACACATACACCTTCTAATCAGCCCATATCAAATGGTAGATTAAGTTATAAATCCAGATTCTCGCGTTAGTTTTCAAGATTCTACAGCCACAGTATCAGTAAACTATTCACAAGCTAAGTTATTTGAGGTAACGAGGACAATTGAAAACCGAAAGTAAAAGGACCAATGTTGAAGGAGGTAGCTAGGTTTCTCGTTTACTACACCAGGTTCTACTATGCTGAATTCTAAAAATATACCCGCATTTGGATCGTCGATCTTGTTTTGTCCATGAGTTGGTCGTGTATCAGCATTGTGACTGCTATTCACTAGGACTGTTTTGCAACTCTGACTTGTCTTTCCACCACTTTCAATAGAATCATCTTTAGCAGAGCCATCGATTTTTGATCCACTATCAGCTCTTTCTACTGGCCGAGAAAACATCTCTTGGCTATCACCATGAGGGTCTTCCCTGATGATGTCCTCAGGCACAATCTCATCCATTAGTCCAGGATCAGGGGCAGATTCACCAGTTTGTCCCTGATTCTCGGCATCTTCTATTCTGGGTTCAACATCACCAACAACACTAGCTGTCCTATGAACCGATGCATCAGCCCCATGAATTTCAGCCTCATGACTGGCACACATTCCAACACTTCCACCACTTATTCCAAAACTAAACACATCCCTTGCCTGAGTAGTGATGGTATCAGCATTGAATATTTCTTCACCGTTATTTGTACTACTCACACCTATTTCACCAGGAACTTCAGAAGCCAGTCGAGGAAAACCGCTCTGCTGAGCTTGATTGCTATGTATCAATTCTGACGTTTCATTATTGTCTAAATTCCCATGTGTACTGGAAGAGGGGAAATGAACATCATCGACATCCCCAGGATAATTCTCAACACTTTCCATAGAGTCCTCACCAGCATTATGACACAATGTGTCCATTGCAATGACAGATGATGCACGGGTCGAATCCCTAGCTGATTGAATTCCAGTACATTGATCACCTCCTTGCTGAAATGAATTAAATTTTTCCCCATCCATGCAAAGGTCTAAACCCATGGAATGACTTGGACCAGCACCTGCTGAATCTCTTTGATACGAACAAAAAGTGTCAAAAAATTCAGAATCGCGAGTACGTTTTGAAGGGCCAGCTGAATATTGTCTATCGTCTGTAACTTCATCACCGTCGCGATCTATAACAGTTCCTTCAACACTATCAGCTTGATGCATCCTTACTAGTGCCCTGTCATCTGAACTCCCATCTTTATCCAAACTGCGTTTGCGGGAGCTAGGACCTCTTGATTCATATGAAGCAGCACGATCACCAACCTCACTGCCTGAAGGTTGCCCAATCATTAGATCCCTTCCCAAATCCCCGTTGAGAATATGTTCATTGGTTGTATTCTTTTCTGATTGAGAAACATTTAAGCCCCCTGCCATTGTCAGATTCAAATCAACATCCGTGTTTGGTAGTAAGCATGCCTCATTTGTTGTTGCTACTTCATCACGATCTTCAATACGTTCTTTATCAGCATCATCGGCAGTCACCCATCCATTAATTCCACTAGCTGCACTTACTCCACGAGTCAATCCCATTTTCTTACTTGTAGAAGGAATGTCAATGTTGTTAGGGGCAAAATGAGCCGGTCGAGAAATCGTTAGGAAGTCAAATATCCTAACTGTAGCACCACATATGCTACAATCTAGTATAGGTGATCTAAATTCACTTCTAGAGTCTTTAACCACCAATTTACCCTTTCCAGTGTCCTTTTTAACGGAAGTAGAGAGTGCTTTCTTGCTTCGATATGCATCATGCGAAAGATGCAACTGAGCCTCAGTAGGACCAAAAGAACATCCATTTCGAGCTGATTGTGCAGAATGCTCTTCACAGTCTTGAACATCTAAGTGCCATCTTGGTTCCCATCCACAAAGGCTAATAATTTTCTGTGCCTGAAAAATAAAAAAACAAAAAATAATTAGATATAATAAAGCATCAGCTGAAGAATAAATGGGATTCAGAATATTGACCAAAAATTATCATAAACAAAGTAGCCTACTTGAGAATACAAATAGAATGCTCTATCTTGAGAGCTTTCAAGAAGTTCACGTGTACCCTCCGGTTTTACACCTACTTCACCCATGGTGAAATTCGGGGATTGTGCCAAAAAGCGATCAAGCTGTGCACTCCGACAAATACGCATTTGTTCAATTGCAGAAGCAGCTACAGAAGGCAAAGATTGAAACTGCAGAAGTCCATCACATCTATCCTTAAATCCTCCAACTAAAGCAGACTGGGGTGTTGGAGGGAACTGCACCAAACTTTCAGGGCAGCTATTTCCTCTCCAAGGACAAGAGACTTTGTGCCCAGAATCCAGCTGCTTTGTAAACTCAGCAAGTTGAACTTCATTAACACCCAAAAAGGAGAATCAAGGGTCATTATTATCAGCCATTCAGAATTCACGAGTTAATTACAAAAAAAAAACCTCAGAATTCACATGTTACTTTTTCCTTTTGTGTGTGTGTTTGTGTGAGTGGGTGGACGCCTAATAGATAACCGTATATATTTTAGTAATGGCTCTCTGTTAATGATTCTAACCTTCTGCAGATGTCCATGACTGTAGTAATTCAAAGCTCAAACTGTTACCACAAGATTCACATTCAATTTTATCAACATCAACGTTCATCCAACCTCTCTGTGCACATGCAAGTGAATTGACTACCTGCGAAATTTCAAGAAAGAATAATATTCCTAAGCTTCAAAATGCATTGCCAGTAGAATATTTTTCATTGGTACTTTAAGTAGTTTAAGAGATAAAAATAACGTTGTAAGGAAAAAGAACTGAGACATAAAATCCCAAGTAGATTCCTAAGTTTCAATTAATTAATAAAACTATTCTTATTTTATAAAAAATGACAACCTAAACCATCACTTTACATCGGTTCCACCTATAAACCAACTGAATTTATCCAGTAATTAGAGAAGTTTTCTTCACTTAAATTAAGCACAGGCTCAAGAGATCGCCTATGTATAAATTAACAAGATAAAGAGATGACCAGGGTTGAACTAATTCATGAAATATAATTGGATACAATGTCAACTTTTATGAATTGTTAATACTTCCAAGAATAAGGCAACAAAGAAAGACTAAAATCTGCTCAATAATCCGATATATCCTCACAGAAAACTGGATGTATCTTAGCCTCCTCTGTTTAGACAAATCCACAAACAATAATCTAGATGTGAATGAATAGGATGGGCCAAAAAGCTATAGCAAGCTTATTAATTGGAGACACACACAGACACAAAATAAAAAATACATAACAAAAGCACACCGATGGTCTGTCTTCTATGAGAAAATAAACAACAACTTTATTTTCCTTTAAAATTATGAATTTACATAAATGGTACCAATAAACCAAAGAGAACCAACAGTTTCCTGTTTAAGCGAGAAGTAATGAAAATCCTAATGCTCTAACGAGCTAGTTCTAGAACTGAGGTTTCCATATTGAACACAATCAGCTCCAGTTAAAATATGAGTTGAAAATTATATAATTGAGCTTTATGCAATGGGACCAAATATGTACAGAATAATCATAAAAATTATAACCTTAGGTTTTCCAAACCAATTTCCAGGCTTAAAAGTAGCCAAACGCCTTAGCAAATCCCCCCTTTCCCATGGTCTGCAAGAGTATCTCGACATGCCGAAAGCAGAACCACCAACACCAGTGCTCAAGGAAGGCTGAGGTGGTTGTGAACCAACACAAGATAAAGACGCAGCTTTTGAACCAAGTCCACGAATTGACCCATCAACACTTCCAATATTTGTTGGAACAGCAGGCGATGAGGCTCCAGCAGAACTGATAAGATTCAAAGAGTAACAAGAACTAAGCAAGACAATGTGAATTCAAATGATCAAACTGCATCTAACCCTTGGATTATTACCCACTCAGATAATAACATGTATACTCTTTGAGTTGTGTTGAATAATACCTCGATATCATATACAGCTCCTAAAGAAAAATTGAATTCAACCCAAACAGGTGATTTTAAGCTCCCTCATTGAGCACAAAAAGCTCCTAGAAGTTTTAATCATGTAACAAAAGAAACCCATAACCCTTTCGCATCCGCCTCACATTACGAGCACAAACACAGTAGATCTTCCGCGCGACAAATTAGCTTAAAGTAACCCACCTGACAACCGTAAATTAACCATTTCCCTCTTCCTAAAAAAACAATTACGAGGGAAGATTTTCAAACTTCACTTTGATACTAAACAACCAATTAGGGTTCGCGTCCCAAGTTGAACAATTTCCCACCACAAAATCGCCCCAAAACAGCGGAGAAGAAGAAAATTGTAAAACCCTAGGTTGACCAAATACCAGAGACTCGTACAAGTAATGAAAGGCGGAATACAAGAGGCGAAGCGGTACCTGGCGGCCGGAGTTGGATCGACAGTTCCAGCTGAGCTGATTACCTCTTCCCTCATTCTCACGGATTGATTTTGTTTAGGAATTTTTCAGTAGCTGTGTTGAAAGAAAACAAACAGGTGCCTAAAAAATTGAAACTTTCGTCGAGTCTTTCTTGCTTTTATAGTTGAGACCGCTAACTGACATTTGTGCCATTAATTAATTAAAATTTAAATTTAAAACTATCACGTGGATTTTATCATATCATATGGATAAGGTCGAAAAATACTCTTCAATTTTCTTTCATTTCAAAAATTATAATATTGTCTTTTTAAAACTATCATTAAATTAAATATTCTATGACGTTTCAAGACATGTTATGTGACGATCCAAATTTTTGTTATAGGTTATTGTGATGTAATATAAATCTTAATTCTCATTTTAAAATTAGATTGAAAATAAAATTCACCGGAAAAATATTACCATCTATACTTGTTGAGCTTTTAAAAATACTCGAAAATAGTAGCTACTTAACTATTGATGTGTGAATTCAAAGAACAGGTATGCCTCAAGTTGGCTACCCATATCGTCCAGTGATTGTTTTGTTCTATACATTCAATCTAGCACTTTGTGTGGTCTTATATCTATTACGCTCAATGGGATTGGTTCTCTCTATTACAACGAGCAAACAAGAATTAATAATTCAATTGACACCTAGAACGGTAGGGGTGTGTCCCTTTCTTGGTAATCGATGCTTTACCTCAGTTTGGTCTCGAGAGATAGCTAGGAAACTTTTTCCTCTTCAAGAGCGTATGCCCTAGGTGGGTCCCGATGGACCCAAGATCATTCGCTACATAAAAATATTCTTTTAAAAAATAAATATTTATAATTTAATATTTGTCATTACTTAAAAAAAAATTTATAATTACATTTATGTTATCATAAATTTACAACCAACCATCGTACATCTAAACTTTCTAGTTTATGTCTAAAAGGTGTTTGAGCTTTAAATAGTGTAATAAATTTATAAATTTTCAATTTTATGTTAATACTCTTGAACCTTAAAAATGTATAATAGTTCTTAAATAGTTAATTTTGTATTTAAAATGTATTTAAAATGTTCTTAGCATAATTGAAATTTGTAAGAATGAGTGGTTTGTTTTTTGATAAAATCAAATCCATTAAACACAACGATAAAAATTCAATGATATTTTAGACAAGACCAAGTCTCCAAAAAGAAGTTATATATCCTTGTGTATTCTTACGTTGCCGTCCAATTCATAAAGGATATCTTGACGAATGGTCTTTGATGAATCGCTTTGATCACAATAGTATAGATGGTAGTTCAAAACTTGTTTCATATGAATTTTCGGACAATACACTAAAGCTCAATGAAACAACAAGAGGAAATGAAGGCACATTATAAAATGACAACCACCGAGCGGAATAAAACATTCTTTATATGAATGTAGAAACATCTCTCTAGTAGACACATTATAAAATCGTGAAGCTGACGGCGATACGTAATGAGCCAAATCGAACAATATTTGTTAGTAGTGGGTTTGGATTGTTACAATAACAAAACCGCCGAGCTTTTCATTACTCATCTCTATATGAGTTGAAGCAGGAACCGAGCAGCATAGTTTGAGAGGCTCTCACAATACCTCCCCTACACAAGACTTTCTTCTACTCCCTCTTTGTTCATAGAGATTCAACACACTAACATGGATCGCCATGTTTGAGAGGCTCTCGCATTACTTCCTTGGCATAGAGATTCAACACACTAACATAGATCGCCATAACACAATCCAAAGATCTAAAAGTAATCAAAAGCATATTAAAATATATCAAAGGCACACTTAGGTATGGTTTAATCTTTAACAAAAAGGGTTAACTAAATCTTTATGGTTTTTCTGATGTAGATTGGGTAGGATGCCCCAACACTAGAAGAAGCACATCAGAATCATATATATTCCTAAGAGAACATTGCATATCGTGGAGCTCACCAAAGCAAACCACACTGGTGTCATGAGTTGAACTCACCTAGATTATGTTCTTACCAAGGGATGTCAGAATTCAACTGCTAAAACCTCCACAACTCCTATACATATGGTAAAGAATCTGTTCTTCACCAAAGCACCTAATTTCCAAATTTGTGTCATCCACAAATCATGTAGTTGTTATATTCACCAAAGCACTACCTAAGGCAGACTTCAAGGATCTAAGGAGCAAATTAGGAGCGTATAAGATACCCACCGGAAAGATGCAATTTTGAGACTGTTATTTACAAACTGTCAAGACAAAATGGCAGTAAATCTCTCACAAATTAAACTTCTGATATGAGAAGGATTAGATGAAGAAAAACAGAGTAAAACTCTTTTACCATTGTTCAGATATTTAGATATGGTATTAGGAATGAATAAAACACATACAATTATTATTCTGCAAAAACTTTATTCACGTATAGAAACAATATTTGATTATTTATGGATGAAACCACAATACAGAGTTCAAATATGCTGCTGTCAGTAAGCAGGGAGAACTTCTTGGCTAAATAAAATGACAGAAAAAACACCATATGAGTTTAAAATCAAGGTACATGACTGTATTATCCACTATCTCAAACTTCAACCCAATATAAAACAACTTCCAGAGAAACATAATTACCTCGGCTTCGAGACACTCGCACTCGCACCTGCAGCAATAGAGAGAAACATGTTTATTCTTTTGTATTCCTTTTCTTCGATCACAACCTAAACCATTAATGTTATAATCAAGCCACAACAGCAGGGTGCTGCCCTTTGTATGCACAGATTCAAGCTAGCCTCATACTATCAAGTGAAATTAAATGTCTCCTAATTAGCTGTGCATGGTGAGGGAGGGAAGCTTAGTAGAGGGCGATTAGCTATTTTGTGGATGGATCATTTTGCAAGAGAAAATTAGAGGATGATTGAAAGGGAGAATACCCATTCTTGTATTCCTTGTCTTTGGTTTTGTATTGGATGTGCATGTATGTGTGTGTATGTCTATTGGACCCAGATCCTGGTTATCGACCGTTCACTAAAATATAAAGTGAACAGTCGGTTCTAAAGATGTCGATTTAGAATGCTATCAAATCTGTAAGAATTTACAATACCTGAAGAGACATAAACCTAGAGGATGCAAAAAGAAAGCACGAAAGAATCAAACAGAAGTTTATGAGCAAATTACAAACCACTATCTCCTTCGTCTCCATCCTCTTCATGTTTCCAGACAATGTCTTTCAGCCCAGTTTTGAGGTTCTTATAAAACTGAAAACAATGGCACATCACATTTAAATATTAGAAAGAATCAGTATTACACGGGCAAAAAGTTAAACAGAAGTTACAAATCTAATCCCAAAGCACTCAGCCAATTAAACAGGTTTCTTTCTACAGGGACTCTAAAATTGCTTATACTTCAGGGTTGCTGATAATTTTCATTTCACTTGGGATACATAATTGCTTGATTCAATGCACATGGACTTCTGAAAACATGTGAAGGTCAAAATCACTGGACCGAACAGAATCAGGTTTATTAAGGAATCACATATACCTAAAGACAGATGTTTTAGTCTCTTAGATACCAAGAGTTCATTAATGGTGATCCTACCTTGTGAAATTCTAATGTATCTCCTCCCGCCTTGCGGAGCTCAACCATGTACAGTGACGGAGCAACCTCATAAATCTGAAAATAATACCATCACAACTCAACTAATTGACATACAATAGAAGCTTCTAAAACATAAAGTAAAAAGAGAAGCACCTCTGTTGCAACTGATAAATGCCCTTTACGACCTGTTTTTTCACCTTGAAGTTTCATCTGCAAGGAATGCATCAGATTAACAAATACTCAGAAGACAGAATTTTAGGAAGGAAATCAAATTTTAACGCATAAAAAACATTTATTAATGACTTTAATAAACTAAAGAGTTGAAATTGGTATCCATCATGTCCTCCACAACTTGCATTTATTTTTCCAAATTTGATCAACTTTCTAAGGAAAAATATTTACCTTGTAGTTATTTTTCTTCACATCAAAACCCAAAGGTGCTGCAGTTTCCTCAATTTTAGAAAGAATCTCTTTCGCAGGTCGATTGGATGTGAACCTCGTTTCCCGTTTAACAAGCCCCTGGTACAACAATTTTCATCAACTCATTTCAAATTCAAAAATAATGTTTGTGAACAAATCATCACAAAAGAAGTTAGTAGGTATGGATAGCTCAACTATTAGATTGCAGTTTAACATTTTTTATTGCTAGAAGTAAAAACCTATTTCATTGAAGAGATACAATGTGAAAGCTTTTCTATATTGAAGTACTGGAGGGAAACACACCATTTGTTTCTCAAAAAGAGAACTGAGGTTGAGGCCTTGAGATTTAGAGATGAGCTCGAATGCATTCATCGTAAGAGGGGCTGTAGGTCTTTCCTCTTTCCTTTCCACAACGAGATTACCCGAAACCTGAATGCCAAGGGCAATATGAAGATCCTGCTTGAATGATGGATTAGAAATATACCCAATTGTACTTTGCTTACCCCTGATTCATTGAAGATAGCATTCACATCATCAAGACTAATATCAGCTTGTTCAAAAGTGGGGGGCTTATAACCTTTTCTAAACCATTCATTTTCAATGACCTCTGGAATGGTAATTCTCTGTTGCAAAAATCAAGCTGGTATATTAAACATTAAAGAATGGGACACCCGTTCATTAGTCGATAATAAGCAGCTCTAATGTTTAGAAACACATGAACTAGTTGACTAAAATTTTCTTATTGTATAAAAATGATGTATATCTTTTTAAAAAATGTGTCTTTTCTATGTCAGTGTCATAAGTGTCTCACAACCATATCTATGCTTCTTAAAAATTCTGTCAATAAACTAGCATAGTTTTGGAATCTTTGTACTTGAAGAGGAAAAACGCTAGACTGCAGAGAACTAGAAAGCAGTCACAAACCAAATTGAGAAAGGGGTCAGAACTCACCGTAGCGGGATTGGGATCCAAAATTCTTTTGATTAATTTCTTTGCGTTCGTAGAGAACCATGGTGGACAAGTGAAGTCAGCCTTGTGTATCTGATGATAGAATGAACATGGAACTTAACAAAGAACCATTCAATGGCATACAATCAAGGAACTTGACATATAGTGGGGAACACTACAGAACTTGAAATCTTTTTCATCGTAGTTATCCAAAAAAGAACATTACTCGAGTACAGAGAACCAGTCATTCATAAACGTGCATATACATAAACATGGTTCAATAAACAAATAAACATTGTAGCTGTCAAGGAACAAACATATTTTAATTCATTAATCCATTTTCCCATCCTATTTTTTAAAAAATGGCACAGATCTATGTCGGCTAAGGGAAAACACCTGGAGTTTTGATTCTTCCAAGAAATGCCGATGCCTGAAAGCCTTGTTTAATCAAATTAGAACGGCTGACTAGGGACAAGACAGAGCGGTAAAAGTAGTTTGGGTGAATCCTAAAGGTACTTGAAAAAAAGTATATATTTTCTATTATTCAAGACAAAATATGAAAACAAATAAGGTATAAAACTTTGGTGAAAATAAGTGGCAAGCAGTTCTTTTTCTTTTTTCTTTTTCATGTTGCCTGTGGGAGGTTCAGGAAAGGGAGACTTGCCTTCTTATACAACGCAACCAGGTTGGAATCTTCAAAGGGTAAATAACCAGCCATCAAAACGAAAAGAATTACACCGCATGACCATAAGTCAGCCTTTGCCCCATCATAGCCTTTATTATTGATCACCTAAAATACACATTTAAATGGATTAGTTGTATGTAAACGAACAAATTATACTCGAACCAACATTTAATAGAATATACCTCTGGAGCAACATAGTTTGGTGTTCCACAAGTTGTGTGCAGTAATCCATCTTCCTGAAATAGAGTATATAAAATCAGTTACCAATATTTCAAGTAAACATTTCAAGTAGTTGAACTTTGTTAGGTAAAGGCTGAATGGATTTATAAGGAAGCTTTTTGAGCGCTCGGGATGCTTATTTTGGACTTCAAATAAGATAAAAAAATTACAGTAACTATATAACAAATTAAATCGCCAAGCTCACCCGAACTTGCTGAGGCAGTGCACTCAAACCAAAATCTGAAACTTTAAGAACGCCATTAGCATCGAGCAGCAAATTCTCTGGCTGAGATTGTAAATCATATTAACATTTGAATCTAAGAGGTTCTCATAAATATGTTGAAGAAATGCACCTTTAGATCTCTGTGAAAAACACCTCTGCTATGACAATAATCCACAGCATTAATAAGCTGCTGAAAATACTTTCTTGCTTCATCTTCCTTCATCCTGCCTCTGCTAACCTAATCCCAAAATAATAAACAAGAAATTAGGGGGAAGAAAAAAGAAGTA
The DNA here is from genome assembly GCA_033971965.1 of Cucurbita ficifolia. NCBI lineage: Eukaryota > Viridiplantae > Streptophyta > Magnoliopsida > Cucurbitales > Cucurbitaceae > Cucurbita > Cucurbita ficifolia. Next base: position 6,586,220 of record CM066974.1, read on the forward strand.
AAACCCAAAGATTGTTCACAGGTAAGAAGGCAGAATACTGAAGCAATCACAATCTTACTATCTTATCAAATAGTTCCCCACCAGTGACAAACTCCAACACAATATATATTTTGGTCTTGCTAGCCATCACCTACACAAAAGATCTGCTAGATGTCATCTAAGATGCAAAATGTATATCAAATAACAGTCCGATAACATCGATAAGATCAGAAGTAGCCTTAAGGAAAGTGTACGTAAAAATGAGAGCATTAAAATATAGTTTAAACAACAACACACGAGTCTAACCTCAAACATACGGATAACATTTGGATGCCTGATCAATTTCATTGTTGCTATCTCGCGTTTAATCTGCATAAAGCAACCAGAGGAATGAATAATAAATAATCATGAACTATGTGTTACGAACTCATTCTAAATAAAATCTATAAACCTTCCAACGGTTAAAATAAAATACGTAAAGTAAGAGCTTAAGTTAGCATGAGTTGAACAATACCGGCGGCACCGTAACAGTTGCCCCCTAATTCAATCAGTTTTCAAGTGCAAGATGTTGTTTTCTTTAAAGTCAGTGAGTTGAGATCAACTAATGCATGGAACTACTCTAAGTTCTTTATTATTTACATTGGGTTTTATTAACCACCAGAAAAAATCCTCGTGGTTACGATTCTCAAAAGTTCTCATCTCACGTGATGCTTTTACTCCTGTGTATTCTTTTTCCAGCCTACTCAAGTCCAAAGCATGAGGGCCTCTTGGGGTTCTAACCAGAGAGCATACAATGCCAAAATCTCATAGTTTCTCCTTCAATTCTCTTGATATTAAGAATTAGAAATGAAGGAGAAAAAGGCTTTCCATCCCGATGAAACAGATTCAAAATCAGTAGGTGATATGCCATGAAATTGCAATCAAATAACTTCTTTCTTGGAGTCGAGTTGATCGTCCCAGCACGCACGGTGTTCTTACAAACTTCAGAAAGTTGTGAGTCTGCTAATATATACAGATTGGTGCCATAAATTCGATGTTAACAAACAGAAGTTCCAAGTCAAAATTCCAAACCATGTTCTTTCAAATTCTTTAAGATCCAAAAAGAGAAATAGTAAACAATTACCCAACTGGTTACTTCGTCAGAAAGAGACAAAAGCACAAGTTGCCGGGCGAACTTTTGACCTCTTCTAACTTTCAAAAACAAAGCAAAACAGAACAGTTCTTACCATCTACTTTCCCATCCATTTTCTCGGCAACCAAACATTAGATTAGACAAACAATCAAGCCATATGCTTAAACAATTAAGGGGAAAAAGGGAAATCTTGTAAATACCTGACTGATCATCTTGTGCTTAAGAACTTTCTCCTTGTCGAGAATTTTGATCGCCACGTTGTCGTCGGTCTCCGTGTTCCGAGCAAACTTGACCTTGGCGAAGTTGCCTTCACCTAGGGTTCTACCCAACTCGTATTTTCCCACGCGGGTTCTACCACCATTGCTCGAACTCGAGGCCTTCAACCTCCCACCGCCGCCGTCCATTTCCGATGATCCTCTTCTCTCTCTGTATCTCTCTCTCTCTCTCTCTCTCTTTCTCTCTGTATCTCTCTCTCTCTCTCTTTCTAGATCCTTACGATCAAGACCTCTTCTTCTTGCAGGGTTGCCATATCTGAGACTTCATCATCCTCATATTTCCCTTTTCCTTCTTTAATAAGATTCTCTCTCTCTCCCCCCAAAGTACAAGAATCAAAATCAGGCAAAAGCCGAGAAAGATTGGTGGAAGAAAACGAAAATCAATGATGGGGGAAAAGGAAAGAGATAATTGTACCCACCGTCAGATCAGAAAAACCACCCATTGAATTCGGGGAGAATCGATGGACCATATAAAATCAAACAAGGAAAATGACCGGATTCGCAGCAGGCAACAACCCAAGAATCATAAAAGAAGATTAAACAACAAGAATCAAAGTGGGAATTTCATCAACAGTAATTCCTAAAACAAGAACCAACACCAAATTCAAAAAGGAAAACGATTGAATGGAACCAGTAAATTCAAAAAACGGAATCGCCTTTGCGATGAACTCCAGAAAAATCTGTAAATTGTGCGGGAAATTGATCTCATTGGGAACATAGAAGCCTGGAACAAGCTAGGTTTAGTAAGAAAAGTCAAATCCCCATGGTTCCACTCAAAATTATTTTAATATTTTTTTTAAAAATTTATTATAATTATTAAATATCCATTTAAAAAATTAAAAATTATTAGGTTAAAATATTATAAATTATTTGTTAAATCTTCTCCCAATCAAATACTTTTAAATCTTACCATGTTAGATTTGAAAAAGATACTCATAAAAATATATATATTTATATATATAATGTCCTTGTTTATCCTTAAATAAATAAATAAATGATAATGGAATAAATAAACCAATAGAAATGAGACACCTAGGAAATTAAAATTAATTGGATACAAATATTCAATATTATCTACTTTCATACATAAAACAAAATATAATTGTAATTTTCTTATATATATATATATATATATATATATATGATGATAGTTATCCAAAATACTTAAATTATGTTATTTATTTTTATTAGTTATATTTTAATAATTAAATTTAAATATATTTTAAACATTCTTTTTGTCAAATTATTATAAAAAAAATTAATATTCACCCATCAAAAATATAATTTATAATAAATAGATTAATTAATTTTAAATTTTATTTGAAACTCTGATTTTATATTTTATTAATAAGTGCAGTAACATGTGAACGAGTTGTTATATATTATTGTTAATTCGTATTTAATAAATTAAAGCCCATGCTGACCAATCAAGTTTCATATTTTATTTTTTAAATTTAAATAAACTCGACCAACGTGACTGAATTATTTATATAATAATAATAATTCTTTAATTAAATTATTAATTCGTATTATAATAATAACCGAAATAAATGGCATACTTAGATTACAACAGAAAATATTTAATTACTAATCTCAGAAGACTTTTGTTCAACCAGTTTTTATAATGCTTTATAATTCTCACATTAGCTTCTAATACATTAAAGTACGTATTAATTTTATAATTAGAGAATTAAATACTATATGACAAATTTGTCCTTTTTTTTTTGTTTTGTACGACCGTTCTTTATACTTTTAAAGGGTTCTTTTCGTCTTTGTATTTTCAAAATATGTAAATTTTATCTACCATATAAACTTTTTTAACGCAAAATTATAGCTTTTAAAGAAAATTAGAAAAAAAAACGAGATTAAAATGGAATGAATGGACCAATGGTCATTTTTTAAAAAATTACGATACCAAAAGTAACAAAATGTTAAGAATATGTCGATCAAGACGACAAACCATTTCAATACGTACAAGTGCTGTCGTGTCTTGAGGTTTAGGCACGACCGTGAAAGTAATGAAAAAGAAATTGTTATTTAGTTGGGCCATATGGTCGAGATGTTCGAGTTTCGCTTCTCTAGAGAAGATGATGCGTTAAAAATATGAAAGTGTTCGAAACGCATACCAAACATTCCGAAAGTATTGAGTTTGAAATGAACCAAAACTAAAGGCACATGAACCACATCAACATTGAAATTAGGTGATGTTTCTCGTAAATTTCTATAATTTACATTATGGATAAATCAATAGTACAAAATCAGATATTCAAATATTCACGAATATATTAAAATTACGTCAAAATTAGAAAAATATACTAATAATGGAATGAGATATTTCATAAATGTTTAATAAAATACAGACATTATATAAAAATTATTTAAGTCATTTATTAGAATTATTCTCTATAATTAATATTACATATCTCTTGCTATTAATTTTTAACTTTTATTTCTCTCTCTAATTAATTATATATTTTTTGCTCTTTTTTTTTTTTTTCTCTCTATCATTTTTTACTACTAATATTCTATCTTTAACATATATATTACTCTTTAAATTTTACTCTCTAATATTTTTCTATTTTTTTTAACTAATATCCTCTCTCTCATTTATTAAGCAATTTATCTATACTCTTGTTTTTGTACGGACACATATATTTTGTTTTCATACGAGACTAAATAAACAAGATTTAAGTATGTTCAGTCTCGTTCTTACTTATCTTGTCTATAGTATAATATTGGGCACATTGAACCACAAGGGTATTTTGGGTATAGTTTTAGGGTAACGAGCGTTTAAATCCTTTTTTTTATTTATGTCAAACTCGCCATTTTTTTCACAAACGGTCAATGGTTCTATAAATCTCCGTCCTACTCTCCTCATGCAATCAACAAACGATCTATTCTTTCATTAACACTAGTCAATTGAAGCCAAGACCGACTTTTTTTAACGTTATTTTTTACCGTCAGAGAATCAAATAGCTCCAATGTTGTCTTGATCGTCAGTGACACAACTGACGGTACAAACAACTTCCGAATATCATAAGAATCTTTTAATTATAACAAAACCTAATTTCTAACGGAGAATCTTCGTCCCATGCCGTTTTGAGAATATTCGTGATAAATATTTTTAATAAAAAAAAGTAAATATATATATTAATTTTATGGGGGAGATATACATGGATAAGAGCATAATGGTAAGAAAATATACATCAATCCTAAAATAAATTATCCTATTTATTTCATAAGATCTTATAGATTAGATTTTATTTATAATTTGTTAAATATTTAATTATTACTTATTTTGTTAAAATAAAAAATATTTGTATTAGATAATATATACATATAACATTAGTCTATATTGTTTTTACCATTTTTTTTAAGTTGATGTTATTTTGTCTTAACTAATTATTTTTTTAATATTAATTAAATTGTTGAAATAAAAAAAAGAAGGTATTAAATAAATTTACATTTATTACTACTTTTAATTAAAAGTTAAATTCACATATTTGGCTTTTAATTAATTAAAAATATATATAAAAAAAAATTATAACTTAGTAATTAAGTAACCACCTAATTTTTTTATTGACTTAGAGTTGCTACTACATGTATGACGTAACTTTTTTATACGGAAACATTCATTTATAACAACTTTATAAAACGATGTCATGGACTTGTACATTTACGAAATAGTCTTAAAACAATACAAATGAAATATTCAAAGTAAATTGAAATAAAACCAAGAAAAATATTAAAAGAGCAATGTCATATACTAACCTAAGATTTACGAAAATAAATGCAACTAACCTATGCAGGTTCCGTGATCTTTGATGTGATGCCTCCGTTAACTGTACAGGGGTGTCTTGCTTTTACCTAAAATATAAGAGTAGCACATGATTCGAGTTAAAACTACCACACTATTGAAATCAGGGAATGCAAACACATGCAACATGAATATGAACCTATCATTTAAAATCATGCCTGGATGTGTAGTAGTTCTCTACACATGACCCACATGTGCGAGCGTGGGCCCACCAGGCGGGCTCGTACACCCCTTGGGCCTACTTGCATGCATAAGCTTTCATAAATCATATCATTCATAACATCACCTAGGGATTGTGTATCATAAAACTTCTCATTTTCATATTTGTCGTAGCATGTCATACATTTCATTACCAAGCATATTCATGTCATAGTACAACATGACATCTCATAACGTAACATAACATATTATATTGTCATACATCTCATGTCATTATAGCATACATATCATCATAACGCATCATAACATCATAACATACCGTCATAAAAAAAAATGACACGTGCAGGGGCCATTGGGCACGTGTCATCATACATAAGACAATTCAAGACAATTCTTCCAGTCGTATAGGGCCACTCACTTGGTTGGTTTTAGCCAACGTTCTATCTTATTTTCGAGATTTGCTTGACTTGTCCTTCGAAGTTCGTACCGACTTACACAGAGGTATTTCACTCCACCACCCTATTAAGAACATCCGTCTATTTCTTACCTAATTACTTAAATCGAATAAACTAGACTTATAAGGTCAAAATTAGCTCCTAGAGAGTAAAAAAAAGTAGGAACCAATGCCACAATCAAAGACCCGAGCTAAATGAACTATTTTCCAGCTAAAGCCGAGTCGAGAAGAGTGAGTGACATGCGTCACGCACGTGCAGGGAGGCTGGAGCCATGCCGGTCAGCGAGGCGGGTTGGGTCGCATTTGCTGGGTCGTGTGGGCCGCGGGCTGCATGTGGGTGTTGGGTCGTGAGCGCGTCTACTAGGCTGCGGTTGGTTGTAAGGTCGTGGGCTGCTGCAAACGGGTTGCTGGATCGTGGGTATCCGACCCGTGTACCTCTTCTTCTCTGCATTCCAACACTCTCAACAGGTGAGGGGGATGATTTGGTGACCGAATCGTTACGTAGGGGGTTTTGTAGGAACGTGGATCGTTTTGTTCCACGAGATCTCCTCCGCCTAGCCAAAAATCTCGCCACTGATATTTTTATTTTTATTTTTATTTTTATTTTTTTGTACCGTTACAAATTATTATTATTATTATATATATATATATATAATTTATCGAAGAACAATAATAAAAGAACCAATATTGCTCATTGATTTCAATTCCAAGGTGAAAATAATCTCCAAGAATAAGTGCATTCGAAACTAAACCATTCTTGTAAGAATTCTTTTAGAAATATTATTTATGTAATTAAAATGAAGATTTAATTTTTTTTATTTATTTTCTAATTATATCTATTTTTAAAAAATTCAATTTAACATCAAATGTATAAACATTTTAAAATTTCCGAATAAGTATATAAAAATGAGAAGTAATTTAATATTTTCCTAGAGTTTCATTGCATAAGACATTGGAGTATACAATACACGACGACCACCATCACGGCGGCAGCCGAATCCGCCGTCGAATCGATATCTACAACACCACTACCGGCCGGAATGGATCCGATCCGATTGGCGCAAAAAGGAAAAGCAGATTCTGAAGGCCATTGAAACTAAAAATAGAAAGTAATTAAAAACCGATTCTCAGTGCTCGAAAAGGGAGAAAGACCTCAAGGGGACCTGATTGAGAAAGTATTTGGAATTAACGGCGGCGGAAGTTGCAGGAGACGGCGGCGAAGCAGCCATGGGGGACGGCAGCAAAGAAACAGAGAATTTTTCGATCTTCAAGGAGGCAGAGGAGGAGAGAGCTTCTCTGTGATCTTCTTCGTTAATGGTGTCTAGAACTTTGGGGCTTCTGCGCCTCATTACAGAGACGAATTGGGGAGGGCAAGACTCGCTTATAAACCTGGCCAATCGAGATGTGGCTGCCATTTTTGAAATTTAGGGTTTCGGATTTGAAAGGAAAAATGGAGATGAAAGAAGAAGGTTATCTTGTTTTCGTGGAAGGGGATTTTTGCTTGTGGAGAAGGAAGCACGAGGATGGGTTTTTATAGACGAAGTGTATGGCTATGACACTTCCACGTCATGTTTTTCAACGGTCAGGATTTAATCTTATGAAACGAAAATAACTGAGTGGATAATTCTGATTTATTTGTTTATTTTATTCTTCATATTTTAAAATTTATTAATAATTCTCATTTTATTAGTCATTTAGAAAAAAAAAAATTGTTAACAAGGGTTAATATAATATTTAATTATTATGTTATTTACATATTTGAGTACGTCACTTTAGAAAAAAAAAATGGTTAAAATATACTCGAGTTGGATTTTATTAATAAAATAATAATTCAACAATAGGATTTTTAAAATTTTTTTTTAATAAAAATAAAACTTTGTCAAAAATTTGCAACCCATTCTCATTATATATTTTTAAAAAATTATATTTTAAACACTTAAAATTTAGTTATAAAATTAAATAAATATATGTTATATAATTGTCGATAAAATTCATTTATTTGAACATAACTCAACTTAAATAAGTTTATAATCCAACTCAAACGGTACTAACTAGGTTGAGTTGATCAAGTTTTTCGGGTCATCGAAATTTTTGAACATACCTAAAAAAAATGTAACTAATATATAAAGATTTTATATTGCAGGGAGTTGTAGCTTTTTCTCGAGTTTAGGAGTTTTTTGTGTAATTACTTTTCTATGTATTTCTTAATCGAATCGAGATGTTTTTTTTTTCTCAATTTAATGACTATCCAACATTAAATATATAAAGTATATTTTTGCTATACCATAGGCTTTAAATGAGGGCAAATGATGGTGATTTTTTGAAGCATATATGAAATTAGGTCACATGGATATGCATGGGTGGGTTGAGATTGTTTAGGTAGTCTAAGTCAAAGGAGAGACTAGAAAACTCCTTTTTGAGTCTTAACGCCTTGTGCCGCCCCTTCTTGCTTTTCGTATTAATTGCAAGAAATGATAACGCTAATGTAACCGTTAAAGCCTACCGATAGTGAATATTGTTTTCTTTGGGCTTCCTCCCAAAGTTTTTAAAACGCGTTTACCAGTGAGAGGTTTCCACACCCTTATAAAGAATGTTTTGTTCTCCTCTCCAACCGAGGTAGGATCTCACAATCCACCCGCTTCGGGACACAGTGTCCTCATTGACACTTGTTTCTCTCTCCAATCGATGTAGGATTTCACGATGGATATGTTACGAAGATGGTAGCGACTTTAGATTAGTTAAAATCTAGGATCGTTACAGCTAAAATAAATCATTTATGTAAAAGTAAGCATAGTTCAACTGGCATAAAATGTATACTTTCGATCAAAAGATCTATGATTCGAACTTCTTATCTTAAGTCGAACTAAGAAGTTTAAATCTAGAGCCGCCCTTTTTGAAGATTTGCTTTTTAATAAACGGGATTTCTTTAGGATCGATCCTCCAAATTTGCACTTTATTTAGTAGTCAGTCTCACACATCCACTTCACTCCCACGTTTCTATCTCTCTTTGATGGCGAAAACCCATTGCCCATTTGCCAATATGTTTCGTGTATTCTTCTCGTCTCGTCCTTTAATGCACTAACATGTATGTCATAAGATGAGTTTGAACGACTTTTAGAAAAAGGAGGAATGTAGTAGTTCTAATCAATTGCAAAAGTGCTTTTCTAAAAGCGTCCTTTCCACTTCATTTTCAAAGCAACTAGGTCGTTTTAAAGTGCATTTAGAACAAACACTGATTTACTTACGAATAAGATTCTAGTGAGGTGAACGAATTCACGAGAGATTAGAGTTAAAGTAATTCATCCTATACCTCTTTAAGTTCTACGAGTGAATTTGAAGTTAAGCCCATATATTTGAAACACCCCATAATTGCCTCGTTGATCCTCGACTGACGAGGTTTAAAATAAATAGAAAGCATCAATATTTCTGTTATCTACCATTAATTTATCGATGCAAAAAGGAAACGCGTAATAGATTTTTCTAGAAATGATAAAAAATGAATGGGGCCATTAGGGTTAGATGAAGAAGAGATAATCAACCACACCATCCTTTTGTCATCTAAATCTCTATAACCCTTTGCCCTCCCATCCAAGGCATCAACCTTTCAACATCCTTCTTCCAAAGAGACCCTTTCTATTTAATGCATCTTTTAGATTCTTCTATTTCTCATATGGGACTAAGCAGCCACCGACCGTCCCGACGCGTCTTTGATCTATTTTAATTAAGACCAAAGATTATAAAAAAAACGATCATGATCAATCTGGTCTAAAACGCGTTCAAAAGTTGACATGATTTGAAAGATTGAAAGACATTCTTAATCTCTTTTACATTTTTTTAATGTCCAACACCGAAAAAATTAATTTTTTTTTTCTATCTTTCTCGATCTCTTAAAAAACTTTTAAAATTTCCAATTATTCTTTGATTCTATATGGTCGAAACTTGGACGGTAGAGAAATAGAAAATTCCACGACCAATTTTTTTTTTATACTCTACCTTAATAAAAGTAAATAAAAATAATTAATAAAATGGTTGAAAATACTTTATTTTATCAAAATTCTCAAAAGAACAAATTAACTTAATAAAAAAATAAAATTTTAATAAATAAATAAAAAAAACAGGTACTTATTGAAATTCTCATGCAAATCTAATTATGTTTAAAAAATTGTAAAAATATTCAAAAATATTTAAATATGTATATTATTAAATTTATATAAAGTTTTAGTGTATCTAATAAATTGATATTTTATGGTTTAGATTTCAATTAAAAATAAATTGACCTATAATTAGTTAATTGTATAAGATTGTTTGTCATTAAATGAATATATTGATTTATTTAATTATAATACGATAATAAAGAAGAGTAATGAATATATAAAAGCTCGATGTTTTATTCTTTTCGCTTGGTAAGTAAGTTGGGTCGATATTCTTAGTCGAGCATTCCCTCGGAGTGAGAATACAAGGGCCGACCTCCAAACTTTTCATGAGCATCAACACAAATAAATAAGAGAGGATCACGTCTTCGAAGGTGGAAGAAGCGATCTGTTACCAGAATAACAAAATAAACAATTCTTCTATATCTGCGTTGATCTAGATATCTGTTTTGTCCACGAAATAAACAATCTCGAAAAAAGGTTAAATTACACTATGCTCTTTGATTATTGAAGTAGATTTCAATTATGTATCGCTAAGTTTTGAAAAAAATATTTTTCTTCGAAAGATTTAAAAAAATATTAAAACACAGCAAATAATTATAAGACATACGTGACATCATTTATGTGTCATGGAGACCAACCAGGTTCATAAGACAATAAAGCAGCCAAACATCCCTTATTGGCTATGCCCTGACTGGAACGTGACATGGACGGGTGTGGCGGCCAGAGCCTTCCGCCTGTCCACACATCCGCCGCTGATTTATCCCTAAATTTGAACGTCAACGTCGCCCATGCCGTATTGACTATGCCACTCTAATTAATGCTTAAAGTTTCTTTTCTATTCAATCCCTACCAATTTCTCTATTTCCTCATTTATCCACTCCAATTTATTTATTTTACTTTATTTTTTTCGATACGATGGATCAATTCATGAATCACGGTAATTTTAACTAATAACGGGAGTTTAATACTCTTTCTCGTGAGTTCGAAAAGCTTGTATTAAACTCAAAAGCTTAGCAGATGATAAGATATGATTTAAAATGAGTTATATGAATATTTTTACTTTATCGTGGAGTTAAAGTTAAACTATATAAACCTTGACGTTGAATTTAGAATCAAATTTGAAAAATGGGTCAAGTAAAAGTACAAGGGCATTAGTACGATTTTGTCCACGAACAATACAAATTTTTAGTGGATTCCTTCTTCGGTATCGACAGTTGGAACTTTTCTAGTAATTTTGTGTTTGAATCGTGAATAAAACCATAAACGGTGAGAACGAGACCATAAATGGTGATGTTTTAGATCGTGAATGTCCTTTGAGACGGTCATCCCACCTAAACTCACCATCTCCCATCATTCCTGCCCTCCTCCTAGTGCCATGAAATTGGACGGGGACAACGAGATAAATATAGGAGTCTTTGAATTTTATATCTATTTAGTCATTAACCTTCCAATTTTATATCTATAGGTCTCGACGTGTATATTGTTGATTATATTCAATAGATTCTCGAAAATTTCAATTTTGTATAAATAAAAAAAAGTAATGTGAAATATTCCAAATAGCAAATATATTTTTTTCAATATATAATTCATATAGAGACTTAACCTTTAAAGTAAATATTATTAGTATTTAAAGTGATATATTATTATTATTAGATTAAAAACATATTAATCTCTATATTACAATAATGTTTGACAGTTAATGACTCCGACATTTTTCAGTGACATAACCACATTATCTACTCCTCACTTTTGAAGGGTGAAGATTATCTTCACATACCAACACCAGTCATTCCAACATGCTTTGTCTCCACTCACATGTTTTATTCTCTAAGCTAAACTCGAACAGATCATTACTTAATAATCGAACTGTCATAGTATTAAGCGTTAAATTATGTCTAATAAAAGTACGAGAGAGAGAGAGAGAAAGAGTGTCGACCTAAGCATCACTCAACAATAACGGACCTATATTCTTTAAACCTAATTTTATAGAGAAAATGTCTATATAATTGGCATTAGGCATTAGCCAAGAACTCATTGGCTTCCAAAAGAAACCCAAAATTGAGCCCCATGAGTCCAAGGCTCATATACCCCATCTCACAAGAAATGCCCAACATTAATTCACCAAAACCCATCGTCCCTAACCCACAATCTTCCCCCCAAGCATCGCCGCCGCTAACCCGATTCTCTGCAATTGCGCCGCCACGCTCCGGCGGGATTTCCAGAACCCAAATCCAAGTTACTTTGCAGACCATTTATGAAGATGAAAGCGAGGACAGAATGTGCCGGCGCCGGCGCCGCCATTGTTATGAGCGTAAACCATCTTTCTCATCGGCTCTATCTTGCTTTCGTCCTCTTCGATCGTTGAAATGTTCTTGATTGAAGCCCCACCCATCTGTGTCTGTCTCCTTGGATTTAATCATATACTTTAACTCTGTAACTTTCTTCACCGGCGATGAACTTCCTTTTGGATTTTGTTATTGGATCATATGATTTTTGGAACTTCAATTCCCTTTTACTTTTCGTCTTTCCATAACTTTTCGCCTCCAAAAATGATGATACCTTCATGTTTGACATCTTTCAATTCCAAACTCAAAACAAAACTAATTATTGAATTGATTTTTATTTATGTTAGAACTTTATTTTAAAAATTTTAACACATAATTTTCGTGATTCTTTTTTTATTTATTTATAAAAATAACGGGTAGAATCCCACGGACCATTCTTTTGGGGTCAGCATTCTAGTTGGTACAAGGACCGCCCAAGCAAAAAAACAAGTCCGGCACTAGTAGAATCTCACCATCCACCTCTTTAGGGTCAACATTAGTAGATGCATATTAATATCACCACCTTAAAACACATCTATTAGAGAGGTTTTCACACCCTTGCAGTGATTCGTTTTCCTCCGCCACCGACGTGGGATCTCACATTTTTAATTAAAAAAATATAAGATTAATGTAAGATTAGACAAATATGTACACTAAAATTGTTAATTATTAGTTTTTTTATTCCTCTATTTATCTCGCCTCATTTCAAAAGAATAATATAATATTTTTTCTTCCTAATTTGAAAGACAAATAAAAATTTAAGCGATTTTAATGAAAATAATGATAAAGCACCATTTCTCTAAATTCATAAAATAAAATAAATAAAAATTTATTGATTGATTTTTTTTCTCTATTTTATATATATTTTTCCAAACACTTATAAATACTTATACTTATGAGATGTATAATTAGTTAATTAAACCTAAGGTTAAAAGGTTTTAATTCTTCCATAATTTCTACACATTTATCCATTAAAAGAATAAAATCAAATTTGATACAAAACTAAATTTAAAGATGCACAAAATTATAAGGTTTGACTAGGTCAAAGTCATTTATTTAAAGTATTCTTTTGAGATATGAAATAAAATATCATCAATACATATATATATATATATATATATATATATATATATTATGGATCGTATGGATCATACAAATTTATTAATGTTGTAACAATAAGAAACTTAATTAATCTTTTAACAAGTCAAATTATCTCCAGGGGCAACTCCGAGTTGGTTACAGTACTGAGTATAGTACTCCACCCGTCGTTGAACGGTGGCAGAGTTACCGCCGTCGCATTCCAGGGCGCCATTGATGGCCCGAATGGTGGCGCCGAACCCCTGGTTTATGACCGGCCTCACAAAGTTCATCCAGTACCACAGAGCCGTCTTGAACGATACCACCGGGTTGGTTGCCACGATTTCTGGGTTGTTGAGCCCATCGAACCCGATGCTCTCCCCTGCCGGCCCGTAGTTGAAGTTCCACGATAGCTGGATTGGGCCTCTCCCGAAATACCCCTTGCTTGGGTTGCACGGATATTGGGTGTTCTCTTCGTCGCAGTAATCCTTTGTTGCCCCATCTATTTCTTCAATGAAGCACAAATCTGCGTACAAAAACACATGGGTTCGTCTCAGTTCAGAAATGTTAGGAACTACAACTCTCTACAATAATATGATATTGTTCCCGACTCCCCCACACAAATTCATGGGTTCACCACGACTCTCCACAAAAATTCATGGATTCGTCTTGGTTTTAGAGATGTTAGAAACCACGACTTTCTACAATGATATGATATTGTCCACGACTCTCCACAAAAAATTATGGGTTCGTCTTAGTTTCAGAGATGTAGTTGGGAGGGGACAGGGAGAGAGAATATTAGGAACCACGACTCTCTACAATGGTAATGATATGTTGAGAATTATTGGTAAAGAATCCCATATTGGCCAATTTAAAGAATGATTATGTGTTTACAAGTAAAGAATACATCTTCTTTACTTATAAATTCATGATCATCTATTTAATTAGCGTATGTGTAACTCCCTTCCAACAATATTAAGAATACTTACGTCCAGTCTCATGAGTAACATGGCCGAAGAAGGCGGCGATTTCTCTTTTCGAGTCGTCGACGGACCCAATTCTTCCAAATCGGTCAAACGATTGGAGGGCTTCTAGGAAAGTTGCTCGGCTGTAGAATCCACGACCGGCGCAACCAGCGTCCGCCTGGTTAATAATGCCGTTGAAGAACTCCTCCGTCACGAAATCAGCCACAACGACGTCGTTCACACTAGGGGTAAGAGGCGGAATGTTGCAGGGGCCTTCTCTGCATCCTGTCCCGCAGAAATCGTCGCCGGTACCGCAGAATCCAAACCTGCTGCAGCACAGCCCTGCCGCGCAGCCGCAGTTCTGCGCCGCAGCTCCGGCGATGATTCCGACCAAAGTCACCGTTAGTAGCAGTGCCCTTTGCATGGCTGTGATCGTTGTTTAGAGAAGGGATTGATGGGAGGGAAAGGAGAAGAGGAGAGGAGATTTATAAGGGAGAGTGCACTTTGACTTTTCAAACAAGAAGACATTTTTGGTCAATTTTGTAGTCTCAATAATTGAATTAGTCAGCGCGTTTGGTCAATTTTGTGTGTGTTGAGTTCATTATAATTAATAAAGGTTATTTGGGTTAAAATTCAACTCTCAAAGTCAACAATGAACGCAGCTAATTTTTATAAAGTAATTTATTTTTTTAAATAAAATTTCTATTTATTGTAATATATAAATACAACCATACTAATCTACGAGAAATTGTTGAAACTAACCTAAAACGATCACCAAGAATGCAATATCTCTCGTAATTTCTAAATTTTAAAAATGTTACTTCCTAGTCTTTCAATTTTGTATTTAATAGATCTGTAAATTTTAAAAATGTCAAAAAAATACGACTCCTAAGCAATGAAAGCTAGGGGAGATGGTTTAGGTCTAATTTTTGGATAACTCAAAAGTGGAAATAAATAATTAACAAATGCATCTCTATCAACTATATTTTCTCCAATTACATAATGGGTTCTCATTTGAAAAATATTTGAGCACCCAAAAATGACTTTTCTAGATCAATATTATTGAAATTAATGTCAAGAAATTAATGAAATAATTATATTAGTATTTAATATTTTTTCAGAGTCGGAGGTTTGATCTCTATCTTTGTAATTCTTGTACTAAAAAATGAAAATCAATTTTGACCTTTAAATAGTTGTAATAAATATATATTTTAAACGTTATTTAAAGTTTTGAAATTAGGTTGAATATTATATTATATTTCTAGATTGTTTTACATTTTTAATAGATATTATATTAGAAAAATGAAAATTATCCATTTAAAAATATATAAATTCTATGGAAAATTCGAACTTCACAAACTCAAAAACTCAGATACTCAGATGATCTCGACAATAAATGAAAAAGTTTATGAAAATAAAAAATGAAATGAAAGGATTTTAGTTCCATAATTTTAATGAAAAACTATGTAAAATTATTTATTTATAAATTTATTAATTTCCAAAAAAAAAAAAATAGTGGAGTTGACTTAAAGACAGCATAATTAGAGGGAGAATAGTCAAATCCCACTTCTTCCAACTCTCTATTCAACCGTGCATTTTGTGG
Organism: Cucurbita ficifolia; assembly: GCA_033971965.1. Taxonomy (NCBI): domain Eukaryota; kingdom Viridiplantae; phylum Streptophyta; class Magnoliopsida; order Cucurbitales; family Cucurbitaceae; genus Cucurbita; species Cucurbita ficifolia. The sequence continues at coordinate 6,602,159 of CM066974.1, forward strand.
ACTTCAAAAATTAATCAATTAATTAATTAATTCAATAATTATGCGTAAATAATTCAACCATCTACTTTTTAAATATTAATTGATATTTTTATCTATTAAATTATTTTCGGGTTGACCGGTTAATTATCGTCCACATTTTATCCATATTTACATCGTCTTTTTTTTCTTTATTACTTTTAAATATTACTTAAATAACAAAATAAATACTCAAATAGGTTTTTTTTGGGCACAATTATTTTTATTTGGATGATACATATTTTGATTTTTTAAGTTTAACAAACACGAGAGTGAAAGAGTGAACAATTGTCAAAGAGTGACTAATAGTTTAGTTGTCACCTTGACTAATATTCACTTGTATCCACTAAACTATTTATACATGATACGATGTCAGGGTGCTGGAGTGTGGCATATGACCATAGGGTGTTTATTAATGAATCAGCAGCATGCAAATACAAAGTTCAATGCTAGTAAGTCTTTGTAACAATTCAAGTCCATTGCTAGCATATATTGTCTTAAAAAAGCGTTCACTAGAGGAAGATTTTCATACCTTACTTTGTTTCACTCTCTAACTGATGTGGGATGTTACCGTCACAAAATGCTCTTGTAAACCTAAATGACAATGCTATTTTATTTCAAGCAAGTTCAACCCGTTTTGAAGTATAAATATGGGAGGATAGGATTAAAACATGATCAGCATACCCCAATTGCCTCCTTACTTTTGGAGTTTGATAAGTTGCTATTTGTTTAAGAGGTACGTGTTAATCTAGATATAGTATTAGTACTTCGTTTCTAGCAGGGTTCTCCATGCAAAGCTTTCCACAAAGCTGTTGAAAATTTTAAACAAAGAGTTCTATGATGGTGGAGATGGTGGCGAAAGACCTCCAAGCAGTGGTGGGGGCGGCGGTGGCAGTGGTGGTGGCGGGGATAGCTCTAGTGGATCTGAGGATGATAGCAGCGTTGCAGGAATTATGGAAGAGACACTGCAAGTGTGGTACCTGGTAACAAGAAGATTTCTTCCTAGACTAGATATTCATATGGTAACAAGAAGTTACAAAGCTTGGCTTATCTTTTCCTGTTTATTCAGGGTAACATGAAGTATCTAGTTGGAGGAGGCAAGAGCGCTGGTTTGAAGCGATCAATGTACCAACGGGGAAGGTTTTACTAAAAACTCACTCAAAAAAAGTAATATAATGATGAGTATTAGAAGCCATACCCCTCCACAATGGTATGATATTGTCCACTTTGAGTAAAAGTTCTCGTGACTTTGCTTTTGATTTCCTCAAAAGAGTGCATACCAATTGAACCAGTGTTCTTTACTTATAAACTCACGATCTTTCTTTTAATTAGCCAATGTGGGACATCTCCTCTCAAAAATCCTCAACAAAATTCAACCAGTAAAAAATCAGGAGATATAGTTCCAATAAATTATCACAAGAATTATGAAACTCTAACAGTTCCAAAAACCTTGACAAAACTGGGTTGGGAAGTCTGTATTCTGCTTAAATGAACCAAAAGTAGTTACTTCCAGACAATTCTACAGTAAAATCACATGTATATTTTAAATCTTGTTTTAAGTAAAAAAATGGCCAAGCAAAGGACAAGATCAAGTATTCTTTCCTCTTCATTTTCCTAGAAATTATGGGAAAGCATAACACTCATCATCAGGTCAAAGGATCATCGTGAAAAGAAGGGTAATGAAGAAATAGTTACACTACCTTGAGGACCTACAGAAGCAAGAAAGCCTCCCTTTACACTTTCCTGGGTTTTTTCTTCAGACCCTTCTCTGCCTCTGGTGCCTTCTTCTTCTCCTTTCTCTCTCTCTTTTTGAGAGCAGTCATGTGGGCTTTAAGAATGGTTGAGTAGGAAGCTTGAAATCTCAAGTGATCTTTTGCTCCAACCTAGCCAGTTCACGGGAAAAATGTTACAAATGCTTCGGATTCAAGTTCGAAACCTCCGAAATAATAAAGATAATAAGATCTGAAGCATGTGAAATGGCTACATGCTTATTTTAGTTCTAATAAAGGGTTTGGTTTATGATTGCCAAAAAGAATGAAACGAACAAAAGATTATTCAAAACTCAAGCGGAAGAAAAAACTAGTTCATAAAGAAACGAGGTCTTAACACACCATCCTTAGCTTGAGTAGACTTAGAATTTACTAGAAAAACTTGAATGCTGAAGCCAAATTTACAATTCAGAAGAGAGAGAGAAGAGGAGAGGGGGGAAGACTGTAGGAGATGAGTCGATACTTACAGAAGTTGAAATTGTCTTCTTCCCGTCAGTTGCACGAATGAGGCATCGGTACTCGATGGGTTGACCAGCAGTGGTCATTTTATTTCTCTGCACTTTGGACTTCAGTGATGCTGCAACAGTATGAGATACAAGATAGTTTAAACCTAATCAGACTCCTAGATACCACAAAGGTACATGAAACAAATCAACCACGCTGATATGCACATACATCGTTTTAGAGTAACCCAGACTGAACCCTTCTCGGTACTGCGCTCAAACATGCTGGTAAGTTCATTGAGAAAAGGGTCTAGCTGCAGTAGAACCTAAATCAAAACAATAGGAACTTAACAACGTCAAAATAAAACTAAAGTATCTTGTTCTTGAATGAAACATATGATGTTAATTATGAATACATTTCAGAATTTGGATGGATAGATTCCATAAATCAAGTGATTTTGATTATTGTCCCAATATCAGTAAAACAAATAATGCCAATTATGCACATCTCATTGTTCGGACAAATAAATTCCATAAATCAAGTCAATTCAAGTATTGTTCAAATACCAGTGAGACAACGACTAAACTTGATATTGTAATTGTGTTCTTGCCACTTTTCCAGAATCTGCAAGATTTTTGCAACAACATTTCCGTCTGCAGTGAATTTTTGGCAACTGTACACAATTCCAATAGTGAATCCTCTCTTTGAAGGAAACTCATGAGTGAATATGCCTACTGGCAATCTGACATCTTTTCCAGTAGTTGACAAGAAACAGATACTTTCATCAAAGAAGGACCAATCATAAAATATCTAGTCAAGGAGGTAAGAGACAGTCTGTAATAATTCCATAAAATGGGATTAATTTAGTACCTTTGTTTACACCGGACTTATCCTTAGCTCAATACATATTCAAATTTGGCAACAGGATAGTTGAGTCTATATATAAAGCCTTGAGTGAGAGAGATCCTAAATTCTTTCTGTTGGACCATTGGCAGAGAAAATTACTAGGTTGCATGAGGAAGTGTTGGAAGAAAAAATTCCCTAAGACTAATCCAAAATATGCAGAAGCTGCAAATAAACACAGGAGAACCATAGGACGGTATGATGCAGCGAGTTTGGGTATTAGGCTAAATCCATGGCCAAACAGGAGAAATCCATCCCAAAAGTTGAGAGAAGACTTTCTAAGAACAAAGTTATATTTTAAAATGATTCAAAAGCTTCCTATTACAATCCGAAAGTGGCTATTTATAGGCTTACAAGAAAATAAGATAATGAACTAATTAATCTAACAACTAAACTAATGTTAAATAATGTATACAAATAATCTAACAATCCTTCTACATTACGGTATGTCTTGTCCGATTGGAACTTCTAACAAACTATGGATTCAAATACCATATAACTTACATACTTCTAAAGTTCAGCTACTCAAGACTTAGCAAAGTATCACGAATCATATGAATATGAATTGGCCGAATAAACTCAAAGGCGAGTGTAACGTTCAAGGGAGCAAATGATGTGACATAGCACTTGAACCGTTTATCCTAGTTCAGCCAATACCATCAACCAGTCGATATATTCTTTTGTCATTTTCTACCATAAGGGAATAAGTCCATTGATTGGTAGTTTGTTACGGACCAAACTGCCATTGAAGAGCCTGGCTTGACAAATTCGACAATTCTTTTTGCCAAATTTGAATGAGAGAACTAAACTTCGTGCAACAGAATTGATTCACACCAAGACTATCAACCAATAAAAACCCAACAACGTGATCAATTAGACATTATATCATGATTAAGATCAGAAACACACAACTAGGCCCAATTTTCTCCGGTCAAATAGAAAAACCAACCATTGAAAAGGAGACCCAGCTGAGTAGTGCCCGTGGAACTGAAGAAAGTGTGCAATGCAGTACACGCAACTTGAATTTGACAGACCCATAATTGCAATAATTAACAAGAAAAATCCTGAAAGAACATGTACACATATATCCAAACGGAAGTAAAAACAAGTTGGTTGTCTAAAAATGATCAAAATCAACACCGAACCACATACACTCCGTTAACTAGGTCCAATTCTGTCATCAAGGTCAATGATTAAAATGCAGATTAGAACAGCGTTTTCAACAATCGAGGTAGCTGTATCGTGAAAATGTAGAAGAGTTCAATCAAGACATGAGTAAGACGAAGAGAAAAGGAAACTACCATGGCGATGGCGATGGCGATGGCTGTGGTGCGGATCTTGAGAAGCACGATAGCCTGGTCCGATCGACGTCCGTTCAACGGAGTAGACGATCCAGTAGCGACAGAGAGAGGGAAAATAATTATTCTTCTTTTTCGCTAACAAAATCGGACCTCCTAGGGGTGTAAATCAGTTCGGTTTAATCGAACCGACCGATTTGGTTTTCTGTATGAGTGAACCAATCCGAACCAATCGACCAGGTGGATCGAGTTGGTTCGGTACGTTTTCTGTTAGTCACTTAATCGGTTTTTCCCCCTAATTTCATCTCCAGAAATGAAAGGGTAAAAGGGGGATTTTGATTTTGTAAATTCTCGACAGAAATGCTACTCAACTCATACTCCTAATCATTAAAACTTTAAATTAATAATTGGATAAATTTAAATTTTAAAATTTTATAAATAAATTAATTTAGACATTTACACACGCCTTTTTAACTCCCTCACAGTGTACCAATGACTCAATTGACTTCGCCAAACCGAAAAAAATACTGCTCAAATAACAATTTATAAACTCGAGTTACTGGAAAACGTTAGTATTTGAGAATACATTTGATTGGCTCGCCTTGACCTTTCTAGACGGTTCTCGAAGTGCTTTGATCAAATTGCGATTATAAAAGTTAGTATAGCTCATCTTTTGCCCAACCGGTTATTTAGGACGATTAAATTTTATTTTAGATAATAAAATTATTTTTAACTCCATAATTATAAGCTTTAAGTTCAATATTCTTCCATGGACGGAACGATATAGGTAGAATTAGATCACGCTCAAATTATTATTATTGGGTAGTCTGGATTGTTTAGTTCAACAATATACAAAAGTGTTGATTCGAACCTTTGTATATACCTTAACCTAATTCCATTCCTTCAACAAAACGACTCACCTATCACTACAACTACCGTAAAATGGAGATCTCTATCTTGCATATATATACAAAAGAATATTAGTTGGTTGGGTTTGCCATATATATACAAAAGATGAAAGTGTTCATCAATCATCATCCTCTTTTGAATGAAGAATATCAATCCCACTTTAAGTCCCCATACCTCTTTTAAGTCATATTCATGTTCTTAATAAAAGATCAAACCCTCTTTCTATTGGTGGATTCCAACCATTTTATATTATCTACTTTTATTTCTAAATATTTACAAATGGGTTCTTTTTATTGTAAATTTCAATCGTCCATATATGACACCCGAGTAAAAGAAAGAGGTATGAATGAACTGAGACTACATCTTAATGAAAGCAATTCTGAGAATAGGATAGCTAATAAAGTCTTACTTTTCTTACAAGAATTGAAAGTTACTGCCTTTTGGTAGCTCAATCATACAAACTCCAAATTTAAACGTGGTTTGCTTGAAGCAATTATATGTTTGGTGGTGAGAACAAAGCATCCTAAAAATACTTGTGTGAGATCCCTTATAAGAGCGTGGAAATCTCTCCACGCGTTTTAAAACTTAAACTCAAAGATGACAATATTTACTAATAGCAGGCTTAGAAGGGAGAAGTATCATGACCATCCGGTGCTGAATCTAGATTTCAAATCTTGGACGTGAACATGGATCATTATAGTACTGTTCGTGTTGAATCTATATTTCAAATCCTAGACATAGAGATAGGTCGTTATTAGTATTGTTGGACCCGTAAACCACGAACCACACACTGAACAACCGCAAACTAAAAATATCTTTATTCCTTAGAGAACATTATTTGCACATTCTTATAATTACGGGTGATTTAAGCACTTTATAAGAAAGGAAAAATTGGTTTTGGAGAACACATTTAAGCATCAACTTTTTTAAATGCAACTTCCAAGAACCACACATATTATGTCCTTTTCTCCCCTAACAATTAGGTCATTATTCTTCGATATTTCTGTGATATTTTTATACTTAACTCGTAATTGTATCGTCGTATTTTAAAGTATTTTTTGACTCTCCTTTTATAATTTGACGGAATATATTCTATTATATTTTATTTTTTTTTCTTATTTTAAGAATAAAAATATTCGACCATATTTTAAATATTTATATTAGTAGTTAATAATATTAAAAATAAAACATTAATAGTTTTGTTAGATTTTTTTATTTTATTAAAGTATCGTTAATTTAATCATGTTTACCGAAAATTATTATTAAAAATATAATAACTAAATTTAAGCATTTAAATACAAAGACTAAAAATTGATATACCAAAACTCTTCTTTTTTTAGTTCTAAAAATTATATATAAAAAAATTGGACAAATTCAAATAAAACTACAAAAAGTATTAATTTTTTAATTAATAATTAATATATACTTCTTTTCACTTTTCTTTTTTTTAAAAAATCTAATACACATGCTGCATTTTTTTTTAATAAACTTAACATAAATTATTATTTAAATTGTCATATCAATAAATTTATGATTAATGGGATTAATCTAGAAAACTAAAATTTTAAATTAATTTTTGTGTCAATCTAACGTCATCCCTAACGTCATCCCTAAGTTTAAAAAATAAAGCTGATAAGATTTTTTTTTTTAAAGTATAAAGTTCTTTTTTATTAAAAATAATCATTGTGCTATATTATTGGCCATAAATTAAATTTTATTTGATAAATTAGTAAAAGAATATAATGTTGGATGATGAAAGTCTCACATCGGCTAATTTAGAGAAGGATCATGAGTTTATAATCAAGGAATACTATTTCCATTGGAGTGAAGTCTTTTGGGGAAGCTCAAAGCAAAGTCACGAGAGCTTACGCTCAAAGTGAACAATATCATTGTGGAGAGTCGTGTTCGTCTAACCTATAATATATACATGAAAAAAAAAGTTATTTATTTGTATTTTCATTACAAAAGAAAAAGAACATTTTAGAAAAAGCTTGAACTTTATTTTAAACATATCATGGACTGAAAATTTCTTATGCGTTGACTTTAGTCAACGTCCCATCCCCTCCCATTTCTTTCTTCTCTTCTCTTATTTATTCACTTCTTTCTCTTCCATTTTCTTCTGCCCAGAAACCAAAAAGGACAGAAGAAAAAGACCCATTTCCAGAATTTTCTTTTATGGGTTAAAGTTCTTAGCTTTTTGCTAGAAAACCCATAAAGAGTTTCGTTATTTTTTTTTGGTCCCTGTTTTTGTGTGGGTTTTTAGAAGGGGAAATGGAGGGAGGATTCCATGGAAGCAGTGATGGTTCAGCTTTCAAACAATGCTTCTCTCTGGCTTGGAAGAATCCTTATGTTCTTCGTCTTGCTTTCTCTGCTGGAATTGGTGGCCTTCTTTTTGGCTATGACACTGGTAATCATAATCCCAAACACTTTTCTTCTCCATTTTTCCTTAGATTGAAAATCAAACGGTGTTTTTGAATGGGTTTTGTGTGGTTTTGCAGGAGTCATTTCTGGAGCTCTTCTTTACATCAGGGATGACTTCAAGGCTGTGGACAAAAGCACTGTTTTACAGGTGATTATTTGATTTATAAGCTTGTTTAGCAAAGAATTTAAGGTTCATTCCATGGGGTATTAAGAATTTTGATCCTTTTTGTTTACTTTTCTACAATATTGATTGGAAATTACAAGCTTGTTTAGATAAGTTGTGAGATCCCACATCGGTGTTGGGAAGGAGAACGAAACTCCCTTTATAAAGGTGGAAATCTCTTCCTAGCAGACGCGTTTTAAAAATCTTGAGGAAGCCCAAAGAGAACAATATCTGCTAGCGGTGAGCCTGGATCGTTACAAATGGTATTAGAGCCAGACACCGGACAATGTGTCAGCAAGGAGGCTGGTAGACACGAGGCGGTGTGCCAGTAAAGACGCTGGGCCCCGAAGGGGGTGAATTTGGTAGGGGTCCCACATCGATTGGAGAAAGGAACGAGTGCCAGCGAAGACGTTAGGCCCTGAAGGGAGTTGGATTGTGAGATCCCACATCGGTTGGGAGGAGAACGTAATAGTGTGGTGATTTGTGAGATCCCACATCGATTGAGAGGAGAACGAAACACTCTTTATAAGGGTGTGGAAACCTTTCCGACACGTTTTAAAAACGTTGAGAGAAAGCCCAAAGAAGACAATATCTGCTGTCGTGGACCTGGTAATTTTGTGATTAGTTTTGGGGACAAGTGTCAAGAGCTGATTGTCTTCATCTTTCAACCTTCTTCTTATCCACTAGATTTCTGTATTGTTTCTAGATTAGTCATTACTTACCTTGATAAACAAAAGTTAATCAGATGTTTAATTTTTCTTAAGCTTTCTAGAAAAAGTGTGATAATTAAGAGTTTCTAGCAATGCAAGTGAAGCTCCTGTTGATGATGGTATTAAAATCAAACAGGAAACCATAGTGAGCATGGCAATAGGAGGTGCCATAATAGGAGCAGCAATGGGAGGATGGATGAACGACAGATATGGGAGAAGAACTGTAATTCTCATAGCAGATTTGCTCTTCTTCATTGGAGCTGTGGTAATGGCAGCTTCACCTGCCCCTTCCCTTCTCATTGTCGGTCGAGTTTTCGTCGGATTTGGTGTAGGAATGGCTTCCATGACCTCCCCTCTCTACATCTCTGAGGCTTCCCCTTCAAGAATCCGTGGTGCCCTTGTCAGCACCAATGGTTTTCTCATCACTGGTGGCCAGTTTCTGTCCTATCTAATCAACCTCGCCTTTACAAAGGCACCAGGCACATGGCGATGGATGCTTGGGGTTGCAGGAATTCCAGCTCTCTTGCAGTTCATCTTAATGTTCTTGCTTCCTGAGTCTCCTAGATGGCTATACCGCAAGGTAATATCATCTTATCGCTTTCGAAAGTTTAAGAACCTAATAGACACGAACTAACTCATTTCAAGTTGAACAGGGAAGATCAGAAGAGGCGGAAAGGATACTGAGAAAAATATATTCGGAAAACGAGGTAGAGGCGGAGATTCAGGATCTTAAGGAATCGGTTGAGGCAGAGATCAAGGAAAAGGAGTCTTGTGAGAGGGTTAGCTTGATCAAGATATTGAGAACCAAAACAGTGAGAAGGGGACTTTATGCAGGGGTTGGGCTACAGATTTTCCAGCAATTTGTGGGCATAAACACAGTCATGTACTACAGCCCATCTATAGTTCAGCTGGCTGGGTTTGCTTCTAATGAGACAGCACTGCTGCTGTCACTGGTCACAGCTGGGCTCAATGCATTGGGCTCCATTGTGAGCATATATTTCATTGATAGAACAGGGAGGAAAAAACTTCTAGTGTTCAGCTTATTTGGTGTCATAGTTTCTCTTGGTGTTCTATCAGGAGTGTTTCATGAAACAACATCTCACTCTCCATTAGTGAGCTCTGGAACCAGTCCACTCAAAGCTTACACATGCCCTGACTACAGTTTTGCTAGCAATGCTGCTTCTTGGGACTGTATGAAGTGTTTGAAAGCCTCATCTCCTGATTGTGGTTTCTGTGCTTCAGAAGCTAATAAGGTAAAAAAAACAATACCAATCTTATTATTAACCTGTTTTAACGCTAACGCTCGAGTAGCTAAAACCACATCAAAATGAGAGAGATCTTAAGAATATGCAAGTATAGTTGAGAAATGCTTTAAAGAATTGATAGTTATTACATATACCAACAAAATGCATCTTTTTTTTGTGCCACCATCATAAAAACTCTAAAAGTAAGCGCGTTAGACTTGGAACAATCCAATTTGAGTGACTTCTTGAGAACTTCCCGATGAAAGGACTTGAGTTCGAGTAGGAATGATCTTCACTTTCAGAAACAGTTCAAGACAAGGAAGTAGGTAGCAGGACTAGGAAATGTAGGAAAATACTAGGGCAGTTAGGTACCGAATCTTGAAACAATCCCGTTTGAGTGGCTTCTTAAGAACTTTCCTACGGAAGGACTTGAGTTCATTGAGAATTGTCGTTCACTCTCAAAAAGAAAGAGTTCAAGACAAGTATATAGCATGACTAGGCAGTAAGTAATGCCAGAAAATTTTAGGGCCGTTAAGAACCGAATCTTGGGACAATCCTATTTGAGTGACTTCTTGGGAACTTTCCAACGAAAAGACTTGAGTTCGTCGAGAATTGTCTTCACCCTAAAAAACAATTCAAGACAAGTATATAGTATGATTAGGTCGTAAAGGAATGCAAGAAAATGCTAGGACTCTTATGTACCAAATCTTGGAACAATCTTATTTGAGTGACTTCTCGAGAACATTCCTCTAAAAGAACCTGAGTTCATCGGTAAGAATAGTCTTCCTTCTCAAAACCAGTTCAAGCCACATAGATAGCGCGACTATGTCGTAAGAAATGCAGGAAAATGCTAGGTCCGTTAACGTGTCCATTCTTTTTTGTTGATGTGTTTCCCATGTTGTTGTTTGCAGCTGTTTCCTGGAGAATGTTTGGTTGCTAATGAGACCGTGAAGCATCTATGCCATAGTGGAAACAGGCTATGGTACACCAGGGGATGTCCCAGCAGATTTGGATGGCTTGCACTCATTGGTCTTGCTCTCTACATCATTTTCTTCTCTCCAGGAATGGGAACAGTGCCATGGATTGTGAACTCTGAGATTTATCCTTTAAGGTATCGAGGAGTGTGTGGAGGAATAGCAGCCACAGCCAATTGGGTGTCAAACCTTGTGGTTGCTCAGTCCTTCCTATCATTAACCCAAGCAATAGGGCCTTCCTGGACGTTCCTGATATTTGGATTGATTTCAGTGGTAGCACTTATGTTTGTCCTCATATGTGTGCCTGAAACTAAGGGCCTTCCCATTGAGGAGATTGAGCAGATGCTTGAGAACAGGGCTTTGCATTTCAAGTTCTGGGAGAAAAGGACAGATCTGTTGCCCAAAAGCTAAGGCGCCTGAAAAAAACAGTACCATAAGTAGTGTTATATAACATGTGTTCATACAAGAGTGGTTCGATTCTATAGTTTTCGTGTTTGTTAATGGTGTCAATCGTTGGTAATGTGTCAATTCGAGCATAGTTTCGTGGATAAGATCCTACTGTCATTCTTAGGTTGATAGCTTAGATTCGTCATTCCATAGTTATTGAGCTTTCAAAAGAAGTATAATGTAGAATTTGGGTTTCTCCTAGCGTCGTTTCTCTAAGTTTAACGGTAAAAATGACCTAACAACGGAAGGTTCTAACAGTCCCATTAAATCAACTTTGACTCATTTTGGTTCGTAAAAGTGAAAAGTAAAAGTAACATATCGAAGTAGTACTTAAACCCAAGTGGTAAGATAGCGATAGATCATGACTTAATAGGGAAGTAACAATGGCATAAAAAAGTCAAGGGGTAGAGAGTGGAAGGAGAGGAGGGCGTGTGTTCGAGTTCAACGAAGACTTCTTTTCACGTGCATTCTAAACTCTACGGAGCTAAGAAAAGAAGATGTTTCATGTGACAAACAGCTAATTCATTCATTAGTTTTTGTTTATTTGATTAATCATATTCTCATAATTGATGAGTTAGAGAAATTGGTAGATTCAAGCAGCAGCCAAGTCTGCATTATTTAAGGCTGTAATTAGATGGATTTGATGATACCCATCTATGACAGGAAGCAAATATGACACGTGCATAATATTATTCCTTTTATGGTCACACATGTTTATATTATATACTATGATCATCCAATGCTATTAAAAATTCTGTTTTTTATTCAAGAAATAATTGACATGCTATGATAATCCAATCTAATAAATATAATAAGAGAAACAACATATTCCCAGTTGTTCATAAAGGGTTAAGATTCTTTTGCCGAAAGGACATCAAAATTGAAAGAAGAGTACATTTGGAAATTCTCAAATTGATCAAGCTTGAAGAAATACCTAAAGAAAAAGAAGGATGAGTGATTCCCGTGGTTGGAACGCAACTCGTGGAAATGGGGTTTCTATTGTATCAATCTACCCTTGTTTAATTCCTGTTGAAGCATATACTCGGAGAAGGGGAGTGCCTTATTTCAAAGCAAACTCTCATTCATTAGATAGAGAAGATTGCCAAGAACTTCATGCCGACCAATTGCCAATAAATTTTCTAGCCTCAAATAGGAAATGATACTTGAATCATAGAACTATAATGAAATATACGATCAACCAACATTTATCAAATTTGAAAAAAAGGTAAAAAGAAATGGTTCGATCATATTTTGATTTCTCAAGTTGAAAGATCCTGAATCACCACAACATGTGCAAAATAGGACCAGCCAGCTAAAGTAAGGAAGTGTTGCACTAGTCCAATAGTTGAAAAGGCATCCCCACGTACCATGTTCTAAGCCGAGTAGCATGGGGCACGTGGGACACCGTGTGAATCAACCTGCAATGCACCTAATGGTCACCCTAGAGTAGAGCTCATGGAATCTACACTATCATTGATCAATGAACAAGAAAATTGAACAACTTTCTCAAGCTGAAGCAGTGAATAAGCCATGGACACACCTGACCTACCAAACAAAAAACACTAAAAAGCTGTTCCTCTTCCTTCACATTCAATAATGAGAATGGCTCATAGCACAGATGACATATTAGGAACAAGACAAGGTACATCACAGACACGCCACGGCCAGTATTTGAGTGTCACCATTCAATTTCAAAACCTGGGCAATGAATTTGGCACTTACAACTCAGCTTCTCATATTATGCCAATATTCCATGCCCCACTCACATTCTACATCTAATGATATGCTCAGTTGCATCATTGCACAATAATGAGAAATAGCAAGCCTGTTGCCTAATAATAGAGCCTTTTCCCCACTCCGTTTGTTTTTCTTTCCTATCCCTTCCCCAGATCCCATATCGGTTGGGGAGGAGAACAAAACGTTCTTTATAAGGGTGTGGAAACCTCTCCTAATAGACCCGTTTTAAAAACCTTGAGGGGAAGCTCAAAAGGGAAAGTCCAAAGAGGACAATATCGGCTAGTGGTGAGTTTATGTCATTACATCTTCTATGCTATGCACTCATTATGCTATGCACTCATCATTCAGACACTAATCATACGAAGGCCAGAACGAAGATTATTTAACAAAGGCTTACATTTATAAACTTCAAACTATATCACATGAAATCATAATGAAGAGTCTTACCTACAGTATTCACATATACAGGATGGACAGAAGTTAAGGGACTACAAACTCAAAGCTTTTACAACATCATTCTAGCTGGCTGTTTGTCTGCACTCCAATAGCAAATGCCTGTAACAAAAACAACCAGCAGATGCATTTTTCACTATTACCTTTACCAAAAACGGTCAACCGTTCGTATTATAATAACGCCAACGACGAATGAGTTCACTTTTTTTCCCCCTTTTCGTGCCACTCCAGTCAGAAGTTGGTTTCATTGCCTTCCAATTATCCCAGGCCGCGCATCAATCAATAAGAATTGTTCTTCCTCATTCTCATTTTCTAAAGTTTAGCAATTTTCTCCCGCCCTTTGCACCATTGTTCTTCTATACCTGAAAACCCAAACTCTATACAGTTACAGAACAAGAAAAGTTAAGGACTTTAAAGTAGCCTAAACAACTAGACGAGGTCGAGAAGTAAAACGTTGCCAAACTCTCCATGATATCAGATAACTAAACTCGTTCGATGTACTTAATAAACATATATAAGGAGCTGCTTTCGGAAAGCAGTATGCAGTGAAGCTAGTTATGATCACATTCACTTAGAAAGACCCAACCATTCACAATAATTGACCAATGTATTATTATCCCGTTACAAATCGAAAAACAATATGCACAAGGTTCAGTTCACCCAAAAAAGAATCCAAATGAGCATTCTACAAACCATGGGGTAGAAGCCATGGACCACGAGCAAATTCGGTTGTACATAGACGTAATATAACAAAGAATCCAACATATGAACACTCTTTGTAAGAAATGAACACTCTTTGTAAGAATCAAAAACTAGGACGATGCTTGTATGCGTTAAATATTTACCTCGAATTACTAATGTACTTTTAGAAAGAGTTCATCTCAAGGCAGTACGTTCGCCTCTTCACTAACATCTTTGCAGCAGTCCTATATGGTTCTTCAAAAGCTGTTGAAGCCCAGGAGCAATCAGGAACATCCTTCTTCACCGCAGACTGTTCACTAGGCCGAATAGCAACCAGTGTAGCGCCTTTCAATATCAACCCATTGGGCAATTCTAAGTGTGTGGCATACCAAAGCCTCATATTCAGAGCTGGTACAAGGGTTCTCTTAGATGCCGAAGAAGCAGACAAGGGCTTCACCCTCAACTCCTCAAGTTGATCTTTGTTCATGCATAGCACCCCTTGTCCATCCGCATCAGTTAGAATCAAACTATCCAAGGTCTTGTGATCTGCTATTATTGGTTGCAGCAGATAGTGCCTGGCTGAAGCCGCAATAAGCGAACTAATCGTCCATACTACTCTCAATTTTAGACCTCCATTTGTGTAAAAGGATTCGGGTATACTCCCATTATCATCGCTAACGCCGCCATTGCCAATACAGAACCCCCCATCAATCCCATTATCTTGAGCAATTGAAGGCTTGAAAGAGCCGGGGTGAATCACCGAAGAAGCACCCAAAATCACACAATTATCCAAAGTGGATCCGAAATCGGCTCGCCATTTCAACAATACCCCATCATCAATACCCAATTCCCCACTCGGAAGCTCGATCCGAAGGAGTCGAATCTCATTGAAATTCTTGAGAACTTGGGTCGGGGAGTGATGGGTCACTCCACCTTGATCAATTTCACCATCCTCTTCGGTTCCAACCGCAAGAGATGTGGTAGAGGAAGAGGAAACCAAACTCGAGGACGCTCGTGTCTGACCCAAAAACTGGCTCAACGCTTGGAGGGGTTTGACAATGCCACCAAATACGAAGCGGAAAATATTAAAAAAGGGGCCACGAGATTTACCAGAAGAGGAAGAGGAAGAAGACGATTCGTCATCAGAAATAACACAATCCACACGAACAACAACGTTCTCCACCTGCGGCACAAGGCAGTGAAACCTTCGAGAAACAACGCAGCATCGACCAAGAGCCTTCACGTCACCGATCTTGTTGAAAATAAGAAGAAGAAGGGAATCAGGAAGACGATCGAAGTGGTCGATACAGGAAGAAGTGGAAATGGAGGCGGAATTAACAGAGAACGGAGAATCAGGTTCGGGGTAGATCTTAGATGTCAGATCTAGGCGCAAGGACGACATTATTAAAGGGAAACACAGAGAGAGAGAAAGAATGGCGGAAATTGAGGAACAGAGAAGATGGGTAAGGCTGAAATCAAAGGGGAAGGCGGAAAACAGAGAGGGGATTTGCAGGGGAGGCGGAAATGTGCGTATAAACAAGAGGGGGGAGGGTAGATCCAAGTGGAAGAAGAGAAGAACAAGGAATTAAAACCCTAATCTGTTGAAAATCAGAAGAAATTGGGAGATGGGGAAGGAGAGGGTGGGAGAGAAGAAGAGAAAAGGAGTGGAAAGAGTCGAAGAGAGAGAGAGAGATTAGAAGGGGAAGAAGAGATTCATAGATCCACGGTTTTGTCTTTTCAGAGAAGAAGGCGACATGAAAATGATGGAAGAGAGAGAAAGCTTGAGAGAGAAAAAGAAACTGTGTTTTCTAGACACTCTTACCTTCTCCTTCTTCTTTCTTTTCCTTTCATTTTTCCTTCTTACTTAAAGTTCCATTTTTCCATCTTACTCTTAAATTTATATTAAACTCTACTACCTTCCCGCATTACCACAACGTTCTACGCTCAACGAGGTTCATGTCGTACGCCCAAACGTACGTGCCTCCACCACACCTTGCATGTTTCATTATCGTACCAGCTATCAACCCATCTTCAAGCCAGCCTAAGTTAGGAGGCAGCGTCGCAACATTCTGTGCTCGACGAGGTTCATGTTGCCCGTCCAAAGGCACTCGACTCTGCCCCACCGTGCCACTGTCAAACACCCTCGACCTCAAACCATATTTGAACCAAAATAATAACTAATGTAGAAGAAGCCGTGACCATTAAAATAAATAAATATGAAAATATGTTTTGATGTTTTTCGTTATAATATATTTTTAATATAAAGTAATGTAAATTTACAACTATAGTATTTAAAATAAGGCAATAAATAACCATTCAAATAATACAAACTTTAGTTATTAATGAAATTAAAATGGTCACATCAACAATATTCATTCTATTCACTTCCAATTTTGTATGATTATTTTTCTAATATTTATATACAATATATAATAATAATAAAATGAAGAGAGAGGACAAATAAATATATATATATATATAATGGGAGTGTTAAGGTGGGTTAACTACTGCGTAAATTTGGTGTGGTGGGTTTAGGGTCATACCCAAGTTGGGTTGGGCCAACTGGTCTAGGGGCCTATCTTTATATATTTTTATTTTTAATATATATATATATATATTTATTTATTGCTACCTAAACACCTATCATCATAATTAATATTACAAATCATAATTAAAACATGATTTCTCACTAATAATTAATATTGTTTTTTTTAATATTATTTTACCTTTCATTAAATATGTCAATTTCAACCTAACTCAACTGGTTAGAGAGTAAGAAGAGATTTCTTCGTATTAATTAAATGGAGACAAAAATAGTAATTATATTTTTACTCTGCCTCACTTTATGTACATAATTTTAATTGTGTATATTATAATATTAAAATTTAAAATTTTAAAAATTGTGTTACATAAATATTATATTTTTACTTATGATATATTATTAAATTAACTACGGCGTCTTACCATATAAAAATTAATTTAAAATTTAAAATTATTCATTAAAAATTATTTAAAATGAAAAAAGTATATTAAAAATGACAAAAAAAAAATCAGCCATAAACTTGTTCCATGAATTCTCTACGGATCATTTTTGTCTCAAACACCACAAAAAAAATAAATAATAATAAATGAAAATTTTCCGTAAAGAATACGACCGGATAACGATAATCTTTTCACGTAAACATTCAAATTCTTAATCAAATTAAAAAAAAAAATCTGTCACATAATTTATAACTATAAAATCAAATTTGCTACATAGAATTTGACGTAGGATTAAAAACTTTAATCTGTTTAACCAAAAGTACGTGCATCAATCAATTGAATTGTATTCAAATTGATGAGATATAATAATTAGAGTACGTTGATGGTACTAAACGAGCGAAAATGAGACATTAAAATAAAGTGGGACATACAAGCGGTTGGGTTCATAAATGAAGCTCCATATTTTGCTAACTTTTTGTATGGACCTTCAACTATTTTACTTGAATTCTCTTTTAACCACGTGCTAAAAGTCGACACGGATGTAATCAGAATAGAGATCTTCATTTCTTTTTTTTTTTCAAATTTTTGCAACAAGAAAAATCCCACGTGCCAAAAATAAAATATTTTTAAGTAATGAGACAAAACTTAGGCACATACCTAATAAAAATAGACTCGATCTACTTTCACATACATCATATATCCATATTTATGTATGTAAATTATTAAAATATCCTATCCAATAAAAATAATTTAAATTTTAATCTAATAAAAATATGTGTTTATTTATTATTTAATTTTATAGCATATCAATAAATGTGGAATAAAAATTATTGAAAAAGTAGATGACCAATTCCATCACCCAAGGGTTGATTGGATTAGATGAAATAAAAAAATCAATGATAAATTCAAAATTATAAATAAATAAATAAATTATCCTTGAAATAAAAAAGAGTATTCTTTGCACGTGCCATGTCTTGGAAGCAATTAATACAAAGTGAGTAATAACTTAAAAAAAAAAAAAATTGCCTAGAAAAAACAAAAATATAATATGATTGAATTCCATAAGGTATAAATCGTACCAAAGTATATAATACGATCATAGTAATTTCAGAAATTTATGATATTAAATTCATGAATGAGTGAAATAATTTGGAAATTTAAATGTGAACTAGATAAAAAATTAAACAATTCTACTAGTTCAACCACTGTAAACTAGTTTTACGGTGAGTTCGGTTAGACTACTAAAGTATTAGCGATTTCAGTCGAAAAATTAAAATCTCTCACAGATCGTTGAACTTTTATAAAAATAAATGTTAGCTCGTGAAATAGTTTATAAATGGATAAACTAACTTACAAAAAAGTTATATTACTTATTAACTATATGAATAAATAAATAATAAGAAAATGCAAGAGTGAGAAAGATGGCTAAATAAAAAAATGAATGTATACGTAGATTAAATTATACGTCGGTATAATATCTTTTTATTTTATATTAATTATTATCTAACTTATTTTAATAATTACGAATAAAATGATAATTAATAAAAAGGGATAAAGAAGGAAAAATAATAAATAAGTTTGGGAATACATTTAATATCAAATGGCCTAAGCCCTAGAGAGGAAAGAAAGACCAATAAGAACACGTGAAACAAAATTTGGAGTGGCAATTCAAGTAATTATGTGGAAGTGAGGGGTGGATTTTATTTTTATTATTAAAAAAAATTGAAGTTTGGAATTTATATATTTTTCAATTATATATGTAAGTATTTGTCATGTCATTTGATTTGATAATTTTGGGTCAAATTGCTATAACATCTTAAAAGTTGTTTTGGAATATTTATAACAATAATATTGATTTGATTCCATAACTAATTGATTATATACTACAATAATGAAATATTGTTTTTAAAAATAGTTATTAAAAAATTAGTCGATTAATAAATAAGAGTGTTCAAATGACTTGAGAATTGGATCAACTCGGCCTACACAACCCAAACCATAAAAAGTTCGTTTGGGTTAGATTTTTTTTTTTTTTTTTTTTTTCTGGTTTGGATTAGGTTGATTTTTTTGAAAAATAAGAAATTTCGATTAGTTCGTGGGTTGACATTTGTTTAGTCGAGTCAACCCCATCAACCCGAAACATGGGTTACAAACTAATCCTACTTTTAAGATTATTTTAGTTATTAATGCAGCGTATATTATGGATAAACATAATTTTTTTTTAAATAATTAAAAGAAAAGAACAACTCAACAACCCAACCCAACCCAAAAATAAAAAGAGTTGGATTGGATTTAGTTGAAACTCTATTTAAATGGATCCCGTCACCAATCTAACTAACCTGAAATTTTGGGTTAGTTCAAACGATTACTCCAACTTAATTCATATATACCTTACAAATAAATATACTATAAAAAAAATAATGTATTTTTTCTTTGTTCAATAAAAAAAATTAATTTTAATATTTTTATCTAATAGATTTTAATCCTATAAAAATGTCTAATATACTGTTGAGTTTCAATTCACTCTTAATTTAAAAAGTTTAAAAATTAATTGACAATTAAATATAAATATAAAATGTATTTTTAATAAAATAAACTACTATTATTTAAATAAAATATTAAATTGGTCAATAGGTTAAAAGGTTTTAAATTCATATAAACTTTTAAAAATCAATAAATTTATTACACATAAAATTAAAAATATATGAAATTAACTTCCTTAATAAAAAAAATGCAGCTAGCAAATAAAAATAATAATAATTAAAGTACTTTTATTTCCTTTACGTCATAGCATAATTTAAATAATTCATGATCATGAACTTTATTAAAAATAAAATTCCAAGAAAGAAATAAACATTTACACGAATCATTCAAACGAATTAAAAAAAGAAAAAGAAAAAGAAAAAAGAGATAACGCCAAAAATAAAATTCTGAATATTTATAATTAGAGATATATAGCAAGAATAAATAAAAATGATTGCCTAAATATTATAATAATACAGCTGAGTGTATTTATTTATTTATTATTTCTATAAATTGTCAACATACATTAATGTAGTCCAGCTAACTTAGCATTATAAATATTTTAGTACATGACCCACAATATTTATTTATTTATTTATATTAAAATTTTCTAATAATAATGATAATAATTAAAAAAAAAGTTTCAAATTATTGTGTCTCTAATATGTCCCTTCTCTTAGTGTAAAATGTGCATGTCTCTTATATTATATACTTCGTCTATTAATTATATATAAATTTCTATATGATTTGAAAGGGTAAACATTAAATAAGTCTAATTACTCCTTAATTTATATAATTTTGATTTAATTTTTACTTTGATGTAATAGATTTTATGACCGAATAAATAAAATTAAAATATTAAATATTAATGATTTTGATAATTTGTACGGGAGTATTCATGAATTGAGTTAGGTCAGATTGAAATATTTTTTTTAAATTTAATTTAATTGTTTGGGTCATAAATTTTTTCAAAATTAATCTTTATTAAAAAAAATGAACTAATATTTTGTGTTGGATGAATTTGGGTTGTTCGAGTTATTTATTCAAATTTATTTATGTATTTCAAATCTTCGATCAAAATTTATTACTCAATTTCAATAATATATTTTAAAAAATTATCCAATTAAATAATATTAGGTACAATTATATCATAATTTCAAGTTGGTTTACATAAACCAAGGTTTTTATTTATCTGGACACAAACCATACAAATTGGGTTAACTTGATCTAGTTGTTCTGGTTATCGAATTATTTGAACCCCTCTAATTTATATGATTTAAATTAGATTTGATTAGTGTAAGCTCACCACTAGAATATATTGTCTTCTTTGGGCTTTTCCTTTCGAGTTTCTCAAAACGTGTCTGCTAGGGAGAGATTTTTACATCCTTATAATGCTTAGTTCCCTCTCCAACCGACGTGGGATCCCACAATCAGAGAGGAATGCATAATACAATATGTATGTAATGCCCCTATAAACCAAGGATTATTATTAAAATAAAGCCTATAGTAGCGGCCTAAGCAACTGATATCAACTTATAACTAGAACAGTTCGAGAACAAAGAACATTCTTGAAGCCATGCGTTGAACACATATCTATATCAAACAGATTGATAGCAATCCCCAGTGTCAGTCCAGAGTACACAATGTCTAAGAAAAGTTTCAGAGAAAACCCAGAATTTATTGGCTTAGGATTGGGGGGTTGAAGAACACAAGAAGTTGAGAGCTCTTAATCTTCAGAAGCATATAGGTTTCTTCCACAGCGATCACATATGTTGGGATCACTTGGGGAGGAACTGTGTGGCTTTTCCTTCATCAGCTGTGGAAGATCAATTTCCAGCACATCATGGAGTGCCTTGGACCCTTCTTTCAGCTCATCCAAACTGCAGAACAAATGCTTATTTATTATCACAACACAGATGGAAGAGATGGTACTAATATTGTTCAACGTTGTTTTTCTTTCGGGCTTCCCCTCAAGGTTTTAAAAACGTGCAAGTTAGGGAGAGGTTTCCACACCCTCATAAAGAATGTTTCGTTCTCCTCCCCAACCGATGTGAGATCTCACAATCCACCCCCTTCAGGGCCCAGTGTCTTCGCTGGCACTTGTTCCCCTCTCCAATCGATGTGGGATCTCACAATTCTCCCCCATTTGGAGCCAACGTTGGACACTCGTTCCTCTCTCCATGGCCCAGCGTCCTCGCTGGCACTCGTTTCTCTCTCTAATCAATGTGTGATATCTCACAATCCACCCCCCTTCAGGGCTCAGCGTCCTCATTTGCACACCGCCTGGTGTCTGGCTCTGATACCATTTGTAATAGCCTAGGCCCACCACTAACACATATTGTCCTCTTTGGACTTTCCCTTTTAGGTTTCCCTTCAAGGTTTTTAAAACACGTCTGCTAGGGAGAGGTTTCCACACCCTTATAAAGAATGTTTCATTCTCCACACCCGAGTATCCAGCTAAGTTCCCGCATATGTTACAACAGTTAATTATAAAAGATTTGACATACCTTATGGAGAGTGGAGGAGTTAACCGAATTATAGAATCATGTGTTGGCTTAGCAAGAACTCCCCTCTCCTTCAACTTCATGCAAATATCATATGCAGAAACAGGAAATAAGGCTTTGCTTTTGAGCTCCACAGCATTAAACAAACCTCTTCCTCGAACGTTCTTGATGTATCGTGGGAATCGTTCCTGAACTTCGACGAGCTGTTTTCTAAGCTCCTCTCCTAATTGAGCTGATCTGTACATTATGTCGAAACCCGTGTTCAACATTTATAATATCATTAAGAGAACAAAAATCAAAGAGGAAAAAGAAGGCAACAATTCATCATACCTCTCAGCAAGTCTCTCATCTTTGATCACTTCAAGCGACGCAATAGCAACGGCACTTGCCAACGGATTACCCCCGAAAGTACTACACATTGTAAGATAAAGGGCAAGGTCAGTTTTAATTGATATCACTACACAGCAGCTGTTCCACAAAATTTGAGAAGAACAGGTAAAACACTGGCTTTAAAGAGGCTTCAAGCTCGTTTTACTAAAAGTTCGATATGGACTATTCTATTGTTCGAGACAAAGTACGTTACAGACCTCCCATGCTCTCCGGGTTGGATACAAAGCATTACGTCTTTGTCAGCAAGAACAGCACTTACAGGTATTACTCCACCTCCCAATGCTTTTCCCAGAATCTGAAATGAACAACCATGTAGAAGTTTATTCGCTGACGAAATTCTCGTACTAACGAAACGTTTAGGTATATCCATATCAAGAAATTATTATCAAGCAGTTTAAGCTCTTTAAGAAATATGATTCAGAGTTCTTTTAAAGGGTCAAGGCTCGAAAAGAAAAAAACTGTATGAACAAATATAGACAGAAGTATGGTTAAGAAGCTCAGTATACCATTCCTCAATTAGTCCTTTTTCCTTTTTTTTTTCCTCCTATTTTTTGACTCGATTGTCAAAACATGGCTAAGAAATATAGCAACCAACTTCAGCAGCACCGATACAGTCGACCCCAAAACATGCTTTAGATGTAACATTTCTTATCTTCATTCGACGTGCTTTCGAAACATTGCTATAGCATATTCTAGTAAGAATCTTCCCACTCGCGACATTTGTTCATAGAGTCGAATGATCTCGTGCCAAACGTACTTTCTCAACATGATAGGATAACTTAAATAAGATACAAATTGTAACAAACCAAGCCCACCATTCGCAAATATTGTCCTCTTTGGGCTTTCCCTTCCGGGCTTCCCTTCATAGTTTTTAAAACGCGTATGCTAGGGAGAGGCTTCCACACCCTTATAAAGAATGCTTCATTCCCCTCTCCAACCAATGTGGGATCTCACAATCCACCCACCCCCTTGGGGGCCCAGCGTCCCCGATGGCACACCATTTGGAAACTGGTTCTGATACCATTTGTAACAACTGAAGCCCATCGCTAGTAGATATTGTCCTCTTTGGACTTTCCCTTCCGAGCTTCCCCTCAAGGTTCTTAAAACGCGTCTGTTAGGGAGAGGTTTCCACACTCTTATAAGGAATGCTTCGTTCCCCTCTCCAACCAATGTGGGATCTCACACAAATTGACTAAAGTAAATAATTAAAACCGTATTAAACGAACAGCCTCATAAATTTGGGAAAAGTTGCTAAATTTTCTCAAAAGATGGGGGCAGCGAGCTAGAAAGCTGATCATTCCTTTATTTGTTGGTCTTTCATTATTTCCATAACTAAAAGCTTTCAAAGCGAATTGGGAGATCTAATGCGTTTTATAAGAACATAAAACAAAAGAAGCCAATAGGCCACTGATTGTACTACACCAGCCTAATCCAGAATGAAACAATATGAATGAGGAATGTTTACAGGCAGCCATGAGAACTGAATAAAAAATAAAAGAAGTTCTACCATGCGGATTGTGGAGAAAATAGTGGATATGAAACAGAATATAAAAGGAAAAGGGAGAGAATGCATTACCACTAAATCTGGTCTGACATTTTCCCAATCACAAGCCAATAATTTTCCAGACCTTGCTAAGCCAGATTGTATTTCATCAGCAATCATTAAGATGTTATATTTCGTGCAAAGATCTCGCACAGCTTTCAAGTAACCATCAGGGGGAATAATAACCTAAAAGAATATCAAAATAACCTTATAAAAATGATTTGGAATTCAGAAAGGAAACAGTAAGAGTCAATAAATTAGGTAGCAATCCTAATTCATCAATGTAAGAACAGATAGGAACAATGTAGTATTTTGGAACTTCCATAAATCTATGATTTTTTTTATTTTTATGGCATATGGTTTAAGATCTCTAGAATGTAAGACCCTTTTAACCCATTATTTTATTCACTATAGTTGGAGAAAACCCCGATATAAATGCAGCTGAAAACATCAATCATACGTACCCCTGCCTCTCCTTGAATGGGCTCAAACAAAAACCCAGCTATTCGGTCTCCGTGTTCTGCACTCCATAAGAATGACAAGCAAGAAGTTAGACCAGATGCCAAGTATAAATCCCCATTACCAAGCAAAATATATATCTACATGTTACGCCCCCCCAAGGCCACTGCTAGCAGATATTGTCCTCTTTGGCTTTCCCTTTCGGGCTTCCCCTCAACGTTTTTAACACGCATCTGCTAGGGAGAGGTTTCCACACCCTTATAAAGAATGTTTCATTCTCCTCCCCAATAGATATGGGATCTCACAATCCACCCCCCTTCAGGGTCCAGTGTCCTTACCAGCACACCGCCTTGTGTCCACCTCCCTTCGGGACTCAGCCTCCTCACTAACACATCGCCCGGTGTCTGGCTCTGATACCATTTGTAACAGCCCCAAGTCCATCGCTAGCAGATATTGTCCTCTTTGGGCTTTCCCTTTCGGGCTTCCCCTTAAGGATCGTTTGCTAGGGAAAGGTTTCCACACCCTATAAAGAATGTTTCGTTCTCCTCCCGAACTGATGTGGGATCTCTCAAACACACACACTATAAAAGTGAAAATACATTAACAAGAGGCCTCTTTTACAATCCTTTTAGTAACAAATTTCTTGACATGTAAATCACAAACATAAGAGTAACCATGTCTTGGAATAATATATTCCCCTAACCTTTAAAGATTTTCTCAAGGGCAACTGCATCACCAAAATCAACTTTAAGATGTCCAGGCAGCAAGGGCCCGAATTCACGGGTTGCTTCATTGTCACAGCTCATAGATATAGCACCCAATGTTCGGCCATGAAAGCAACCACAACAAGAAACAATAATAGCCTGCATATGCGAGAGAAGAGATAAGACTTCAAAGGCCATTTCATTATGAAATATTTCGAGGATAAGTTATTAATTTGTTAGCATAACAATATGTTCAAGATGGACTCGTTCCACTACAGTTTTACTTATAGATTTTTAGAAAAGTATATTATTAAGCTGCTTATAGCACCCATGAGCGCTTAACAATCAATTCTGAACTGCAATGAAGGCTAATATACTAAGTGCTCCCAACTAAAATTGAGTACAAAGAAACTTTCAAACTTTGAAGATCACGATCTGTAACAGCCTTAACCCACCGCTATCAGATATTGTCCTCTTCGGGCTTTCCCTTATGGGCTTCCCCTCAAGGTTTTAAAACGCGTTTGCTAGGGAGAGGTTTCCACACCCTTATAAGGAATGTTTCGTTCCCTCTCTAACCAATGTGGGATCTCACACGATCTAAATAGGTACACAAAAGTTCCCGATACCATTACCGTACCTCATCTTTGGGAATTTTCTTCTTCTTGTAACCCCATTTCCTTGCCAACTTCAAAGCAGTTTCCACTCCTTCAGCACCAGTGTTCATTGGAAGCACCATGTCATAGCCAAAAATTTGTGTCAAGTACTCAGCAAATGGGGGAAATTTGTCGTTATAGAAGGCTCGAGAGCTAAGAGTGAGTTTTTCTGCTTGTTCTTGGAACGCTTTGACGATCTTTGGATGACAATGTCCCTACACGAACAAGGCAATAAAAAAATCAATTAAACATTGAATAAATGATAAAACAAGACAGTTAATGTTGAGTAATTTCTAAAACAAACACCTATTATCAGAATTAATAATGCTAACAAAGATCGACACATTTAAGGAAACTTTTCGAAAGAAGATTACCCGAACCACCAGCCCCCATTTACTTTGAGATGAAACGAGGAAACGAGGAAACACGCCATCATTCAAATAACTTTCACATTTGGTTCACATAATGCATGGAGATCAGTTACACTAAAGTACCTGGTTGACAGCAGAATAAGCTGATAGAAAATCCAGATATCTCTTGCCCTCTGGGTCCCATATAGATGATCCCTTTGCTTCAGAGAATACAACTGGAATTGGGTGGTAGCTGCATCGACGAAAAGTAGCCATCCATAACGGCAAAATCGACGTAAAGAAGCACATTCTCACTAACAAAGGAGATAAGTATAGACAATTTACAGACTACAAGACCCTTCTTCTGGTAGAAAGGAACACAAACAGCAAATTCAAGGCTTTTGAAGGGCATTTGATATAGCATAGACTTATTTAAAATAACGTCTTCTGCAGAACTTCATGCTAGGAATCACGAATCTCCACAATAGTATGATATTGTCCACTTTGAGCATAAGCTCTCACGGCTTTGCTTTGAGCTTCTCCAAAAGGCCTCATACTAATGGAGATGTATTGCTTACTTATAAACCCACCTTAAATTAGCCAGTGTAGGACTTCCTCCCAACAATCCTCAACACTTCGACCATTTGATTAGTAACAAGACTACAAAAACTTATGTCTAACCAATAATTTAAGCACCAAACACCCTCTTATAAGCATTCATTTCACAAGATGATTGATATCTTCTGATAGACAGCTTTCAAGCATGAAACTCAGAAGCTTGCTGCATCTAAGGGACTCCATGGGGAAATTAAGAAAAGCATCTGATAGAATGCGACAGTCCACTAAAGAGACAAACAAGAAACCGACAGAGCCCACAAGCTAAAACATAAAAAACCGACAGAATTCATGCAACTCAAGATAAGAGCAAGAGTTCAACAGGATAGGAAGCTCACTTATGGGCACTATGATCTTTTTCCATATGGATGAGCTTCTCAGAAGCAGGAAAAGAAGAGGCACTGCTTTCAGGGACCGTAGAAAATGGCCGCCTTCCCCTGCTAACCAACCTGACCAAACATTTCAGCTGCCTCCGGGACGCCATTAACGAAAGGGGTTTTTTCAGAAAATCTTGTAATCTCAAACAAATTTCCCTTCTGGGTTTCTCCTCACAGCATCCACAGAGCGAAATATCCAAACCCCAGATCCCAAAGGCCTTTTATACGGCTACGCTATGTTTTTATGAAATGGAATCGAGTAGGTTAAACAACATACTCCTAAAAGCGATTGAATAGGGAACCGTTTTTTCTTAAAATGAGTGTCCCATTAGCGCTCAACGCTGTGAAATTTTGCTCGTCTTTACATCGCAGGCTGACAACCAACAAAAACGGACAACCTTGCCTGAAAAGAATCCGTATTGTACACGCAGCCCGTGAAGCGGCCCGGTATTCAAAGAATTCAAACCAAAAAATGGAAAAGAATTCTTGTTAAATAAATTTCTAAACTTTAAAATTTAAGAACATTTTGGTTGAGCTTATTAGTAATTTAATTATTGTGTTAATTAAATGTTGTTAATGGGAAACTAATGTGACACTTTTTTTTAACTAAAAAATAAGTTTTTTTTATATATTTTTTAAAAAAATTCTTTTTTTTCTGAAAAAGAGACGAAAAAAATATTTTTAAATATTAAATTTATATTTTCTTAAAAGAAATATAAGGTTCGAGAAAAATTAAAATGATATCAAACCCAAACTTTATAAGTTCTGATATATTTGATAAAAATAATAATTGATTAATAAGATATAAAATTAGATGATTTTTTTTTATTTAATGAGATCAGATATTGTTCTATAAATTTTTAATAAAAATTTATTAAATAGTTACAATTTATTAAAACATTTATTTTATTTTTTTTTGAAAATAAACTAAATATATAAACCTTAATGTTTCGGAGGCGGAGGAAGAGTAGATTTGTAGTTTGAACCCTTATTTCTCCGGTCTCATCCGCGACAGGAACCTCAGAATTACAATCGGCCGCCAAGATCGCCTCTGTTCTGCCGACTCCCACCGTCTCTTTCTCTTCGTCCACTCCGGGTATGATTCTGGAGCTTTTATCTTATTGTTTTCCCTGTTTTAATGGCAGTAATCTTTCCTTAAATTGTAAACTCCACAATGGCGTCGCCGATGATACCGATTTGTGGCTCTTTCTTCTGCGAACTCCGTATTCTGGATGACTCTATTGGGATTGGGTGCTATATTCGCTTTTCTTTCTGATTGTATTTGTTGTTTTATACGCGAAGCAAAATGTTTTGAGTATTGTACTTACTCCATTTCGGTGGATCCTTCGAGCCTTCTAGGTAATTCAAAGTTGGTTTTCGTTTTTCCCTGCCTCAGATTATTGGGTTTCTGTTAGGTCTGAACATGAATTGGCTGACTGTTGGATTAGAAATTGTATTTCATCTTGTACCCTAATGCCACAACCATAATGTTCTGATACCCAATTATTGTAGCGGAATGCCACACTAAAAAATGCTTTGATACCCAATTGTTGTACCAAAAGCTCTGATACCACTTGTTGTGCAAAAAAGGCCACAACCACAAATCTCTGATACCACTTATTGTGCAAAAAATGCCACAACCACAAAGGCTATGATACCCAATTGTTGTACCAAAAGCTCTGATACCCCTTGTTGTACCCAAATGCCACAACCTGACGCTTTGATACCACTTGTTGTACCCTAATGCCACAACCAAAATGTTTTGATACCCAATTGTTGTTACGGAATGACACAACCAAAAATGCTTTGATACCCAGTTGTTGTACCAAAAGCTCTGGTACAACTTGTTGTGCAAAAAATGCCACAACCACAAAGCTCTGATACCAATTTTTGTACCAATAGCGGAAGTAAGATCGATTGTACTCACACACCCACCAACTGAAATTAAACAAAGAGACAAAGATTTACGTAGTTTGGAAAGAAGAAATTCCCCTACATCCACGGGTAGCAACCAATCTCATTAATCAAAGTATTACAAAGTGTATATCTCACACTCACACTATAAAGTCTCTCAACAAAAGTTCCTCCTAAATGTCACTCATCCAATACAAAATGACACACAAGCTCAATAAAAAACAAAACTCTCAATCATCCTAGACAACTCTTTATATAGTGATGATTCATGTATCAAAATGATAATATGAATCATCCTCCCGCGTATGAACTCATCTTAAATGAGGATCAATAACCAAAATAAATAATAATATTAATCAAAAGGGTTATAAACTAAATGAGTATTAATAACCAAATTAATATTCTTATTTAATCAAAATGGTTATAAACTAAATGAGAGTTAATAACCAAATTAAATGAGATTTATACAATTTACAACAATCTCCACCTTGTCAGAAGATCTTCCCATAGATAACTGGTTTGGTTGCCACCAAATCAACAGACTACCCCTTCCTTCCAACATTGATCAGATTTTCTTCAATCTGCCTATCAAATCTCCAAACGATAGCATATGTTTTCTCTATGACCATCAAATCTCCAAATCTCCAAACGATAGCATATGTTTTCTCTATGACCATCAAATCTCCAAATCTCCTAACGATAGCATATGTTTTCTCTATGACTATCAAATCTCCAAATCTCCAAATGATAGCATATGTTTTCTCTATGATTGATGGAGTTCCCAACAGCTACAAAGATGCTATTCAGAGCTCAAATAGCTTACACTGGCAAGTGGCTATGAATCAGGAGATAGAGTCATTGCAGATAAATCAAACTTGGGACTTAGTACAAAGGAAATCTCCAAATCTCCAAATGATAGCATATGTTTTCTCTATGATTGATGGAGTTCCCAACAGCTACAAAGATGCTATTCAGAGCTCAAATAGCTTACATTGGCAAGTGGCTATGAATCAGGAGATAGATATTATTCAGAGCTCAAATAGCTTACATTGGCAAGTGGCTATGAATCAGGAGATAGAGTCATTGCAGATAAATCAAACTTGGGACTTAGTACAAAGGAAATTTGAGTCATTGCAGATAAATCAAACTTGGGACTTAGTACAAAGGAAATTTGTTGTAAATATCCCATCGAATTTTGTTGGCTTTGGTTGCTTAATTGAGCTTGCACAACTCGATTGAATTGAGCAACCAAAGGCAACAAAATTCGAATGGAAGAATGCTTTACCACAAGTGAGAAAATCTCATTGTAATCAATACTTTCTTTTTGCGCATAACCTTTAGCCATAAGTCGCGCCTTCTGACGTATACCAGAAGAATTTTTTTTTTTTTTTTTTTTTGCATAAACCCATTTACAACCAATTTCCTTCTTATCTTTTGAAAGTTGTACTAAGTCTCAGGTTTGATTTATCTGCAATGACTATGTCTCCTGATTCATAGTCACTTGCCAGTGTAAGCTATCTGAGCTCTGAATAGCATAGCATCTTTGTAGCTGTTGGGAACTCACAGATTGAAGAAAATCTGATCAATGTTGGAAGGAAGAAATAGTCTCTTGACTTGGTGGCAACCAAACCAGTTATCTGCTTCGGGATCGTTTGACAAGGTGGAGATTGTTGTAAATTGTCATAAATCTCATTTAATTTGGTTATTAACTCCCATTTAATTTATAACAATTTTTTATTAAATAAGAATATTAATTCGGTTATTAATTCCCATTTTGATTAATATTATTATTTATTTTGGTTATTAATCTTCATTTAAGTACATAACGCTTGATGATTCATATTATCATTTTGATACATGAATCATCCCTGTATAAAGGGTTGTCTAGGATGAGTGAGAGTATTATTTTTTATTGAGCTTGTGTGTCATTTTGTATTGGTTGATTGACATTTAGGAGGAACTTTTGTTGAGTGACTTTGTAGTGTGAGATATACACTATGTAACACTTTGATTATTGAGATTGGTTGCTACCCGTGGATGTAGGGAGATTTCTTCTCTCCAAATCATGTAAATCTTTGTCTCTTTGTTTAATTTCAGTTGGTGGGTGTGATTACAATCGATTTTACATCCGCTATTGGTACAACACCTTAATCAGACCAGCCTCTAGGTGGGGAATTTGATATATTAACTCGGAGATTAAGGGTTTAAGTTTCTGTAGATGCTTACTTGGATTGAATATTGTGTAAGTGGACTTAGAGATGGTACAATGGATTAATCTCAGGCGCTTGACTTGTAACGTTTGAATATAATCAATTGACGTTTGTATGTAAAAGTGAGATTTGTTTGCATTGATTCAAAACTAGATAATCGAAGGTTCTAGTGAATGTGGATTCTACTTCCTTACCCAGAATTGCTATGAAATCTGCTGCCATAACCATTTTCTCTAGTTTAAAGGACAAATATGCTTGGGCTTTACCCTATCCTTGTCGAATCACTCATGCCTTAAGAGTCACAACTTGCATTAATCAGTCATGTCAAGAGCTCTAGACCACTTGCCTCCTCCCTCCTCCCTCCTCCCTCTGTACCTGCTACAGGGCCTCCTGCAATATCATCTGTAATGATGATCTTGAGAGACATTCTTTTGAGTTTTTGACAAAATTGTTAGTATTAGCTGTATGCTAGTCTCTTTGATCAATTTACAGGCTCACCAGTATTGGTTTTCTGGGTTGAGATAACTAGAGTACTAAAGTGGGGTTATATCTCTTATATCATGATCTCTGGTAGAGTTATCATCATTTCCATCCATTACCTGTTGTTTGTATGCCCTTATATGTGGTGGAATGATAGTTGCTCTTATTGGGATTGTTCTTGTGGCAAATGCAGTTCTCTACATAATTAGAATACAGCTTTTAAGAACATTGTTTGTTCTAATGGAATTACGTGTTTAAAACCTGATCTGTCCTTCCATTAGTTTTCCATTCTTTGAGTGGATTCTGTGTCTCGTGTTTAGCATTCATTACTTTTATGGGTCTGATATTTTCCTCTTTTCACAAAATCTCAATCTCTTTCCGACAATTTTAACCCATTTTTTCACTCAGATTACAGTGACTTTAGTTGCAATTCTGATTATATAATTGGTCTTGTTCATCAACTACAAACTACCTTTCCACTGATAGGGACCAATTGAAGTAACCATAGATGGAACAAGAATCAGGAGGATCCATGGTTCAGGTTGGTAGCAATGTTGAGTCTAATCCAGACAGTTTAGATCGCGTAGGAAAGGTGAGAAAACTTCTGTTCCGTCGAATGCTCATAGGTATTAAAGATGGAAGGTTTTTCTTGGGTTCTTTTTACTGCATGGACAAGCAAGGAAATATCATCCTTCAAGATGCAGTAGAGTATCGGAGCACTCGACGTAGCTCGCCTTCTCCGATGGAACAACGGTGCCTTGGTCTTATTCTTATCCCCAACTCTTGCCGTGTATCTTGTCATGTAGATAGTACCATTGATGAACAATTGGCTCTGCTATCTGTTTAGCTAATAAGATCAAGCCTTAGGCTAAGAGGGGAGAAGGGAAAATCTGCACACTTGTTTGAAGAGAATGTTTATGACAGTTTCTATTACTACAGAAAAATTCTAAAACAATATGATGTTTTAGTGGAAATATGGGATTAGGAAATACGTTTTGTTCTCATTTTTTAAATTTGGTTTAGAACTCAAATGTGTTAACGTTAAAAGCTTACTCTAGACTAACAAACACACAATCGCCATACTCTTCCCGTTGCATTTCATCAATCGTAGCTTCAGTAATAGAATTATCCAACAGAGAAGGAAGAATAATACTCAAAAAGAATTATTCACAAACCAGACCAAGATCTTGAAATGCATATGGATAATACACTAGAGAAAGCAAATTCATTTACAGTGTTGTCTATGTTCTTGGGGAGGAGTTGGTTCTGCCTGAATGACTGCTGTGTTCCCTTAAGATAGTAAAACTCGTTCAAAATCTCTCACTGTAAGGTGTTCCATATACAATAAGATATGGCACAGTCCGAACAACTGTGTCTATTGGTATAGCAAAATTAACACCAGAAGACATTCCAGTTCCTGTAGTGAATAACCAAACATGAAACCGCAACTTTGAACTGAATAAGCATAAAAAATACCAATAAGACTGTTCTTTCAAGTAGCTATAAGAAGTTGAACCAGCTTTGATACTTGCTAAGGCAAAGAAATCAGCAGCCACGTTTAAAGACAAAGTGGGAAAGAAACATTATGCATTCATATTTCCACTGACAAACTAAGGCAGATGAAGAAATTTAGATCCTTCACCTTTGCGAGTGAATGTTGCTGTGTTGACTCCAATTACATGGCCGTATAAGTCAACTAATGGCCCCCCTGAATTCCCTGTAAAACGTCTATGCATTATAATGGAATCAATGAACCAGAGACCGAATAGAAAGAACAAGATAATCTGGGAATTTAACTGTTAAATAGTTTCAAGATTCAAAATCAGTGGAATCAATGAACACTTATAATATGAGTGATGAAAGGAGAATAGCTTTGTAAAGGGAGAAGAAAGAGCATGAAAAGATAAGAGTGTTTGAAATGGAAAAATCTTATTTGAGGAAGTTGAACCATGAACCTGCACTAATAGCAGCATCTGTCTGAATAGCTCCCCTGATGGCCCTTCCATTTGGCGATGGAATTTCTCTACCCAATCCGCTGATCACCTGCTATCGAAACCCTGAATGATTTACGGTTCTTAATTATTTAGTCAATCTGCTATATGACTCTGTGTTACTTGGTAAAGAACACCAGTACGAAACTTGATATGACACTTAAAGAAAGCTAAATGTGTGTGAGATGAGAGATATTATAAACTTCTATGATTAATATGTTCATTATAAGAGAGAAGTATTAGTTTTAGCTTTGGAATGGAAAACTCAAAGTGGGTTTCCCTATATTAAATGGAGGAAGTAACATTCTTGATGCCTTACTCCTGCTGTGAGTGTCTTCTCATAACCAAAAGGGTTGCCAATGGCATAGCAGCTCTGACCAACACGTAAACTTCGAGAGGTACCAAAGACTATGGGCTTTAGTTCACGTCCTTCAAGTTCCACCTGGATATTACATGGAAACTTCAGAATCGGCCAATCATGGTTTCTAAGAAGCACAAACATTTTAGTTTGGGTAGTGTGTCCGTGTGCACGTTTTAAACACTTGGACACTCCGACACTTATTGGACACATATCGAATACTTGTTAGTACATACTTTATGTGTTTGACACTAGTTGCACAAAGTCAATATAGGATCATCATTTGTAAGACATGTACTAAATATTTGATGAGTACTAAATAGACATATAATATATAGCACGAAAAATGTAACAGCCTAAACCCACACCCACTACTAACAGATATTGTCTTCTTTGGACTTTCCCATTCGAACTTCCCCTCAAGATTTTAAAACGGCTATTACGAAGAGGTTTTCACATCCCTACAAGGAATGCTTCGTTCCCCTCTCCAACTGAGGTGGGATCATCTCACAGAAAATAATAAAGTTTGAGATCGAAATACATAAAACTCATTTTCTAAAGCATATAAAATGCACGCTAAACTTATTGATTTTGAATTTTCTTCTAGTAAAAGTTAGTATTCTTTCCATGTTTGTGCCTTAAATTTTTATAAAATCTCATGTTACCGTATTCGTGACGTATTTGCGTCTCATATCCATATCTTTGCTTCTAGGAGATGAAGCTAAGAATGCTCTATACACAAATCTAGAGCTAAATTAGCGCATCGATAAATAAAAAGCAAGCTTGATTCAATACCTTAAGAACAGCTAGATCATACTCTGGATCAAATCCTACAATTTTTGCATCTCTAGAGATTCCATTTCCATCAACATCGACCAAATTTACCTATAGAAGCAAGCAAAACTGAGAAACCAAGACTAGAGATTGCTAGAATGTCTATCAGCCACTAAGAATGCTTAACAATCCAGAACACAGTAACCAACGAACAAAACCTTACAACGCTGTAATCCACTATTATCCGTAGCCAATGCAGAAACGACATGGTAATTAGTAACCTGTCACAAGCATACATTCTTCAGCTGAAAAAACTAAGAAATGTAAAGAATCAAAGAAGAGAAGAGCTTACGATATGGCCAAATTTATCCCAAATAAACCCCGAACCAGTCCCTTTGACCTTGGCGTTTCCATCCTCAATAAGCATGGCCTCTTCAGAAGGGTTTTGGGGCTTTTTAGCTATTTCAAGATTCTTTATATAAACAATCGAAGGTGAAGTTTCCTACATTGCAATCAGAACCAACAGAACAAAACAGATGAAGAAGACCTAATTTCAATCGAAACAGAAGAATTCTAGAGTTATTATCTAAGATTATGAGAAGGGACCTGGAAAAGGTCAACGATTCGATCTTCTTCTTGCGGAACCTCGTCTTGCAGTTGGGGAAGAGCGGCAAAACTGGGAACAGGGAAAGCGAGCAGGGAAGCCATTAAAGCAGTCGGGGCAAACACTATGGCTCTTCGCGAAGTGAAGGGTAAGGAAATTTCCGATGAATTAGGGGGAGATGAAATTGGAAGAAGACGAATTCCCAGTGAACCCAACGCCATGGATTTCCACTTTGCTTCCAATGGATCTTCAACTGAGCAATCTTATCTTCCTCGGCCGTTGAGATGAATGTTCACTGGATTTTTTCAAGCGAAAAAAAAAATCGTATTAAATTTTATTTTCATAAAACTATTAATTTTTTTAAAAAAATCATTAATTATAGCTTCATCCCATGAATAAAGCTAGAGACTAACAGTTATTAGATATTATCAGCTTTGACCTGTTACGTATTGTCGTTAACTTCACGGTTTTGAAAACATGTCTATTAGGGAGAGGTCTCCACACCCTAATAAAAAATACTTCAGTCCCTTCTTCAATCGATGTGGGATCCCACATACTACTTTTAATTTTTTTTATCTTTCTAAAAGATTAAGATCTAACTCCAAACTTTTTCTTCACGGCTCATAGGTTAGTTTCTCGAGTAATATAGCGTAATTCTATTTCTATCTATAAATTTAAGTTCCTATCGAGATTTCTTCATTCCTTCCATTTTGATCGAATCATCGACCTTTAAAATGGTAATTCGTGACTTTATTTATCAAACTATCTATCAGATTAATCATTCCTTCGTTCGGAAGGTAGGGCATTTATATATTAAAAGAATTGAAATGAAAGGCGTAAATATTAATGTTTGATGATTATGACTTTATAATATGAATTGCAAAGGTGTCAAAATATTGGGTTACTTAGGGGTTTATTTTTTTTTAATTTTACCTTTTTATTTGTGGTGTGGAGGCTTTTCTTTTTGGCCCTCCACAATCTTTTCCTTTGTAATTAAAGCAGCTACGTGGCACAATAAATTTACACTTCTTTTCCCACCCACCAAATTTGAATCAACTTTTTTTTTTTTTTTTCCTTTTTCTTATAGAAAGTATTTTCAAGTACTCGTAAAAATAATTTATCTTATTCGAAAACAATCCCAAAGTCTACTGACTTTATGATATTCTAATACACCGTGTCGAAATTTCATTGAGGTTTCAAACAATTTTGAAAAACGTATCTTTTTATAAAGATTACTGTCATAATCTGCGAGATTTCACATCAGTAAGAGAGAGAAATCAAACATGAGTGTAGAAACATCTCCCTAGTAGACGCGTTTTAGAACCGTGAGGCTGACAACGATACGTAATGGGTCAAAATTGATAATATCTACTAGCGGTGGGTTTGGGTTGTTATAAATGATATCAGAGTCAGACATCGGTCTGTGTGACAACAAGAACATTGGGTCTTCAAGGGGAGTGAATTGTGAGATCCCACATTGTTTGGAGAGAAGAACAAATTATTCTGTACAAGGGCGTGGAAACTTCTTCCTAGTAAATGTGTTTTAAAACAGTGAAGCTGACGGCGATAGGTAACTGTCCAAAATGGACAGTATCTATTAGCGGTGGACTTGGGTTGTTACATAATCATACTTTTTCAAAACTTACGATGTGATTATGAGACACCTACTCTCGCTCTCAAGTAAGCCAACCAACTAAAACTTTGGTTGTTGGATGCACAAAAGACCTAAACTTTAGCCTCCACCCCGTTCTTTGAAAACGAAGTTAGAGAACGTTTTGGAAAGCAATTTGAAAAAGTAAACGTTATACACTAGCAAGCAATAAGAGAGCACAATGACATCAATAGCACGATAACTTAGGTAGGAATAGTTGACAACCAGTTGTATTTCCTCCAGTTCCAAGCCTATCATTTCTCTCGTTCTTGAACGAGCTAAGATCGATTATTTTTATTGCTTCCATTTTAGAAAGCTCAGTTCTGCAGCACGTCTTAGAATTGCTCATAATTAAGATCGATCGAAGTCTAAAAAAAAATCTTAAAATAACATAGCTAATGTTAATTATGTTTTAAAGCTAATGTTAATTATGTTTTATGGAATTTAAACCAAAATCCCAATAGCTTAAAAGCATACATTATTAAACAAAAAAACAAAGTTTAATAAGATATTATCATCACTTTAAGTTCCATCAAAGAAAGAAAAAGATTATTAAGGATTGATTAAATGGGAAATAGTTCCACGTGTAATTCTCGTAATTAATTATATCATTTAAGAATCAAATTACAATCAAATCAATAAAAGCTTATAGGTATGTGGTTAAGTAAATTAATTGTAAATGGCAGCATTTATTTTTTCTTTTGTTTCTTTATTAAATTTTTTTTTTGAAAATATCTTTCTTTTTTTTTTGTTTGGTAACATTTTATATACTCAATTTTTTGTTGCTGTAGTTAATAAAAATTGGCGTGACACTTTTTTATTTAAATAAATATTTTTTTTCTCTCCTTTCATCTCACAATCACGCTCCTACGGAACGTTTGTACGCGATTGTGGCACTCACTCTCACCATCGAGTGAGTCAACCAATTTGAAATCGTGTCGTCTTCAGTCTGACGACATATACCCAATTCTCTAGCCCTATTTTGAGGAGAATTTTTAAAAAACGGGGCAGGGAGATTTTAGAAAGAGAATTTCAAAGCAAGATTTGAGAGAAATGAAGAAAGCAACGTTATATGGCTATAAGAAATACCACGACTTAGATAACCTATAACTCAGGGTAGGAAGAATTAACGATTAGTCGCATCCCCTATAATACATTCTAAGGCGACATGATTCTGCAGAAATGTTA
The DNA here is from genome assembly GCA_033971965.1 of Cucurbita ficifolia. Taxonomy (NCBI): domain Eukaryota; kingdom Viridiplantae; phylum Streptophyta; class Magnoliopsida; order Cucurbitales; family Cucurbitaceae; genus Cucurbita; species Cucurbita ficifolia. The sequence continues at coordinate 6,640,597 of CM066974.1, forward strand.
TACACTTAGAAAATACAAAAGAGAAATTATACATCATGAAAGCGGGGAAGGAAAACAATAAAGTGATACAACATAAGAGTTTTGGCATGCAATGAGCATGCGGCCATAGAAAATATACCTTGGACAAGCATGACCGTAACACCTGTCATGGTTGCCTATCGTCTCCTTCTCCCTTGACCCGAAAGGAAGGGAACCCTTCGTTTTAAATTTGAGACAAAGGGAGATCGGAGGAGAAAGAGACGATGAGCTAGGAGATAACGGTATTCAACGAATGGGAGGAAGGAGAAGGAAGTATTGGGAGATATTTTTATTTTTAATTTAAAAAACATGTCACATTAGCATCTTTCGATTATACAATTAATATAAGGGATCGAGACCATTTTTAAACCTCGAGATTAAAATATCATGTTTAAAAATTTAGAGACTAAAAATGTTACCAAACTCAAACCTTAAAAATATTAAATTAAATAAAAATAGAGTTATTTAAAATATATTTTTATTCGATGAGAAGATTAATAACAACAAATATTATAAATAAATATGGCCGACAACATCGATGAATTAAAGGAACTTGGTTTGATTACGACATATGTGTTGTCAATTTACTTCATTAAAATTTCTTCTTTTATCAAATATATTGCGGTGGAAAAGCTCGACGAAATTGTAACGTGTTTATCAGCATAATTTACGAATAATTGAGTTTCTATAAGCCGCTACTGTTTTTGAATGCTATTGAAGAAATGAATCGAAATAAATGCACCCGTTGTTAGAGGACACCTCCTTATATTTCTTCGTGTTTATAACTCGACGCTTCATAGTCTTATCGTCATCTACCAACATAATTGATGAACTTCTATTTATAACCATTTGTCCATGTACGTTTAAATTTGTAATAATTCAATCTTCATCAAGAAAAATATTACTAAAATCATGTAAACGACGAGTAAGAATAATTCGAAAAAACAATATATTAACTAGTTGAACTATATTCGAGTTGATATACAATAACACGTTAAAAAGACATAATATTGGTCCATTCTAAAACCCGAGAGGTATAACTCTTTCTACTCTTCATTGCTATCTCCAATTGCTTGAAGTCTCATCTGTCTATTGAATCGTTCAATAAACTCTTCAACTCTTTTGTTCAGTTCTTCATTTGTCATCTCTGCTAACTCCTTCTTCGTCTCTTCTTCCTCATTTTTCGTCGACGTTGTGTCGTTTCTCGTCATCGTCTTCGATCTCCTCATCGTGATCTTCGTTTCCTTAGCAACTCTTCTTATCACTTTCTCCGACTTGCTTCGATTGTAAGATTTTCTCGAATTATTAAGTTTGAGAGGAATCGAAATTTCTGAAATAATTAACCCAAATTCAATTTCGTCAAGAAAAAACTCAAAACATATCTAAAAATAATCTCGAACCTCTAACCTCATAAAAAGATAGTATATCTCGAACAACAATTAAAAAGATTAAAATAACAACAAGGAAAATAAAAATCTTTGTCAATACCAGTGGGAAGTGGGATTTCTTGTTCTTGATTTTCAGTTGGGTTGCCGGAATTGAAGTTATTTTGTGGTGGCGTTGGGATGATTACGGCGGCGGCATTGAAGTTGGGGGGCGGAGAGAAAACGCGGGAATGGGCGGCGATGATGAAAACGGTGTTGGAGAGGCAAAACCAGAAGTTGGTGTGGTGGAAGAGAGAGGAAAGACAGAAGAAAATGAAGACGGAGAGAAGGAAGGCGAAGAAACAGAGAGCTTCCTCTGTGTATAAATGGAGCCACTTTCTGGGTTTCATCGCCATTGATGATTTACCTTTGGGCTTTTGAAAATTAGTTGATGGAAGTTTCAATTTGCAAAACACTCCTTTTTATAGGGTGGGTTACCACTTTTTTTTCCCCATTATTGACCCCTCAACTTAATTATATTTACAATCTTCTCCCTTCCTTTTTCTTTATTTACTCCCATGTCCTTTTCAATCAAATTTTCTTGTTTTTATTAGTAAATACAATAGATTTTTTTTTATTAAATTTTAAATTTAGTTTAATCATTTTTAATCAAAATTAGTTAAATAAATATTAATTGAGTTTGAATTTATTATTTATTTATTTGTTATTTACTCTCCAACATACCTATATTGAAATTGAATTTGAATTGTAATTAAATTACATACATTTAAAAATAAGTAATTAGTTATTTTACTAATTGTATTTTTATTTAAAATAAAAAATGAATAAACGGAGCTAATGAACCCTCTAAATATGATTGGATAGCGGAGAATTTAGTGTGAAAGCTTTTTGGGGTTATTTTATATTATAGCCGTACAGGTGGACGATTCAAATTGGCGAGAGTTCATATCACTGTGCCACGTGTCCGACATCTTTCGCGGAGACGTTAATTAGCTATGGCCTCATCACTAATATTAATAACAAATATCAAATATTTTTAATTTTTATAATAATTTTAAAAATATGATTGGTCAGATAGGTAGATCGGACTAAGAAAATGTCAATCGAAAAATAGGATCCAAATCTTTAGTTTTTCAAAAATTAAATCCAATCCAATCGTTATAGTTTAGATGAAGTAATGAAGTAATGGGAATTAAACTAATTATAAGTCATATGAATACTCCATAGATATCAATTATACAACATACGAATGTTTATCCGTAGAAGAATTAGGTCTTTTATTTTAAGATCCAAATTGCAATTGCAAAAGGCAAAGGCGAAGGTAGAACCGTAAATGACCTGAAGGAACAAAATTTTGGAATTCATGGCCGTTCTTCCCTCTATCCATCCAATCTCCCTCCTTCGACCCAAAATTCCTACTCCAAAACCCGCCTTCAGGCCAAATGCCAATCTCCTTAAACCCCATAAAATGCGAGTACCATTCAAGCTGAAGGATGAACAGAACCGCATTTTCCATGAACTCCCCTCTGGTCTTCAAATGGAGGTGATTGTGCAAAAGGGTTCCGCGAAATCGGCCGAATCAACGGCTGCAAATGTGGAACGCCCACCTCTGCTCTTTGTCCATGGAAGCTACCACGCTGCTTGGTCTTGGGCAGAACACTGGCTGCCATTCTTTTCGGCTTCTGGGTTCGATTGCTATGCCATCAGCTTGTTGGGTCAGGTGGATTTCCCTCGATTCCATTCTTTTTGCCAAAATGCAAGAATTTTGAGATATTTAGGGATTTGATTAGCATTTCTGACAATTGGGTTTTGGATGGCTTTCTCAGTTCATGCCTAATTGGTGATTCTATGTATAAATTGCCTTACTCAAACTATTTACATTCTATCATATTTCGTTCTTGATATGAATTGTCAGGGTGAAAGTGATGCACCATCTGCATCGGTTGCTGGTACTCTCCAGGTAATTTAGCTATCTACCTGAATGCTTCTCTGGTTTTTGGATGTATTGGTGGTGTTCTTATTTCTTCCTCATTCCAAATTTTGTAGTAGACACATGCGAGTGATATTGCTGACTTCATTCATACAAGGTTTAGTATACCACCAGTGTTGCTTGGGCACTCATTTGGAGGTCTTATTGTACAATATTACATAGCAAACAGCAAACATGATGATTTTTCAGGTAGCTCGTTTTCATCAATCTTTTCATGACAAAAGTGAAGCAAGTTCTAATTCATAATTGAATTGGTTTAGTAAAATGTGGAGATTTTATCTATCTACCCGTTTAGATTATATGGTTTTATGTAACGAGGTCAAATGTTTCTTATGTTCATTTCATATCTTATATAAGAATCCATTACAACTTGCAATTGTCAAGGCTCATGTGAGATCCCACGTCGGTTGAGGAGGAGAACGAAGCATTCTTTATAAGGGTGTGGAAACCTCCCCTAGTAGATGCGTTTTTTAAAACTTGGAGGGAAAACTCGAAAGGAAAAGCTCAAAGAGGACAAGACACCCAAAACACATAAATAGTGAAAATACATTTATGACATTTTTTTTTTAATTCCTATATTTTTACGGGCTTTGATCCAAGGCCATCTTGAGTGCTTGGGTGCGTTGGATTGGTGTGGGTTTGGGTGTTAATGAGAAGGATGCATAGGTTGGACCATGGGTGCCCAAGTGTGCAGAACCCCGCGCATGGCCCCTACCCCAAAAGCCCCCCTGCTCCAGCACACCCTAGCAAGTCCAAAGAGGATAGTATCTACTAGCGGTGGGCTTGGACTTGGACTGTTACAACACAATTGTTTTATACATAGTTTTTAATCATGATTTATACATAATGCATGATCTAGATACGGAAAGATTGTTCCCAACGCTTACTGGAGCTGTTCTTGTCTGTTCTGTACCTCCTTCCGGCAACAGGTACATACATGCTGCTCTGTTCAAAATCATTTCTTTATGAAAATTATCGACCTAACTCGGCTAACTCGGCATTTTCTTCTCTTCTCCAGTGGACTCGTAAAGCGCTATCTCTTTACCAAACCCATTGCTGCTTTTAAGGTACTTACTTATGAATTAAAGAAATAATGATTAGTGCTGGGTAGCTTCTGCATCCTTTTTTATGAGTCTATTGACTGTTCTTGGTTCATTCGGTATGTCATAAGTAGACACATGCCTTTGGTAGTGCCTTCTATTTCTCCAGCTCAAATCGAACCTGAAAGCATTAATGGTGTGAGATCCCACATCGGTTGGAGAGGGGAACGAAATATTCCTTATAAGGGTGTAGAAATCTCTCCCTAACAGACGCGTTTTAAAACCTTGAGGCTGATGTAACGGCCCAAAGCGGACAATATCTGCTAGCGGTGGGTTTGGGCTGTTACAAATGAACATGACATACTTGAATGCTCACACATATTTTAGCGATTCATGACTATCGTGTTTCACTTTAAGTAGGTGACACTCAGTTTGGCAGCAAAGGCTTTTCAAACATCTCTTCCTCTTTGCAAGGAGACATTTTTCTCTTCCACAATGGAGGATCGTCTTGTTTTACGGTTCGTATACTTTGAAATACCTCAAGTTAATTTAGTTGTTGCGTTCATCATTAGGTTTCCAGTCCATAAATGCATTGGAAATTCGATAGCTAAGTTGGATAAGAAAAGTAATGGAATTATCGTAAGAAAACAACGAATAATTCCTTATTCGTCTGAGGGAGAAGAGTGCTGTAACATTTGTGAGATTCCACATCAGTTGGAGAAAGAAACAAAACATTCTTTATAAAAGTGTTGAAACCTCTCCTTAGCAGACGCGTTTTATAAAGCTTGAGGGGAAACCCAAAGAGGACAATATTACTCGAGTTAGAACGCACGACGAACGACGAAGTATTTGTATTCCATGTTTAAATGTTAGTCTATAATCTGCTTCAAAATCTCTAAACTTTTCAGATATCAAGAGTTGATGAAAGAAAGCTCAAGGATGCCATTATTTGATCTAAGGAAGCTGAACGCATCTCTTCCAGTACCATCACTGCCCAAATCTTGCATGGAAGTACTAGTGCTTGGTGCAAGTGATGATTTCATTGTGGTATTCATTTATTTTCATGTTTACTCATCTTCATGGCCAGCAATGATTTTGTTTTGTTCAAGCTTGTTTTAAGAACTGGAAACAAAATTGTTCTGCAACAAATTCTTTAAACTTAAGCCCCTTTTGTAATGGATGAGTACTGCTGTTTGTTCTTGTGTAGGATGCTGAAGGATTGAATGAAACAGGCAGGTTTTACAGTGTGACACCAATCTGTATACAAGGAGTTGCTCATGACATGATGTTGGATTGTTCTTGGCAAAAAGGTGCAGATGCTATCTTAACATGGCTTAATTGCTTAGGATTATAAACATCACCTACTTTCCAATTTTGCTATCAATATTCCCCTCTTTCGTGATCGAGTATCGAACTTTTTGGATCTGTTCAAAGTAATATCGATATTTATATATGAGTTTCCCCATACTTCAACTATTCTATAACTTGGTTATGTAAGACCAAGGCTGTGTAACAACCCAAACCTACCGCTAGCACATATTGTCTTTTTGGATTTTCTCCTTTAAAAGGTGTCTGTTAGGGAGAGGTTGGAGAGGTTCCCACATTTACAAAGAATGTTTCGTTCTTCTTCCCAATTGATGTGAGATACCCCAATTCACCCCACCCCCCTTCGAGACCCAGTGTTTTTGCTGCCACTCGTTCCCTTCTCTAAGAGATGTGAGACCTCCCAATCCACCTCCCTTTGGAGCCCAGCGTCTTTACTGGCACACCGACTCGTGTCTACTTCCCTCGGGGCTCAGCCTCCTCGCTGGCACATCGCCCGGTGTCTAGCTCTAATACCATTTGTAATAGTTAAAGCCCACCGCTAGCAGATATTATCCTCTTCGTGCTTCCCCTTTCGGGCTTCCCTTCAAAATTCTCCTTTCGGGCTTCTCTTCAAACTTCTCCTTTCGGGCTTCTCTTCAAAGTTTTTAAAACGCATATGCTAGTGAGAGGTTTCCACACCCTTATAAAGAATAAGAATGCTTCCTTTACTCTCAAGGATCTCAAGATCTGATACTCCACATGGAATTTATAGTACTACACATCATAAAGTTCTAGATCTAAACAACCCAGATATCAAAAAATGATTTTTTTTTTTTTTTAATTTTTCATTAAAGAAACTCCAAAAAAGTAGGTTCTCTACAAATTACATCTCTAAACATCGTCACATATTCAATCATCTCAAGGGAAAAAACCAATAAAAAAGAAAGAAAGTGGAGCAATGGATGGTTAATGATTGTAAGGTGAAGCAGATTGAATCCGATTCTTCCTCTTCTGTAAAAACCTCTGCAAAGATCTCTTCATGGAAAGCCCAGAACCAGAACCAGCTTCACCATTACACTGCTCCGGCGACGTCGACCGTTCCACTTTCCGGCGACGATTAATCGATCGCTCCTCTACATGTCTTGTTGCAAGCATTATTATAGCTCTAGCCTGATCCTCTGTAAAATCCGCAACACAAACTCTCCCATTATAGAAAATGGTCATCTGCTGCTGAGAATTTTTGCTCGATTCATCATTCCTGACACAAAAACAACCCAAAATCAATACACTTTCACAGACATACAAACATTTAAAGAGAAAGAGAGATGATAAGGAGCAGAAACTTACAAGAACTGGTGGAGACGAGGCTGGTGGTGGCGGTGGTCGCCGGAATCTTGGTCGGAGAAAGACGTAGAAGGAGAGAGACGAAGTTCCAAGTTGCAGTTTTGCTCCATGGAAATGGGAAGAACCGCCATTAAAACAGAGCAATCGGAGAATTGAGAGAAACAGAGAGACCCAGATGAAAAAAGAATCAGATTTCGCCGGTGAGTAATTCGAATCGGAAAAAAAGATGAGATTTTGCACACAGAAATGGAAGAATCCGGCAAAGAATGAATGTTTATTTATATGTATGCGTGTAGAAGAAAAAGCAATAAAAAAACGCACGTTTGAAATGTTTACGACATGGACGCCAACCTAAGGACCAAAACAATCCGCCGTTATTGATTGGGAGCTCGAAATTTCCCTTTATTTTAATTTTTTTGCCATTTTAATCACGTGCTTAAGTCGGCAACATCTTCTCTCTCCTCTCTCCTCTCTCCTCTCTCCATTTTTAGTGGTTGGTAGACTTACAAAAGTCAAGTTTGATTTTTTTTTAATTTTATTTTGAGTCACGTGATTTTTTTTTTTTAATTAATACGCATTATATTTTCAGCCCACCGTCACTGTCGGCTTATTTTTATTTTAAATATCGTGATTATATTCGAATTTGAGTTTGACACTTGAAAGGGTAAATTAGTCTTTTTCTTTTTCTTTTAATGACATCATTGGATACAATTCAATTGATTTTATAATAAAGATGACTATGGGATGAGACAAGAACAACGAAACTCTTCCTATTCCATCTCTGTCCCCGTCTCCTCATACTTAAACATGTCTGAAGTCATACCATGAGATCCCACGTCGGTTGGAAAGGGGAACAAAATATTTCTTACAAGGGTATGAAAATCTCTCCCTAATAGATACGTTTTAAAACTATGATGACGATACGTAATGGATTAAAGCGGACAATAACTGTTAGCGGTGGACTTAAGCTGTTACTCGATACTTTTCACTAAATGGATATTTTTGACTAAATGGAAAAATCGTTCAATATTCCAAAATTACCCTCTTAATCAAAATTTATAAATGATTAAGCTTAGTTTGAAAAGTATGTTAAAAAAAAAATGAGGGTGGAAAGTGGAGTCGTATTTGACAATGATAGTTGCAGCCAACCGTATTATCTTTTGCGGTGGACAATTCTAATTTCCAACCATTTAATTGTTCTTATTATTATTATTATTTTCATTTTAATATTTATATTATTGTATGTTTTATTTTAGGTTCAAACTTTCAAAACTTTAGATAGGTTTTAATTAAAGATATAAATATCAGAGTCTACGGGACCCATCCAAATGAAATGAGAAATCTAGTGAAATTGAGAAGAGAGCGGAGAGAAATGTTTCTCTGTTAGATAAACGGGGCAGGGACGAGAATTATATTCCTCATCCCCATCTTGCCCCCCAACTCCTCCAGATTCCTACTTCGTCAACGGGTTCACTTCATATTATATATTCCTTTCTTTCTTTACTTTCCTTATCTGGTGAAAGAAGAGAATGGTTAGATGCAGTCGAACTGACTGAAATTATAGTGGGCAATCCCCACAGCAAAGATAGTTTGAGTACATTTTTTTCGATCTTTTTTCTTCCTTACTTTTCTCGGGGTTACTTAATCGGTCTCGAATCAGTGCTTAATAAGCTAGGCCAAAGCTCTTTATATAAGTTGGAGCTTCAAGGCGGACCAAATTATAATAGAATGGAAGACAAAGAGATTTTCACTTGCTTACTAGGGTTCACACATAAAACATAAATTTAGTGTTTGAGACCCCAACATATAGCATGTAACAAATCCTTATTAAGTAATAGGTTTTTAAGGAGGTTGGCTAGGTGTCTCTTTGATAACTAGTCTCACCTCTGTGCCCAGCCCTATGAACAGACCTTTTCTTTTACAATACTTAAAAGGGTCTCTCATAGCCAATTACTTATTACAACCTTCTTGGCCATGAAATTCAACATGAGGGGTCAATCTGGTAGTATGTCCTAGAAGGAGATAACAGGAGGAGCCATCGACCCACTAAGACTGGGGTTGAGGTGAGACCACATGGATTGCATCAACGTCTGACCATACTGTCAAAACAAAACGTGGGTTACTCTAACGGCTAAAATTTATAAATGTTTTGAAGTTGCTGCTACTCGACGATTCTCTCCCTAAATGATTCGAATATAAAACTCGAAATGGAAAAAAGAAAAAAAATAAATAAAAGGTTAAATGTTCATAAACTAATGATGTTGAAATTAAACATGATTCAAGTTGTACAGAGAAGGCAGTTATAATATTATTATCATCCTAAGATAATAATAATAAATAAAAACCCATTGTTTTGTTTTATTTGTTTTTCTTTTTTATTTTAATGAATTTTCTTTCGCGTGCTAAAAATAAGTGACCACGTGGAAGTGAAACCAAACCCATGCGAGTGGGTTCGGCGTGCGGTTCTTCCAACTCATTTGTGGGCTGGAAAAAGGGCCCACAATTCCCCGACATTTCCCACCTCTTAGTTTTCGACACGTGGATAATTCAATTGCCACTTCATTTTAAAATTTTATCCATTGAATTTGGAATTTTGGTTGCGCCCAATTTTATTTAATTCATCCATTATTTTTAATAAAAAAATAATCTTATAAATTCAATAATCTAATTTTTCTTCGATAAATATATTATTAAAAATATTAAAATGTGAGACTAAGTCAATTTTTTTTATTTATATGGTGGAAAAAAATTGCTTGTCAGAGATAGTTAAGCGGAATTAAAGGAAGAAATAAATAAATAAAAAAACAAAAAGAAATATATTATATAATTTTAAAAACAATTAAAAAAATATGCAACTTTAAGTATTTTTAGAAAAATGATAAATAAATAAAATATCATCCCTAAAATTAGGTTATCAAATTACAACTAACAAAAAAGTCAAAATAGCATATGGTTTATTTAATTCAACCGAAATTTTTTTATTGACTATTGTGCATCACGCTCACCTACCCTACTCAATTAATTAAGGGGGCCATTTTTCAAACTATGATATAAATAAATAAATAAATAATCAAAATTGTTTTTAGTCCCTAAATTTTTATAAAAATGACAATTTAATTTTCGATAAATTAAATTATATTTTAAATTTTGTAACTATTAAGTCCCTGTTATCAAATTAAACTAAATCATTATAAACCAAAGTTTATAAATTTTGAAACGTTACTTTCAAAGTTTAGAAATTATAAATTAAGCCCAAGAAGAGATTTAAATTATTTTATTTATTGTTTTAAATAATAATAATAATAATAAGAAATTATGCTTACAATATTTGACTAACTTGTAGAGTAAAAAGTCATATTAGTCACGATTTTTTCCCATTAAATGTTATCAATACAATTGAAAATAAATGCCAGCAGTGTGATTATTATTATTTTTTGGGAATTAATTTATTAATAAAATTTTGTAATTTTAGGGTAAATTATATTTACATGAGTATGAACACACGAACAATTTATATAAATAATGTTAAGAGTATATTAAAAGAACACGAATAATTTATATAAATAATGTTAAGAGTATATTAAAAGAAGAGGACGAATATAATTCCCGTCTCCGATAACGTCAGGAACATTTAAAAGTTTGTTTAAAATAAGGCTTAAGAATATATTCGTCCATAGCTAATTTGTATTAATTAGCATCTTAATGAGATATACATGTTTTAACCGATTGAGTTATATTGAGTTAATATTAATACCATCTATTATAAAATAAATAAATAAAACCCATCTAATAAAAAAGTTAGGCGAAGTGGCCACCAAATTAATCGGCTAAATCCAGATTTTAAATACTTTTCATTTTCCAATCAAAACCCTCCACGTCTCACACTGAAAAAGGTAATTCAGTAATTTAACAAATCTCACCCATTAATGTAAACCATCTGTGTACACGTGTTGGGTACGCAGAAAGTAAAATTTATCAAATCAAATTTTTTAGATATAAAACTCAAAATTATATTAACCGATTAAATTAATTTTGAGAAATTTTAAATATTTCGGAGTTATATTATGACAAAATCGACCCATGTTTGAGTTTGGAGCGACTTCCCTCTCAAAAAATTTCAAACATGATTGGTACGGAGAGGTTTTCACACTCTTATAAAAAATGTGTATCAACCATCTTCGAGACCGAGCGTCATCGCTGACACTCGTTCCTCTCTCCAATCAAGGTGGAATCTCACAATTCATCCCATTCGGAGGTTAGCGTCCTCGTTGATACACCGCCGGGTGCCCACCCCCTTCGAGGCTCAATGTCCTCGTTGGCACACTGTCAAGTGTCTGACTCTATACCATTTGTAACGGTCTATGCCAACAACTAATCGATATTGTCTTCTCTGGACTTTCGATTATGAACTTCCCTCAAAGTTATGTTTCTGGAATGCTAATTACTATTTCATTCTGTTCATTGAGTCCTTACTTCCCCTCAAGAAAACCATTTTGAATACCTTTGAAGACCAAGTAATTGAGGACTTTAGCAGTGGCGACAAAGATAAAAGGGCTGAGAGGGTTGTCTTGTCTAAGCCCTTTTGATGGTTAGCTACATAAGAGGATTCTTTGGGAGTAATGGTGCCATGGAGAATGTCCTTGAGTCCAGTGGCAAGTGCCTTAGAGATGGCTACAAGCCATAGAATTACAACTATGAGTTTGTGTGAGATCCCACGTCGGTTGAAAAGGAGAACGAAACATTTTTTATAAAGGGTGTGAAAATCCCTCCTTAACAGACGTGTTTTAAAACTTTGAGGGGAGGCTCGGAAGGAAAAGCCCAAAGAAGACAATATTGGCCAGCGGTGGGCTTGGGCGGTTACAAATGGTATTAGATCCAGACACTAGGCGGTGTGTGCCAGCAAGAACATTGAGCCTTGAAAGAGGGGCAGTGTGCCAGCGAGGATGCTGAGCCACGAAGGAGGGTGGACACCGGGCAGTGTGCCAACGAGGACGCTAAGCCCCGAAAGAGGGTAGATTTTGAGATCTATAAGTCGCTTCATTATTCTTCTCAGGCATGAACTCTTGCTTTTTGAAGCATTAAGAGAAGGTTTGGAGGAAGAAATGGACCGTGACCGACACCGACGTGTTTGTGCCATGGGTGAATCCCAGATGAAGAACACATCTGTTCTCTCGAGGGAACGAAGATGGTTAGAGCTGGGGAGCACGTCACGATATTGACATATTCCCGGATGATGAGGTATCATGTGATGCAGGCTGCTAAAACTCTAGTTAACAAAGGTTACGATCCCGAAGTAATCGACATCAGGTCGTTGAAACCGTTGAAACCGTGCCAACCCCTTATGCATCGACCTTGGAAGATTGGACTGTGGTTCAGCCACCCCAGATTGTCACTGCCGTTGAACAGCTTTGCCAATAATTAGTTCTAAAGCAGCCATAGGCAGTCAGCGTCCAAGTTATGCAACAGTTTGTGGCTCTGCAAGGCCTGGATGACGACCAAAGAGATAATATGATAAAATCTCATTAGCTAAGCCATTTATGAAACTATTGCGACAGATTTGTTTGTATGAGCAAATCTTCAATGGTTGGCTTTTACTTGGAAAAGTTCTTGTTACTTGGGGAACACGTCGTTGCACCAAGTTTTGAAGTTTGCTTTCTTAGAACTGTGGCGGCTGTCGGAGCCAAACACGACCATATGACCCTGCTGCCGTCCTTCCTTCGATCAGCTCCTATGTTTGACTCTTCTAGCTATTTTTAATGAATCCATCTGAGGATGTTTACACCTGCCACTTACTTAAGAATTTGGAGACTAAACTTACCATTCAACTAGGTAAAAAAGACTAAACTTACCGTTCAACGAGGTAAAATTATTATGTGAGATCTCACGTCGGTTGGAGAGTAGAGCATTTTTTATAAAGTTGTGGAAAAAACGAAACATTCAAGGGTGTAGAACCTTTTCCCTAATAGACGTGTTGTAAAAATCTTGAGGAAAAGTACAAATATGACAATATTTGCTAGCTGTGAGTTACGTAAGTACAAAGAGGACAATATCTGCTAACTATGGATTACTTTGACGAGAAGTACAAAAAGGACAATATTTGCTATAGCTGTGGGTTAAGACAATATCGGCTAGCGGTGGGCTTAGGCTGTTATAGCTTCATTGTTAATTTCACGGGCGTTTTTGTAAAACCCAGACTAAGTTATTTCCTTCAAGGTCGATATTTAAAACCGAGTATATATATTTAACACTTACACGACAAGAAAACACTAACAACTAAGTAATCATCGAAATATAAGAGCCAACTACTAGCTTAGACGACTATATAAACAATCTAATACTATTTTCAAATGATTTATCTTCAATATCGACGTAACAAATAAACAAATCGATCGATCCTACCAAAAATTTGAATCTACATTCAACTGTCACTATGAGCGGATGATTGTTCAATAATTTGTGCTAAGCCTGATGTGCTAAGTGGCTAGCATGAACAAACGTGCCATGAAAACCGTAGGGTACTCTGGTTGGCATCTCCACAGAAGCTTCGAGCTTCAAATCAATGGCATTCACAATCTGAAGCTCCGATCTCCCTTTCTTCTCGTCGTGCACCAACACCATTATGAACCCATCGTCCTCTCTTTCACAATCGGAATATATTTCTCTCCCCAAAAAGTATGGCTCTCCGCCGTACCGTTGATCGCCATAAATGTACTTCTTTATCTCTCCCGACCAAAGATCCACTTTCGCGAACCCACACGCCTTCGGCCATGGCTCTGTAATCGCCAAATAAGCGTACCGGGTTTTCCTCCCCATAAGGCTCTGGTTCACCATCCCGACTTCCAGGTTCACCTCCTCTGATTTCGAAACAATCGGCCGGCGAGCTGAATCTCCGGTAATCAAATTGAACCGGATTTCCGTTAGAATCGCCTTCAAATCCTCGTCTTGTCCGTTGAAAATGGAATCCGGTGGGGTCATGCAGGACCCGATTACAACGACCTCGTTTGACTCTGTTTCTTCCCACGCATTCCACAGATGGAAACAGAACGTATCAGCCGGCGAATCCACCCATATGAGATTCGATGAATCCGTTGCGTTTTTCGGTAAAAACCCGAATCGGGGCGTCTTTTGCTCGTCGTACATTACCGGAGATCCGCCGTTGATCATTTTCCGAAGATTGAAAACGACTTGTTGATCTGGGATCACGACAAAATTCTCTGTTATGGCGAAATCGTGCATCATCGTCGGAATTTCCACCGGAATTTCGATCTTAGGCGACATTTTCCCATCCGGTGAGAATCGGAAGTGAGTTAGATACGGCTTGTGAGTAAAATTGTAGCTGAGGGCAAAGAGCTCACCGGAATCCGGATCGATTTTGGGGTGAGCAACCATCGGAGAATTGAGCTGACCCTCGAAATTATACCGCCCGGCAGTAACCAGATCGCCGGAGGGGGTGATACGAACGTGGTACGGAAGGTCTTCTTCTGACATGGCCAAAAGACGACCATTGAAGTAGACCAAGCCGGCGTTAGCGACTCCGGTGCCGTGACGGTGGTCAATTAACCCAAACAGTCCTCGAGCGTAGAAGAGAAGAAGACGAGCAATGCCGGAATGTCCATGGAGCTCACCAATGGTCTTGGGAAAAACCGGCCGGCCGATGGACCTTTCTTGAACAAGCCTCTCTGTTTCAGTGAACCTGCAGGCATAGCTGGCACATCCGCCGCCGATTGTGACAGCGTGAATCATACCGTCACCGTCAAACAGGTGATGACCTCCGAGGGGTTCGAATAATGGGTTTGCGCCGTTTCGGAGATAGACGCCATTGATACAATCAGGGATGGCGCCAGTGACCGGAAGAGAGTGAGAAACCGATTGTTCCAGTACCGGAGCGTAGTTCCCGGCGATTTGGACATGTGGGTCGAAGTTTTTAGGAAGATTACGATTGTCGTAATTCAGCAAGGCTTGTTCGAGGATGTCAAAAGCCATGGAAGCTCCTTTTTGCAGTAAATTCCATCGGGGAGGATGATGAGGACATTTGGAAGCGTCGTCTTCCGTGATTGTAGGCCGTTTATTGGACTGTTTCGGGTAATGGAACACAGACGGGGAGTTTAGTGCGCAGGAAATCACCTCGTTTCTCAGATTGGGCTTTTTACTAATGGGCCTAGTAGAAAAGCCCAACCCCAAGCCCATAGCTACAGTGTAAGTAGAAATTTCAAGCACTCTCTGGTCAAATGGAAAGTGGGGTGAGGCTGAACTTGAAGAGAGTGCCACAGCCATTTTTTATGTTGAAAAGAAATAATTTAAAAAAAAAATTAAAAAAGAATAAATGGAATTGGAATTTCTAGAGAGAGATTGAAAGAGAGAGAGAGAGAGGGAGAGATTTTTTGGAGGCCAAAATTGAGAGAAAGAAGAAGACATTTATATAGAGAAAGAAAGGATTTGGAATTCGGGTCCGTCTTAGAAAAAAAACATAAGTTGAATTTTTAATTTCATTAATCTCAAAGAAATTAATTAAATTAAATTAGGATGCCCGACAATAGCAAGCATAGTTTCGTGTCCACGACTAAGAGTCTCTTTAAACTAATAGTGTCCCTCAGTTTTTACCAAACTGTTAAACTGGTAAATTTACCCACAATTTTAAAAATATAAAATGGTGATTTTAGAATAAATAATAAAAATGTTTTTTTTTTTGGTTGAAAACAAAAATACCTTTAAAAAAATAAAACAAACAAACAAAGAACAACAAAACTTGTGCTTTACCGAATTTGAAGGGGGAAAGGAGATGCTTTATATATATATATATATTTATTTATTTATTTATTTGGACTGAAAGAATTGTTTCGTAAATTATTTCGATACACATTCTCTGTTGATATAATCGTCTATCAAAAAGGGAGAAGAACAAGCTCGGTCATAGAAACTAATTAGGGTTAGTTCGATACACATTCTCAAAGCGTTTACCTGAAACATAATATCTTTTATTAATTTTTCAGTTTAAACATCGCTCAAACTTGTCAAGATAACATTATATATACATCTGTTTTGAAGGTCACAAGTGTTCAAATTCTCACCCAAATCGTGTCGAACGAAAGAAACACATAAGACGGGGACGGAGACAGGACGGGCGGGGGGCTAGCCAAGTGGGAGGATGCATACAAAAACTTGGAACACATAGAGATAGAATGGTGTGAAAAACAAATGTGGCAGTGAATGAAAGATGAGTAGTAAAGTAAAGGGGTGGGTCAGCTTTATAAAAGGGGAAATGAGAGTGTCTTGAAGCAAAAAATGGTAATATGCTCCATTGTCAAGCCCACTAGTGCTGCTTCCAACTTTTCTTTTCATCTTCTTTGTCAAATATACATAATGAATAATTGTAGAACAAACATAACCCTTCTCATCAAATCACTTCCCTATTCAGACGTCCATTTCTGTCCTAACTTTTTGGTTACATGTATGATAATGGCGAAGAAAACCTCGAGCTCTTGCTACCTGCTTCGACACTTACCTAACTCACACCCAACTTGGCAACAATTTCCTTTCCTTCACTCACATCACACACACACCCGACCCCAACATCAAACAAACAGCATCTTAAGGATGTTACTTTTGCCAAATCTCTACGGTTTCGGCCTTCCGAGCTTTCTAGTATCATGTGAAAACTAATCTATGTACATTAGGAACGAGCGTTAGGTTCTTAGTGATATCATGTGTATGAGATATTTTATGTTCCAACTCCAACTCCCACGTTGAATCGTTTCTCGTGTCATACTGATTCATTCACTTGTTGGGTTTTATGTTAATTTCCTAACCCAATCTACTAAACTCATGTTGATGCTGAGTGTTGTAGGTTGTCATGAACAATAGATTCATGTATCTCTTATGCATGTATTGACATTTATTTAGTTTATCTTACATTTTGATACATGAATCATTTTGGTTGTCTAGGATGGTTGAGATGCATAGAGTTCGATTAAGTTGGAGTGTCATTTTGTATTTGTTGAGTGACATTTGGGAGAAACTTTATTGAGAGACTTTGTAGTGTGAGAGTTTGATTGGTTGCTACCATGGATGTAGGGGAGTTTTTTTCTCTTCAAACCGCGTAAATTTTTGTGTCTCTTTGTTTAATTTTTTTATTGTGGGTGTGTGAGTGCGATCAATCTTGCTTCCACTTCCGTGACAACACTGAGTACATTACTTGACACCGATAGCCCTTCTGCAGTATAACAAAGTATAGTGTTTTGTTAGGGTTGAGCAGGATCTAACCGCCCAAGCCCACCACTAACATATATTGTCTACTGTGGTTCGTTACGTATCGTGGTCAGGTGCATGATTTTAAAACATATTTGTTTGGGAGAAGTTTCCACACCTTTATAAGAAATATTTCGTTCCACTCTCCAATCCATGTGGGATCTCACATAGGAGTATCGAAACATTACGCCGAATGTCTCAACGCTCGTTCTTCTTCTACCATTGCAACACTCGCTTCAACATTATCCCCTCGGGTCCACCGACTCGGCAAGCAATAACAGACGTTGAGAAGGAAGTTTGAAGCAACAGTAGTGAAAATTGTTGCAATAATTGAAGGTGAAAGGAATAGAGTAGTGGTGAAGTGCAAAGGACAGAGATGGGCACTTATAACTCTCACCAGTTTGAGGAAAATGTCAACTAAACTCACATATGCTTCCTCTTCCTCTGTACTGTGTTTTGCCAGTTTTGAATCAAAACACTTTTGTTGAGGGTGGAGGTGGGAGACTTCGTTCATTGTAGTTTTAACGCTCCCTTTTTGGTAACGGTGTCTTGTTCGTTCTATATCCAAAAAAACGCTATTAAAGATGTTTAAATGACTCGAGAACTTAGACTCTCTAACCTAAGCCATAAAAGTTGGGCTCGGTTAGAAGTTTCTTAAAAACACATGTGAATGAGAAGAAACTATATTGAAATGACACGTATTGATCTATAAAGATGATCTTTACTCTCATAAATCATTCGAGACTTCTAGGATAGCGTGTTCAAAAGCGGTATGACGTAGCTAACCGTATTCTAACGTTAAATGCACGAGAGAAAAATGAATAGTTTTCTCGAGTAAAGAATCTTATAACGTAATAAAAACACGTAGTAAGCTTAATTCGAGTAAATGCCTAAAAAAGGTTCCAAACATGTGGATCCATCCTACGGGCCGACCCAATTTATGGAAGCCCATTATGAGGTTGGTTTGGAAGATTCAATTTACGGGCCAACCCAAGTTATAGAAGTCTTTGGCTAAATTACAAATTTGATCCCTACAATTTAGAAGAAATTAGATTATAGTCCGTTAGGATGAAATTCTAATTTTTTAAACTATAAGGGCTAAAATTCAATTTTTTTTAACCCATATAATCCAAATTTATAATTTAACCAAGAAAATTAGTAATATAGATAATGATGAATATAGTGGTTGAGATAAGTGAGATTTTATTGCAAAGAGATCCTTACTTTATTTCTTAATTCTTTTTGCTATTTATATTCTTACCCCAACTTTATTCCTTAAATGGATTTTTAAGGCTTCATCCCAACACCTTATTATATATTATAGAATCCACTTTCCTTTTTCTTATTTTATTTTAATTTCCCTTTCCTTTTCGTCCCTTTATAAATATTTTATTTCTACTAAAAAAATTCCAAACACATAGATTATATATATAAGGGAATATAGAATAATTTTATTCATAAATATTTGAAACGTAAAGATTTGAATGTCAGATCTCAAGTAAATGAATACACGTCAAGAACATTATTTTCTAACACGTAAAGAATATATATTTTATTAGTTTTTAAAAAATTAAACTACTTTTGATTTTTTTTTTAATAAAAAATTATTAATACTCGCTCACCAATTTTTTTTAAAGGGAATATTTAATAAATATACTTTTTATTATTTTATTATTTTGTTTATAGAAAATGCAAGCAAATATATGGCATACCCTTTTAAATATATTTTTTAATTTATGGCTGTTTAAATAGTTAAATTCTAAAATATTAGTTTATTTTTGTTAAAAAATTAAATACTAGCTTATGAATTATTCTTTACTGAAAATTTTAATTACTAAAAGTAAATTTATCTTATCAAAAATTAAAATGAGTACTATTTAATATAATGTTGTACTAATAATGAATCAATCACTAAAAAATAAATATTTTGTAGTAATATTAATTAACAGTGAAGGAAAACCCAAAAATTTAATTTCATTACTAAAATTTTTGAAGTATAATTAATTAAACTATTAATAATACATAGTTAAAATAGTAAAATAAATAAATAAAAGGACCTTAATTGGTTTTATAAATTTTTAAGCATACAAAAAATTAGAAAATAAATTATAAATTAAGAAAAAAAGAAATAACTGAGACATACTTGAACGTTTCGATGCTCTGATACTATTTCTAATAGCCTAAGCCCACCGTTGCATATATTGTCCGCTATGACCCATTATGTATCGCCGTCAGTGCAACAATCTTAAGCCTACCACTAGCCGATATTGTCCTCTTTGTGCTTTCCATTTCGGGCTTCTCCTCAAAAATTCTAAAACGCGAATGCTAGGGAGATGTTCTCACGCCCTTATAAAGAATGCTTCGATCTCACAATCCACCTCCCTTCAGGGTCGAGCGTCTTCGCTGGCACTCGTTCCCTTCCCCAATCGATGTGGGACCTCAATCGAGGGGAAGCCCGAAAAGACAATATTGCTAACGATGGGCTTGGGCTGATATTATCAGCCTCACGATTTTTAAAAACGTTTACTACGAAAAGGTTTCCACGACAAGAATGTTTCGTTCTCCTCTCCAACCAACGTGAAATCTCACAAAATTCATGTTTTTTTTAGCTCACAAATTCTGGATAGCCATTCAACTCCAGACTTCCATAGAGTTTGTAATATTTAAATCGAACCAGCTTACCAAACAGTTTAAAAGTGAAAGAAGATTTGATATTGTATTGGATTATCTAATTAGCTATGGCTGCCAGTCCCTTGTTCCAGGTATGGAAATGAAGCTCCTCCTTTCGGCCTAATTTTTATTAATATTCCCCGGGGCTGCCTTAGATTGCGGTAGCTTTTGGCTTCGAGTTTAAGCGTCTCTATTAATGTAGATTAGCTACTTTGTGCTTTAATCCACAATTTTTACATCTTCAAAAGCCTTACTTTTTCTCAGTGTCGCGTACAGATCACGTCTCTTTGTTTTGTAGCTACCCCTACACTCCCTCTCGTCACAATTTGGGTACAACTCCCTCTTCCTGCGCGTGGGTTCCAGACTAATCGAGATTTGAGGAGAGCTACGTCTGCCACAAAATTAAATAATCTCTTGCTTTTCAAGGATAAATCGGGATTTTCAAGACTTACGTTACATTACAGGTCACCGATCTTCTATTCTTCTTCTTCTTCTTCTTCTTCTCCTTCTTCTTCTCTATTGGAATTGCAACTCCAGAGCTCTAAATCTCATCACAAAGTCACCATCTCTGTGACTATTCCCCTGTAAATCCCCCTTTTCTTGTAAGTACTTTGTGCCTTCCTGATTTCCCTTCCTCGCTTCGTTTTTCTTCAAATGATTTGTGGGTGAGTTTTCTTCTGTTAAGGATCCTGGATTTTGGATTTTTCCCCTTCTATTTATCATCTGGGTCTTTGTAAATCGTTTCGTTTTGGCAATTTAAGGGTGTGATTGCTGCAATTTGGGCTTCTATTGAGGTATTTTGTTCTGGGTGTTTGTCTTTTCTGCTGTTTGCTGTGAAATTTGTAGCTTACCTCCACTGATATCTGCAGTGGCAGACATGGATGATAAAATACACTTGACCGAGTATTGATTTCCATGACTAATGGGTTTAGATGAAGTTCTAGGTTGAGTTTATCTACAGTAGTAGCTTACAGGAACGCTCTTATGAGGATAATCAGTAGAGAAATCAGGTGGTTCTTTATTTGATTTTGGATTTAGAGCTGATTTGTTCCTCAAAGTGAGCCAGTTGAATAACCCCATTAGAAATCAAGATAGTATTTGTTGATTTGATTGTTTGAGAAGGCTTGGCGTTTTGTTAGAGATAGATATGCAGAGGGTTCGATTGTCATCCCAACAAACACCTGTGCTTAAGCTGGGTGATTCCCAAATGACATTATCCCCAAAGTTTAGGTTAGCAAACAAGTCTCATCTGTTGAATCCTTCATCAGACTTGGAATCATCTCTTTGTGGGGAACCCTTAATTCCTGGTCTTCCAGATGATGTTGCTTTTAATTGCCTCCTCAGGTTGCCCGTTCATAGCCACGCCTCGTGTCGGGCGGTTTGCAGGAGATGGCATCTTCTTCTGGGTAGTAAAGAGAGGTTCTTCACTAGAAGGAAAGAGTTAGGTTTCAAAGAGCCTTGGCTTTTTGTATTTGTTTTCCATAAATGCACTGGAAAGATTCAATGGCAGGTTCTTGATCTTACTCATTTCTCTTGGCATAGTATCCCACTCATGCCTTGTAAGGATAAGGTTTGCCCTCATGGGTTTAGGTGTGTCTCGATCCCTCATGAGGGCACTCTCTTTGTTTGTGGTGGCATGGTATCCGATGTCGATTGCCCCCTCGACTTGGTTTTGAAGTATGAGATGCAGAAAAATCGTTGGACTGTGATGACTCAAATGATTACTGCGAGGTCGTTTTTCGCCAGTGGAGTCATTGATGGTAAGATTTATGTGGCTGGAGGAAATAGCACTGATCTTTTCGAGCTCGACTCAGCTGAGGTTTTGGATCCTATCCAAGGGAGTTGGAACTCCATTGCAAGCATGGGAACGAATATGGCGTCGTATGATGCTGCAGTTCTCAACGGGAAGCTCTTAGTGACAGAAGGCTGGCTGTGGCCTTTTTATGTCGCTCCAAGAGGACAGGTTTACGATCCGACTACTAATAATTGGGAAACTATGGCCATTGGTCTGAGAGAAGGCTGGACTGGTTCAAGTGTAGTGGTTTATGGCCATTTGTTTGTTGTTTCAGAGCTTGAAAGAATGAAGCTTAAGGTTTATGATGCAGCTTCTGATTCCTGGGATGCTATTGAAGGGCCTCCTTTACCAGAGCAGATATGCAAGCCTTTTGCTGTGAATGCATGTGACTCAACCATATACGTCGTCGGCAGGAACCTACATGTAGCTGTCGGCCATATCTCTCGGCTCAGCAGAAAGGGGACGAGCGAAAAAAAGTGGAGCTTTAACGTAAGTTGGCACGTCGTTGATGCACCAGAATGCTTCTCTGATTTGACACCCTCAAGTTCTCAGGTGTTGTTTGCTTAGGTATCTTCCTTTTTCGTCCCCCCCCCCCCCCTAATGATATCTTGTATGATTTTGAATATGTTACAATCAAAGAGAATTAGCTATAGATCTGATTATAGATGTGTGGAAAGGTGTTTGTTCGAAGTCGTGTGTACCAGAGTACTGACTTATAAGTACGTCAATCTTTCGTCGTTCTTCGTGTTCTTTTTCATCATGAATCGGATGCATAATGCACAACTTTAAACTGTTTTAGTTATATATATATGCTTCTTAGTCTTTAGCTCAAAGCTTTGTCTCTGCTTAAAATGTTTCCTGATTTAGCTTAGCCTGAGAAAACTGCTACTTGTTTTGCTGTATAGGCATCTAAGAATGGAATCTTTCATTTAGGAAAGAAACTCCATTAGATTACATAGAATTTGTGCGAATTGACCCATTGTGTCTCTTCAATTACAAGTCCTATATTAAGATACTGAAAGCAGGGATGCTTCTGACTTTCTATACTATTTGTAGTATCAATCTGTCCCGTCAAGTGCTACGTATCTGTTCTCTTGTCGTTGGTGCCCAAAATCTTTCTTCATCTTAGTTCCCAACACCCATATGTGCAAGCTACATATATTAGAACAATGAAAACGTTCTTGCTAGGTTATAACCATAACCCCAATCTGGCTCATTCCATAGGGAGTCTCCATCTTGTACTGTGATATCCCACATCGGTTGGAGAGGAGAACAAAACATTCCTTATAAGGGTGTGGAAACCTCTCCCTAGTAGACCTGTTTTGAAATTGTGAGGCTGACAGGGATACGTAACGAGCCAAAGCGGACAATATCTGCTAGTGGTGGTGTGCTAGCAAGGACGCTGGGCCCCCAGGGGGTGGATTGTGAGATCCCACATCGGTTGGAGAAGGGAGCGAACCATTTCTTATATGGGTGTGGAAACCTCTCCTTAGTAGACACGTTTTAAAATCGTGAGGCTAACGGCGATACGTAACGGGACAAAGCAGGTAACAGTGGGGTTGGGCTGCTACATGTACCGTCTTTATCATGTGGCTGTCTCCTCGAGTATAGATTGTCCAAACCCCGAAGATATAAGCTTGTGTTGCCCATTACTGATGAATCATCTGCTTGTTTTTCTACTCACTGGTTCATGAAGTGCTTTGAGAGTGTTATTGCTTCTGAAATGGGTATGAAGATTTGAAAGTGGGGTTTTGGTGTTTTCCTCCAAAACAAAACTCCCCATTGAGAAAGAACCAAATTCTTAGAGAATGATGATTCATTATGATAAGGATGAAGAAGACTTTGGTATGAAAAGAATATCTTGACGCTCTGGTTTGCAAGTGGAAGTGGAAGAGTGGCTAAGTGGGAAACTCTCCTTTCCCTTTCCTCTCACTTTTTTTGGTCCCTTAGCCAATTTGGCACACATTCATTTCTCAATCCATTGAACGGAACTCGGAACCCGCGAACTTCCAACTTCTGGGTCAATAGTATATATCTAAACCAGTTGAGTTATGCTTAGTTTAACGACTCTAAAGCTATATGATAATGTGAAATGAGTAGCATAAAGCTATATGCTTAGTTTGATGACTTGAATTGAAAGCTATCTGATTACGTGAAATGAGTAATCTAGAAAAATCCATGGATTAAATTTCTTTTTTCTTTGTTTCTTTTTGACTAAAAAATCGCTGTCGAACTCCCAAATGAATTGAATATTGTTGGTTGAGTTGTTGTTTTCAAGGATCAAATAATTTTATATTTCTATCAAAAGTTGAGCCAATTAAATCATTTGGTGGTTGGTTTCAACATTAATGAAGTTTCTATCACTTTTAAAACTTTTTTATAATGAACTTCGAAAATATATTAAAACATTATGATAAAAGAAAGTAAAAAAAAAGAATGTAAAGTTTTCTCCTTCAAAGTAAATAAAATATTTAATCCACAACATCAAATTGTTTTACTTTTTCATTTTTTTACTTTTTACTTTTCTAAAAAAATAAAATAATGGAAAAAGAAATAAAAAGGATAAGAGGGAGTGGAATAAAAAGAAATAAAAATGAGAAAATTTTCGAGTAAGTTCGTTTAAGGGCTGATTCTTGTTCCTACAACTTTAGAGGAAGTTTACGAACATATTTCGTGAACGTTGAATAGGTTGAAGGCTAACAACCTTTGTATCAAGGGAGCTTGAACGAGCAAAGATTTGGGTGAGAACACGACCCCTCACTACCATAGGTGATTATCAAAGCATTATTAAATTAGTTCTCTAAAGTTTTTGTTTTTGTATTTTTTTTAAAAAAAAATCACGTGTTAATTTAAGATAATATGTAATAACTCAAGCCCACCGTCATCAGTCTCACGGTTTTAAAACGTGTCTACTAGAGAGAGGTTTTGTACCCTTATAAGAAATGTTTTGTTCCCTTCTCCAACCAATGTGGGATCTCATAATTCCTTCTTGGAGGTCCAATGTTCTCAAATTTCATACCCTTATAAGAAATGTTTTGTTCTCTTCTCTAACCGATGTTGGATCTCATAATTCCCCATTGGGAGTCCAACGTCCTCGCTGGCACACTACCTAGTGTCTAGCTCTGATATCATTTGTAATAGTTTAAGCTCACCGCTAGCAGATATTGTCTATTTTAGTCCGCTACGTATCATCGTTAGTCTCACGATTTTAAAACTCATCTGATAGGAGGAAGTCTACACACCCTTATAAAAAATGTTTCACTCCTCAGTTCATCCCATCTGAGATCTCACGTAATAAGAGTACGATGTTAATTTTAATCGAATGATTGACAAAATAAAAAAAATAAAAAAATAAAAAATGGGGCAGCCCTAATTTTGGTGGGATATCAAATTATGAGGCATTGATCACATGGACACGACCCAAAAAGGGCCCTGTCTTCATTTTAATTTATTTTTAATTTATTTTTTTGTCCACCAAATCAATAGTAATATGAAACCTAAGTTTGTCCACTCACCCTATCCTTTTGGTCGTTTTGCTCCACGTGTAATTTTATTATTTTCCTATTTCCTTTTTCTTTTTCTCCCCCATTTTATATTTCTCTTAAATGTTTTTGTGTCTCTCCCAAAAATAAAAATTAAATATTTGCTTTTAACTTATAATAAAGAGAAAAAAAACAAAATGTAAAATCAATGGAAATGACGTGGTGGACGAGTGTTTATTACGTGGCTCATTCTTATTTGTCATTATATACACATCAATCACGACCATTGACCACAGCACCACCACCACATAATATCCATTCCCATTAAATTAATAAGATTAAATAATTTTATTTAATAATGTTCCAAATAAGTTTATAAAATTTCTATTTTTATTTAATAAGATCATGACATTCACATTTTTTAAAAAAGAAATTAATAAATATATTATACATAAAATTACTTCTTTTTATAGGTTTAATTTATTTTTTTTTAAAAAAAATCAAATAATTATGAAACTAATTTTAAAGTAATACTTTTTTAAATTAATTAAGGCACCTTTAAATTAAGGAGAGTTTGCCGACGGTGGCGCGTGATGAAACCCAAAAGTGGGCCCACGTCCGTGTTCCTCGTGATTTTATTATTTATTTATTATATGATCCCGATTTAGCCAGTTGCCAGTTGCCAGTTGCCAGTAGATATCTCCCATTTGCCACCCAAACACGCTTACTTTACAAACTTATCTATATATACATATTTCTTCCCTTTCTTCTCATCTTTCAAACCTTAATTCACATTTTCTTCCTCTCCAATGGAAAACATCCTCAACTGCAACTTGGAACTCTGTCTCTCTCCCCCTTCTTCCTCCCCTTCCGCCGCCGCCGCCACCGCCGCTGCCAATTCAACTTCAACATCTAGCCACAACCATATCGATCCTACCCGAGTCTCGATACTCGATCTTACAGAGCTCCAGGTATATTTCTTTCGATGAATTGAATATCAATATTAATACGATGAATTCAATAGCTTAAGCTGATGGATTGTACGTGGTTGGGTGTTGCAGGCAAGGGCAATAATCGTACGAGCGACCACACAAATGGAGGCCGATAGAAGATTAACGACATGTCGGATCAGTTCACCGGCACAACGGGAGTCGATGAAGAGTGGGGATAGCCCCTCCATGAGAAGATCGTTGCAGAGATTTCTTGAGAAGAGAAAGCATCGCATTCAAACACTTTCACCCTACTCTCACTAGCTTTTCCATTTGGATTATTGTATTGTATATATAATTTTCTTATAGATTATTACTTAGGTTTCTCTTTCCTCAAGCTACTTCTTTAATTATGACATTGATGTTCTTGGATCTCAACTATATAACTAAAAGAATTATTCTACGAGCATGGTCATGTTAGAAAAAAATAGGTTGTGACCCACTAAAGAAAAATGCGTTGAGAGAGACAACTTCTCCCGACGGTAAACATCACCGATAGGAGAACACATCTCTTCCGACGCTACTACATTTTCTTTCCCGACGCAATGAACACACGGTCGAGAAAGGGTTCCATCTCTCTCGATGGTAATTAAGGACAGCTGAGAGAGTTTGTCTTTATGGATGTTATATGTAGTGGCGTCAAGGGAATTCCCATCAAGATTGCTCCTTAGAAGAAGTTGGTCAATAGCTTTGCTATCAAATTCAACAATGTCGTAGGTTGGTCAGGTTGGTGAACTCTCCAGGTGGTGAAGAGCAACCCGAATAGGGTTTACAACCCAACACAACCCTATATTTTCGTATATGATTGGGTTCGGTTGTCGAGTTGTTTTTTTTAATTATTTAAAAAAAATCGTACTTATCTATCATACATGTTATATTAATAAATAAAATATCATAAAACTCAAATATCACTCGTTCATAAGCCGGAGCGCATTACTAATATCAATTACAAAATATTCTTAATTTTCGTAATAATCTTAAAAAATAGGGCAGGGTTAAGTTGGGTTGTAACCTTACCCTATTTTTTAACCTGCGGACCGACCCAAATTTTTTATTTTTCAAAAAATTCAATCCAACTCAAATCGAAACAAACTCTAACACAACTTCCACGGCCTGAGGGAAGTTTTTCTAGTATGTTACCCCACAAGATAGGAGATGCCAATAGAAATGAAAGAGATTGTTAAAAGTTTTGACTTCATGAAAAACTGGAGACACCAATAAGAGGAATCAGTAGTTGAAAGAAGTATGGTTGTGATACTATGCACGTTAGAATGAATGCTCTAAATACGATACTCCAAGCTCCATACTTATCGTCTATCACGTTCGAGAAACAAGGCTAGCTAGTTTGGTCACTCCAACAACATTGGTCTACCTCTCAACTCGAGCCAAGAAAGATATAGCTGCCCCACAGCTGGTGAGCGCCAAGAGGGGGAGGAGACAAGATTCCATATTTTTGCCTTATCTCACCATACATATGGCATCTCCTTCCGTGCAATAATAGAACCTTTACACCTTTCCCAATGTAAGAAAAAGCTAAGTGAAACCTGATGTGATTTTAGACCTTTCATATAACACTATTTTAATAACCATCCAATCAAAACAAAACTTACCATTCTTCTAGGATTTAATATAATAACGGTGTGACTTTATGTGAAACGAATATTCTTTATAAGGGTATGGAAACCTCTTTCTAATCAACACGTTTTAAAAATCTTGAGAGAAAATTCGAAAGAAAAAATCCAAAGAGAACAATATCTACTAGCGGTGGGTTTGGGTTGTTACAAATGGTATCAGAGTCAGACATAGAGATGTGCGTCAGCGTAAACACTCCCTAAAAGGGTGGACACCAAGCGACATTGATTGGAGGGAGGAACGAGTGACAGTGAGGACGCTAGGCTCAGAAGAGGGTGAATTGTGAGATCCCACATCGATTAGAGAGTGGACACTAGGCCTCGAAATGGGTAGATTGTGAGATCTCACATCGGTTGGAGAAGAGAACGAAACATTCTTTATAAGGGTGTGGAAAACTATCCTTAGTAGACACGTTTTAAAAATTTTGAAGAAAAACTCGAAAAAGAAAATCCAAAAATAACAATATCTACTAATAGTGAGCTCGGGCTACGAGAAAAGTGAATCAAAGCATACCCTAATGCAGATATTATCATAAGATAAGATATCAGTAGTTCTCACTTCTCAGGCTGGTTCAGTCTCTCTTCTCTGACAATGAACAAGCAGCTACCTAACAGAAAAGACTTGGCTTACTAGCCAGTAGCATCCTTTCTCCTATTAGATGCTGCCTCAAAAACCAAAGAAAAAAGGTGTTTGCATGGAGATTAGTTCAACTTCGTGTCATATCAAGCCAACTCTGCACTCTGCACAACTTTGTCTTACTTTTACCATATGGAAATGACTGATGGGATAAATGAGCTCAGTTTCAGACACACCAACCAACCAACCAACACCTTTTCAAGTGACCCATCAGACATATATTAATAATACTAACGAAAAAACAGTAAGCAAGTCAAAAGTAGTCCTCAGTTTTACTCCAACAAAACAGAACACAACACAACTGCAACAACAAAAGCACAAAAAACAAGCATAAGATCTTTGTCCCAACTTAGATTAGTTGAAGAGCAGCTGTTGTCTTCCCATTGGTTCCATGCTGGCTGTATGCTCTTATAATCCTCTGTTCTTTGTTGTTTTTCACTCTCATTTCTTGCTCCATTCAAACAATATGGTGTTTCATCAGAATGTACTGAGAAGTTCTTCCTTCGGCTTGTGCATAGCCCATAATTTCCTCTTAAATCCAATCTTTTTCCTAGTTTGTTCATGAACTCATTTGGGAAAGAAAGCTCTCCACTTAGTTGATTGTGGCTTAAGTTCAACAGATCCAAGTTTGGGAGCTGCCCCAATTCTGGTGGAATTGGCCCACTTAGATTGTTGTTGGCTAAAGACAGAGCTGTGAGGGTTTTCAATGAAGAGAGTGAAGTGGGTATTGGACCTTCAATCCCACATTCTGATAGGCTTATTGATGTCAGCCTCCCAAGGCTGCGCAAGAACAATGGCACCGCAGCGTTCAAGGGATTGTGGTCTAATATCAAGTACTCCAAGCGCTCTAACCCTCCAAATGATTGAGGGATTGGCCCATTTATGAAATTGTGGCTCAAATCAAGCAATACCAGCTTCTTCAACATGCCTAACTTTTGGGGTATCTTTCCCTGAAGCTTATTTGATCCCAAATCAAGCTTTTGGAGGAGCTGTAAGTTTCCTAAAGAAGAAGGCAGCTGACCCTTAAGTGCATTCCAGCTGAGATCCAAAATGCTCAAGCTTTTCAACCCACCAATGGCTTGAGGAACTTCGCCACTAAGATTGTTGTAGCTAAGATCAAGCTGTTGTAAATGAACCAACCCAGCAATGGCTTGTGGAATCTCCCCATTTAGACTGTTCTGAGAGAGGCTCAGAACTCTCAAACTTCCTGCATTGCCCAAACTAGATGGAATCACCCCAGAAAGAGCTGGGTTGGATTGAAGAGCCAAATGCTCCAAATAAGACAATGACTCAAACAGAGCAGGAAACAGAGTAACTGAGGAAGCTGTAAAACAGCTGAAGATTGAAAGGGACTTCAAGTAAGGGAGGTTGAGCAAGGCGTGGGATAAATTAGCAGAGGTTTTGCAGGGTGGGTCTAGAATATCAGGGCCAATGTGAATCTGGGTGACATGAAAGAAAGGAGGGGCTTGACAAATCTCACATTTGACACCAGGCCATGGCGTGTCTGTGCATGGAAAAGGGTGAACCTGAGGCCAGTCAGGGTAGTCTAAGAGAGAACCCATGACTTCAAACAGAGCCAGAAGCTCTTCCTCTTCCATTTCCTGAGCGGGAAAGGTGTTGGTAGAAAGGAGAAATGCAAGGAGGAGGAGAGTGAGGGAAGCCATGGGAGGGGAGAACAGGGGAGATGGGTTTAGAGGGTATTTGTGGGGAAAGGAAGAGGTAGGCGTGTCAGTGTAGGGAAGTGGAAGTGGAAGTGAAAGGGAGGGAAGAGAAAAGGGTTGCTAATAGAGGAAATGGTAGTGAAAAGAAGGTTCATTTATAGATATTAGTTGTTGTGTGTAATGGAGAAGTGTGTAAAATGATGGGACTTGGGCTTTGCTTCAGTACCTGTGTGAAGCAGACAGAACAATGATGCTTAGGCCGCAGCAGCAGCAGGCCTCTTCCTCCTCTTCCTCCTCTTCCTCCTCTTCCTCCTCTTCCTCCTCTTCCTATAGAGAACAAAAGGCACACACCTATAGAGAACAATAGTGAAGGAATTAAATCTAAAATAAAAGATAAAAAGGGTGATATTAGGTTACAAACCAAACATTTTTTATAATAGTGTAGAAGAAATATCTCCTCAACAACATACGTGTTTTAAAACCGTGAGACTAACGTAATGATACTTAATGAGCTAAACTGAGTAATACCTACTACCGATGGATTTAGGCTAGCCTAGGTTTAATAACTTCTTTTTTATTTTATTGTTCTTCAAATTTAAATTTTTTTTTCGAAAATTTTAATTTTGTAATTGAATAGGTTAAAAACCACACAAAATTAAAATATTATAAATATTTTAGATAGGATTGAAATTTTAAGAATTTATTAGACCCATTTTAATTTTTAAGAACTAAACTTATAATTCTATCTATTTTGTATTTGTGCTCTTTTGATAGAATATTCTAGATTGGCCATTGGCGTGAATATGAACACTCAAAGGCAATTGACGTATACGGGGTGTATATGGTTGGGCTGGATTGGGTTGTTGGTTGGGTTAGTGATCGAGTAACTCCCATAGAGTTCACAATCCTACTTCTATTTTCTAATTGGGTTAGATTGAGCGGTTGGATTGTTCTTATATTTTTTAGTTATCTAAAAAAAACATATTATCTACAGTGCATGTTACATTAATGACTAAATTCTCAAGAATTTCAAATATCAAGTATTTACAAGTCACAACACATCATTATCATCGGTTACAATCGTTAAATATTCTTAATCGTTTAAAAAGTAGTGTTGGGTTGTAACCCTATTTTCGAGTTAATCAGGTCACCTGACCAAAAAATGTCAACCCGCAAACCGAACAGAACTTTCGATTTTTCAAAAATTCAACCTAACTTAAACTAGAAAAAAAATCTTCAACTAACTTTTATGGTTTGGGTTAGGTAATCGAGATTGGTCACGATATTTGAGCATATGAACACTCCTAATAGATTCATATCACATGATCTAATATTTGTTGTACTAAAAGAGAACGTCAATATGTTACGTATAAGCATGAAATAATGAGCACGAAAAATCCTTTATATATGACAAAAGTGTTGGGAAGGAAAGTCATGTAAATGTAATTAAAATAATAGAAGTATAGAGCATAGGTTGTATGTTAAACATGTTTTGGAGTGTTCCACTTGTTAACTTCAAAATTCCTACCTTTAATTAAGGCATTAATTAACGTATGATTAAATTAACCATCACCAAACTCAAATTATAAACCAAACAATCAATCAAAACTTGACATCGAACAGTATTTATAAATAGAGAGATTCGTATAAAATAAAATAAAATAAATACATATTTTTCATCTCAATCAATGAAACAACCGTGCGGATTTCGACTATAATGAAATTGTTTTGGTGGAGGCTGTGG
Organism: Cucurbita ficifolia; assembly: GCA_033971965.1. NCBI lineage: Eukaryota > Viridiplantae > Streptophyta > Magnoliopsida > Cucurbitales > Cucurbitaceae > Cucurbita > Cucurbita ficifolia. The sequence goes on from CM066974.1 coordinate 6,672,533, forward strand.
GACTCGGTAAACTAAATGCAAGGAGTTAGGATCTCTCTCGCATGCAAATATTTCGATCCATTCTGAAGAAACACTGTCTGGTTTCCCCTTAGGAAACCGATCCAACAAATATTTCCCCCTTGTTCGGTCCTTCAAGAGCTGATTAGACAAAGGGTAAATAACTTTTTTTTTTTATTCTCGTCTCAAGAGATTAAGGGATCTAGTAATGCCACGTTGGTTTAAAAATTGATTCTCAGAGCTAAGCCTTTTCTTTTCTCTTTAGCCGAATTTTCAAATTTAATATTTTAACTCTCGAAAAAGGTAGACGTGACATTTTTTTTCTCATTCCGTCGTATCATAATCTCCCACCACCTTACATTATACATCAAAATTATTAATTGAGATTTAAAATAAATTATTGAAAATTTTAAAGATTGAGATGAAGTAAACATTAAATATTCCACCAAAAAAAAAAACCTTAGAAAACAAATGTCGTGTCTATCCACTATGTTCAACACGTGGCAGACATCAAATTGACTGATTAGCCAATCATGATGCTCCATTTAACCTGAATCGTCCACGTGGAAAAGTAATAATATATTGAAATAACCCTAAAAAACTTGAGCTGGTAGAGAGAGAACACCAGCCACATTATACATTATCGATTATAATTATTATTTCGAAAATTGACTTGTTTGCTACGCTTTAAATTTCTTTTTTCTTTTTTTTTTGTATTTTTTACATACAAAAAAAATCTTTTAATTTATATTAGTTTTTTGAATATAAACATAAAATAAAATAAAATGAATAATAAGAAACTAAATTTCATAAAGAGGGGAAAACCGCCATTCTTTTTTTGAAAAAAAAAAATCTTTATTACAAAAACGTAGTCAGCAAAAACGGGAGACTTTGAAGATCATTCATGTTATATTCTCGATCTCCGACTATGAAATTCTAATTATCGAAAGATAAGATCATTATGCTCGAGCTCAATATGGCAAAAAAGTTAGGTAAAGAATTTGTCTCGAAAAGAGTCTCATAAAAATATCATTATTAATGTATCTGAAATTGGGTAAGTTATTTATATTTTAAAAAATGAAATAAATTTTTTATGTGATGAACTCATTTTCCACGACAATATTTATAAATGACAACGTAAATATATATTTTTATTTTTTATTTTTTCCCATGTTTCCATTAAATATTTGTAATTGTGTGATATTAAAATCAGAAATTCGAATATATTTTAAAATATAATAAATAAATTAATATACAACCAAATGCAAAATAATTTAAAGACTATTCCCATTTACTTGTGATTTTGTGATGAGTTGGCATTATTTCTTGAGTTTCCATAAAAAATAAAATTACTTATCTTTTATATATATCTATACAATTTTAATATTGATAAACATTAGTGAGAGTAAATAATAAAATATCACAAGTTGACATCTCTTACCCTTCTATAAACTTCATTTTTAAAAGATTTAATAATAACGCTTCACTATAATGCGCATTTATATGTATAAAATCTATTTATTTAATAATTACGATACATATTTAATTTTTTAATTATATAAAATTCGACACTAGATAGCTTCGACATTTTCTTCTAATATGGGCATATTTACTGTTCACTTCTAAGAGTGAAGACCATTTTTACAGATCAACATGAGTCGTTCTAGTATATTTTGATCTCACTCACATGCATCGTAAGAAAATCATTGGAATTGCTCTCATTCGGATGTGGTTTTCAGTTCATTCATGTATCCTCTTGTGTTTGAGTGTCACATATCTAACTTCCTCGAATAATTTAAAAATTATGAACGGGTCGATATGCAGGAGAATAAATTATAAAAAAAAAATGAAAAGGGTAAAATAGTAATTTGAGGTAATTCAATAATTAGCCACATATCTCACAACAACCCTAGACAAGAAGTAATCATGCATAATCCTTTGAAACTCACATCAAGTGGCTATAAAAAGAAAAACCCTCTTCAAATCTCTCTCTCTCAAACCCCAACCATTCAATCTCTCAACTCAAAAACTCCATTGTTGTTGTTGTTGTTCTTCTTCTTCTTCAATCCAAATGTCATCTCATTCAAATCTTGTATCAGTTGATAATCCATTTATGCCCTACAAACCCAAACCCAAACCAAACCCTTATAATAAATATACAAATGAATACATATTAGCCTTCTTCTCTTTCCTATTATTCCTTCTCTCAATTTTCATCATCTTCAAAAACCTCTCCTTTTCATCTCTCTTCAACAGCACCATTTTCTGGTTCTTCATCTCCAATACCCTCATCTTCATCATTGCTGCTGATTATGCCTTTTTCTCTCTCTCCCAATACAAAAGTTCCGATCTTTATGAACATTACTCACTTCCCAATCCAAAGGTAACTCATTTTCAACTTCAAAGTTCTTCATTTGTAGTATTTGATGAAAAGAGAGAAAACCCAGATGAGAAGTTGCAAATAGATTCTCCGCCGCCGTCGAAGACGACCCCGGCGAGAACTTATCAGCGGAGCAAGTCGGAGAAACCAAAAAGAACTGTGTCAAAGGAGAGCAAGAAAAAGATGGCGAAGAGATCAGAAAGTGGTAAGTATGAAGAGAAGGAATTAGAAGAAAATGAGTATTCAAAGATGACAGATGAAGAACTGAACAGAAGGGTGGAAGAGTTTATTCAAAGATTTAACACACAAATGAGACTTGGCCACGAGGCTTTAATTTAGAATAATGTTAAGTCCAAAAGTTTTGCTGTTTGCGGCCGACCTGTTTTGTTTGTGTCTGTAATTATAGGCAATTTTGGGACTTCTAGATTATGTACGAGAACCTTTTGAAATAATATTATACCATAATTATAATTTGAATATATATTTTTTAAGTACTTTATCTTAACCAAAGCTAGTTTGAAGTGTCGTCTTTTACATGTTTGTAATAAGTTGCTACTACTACAAGGTGTTGCACATAAAGATGATGTTAATATACAAAAGTGCACACACAAAAAGTTGAGCAATTAGAAAAATAAGACAGTAAAAAGTTGGAAGAGACGACTCTCAAAACGATAATTGAAATTTGTTGGTAACGGAAAGATCGAAAGACTGATTCTTTAATATATTGAGGAGACAGATGAAAGGGTAAAATCAGAATAATGCATCAAATATTAACTAACGTTAAAACGAGAAGATTAAACGTTCTTTGAACTCCCAAATGAAGAAGACGATGAGATGCAATATACATGAAGAGGAAACGAGGACATTTAGGTGTATATGAAACCGACCCCAACCAATTCACCTTAGTTTTCCAGTGATTAAACCATAGGTAACTGCCTGAACCGAACCCCGAAAGCTTCTGAGTGGCTTGGGCAGTTTGGTTGCACCCTTACTAAACACAAGAGTTTTGAATCAAGGCATAGACTCTTCTTCCCAAAGAATTTTAATGAAACTAAAATTGGGATCTTTGCTTTAATATAACTTTTTGTGTTGTAAGCTTGAGAAGATGATTTCATCAGGTACAGAACTTTTACCAGAGACCACAGACACTGAAAGAGATACAAAATTATGCTTTACAATCAACGTCCAACGCAGCCAAAAATATTGAAACTAAAACTCTTTCTGTACATTAATCTGACAACGGGATCGATCTCTCCTCCCCTGCTTCCAACGGCCGAAATTTTCGTGTTGTTAGCGAGGAGAAAATACTGTTTTAGGCAAGATAATTGTATATCTGAGGGTTGTTCTTGTCACGTTCTAGGTACTCTCTATCAATAAGACTTTCAATCCGCTTCTTCAAATCAGCTGGTTTTATTGGAAACTTTAACTGTTCATCAACACACCACAATAATCCACTTCAACATCGTCAACAGTCAAATATATTACAACTAGTCACTTTCTTGCATGCTCCATTCAAATTTTACCCAGAATCAAATTTTACTTTCATTTGCAGGCAGAAAAGCCTGCTTTCGTATCAGGGTAAATATAATAGGCAATATTATAACAAATCTGACTGTGGAGTAAAAGAATGCATGGGAAACAAAAAGATAAGAACAGTATACTATTATACCGGTTCAACACGAGAAGATGAATGCATGGAAATTAAAGAAAAAAATGCCTTTTACCTGTTGGAAGAGTTCAGTTATCAGAAGAGTGTGACTTAGCACTTTTCGGGTTTTCATTATTCGAACAATAGCAGCATCGACCTGCAGGTACCACGCAAAACAAGTTTAAGGGTCCATGAATTTGGTAATCTATTGTTCATTCTGCTGTTTGGTCAGAAATCATAACAAGCCTTTCCAGCCTATTCTCACTTACATTACACCACTGAACAATTAACTATATCAAACTGTATGATCCAGTTCATATTTGAGTTCAAATTATATGAACTGACAGTCTTCCTGTAAAGAAAGGGGGACAATTAAAGAGAATAGTGGCTAACCTGATATTGACGGTCCTGAAAGACTCTTTCAGTAGTGCTGGTATTCTCTTCTACCGTTTCCTTCATCTGAATTGCATTTACCTGCATCGTCCACGACAATACAATGAATTTTCAGCTACAGTAGGTTGAAGTAACATGATCGTTCCGGGTAGATAAAATGAAAATTGGCATACCTTAAGACGGTAGAGTGGAGCAGTAAATCCTTCATTGAACATAAATGAATCATTGTCCTCAACGTCTCTGCCTTTTGGCATCTAGATATAAAGATGGGGGGAGAGAGAACTCAGATTCAAAACTCTTGAGTGTATATTAAAATAATTTTATATTTTCAACAAATAAAGACATCAAATGAAGGTGCCATCCACCTTTTGTAGTACTCGAACTTTTCCACAGGCAAGTGACTGTAAAGTTCTTCTGAGTTCTTTATCCTCAATTCCAGTAGATTCTCTAATATCTTGCAGGCTTAGTTTTTCAGCGTCGTTGAAAAGCATTAAGACCACGGTCTGGATCACAATGCCCAGATTAAATCTCTCCATATGGTAATAAAATAAAATGCTTTCCAACCCCATTTCATTAAAGAGATAGCAAGAGGATAAAAGACAATGCCCCAAAGAGTCCCTTAAAACAGCCATAATGCCTACGAATTAACTCACCTGAAATAGGGAAACTGCCAACTCCTTTTTACCTTTTGGGAACTCGGCTTTCAACACACAGTGGCCTAATGAATTATGCCACATTAGGCGTCTCCCACTGTACTTGCTCAAATAAAACTCCTTGAAAATGTCCTATAAAACAAAGCAAAGGAATCAAAGGACTACTCCAAGTTACATGTAAATTAAGATGCATACTACTATCTTGCTTTCAACCTGGTAGACATTCAACTCATGGGGAAGCCTAACATCCATGGGAGGATAAGTTGGCCAGTACCTACAGACAACCAATAGATTGTTAACATTCCTGTCAAAACCGAAGCAATCAATGAGAGTTAATCACATTAATTACAACTTACCCAGTAGTCAAGACATGAACACTCATCTCAATCCCCATGGGAAGCTTTGTCCTCGCTTGGGATGATTGCTTGAAAGATTCGTTGATCTCTTTAGACAACTCAATGTCCTAATACAATACACCATAAAATAAATTTCAGGAGATAGTCTGAGAAGTAATTCAAATACAGCATTAACTACACAACTAATTTGTGAAATTCAGACGGAAGACAAGTATAGTAGTTGGTAGACATGTGAAGGAAAAATTGAAAAAAAAAATAGAGCGAGAGGGAGAGGAGAGAGGGAAGAAAATGAGGAATGATGAGTTTTTCAGTTCATCAAAAGGAATTTCCTCTGAACATTAGCTCCGTATAACAGCAAAACTAAATCAACATTGTTGTTCTACCCTTTCCCCTGGCCTCAGGATATGCACACAAGCCCACAGACTTTCTCGTAAATCCATATTCTACCACCTTAATACTAAAGGTTATCTGATTTGTAGACCTTAACACACTTTTGAAGCTTAAAATGCATAAGAAGGTGAAGTTTATTATTAGGTTCCATTTTGATCATGGAAAAATCATTTCCCGTCACATCCAGATGAGGAATACAACTATTATGATAGGCTGTGGAACCTAATATCTTAGTAGTTTCTAAGATAGAATCTTAGCCATTCTCCTATTTAGTTTCTAAGATAGAATCCGATTTAGTTTTTAAAAGGGTTATCTTATTTGTAACTACTTGAAGTCATCTATAGATAAATCCTAGCCACCATGGAGTTAAACATCTCGGTGTCTTTATGTATATTTGTACTTGCATCTTCTCTTTGTTGTTTTTCATGTCTTCATCTAGATCGAGTGGGTGAGTTGTACAATCCTAACAAATCGTATCAAAGCTAGGAAGAATTCACCACGATCTGTGAAGATGAGAAAAAGAAGAGGTCTCTAGTAAAATATGTCGACTGCCCTAGTTACGAAAAACCTGACACACCGTCGCCGACGAACGGAGTTGACTCGAAAGCTGAAATCTTGCCTGAGGTCGTGAATGGCAACGACCCAATTGCTAGAATCCCGCACGAGCTGACGATGAAGACGACCCAGATGAGGAAATTAAGGTGGCAGAGGAGGACAGCGGCGAGGAGATGCTAACAAAGATGACAGAGCATATAGTAGAAAAAATGGGCGGTTACGAAGTGCATACGATAATCAAAAAGAAGTTGATGGCGACGGATATGAGGGCGGATCAAGCGCAGCTATCACTGCAGACGAAGGACCCAATCGATTTTCAATGAAGCTCAATTCTAGCTTAGTTTAATCAGTATTTTTCGCTTTTGCGGGAAACAAAGAAAGAGAAGGTTCATTCTCGTATGGCAACTGCCAAAGAAAGGCTTGATGGATCAACAAGTTGGATCAAATTCGGAAAGATGTATATTGAAGATTATCTATACCAGAAAGATTTTCACGAACCCTTGTCTGGGGTGAGGCTGGATTCCACGACTATGAAGCAGTAAAAGCACAAGGATCGGGAGGCTCTAGGGTTGATCCAATTGATTCTGTTCATAAACACAATGGAAGATCAAGGATCGGTAGGCTCTAGCGTTGATCCAGTTGATGCTGTCCAGAAATGCAGTAGAAGCTCAAGGATCGATAGGCTCTAGCGCTGATCTACAATGAAAGCTCAAGGATCGATAGGCTCCAAGGTTGATCCAATTGATGCTATTCAGAAATGCAATGGAAGTTCAAGGTTCAACAAGCTCTAGCGTTGATCCAGTTTACGGTGTCCAGAAACGTAATGGAAGTTCAAGGATCAGCAGGCTCCAGGGTTGATCCAGTTGACATTGTCCAGAAACGCAGTGGAAGCTCAAGGATCGGCAGGCTCTATGGTTGATCCAGTAGAAGTTGTTCAGAAACGCAGTGGAAGTTCAAGGATTAGTAGGCTCTAGGGTTCATCCAGTTGACGCTGTTCAGAAACGCAGTGGAACCTCAAGGATCGATAAGCTCTAGGGTTAATCCAATTAAAGTTGTCCAGAAACATGGCACCTTACGCACTGAGTCAAGGAGGATTCTGATTTAGAGGATTGGTGAAGGAGGCTGGCACAGTGGAGGCTCTGAGAGGAGTGAGCACGAGAGAGGCAACCGACGCCCATCAAAGTGCTCCAAGAAGTGAGCACATGTGTATTCCTTAAGCCATCGCGTGGAAGTGCTCTAAGAGAAGTGGACATAAGAGAGGCAAGCAACACTCATAGAAGTGCTCCAAAAAGTGAGTACACGTGTATTTATTGAGCCATTGCCTCGTGCCTAAGGTGGATAGATAAACAAGAATTATCGACACTAGCATTCGCTCAAGATGAGAGCATCAGGCTGGACATGAGCGACACGAAGAATGAAGCTACAACAAGACCAGAGAAGCACTGAAGCAACAATTGCCATATGAAGGTGAATAAATAAAGAGTTGGCTGAAGTATAATGCCAACAAGTGAAAGGACTATGTTACAAGTTTCTAGGCTTTACTTCAATAAGGGATGTAACCACAACGAGGAAATATTGTGGTTAATCTGTGCAACTCAAAGAATACAAGTGTTAAGGCCAAGATGGCCACGTTTAGCTTAAGCAAGAATATGTGATGCTAGTTTTATCATGGTTTGTGTGGCAAGCAAGTCCCATGTCGAGTCTGAGAGAAGGGCGAGGTAGGTCCCTAGTGGTACAACCCACAACCATTGGATAGTAGGTTTGTGGAGCCTCATATCTTAATAGTTTCTAAGATAGAATCTAATTTATTCTCCTATTTAGTTTAAAAAATAGAGCCTTTATCTTCTCCTATTTAGAGTTTCAAAAAGGAATTTGTCTTAACTGTAACTACTTGAAGTCATCTATAAATAAATCCTAGCATCCATGGAGTTTTACTTTCTAGTGTCTCTACGTATATTTCTCCTTACATATTGTCTTTTATTTTTCATGTTCTTCATCTAGATTGAGTGGGTGAGTTGTGCGATCCTAATGATTATTTCCCTAATTGCTGTGTTTGGGGCAAGAGAGCAAAATCAGACCATCATCTTTGTTCTGTGAGAGTTTACAATGAAGCAACGGTGGTCTATCCATCCAAAAACCAATGAAGGTATGGTGGTCCATCTTCAATCTATTCAACTACTAACAGCACTCTCCTCTCCAAATCCGCTCATTTCTGATTTAACTCAATCCAATCGCAGTTTTGTAGGAAGGTTAAGGTAATTGGATTAAGGGTGACTACTATTGGGTCTATTCACTCAAAATAAATAACAGAAATTTTGTTTAGGTGGAGGATCATTATGAAAAGTTATACGATATTAATCATCTCGGCACGTTATAATTATTCTCCATTTTCTATACAATCCAATTGGAGAGCGTTCAAGATCTGCCCTGTCCACCCCTTCTCCCTTGCAATTTTGTCTAGAAAAATATTTAGTTTCATTTGTCCAACATAAAAAATAAATAAATCAATCAAAATTTGATTTAAAATAAGAGCAAGGTAACATCACTGTCCAGTTGAGATAAGAGAAGAGACGTAAGATACTCTTCATAGTTTTAATGGTATGGAAACAAGCAAACTACCAATAAGGTACACCTTCAAACTCCAACCAGCATCAATAAAACCAATTTTTAAACGGAAAAAAAAAATGAATGACCCCCAGATGCAGCCTACAAAAGAAAAACTAGGAGCAAGGATGCCATTTGAAGTCAATTGAAATCAATTCTTCATAACAACTAACCACAATTCACAAAAACTGGAGAGATTGAAAATAAATTCCGGAAATATGCACCTTAAACATTCCTTCAAGTTTGTTCGTAAACTGACTACCACACTCGGTCTTCAGCTGTAACAAAGCAAAAAGAACTAGTTAGGATTATCAAATCAACTACAAGTTAAAGAATAATTTAAGAACTTGTTGGCATGATTAGTAAATAATTCACAATAACCACTATTGAAATTTTGAATTAAGGAAAATTAATCTGACTTTGGAGATCATAGACTTCTCAGCATCGATCGAAGCACTCTTTCCTAGAAGTAGCCTCTTTGCTAGATCCTTCTTGTAAAAGGCTTCAAACACATCCTTACCCTACAATGAACAAATGAAGCAGAAGAATTGTTTCTCCATGTCAAGCATAAATGTGCTTAAGCTATGGCAAAATGAAATAAAAATTCAAGAAAAAATAATTCCAGATCAATTAGATCTCCCATGACTCTTTCCACTAATAATGATAACTACCTGAATAAACCTGAACAGAACCAACACTTTGTCCAGTGTACCCTCCAATTCTTCTTCAGAAGTACCCTTGTTTCCAGCACGAAGCTTTTCATCCAGAAACTTCGCAATCAGTTCAGCAGGACGATTCTACAGGAGGAAAATATTATGCTGTTAGATCACATAATTGAACATAGAGCAGCTGCCATAGACTGAAACAATGATACAAAAAAAATGTTGAATGTATGTTGAGACATGTAAAGCATTATGGAAGACCAAGACATGAAAAGATGAGGCAACCGAACCTAGGTCTTGAAGGTAATATAGATCAAAAGAATTAATCTACACATAGATAAAAGTTAGGTTCATAGTTTTTACAGATTATGAATAAGATCAAAGTCCAAAGTTGATCACGTTATATCTGAAGAAAAAAGAAGACGTAAGTTGAAATCCTCCTGCCAATCATGCATATAGCACTTGGCTGATCAAATAGTGTTGCTTCTTCCCCTTTATTCTCCGCTCAACAAGCTGAAACATTAATTCTCAACTTTTTTTTTCTCTTAATAAATGGTGTGTCCTGTCTCGCCCCTCAACATCACCAGATATACATTTATAAACACTGGCAATAAAGCACGCCAGACAGAATATTACCAATTACATGGTTATTATTTTAATTAGGCTGCAGTTTAAGAATGTATGTGCACCTCATATTCTAATTAACTACAATAAGTAATGGGAAAATTCTAAAAAGAAAACAAGAAAACAAACATGAAGAGAGAGGTACCTGACGAAGATTAATAAGATGCTCAAATGCATCCTTTATTGTATTGCTAAAAGCTTCATTCTTTGAAAAGCTTTCTTCCCATATTGTATCAAGAGAAGCCTTGAATTCTAAAAGTGATGAGACCATATCTTTGTCCTTCTCATCATCCATGACAATATTTTGCCCAGTTTTTCGTATATATGAACTAAGGGCTTGTCTAAGTGATTCAAGGGCATTGACCCTTGAAATAAGCGTGTACATTCTCAGAAGGTCTCCCATACGATTCCCATCCATCAGCAATGTAAAACCCTAAAGAAAAAAGTAAGTCTAAATAAACATTGGAATGGTGCAAGAAATCAATATGGAAGAACAAGAATTTATGATAGAATATGAAATCTGAGTTATCAATGGAACCTTATCAAGAATTGCAGATATATGACGTTCAAGGAGTTGCCTTTCTGTGGTTGCTATCAGGGGCTTTCTTGTACTTGAATCAAGATAGTGCAAACATCTATCTTGCTCTGCCTGCAACCTTCCCTGGAAAAACAGGTTAACATAAATGGATGGTTAGTAAGCAAAACAAGGAAGATGTCATACAGTTATTCAAAGGACACAATATCAATCTTTTTTGTACCAAGTAATCTACTAAGCTGTTCACATTCATTAACTATGATATTCAGAACTAAGAACTGCTGCTTAGCCTACAACTCAGATCAACTTTACACTTCACATAGCAAGAAGCCTTCAACATTACCAAGCCATGTTCCCTGGCTACTTTTACAATGAAGTGATATCCAACAGTTCGCTTCTTCTATTTATGTGATATCCCACATTGGTTGGGGAGGAGAATGAAACACCGTTTATAAAGGTGTGGAAACCTTTCCCCTAGCAGACGCGTTTTAAAGCCTTGAGGGGAAGCCAGAAAGAGAAAGCCCAAAGAGAACAATATTTGCTAGCGGTGTGCTTGGGCCGTTACAGTTTATTAATGCAGAATGGCTGCTGGTACTAACGAAATTCATCACTAGGAGCGTGGGTTTAGGAAGGTTATAGAAGAAAGAGAAGAAGAGGAAATGAAGAAAAGGTCCACTTTGATGTCCAACCCAGAAAACTTCAACCCCGCTATACCAGACCCGTTTTCTGATTTCTTCACAAGCCCTTCTTTACATCATGAACAGCCAAGTTTTCAGACCAATCTTTGTCGTATTCATTTTGGAAGGTGAAAATTATAAAGGTCGGGGTTTTCTTTCTTTCCAGTAGACAGTGGTTTCAAGAAAGGTTAGCATAGTAAAACATTCAAAGAAAGACACGCTTGGATGTGTCTTAACCATAAAGAAGGATGCTGGGCAACAAGTAAAGATGCATCCTTCATAATTTGTCCGTATAATGCCTCTTTTCCAGGTCTTTTTGGGACAATCTGAGCAAGGTCTTCAAATTATGCTGGATTGTCTGACTTACAGTGGAAAATTTCCTCCTCACTATCATTGTCTATCAAGTACCTTGCATCATTTTCTAAGAAATCATGAAAAAAGTGAACAGGATTTCTTTTATCAGGTTTGAGAAGAGGAAGAAAGTGGAAGATGAGTTAATTTGGGGGCATAATGCATACAAAGTTCTATAACCCTTTTTATGTATGAGAGTTCTTAAACTCTTAATCAGCTTCTAAAACCAATAAATTTCGTGATTAGACCCTTTCCTCTTATTTTTACAATTAGGGGAGTATTTTTCTAATCTTCTTCCTTGGACTTGGGTCTGATTTCCAGTCATTGCTCCTCCCTTTTTATGTATGAGAGTTCTTAAACTCTTTATCAGCTTCTAAAACCAATAAATTTCGTGATTAGACCCTTTCCTCTTATTTTTACAATTAGGGGAGTATTTTTCTAATCTTCTTCCTTGGACTTGGGTCTGATTTCCAGTCATTGCTCCTTAGTTTCTTCTTTAATACTTTTTTTTTACTGTAGATATAATCAATTTATGAACATGGATAAGAAAATAAGCACTTCTAATACAAAAAAAAAAAAAAAAAAAAAAAAGAACAAAGCACACCTCTGCATGCTTCAAATATTCTGAAACATCCGACTGCTGCATGTGTTTCATGCCTTCAGCAGCATAAAACTCAGAAGTGTATTCAAGGAAGGGCTTTTCAAAGCTCTCCGAGTAAATTCCTAGTGCAGTAAACATCTTTAGAAGGTGGTTGAGGAGAGTCCGATTAATTGCTTCACCTAACCTAAAAGACCAATACAAGATCCATGTTAGTTGAATATTTTACATAATAAGATTCTTTTAATATGGAAAAATCTAACAAATAAACCAATTGTACAAAGAAAAAAACTTCTTACATTGTATTTCATAATGAATTGTTAGCCATCAGTAAAATCAGCTTGCGTAGTTTTATAAAATTCTGAGATTCTTATACATTGTGGAGAACAGCAAATAACAAAATTCCAATATGAAGCTTTTTTTGCAGCATGTCCAATATTTCCAAAAGCTTCCAATAGTTTTCAAAACAAAGCAGAAAAATGAGTTTGTAGTTTTCTCTCAGATTTAAATTCCACAAATATTTGATTTCAATTACACCCACAAATCAAGAAAAAACCAAAGTCCAAACTAATGAAGAAGCTTAGAAACATCATGACACAAATCAAAGTGAATGGAGCTGCCCTTTCATTACTCGGTTTGCTGTAATAGTGTGGTCCAAATACGGCATCATCTGATCATACGTGACTTTCTAATGAGGAAAAAGATCAGAGAAATATATGGAGGAAGGAACTCATTGACATGTGAACAACAGAGGAAACAAGATTGATTGCAACAAGTACGGCTAGTTAATGGAGGCAACAAAGTTCTCCAATTGCAAGGTGGGCAATATTCTTGAGAAAGGAATAATTTTGAGGCTGAATGATTTAAAGCAACGACTGGTCTATGGCTAGAAAGGAACAACCAAATCAATCAAGGAAAAATGGATGAGGTAATCATTGACCTAACCAAATTTCCTGTTTCATTTTCCTTTGTACCAATCTCTATAACTAACTTGAATCGTGGTGTCCTTTTCTCAATTCTCAGTGGCAGTATATCACTTTGTTTTCTTTCTTTGCTCAAACAACGAAAAAGTTTCCTATTAAACATATCTATATAAATGGACACAAAGATCTTTGAGAGAAAAGAGTATCATAACTGCTTGTCGAAACTCATTCTAAATCGCAGAAACCTATATCAGGATCTGCTGAGGCCATTTTTTGTCAATAGCTTATATCATCCAAATAAACCAAGACTACTAACAACTTGTTGCAAGTAAGCATGCTTTTTCATCAACAAATAGCTCAACTACTAATTTCAATAACTCAAAAAGTGCATGAGTCACAATGCTAAATTCATTTCCAAAAAAATAAAAAACATGCAATACTATGTGCATAAGCAACATCCATTATACTCAATGTTTTAAAAGGCTATTTGAGGCTAACGTCTTGAGGCTCGCCTCGAGGCAAGGCTCTAACTTTTAGCCTTGAGACTTACGCCTCCTTCAAACCACAAGACGCTTATGCCCTTGTGAAAACACACTAAAGCTTAAAGTCTCTATGCCTCATGTAATGATTAGAAGACTACTATTAAATTGTCTTATTCTTCAAAAATATAAAGGTTCGAGTTGTGACAATATGACCGGTTAAAGATATCCTTTTAAAATGGCAATTGACAGGGGTAGTTTTACTTTTGTTCTCTTATATGACTATTATGTTTAGCAATACTTGGTCATACTAAAATAGGACTTGTTAAATACTTTTAGTTTAATTTGAGGCTTACGCCTCCTACCACCTCAAGACCGCCTTTAGCCTTAAAACATTGATTAGACTTAAATAAAATTATTGCATCATTAAGAATAGAGATTGACCTTTCTTTCTCAATCATCCTTAATAGACCCGTAACAGTTTTGTGCTCAACCTCTGAAGATAAAGATAAATGTTTTCTGAAAAGTTGCAAGCCCATGTCCCATAATGAGCACACACTTGGTGTTTGTTTGACATATGTCCTGTCCAGATACAGAGCAATGCCACGAATCATCAACATCTGATCACAAAAATCTTGCCAGCATTTCTCAACATAAGCCAAGAAAACCACCAAATCTGGGCTTTGCCCAACCAAAGACTGTAATGCTGCAGATATGTGCACTTCACACTCCTTTTCAATCCGCCGATAAAGATTTCCACCCATTTTGTGCAAGCAAAGATCGTTAACAGCCTGCATATAATACAGCAATTGGTTGAAAAACCTCAGATATTTGGGGGGGGGGGGGGGGGGGGGGGGGGGGGGGGGGGAATCAGAAACTATGTCCTTTTTTATCAAATAAGTGGAGAGAAAAAAACAAGAATCATAAATATTACCTGATAAAGTTTCTCCAGGTCACAAGAATTAGGTTGCTTCAAGAATATGGCACATATGGCTGATTTCAACTTTGCCCATGTATCCTCCTCAAAATTAGCAGGAAGTGTCGGTTTTGCTTCATAGAGAAAAATGAAAAATAAGAAATAAGAAATCGTAAGCCATTTTCAACAAGGAATATCAGTTCAACCAAGGCTATGATTCACATCTTCACAACCATTGACATTATCTACACCAGAAAAGGCAAGGCAGTAAACAAAAACAAAGCTGACACGGGGCATAGATGAGGCCTCACTGTAATAATACAAAGTTGAAAGTACATTTGCTTCAGCATAGCTAATTTTGGCAGTTGACTAAAAATCTTCCATTGCCATTAACTATAAATTAAGGCATTGGTATAAGAGTGTATATATCTGACTATAGATTTTATCCAAACATAAGGAAATGAACTTTCCCAATTTTACACGCCTCCTCCTCTTAATCTCCCAGTACAGTAAATGGTAATTCCTAATCCTGGAAGAGGTAATGAAATGACGTACGCATCAGAAAGTTGTTAAATCATTACTCAATAGTTCTACCTTGGATTTTCATAGGACCCACGTGAAAATTTAAATGCCACTGTACAACTCAGCGATCAGAAAGAAAATCAGCAGAAAACGTGTCTACATTCGAAGAAATCTCGTAAGAACGGCCAAAAACCATAAGAAATCGAAATAAACCCGAGTGCCAATGTTCACTTACAGCATAATTCCCAGTAATTTCAAAACAAGAACAAGAAAACACCAATCAACACGAAAACCCCCAACTGGAAAAGCCAAACCTCCAAAATGCACAAAGCAGTCGAAAAGAACAAATAGAATCGATCACAGGAAAACAAAACCTAACCACAAAATCAACAAAAACACCCAAAATGAATTCGCCTAAACCCCTTCGAAAAGAAACGCAGAACGAGATCGAAAGAACAGACCTTTAACAAGCTTAATAACGAGTTTCTTGGCAGGCTGAGGGAGAGTGGCTTTCTTCCGCGACAAATTGGTTGCGACGGCGCGACTAGCGCCAATGAGAGGGGAATCGTCTGGCTTGAGATCTTCATCTAGGGCCATGGAGGAAGGGTCGAAATCAGCGTCATCAGCGGCGGCCGAGGAAGTAATGTTGGAAAAAGGGCGGTCGTGGTGGTGGAGGCCGTTTTTGTTGGGGTCAAGTGAGGTCGGAACAGCTTGGGATTTGGTTTTCTTCATAGGAGGGGATGAGATGGAGGCGTTGGAAGTTGGTGAAGAAGAGACGACGGAGCTGGCGGCGGTGTTGGCGGTGTTGGCGGTGGCGCTAGCAGAGCGTTTGGTGGGGAGAGACATGAAAGTGATCAAGAGGAGGGCATTGTCCAGTGAAGCAGAAAAGAGGAAATTTTGTGCACAAAAAATTGAAGATTGATTTCTCTGAAGACGCCGAGAGAGAGAATTCCCCTCCTTACCTTCTATCCCTTCTTCTTTTTCTTTTTCTTTTTCTTTTCTTGTTATTAGGTTTTTTTTTTTTTTTCCTTCCAAATATTTTTTAAAATTATTATTTTCGTTGTTTATAGCTGCTTATTTAATATTTAATATCTATTTCTAAAATTAATCGATGTGCAGTTTAATAATAATAAAAATATAATTATTTTTAAATCTAAAGTATAAATTTCTTTATTACAAATGTCCATTTCTAAATTAAATTAACTGAAATATAAATCTATTTTTTCCAATACTAGAAAATGTGTGTGTGCAAATGGTAGTTTATTAAATAAACTTAATTTTGCTTAAAATTAATAAAATTATCAATTTATAATGAAACAAATAGAAACAAAAGTCCTATCATAATGATTTTTTTCTTTTTCTCAAATTAACCATATTTGTTAATAATCTTTTCATTTTAGCTCAGCTTAAAAAATAGAAAAGAAAAATTAGTTTTTCTTATTTAACTGACCTTTAAAATATTTTCCACCAATAAGATCATTGATAAATAAACAATAAATTGATGATACTGTGTCACTTTCTACGAGATTCTCGATGTAAAACTATTTTTATATGATTCCTATGAAGAAGATGATATATCTTCAACTATTAAGAAAATCGAATATACTGATGACCCCATGTTTATATAGCTATTTCTCTTGAGATTCCGTTAACCAAGACTAGAAAGATAATAGTTGAATCGCAATTCATTATGTGAGCTACTCAATGCACGTCGAGACCTAACTAGAGAATCACCTTTTCTAGAAAGAAAAAAAAAACGTCATTTGACACAGTCATATAATTTGCTCGTATCGAGCTTGAGCACTTCGACCCATTATTCCTTCATACCATGTGGTATATATAACGAAGACTTTGATATCCAACCATACTGGTTTTGCCTATTACAATAGTGGATTGAGTTTTAGATATAATACCGATCATAATAGCTCGTGAAGATCTTTAATCACCCGCATAAGTTCCTTTTTTTTATTGATTCTTAGACTCTGTTATTTGTAATGCCTCATAGCTCGAATGTCGACCAAAATTTAGAATTCAGATTTGGTACTTATTGGCTCTGACATTCTACTACGACTTAGCAACATTACCTGAGACTACTCTCGCAAATCAACGTTACCCAACGTTAGCATGCTTTGTCCTTACTCGTGTGCTTAGATCATCGCCATATGTATGAATATAAATAGTACAAAAATAATTTTGGAATAAAAAATATAATTATTAATAATTAATTCCATACTAGTGTCAAATTCTATATTAACCATCAAGAATTATTAATAATAAATCTTAAAAATACAAAAGGAAATTAAATTCTAATTTTCAAAGGTGGCTTGTACATAACTTTTTTTATGCATTAAATTAAATTAAATTATTGTCATTATTGAGATTTTAATAATTGCTGTATAATTATATTCATTAAAAAATTTATTTTTATACTTCGTATATAAGTTTAAAATTATGCACGTGTAAATAAAATAGATATATACCTTGAATCAATCAATTTGACACAAAGAAAACCCATTATTCTTTACTTAGCAATGAACTTCTTTGAAAATGGAAGGCATATATATATATATATATATATATTTTTTTTTTTTAAAATTAATTAATTAAAAAAAACAAACCCTCGGGAGTATAGTACTCTGAACCTTGTGACTAGATGTTACACCCAGCTTAAGGACCCGATCGATTTGACCACGAGAACGTACGGTGTCAACCTATGTGAACCACTCAGTGCCTAGATAGGGCCATAACATGAAGGAACCTTGGGTTATTAGAGTATTCAAAGCTAGAAGCTTGGACAAGCTGGAAGGCTTAGGGTTAATTCCGGAGAGTTTGGAACCAAGACATTTGATATTTAACTAAGGGTTGGATTCGATTTAGAGTGTGTAAGTAGGCTACTCACTATTTATATTTTTATACTCATTCTTGTTGATTTATGTTTTTTTTCATATAATGACAGAGGAGCTTGTTGAGGACTAGGAGCGTTTCAAAGCTGTGTTAGTATAGAGGACCCTTAGATCCAAGTCTTCGTGTATTTCATATTAGTTTATCTAGCTCTTGGTTGTTTTGTATGTCGTAACTCTCGAGTACACATATTGTGGTTTTTTTACTCACTTGTGTCTCATGTTTTAAAAAGAAGAATTTTATCGATTTTTTTCATACATCCCATATTAATACATCGCTGTTCATAATTCAAGTCTCTCAAAAAGTAGGTCATTACCCACTTTTACGTATCTTATTTTTTTCTCAAATTAGATTTCTACAAAGTTCTTGAAAAAGGATCCACGATGAATCGTAATGAAGTGATGGATCCATAAGTACGACCCACCTAATTTATCGAGACTCTCCCTTTATCCAAAATGGCTAAAAACACATGCTATGTTTACTTTTTAGTGGTGTTTTTTCTTACCAAATTAGACACTCCTTTTCTTTTACCAAAAACTCCCCCCTTCACCCACTCATTATATATATACATGTATGTGTGACAAAGCTCTTTTGTTTTTATCTCACTTTTTACCTTTTTACTTTTTCACCCACGACCTCGAATTTGAGTCATGGTTAAGAAAAAAGGGATTTCGTCGGATGTCATCCCATTTAGACCGTTCGGAAAAATAAGAATGACTTGCTATTTAACGAACTTGGAATGATTCAAATTCTAGCCATCTGACGTTGTTGGTCGATGATATATTATATATATTTTAATTAAAAAATGTGATAATAAAGAAATAAAATATTGGTTTGTTCCTTTCCCCCTGGTATATAATTTAACCACCCAATGGGATTTCCCTTTTGAAATTTGCTTTTTTGCGAAGAAAGTTGACAATGGACATTAATATTAGAATGGCCTATGCTTTGGCGTGGCTGTAAAGACAACTACACTCCAAATTCCCATTCTCGGACGACAATATATATACCAAATAAGCTCAAATTCACAAGCCAGACCAAATCCAAATCCAAATCCATATCCAAAAAAACAGAAACAAGAAAAGAAAGGAATTGCGGCCCTCTCTTTAATTGCTCTTTCCCTACTCCTTTCTCTGTGTTTCCAGGCTTACGCCGCCCGACCGTACCTCTAGCTCATCGCAATCCTACAACCCTTTGGTTGGTTCGATCTGTTCTTTTCAAAATTGTGAGACCATAAAGAATAGGTTCTGGACGATGCTCTTCCATCTCGCTCTTCTCTTTCTTCTCTCTTTTTCAGGTATTCATGAGTTTATGCTTTCTTATATTACCCATGATTTTAATCGCTTAAATTTTGAGAAATTTTGCATCTTTTTTCGTTTTCATCAGGAGCTGCATCGCTAGGTATAAACTATGGTCAAATTGGCAACAATTTACCGCCACCAGACAAGGTTCTGGATATGTTGACAGCCTTGAGGATCACAAAAGCAAGAATCTACGACACAAATCCACAGGTTTTATCGGCATTTGCCAACTCCAAGGTTGACCTCATTGTCACAATCGAAAATCAAATGCTAGCTGAGCTAATGAATCCCCAACAAGCCCTCCAATGGGTCATGGCACGCATCAAACCCTACGTCCCCGCAACTCGAATCACCGAGATCGCCGTCGGCAACGAGGTTCGTTACATCATTCAAACCCATTGTAAGAATAGATCAATTGAACTAAACTCAAATTGGAAAATGACAGGTGTTTTCAGAGAATGACATGACATTAATGGAGACATTAGTTCCCGCCATGTTGAGTATCCACGCCGCATTAACCCAACTAGGGCTAGGCTCCATCAAGCTCTCCACGCCGAGCTCCCTAGCAGTGCTAGAAGAATCATACCCACCTTCCGCCGGGAGCTTCAAGCCAGAAATCACCGGAATCATGACACAATTCTTGGAGTTTCTATCAAGAACAAAGGCGCCATTTTGGATAAACGCATACCCGTATTTCGCATACAAGGACGACCCAAATGGGATCCCTTTAGAATACGTATTATTCAACCCAAACCCCGGGATGGTGGATCCATTCACGAGGCTCCATTATGACAACATGCTCTACGCTCAAGCCGACGCGGTCTATTTCGCCATGGCTAAAATGGGGTTTGAGGGGATCGAAGTTAGGATCTCCGAGACTGGATGGCCTTCCAAAGGGGACCCTAATGAAAATGGAGCCACGCTCCAAAACGCCGCCAATTACAACAGGAACTTGCTGAGAAGACAAATGGCTAACGAAGGCACGCCCATGAGACCCAACATCCGGCTCGAGATTTACCTCTTTGCTTTGTTTAACGAGAATTTGAAACCTGGCCCCACTTCTGAACGGAACTATGGCCTTTATCAACCTGATGGCACCATGGCCTACAATGTTGGCCTCTCCTCTTTTAAAGGCACTTCCTCCATTTCTCTCACCTCTTCCGCCCCGACCAAGGTAATCGACCCTTGAAAATTCGAGCTTAGTCCCAAAACTTTTAAGCTTATTAAGCTTATTCGTGTAAATTATGTCTAATAAAATTTTAAACTTTTCGTGTCAAATATTAATTTATCGACATTTTAAAAAAAAAATGAGTATAATCGATACGAAATTGAAAATTTAAATAATTGGAATAAAAAGCTGATTTTTTTTTTGTTGGGATGAATTTAAATTGAATTGAACAGGGTGGCATCGTGGGATATTATCAAAGCTTGGTGTACTGGATGTTTGTGTATTTGCTGACCTATCAAGTTTTTATGAGAAGACCATTTTAAGCTCGGGTGTATAATTAAATTTAGGGTTTAATAGTATTTTCCATCTCGAGAATTATTTTATTTTTAAATATTTAAATTTAGTTGTTGTAATTTTAATAAATCTTAAAATTAGTCTCGGCTATTAATTTGAGATTATGTTTCATTATCAGAGAAATTGTTTGTCGTGTTATTCCCTTTCGATTAGGAAAAGACGTATTAAATTAATTAAATATTTTATAAGTAAAAAAAGATAAAAGTTTTTTTTATTTGTTTGAAAAACTAATAATAAGAAAGAGTACAAGAAGGAATAAATTAATTTTTGTTATTTCTAAAATTTGTATATAATTTTGAAAATGTTTCTTAAAATCAAGAAATGGAAAAAATTACCAAACTTTTATATTTTTTTAAAGAATTAGAAACGGACCTTATCCAAATTTAAAACTAAAATTAAATTTTAATCTTAAAATTATTGCTTTTGATGGGGTATGAAAAGTCAAATCAACCCTTCCATTTCTGACCGTGGTCGGGTCTATTTCTCTATTTTCCCCGAACATAAGGGCTTTTTAGTCACTATGGTGCGTGACACGTGGAATAATGTGGGCCATAAAGAATATTAATACTTTTTTTTAAGTAGACTAATATTTAATACCTAAAGTTATATATTATTATTATATAATATAAGTTTTGTCACTCAACTTTAATCCAAATGCTTTAAAATTATTAAATATTTTTTTTGAACTTTAAGAATATCTTAGATTTGAAGTATTACTTTTGACCACAAAAATGATGTTATTTTTTTTTTATATTAGAAAATTTTAATTATTTGATTATCTTATATCACTTAAACGTTAATTTTTTATTATTAAAATTAGTATAACTCATAATAATTGACATGTATTTGTTTTCTCGAGGTCTAAAAACTGGATTAAAATATTAATTTCATTCCAATGACCGATTTTTATCTTACAAAAAATGGAAAAGAAATATATATATTTTTTGGGACTTAGAGTCAATATGTATCTATTACTATTTATATGAAAATGGCTTTTGATGTGGACCGATCACGAATTTTTCTTATTTTCAATTGACGTTTTTTAAAAATATCGAAAAATTAAATATTTTATAATCTAAAATATTCTTTTAATGGGGAAATCTCAGTTTTATTTTTTTTATGGAAGAATTAAATATTTTATAATAAATAATCTTTGGTTCTATGAAATGAACCTCAAATTTGGTTCATTTTAGTCCATCTCTAAGTTAGTTCTCATTCTTTAAAATGTGTTTTTGACACTTTTACTTTCGGGGTCTACGTAAAAAGGTCTAATATCAATAAGATTTAGGTCATTTCTTATACACCGAACATAAGACATTCATTTTATAGGACTATTATCTCCATAATCCCATGTCACACATTCGCCTTTTCTAAATCGAGTACTTTCTGACCTAATCTATATGTCCAAGAATTTTCTATTTCTCCTATAAAATCTCTATCTTTGATCGACTCATTGTTAAATTTCTTTTTTTTTTTTTATAGAGATCAAGATTAGAATAGATGTATACCAAAAAGAAACACCCAAAAAGACGAGGGGGAAAAGAAGCCAAAAGTGTGAAAAAGTGAAGGGACATTGCATATTGTTGCGGTGAAGTGTATTTTTAATCATGTTTTTAAGTGATAATGTTTGGCCAAAGTGCTTTATTATTGGAAAGGAGCTTCCTTTTAAAGCTCTCTCCTTTTGTTTTAGATGGATTTAGGGTTAGGGATGAAAGGGCAGACAGTCTAAGGTCAGCCATTGAGGGTGGTGATGAGGATTGGGCTATGTATGTGATATCAACCAACATGGTGCACATGTGCCCTTCCACAAGTTTTATGGAACACCTCACCTATATCGACTTATATATCAATCATCTAATTAAGTAAAACGGGTTCTTTTTTTTCCTTTCTTTTTCTTGGGTACACATGTGGTGCTATGCCCAACACATTCTGATAGCATAAAGTTGAGTGTCATAATCACTCTTTTCGACAACGGGATACCGATTGTGCGACATTTGTTCTAACCTAGCGAACAAGTCACCTGTGTAAAAATTGTATTTCGCAGATAGTTCGTACCTAAGGTCGAGCCTCGAGCTACGTTTTGAGAGAAAATATTTTATAAAATGTGGACGAGAAAAATCGTTGAAAATAAGGTGAAAGAAAGCATTGTAAAAGTCAAATGCATTGAAAACTTGTAAGCATGAGAGATTACAATACTTGGTTGGGAGACGTTTGATGACTACTTAGTCCCATTATAGTACATTTTGAGGTAATTCATATCTGGTACGAGTAGCATGACTTCGCCGAATGGTCACGTACAAAAAATATAATGATGAAGTAATACAACATGAAAGCAAGTAAAAGAGTTTGGTATGACATGAACATGCAGCTACAGACAACACCCCTTAGACAAGAATAATCGAGACATTGAGCATAATAGGTTTGTACGCTTCAAGGTGGGGTGTTCTCTTATTTATATTAATCATTTCTCACACTACCTTGGAACCCATGTTGAGGCTCTACAGTATTAGTGAGAGGACACTAGATGAAGATCTGATGATTTGTCAGTCAATTCGGGACGTCATTACCCCTTTCCTTTTACAGAAATACAAATGTGATGGCCGATGGGTCACATGCGCTCGAGTTTGGAGCCCTTTGGACGATTATCTCCATATCATCCAAAAAAACACTTCCTTTTCGAAATCAACATGTATAGAAGGTATACAAAAGTGATATTGTAAAGAGGTTAAAAGCACCATTTGTGAGAGAACTTTTCTCTAGTGCACTATTTTTCTTATACGAGCATAGAGCCAAATTACTTCTCCCATATACTACTTTTACTATAAAAAAAGGGTTCTTTTTTTAGACACATTGAAATGATATAAATAAATTAAATGCATTAAATCAATCGATGATTTCCTCTTTGATTCTAGGTTATTAATGGTGACAATATTCTTACCCACCAAGTTCAGACGAAACCGAGCGTCTAAAGACTTATAAAAGCACCACAAAACATGAAAGAAGGCATCGACTCGTTCATGTGGAATAATGAACAACCCTAGAGCTTATGTTCCTACTTTGATTTTTTGAAGAAGAAGGTTGTTGAATTTGTGTTCAATCTAATCCATTCGAAAGTCTAGGATTGTTACTACTCAATTCTTCTTAAAAAAATATTGAATCGAGCAGTAACAACCTTACACTTTCGAATGGATCAGATTGAACACAAATGGAACAATGGGGTATTTGAGTATAAATTATATATATAAAAAAATGTTCATATAGTAAATTAAGGTCAAATAAATAATTAAAATTAAAATGTACACTTGAATAGGGTAATGGGCTTAGTTAGTAGAAGTTGGGCCGGCCCAACTTATGCCTAAAGAGTGCCTTAAGTTTGTTGGGCTTGGGCTTCAACTGATCCACAACTTTCTTTACCAATCCAATAATATTTAATATTTTTTAAAAAATCTAAAATAAATATTGATTTAGCTTGTAAAATGTAAAAAATTCATTTTCTTAAATTTTTTTACTAGTTTTTATATTAAGCAGTGAAATTATTTTTAAAATTCACGAATACCAATTAAATAATTTAAATTCTTACCTGGTAATTATATCCCTTTAAGTCGAGTTTTATTTATGGACAAATAATAATTTTTTTTTTAACTATTATTCAAAATAAATACTTATTAGAAGGTAAAAAATGTAACATATTTTAAAGTGTAAGAATAAATGACAAATAAATAAATACTTATAAGTTGTTATATTTTTGAAGCTTTCCACCAAAATTTGTGAATTTAAATTAATTAATATGTATACATATGAGGCTATATTCTTAAAAAGAAAAAAAAGAAAAAAAAAAGAAAAAGAAGAATACGTGGGTGTAAAGAGTAGAATCTAGAACCTTCGAGGCGAATCCAAAACCCTGGTTGGTTCTAGCAATTTCCACTTCCTTCATCTTCTTCCCTAAAATTCACCCTCTCCCAGCTTCATTTCCACCTCGAACAAGATTCTGATTATGGCGGAAGACTTGTCTCTTGATTTGGAGGAGCTTCGCCACCTCCACAGCATTGCCAAGAGGCCTCGAGTCGTCTCTCTCATTTCCTCTGAGATTAGCAACTTAGAGAAGGTTCCTCTCTGTTTTCTCTTATTAATTTGGATTAGTTTGTGCCATTTTAATGATCTGATTGATACGTTTTTGAAGAAATTTTAAAATTACCGTTCATCTAATGGGTTGTCATGCTGTATAACCTAGTTTACGTACTGAATTTAATATTTCGTTAGGGATTATCTTCCGTCGCTTTGAGATATATGAATCTATTACCTCAATTATTGATACATCGCTTCAATCGTTTTATGCTACTACTGTATTAGGCTTCAGCATTTTCCTGTCTGACGAGAATTATGTTGCTATGTTCACTCAGTTGTCAAAAGAGACTGTCCCACAAACTCACGCTTCCATTCCTGTTTCAATTTCAACTGCTAAGGTGCCTATCAATTCAGGCATTGTTTACACTCCACTACCTGGATTCAGCTGGGATCAGGACAATGACAAAGTGAAGGTAACAAACTTTAAGCCTCCACATCATGGCACAGCTAGATCCCATTGGTGAAAATTAGAGCATGTTAAGATTTTAAGCCCCATCCTGATGGATGTCATTATCATTGTCATGTAGATATATGTGTCGCTTGAAGGAATAGAGCAAGAAAAAGTTGAGGCTGACTACAAGAAACTATCGATTGATATCAAGTTCCATGATGTCAAAGGGAAGAATTACCGGTTTGCAATTCCCAAACTGAACAAGGAAATTGTTCCTGAGAAGTGCAAGTTGCTAGTGAAACCAACACGTGCTGTGATCACGTTGTACAAAGCTTCAAAGGGGAACTGGTTAGACTTGCATTTGAAGGAGGACAAAGTGAGTGATTTAACAGAGTAATTGGTGATTTAGTTGTATCTTAGAGGTATTTATTCAACTAACTTTGTTGTTATTTACATCTTACAGCTCAAGCCAGGTCTTGATAAGGAACGCGACCCAATGGCAGGAATCATGGACTTAATGAAGGTAACATCTTCTTAGCCTATGCAGACTTCATGGTTTGGAAAGGGAAGAATGTCTCTCTTTCTTTCCTTTTCTTTGTTTTGTTGGGCGTTGGTGGTCATAAAATTTTCTTCCATATTTTTGCCTCGTAGTCGTAATTTATCTGCTTTGGTTGTTAGCAACTATTAGTTATGGTGAGAATAAAAAGTGGATAATGATAATGATAATGATATGATGTGTTCTTTCAAGTGATAATGATGAGCTGGAAGTAGATAAAGTTAGGTTAAAATCCTATGCTTGTCATCTACTTAGGAGTACGAGTTTCTTGACAACTTAGTGGTGGGTCATATTATTGACTGCCCTGTGAATTAATCAGGTGCATGTTTCTAGATTTTTAAGTGTTGGGTCATATGGTTGAGATTGGTTGTTAGATTAGTTTGAGATACGGACTTTGTCGGCATGAACACGTCGAAATAAAAAAGTAGTACCACGGCTGACATATATCTATGGAGGATAAGGAACCCCCATCTCGACAATTGGGCTGAAAAAGAGTCCATGAACTTGAATTGTTACATCAAGCCAGCCTAACTAACTGATTCTTGATCTTATCGCTGCTCTCTGTTGGTGTTTGAACAAATTCAAATCCAAACTTTTGAATTGATTTTCAACTCATGACAGTATATGGGTATCTGTTCTGCTCTGTGTGAGATAGGTACACACGCCTCTGACAATGTTATATACAATTAGGATAAGCATAAAACTGCGTCTGTATTTAGGCTGAACACACTGATCTCTGCGATTGCTGATTTATTATGGCTGACATGGAAACTGCAGAATATGTACGACGAAGGAGATGATGAAATGAAAAGAACGATAGCGAAGGCATGGACTGATGCCAGATCCGGCAAGACCGCTGACCCACTTAAAGGGTTCCCATGAGCAAGCGCGCAGGGCAAATCTAGTTATCATCTTTTAGGAATGGTTTTCTGGTTGGATGAGATCATATTTGTTTTGATGATGTTCAGTGGACCGCGTTTTGTTGGCCTTCCTATTATGGTTTGATTCCTTTAGATTGCGTTAGTTCTGAAGGAGTTTGTATAAAAACCTCTGGATTTTGATATCTATAAAAAGTTCATATTTTGCATTGTAGAGATGTGTGTTGAGGAACAGTGGATGATGTTTATCCAAGCAAGTTCTATGAGTCTTTGGGTCGATTTTTGGAGGAAAATTTCTGTTGGTGGAGAACGTTATTGTTATTGAAAAGTCTTTGGGTCACTTTTGATTACCAAATATGCATATTTTAAATTAGAAGAAATTTAATTTACCCTCTTAAGTTGAAATCTATTGACACCGTCGAGCCTCGTACTCATAATCCAATTTGATCCTTAGACTGGTTGAAAGGATTCAAGCATGTCATGTTGCAATTCACACGATTATAATATTTTCGAGTTTTATGTTCATCAGTTCTATAAATATTGAAAATTGTTAAACATGAATGATTTATTAAACACAAAATTAAAACTTTAAAGACCTATTTCGATATCGACGTTAATGAGAATACTAAGCGTAGAAGAAACCACAAAAATGACATGTTAAAGTGGTGGCGGAACAAGGACAGGAGCCATCTGGAATAATAAGGGTCGTGAAATGAAGGTTCAAAGGAAGGAAGGAAGGATGTGACCTTACAGAAGTCCAAATTGGAAGTTCAAAGGCACATCCCTTTACAATTGGCTATGGCTTTGGTGTCTGAAAATGACTCCATATTGTGCCTTTCCCCTTCACACACACACACACTGTCTCACAGAATCTTTCTCTTTACTTTTACATTGGTTGGGCGTCTTCTTCCATCACCTTTTCCTCTTCAATAGGAATTCCATTTTGCTTCTTAAAACACTCCCCCTTTTGCTTTCACCCTCTTTCTAACCCTTCTTTATGTTCATATTTGGATATTCCTCCTCCTTTCTAATACCTAAGAATATTCCTACAGCTAACATCTCCCATTATACATTCTCTTTGTCCACCCTGAAATCTAAAGTAGGTACTTATTGACGTTACACCCAGCCAGCCACGTTGCACTATTTTCCTCTAATCCCCATGAATTAGAACACTAATCTTTATAGCGTTATGTTGAGATGATACATCAAATGTCTTAATACTAAGATTTATCGAAATGGACTAATGCATTCTTACACCACAACTAGAGGATCTTCTTCTTATTTTAGAACTTAGAGAATTTTTCTGACGAAGCACGTAACAGGTGCTGATATCTTTTTCTTCAACTTGTTTTACCAGAGTGATTCACGAGTAAAATTTATAATGAAAGCAGAGAATTTAGATATAGCTTACCTCGGGTGAACCGTTTGAAACATAGTATCAACTTTTTATCAATTCTATTAGACGGTGAGTTCTAATTAGCTGGATTGCAATCTAATTTAGAAGACAAAAAGCACTAATTTTTCATAGTATATGAAGAAAAGATTAGATTTTGAGACATGGGAAAGTGTAAGAAGCATATATAACATTGAAATCCACAAGCTTTGATACAAAAGGGTAAGGGGAAGTTAAGTGAAAAGGGCATATTTACAAGGGAGGGGTATTTTGGGGAAAGTTACATGATGACATGATATAATGACAAGTGTACTAATAGGATTGGACGATGGAAGCTTGTTGTTCAACACACAAAAAAAAAAAAAAAAAAAAAAAAAAAAAAAAAAAAAAACCCTATTCTATCTTTTGTTTGTTTTTAAAGCCAAAAATTCCTCATTATTTCCCCATTATTTGATCATATGTGATTATGAATTACAAATCTTTTGGTCTCTTCACAAACCATAACCACAAGAAAGAACAAACAACGGAGAAATGAGCAGAAGAACTTCACATACTTTCTCTCTCTTCTTTCTCTCTCTTGTTTATATTTCTTTGGGTTTTGTGGGGTTTTTCAGGTCAACAAAGGAGTGAGAGTTTTGATCTCAAAAGGGCCTAACCTACAATCAGCAAGCCTTGATTTATAAGCAGAGGTTTTGTAATCCCACCAAGTGAACTCTCTGTACAAACTCTGCTCTCCCTCCTCCATTAATGACGGTAAAGGTGCAATCTTTTCATTCAATGGCGGCCCACCGAAGTAGATCATTGAAAGCCTCGACTTTATTGGATCAGCTAAAACCTTGTGCTTCACACTCTTAAACCTCCCATTAGTCATCACCTGCAACAAAAACACAGTGTTTCACTTCTCCAAGAACAGAGGAAGAAGAAGAAGTAGAAGAAGAACAAGAACTATACCTGCAATGAGTCACCGACATTGATGAAAAAGGAGGCGTTATCAGGAGGGACTGATACCCAATTCCCATCTCGTAAACAGATATGGAGTCCGGTGGTGTTATTGGATTTCAAGACAGATATTATTTGTGGGTCTGTGTGTTCCCCAAACCCAATCAAATTTCTGCCACTCAAAGCTTCGAGCTCCGGGCATGGCGGATAATGGTTCAGCCTGAAACAACAGTCGCTTCTCTCATCCTTCAACAGCCTGCTCAATGCGCTTTTCTCTATCCTCAAGCCTAAAGCCATCGCTTCCAGCACTTCACAAGCCATCTCCTTCACCGCCAATATATACTCCTCCACCGCACACCTGCAACAAACGAACCCCATGTTAATATCATCTCTGTTTCAAAAAACAGAGCTAAAAACAGAGCAAAATCAGAGAAAAACAGAGCAATCTGTTTTCGTTAGTCGTACCGGAAAATCTCGGGATTTTCCCGCAAAATGAAGAGGGATTTTTCAGAAATGAGTTCATGATTGGTATTGAGAAGAACATATTCAATCCAACCCACATCGCCGTTTGGGCCAATTCTCTTACTGCCATATCCAAACGGGTCGGGTGGCCCTGCTTTTTCCTTCTCCGATTGAGGGAGTTGGAAGAATTTCAAAGCTTGGGCTTCAAGGTCGCCGATGAGGTGATCAGAGACGCCATGGTTGATGACCTTAAAGAATCCGAAATCCTCGCAAGCTTTGACGATTTGGGTTTTGGCTTCTGGGTCTGTAAGGTCGATCACCGGAATTCCGGTGAACAGAGCAGTGCGTTTACAGGATTTAATCGGAGCAAAATGGTCAAACACGAGTTGAGATTGAACCACCATGGTTGAACAAAGAAGAAGGTTTTGAAAACAGAGGAAAGAAGAAGAAATGGAAGTCAAGTGGATGAGGAGGCATCAGCCTTCGCTTCCGTTGGGTATTTATACCACCGGGCTGAGTTGAATTCTTTTATTATTATTATTATTTTTTATTTTCTATTTTTTCCTTTTAGATTTTTATCTTTTTCAATTGAAAATACACAAACAAAGAAAAATCGGACACGGTTTTCTTTTTAAGAAATAACCAATGGGAATCAATATAAAAATATTTTTTGGTTAATTTAAATATTATTTTTTTATTAAAAAAAAAAATTAAAAAAATGGAAAATTGAATTTTTTAAGTGAAAAATAAGTTGTGTTGATCTTGAAGGTGCTTTAAAGGGCTGTCCATTTTTTAGGCTTCAATGGCCTACTCCTCTTTAATACTCATCATTTTCCTTCACTGTGTCTAAAATTAATTATTATTATTTTTAATTATAATAATAAATAAATAAATAAAAACATGACCATGTGATGTTTTTTTTTTCTAGGAAAAATACTTTTTTAAAATTAAATACTCATATAAATTTGAAAAATGTAGAACCCATTTAAGTGTTTAACCACATTTTAAAAAATAAAAACAAGAAAAGGTTGGGTTTATGCTTTAAAATTAAAATTTTAATTATGTATTTAACAGGTTTTATATATTTATAATAACTGATGTTTAATTTTAATAATAATAGATTGCGTTTATTTTCATATTTAATGTATGAAACGTGTGGGAAAATAATTTTAATTGTAAATTACCATGGATTTATATTTTTTTTAATTGCGAAAAATAAATATATTAATTATAAGTTAGGTTTAATCAAATGTTGCTCAACATATTTGATGCAATATCCTTGTCGCCACCTTTTTAATGGGTACATCAACAATTATGTAGCTATTTTTCTATTTAAACTCTAATTTATATTTTATTCAAGGAAAAAATATTAAATTTCTTTTATTAAATTTCTTTTTTTTATTTTACCAAAATTGTAATTTTTGTATTATTATTATTGGCTTGCAAGACAAGAAAACTAATTTTATATTAAAACGTCCCGAGAATGAGAGGCACAAATAGTTTCTAGATACACTCTCTCGAGGATGTTAGGTCAAAATCTTTGAATCTAATAAAACTGTGAACCTAAATAATGAAAAATAAAAGTATTACCAAATAACTTTTAAATATATCTATCACGAGTTCTATATTTCAACCTCTCTTAGATGTATCCTAAAAAGGCAAGCTAGAAGCTACCAAATTAGAAAGGAAGATATCACGAGAATAACCCATAACTATCATTTTTTGGGTAGGAAACCCGACGTTTGATCCTTCGTGTATAAGTTGGGGAAGAAGCCTACGACTTCTAAAATCGATACATAAATTTCAAAATAGCTCCATGTACTAACTCGATAGTTTAAATAACTCGCAACGTGACTATACTGCCCGCGGCGCTGCGATTCTTCCATACAAACTTAGTTGTCCGGTGTTGATAATTAAGGGGTTTATAAGTAAGAAACACTATCTTCATCGGCGTAAAATCATAAACAATATCACACGATTGTGGAGAGGCGTGATTCGTAACAAAATACAAAATTATAATAATAATATTTAAAAAAGAAGAGAAAAATAAAAAATAAAATAAAATAAAATTTGTAGCCCATTGGGTGGATTTCTTTTTCTTCATGTGCAAGTGATTGAACTTCTCACCTATCCAAAAGTGGAAATAATGAGTTATTTCCCATACGAAATCTTCTTTAAATATCTTTAAATGGTAACCTTCCTATTTCATTTCAAAAACAACATAATATTTGAGAGTGACCCTTTTAGGTCAAATTCCAAAATACCATCATTTTAAATATTTTTAATATTTAAATTCGAGTAAAAAATTATTTTCTTTTCTTTTAAAATATAAGGCGACGTATATCCAATATTAATAAAGTCAACAAATACTCAACTGATCATTATTATAGGCAAACGTTCAACGACCGATGGTTAACATGTCTAATTCATTAGCTCTCATACCTTATAATCAATACCGACAATCGAATAATGATTGATCATCCTTTCATTTGGAACGATATTTAAAACCCAACAAAAAAAAAATTATTTTTGAATATTCAATAGGAAGCTTCGAACTATTTGTGATATGAAATGTTAGAAAGATCGATAATATTAATTTTCGATACCCATCAACAAATTTTTTATTTATTTTCTAATCCTTTTGTCTCCAATCATACATAATTATAATAATAATTATTAAATTCTACCCATACCTAACATAAATATAATAATATATATTAAAATTGTCCAATTATTCAAATTATTAAAATGTCACAAAGATGCTCGTATTCATATTTGTTGAAGATGCAAGCATATATCGAAACATTAAATATCTATTTCGCTCTGAGTTATGATCTGGTTGGATCGATATTTTTAAATGTTCAAAAAAGTATTTGAAAAATATATATTTTTAAGCACTTAAAAAGTCAATCCATAATAGATATTGACTCGAGATTCTCGAAAAGAATTGAAATTATCGAACAAGTCGAGGTCAAGATCGAAAAATTTAGTGTACAAAAACAAAAATATCTGGATGTCTTGGAAAATATTTGTTTTTTCAAAGCTAAGGGTTAGTTTGTGGAGAGCATGTCGTGCCACAAATTCAACCAGACAAGATTATGTATTTCCAACAACGTTGGCATTGGAGAACCATTTATTTATTTATCCTAAACAATAAAAATAATTCATTTAAATTTATGATAATTAAAAAAAAATTATTATGTCAAATTCGGCACTTAATAGTTCTGACATTCCATTGTATCCTCTGCAACATGGTCACTTTACAAACTATCTCCACAAGCCAATACGAGTTTTTCAGTATGTTTTGTCCTCACTCACAAACATCTTAGGAAAATTCTTAAGAGGTCACCCAATATAGAATTGTTATAAGTAAAACACGTTTAACTATAAAACTTTTATGATTGATCCACCGAAAAAAATGTACACTTTATTGGTATTGATAGTAACTTTTATCTCTTTTAAATCTTTCTTAATCATCCTATTGGATCGCTTTTATTTGGATGTGGTCTCGGTTAATTCATATACCACTATTTTATTCGGGTGTCACATCTAAAATATCTATTATGATATTTTAATATTACTCCAGTAATGTAAAATCGTAGTTGAGTGAATAAGATATTTAGTATTATTTAAATAAAAAAATTAATTAATTATTATTATTATTATATTTATTTGAAAAGGTAAATAAATGGTTATTAACTAGACAGCAAGGTCTGAAGACAGGTAGGACAGTTAGTAGTGGCAATCTAGTTGGTTTACCCAAATATTATCCCGATGCCATTCTTTTCTTGTTCAAACATTATTAAAGAAATAAAACATACGACATATGATATGACCTTATTAATTTCATTATTTCATTTTATAACAAAGTTCAAACTTACACTAAAATTTAAATAAATATCTATCATATGATCATAATTTACAATCATTTCATTGGTGGGCTGCCGGCAATATTAAATAATACTATTCCCCAACCCTTTTTCACTTCATCCTCAAAAGAAATCCAAACTGCCCATTCTTAAAAATAAAAAATAAAAATAAAAATAAAAAAATTCTTTTTATCACTTTCAATATCTACTTTTTTTTTTGTCTCGTCTGGAACAGCTGGTTGTAAAGATAACCTAAAATCGACTTAAGAATCAAACACGTTGATAATTGAAATCGGCCCATTTGAAAACGACGTGTTTTGAGCTATGTTGAAAGTACGTTCAAAGGGTTAAAACACGTTTTTTTTTATAGGTACACTTCATTAGATGTTTTTGTTATCTACATTCTCGTACCAATCTCTCTACTTCTATAACAGACTTTTTTTGTACTAATTTTTTTCTTCGTGTAAAAAAAATCAAACGGAACGATTGAACTCTGTACGTAAAATTGTAGGAAATGACCACGTTCGGTAAAGGGGGGGGGGGGGGGGCAAAAGTGATGGCATTTTGTTTGCAAAACATATGGTGACCAAAGTACATAAAATTATATTTCATTACAAAACATTATTATAAAAGAGAAGAATTGAATAGCCAATATAGGCCATAGGGTAAGCCAGCCTATATTTCTAATTTCCCTTTCTCAATTGTTTTTGGAAAAGTGGGGTTTGATGATGAATGAGTGATGAGTTTTGGGTATGTTCTAACCTCTCATTTCCTTTAGGGCCATAATAATGCAACCCTTCTTCATCATCTTCATACATAATTGATAGAGAAAAAAAGGGAGTTGATGGGATATTTTGAGCTCACAAACGCCACTCACTCCAACCAAATATGACGTTATGTACAATATCTTCATGTTTTCGTGTGTGATTATGATAATTATCACGCTTTTTATTGCCAGTGATTTGATGTGATAGGATTTTGACGTTGTACTACTAGATCTTTTGTCCCCTTTCAGATAAAACAGGTCTAGCTGGAACTACGTCATCACATATTTCTTCCGAGCGGTGTGGCAGCGAGGATACTTGTCTCCAAGAGGGGATGAATTGTGAGATCGCACATGGGTTACAGAAGAGAACGAAACATTCCTTATAAAAATGTGAAAATTTCTCCCTAATATACACGTTTTAAAATCGTGAGGCTAACGACGATACGTAACGAGTCAAAGCGGACAATATCTCCTGACGATGAACTTGAATTGTTACACAAGTCATTTAATTAGCTATCGAGTTTCTAGTAATAGGGTTAAAAAAAGAAAGTGATATATAGGCTATAGGTAGTACTTTTCTTATATAAAAAATCAACTTTCTTTCAAGTTTACATTCTTATCCATACCATAGGAGTATACCTCTTTTTACAATTAAAAATAACCATGAAAGGAAAAGTGTCTTTAAACAACAAACAAATAAACATCAATCAATCATCATACCTGTCATATTATTATAGCGTGCTTCACTCAAAAGTCTTGTTCTGTTCATAAAAATCATCTTTTTTAACAAAGTATCAAAAAAAATTTGGTCTCGTGTTCCATTATTACCCCTCTAGTTAACGACTCTTCATCTATCTGAATAACAAATTTACTTACTTCCTTCGAATATATTTTAGTCAACTAGTTTTATGATTCGTAATATTATTTAAGTCAGATATTTTAGTCCATTTTTTTTACCTTATTTCATAAATAATGAACAGCCCTTTGTTAAAAAAAAAAAAAAGAAAAAGAAAAAAGAAAAAAAAGTCAATAAAACATATTTCGATAGTTGTCGCGTTATTATTGTTTCTAAAGGGTGTATTTTTAAAATATAATATACAAAATAAGAATTAATTTTTTTGAAAGATATATTTTGTGATGTTGTTGAGATGACACGTCACACCCTATAAAATATTCTCTCTCAAACTTTGGGCCAGGGTTTATTATTTCGAAATTAACAGTTAATTAATAATAATTTATATTCAACGTTTATAAATATATTATCAAATAATTATTTAACTTAGTGCCAAATAAATATTAAAAAAATATATAATATATTGGTGTTGGTTTTCAATTATCTACCCAATAAATCTTGATTTTATTTAAACCAGAGTTGTTATCTATAGACTCTAACGTTCCTGCGTGACATAGTTACTTATTTAGATATACTCTCTTTTATATTTGATTCTCATTCACATGTGGTATCGATTCATTCATATACTTTTATTTACTCAATGTTGTATTTTTTTTTGACATAATATTTCTGTTAATTATTTTATTTTATTTTAAATAGTCACTTAATATTTTATTTACAAGTGAATATATTTATTATTATTATTATCATTATTAAACTAATTTTAATTAAAAAAAGTTTTATTTTAAATGTCTAAATTTAAAGTGAAATAAAACTCAAATATCTAAATTAAAATATTATTTAAAGCAATGAAAATCTACTCACTTTTTTACTAATATATGATCAATAATAGCGAATCGTAGGTAGAGTTGAACGAGGAAGGCGAAAAGGCAGTTATATATATATATATATATATTATAGTGAATACTAAATGAATTTAGAAATAAAAATTAAAAAAAAAAAAGGAGAGGGAGAAACTCACCTGCCACATCAGTAGTAATCTGTAGCCACGAGTGTAAAAGTAATAATAGGGGCTTAGGTAAAAGAAATAATGGAAGCGAAGAGAAAAGGAAGACACGTGTAAGAGAGGGGTGAGTCAGAGGAAGAGAAGGGGTTGACGTGGACATTGGTAAGCGGTGAGTTTGAAAGTCGGTCAAATAATTGAGTGCGATTAAGATGCGCACCTTCCAGATGGGATCCCCTGTCGCCATCTGTCCCCCTTTCCATTTTTAACGTGCTCGTTTCTACACCTAAGGTCCCGCACACGATTATAACCCAACGCCCCCCCCTCTCTTTTATTTATTTATGTAATTAATTAATTAATTAACAATATTTCCATTAAATAAACAAATAAAAAAATAAATAAAATTATCCCAATCGCCATCCCTCTCCACTCTCCTTCAGGATTCACTGATTCTGTTACAAGTATGTCCACATCTTTGTCTTCCTTTTTTGGTGGACTCAACATTTCAACTCTTTCCCTCTCTCTCTCTCTCACTATCTTAATTTCTACTTCAGCCGTCCATCGTGCATCTCGACCTGTACTTATCTTTTTGTAGCTACGTAATGGTCTGGTCTAATTACAGTTTGATACGTGATGAACCGTTATTTATTTTGGAGTAGACCGATATTGTAAGGATTAGATATCTAAAAGGCTATCATATCCAACAATATCGTGAGGCTTCAGTAACTTTTCTTGTCCATCGAGCTGCATTTATCTTTTTGTAGCTATCTAATTATCTAATTACAGTTCAGAACCGTTATTTATAATAAAGTAATCTAAATATTCTTATTGTTAGTATATGGATGAAATCGTACCCTTAAACTTTTAGAAAATAATAAAAATTCAAAAAATTTATACGGAAGGAAATGAGGTATAAAATGTAGATAAACTATTTCCATGATAATAACTTTTTGTTATAAAAATTAAAAGTTAATAATGAGGACATTTTAAAACCATTTAAAAAAAAAAAGAAAAATACTAATGAAACTTAATTAACTTCCAGGGTATTTACGGTTTCATCTAAAACGAACCGTT
This sequence comes from Cucurbita ficifolia, assembly GCA_033971965.1. NCBI lineage: Eukaryota > Viridiplantae > Streptophyta > Magnoliopsida > Cucurbitales > Cucurbitaceae > Cucurbita > Cucurbita ficifolia. Next base: position 6,709,829 of record CM066974.1, read on the forward strand.
TAAGAATGTTGTTAAAACTCTTGAAAGTTGGAAGATATTTTTAAAATAAAGGATAAATATGGAACGAATAAAGAAGAATAAGTAGAAGGGATGATTGAAAAGTTAAGCATATTGGAACATTTGAACAACGTATTCATTTACCGAATTTGCATGTGCTCGAAAAACTCGATTATTCCAATAGTATTTGGGTACGTAAAACATATTTGGATTCAATGTATGTAATAATTTTGTAAAGCCATAGTCGAAGTTGAATATAAGCTCTAGGGGCCATGGCCCCTCCAAATAAATATATAACAACTTTACAAAATAAGACATTATATATATAATAAAATTAAAATTATAGTTAAAAAATTATACTATGTTGCCTTTTTTAATTGAATTAAAATACATCGTTTTAAGAATATTTCTGCTTATGTTTTTCTGAATTTTCAATGTGATCTTGCATGCCTTAAAATGTGTTATATATATCAAGAAAATTATTGTTATTATTTATTTTTTTTTTAAAATAATTAAAAACACTTTAGGTTAGGCAAATTGATAGGTGTGTAAAATTATTTTTAGATGTAAATATTTGTGAATAAAAATATAATCAAATACACAAATTTTAATAAAAAACAACTTTGATGTAAGATTCTATTATTGGTCGGAGGGAGAAACGAAACATTCCTTATAAGAGTGTGAAAACCTCTCCTTAGTAAACGCATTTTAAAATTATGAGGCTGACGAGATGCATAACGGCCCAAAACAAAAAATATCTGGTAGCGGTAGGTTGTTAGTGTCCAACATCCATCGTGTCATCTTTCATGCTACTTGGGTCAAAGCGTAAGCTGGTGATACTTTTAGCTACTGGACTTTTGCCGTTTTCCACTTCGCTTAACTACCAAAAACTTATATTTCACGATTTAGATTGTTCTTATTTCGCCCGTCGAATAAATGCTCCAGTTAAAAAGTAGGACAATAATGTCTTTTAAGGAAAAAAAAAAAAGCTGTATTTTTTAAAGAACTAAAAGGACAAGTCCCAGACACAAATTAAAAAAAGAACACTTTTTAACCCTCTAAAAAAAGACATGTCCCAGACAAGATAAAATTCTTGTGCATGAACAATGACCATTATTTTGATGAAGTAGATTCGAGAACAATAACGTCCAAGTTAGCTGCAAGGTTTGAAGTGGCCATGTCTTTTTGAGTGGTTGGCACGTGGACGAACCCGTATAATTCAAAATAAAAATTATTCAACGAGACTGCCACGATAAAAATAGCATTTATGGACCATATTTGAGGTGTGGTGTAGGGTGGATATATCGGGAGGTGCAGTGTCGAGAGAGGAATGTCGTGGTTCTGTGAGAGTGACAGTAATGACATGCAGAGAAGACCCATTTACCGAAGTATTACGTCCATTTCCTCAATGCCCCTTCCACATGTCCTTCTTCCTCCATGCAACGTGCTTTTGCTTCCCTATGCCACACCCTCCTCCCTCGTTAATATAAGATTTTGGTCGCATTTTCAAACCAATTTCATAAATGAAGTTGACAAACGAGAGCGAGTTTGTGGTGGAAGAGTTATCGTCACGATTATGGTCTACTAATTATTTGAAACCGAACGTAATTGATGATAAGATTATACGATATTTGAACTACTGAAAATGGTTGAACGTTGATAATTGAACTGTTATATGTATGAAAGAGAACGTAAGCGGGCTCGAATAAGACGAAAGTGAGCTAACTCCAACAATACAACGCGTGATCTACTGATTATCTGAAACTGGACGTAGTTGATGATGAAATTATACGATATTTGAATTACTGAAAATGGTTGGATTGATATATACGTAAGTATTTGAAGACGGGTTAATAGAAGAATGCTAAAAATTAATTGATAATTGAATGGTTGGATGTATGAAAGAGAACGTAAGCGGGTTCGAATAAGACGAAAGTGAGTTAACTCCAACAAGACGACGTGTGATGTACTAATTGTGATCTATTGATTATCTGGAACTGTACGTAGTTGATGATGAAATTATACGATATTTAAATTACTGAAAATGGTTGAATTGATATGTACGTAACTATTTGAAGACGGGTTAATAGAAGAATGATAAAATTAATTGATAATTGAATGGTTGGATGTATGAAAGAGAACGTAAGCAGGTTCGAAGAAGACGAAAGTGAGCTAAGTGGAACAAGACAGACGACGTGGGGAGGAAGAAAGTGGAGCCACGAGGCACCGAAATTGAGGGAGAGAGGGGGATGGTCAAAGGAGAAGGGAAGGAGGTGAGAGGGTGAGGGAGATCACATGGAATGGGCCATGCGTGAGGCGTGGATTGGCGGAATGGTTACTGCAGCTCATGGGCTTGGCTTGCGCTCATCGGTTATGCCATCGCTTCCTCTCCCAGCCCCCTTCTGTACTCTGTCTTCTACGCCTGTGGGCTCTACTATCACTGTTTCCATGGCTAGAATGACGAAAATTGAGACATGAAACAGTTCGATTGAAGTAATTTGGGATGAAAATTGAAACTTGAACACTACTATATGCTTAATGTCATTGTTACACGGTTCTATGTGCCAATTTTCGTACACAAGGGAAGTAAGAATGATCAATGTTACTTGTGGAGTGATTCGAATCTCAATCAAGTGTTTTTGTCTTGAGATATTTGATCAACAAGGTAATCTTAATTTTACTTTCCCTTCGAGTGATTCCTTATCATTAGGGCTGAGTGTTCTTACTTTTTCTTTTAGTAAATGACTAAGTTTCTTTGCAATTTTAAAATCATTCAAGCTAGACATAATTGATTTTGCTTGTTGAGTGATTCGAATCTCAAACAAGTATTCTTGCCTTGAGATATTCGATCAACAAAGTAATACAAATCTTACTTCCATTGTAGTGATTCCTTATCATCTCTACTTCAAGAGTAGCTTTGAAACGTTTATGAAATATCACAGAGTTCATAAGTATTTTTGTAATTCAGCTTTTAATATATTATCCCGATGACTATTATAGCAATCTAATTTGTTTTACTTTAGCATTGATTAAGAGCTCTAACGACTCATAGTTGGATTGAACTATTTGAGTTAAATTATTGGATGACAAACTTATTTCGATTCAATTCAAGTTGTATTGAATGAAATGTCTCTTATATAATGATGATCCTGCCAACTAAAACATAGCTCAAATGATCGTGACAAAATAGAAGCCAAAAGGAGACACGGATCCACATTTGTAGGTCTAATGCTAACGTAAAATAGTACAATATATATGAAAGGATTGCAATCAATAAGGGGAGCTACTTGTTGCTTGTCCTTAAGGTACTCTTGTCTATCTACTTGCATTCACATAGACACTTGAAATTTCTCACATTTTAACCCTATCCTTTTGCCTCTTTGACCACATCTAAAAACTGTTCATTTTTAATGAAAATTATTGAGATATATATTTTACGTAACTGTATTTTGTCATTACGTGTGAAAATGTTTCATCACTCTTTAAAATTGTCTTTTTCGATATTAAAAGAAAAATTGAGCTTTTATTGAGAACGAAAGAATACAAAAGAGTTTGGTAGTGGTCAACGATGACACAAGTCGTTAAAAAAAGAGCGTATAAAAAGGAAACCCGATAAAAGGAACAAAACCCAGACTAATTTCACCTAACCAGATATCCTCTTCTGTCACTCATGTCTTCTTTTTTTATTTCGCTATTTCCCGCTTTTTAATGTTTTTTTTTCTTATTAAGGTTTAATATTTATGAATTTAGTGATAATTAAAAATTATTGAACTCGAGAACGATTACAAATTAATCATTTGATCAAGTAAGTCAAGTTTAAATAAGTCGAACAGAGTCCACACTATTCACAAAAAACTCAATATACAAAGGGAGATCTCTTTCATTTTGCCGTTCATAAAATTTGAGAACCGAAAGTATTAAAAAGATATCTAGAAGCTCGGAAGAAACTTTAAAGCTCTTGAAACTCCGAATGTTTGCACTTTAAAGCTCTTGAAACTCCGAATGTTTGCACAAAACAACACTAATTCTTGTAAGATGTTTTATTCTTACTCATATGCTGATATCATCCAACATAAGAATGCTTCACACCATACACTCAGATCAAAGAGAAAATGTTTAGAGAAAATGTTTAGATAATGTCATAGTTCAAAATCACCTCACAAAAGTCATAAAAAAGCACTAAAAACAAATTAAATTAAACATAAAATCTATAAATATGTTCAAAACTATTTAGAGTAAGATTTTAAAAGAACTCGAAGGGGGGATGAAGAGGATGAACTGAGGGAGGTGGCGGCCAACGACTGGTAATGCTTGAATTAAAATCAAACGAAGTTTATTATTGTTATTAATCGTGGAGTTATCGAATTTTTTGAACACCCTTACAAGAAGTCATCATTCTGATGGTAAAGGATGGTACCTTCAACGGAAATTTAGGTAGGGCACTTCCTCGAAATAAAGACAATCTTCAATGCAAGTGAATGATGTCGTCGTCAACATGAGCATAGCTCGGTCAATCTCCATTCTCCAAAAGAAAAGAAAAAACTCTTAGATTGGTTTTTCATATATACATCATCTTTGTTCATTATGATGCAAAATCAGAAAAAACACCAAAAAAGAATGGAAAAGAGATGAGGTTCATGAGTTTCACTTAAACTTCCACCCATGGAAGGGACAATTGTAAACTCAGCAACTGAAACAGAGTTCTTCTTGATCACTTCTTTACCACCAGATCATGTCACTTAGGTTGTCCCTAGAGACAACAGAACTATGTTACATTTGAACACTGCAGTTATACAAAATACTACTTAACTAAAATTAGATTACGTTATGAAACGGTCAAAAGTTTCATTTCTACTCTTCAACTTTAAATTGTTTCAAAATAACTCTTCTATTCAGTTTTCCATTAAAATGAAGACAAAAATATAACATAGTAATGACCTGTTGAACGATGGAACGTATAGCATAAGTAATAAGTTTCAATTATACCCTTCACATTTCGATTTCTTCATTTTAACCCTTAACCATTAAAGTTGTTTTGAAGTAATCATTTCATTAGCTTTTCCACTTCAAATGAGGATAAAAAAAATATGATATGGTGGTGAATTGCAAATAGATAATAACAGCAAAAGAACGTTCTACTATGCTTCTAGACATGCTGAGCTCCACATATTCTTGTACAGTTAAAAGGGGATCGATTCCGTAAAGATGAGACCAGTAAATAGAAATTAACTGAAATTTTATCTTTGTAAGATCGTCAATATTGTACCAAGGGCAACGCTCTAGAACGCCCTTGTTGACGATCCTTTACTCCAACAGCATCATATAGAAAGAGTCATTAGTCACATAGTAATTACTCTTTGATATTGCAATATAGTTTTCTTTGTTAATTTCTTATAATCAGGTTGCTAACAAGTTGTTTCTTCCTTGAATCCAGTGAGATCAACTATTTTATCAATTAAATGGTAAAAAATGAATTCATAATCACTTCCTACGGTTATCTGGCTTGTGAATGCTCTTCTTATCAAGGCAAAATGAAAAAATTACCAACATCTAGACAAATGGTAAATAATTAAATAGAATACGCACCAAAAGTTCCATACTACGCTGGTTTGAGGCAGTACCTTTTTCCACAGAACGCAGAGACGTTTATCTCCCTTCCATTGTTATCGAGTTTCGTTGTCTCTTGCTTTCCCTCTCTGCAATTTCATTATTAATATAATTAGTCTCTTGGTTGAAAACCAATTGATATGATCAGTGAACAAACGACCAAAAGAACTCGATGGTCTGAAGAGAGTTTGCACTTCACATTTCGGGGATCTCACGTCTTAATGAAGGTAATATGCATACCTGTCGAAAGAATTGGGCCGAGCTCACTTGTCGATTGCCTCTGTGCCAGCCAACTAACTCTGGAAGCAAACTGACATTCGATTTAGTTAGTCTTTTAAGGCAAACTTAGCAACATGGTTCCCATTTTTTCTTCAACCGCCTTCCATTTCGCTTCCTACATTAGTCTTAAAGTGACAAGCACCGAGGGTCTTATAGCCCCATACAATTTCAGATATCTCATCTTGAGGCAAACTCAATCCCTTTCTCTTGACTACTCTATGCAATTCAGAATATAACTCTGGATCCTGTAACTTGATATACTCGCACAAAACCTTCTCGTGATGTGGGACCCAATTTCGAGGGAGGGGAGTGTAATCACAAGAGGGAATCATAGACATGCGCGAGAACTGCACACCTTCAATTGCATCCACAAGTCCCATTCTCAGAAGATCAGAATACTCGGGTGCTGCATTATTACTGCTCTCTATCAATGGACGGCTTAAATTCCGCAAGGCAATCCTATACACCTTGGCTCGAGATTTTAATCGATACCTAGCAGCATAGAGTTTAGCCAAGGAGCTACGTATAACATAAGCACAAAACCCAACAATTTTCTTCCGATTATCAGCATATCGATACCAATCAGCCATGGTCTCAAGGAATTTATTCATCTGTGAATTTGTATGAGCTTGACTTGAATACAGCATTGGATTGCAAGGCAGAGGCTCGGGATCTCTATCTCCCTTAACAAGTTCAACATGCCTGAATTTGCGTATACATTGCTCCAAGCTAGCAGTAACAGAAAGCAAAGTTCCAACACACTTTTGGCTCACAATAGAACCTCCAGAGGATGTATATCTAAGAGTAGGGTGTATTATTCTACGGCAAATTAGATGGTCTAAGAATAGAATTCCTCTGCTAATATGTTCAATCTCTATCTTTGAATTATCCAACCTTATCCCAAATATACTCTCACAAAACTCAATGATTTCCTTTCTAATTCTCACTGCATCCTCTCTAGGCCCTCGAATGCCCACCAAGAAATGTCCTCCATATCGTATGTAATCCATTTTTCTAGTTTTTTCCTTGCCACTGGCTGGAACAAACTCCGGCCAAGCTGGGTTATGACAGCCATCATTAATGGAGTCTCTCCAGATGGAATCAAGCTTGGAAGGCCTAAAGTACTCACTTATCTTATCTTCCATTACAATATCCAATTCATTAAGACATACATTAGCAAGTAAAGGACTCAAAATTCCACAGTGACCATAAGAAGGTACCTTGGCAGCTTCTTCTGGTGCGAAATTAAAGAATGTTCTTAACCAATATGGGTCAGGTTTGGGTTCATTCTCATTGAGAATCTTCTTCTTCTTCGTAGCCCCCTTTCTTTTCTTCTTCTTCACGTCATTATCTTCAACTCGTGGCCGCTTCTGCCTCGGTGATTGGAGCGCGGACTTGACCAAACGCAAAATTGTTTTATCCTTGATAGCCTTCTCTAAGGAACCCATCACCACATTTTCATCAACATGCCTAAAAATTTCACTCAAATCCGCTTTTAAGAACCAGAGGTACCCAGCGAAGTTGCTTCTAATGGTTCGAATGAAAGAATGAGCATTACGGCCCGGCCGAAATGCGTGCGATTTTGACGAAAACCGAGCTTCGAAAACAGGCTCTATGACATTCAGCAACACTTCCTGAACGATCCTGTCCTGAAAGCAAGGCTCATCGGACTCAAGCATCGCTTGAAGCTTGCGCTTGGAAATGAGATGGGTCCGAGACTTGTCATTTGGGCTTCGAATAAACGGATTAGCCTTCCTGTTCCAAGAAAATTTCCCGTTGATGACAGCGTTACGAAGAGAAAGTAGGTCTTGTAGAACATGAGAATGAATAGCGTTGCGAGGAGGGAAACTACCGGTCACGTCCGCACAAGAACGCTGATACGCCAATACCCACAAATCGAATTTCGACAGAAACCCAGATAGATCGGAGAACGAACTGTTGGGAAGGGAAGCGAAGGCTTTCACCCAAATAGAGGAGCAAATTTCAATTGGGTCTTCTTTGAGGTAAGAGTAGGGATCTTGATCTTGCAGACGGGGAACATTTTGGAACTGAAGGGAAATGGAAGGACGCCTTGACGGGTGCACGGCGGGGGCGGAGGAGTTGAAGCGAGCAAGAGAGAAGGAATCCAATAAGGTTCGGCGCTTGCATTGAAGGTGTTTGATGGTTGTTCTGAATGACATTTTTCGAACAAATTTAGTTTCTGATTGCTTTAGGGTTTATGATTCGCCATTGAATTGAAGCCGGCTGCTTCTGTTCTGTGCGAGGCTCAGAAGCCGAAGCTTAGCTATTCCATCGTTACAGCTCCGATGCCTTTTTCCTCGGCCCGAGTTTGTGCGGGTCGCCGATAGATTTGGTCGCGAGTATTATCGGCACCGCAGTTTCAATTTAATTAATTGCTATTTTTCTTTTATTTTTCATTTTATGAGAATTTTCAATTTATTTCTAAATTTACAAAATTATTGTAATTAACCCTTTAAACATGGTAGATTAAACAAGCCAATGTTGGTCTAAAACGAAAAAATAATTAATTATCTATATAATTAGTTGGATATTTAAAATAAAATTGTTACAATACTTTTTCTATTATATGAAAATGTTCATAAATCAATATAATTATAGTTTAAGATTTTAATTACCAACTAAATACACACTAAAATAAATTATGTATAAAATTTTAATTTTTTAATTTGGAGTTGAAACTTGAATTAGTTATCTATTTTTGTTAAAATATGTACTTTTAGTTCGTGTTAAATTATAATTGAAATAAAAATTATTTTATAATTAATGAATTGCAATTTTCAATACATTATAATAAAAAAAATCAATCAATTAGATTAAAACCTTAAATTTATAAAAATAAAGAAAATATAGTTATAGATAACTAATTTTAAAAATTTTAATTTGATTGTGAAAATATCAGTAACTTAATTTCAGATGTAATCTTCTTCATAAATATCAGGAGATTTAAAATAAATTAGTTGAGATTAGTAGGTAATTATCCATTAACAAGGTTGTTTACTTAAATTACACTTTCTTTTATTTGTTTATTTTGGAAAAGTGCTCCACCAACCCAAAATTATCATTACGTGGAAGAAAATATAAATAATTTTGACAATGTTAGAATTTGAAATCTGGAGTAATAGTTTTAAACCGAAAGGTCAATTAAGCTTAAATTATAAATTTAATTTACAAAAATAGAAACCCAATGGTAATTAATAAAATAATATTTTAAAATAAAAATTATAAAATAATTAGTTACGAATATAACTCAATATAGATTCGAATTTAAGATGGACTCAATTTTATTTCCTTGTTTTAAAAGAAAAACGCGTGGTGGGCACCGACCCTAAAAACATTTAATTCAGAAAAAAAAGAAGGGGAATTTTAATATTTATTTTCTATTTTCTCTAATTTACTTTAAACTGATTCAATCAAAATTTAAAAATTAAATTTACACTTAAATGAGTTGAAAATGTTACATATTCAAAAATTTTAATTTGATAATATGTGTTATTTTAACTATAACATTTTTGAAATAAAATTATAATTAATCTTGTTAATTCAATTATAAATTTAATTTATGACCTTCATTTAATAAATCTTTAAAATTTTATTATAGTAAATTCGACCGTTAATTTTGTGTTTTTCTAACAAAAATTAATTTAAATATTAGATATAATTTTGAATTAAACTAAATTTTGAGTTCAATATATATAATTGGCTGACGTAAGTATTGTAATTCAATGAATGGAGATCATAATCTTGATTAATTAGTTAATTAATTTAGATTTGGTTATTAAACATTAAAAATTAAAATTTAATTGTCGCCATTAGGAGTGAAAGAGAGCGGCAACACAACGAGAAGTATCGTCCCAACAACAACAGCCTTCATCTTCATCAACCGCTCAGAACAGAGGTGGAATCACAATTAAGGTTTTAAGAGAGATAGTGAAACTTAGAGAGAGAAAGAGAGGTTTAGAGAGAGTATTCTCGAAGCATTAGGCTTCTTCTTCAATCCTTCTGCTTCGATCTCTTCTTCGCTTTAATCTGTCTGTGTTGGATCCTTATGATCTATCTCTCTCGCATTCTATCTGATGTTTAGAGACTGACGTTTCAACAAACTCGATTCTTCATTTCGTCTCAGGTGTGTATCTCTCTCGATCTGCGCTTTATACTTTAGATTCTGCTTTTTTCGTGTGTGTTTTGTCGATTGTTCGTGGAATGTTGAAGTGATTTGCTTCTATTTTTGTTGCTTTTCGTTTGCATTTTGCAGTTCTTTTTTTCAGGATTGATGATGGAGGATTCTGTTATTACTCCTGGACAGGTATTGCGTTGGTTTGATCTTTCTTCGATGTGGATTTTTTTTGTTTTTTTGAGTTTATGTAATTCCTTGGCTCAGGATGGTTTTTAATTTTCGCGGTGTGTATAGCATTCTTGTACCGTGAAGTTCACTGGCACTTGAAGTTCATTTGATTGTTTGAAATTGGGTTTCGCATTTTCCCTGCACTGTCGGCTACGTGTTTTGGTGTAGTTGGCGACAATAATTCTCACCGACAAAGTTGCCCCTCGCCTTTGGATTTTTAAATTATTTTCACCCTTATGCTTCATCCGCATGCTTATCAAGATTCAGATCACGGACTACCCCACGTATGCAGAACTATTGTTTTGTTAACCGGAAATTAACACTTCTTCTTCCTGGAAATTTGTCCTGCTGTGACTGAGAAGATTGCATTAAAATTCAAGTCCAATTTTCTTAGATGGTGGTTGAACCAATAACGTGACTGCCCAGGATACATTTTTTTTTTTTTAATTTTTTTGCTTTATGCAAGTTATCCTTGAATTTTACTGATTTCTTTTTTTTTTTTTTTTTTTTTTTTTTTTTTACCCCAGAGGTTCATATCCTCACTTTCAATTCATCCTATATTTTTGAAATTTATTTTGGATTTGTAGATCTGTTAGATTATGTGTATCAATGTTCAAGGGGTATAATTTTCTACGGTATTTGATTATTCACTGTATTCCGAGGCTTGAGTTTGAGAACAATACTGGGACAGACTGGAATTACTTTCAAACTTTTCTGACGTCTTGATAATGTTAATGTTGATTTGCCTGTTACTAATTTGACATTAAATGATATCAGTCCTGTGTTATTTTTCTCTTTCTTATCTTTCCATATTGTTGCCTCAAGTATCTTACCTGTGTCGCATTTCAAGCCTGAACTAACTGACGAGGATACTTTCATGTCTCAGATATCGTTCCTTCTTGGAGTGTCTCCCATCATTGTTTCGTGGATATACTCAGAATTCCTTGAATATAGGAAATCTTCAGCTCTTTCTAAAGCGTGAGAAATTCTCTGCAATTTTTGTTGCTCTAGCTTTTTGCATTTTACTGCTAGCTGTTTTCATCATTTATCTTCGATTAACAATTTATGAAAAATGCCCCTCATCTCTATGTTTAAGAGTTAAAGTATCGTTAAGAGAATAGGAGCATTTAACAAGTAGGAGTAAGGAATACGTTAGGTTGATTTTTATTATTCAATTTGTGGTTGTTTGTTTTCGTCTGTCTTTTTACTTGTTGCAGTCAAAGGCAACCATTTACTTTCTTCTTTCTTCCTATCTCTCTTTTTTGTTCTTTTTTTTTTCTTTTGAATTGTATATATTCAGCATTTTTTTGCTTACGTTTCCTGTGGTTGATTGAAATTTCCTGGATTGCAGTCATTCAGGCATCAATCTAGCTGACTTGGGAGGTGAGACAGTAAGAGAAGATGATCAAGCCGTTCTATTGGAAGGAGGTCTGGCTAGAACAGCATCTGCAAAGATACATAATTCATCCATCACAACGAATTTGATAAGGTCGTTTCCATTTTCTGTAGTACATTAATGCTCTCTTTTAAAGTACTCTGTTTCTTAAATGTCCTTTCTACCGTCTGAACCTTTCTGGTCTTTAGGTTTTTTACACTGGATGACACTTTCTTGCTTGAAAATCGAGCTACCTTGAGAGCAATGTGAGTTTTAACAGGATTAATCTCAACTTGATTAACCAATAATATTAAACCGTAACTCATTATTGCAGTCTTGTTTAGGTCTGAATTTGGAGTGATTCTTTTGTATTTCTTCGTATGTGACCGTACGTCTATCCTGGCAGAATCGAAGAAGGTAGTTTTGTTTCCTCGGTGTATTCGTGCTTAACATTTTTCTTGAAATAATAATTTCATCTCGATCTATTAAAGAACTCTTTCTGCTGCAATGCTTTTGTTGTAGTATTTTAATTTTTCTCTATTATCTAAAACACAAGACCATTTGCCAAATATTATTGTTGATAGCTAAGGTGAGCTGGAATTGAGCTCGAATTCCATAGATTTTCATTATTTCTCATGTATTGTGTCATCTATTATGCTTCTAAATGAATCCTCTAAAGTTTACACTCTTACAGATACTCATCAATTTATTTATTTCCCTTTTTCTTACCTGCATTGGTAGAAACTTCTTTATACTGTTTAAATGGTTCTTTTCTTTGACAGAATTACAGCCGTGACCTCTTTCTTTTTCTCTACATTCTACTCATCATTGTTTCAGCAACAACATCATTAAAAAAGCACAGCGACAAGTCAGCATTCTCTGGGAAATCTATTCTTTACCTTAATCGGCATCAGACAGAAGAGTGGAAAGGATGGATGCAGGCAAGTTCTATTTTAATGTAAATGTATATATGGATTGACATTCTTTTTGGGAAACATAGTCTTATATTATTATCTTTATCATAAAATTTATGATTTTATGGTGTGTTGCTGTACTGTTAGCCTATTTTGATTTGTAATAACGTCCATTGTACGCGTCAGATACTTATTGTTATAAGCTGATTATTCATTTTCATCTGTCCATCACTTGTGTTCTCACAGTTATGTTTGGACTTTTGACTGTATTTTTGTTTTGTAAAAATGTATGCACGTCTTTTATCCAAGTTATTAATTTGAGTGAGTTTATGTACCCTACACTTAATCTCCAAATGTTCTGATGTTCTTCACATGAAGCATATCAACTACTATATTTTCTAGTTATTTTTCTCATGCCAATGGTCTTAGTTAAGTTTGATGTACTTGGTTGGATTATAGTCAAGCCTAATACATTTTCCTTTTTGGGTTTCAACAGGTTCTTTTCTTAATGTACCATTATTTTGCTGCTGCAGAGATATACAATGCAATACGCATTTTTATTGCTGCATATGTTTGGATGACCGGATTTGGAAATTTTTCGTATTATTACATCAGAAAGGATTTTAGTGTTGCTCGCTTTGCTCAGGTTATTTTTATCTAAGTTTAAAACTCTTTCTACCTCCAAAGCTTTATGAATAAAACCACCAAACCCACCCCTCCCCCATCCCCCAGCACTGGCTGAAAAGAGATGGTGATCAAGTAACTTTTGTTAATATCTATCATTATATGCAGATGATGTGGCGGCTAAATTTCTTTGTTATCTTTTGCTGTATCGTTCTCAACAATGATTATATGCTGTACTACATCTGTCCAATGCATACACTTTTCACTCTGATGGTTTATGGAGCTCTCGGTATTTGTAATAAGTATAACGAGAAAAGATCAGTGATAGCAGTGAAGATTCTTGCTTGCTTTCTTGTGGTAATTCTCATGTGGGAAGTTCCTGGTGTTTTCGATGCATTTTGGAGTCCTTTGACAATCCTTTTAGGTAAGCACTGAATCACGCCCCTTGCCCAGAAGAAAAAAAAGGAAAAATAAAATAGAAGTGCAGATAGTTGTGTCTTTGTCTCTAGGTATTTTGATCCATCTTATGTTTTGTGGGGTGGCAAGGTCCTCCAGTTATTTTGATTTCATATATCAAGCTATTCGTTGTTTGTGGAAGTTATTTTTCAAGCTGACTGTTTAGCTTGGTTGTTTGTAAAGTTTCGGCTATACTACAAGTTCAATGGTAGGCTGTGGGTTTTTCTATTTGCGTACTCGATTGTCAACTTAATACTGGTGACTATTAAGACTTCAAATCATATATTTTTTTACTGGAAAACTTTTAGATAATTGGGTTTCTTTGAAGACTATAGCAACCTTTTAAACCATTTCGTTTTCTGCATTTTGTTTTGTCTAATCCATATGTTGCTTAATGATCACTTTTCCTTTTCTTTTCTATTCTTTTTTGGATATCTAACAGGTTATACTGATCCTGCAAAACCTCAACTCCCTAAATTGCATGAATGGCATTTCAGATCTGGACTCGACCGATATATTTGGATTATCGGAATGATCTATGCCTATTTTCATCCCAATGTAAACTGATGTGTCTAAATTTGTGATGTGTCTTTGCTTTGTTGCTGTTATTTTTCTAAAAAAATAATTCTTTTTGTTCACTATCCCTAAGAAAATCGTTTTTTTATGTCCTAGGTTGAGAAATGGATGGAGAAGTTAGAGGAAGCTGATACCAAGAAGAGAATCTCTATAAAAGCGTGCATAGTTACAGTTGCCCTGTCCGTAAGTTGGTGGACTTATGACTAGCAATATCTTTTGCGTGGCAACAATAGTCTACTTTTAGTAATTGCGTTTCTTAATGCCATCTGTTTTCTCCAGGTTGGTTATATGTGGTATGAGTGGATATATAAGCTGGACAAAATTACATATAACAAGTATCATCCTTACACATCATGGATTCCTATAACGTATGTACTGGAGAAGTGTTCTTTGTTTACTTTTCTTTCTTTTTTTCTTTTTTGTATCATGTTGCTGATCTCATTTTATTTTGATTCTAGTGTTTATATTTGCCTGCGGAATTTTACCCAGCAGATCCGAAACTACTCTTTGACGCTCTTGGCGTATGTATTTCTTTTCTACGGAGTACTATAAAATCTTTTAGATTTGAACTTGGAATATTTTCTGTTGTGTTTTCTAACTATGTTATATCATTAGGTGGCTTGGCAAGATTACCCTTGAAACTTACATTTCACAGTTTCATATATGGCTGAGGTGAGGATTTTTTATTATTTTTATTTTTTTGCAACTCTCTATTTAATCCATTCTTTCTAATGTGATGTGATAATGATTTCAGAATGTATCTTTGACTTGAACCCAATGTTTTAACACTCTTATGCCAGTATCAATTTTCTTTTTCTTTCTGAATAAGCTGACAAGTAATGATAAAAATGGGCTTTGTAGTGGAATAATTTATATGGAATTTAAAATACGTTTTCCAACTTCAAGACATGCAATTTTTATTTTCTTGGTCTGTTTGTGCAGATCAAATGTACCCAATGGACAACCTAAGTGGCTTCTCTCTATCATTCCAGAATATCCTATGCTCAATTTCATGCTTACCACAGCAGTCTATGTATTTGTAAGAGAAAATCTACATGGCCGTTTATTTTGGATGCAAGATATAGTACTTTTAATATTTCATTTTCTTGCATGATGATTTGTAAATTTATTCTCTTTTGCAGCTCTCTCTTCGGATATTTGAGTTAACAAACACACTTAAGGCGGCCTTTATTCCCACAAAAGATGATCGGCGTCTACTGCATAATTTACTTGCCGCTGGTGCAATTGGTTTATTTTTATACAGCATCTCATTGATTTTCTTCGGTTTCTTCATTTGACGGTAAGCCCTTTTCCCAACTTGCTTTGTCGTGGTAAAAACATATGAACTTATTTGATAAACCATAGTTCAATTCTCATCACTAACCTCAAATTGTATGTGTTAATATCTACCCCTCATCTAACTATTTTTTTCAACTCACATTCCAATTTTTATTTGCGGATTACTGGGGAAGTGTCATTAGTGGATAGTATTTTCGGCTGTAGGGCATTAGTGGATAGTATTACCCCAAATTTGTTTTTTTTTTGTGGGGGGGCTTTTTAACCTGTTTAAACTTATCAGTTGATGAGTCGCTATTTCAAATTGATGATTCAGATATTATTGTGAATGCAAAGAGCCATTTCTACCTCGTTTATTTCCGGTTGGAAATGTGCAAAAGTGAAAGGAGATGAATTTTTTTGGTTGTATATCCAACTCATTCGATAGGCTTCCTTCAGCTGTCCTTTTCCGCTTTGAAGCTTCAAAGACGAGTCTGTAGGAAACATAGCAAAAGTTCTTTTCTGCTTTCAAATTTCAACTCCCCCCACAAAAGAAGAGAAGTATTGCCGATTTTGGTAAAGTAGCCTTGGCCTTTGATGTATCATAGTTATTCAAAATTGAAGTTCTGCCGAAATTATTGATATGTTCGTCGTATAATAAATTCTTCTTAGTAGTTTGCCCCATTTTTTGTCTATGAAACACAACATTTTCCCTACTACTTTGCGTTCTTGCAATCTTCACCAATGAAAAAATGTAAGAACTTGGAAAACTAGAAAAATAGAACAGAGGTTATTATTTCATGTGGTTTTTGCAGACTTTTTTGTACACTTTTTAGTCCCCCTTTGTTGTGGCAATTTTGTATTTGGAAAGATAATGTTGTTTAGAGATCTAAAGCTCCTTCATGATCTCATTCTTATACATATAGATGCATAATATAGGTCATCTTGCTGCTACTCTACTGCTGTTAGGTGATGTTTAACGAAGTCATACGTTAGAAATTCATAGGGTTAATAAGCCATCCAAAATTAAACATCAATATTTAACGACAAGTTTCAATTAGATGTTGAATGATACTTTTAACTCAGATCAAGAGGTAATAGTTTCGATCCTCCACCGAATCTTCGCTTTAATTTTTTTTTCTTTCTATATATGCAAATCTAAAAATTCCTTAGCTTTAATTTTTTGGTTGTTATTTGCTATTCATTACAATTTTTCTTTAATGATTGTTGCCCTAAAAAAAACATTGTATTAAATTAATTAAAAAGTAAATTCAAATTTATTTATTGATTATGAAATTTAAGGACATCAAATTTCAATCAATAAGTCATTTCAGTTTTTATGTCAGTCAAGCATACTAAATGCGACTTCTCCAATTGCAACTCAAAAAATTCATAAATATTTTATTTAGTTGTTAGGAAGTCATTTTAAGCCCACCGATGCAATTCAGAGAGTTTCAAAGAGAAAATGACATTGTCGGACAATAGGAAGCTAATGTCTAATAATGAGAAGGGGGCTAGCAATATACAATTTTTTTTTAATATCTTAAACAAATTTTTGTTTTAATTAAAAGTAAAATTACATATTACTTAGCCGTGAATTTTAATTTGTTAAAAATATAAAAGATGAATTTTAGTAATTACGACATGGTTAATGTCTATTCAAAGTCTCCATCGTTATTTCTATGTTTCGATAATACCTTATCAAAAGCCAAACCTCAGCATAATCCAAGAATCTTACACATATTTTATTTAAATTTCATTGAAATATTACATATACTTTTTTCATAAAAAAAATCACAATCAATACCAAATTATTCTTTTTTTAAAAAACCCAATTTAAGTTGGTATTTTTACAAACCTTCAACAGAAGAATTGTTTTTCTAAATTGGTCTTATATTCTCTAAAAAGTGGATTCTACCACACATCAACTTGATCTCTCATAGCCCATCCGAGCAGAGTTGCTGTCACAGGAACTCTACACTATTTATTGAACTATTTTCCTCATATCATAAACAAATTAAAGTATTTTTCTGTCTTCTCAAAATTTATGGTGTATTTGTAATTTACACACAACTGGGTCAACTTTTTTGTCCAAGAAGGAGATAAAAGAGAAGAACATTGTTTTGGATTGTTCTTCACTGAGAAGAAAAAAAAAGAAGTTGCAGGCTTCTTATGATGAGCTAATGAATCAATCCTTTGAATGGTCTGTTCTTTCTTCTTCATAGGTTCCTCACCATCTCTCTCAGGAAGCTCTTCACTTTCAGCCATGGTAGAAGCTCAAGAAAAGTGCCTGCAAATTACAGGTAATTCCAGCAAATCAATAGCAGATTAAAAAGAAGATGACAGGAAAAGAGCTTATTTAATTTTGAAGTGCATAAATTTTGTATGCTTCTTGTTCCATTCTGTATCAGTGGAAAAGAGCTTAAAGAAAAAGGGAGAATCAACTCGTCAGCAGCCATTGAAATATTTTATGTTCTCTCTTCTAATCTTATTTTATTTAAATTGTCAGATAACTCAGAAGCACATGAGATAGCCAAAGGATCAAACTCCATGGAATCTTCAGAAACAATCACCAACCAAACAAGAATCACCCACAAAGCCAATTACAAGAAGTGGGTTAAGATCTTTCTCTACATAATCTCTCTCCTTATAGGACAGTCAGTGGCTACCCTCCTTGGAAGACTCTACTTTGACAAAGGAGGCAAAAGCAAATGGCTTGGAACCTTGGTCCAAGTAGCAGGCTTTCCTATCTTCCTTCCTTATTACATCATAATAGCAACCAAACGAAGAACAAACAGGAACAATATATCCCAAACAGAACAACAACCAACTCTGTTGAAGCTAGCTCTGGTTTATGTCTCATTGGGGCTGTTTTTAGCTGCAGATTGCTACTTATTCTCCATTGGTCTCATGTACCTCCCTGTCTCCACTTATTCCCTCCTCTCTTCCTCTCAATTAGCCTTCAATGCCATCTTCTCCTTCTTCCTCAATTCCCAAAAGTTCACTCCTTCAATCATCAACTCCCTTGTTATTCTTACCATCTCCTCAACCCTCCTTGTCTTTCAAACAGAATCAGAGGGCTCAGCCTACAACAAGGCCTCTAAGGCCAAATATATCATTGGCTTCATTTGCACCGTCGCTGGATCAGCATGCTATGGCCTAGTGCTTTCTTTAACGCAGCTATTCTTCAACAAGCTCGTCAAAAACGAATCATTCAAGGCTATTGTGGACATGATTTGGTTCCGGTCGTTTTTTGCTTGTCTGGCCATTGTTGTGGGGCTTTTTGTGAGTGGAGAATGGAGGGGCTTGAAGAAGGAGATGAATGAGTTTGAGTTGGGGAAAGTGTCTTACATTATGACAGTGGTTTGGACTGCCATTTTGTGGAAGGTTTTCACTCTTGGGTGCGTTGGTTTGATATTTGAGGTTTCTTCTCTGTTTTCTAATGCTGTTTGTGTACTGGGGTTTCCTATAGTTCCTGTTGCGGCGGTGTTCTTGTTTCATGATAAGATGAGTGGGCTGAAAGGTGTTGCCATGGCTTTGGCGGTTTGGGGTTTTGTTTCCTATGTTTATCAGCAGTATCTTGATGATTTCAAGTCCAAGAAGGATTCCAGAAGCTCATTGTGAAGAAAAATGGACAAATATCAACACCAACAAATATAAGATCCCATCATTAGTATATATTATTCATATCAATAACTAATTGATTATGTTTTTTTCTTATCTTTCATGGATAGTTGTACAAGATATCAGAGATATCAATTGGTTAATAAAATCAACCTCAAATCTTGCCACAACAAATATTTTAATTCCTAAATGATATTGTGCTAAAGGTTTTGAAGATTAAAGTAGAGGTTACTAGGAAGGTTAGGCATACTCTTGAGAGAGTATGCAAAAGTTCTCTTTTATTATACTCATTGTAATCCACATTCTTATGGGTAGGAAATGGTTTGTAACTAATCAAAGAGTGAATCCATACAAACCTCTACAAAAATCCTTTAAATTTGGTACAAAAATCCTTTAAATTTGGTCCAAATACACCAAATTAAAAGTTCAAGAACTTACTAAAAACAAAATCAAAAAGTAAGTTTTAGAATCTATTAGACATATAATTGAAAGTTCATGAATGATGGACATATTAGAAATTTTTTAAAATTTAAGAACTTATTTGACACAAATTTAAAAATTTATAGACTAAATTCTTAATTTAATCTAAAAACCAAAATGGACCCCAAGATCACAGGCAAGCCATGTGTTGTTTTGAAGGAGTCACATATGGTTGACAAACATGAGCGCATCGCACTGGCACCAAGGAGAGACATCTAAATGCGCACGTAAACTATGTACTCCACATGCAACAAGTCAAGCCCCCCACCAAATGTAGGAAGGAAGGAATGAAGAATAAAGCCATACTCTAGAAAAGCTAATGAACTTTCATCAATAAACCACACAAGTTGCAGAATATGTTCCCACCAACGCCATTGATGCCTCCCCATCAAAACCCACAATACCAAAAATATACATACACATTTATACATACCTTTCAGGACATGGGCAGTTGCATTAACATTGCGCTCCAAAGCCCCCACGTCTCTTTGGCGCATTTCGTCGAACACTTGAGGTGCCCCACTGACGTTTCGTCCAATCTTTTTTTTTTATGCTAAATTTGTAATTTTGAAAATGAGAAGATTAAATAGACAGATAACAAATTTATTTAAAATTTAAAATTTTAATTTATAATTTAACCTAATAAATTCCATTCAAACTTATTTACTAAATTGTTTTTGAAAGAGTTAACCATAGTAATCTGTGAATAAAGAATGAATAGAGGAAGCAAATAAAGAAAAGAAAATGAAGTGTCAACGCCTTATTAGGCAGAAACAATACATTCAACCCTCAGGAAAGAAGGGAAAACATTAAGAAAAGAAAAAAAGAAAAAGTATCTGATCTTCGATCACCCTTTTTAACTGTTTAGAGCCAACTTGACCTCTGTTTATGTTCTCCTTGTTCCATGAAGGATCCATGGCAGGAACAGGGCGAAATCGGGCAACGTCGGTACAATCTCCACGATCCTGTCATTTGTTGATTTACGATCAGCATGGTTTATTTTCCCTAAACAAGTAAACGAAATTGACGATTCAACAAAAACTTACTTCTCGAATGAGTACAAGTCACAATTTATCCGTACTTTGCTGGAAGCATATTTTGAAAAAATTTCGGATACAAATTTTCGTATTGTGCAGCACAATATGCATTTACAGGAGTCAGATTTTGATTGCTATAATTATAAAGATGAGACTCAGATCCATGGCACTTGAGTCAGTCAACAGAGATCGAAGGTTAATAGTCTATGTATGGTAATTTGAAATCAAATAGTGTGATAACTTAAAGAACAAACTTACCTGCTGCCACTATTTTACCATCTCGCATGCAAGCCTTCGCTTCACAGCAAGGGTTGCTTTGGTGCTATCAATAGCCATTCCTAGCTGGATATCAACTCCCTATGTCCGAGTTCATAGAGTGCAATGAGCAGATGAAGAGGTTGAAGTAAGAGGTTCATAGAGTGCAAATGCATCTTTTCTCATATAGAAAGAAGATTGGACCACACAATGGCATCATGATAGATAAATCCCAACTCTCCGAACTCAACTCTCCCTTTGAAATTACCACATCGCGTTAAAATTATTAATTTTTTTTTTACCGCAAGTAGATAATTCCGATGGTTTAAAAATTTTAATCTCAAATATCACATAAAATTAATTACATTTTTTGGGGCTAAATCTGTCATCTCACTCTTTACCCCAAACTTATACTTATAAATTAATTAGGTTTTTTACTTCCAAAAAACACGAGTTGACCTGTGTCAGAATACTTTATTGGAATAAACAATTTTACATGAATATTAAAATATTGGAGTAAATAATTTCGCTTGAATATTAAAATACAAATTATGTTTCATTTAAATCAATATTGACACACACGTTGCTTTTTGGTTTCTTAAATGGTCCCACCATATCAACCTTGCTTATTTTTAAATTTCTTTTTTAACTCAATAGTCCATTTTTATAATTAAAAGTTTTTATTTAATTAAAATAATTTCTCACAAATAAACAATCTTTTACTATTTATTTTTAATATATCAAAATATAAGCTAAAAAAACTTTAAACCATGGAAACTAAATGATTTTAAAGGAGTAGGAGCATGTTTAAGAATTTTATTTTTTTAACAATTTTAAAGTTGATTGGGTGTGAATTTTTTATCCTTTCATTATTAAGGGGATAATGGTGACAATTGATGTATGTAAACCAACTCTAATTTGTTGAACTCAAGGTTTACTTGAAATGGATAAACCTTATTGAATGTTTAGGAGGGAGGTTTCAACAAAAGTATATATATTTGGTATCAATGGATGGATGGTGGACAATAGATAACCCTCCGTCTCCAACAATTCTAAATAAGCAATTTATTGTCCTAAATGTGGTAATTTATTAATTCTAAGAAATGCCAATAATCACTCTCAATAAACAACATATACGGCTAGTGGTGAGCTTGAATTGTTATAAATGATATCATAGTCAGTCACTCGATGGTATGAGGCACTGGTCGGAGTGAGGCTAGACCCTCTTTATAGTATACGCATTTTAGCATTTTAAAATTGTGAGTGAGTAGCCGTTCAAATAGGGCCATATATGAATTATTATTATTTGTACTCTAGGGTTTTCCGTTTCCTGTCAATTCCCCCCGCTTTTCTTCTTCCCTCTTGGATCGCAAGCTTGTTCAACTTGCTTCAAAGCTCCTCCAGATTGAAGCTCCACCGACGGAACACCTATGGATGCTGATGCTTGGACTTCTCGCCTTTCTTCTGCTTCTAAGCGCTACCAATCTGCTCTTCTATCACGATCTGGTTTAGTTGCCGTTCCTTCATTTCCATTTCGCATTTTCAGTGGCTTTCGACTGATTTCCAAGTCACTGCGTTTCTAATTGCTTTTCTGACGACAGGCTTCAAGAGTCCATTATCAGATCTACTCATAGGTCTGGACAGATCTGCAAGAAAAGAAAAAGAAAAAGAAAAAGAAAAGAAAAAGAGAGAGAGAAAGAGAAAGGAGGAGTTAGGGTTTTTAAGAAGGAGAAGAAGGAGGGAAGAACGCTCAAACTCGAAGCACTCTCGATCTCAGGTCTCCTACCAGATCTCCTCAGAGGATCAAGAGGAGCGGTCTGAACGTTTGAATCGTTCGTTTCAGGCGAAAACGGGCAAGAACGTGAGGTTAGTCGGCGACCTCGTTTGTTTCAGAATTTCGCCATAGATCTGTAAGTTTTGGATAATTTAGGTTTTAATAATCTAGTTGCAATACCTTAGGTGAGGATTCTTCCAATTTTTCGAAGGAATTGCAGCCAAAAATCGTATCGGAAAACAAAATAGAGAATCGTCCAACTTCGATAAGAAACTGAATCTTTTCTAATTTTCGATGTCATTTATTAAGCTCTATGAATATCAAAAAATGAAGAAAAATATATCTGGATATAGGTGAACTTTGTGATCTTGAATTATCGTGAAGGAATCGAATTCATTCGAGTTAGGGATTGAAAGATAGAAAAATCCAGAACAAATAGGTTGATACGGAATTTGACTGAAATCTGGAAATAGGATGAACTCAGGCAATCGGCGACGACACGCGGCGGCCGAAAAGGAGGGAGACGCGTCCGGCAATAAGAGGGACACGCGTCAAGCGTTCTGGGGAGAGACGAGTCCAACACCTGTGCTGACACGCGTACGACCGCGACCCAGAAACCCAACGGGAAACCGACCCGCGCTCCGTGAAGCGACCCGAAGACCTGCGGTTCAACCCGAAACCTACTGCTAGTCCCTGCACGCCACGTGTCATGTCCTGAAAAATAGAAGGGTAAATCTGCGTCCACCGGGGTTCGAAGCGTGCCCTGCCCGGGTTGGGCCGTTTAAAATGATGGGTTAAACATTTGGAGATGGGTTGGGCCGTTTTAAATATTTGGGCCGTTTGTCTGGTTTTCTGGAGATGGGTTAAACATTTGTGAAAAAAATAAAAGAGTAGAGACCCTAACCCGACCCTAAAATTTATTTTCAATCAGTTTCTGCTTTGGTCGAGAACCGGAGGAGACGAATTCGTTCATCTGGTTCTTCAATCACTTCATCCTCTTGGCCGACAAAGCTAGTAATCACTCGTGTGCATCAAGGTGTTCCTTGGCTCGGCTCGTTAGTCCTCTCTTCCTAGAATAATGGTTGTGTTAATCCTCTGCATGTTTGTTCTTCTTTCGTTTGCTAGATCGAAGGTCTCTGTCTCGCCGGCGTTTATGTCCTACGAGACAAAACCGTTTGTCTTCCACTCTTTTCTCTCTTCATTTCGTAGTTTCTGTCCTTACAGGTGAGGTAAGGGTTCGTTGGAGGCTGACGTTTTCGAAGTCGCCGGAGTTTGGGTTACGCTCGCCGGAAAACTTCGGTATTCTCCATCTGTGTGTTTGTAACTTATTTGCTAAATTTCGTCTTCCACTCCTTTCTCTTTTCATTTCGTGGTTTCTATCCCTACAGGTGAGGTTTAAGGGTTCGTTGGAGGCTGACGTTTTCGAAGTCGCTGGAGTTTGGGTTACGCTCCCGGAAAACTTCGGTATTCTCTATCTTTCTCAATTTTTTTTTCCTATTTGTCTAGAACTTATTTGTAAATGATAATGACATGTAACCTCTTGTTTACAAACGTAAATGAGAGAGATGTCTAACTTATTGTGTTTACAAATGTGAGAGATGTCTAACTTGTTGTGTTTACCAGTGTGAATTGATAGTGACATGTAACATTTTCTTTGTTAAAAGAAAATTCCACATTTTACACAACCTGATATTTCATTTCTCCATTCTTCCCCTCCTTCATTTCTTCTTTCTTCTCCTTTCTCTACAAATAAATTAAAGTTGGTAAGAAACACAACCACACTCTCAATATATCTCTTTGCCTAAATTTCAATCTCCTCCCTTCATCTGTCAAAATGTCGAGCTTCTTAAGCTTCTTCCTTATTACGTTTCATTCTTTTGTAATAACACTTATCGGGTGATGATGCATCTACCACAATGATAGTTGGTAATAGGAGTCAGGACACTGGCTTTGGAACATCACTAGCTATTGTCACGATTTTTCTTTTACCACATCTTGAAACAATGCAATTGGAAAAAAAATTAGTGTCTCTAATTATTTAAATAAATATTAAAATTAGTGTCTAAGTAATCCGTGTCCATAATTGTTTGAAATGATTGTTTGAAATTAGTATTGATATTGATTACAATTTGGTCAAATTACTCAACTTTAATTATGTGTTTATTTGTCTTCAAAATTTAGTATAATTATTTAAATATTTATGTATTTTTAATTTGTGTTTTAACAATTTTTTTTTGTGGACAAATTCAAAATTTTCAAAATTAATTTTTATTAAATATAAATATAATTTTTATATTTAGTAGTACTTATTTTAATAAATTTATATATCAAAATATATAAAATTTCTCCAAATTTAAATAAGGAAGAGGCACTTTTTGTTTTTTTTTTTTTTATCTGTTTTTATCCTTCCATTTCTTCATTTCAATTGAGTTAAATATAATTTTGTTATTTTTCATTTTCTTAAATTTCAATTTTATCGAAGGTTAGTCTTTTTAATAATTATTATTCTCCTAACTGTGTAGTTGTTGGTGCAAACAACTTTATAGCTATTTTCATTACGTTTTCAAACTGTGCTGGAGCTGGATCTAAACAAAGCCAAGAGTTTGAAAACGTAATGGAAATAGCTATATAAAGTTGTTTGCACCAACAACTACAAAGTTCAGTAGAATAATAATTATTAAAAAATCTAACCTTTGATAAAATTGAAATATAAGAAAATCGAAAACAACACAATTTTATCTCTAACCTATTTAAAATGAAAAAAAATAATATCTAATTCATTTCAAATGGAAAGATGAAAACAGAAGAAAAAACAAAAAATGTCTCTAAGAGAGTTTATATATTAGAGTGGTCATAGTACTAAATATAAAAATTATATTTATATTTAATAAGAATTAATTTTTAAAATTTTTTAACTTGTAAAAAATTTGTTAAAACACAAATTAAAGATATATAAATCATTTAAATAATTATATTAACATTTGTTGATAAATAAACACATAATTAAAAGTTGAGTAATTTGATTAATTATTAATCAATTTCAATAATACTAATTTTAAATAAATCATGGACACTAATTTTAATATTTATATAGACACTAATTTTAATATTTATTTAAATAATTAGAGACACTAATTTTTTCTTTAATTGCATTGTTTTTGAAAAAAATAGTGGCAATAGCTCAAGTTGTAGAATCTAATGTTCCAAAGCCAGTGCCCTGACTATTACCAACTATAGTTGTGGTAGATGCATCGTCACTAGTTAATGTAACAAACGTTTTGGACGATTCAACATTTATGTATTCATAATGTACTCTAAGTTTAACATGTGTTAAACCTAGAGTTACTGTTATTATGTGTCGTTGCTATAGCGGCACCGATGCTTACGTAGTCTCCCTTTCCATCTAAGGAGACTGTAGCATTGTAAGGAGTGCTGCTACAAAAGAATGCCATGCAGAACAAACGTAATAAAGAAGAAGCTAAACATTTTGACTCACAGATGAAGTGAGAAGATTGAAATTTAGGCGAGAGATATTGAGAGTCTGGTGTGTTTCTTACTAACCTTAATTTGTTTCTTACCAACAAACCCTTAGACTTCACCTGTGTAAGGACAGAAACCACGAAATGAAAAGAGAAAAGAGTGGAAGACGAAATTTAGCAAATAAGTTACAAACACAGAGATGGAGAATACCGAAGTTTTCCGGCGAGCGTAACCCAAACTCCGGCGACTTCGAAAACGTCAGCCTCCAACGAACCCTTAGACCTCATCTGTAAGGACAGAAACCACGAAATGAAGAGAGAAAAGAGTGGAAGACGAACGGTTTTGTCTCATCAGACATAAACGCCGACGAGACAGGAGACCTTCGATCTAGCAAACGAAAGACGAACAAACATGCCGAGGATTAACACAACCATTATTCTAGGAAGAGAGGACTAACGAGCCGAGCCAAGGAACACCTTGATGCACACGAGTGATTACTAGCTTTGTTGGCCAAGAGGATGAAGTGATTGAAGAACCAGACGATGGAATCATTTAGTCGTCTCCTTCGGTTCTCGACGGCGGCGGAAACTGATTGAAAATAAATTTTAGGGTCCATCCATAACCTGAAAGAGCTCAAGTTGCAGAGCAATCAATTCAACCATCCATGACCTGGGATTGGAGGAGATTGATTTGTCTCAGAACGAGCTGATTGGTTTAGTCCCAATAGGATCAATCAGACTATATGAGAAGCTCACAAGGATGGACCTGTCAAGGAACAGATTAGAAGGCAACTTCTCCGCAGAAATGAGATTCTACAGAAACTTGAGATACTTGAATCTCTCATGGAACAACTTTAAAGCAAAGATTCCACCCGAAATGAGTTTGCCTCAGAATTTGAATATGTTCAATTGAACAAATCATCTTTAGGTCATACTTTGCTCCAACTCCCTAATTCAGGTACAAATTTTTCTATTACAGCATCTCTACTACATTCTTAGTTGTTTATCATAATTAACTAATACAATTCTTAATTATATTGGTTTGGCCTAAACAAGAGCACGCTATATTCTTAGTTCATATAACAATTACTAGCATTTTCGTATGGATTTTAAATTTAAATGTGTGAACACATAAGTTTTCATGTGATATAGGTCGCTTGAATTTCGAATCTCGCTTTCTAGAGATTTAACATTATTATGCCTTTGCTCTTTGAATCCCATTTTTGTAACTAATTCTAATCTTGGTTTGCGGGAAGGCGTTTATCAACTTGTTTTGGCTTAAACTGTTGCATAAATATTCGAGGTATTTAATGTTTGTGATCGAGTATCCAATATTATTATTAAATGTAATGAAATTGATTAGTTGTTGATTAAGAATAGTTGAAATATGTATAAATTGACTTGAACGTTAACAAATATTAAAATGAAAGAGTAAAGTACCTGGTAACCGTGTTTAAGAATTATTAAGAATTAGAGGATTGTGTGAATTAAATTTTATCAGTTATTTGTTATTTATTTATTGTTTTAAACTCATATTTGTTTGAGAAAATTTTATTTAATATTATTTAATACAAAATAATCATTAACTCATTAATATTGAAATTGAAATCCATTCTTGAATGTTAATTGGCAGTGATATTAAAATTAATTATTTTATTTTGAAAAAAAATTAATAGATTTTAAATTAACGTAAAAATTTAAGATTTATACACAATTTATGTGGTAATTGAAATTATATTGAATTATACAAAATAAACATAATAAAAATAATTATAAAAAAAAGTTTTTTTTAGTCATTTTATTTTTATGATTGTTCTCGTTCCAATGTGATTTTTGTTCATTTATATACTCCTCATTTACTCAGATGTCAGACTTTAACTTTCTCAATTTCTCTCTAGTCAAGTAGGAGTGAATATTGATTGCGGTTGTTTGGTGTCCAAAACTGACGTAAAAAATTGACTACTTTGTTTTAATTGGTTAGTGGTCGTCGGTTTGGATGGGTTGGTAAAGCTAGTCGATCGAACACATCAACAATTTGTAAGTCTTTGTCGATTTTGTGATTTAGACAAACTAGATAACAAGACATATGTGAAAGAAGAAGAGAAGATAACTTGACTGAATAAACTCAATTGCGGCAACAAGTTAAGACATTTTACTTTAACCGTTATTGGTGGCCCATTTGAGTTTTTTTGAGCTCGCAAATTGACCTACTAATTAATTTTACTTTTAACAAGATCGACTCTAGTCATTTTTGTACAAAATTCCATCGAATCAATTTCGGTCGGTTGTTCGATTTAATTTGTTCGTCCAATATAAAGATATTGATTGAATAGTCTATTCATATAATCATAGATCGGTCAGAAATTATTGCGTTCATTTTGGCTCTATGCACATATGGGGTTGCCCAATACAACAAGTGTTGTCCTTGGTTGCTTGTGGGATTAATTTGGCTTCTTTCTCTTTCCTCCCTTATCTTACTACTCAGTACAAAACGTATTGAAATTGACGATCATTTTATTCGAGATCAAGTGTTTTTGGTACTGATTTGATCTTCGTCGTACTTCAATAGATCAGATTATCGATTGTTTGACCAAATCACAACCTTTTAATATTGTTTTCATCGTTTTGGTGACCAACTCGATCTTCAATGTTTCCATGTACCTGATTTGAAGAGAAGCTTATCGACTAATTTAGATATAACATCTACTCGATCTTCAATGCTTCTATGTACTCGATCTTCAATGCTTCAATAGATCAGTCTTTTTGTCTGTGACATCTAATTTATCCTTATCTAAACCTATAACATGATTATTTTTCTTTTCCTTCCTTTTTTTCTCATTGGACTGTTACTAAAATACCATCACCGCTCAAGTACTTTAAATTGTGTCCCATCTCCTTGCCTATTTAAGACCTTCCATCTCTCATCTCTCTCTATGCTCTCCTTTTTTCTCTCTCTAGAAAATTTCTTCCAACTTTAGGCCATGGGAGATGTTGGGGAATTGAGGCTTCAATTTGGTGGTAAGTCACTCAAATTTAATATATATTTATAAGTTTTTCGCTTGTTAGGAGCGCACTTATGTTTTTCCTTTACTAGATTAGTGGTGGGGTCTCGTGTTCCTATACTGTTGCGTTTTCTGGTCTTTTTTTTAGTGTTTCGACTCAAAGCAATAGCTTCTAGCTAGTTCGGTAGATAAGATGGCTGCACTCCAGCTCACTCAAGAATGGGACAACAATGGTGAGCGATAGCTTGAGAAGAACTGCTTGCAGGCAAGCCTGGTTGAGGGGCGAAGACGAGCAATTTCGCTCAAATCATCCATGGATCAAACTTTCCCAAACATCCACCAAGATCGGAAGGCGGGAGCCAATAAATTTGAAATTTGTTCCACAAGTGCCCTTGAAAATAAAAAATTAACATGATAGCTGTTAACTGTTACGTCAATTTACATGAATGATGTCATGTGTATCTTTCGATATTTGCACGTTGATTGTTGTGTCAATTTTGAAACATCTGACATGTTTTGTAATTGTGGTTGTTATATGAAAAAGAAGACGAGAAAGCGAGCTCGAGAAAGCAAACGAGCTCCATTAACCCAAGCCAAACGAGAAGAAGCCCAAGAATTGAAGTAAATTACAAAAGATGGCTAAGAATTGGTGTTTACACGGTGCTGCTCATTTCAGGCCAATCAGTGGGAACTATGCTTGGGAGGCTCTACTTTGACAAAGGTGGCAAAAGCAAATGGTTGGCAACTCTAGTTACATTGATAGGCTTTCCCATTCTCCTCCCACTCTACATGATAAAATCACCCAAAACCCCATCCTCAGACATCACCCTCCAATCAAACCCACCCACGCCTGCAAAACTTGCCTTTGTCTATGTCTCTCTC
Source organism: Cucurbita ficifolia (assembly GCA_033971965.1). Taxonomy (NCBI): domain Eukaryota; kingdom Viridiplantae; phylum Streptophyta; class Magnoliopsida; order Cucurbitales; family Cucurbitaceae; genus Cucurbita; species Cucurbita ficifolia. The sequence continues at coordinate 6,739,828 of CM066974.1, forward strand.
GGTCTCCTTGTTGCCATTGGTTGCTTTCTTTACTCCGTGGGCCTCATGTACCTTCCTGTGTCGACCTACTCCCTCATTTGTGCCTCACAATTAGCCTTCAATGCCTTATTTTCTTACTTCCTTAACTCCCTTATCTTCACCCCTTTCATCCTCAACTCTCTTGTTCTTCTCACCATCTCCTCCTCTCTCCTCATGTTTCAGCCCGAACCCGTCTCCGACGGTGCCTCCGATGGCCCTAACCACCCCGCTTCTCGAGCTAAGTTCATTGCAGGTAAGATTCTAAATCACCATCGATGTATATCATTTAACCTACATAGGCGTGGAATTCAAATATCGACATGTTCTCGTTGATTACAGGATTTGTTTGCACGGTGGCGGCCTCGGCCGGGTACGGGCTGATGTTGTCATTAACCCAACTAGCCTTCAAGAAAGTCATAAAAAAGGAGACTTTCAAGGCAGTCATGAACATGATAATTTACCAATCAATTGTTTCAAGCTCAGCCATATTGATAGGCTTGTTTGCAAGTGGGGAATGGAGCAGTTTGAAAAGGGAAATGGATGGATTCCATTTGGGTAAAGCTTCGTACGTAATGACTTTGGTTTGGACAGCCATAAGTTGGCAGCTTTTCTCGGTTGGCTGCGTGGGCCTCATTTTTGACGTTTCTTCTCTCTTTTCCAACGCCATTAGCGCTTTGGGTTTGCCCATTGTGCCTGTTTTTGCTGTCATTTTCTTTCATGACAAAATGGATGGAGTCAAAATTGTGGCCATGATTTTGGCTGTGTGGGGTTTTGTTTCGTATGGTTATCAGAATTATCTGGATCATTTGAACGAGTCCTCTGAAGTTGAAAATCGTGACTCGAATGATGTTTCGAGAGAGATTCGTGAATGAATATGATATGGTTAGATTAATGGATACTAATCCTTCACGATATTACAAGTACTTTTTTTAGTTCTACATGTATATGAATTAAATGAGTATTAGTCTGAGCTAACTCAACTTATGATCTGTTTTTATATTTTATTTTCTTTTTATGATTTGAACTGAGTCCTCTAAAGTTGAAAACGAGACTCGAATGAGGTTTTGAGAGAGATTCGTGAATGAACGTAATATGGTTAGATTAATGGATACTGATCATTCACGATATTACGAGTATTTTTTTTTTAGTTCTACCTGTATATGAATTAAATGAGTGCTAGATTAATGGATACTGATCATTCAACTATATGATCAATTTTTATATTTTATTTATTGATTTAACCACTCGTAACTTAAAGTTAGAGATCTATTGACACAAAATTAAAAGTTTATGTAATAGTTCAAGCTCACCGCTAGTAGATATTGTCCGCTTTAGCTTGTTACATATTTTCGTCAGCCTCACGATTTTAAAACGTATTTATTAGAGGGAGGTTTCCACACCTATATAAAAAACATTTTCGTTTTCGTCTCTTTTCCATACGGGATCTTACAGTTTAATTAGTCAATTTTAAAAATTTATAAATCAAAGTGATAAATCTCAAATTTTGGACTAAACTTATAATTTAATATAGTTTGAACGAAGTTAGTGAGCTCTCATCTCATTACGAATTAATTTTGATACAGAACCGCATGTTATTTCATTTGATTTTGGTTTAAAGATGAAGAACTAAAATTAATAAAGCACAGTCGTTTCATTCTCAAAAAGCACTTTAGGAACAAACAATTGAAGCTTATTTTCCAGGGACAAAGTTGGTGGCGTAAGCCCAAGCATTGTTGTTGACTGGGTCAGCAAGGTGATCGGCAAGATTCTCCAATGGGCCCTTTCCAGTCACGATGGCCTGAACGAAGAAGCCGAACATCGAGAACATCGCCAGTCTCCCATTCTTAAGCTCCTTCACCTTCAGCTCTGCAAAGGCTTCCGGGTCATCTGCAAGTCCCAACGGGTCAAAGCTCCCACCCGGGTATATCGGATCCGTCACCTCCCCCAATGGCCCACCGGCAATACGGTATCCCTCGACCGCCCCCATCAGAACCACCTGCGATGCCCAAATGGCCAGAATGCTTTGGGCGTGGATCAAGCTCGGGTTCCCCAAGTAGTCGAGCCCACCTTCGCTGAAGATCTGAGAACCCGCCTTGAACCACACCGCTTCCCCAAACTTCACGCCGTTGCGGGATAGAAGCTCCGGGAACACGCACCCCAAGGCTCCGAGCATAGCCCACCTGTAAAATGGCGGACCCAAGAAAAGAAAAACGTGTTAGGAATCTCCAATGGAGGAGATGTATTCCTTACTTATAAATCCATGATCATTCAATGTGAGACTCCCTTCCAACAATTCTCAACTATCATCCCCTCACCATTTTTTTGACATTTGAGTCACTTTTGACTACACCTCATTCTTTGTTCGACATTTGAAGATAAGTTAAGAGCATGACACTCAAAGCATATTAGAAATTATCGATCTCCACAATTGTATGATATTGTCCATTTTGAGCATAAACTCTAGTGACTTTGTTTTAGGCTTTTGAAAAGGCCGAGTAACAACATAAATGTATTCCTTATAGACTCATTATCAAAATTATAATCCAATTGATTCTAAAAAAAAAGAAAAAAACTTATTTTTTTGTGTCATTTTCTAATTGGCCTAAAGTAAAGTTGGTCTATTGATTCTTACCTGGAGTGAATAACTTCGAGCTCACGGTTCTTGGCGAAGGTCTCAGGGTCAGCAGAAAGTCCGGCAGTGTCCCAGCCATAGTCACCGGGGAACTCCCCGGTGAGGTAGGACGGAGACTCGCCGGAGAATGGACCCAAATACTTGACACGGTCAGGTCCGTACCATGGGCTTCCAGAAGAAACAGATTTGGCGGCGGATTTCCTCATGCTGACTCTGCCATTGCCGACAATCTCCGAGGAGGAGGGAGTGAGTTTAACTGCCTTTCCAGCAAACGACGGAGAGGAGAGAGCCATTGTAGAGGCCGCCATTGCAAGAAAGAATTACAGAAATGAAATGCGTTCAAAGTTGGTTGCTGCTGCAGTGATGAGAAAGCCGTTGAGATTCAGTTTTTAAATACAGAAGATCGTTATCGTGGGAAAATCAACGTGTTAGATTTCATTGGCTGTGAATCTCCACGTCGCGATTCTTATGGCTAGAATAAATGCTTTCTTTTTAAATTAAATTCGGAATATCGTGCTGTCCTAGTTGTCAGCCAATCAAGAACCATCGGCAGCTGCGGCATCAGATATTCCAATCTTTAGGTGAGGGAAGTCTCTTGGTATGGAAGATTTATTTGAGATATTGGATAAGATATCATGATCTAGAGTTCCTTATCCCAATTATCTGGTCGGATGGAACAAAGATTCCAACCAAAATTACAAATCCGGCTCTCAAAAGTAGGATCCATGTGAAAACCAATAAATTTTTGGTTGTCCCTATTAACAATGACAAGTGTGAGAAAAATTTAGTTTCATCGACTTTGGTGGTGAAAATTTTGAACTAGACTAAATTGCAAGCGAAAATAGAAAGAAAGAAAAACAATGATTGATAAACAACACTCACGAACATAATAAACTAGTTGTAACCAACATTGTTGGTGTGAGATCCTACATTGAGGGAGACAGAATATGTCTTAAAGAGCGTGAGAACCTCTCTCTACTAGATGCATTTTAAAATTGTGAGACTAACGACAATACGTAACGAGTCAAAGCAGACAATATCAACTAGCGGTAGGTATCAGAGTCAGACTCTAGACGATGTGCTGCGAGAACGCTGAGCCTACAGGGAGATTCATTGTAACAAAAGAAGGACAAATCAAATTTGAGGCAAAAATGGATTGTGAGATCGCACATCGGTTGGAGAGTGTCATACGTAACCGGTCAAAATGGACAATATCAACTACGGGGGATGATTGATTGTAAAAATTTCACACACTTATATGTTGAATTAAAAAGAAAAAAAAAATGACATTCGAGTAAATCAGAAATATATAAATGAACGGAGACCACAATCGAATGAGAGTGATCATTGGATGACTAAGAAAGGTTTAAGAGAATTAAAAGTACCATTGCACCAAAAAAAAAGTACATTTTTCTATGAGGTGATTCAATTATAGAAACTTGATGGTTTAACGTGTTTTAGCTTAAGGAAGTATTGCGTTGGTTCGTGGAGATTGTCTTCACTCTTATAAAATTTTCAACTCGTCTACGTCCTAAGAGAATGTTTGGACCAAAATTGTAAGATTATTTTTTTTTGGAGTAGGTCAGTACATTTTAAAAAGTATCCAAATTTAAATAATAAATTTATAAATTTAAAAGGTTAGAAATTTTTTCATGAATTAAATTTCAAATTTTTACAATTTAATACGTTTGTATGAATATATGTGCGCGCTGCGCGCGAAATTTGGCACCAAATTTTGTTCGACAGCTTTGCCTCTCGACGTGTGTATTGGCCATCCGAGACATTGCCGCAGCTTCATGGGTGAAAAAATGCCGCCACCGCCGCCGTCTATATCTCTTCACTCCAGTTTCTTTTCGTCTCTTAAGCAGGTAAATCCCAATTTCAATTCAATTTCCCCTCCCTCTCCCCTGTTTTTCCCCTTATTTTTCTTAAATTGATTCACTACACAGGTCGAAAAACGCCTCAAATTAGACCATCCATCGCGACGGGACGCTCTTCATCCACCATCGCCACGAAGAAATGCACCGTCATTGCCAGTAGAAATCAGTTCTTCTTCATCGGCCGAAGAGTCCCTGAGCACTCCCATGTACCTTCATTTGCCCCAAACCAACACAACCTCCTCCTTACAAGAAAACAGCGAGCCGCCTCCCGAATTCCTCTCGAATTCCTCAGATCTGAAATCAGAATCGAATAGTCCGAATCTCATCGATCGTGGCCAAAACCGGCCTGTAGATGACATTCAACGGCTGGTTCAACTTCTAGGGTTAGGGGATTCGTTTGAAGAAAAGGAATTGGATGCTCGGAGTGGCTGTAATGGCTGTGAGGGTTGTGAAAGCGGGTTTTACCGTAAGATCGTTGGCCTAAAAGGCCCCAAATGTGGAAAGGAGATGGAGAGGCTAAATGGATGGATTCAGTACTTCTGGAATGGTGGCGGTGAAGAAGAGAGATTAGAGCCTCTTAGATTGGCGTATTTACTGATGGGGAAGGCTGTTTTTGCTTCTAATGGCGGCGATAATTGTTTGGAAGGATTGGAATTCCCTTCAACTGTAGAGGATTTCTTGCTGAATGATCCTCCTGCATAATAGGTAATAATCCCACTTCATTATCACTTTCGTTTGTGCATAATTCTTCTTCATTTCACTAGCATGAGCAGTTGAATTGTAGCTTTAAGTTCCCTTTGTGGGTCCATAATGGCCAATATTAGCTCTATTTTCTTGTGAATACATCAGAACCTTCATTTTCATGTTCATTTAAGGTGGAAAAACTTCTGAGAAAAACCTGGTCCTGATGCCTTCCAGTCCATCTCTTAATTCAAACATTCAATGATGTGATGAAGGCTGTTGGTTCTGATTCACTGGTTTAGTTTATGAAACTGTTTATCTATCCATTGACTTCATTAAGTCTTTGTTTTTTCCTTTTGCAAAAATGCCCCCAACTGTATGGATTATTTGAATTATTCCTCCCATAAACAACAAATAGTTGAAAAGATGGGTTGATTTTGTGACTTTGGCAAGAAAATGGGAAGCCACGAAGCATGGATAGAAATACAAAGAATGCTCAATGCGGTATGATTATATTTATTTTTAAAGAAAACACAAAGTGACAGCTGTGGGATTCCTTTCGGACCAGAGCCTAAATCTGGCGCCTTAGACCACTCGGGCAAACTGTCTAATTGCTGAAAATTGAAATAGAAAAATTCACTGAGGGAATGCGGTAAAAATAAATAGTGACAGTTCTGGGATTTGAACCCACGCCCTTTCGGACCAGAGCCTAAATCTGGCGCCTTAGACCACTCGGCCAAACTGTCTAATTGCTGAAAATTGAAATAGAAAAATTCACTGAGGGAATGCGGTAAAAATAAATAGTGACAGTTCTGGGATTTGAAACCACGCCCTTTCGGACCAGAGCCTAAATCTGGCGCCTTAGACCACTCGGCCAAACTGTCTAATTGCTAAAAATTGAAATAGAAAAATTCACTGAGGAGAGTATGGTTATATTTATTTAAAAAAAAACATATAGTGACAGTTGTGGGATTTGAACTCACGCCCTTTCGGACCAGAGCCTAAATCTGGCGCCTTAGACCACTCGGCCAAACTGTCTAATTGTTGAAAATTGAAATAGAAAAATTCACTGAGAGAATAAGGGAATGCTCAACGCGGTATGGTTAGCCCTTTCAAACCAAAGCCTAAATATGATGCCTTAGACCACTCGGCCAAACTATCTAAGTATTGAAAATTGAAATTGAAAAATTTACTGAGGGAATGAGGGAATGCTCAATGCGGTATGGTTATATTTATTTAAAAAAAAACATATAGTGACGGCTGTGGGATTTGAACCCACGCCCTTTCGGACCAAAGTCTAAATCTGGCGCCTTAGACCACTCGGCCAAACTGTCTAATTGCTAAAAATTGAAATAGAAAAATTCACTGAGGAGAGTATGGTTATATTTATTTAAAAAAAAAACTATAGTGACAATTGTGGGATTTGAACCCACGCCCTTTCGGACCAGAGCCTAAATCTGGCGCCATAGACCACTCGGCCAAACTATCTAATTGTTAAAATTTGAAATAGAAAAATTCACTGAGGGAATGCTCAATGCAGTATGGTTATATTTATTTAAAGAAAAAACAAATCGTGACACAACTGTGGGATTTGAAGAGCCTAAATATGGCGCCTTAGACCACTCGGCCAAACTGTCTAATTGTTGAAAATTGAAATAGAAAAATTCAGAGGGAATGAGGGACTGCTCAATGCGGTATGGTTATATTTATTTTAAAAAAACAAATAGTGACAGCTGTGGGATTTGAACCCACGCCCTTTCGGACCAGAGCCTAAATCTGGCGCCTTAGACCACTCGGCCAAACTGTCTAATTGCTGAAAATTGAAATAGAAAAATTCACTGAGGGAATGAGGGAATGCTCAATGCAGTATGGTTATATTTATTTAAAAAATAACAAATAGTGACAGCTGTGGGATTTGAACCCACGCCCTTTCGGACCAGAGCCTAAATCTGGCGCCTTAGACCACTCGGCCAAACTGTCTAATTGTTGAAAATTGAAATAGAAAAATTCATTGAGGGAATGAGGGAATGCTCAATGCGGTATGGTTATATTTATTTAAAAAAAAAACAAATAGTGACAGCTGTGGGATTTGAACCCACGCCCTTTCGGACCAGAGCCTAAATCTGGCGCCTTAGACCACTCGGCCAAACTGTCTAATTGCTAAAAATTGAAATAGAAAAATTCACTATATTTATTTAAAAAAAAAACAAATAGTGACAGCTGTGGGATTTGAACCCACGCCCTTTCGGACCAGAGCCTAAATCTGGCGCCTTAGACCACTCGGCCAAACTGTCTAATTGTTGAAAATTGAAATAGAAAAATTCACTGAGAGAATAAGGGAATGCTCAACGCGGTATGGTTAGCCCTTTCAAACCAAAGCCTAAATCTGATGCCTTAGACCACTCGGCCAAACTATCTAAGTATTGAAAATTGAAATTGAAAAATTTACTGAGGGAATGAGGGAATGCTCAATGCCGTATAGTTATATTGGTTATATTTATTTAAAAAAAAAAACAAATAGTAACAACTATGGGATTTGAACCCACGCCCTTTCGGACGAGAGCCTAAATCTGGCGCCTTAGACCACTCGGCCAAACTGTCTAATTTCTAAAAATTGAAATAGAAAAATTCACTGAGGGAATGAGGGAATGCTCAATGCAGTATGGTTATATTTATTTAAAAAAAAAACAAATAGTGACAACTGTGGGATTTGAACCCACGCCCTTCCGGACCAGAGCCTAAATCTGGCGCCTTAGACCACTCAGCCAAACTGTCTAATTGTTGAAAATTGAAATAGAAAAATTCACTGAAGGAATGAGGGAATGCTCAATGCGGTATGGTTATATTTATTTAAAAAAAAACAAATAGTGACAGCTGTGGGATTTGAACCCACGCCCTTTCGGACCAGAGCCTAAATCTGGCGCCTTAGACCACTCGGCCAAACTGTCTAATTGCTAAAAATTGAAATAGAAAAATTGACTGAGGAAATGAGGGAATGCTCAATGCAGTATGGTTATATTTATTTTTAAAAAAAACAAATAGTGACAGCTGTGGGATTTGAACCCACGCCCTTTCGGACCAGAGCCTAAATCTAGCGCCTTAGACCACTCGGCCAAACTGTCTAATTGTTGAAAATTGAAATAGAAAAATTCACTGAGAGAATAAGGGAATGCTCAACGCGGTATGGTTAGCCCTTTCAAACCAAAGCCTAAATCTGATGCCTTAGACCACTCGGCCAAACTATCTAAGTATTGAAAATTGAAATTGAAAAATTTACTGAGGGAATGAGGGAATGCTCAATGCGGTATAGTTATATTGGTTATATTTATTTTTAAAAAAAAACAAATAGTGACAACTATGGGATTTGAACCCACACCCTTTCGGACGAGAGCCTAAATCTGGCGCCTTAGACCACTCGGCCAAACTGTCTAATTTCTAAAAATTGAAATAGAAAAATTCACAGAGGGAATGAGGGAATGCTCAATGCAATATGGTTATATTTATTTAAAAAAAAATAAATAGTGACAACTGTGGGATTTGAACCCACGCCCTTTCAGACCAGAGCCTAAATCTGGCGCCTTAGACCACTCGGCCAAACTGTCTAATTGTTGAAAATTGAAATAGAAAAATGCACTGAGGGAATGAGGGAATGCTCAATGCGGTATGGTTATATTTATTTTAAAAAAAACAAATAGTGACAGCTGTGGGATTTGAACCCACGCCCTTTCGGACCAGAGCCTAAATCTGGCGCCTTAGACCACTCGGCCAAACTGTCTAATTGCTAAAAATTGAAATAGAAAAATTCACTGAGGGAATGAGGGAATGCTCAATGCAGTATGGTTATATTTATTTTAAAAAAAAACAAATAGTGACAGTTGTGGGATTTGAACCCACACCCTTTCAGACCAGAGCCTAAATCTGGCGCCTTAGACCACTCGGCCAAACTGTCTAATTGTTAAAAATTGAAATAGAAAAATTCACTGAGAGAATAAGGGAATGCTCAACGCGGTATGGTTAGCCCTTTCAAACCAAAGCCTAAATCTGATGCCTTAGACCACTCGGCCAAACTATCTAAGTATTGAAAATTGAAATTGAAAAATTTACTGAGGGAATGAGGGAATGCTCAATGCGGTATGGTTGTATTTATTTAAAAAAAACAAATAGTGACAGCTGTGGGATTTGAACCCATGCCCTTTCGGACCAGAGCCTAAATCTGACGCCTTAGACCACTCGGCCAAACTATCTAATTGTTGAAAATTGAAATAGAAAAATTCACTGATGGAATAAGGGAATGCTCAATGCAGTATGGTTAGCCCTTTCAAACCAAAGCCTAAATCTGATGCCTTAGACCACTCGGCCAAACTATCTAAGTATTCAAAATTGAAATTGAAAAATTTACTGAGGGAATGAGGGAATGCTCGATGCGGTAAGGTTATATTGGTTATATTTATTTAAAAAAAAAAAAACAAATAGTGACAACTATGGGATTTGAACCCACTCCCTTTTGGACCAGAGCCTAGATCTGGCGCCTTAGACCATTCGGCCAAACTGTCTAATTTCTAAAAATTGAAATAGAAAAAATCACTGAGGGAATGAGGGAATGCTCAATGCAGTATGGTTATATTTATTTAAAAAAAAACAAATAGTGACAACTATGGGATTTGAACCCACGCCCTTTCGGACCAGAGCCTAAATCTGGCGCCTTAGACCACTCGGCCAAACTGTCTAATTGTTGAAAATTGAAATAGAAAATTTCACTGAGGGAATGAGGGAATGCTCAATGCGGTATGGTTATATTTATTTAAAAAAAAACAAATAGTGACAGCTGTGGGATTTGAACCCACGCCCTTTCGGACCAGAGCCTAAATCTGGCGCCTTAGACCACTCGGCCAAACTGTCTAATTGCTAAAAATTGAAATAGAAAAATTCACCAAGGGAATGAGGGAATGCTCAATGCAGTATGGTTATATTTATTTTTAAAAAAAACAAATAGTGACAGATGTGGGATTTGAACCCACGCCCTTTCGGACCAGAGCCTAAATTTGGCGCCTTAGACCACTCGGCCAAACCATCTAATTGTTGAAAATTGAAATAGAAAAATTCACTGAGGGAATAAGGGAATGCTCAACGCGGTATGGTTAGCCCTTTCAAACCAAAGCCTAAATCTGATGCCTTAGACCACTCCGCCAAACTAAGTATTGAAAATTGAAATTGAAAAATTTACTGAGGGAATGAGGGAATGCTCAATGCGGTATAGTTATATTGGTTATATTTATTTAAAAAAAAAAAAAAAAACAAATAGTGACAACTATGGGATTTGAACCCACGCCCTTTCGGACCAGAGCCTAAATCTGGCGCCTTAGACCATTCGGCCAAACTGTCTAATTTTTAAAAATTGAAATAGAAAAAATCACTGAGGGTATGAGGGAATGCTCAATGCAGTATGGTTATATTTATTTAAAAAAAAAACAAATAGTGACAACTATGGGATTTGAACCCACGCCCTTTTGGACCAGAGCCTAAATCTGGCGCCTTAGACCACTCAGCCAAACTGTCTAATTGTTGAAAATTGAAATAGAAAATTTCACTGAGGGAATGAGGGAATGCTCAATGCGGTATGGTTATATTTATTTAAAAAAAAACAAATAGTGACAGCTGTGGGATTTGAACCCACGCCCTTTCGGACCAGAGCCTAAATCTGGCGCCTTAGACCACTCGGCCAAACTGTCTAATTGCTAAAAATTGAAATAGAAAAATTCACTGAGGGAATGAGGGAATGCTCAATGCAGAATGGTTATATTTATTTAAAAAAAAAACAAATAGTGACAACTGTGGGATTTGAACCCACGGCCTTTCGGACTAGAGCCTAAATCTGGCGCCTTAGACCACTCGGCCAAGCTGTCTAATTGTTGAAAATTGAAATAGAAAAATTCACTGAGGGAATAAGGGAATGCTCAACGCGGTATGGTTAGCCCTTTCAAACCAAAGCCTAAATCTGATGCCTTAGACCACTCCGCCAAACTAACTAAGTATTGAAAATTGAAATTGAAAAATTTACTGAGGGAATGAGGGAATGCTCAATGCGGTATAGTTATATTGGTTATATTTATTTTTACAAAAAAAACAAATAGTGACCAACTATGGGATTTGAACCCACGCCCTTTCGGACCAGAGCCTATATCTGGCGCCTTAGACCACTCGGCCAAACTGTCTAATTTCTAAAAATTGAAATAGAAAAATTCACTGAGGGAATGAGGGAATGCTCAATGTAGTATGGTTATATTTATTTAAAAAAAAACAAATAGTGACAACTGTGGGATTTGAACCCACGCCCTTTCGGACCAGAGCCTAAATCTGGCGCCTTAGACCACTCGGCCAAACTGTCTAATTGTTGAAAATTGAAATAGAAAAATTCACTGAGGGAATGAGGGAATGCTCAATGCGGTATGGTTATATTTATTTAAAAAAAAACAAATAGTGACAACTGTGGGATTTGAACCCACGCCCTTTCGGACCAGAGCCTAAATCTGGCGGCTTAGACCACTCGGCCAAACTGTCTAATTGCTAAAATTTGAAATAGAAAAATTGACTGAGGGAATGAGGGAATGCTCAATGCAGTATGGTTATATTTATTTTAAAAAAAAACAATTAGTGACAGCTGTGGGATTTGAACCCACGCCCTTTCGGACTAGAGCCTAAATCTGACACCTTAGACCACTCGGCCAAACTGTCTAATTGTTGAAAATTGAAATAGAAAAATTCACTGAGGGAATAAGGGAATGCTCAACGCGGTATGGTTAGCCCTTTCAAACCAAAGCCTAAATCTGATGCCTTAGACCACTCCGCCAAACTAACTAAGTATTGAAAATTGAAATTGGTTATATTTATTTTAAAAAAAAAAAACAAATAGTGACAACTATGGGATTTGAACCCACGCCCTTTCGGACCAGAGCCTAAATCTGGCGCCTTAGACCCCTCGGCAAAACTGTCTAATTTCTAAAAATTGAAATAGAAAAATTTACTGAGGGAATGAGGGAATGCTCAATGCAGTATGGTTATATTTATTTAAAAAAAAACAAATAGTGACCAACTATGGGATTTGAACCCACGCCCTTTCGGACCAGAGCATAAATCTGGCGCATAAGACCACTCGGCCAAACTGTCTAATTGTTGAAATTTGAAATAGAAAAATTCACTGAGGGAATGAGGGAATGCTCAATGCGGTATGGTTATATTTATTTTTAAAAAACAAATAGTGACAGCTGTGGGATTTGAACCCACGCCCTTTCGGACCAAAGCCTAAATCTGGCGCCTTAGACAACTCGGCCAAACTGTCTAATTGCTAAAAATTGAAATAGAAAAATTCACTGAGGGAATGAGTGAATGCTCAATGCAGTATGGTTATATTTATTTAAAAAAAAAACAAATAGTGACAGCTATGGGATTTGAACCCATGCCCTTTCGGACCAGAGCCTAAATCTGGCGCCTTAGACCACTCGGCCAAACTGTCTAATTGTTGAAAATTGAAATAGAAAAATTCACTGAGGGAATGAGGGAATGCTCAATGCGGTATGGTTATATTTATTTAAAAAAAACAAATAGTGACAGCTGTGGGATTTGAACCCACGCCCTTTCGGACCAGAGCCTAAATCTGGCGCCTTAGACCACTCGGCCAAACTGTCTAATTGCTAAAAATTGAAATAGAAAAATTCACTGAGGGAATGAGAGAATGCTCTATGCAGTATGGTTATATTTATTTAAAAAAAAAACAAATAGTGACAGCTATGGGATTTGAACCCACGCCCTTTCGGACCAGAGCCTAAATCTGGCGCCTTAGACCACTGGGCCAAACTGTCTAATTGTTGAAAATTGAAATAGAAAAATTTACTGAGGGAATGAGGGAATGCTCAATGCGGTATGGTTATATTTATTTTAAAAAAAACAAATAGTGAGAGCTGTGGGATTTGAACCCACGCCCTTTCGGACCAGAGCCTAAATCTGGCGCCTTAGACCACTCGGCCAAACTGTCTAATTGCTGAAAATTGAAATAGAAAAATTCGTTGAGGGAATACTCAATGCGGTATGGTTATATTTATTTGAAAAGAAAACAAAAAGTGACAGTTGTGGGATTTGAACCCACGCCCTTTCAGACAAGAGCCTAAATCTGGCGCCTTAGACCCCTCGGCCAAACTATCTAATTGCTGAAAATTGAAATAGAAAAATTTACTGAGGGAATGAGGGAATGCTCAATGCGGTACGATTATATTGGTTATATTTATTGAAAAAAAAATAAATAGTGACAGTTGTGGGATTTGAACCCACGCCCTTTCAAACCAAAGTCTAAATCTAGCACCTTAGACCACTCGACCAAACTGTCTAATTGTTGAAAATTGAAATAGAAAAATTCACTGAGGGAATGAGCTGGTTATATTTATTTATAAAAAAAACAAATAGTGACAGTTGTGAGATTTGAACCCACGCCCTTTCAGACCAGAGCCTAAATCTAGCGCCTTAGACCACTCGGCCAAACTGTCTAATTGCTGAAATTTGAAATAGAAAAATTTACCGAGAGAATGCTCAATGCGGTATGGTTATATTTATAAAAAAAAACAAATAGTGACATAGGATTTAGAATGCTTAATGCGGTATGATTATATTTATTTTTAAAAAAACAAATAGTGACCAGCTATGGGATTTGAACCCACAGCCAAACTGTCTAATTGCTGAAAATTGTAATAGAAAAATTCACTGAGGGAATGCTCAATGCGGTATGGTTATATTTATTTAGACCACATTCATATTTAGCTATATTCACTTATTAAATAAATGTTTATTTAGAAAAATAACAAGGTATATATATATATATATATGGTAGTTTCAATATAAAAATCTCACTACACTTATAAATTTCACTTATTAAATAAAAGTTTATTTAGAAAAATAACAAGGTATATATATATATATATGTGTGTGGTAGTTTCAATATAAAAATCTCACTACACTTATAAATTTCAATGGAAAATATTAAGCTATAAATTATAATGTCACTTTTCTCTGAAATAATTATGACTCCTTAAAAGATAGTATAATATTATGAGAATTTTAAACAAAAGTTCATAAATTAGAATTATAAACTCACAATTTAATATTATAAGAAGGAACTAATGAGACAGATAATTATAGAAGTAGCTGAGGACTGGAATTTGGGTTCCATGGCACGTTGTGATCAAACATCTGTGCCGACAAATTTGTGAGTTTTTTCCTCCAAGATGTTCAAAAATGGGAACATTGTGTTGGCATGCCATCCATAATGACACCTGAAAATTTCACTCAATCGTTTAATGCACTCCACACCATTGCAGTCACCCACAGACAACAGAATGGAAGAGAGCTTCAAGAGTTCGTTGCCAATGGCGATATGATTTTCGCCATACAGCTTCTCTAGAATCTGCAAAAGCGGGAGAGTAAGGCTCGGGTTTCATTTACTCCAAACAAAGAAACGTTCAAACAAAAAATTTGACAAGTGATTTGGACAAAAACGAAGTATTTCCAAACGAAACAAACCAAGCAGGTTCAGTGTGAATTCAGTTTCTATTATAAACCCTCGTGGTGGCTCATCACTCTGATGTAGCACGTTGCATGTGTAATAGCCCAAACCCATCGCTAGCAGATATTGTCTTCTTTGGGCTTTCCCTTTCGGGCTTTCCCTCAAGGTTTTTAAAACACGTGTGCTAGGGAGAGGTTTTCCACACCCTTGTAAAGAATGCTTCGTTCTCCTCCCCAATCGATGCGGGATCTTACAGCATGCCTCCTAAATTAACGCAACCTCGTAGTTGTTTATAATGTAATTTTAAAATTCCAAATGGAACTTTATATCTTTAGCATGGTTGTCACAAAAGTGGAGCATATTAAAACAATTTTTACTTCCTATAAGTACAGTTATATCTCCATGGAGAAAGCGTACCCGAATTGATGCTTTACAATGGTCTGCTGCAAGCTCGAGTTTTCCAAGCAAACAGAAGGCCTGTGACAGATTGTCTTCAGCCTACAAGAAGTGAATCATATAGCATCATTTGTAGCCAACTTAACCCGAACAAGCGTCACTTAGCTAAGATTGCAGCAAGCATTGTCCACACTACTATCGTTTTGACATACATATCTCTACCCATTTGAGCACATAAAAGGAAACGACAGCATATAGTGTTCAATATCGAAACGAGAACTCACTTCGGCTATACGCTTATTATATGCATGCAATGTAGACTTCAGTGAGCACAGGGCTCTCAAAGCATCTGAGACTGTCGTCTCGGATACCCTATTCAAATTTATCTCCTGCTGCAACCTGTGTAAATTTGTCAGCCAGTTATCCAAACCCGAGTGAAAGAAAGAATTCTCTTGTTATGAGCAATTATAGAACGAGTATACGACCAACGGTCCAACACTAACGGACTTGGGCAACATTGCATCGGGAAATTACCTCGTAAAGTGAATCCAGGCCTTGTCCACAATCGAACGAGATGATTTTATATCATGATAAGATCCACACTTCAAACAATGGCTAGGACCAGCATGAAGGAAGCTGTCAGTCTATAGAAATGCAATAGCACCATTTAGTTCCCTTGCTCAAACCGTTCTTAAACTTGGTAAAAGCATACAATTTTTGTACATCTCAAACCATTGTGTTGAAGGAAAGGACTAAGAATTGGGTAGAGGTGCTTAAAAAGCATTAAAAAAAGATACAGTACCAGCATGAAAGGCTCAAGCCTACTTTGTTCGTCAACCGTAAGAGAGTCCTTGGTTTTGTTGTTTTCACAGTTGAAGATGGATCTATCCAAGACTACGCCACAGCAGCTTGGATTAATGCAACAAAATGCATTGAGGACAAGGTCAGGTATATGCACCAATGAGCAACCACTACACTGACATTTAAAAGAGTACTCATCCTCTAGCAACTTAAGACGGTCTTTGCAGTCCAATTGACCAACCTGTCAGAGAAGTAGAAGTACATTTAGCTAGGAAGAGGACAATATCTGCTAGCGGTAGGCTTGGACTGTTACATATATATGTTTTAGAAAGAAAAGTTAGAGGAACACGGATAGCAAATGTCGTGATTAAAAAATGTAGACCCAAGTATGGAGAATAGGCAAACCTGTGGACCGTATGACAACTCTAGGGGGCACCCTACTGTCACGAACGCAGTTGTCCGAATAAAGAGGGTACGTGAATTGAAATATGCATGGATGTTCGGTTTGCACGAATGGTTAAACAAGCTTCCAGTTGTATAAATAGCTTGACCTACTCTGACCTATTAGAAACCACAGTGAGGAAGTGCAACTACAAAGGATTTACTATTTAAATCAATTGAAACCATAGAGAAATACAGGCTGATGAGCTTACTTGTTCCATATTACAAGTAAAAGGAACCGCGCTAGATAATCTTCCAGACTGATCTCGTGATCCCGGTGCATCGAAGGATTTCATACGGACAATAGATATAGAATTTGTTCTAATTTGGGATATAAGTATGACAATCTGCATTGATAAAGCAAATAATCCATTTCATAATTATTTTCAGGTAAATTGGACCTTTGTCATTCTTTCTAGAACAGATGGTGAAGTGCAAGAGAATCAACCAACCTGCGAGATCGTGTTCTCATTGATAGGAAGTTGAGAGGGGAAAATTTGCTGAAGACAACTTGATAATATAATGGAATAGATGATACACTCCAGCTTGCTGTCAGTGTACATTTCCGAAAAATGGTGTGAAAGATTCTACAGGAAACCATTGGAATAAGCTTAGTACCGAGTTCGTTCGGGACACGTGGGCCAAGAACCTCTAGGCAATTCTCACGATTACGATCGATCATGGTTCAACTTCATGTCGTGAAAGTGAAGGCCAGAGTAGAGGTAGTTTTCAAGGTAAAAAAAATCAAATACAATTAGTAAGGATATATAGTAATCAGAAGTACCAACATATCCACAAGGTTAGAAGCATCTGCAAAGACACCTCCCTGTCCTACAAATTTAGCCACTATTCGCCCAGCCAAAACTATTTCAGATGGAAAAATTGCAGGCCAGTGCACACCATCACATTCATGTTTATGTTCAGGAACATCATCAGTCCTTAAGTCAGCAAAACTGGGCAAAGTTATTTCTTGAACATACTTTCTGAGGTCATCAGATAGATCTTTTAAAATATCTTTATTATCTGCAACGTTTTGTAACATTCGCCCCCCGGCTTGTATTTGGCAACGTTGTGAGCAGTACAGAGGAATCGAGCACGATGGACAAGGTACTTTATCTGCTGGTAGCTCATTCAAGCAGTAATGGCAATGAGTTTCTCTACAATGCTTCAATATTACCTGCCAGTCAAAAGCAAAGTAAATATTATATGACTTTAAATCAGAAAACTCACTAGATTGTTGTCAACCAGCCCTGGGTTGCAAACCCTTTAGAGAGACAGTATACAGAATAACTTTCTCGTGAAAATAGTCTTTAGACATTAAGGGTCCTCTGGGCTGGGGGAAAACTCCTAGACAGTCACAGTCATGTAAGTTCCAGGCTTCGAGGCAGTATAAAGTGTAAAGTTGAGAGTTGTCAAAGAAAAAGGTGAAAAAAACAGTATGGAGAATAGAATGCGTTCCCCATGATTTAGAAGATAAATATGTACTCACCAAGGCATAAGGTTCTTCAACATGGACCAAGGATGATGGAGGTATCCCAATGGGTGAAACCATTCCTCTACCTTTATTCGACGTGGTGACATGTAATTTTACTTGAATTGGCTCATCTGTAACACAATAAGGCAGTTTTTAACAAGTAACCGAGTAAAGAATACCTATGGTCAACACATAAGAAGTAGAAACCAAAATGTTTTATTTATTTGGTTTTCCTGTTGGAAGTTTGATAAGCTTCCGCTGACGTGCATATACTTGTAGCCAGGGGAAGGGGGAAAGATTGAGGGAGTGTATGATGTAATGACTTATGTGGATCCCAACCATATTAGCTAGTTAGGGAGTTGACAGAGAGGGAAGATAGAGTCTAGCAGGAGGCATCGTTTTGGAAAATTGTACTTGTTCTCTAAGTGAGAAAGGGAGAGGAAGGGAGCTCTCTAATCACCCCATATATCCAAAAATAACCCAAACTGTGAGATCCCACATTTGTTGGAGAGCGGAACAAAGCATTCCATAAAAGGGCGTGGAAACCTCTCTCTAGCAGACGCGTTTTAAAACCTTGAGGGGAAGCCCAGAAGGAAAAGGCCCAAAGAGGACAATATCTACTAGCGGTGGGCTTGGGCTGTTACAAATGGTATCAGAGCCAAACATCGAGCGGTGTGCTAGTGAGGACGTTGGGCCTCCAAGGGGGGTGGATTGTGAGATCCCACATTGGTTGGAGAGGGGAATGAAGCATTCCTTATAAGGGTGTGGAAACCTCTCCCTAATAGACACGTTGTAAAATCTTGAGGGGAAGCCTAGAAGGAAAAGTCCAAAGAGGACAATATCTGCTAGCCAATAGAAACCTACTAGAGAAAGCCACTAACAATTTTAGGGTATTTAAACTACTGCATAGCTTGTATCATTTCTTTGGGAAATGAACTCATTGACTATCAAAATATTAAGAACATACTAGAAGAGAAGAAACCTGAACCTTTTCCCACCAAACCCTTTTAGCAATCAAAGATGGAAAAGAGGAGATCCTCCCAGCCCAGAGAATATAACATGAAATTCTTGAGTTATTATTCAATAAAATTAGCATAAGGAATTAAACATGAGACATACCAAAATCGTCTAATTTGTTCTTGCTATGTTCCTGTACTGTATTTGATCTCTTGTGCTGATGTTGGATGCTCTTCAACTCATCGTCTACCTGCTTCTTTCCATTTAATGATACCTCCACATTCTTAGAAATTTGGAAGTCACAGATAGCATCATGAAAATTTCCCATACTAGCATTTGTTTTACCTCTTCTATACCATGCCTATAGAACAAGAAAAAAAACAAGATATGGCTCATGGCAATAATAAGACAACAGGGAAGATCGAACAACAAGTGGATTATAAGGAATATCCACAAACATAATATGATATGAAATTAATTTCACCTTTGCATAGTTTGATGAAATTTGAAGTGCTCTATTGCAATCACGTAAACACTCCAATTGCAGATCCATTTTCTGAAGGGAGCATAAAGCAGATGGATTAGTGTCAATGGAGGAACCTACATAACTCAGTTCATACATCAATTTGCAATAATTAATTACTTTTTCTCTTTTATTGTAGTTTTACATTAAATATAAATCAACCGAAGGACTGAACTCACAAGCAAAACTGATGCTCGATTCACATATAAGGTTGCAACCAAATTCTTATCCATATCAACAGCATTCATTGGAGCCACTTGCAGTGCCTGTGGACGTTACAAGATAAGGCAGGAAACGCGAAATCTCAGTCAGAAAAGGTTGAAGCCTAGTGGTGTGTACTGTTGTAATGTAAAACAATCCTGGAATAAAGCATTTGAATAATACTAATTTTCATCCTTCATTGTAAGCTAAAGTTGTAGGTCAATCCTGAAATCTATAAAACTAATACTAACCCACTATGAATTGGCACAAGAAAACCCAGTTTTCCGCACAAACAGGAAAATGGTTTCCATTGCAGCATGGCCTCAACTCAAGATAAGTATCAAGTGAATGAAACTTGGATACCTGGGAATAATAAACCAACGCAGTAGCATAGTCCCCCTTCAAGAAGCATTGATTTCCCTGGCGCTTCAACTCCAGAGCAGCGTCCTTCTTCTTACCACAGAGAGCATTTTCAGGATCCATTGCCAAATCCCCGATGACCTGAGACGTTAGAGACAAAACCCAACATCTAAAATTGCCCACATATTCATCCAGAGTTACATTGCAAGCGTAACCCATATGCTAATTTACCTACTTTTGCAGAGAGAAATGGAAGAGAAATACGAGGCCGTTTGCAACCAAGCTTACTTGGACGAAGAGCTGGGATTGCTGAAAAAGGCGTAATAAGAAAGAACACGATGAGGGAAGATCATCGACGGTGCTTGAACCCACCGTCTGCTTCAAGTTCTCCGGCACCAGTGACTTCAGCTTCTCCATCGCTCCCAAGAATGAACCACTGTCACCGAGTCGAGCTTTTCCTTGAAGTCTTGAAACTTTCAAGGTATCAATTTTCTATTGTTCATTTATTTATTTATTCATATTGCATTTTCCTAAAACTTTTTTACTAATATAAATTGCTTGAAATATTGTATTCATTTCCTCAATCTTTGAAAATACATAGAATGATTAAATAAATAAATAAATTTTCATTATCAGCGGTTTTTTATTTCATGTTATGTGTTTTTTATTAAATGCTAGCAACAAATTTAGAAAATATAGAATTATTTTGTTCAATAGTTTTTATAGAGCAATAATTATTATTATAAACCGTAGGTTTCTTTAAATAAATTTAAATGAACTAAAAATGAATATTTAGTGTGAATCAATAGGTTTTCCAAAATTAAATTTAAATTTTAGAATTAAATAACTGAACGGCCAAACACACCATTTCCTAAGGCGGCCCTACTCACGAGAAGGAGAAACTTTATAACTATGAATTGGAGGGGTGCGCCAGGCCCGAGCTGTAGTGCAACGCTTGGGCGACGCTCGAGGACCCCAGTAGCAAGCTACTGATTTGGGCCCTCACCCAGAAAAAATTAATTTAATATCATGTGGGCCGATGGCCCACGTATCAGATATTAAACTGATAAGAACAGATACTACACTTGATCTTAGCCAAAAGGCCGAGAAAGGTATGATTATTAATAAGAGTGCGCGCCCATTTTATACCCAATGCCTTGCCCTCGCTTCTGGAGTTAAAACGATGTGGGACAAACTGCTTCCCTCATTCTCACGGCAAATTCTATTCCCCCGTCTTCCATCAAAATTTTCTCGCCTCTTTTTGATCAATCCCATTCTAATGATTATTGAAGTGTATTTTAACCAGTAATTTAATTGATATTTTGTTGAATATTGCCTATGAACTTTAAATTTAATTATAATTTTTCAATTAGATCTTCGAAATTTTGCATTACTCTAATTCTCTTCGTTGACACCAATTTTCGTTAGTGAGGCCAGTGTTATGGTCATACAAGTCCCACAATGACGTTGTAAGGCTCGATAAAGTACGATTGTGACAACTAGCCTCTAAATTTCCAAGGTTAGATAACGATACAAGTGAAGTAGTTGTAGCGAAGATTTTCATTTTTTAGTATTTTCTATGGTTGAAATCAATCCCTATAATTAGTGATTGCTTGATAATTACTTATGTTTTAAAAATAAATATTTGAAAATACAAGTAAAATGAAATATTTTTTTAAAGATTTTCCTCTCTCTAATAAATATATCTCTAAATTTCTTTCCCTGTGATTTTTCTTTATTTTTCTAAAATATATTTTATTATCAGTAAAGAGTTTCTCTTTCTATTTAATTGCTTTTTCTCTAAAATATAACTAATATTCTATATCTAAAAATCTCCTAAATTTTTATGTAAATATTTGTCTCTCGTGTGTTTAAATTGACTATTATATAATGATTAAAAAAACAATTTTCTTTTATGTCTCTAAATTTTTGTTTCCACGTCTTATATATTTTTCTTTCTTTAAATATCTATTCACTCTTTATTATTATTTTTAATTGAAAACAAAAAAATAGTCTGTTTCAAATGTTTTTTTTTTTGAAAAAAAACATAATACAAAAATCAGAAGAAAAAAAACTGAAATAAAAAAAAACGAAAATTATTATAAATTTACAGCCAAAACAAATGTAAAATCCCCGTTAATTAGTATTGCTATAAAATGGGAATCTAATGCGAGAATCAGTTGGAAGTTATTTTATTTCCCTCTTGGAAAAATTCATCCATCATGTGTGAATTGTAGCAACCCAATTTATCAATGTTCCATGAAGGCATAAACATAACCAAATTCTATATTTTAGTATACCTTTTAAACAATTTGTACTTTCAATTTTCATCCGTTTTGTATTTTAGTATGCGGCTTGCTTTGACACCAGAATGATCGGAACTACACCATTTACATTGCTCTTTGAAGGCGTAGCTCCTCGCGTCGGTGGACTTATTGGTTTGGCGGGCTCGTTATGGCCGCTACATGAATTTTTCAATCTTCTTCCTCCTCTTCATCAAAACTACATTGGTTCTCACTCTCGCTCCCTTGTCTGGTCTCTGCTCTACTACGTTTTGGCTTCTTCATGGTTTTAATCGAATATGAAGATTGAAATTTGAAGTAGATCGGTAAAATTTTAAAGATTAGAATAAATAAATAAGTTAGTAAGTATATAAAATTCAATAAGACATTTTAATTCTATGGTAATCATCTATTTTCATTTCGATTTCATGTATATAAACAACCATAAAAAGAGAGAGAGAGAGAGATTTATTTCAGAGACATCTTTCAGAGACAAAAGAGAGATACTTCTATAGAGGTGGAAGAGAGAGATTTCTTACCAGTGATATGATATTCAATCCATGATGTAAGAGAAATTATATTCAATCAGAGATGAAAGAGATATATTTCTTGCGAGTGTAATCGAATTCTGAAATTTCAGAGACATTAACCTCCTTGAACATAATCGGAATCTCGAATTTCCAACAACCAGACATATTTAGAAAGAGATTTAAAAGCTTTCCATGTTAGCAAACAAAATGAACAAAATAATATGTATAAAACAGACACTAAAATCCGATATTAGAAACATTGAAGAAAACACCTCTGGTTTTCGATCGATTACATCGGAATCACAGATCTCCTCAGAAATCAATCTCTGATCGGTTAATTTTTCTAGTGGAAAGACCATAAAGTACGTTATCAATGGGGAGGCGAAAAATCGAGATGAAGATGGTGAAGGATAGAGGCTCCAGACAAGTTACCTTCTCCAAGCGCCGAAACGGTCTCTTCAAGAAAGCGAACGATCTCGCTACTCTGTGCGGTTTAGAGATCGCCATTATCGTCTTCTCTCCTGGCGGCAAGGCGTTCTCATTCGGCAATCCAAACGTCGAGGACGTCGTCGATCGATACCTAAATCGAAAATCGGAGCCGATTCCGCCGGCGAACGAAGGAATGTTCGAGAAGGAGAATGAGGAACTAATCGATCTGGTTAAACAATTACAACTGGAGAAGAAGAAGGGAGAGATGCTGGAGAAGGAGATGAAATCGAGAAGAGAATCGATGAAAATCGAGGATCTGGATTTGGACGAGCTTTTGAAATTGAAGGAATCGTTGGAAAGGCTGCGAAAGAATGTGAGAATGAAAGAGAGCGAGTTGGAGGCGTCATCTTCGTTGCTGCTGCTTGCAAATGAACCAGTCCTGGAGGCGGATGCGTCTGCTTCCAAAACCTCAATTTGAGAATTTTCCGTGCATTTTTTTAATTTTATTTTGAACATTTTAATATGTTTCATGATTTTAATTTAGGAACAAAAAAAGAAATAAATAAATAAAACATCTAAAATCAAGAATTATATGTAAATATGATTTGAATTATTGTTCAAATATAAATTACTGTCGAGTAGATTGATGAGTCCTTGATCATAACATTAAAATTAAAATTTAAATTTTAAATCTTCCTACTTTCATTAGTTAAATTTTAAAAAATTATTATATTAAAAAGACCCACATAAATAATAATTGAGCAATTAAAATATTTATTCTTTTTTCAGGCGAAAATTCTAGAGGATGCTACTAAATGGTACCTATCAAAAGTATTATATGGTAATATATGGTAAGTGTAATAGAAATGGTTAATATTAAAAAAGAAAGAAAAAAAAATGCATATTACATATATTTTGTTATAATTAATTTGGTTAAAAAAAATTTTGACTTTGTATTCTTTAAAAAAATTAATTTTCTTGTCTAAATTTAGTAAGGTTTTATCAATTGTTTTGGTCATTCTTTTTATTTTTTAATCCATTTTTACCATTTTTATCCATGTCTATTTTAGTCTATGTATCTTTAAAATGTGATTATTTTTTAATCCTGATTTTTAGTTATTTAAAAAATTAGTCTTCATTTGATAATCAATTAAAATTGTTGTTTTTATTAATTGTAATTTTATTATCCGTTCTTAAAAAAACGGAAAACCAAACTTCGTCGAAGACCGGTTTTTAATTTTTCAGATTTTTAAAACAAATTAAAAAATATGCAATCATTTTAATTTTTGTTTGCTTTTTAATATATATACATATAAAACAAAAAATCCTAAGTTTTACTTCTTTTTTCCCTTTCTAATATAACATAATTGGAAAGTTTTTAAATGTTTTTTTTATTGACATCAATCAAAATATAAATAACCAAATAAATATCCTAAAGTTACAATTTCAAAAGACAAAACACTAAATTATTAAATAATTTTACCCTTTCAATTAATTAGTCTTTAAACTTTATTATATGACGATTTAGTTCATATATTTTAAACTAATTAAAAATTTAATCTTTAAAGAAATTTCTTCCAAATATGAGTTAATAAATTGATTAGCAATCAAACGTGTTTAAATTTACAAATCTAACTAGTTAACGATAGAAATTAATATTTAATTTTAATTATATTTTTTTATTATAGATAAATACTAAAGAAAAATTCACATATTAAATTATTAAGAAACTAACTAAATTATTACAAAATTGAGATTATTATTTTATAAAAAGTCATTTTATTCCGGACATTCTTTTTTAGTTATTCTAAACAAAACTTTCAATCAAAGAATTCTTTGAGATATTTTGTACTCACTCGCTAATTTATAGAATTTTTTTTTGAAAAGTTACCCGACACAAGATTGATTCAAGCTAAGCACACTTAACTATAATGTATTTATGATCGAACTACAATAATAATAATAATAATAAACAATTTATTAATATAAAATGGTAGTTTTATTTAGTTTAAAAGTTTATTAACCATCATATCATGTACACTAAAGCTAAAAAGATTTGGTTCTCTTCTTACAGCGATAGTTTTAATTTTTAAGTGCGGAATATATTCTCCCACACGTTTTCCTTGCTGTCAACCGGTCTTTTCCTATTCAAATTCTAGAGGCTAACAAGAATCCAAATTCAAGGATCCATATTTAAAACCCTAAAGTAACCACCCCTCTCTACCACCTTCCCTACACTTTATTTTTCTTTTTGAGATGTTCCAGTTAAAGTCGAGATTCAATACTAGATGGTCCTGTCATCTCCAACATTCTCTTCTACGACATGATCACGTTGCTTAGTTGTCTAAGAAAATTCTTAAAAGACCACTCAATATACGTTTGTTTTAAATTAAGTACCCTTTGTTGGATGAAAGTCTCATGTTGACTAATTTAGTGAATGATCATAGGTTTATAATTAAGGAATACTATCTTCATTAATATGAAGTCTTTTGGGGAGAATTTTTAAAGTGAACAATATCATACTATTGTGGAGAATTTTTAAGTCACGGTCGCAGCAAAATAACATTTCATACTATTTTGAATTTTGTAGCGATGTCAAATTACGGAAAAGCCCTCCGTCGAACACCAAATTTGCGATTCCCATGCCACCGCTCATTTATAAACAAACCGTTACAGAGCTCTGCACACACCAGAGACCGTTTCTGCTTACTGCCTACGATTTTCGCATTGATTTTTCTTTCTCCCAAGTTTCTTCTTCTGAAGATCATCGATGGACGAAGAAGTGGGTGCGAAGAGAAGCAAGAGCCATGGGAGTAGCGCTACGATGTGGGCGATTTTCAAGCGATCTCTGAGGAGAGAATCGCGCAAAATGAAGCTATTGGGGTCGGCATTCAAGTGGAAGAGACTGACGAATTTGCAGATTTCATTTATGGATAATTTGCTTTTCAAGATTGTGTCTATGTTGGAGGGTGTAGTTCTTGTCGCTACACTCTGTTTCTTCTTTCTCTGCTTTGGATGTCACTTTTGAACTTAGATTCCTCTTATTTCTCTTCTTTTCCCCCCTTTTCTGTAATTATTTGTTGATATTTCTGTTTGGTTCTTATTTCTTCAATGATCTGTAAGAATTTGGGCTATGGGGGTTAGTTCGGGTTTCGACTGTGATATCTGGTGGAGAAGAGCTTGGGTTTGTGTAGCTCTGTAAAACTCTAGATGAATGAACATTTTGAGCTTGATCGTTGTTGGCTATGGAATTAGTTTTTCGCTGTAGATGGAGGTAGAAGAAATGGCCGACAGTACTCGTTTGCCTCATTTTGACCGGAAAATTCCATGGTTATATGGTTTTTGTGGTGGATGATTGGGAGGACTCTCGCTGATTTAGAATACATCTCCATATAAATAGCTCAATAGAATTGCAAGTGTCGAAAGAACCCGAGTAATTTAAAAATATTATTAAAACTTTTAAAAATAAAAAATATTTTTATTAATTAAAAAAAATTCACAATTATAAACTAATAAATTTAGATGGGCATAAATGAGTAGCCTAACACTTTTTTTTACCTATTATTTGTTTAGATAGGTTTTCACACCCTCTCAAAAAATATTTTGTTTTCCCTTCAACTGAGGAAAGGTGGAGTGTGAGATGAAGTCGTCCGAGGAGAACCAAACATTTTTTTTATAAAAAGTATAGAAATCTCTCTCTAATAAATGAGTCTTAAAATAGGTTGACTGACCATATATAACAAGTGAAAGTAGACAATATTTGCTAAAAAGTAGACTTCATAAACTTTTATAAAATTCATAAAAATTCTCAACTTTGAAGACAGCTTTCATTTTTTAAATTTAAAAGGTTAAAAATGTCATCAAATCTTAAATTTTTATTAATACTCTCGAATTTTTTATTTAAAAAATATATTGTGCATTTTAAAAATACATAAAAATAGCATTAATATCTTTCCCCTTTAAAAATAAATTTACAAATTTATATGGATGAAAATTCATCTGCACCCATTTAATTTAATGTTTCATTTTTCATATTTTTTCTAGTTTTTTTTTCAAATCTTTTCTTTTCATATCTTTATAATTTTCCTTATGAGATAATGACTCAATGATAATAAGTGACAAAAAAAAAAAAAAAAAAGTGAATTCATAATTATAATTATAATTGGTTTAAAACATTTTCCTTCAAAAATCTCATTTAAAGCCAAAAACAAAAGTGGAAAGTTTTTATTGAAGGAATTTTTGGAAGAAAAAGAAAAAGAAAAAATGAAGAAAAATTAAATGCATGTATAAATGCAATTAAATATTTAATGAACACTTTATAGACTTTCATTCAAAATAAATTCAACTAAATGTCCATTAATATTTTTAATACATTATAAAAGTTCCTTTATGTCAAAGTAATAAATTATGTGTCCAAAATGTAGGATATGAGTCTCCCCTAACTAAAATAAATAAAAGTGTCATTTATTTATTTTTAATATATCATTAAATATATATATATATTTTTTAATGATTATATATCATTTCAAAATGGTATGGGGATACAAACATACTTCAACAAGTCAAATATATTTATCTTTTTAAAGACAGAAATTGCTTGTATAAAAAAACAAATTTAAAATGGAAAACAATTAATTTAGTAAAAATAACCCCTTTCACAATTTACCGAATAAATTTATTTAATTACTTATTTTTGAAAGTGAACTCTAAACCCTCAATCTAAAATACCTCATAATTAAGTGAATAAAAATTTTATGCACAATTTTTTTTAAGATGTAATTTTTTTTGAAATAAATAAATAAAAGTTGTCATACTTTTATTTGTAAATGAAAATATTTGAATCTCTTATATTTTGGTCGAGTATATATCTTATAGACGTTGACAATATTAAGCTTTTTAACGGTCTTCAATTTTGATTTTAATAAGTTATATATATACACATACATACATGATTTTAATTCTGCGAAATTATATAATTATTTTTATATATACACATACATACATAAGAATGGCCCTCCACAGTTTGAGAGGGTCAGGCAAGGGACTAGTCATCCACTTCTCCGATCCTTTAATTTCCACTTTATGTATATGTTTTGATAATTGTATATATATATATATGTATATGTTTTGATAGAAAAGGAAAAAAAAAAAAAAAAAAAAAAAAGTTCCAAACTCATATTTGTGGCTTTCCTCGAGCACCATGCAGGCCGTTGATTCCCCCACGCTGAAGCCCTCTCCATTGGACCCATTTCGCAGCCGTACCCGCTCCCCCTTACTCGTTGGCGCTGCTTCTAAATCCAGGCAACGAGTCTCTGTGGTCGCTGCATCTGCGGCTTCCACTGTCGGTGCGCCGAAGCGGGAGAAGGACCCTAAGAAGCGTGTGGTGATTACTGGAATGGGGCTTGTCTCTGTGTTCGGCAGCGACGTGGATGCTTACTATGAGAGGCTGCTTTGTGGTGAGAGCGGTATCAGTGTCATCGATCGCTTTGATGCTTCCAAATTCCCTACACGCTTCGGTGGGCAGATCAGGGGATTCTCTTCGGAGGGCTACATTAACCCCAAAAATGATAAACGGCTTGACGATTGCTTTCGCTACTGCATTGTTGCTGGCAAGAGGGCGCTCGAGGATGCTGACCTCCGTGGATATCAACGCTCTAAGGTCATTTCCTTTTGCTTCTTCTTTTGTTTTGGTTATGAACCGTTTTGCTAAAATATGAGTCATAACCATGTAATGATGTGTGAACTTGGTGTGAGTTTTGAAAATAAAATGCATATAAATAAATAGTATTTGTTTATGAATGAAAACGAATTATAATTGTATTTATTTTATGAAATTAATCACTGTAACTTTATATATAATTATAATTTGGAGGTTACTAGCAAAGTCTTTTTACCTTTTGGTTCAAGCTATATGGGCGCCTAGTAACCTAAGGGGCTTCTCGGTAAATCTTTTTGTACATCATCAATGAATCTACTTGCATGCTCTTCCTTTAGGTCGAGTATGGAATTGAAGTAGTTTTTATTTAATTTGTGGAGTCGGGATTTTGTCGGAATTCATTCTGAATGAGATAAAAAACCTCCGTTTAATAGAAGAGCAATGAAAGATTTTTTCTTGTTAGTTAAATCGAACCAGAGAAAAAGTTTTAGAATGTAAAAGAGAACACCTTAAAATTCCAATCTGATTATGCTTCCTTTTCCCGTGGTAGATTAATTAAAAAAATTACATCCCTAATTTTTTTGGAAATTAATTTAAAAGTCTTTTCGTTGAAGGTAGAAGGTTTTATTTAAGATACATATAAATAAAATGAATTATGTTTATCTTCTATGAGAAAAAATACAATTATATTTATTTTATGAAATTAATTAAGGTGACTTGATGTATAATTTTTATAGGTTAATCAATGGAAATTAATTTAAAATATCCCTAAAAATTAGTGTTTTTTGAATCCACTAAAATTAAATAAATAATAATAAAAGAATAATTTTAATTGGACAATTGATGATGATTTTAATAAATAAGTTCATTAATTGGTATCTTTCTTTCGATAAAAATAACTTAAACAAATATATGATTACTTAAATACAAAAATAAATAAATAAATAAATAATTTCATTATTATTATTATAAATTTAATTCGAATCTTTTAAAATTATGATAGATTAATAATGAATTAATTGATCAAAATTAGTCTTAAAAATTAATTATTTATAGTTATTGAAAGTGAATTTATTAATAAGATTCTAATTAACTAATTAAAATATTGAAGATACTTTATTATTTATCTTTTATGGTTTTATTTTTAGTACAGATCAACAGAGAGCGGGCTGGTGTGGTTGTTGGAACATCCATGGGTGGTCTTACAATGTTATCTGATGGTGTTCAGACTTTATTAGAGAGAGGTCAAAGGAAGATAACTCCATTTTTCGTTCCTATTGTCATTTCAAATATGGGGTCTGCCTTACTTGCCATCGATATTGGCTTCATGGGTCCCATTTATTCTATAACCTCTGCTTGTGCCACCTCTAACTATTGCTTCTATGCTGCTGCCAATCACATCCGTCGAGGAGAGGCTGATCTGATGCTTGCCGGTGGAACCGATGCTGCCATCATACCCATTGGACTTGGGACTTTTGCTGCTTTTAGGGCTTTATCTCAAAGAAATGATGATCCTAAATCTGCTTCCAGGCCATGGGATAGAGACCGTGATGGCTTTGTTATGGGAGAAGGCGCTGGCATATTGGTAATGGAGAGTTTGGAGCATGCAATGAAACGAGGTGCGCCAATTATTGGTGAATACTTGGGAGGGGCTATTAATTGTGATGCTTATCACATATCCAATCCAAGAGCTGATGGGCTTTGTGTGTCTTCGTGCATCTTGAGCTGTCTTGAAGATGCTGGCGTATCGCCTGAGGAGGTTGCTCAATCCCATGTTTTTGTTCTGTTTCCTGGTGAATAAGTTCAAAGGTTGTTTTGATTTACAGGTTAACTATATTAATGCACATGCAACATCCACCATTGCTGGCGACTTAGCTGAGATTAATGCCATTAAGAAGGTGTTTAAGAATACATCAGACCTCAAAATCAATGCTACTAAGGCAATGTCTCTTCGTTCTCCCTACTCACCATATGCACCAATGATTATCCACTGGTTTCCTGATGCTTTTTTCTGGTTGTCATTACTTTTCAGTCTATGATAGGGCACTGCCTTGGTGCTGCTGGAGGTTTGGAAGCTATTGCCACTTTGAAAGCAATTCAAAGAGGATGGTTGCATCCTTCCATCAATCAATTTGTATGTACCCCTTTTCATTTTAACAATCTCGTTTCTGTTTCTGATAATGTTAGTGTAATGCCTCGTGTCAAAGATTTTGATCATGATTTGGAATTTAGATTTGGCATCGAATGATCCGACATTCGTTTGCGACATGACCACGCCACTTGTTGGCTGCTACTAAGAGTGAAAATTACTATCCTCACAAATCAACACGAGTCTTTTAAAAATGTTTTATTCTTACTCACATGCTTCATATGAAAATTAGAGATCACTCAATATAGATTTCTCAAAGCAAAACATGCTTAACTTTCGAGGTAGCAACTTCAATTCTAAGTCTTTCTCAACATTCTTATCCTCAAGACCACTCTCATTTAGATGTAGTTTCAGTTCATTTACGTACCTCTCCTTTATTTGGGTGTCACATCCCCACTAACTTCTACATTTGTTCGTCCCCAAATCACATCCTATTAGGAGAGATATTGCTTTGATATTGTTGAACACAACTATTTTGTAGGAAACACTTTTATTAAAACTAATCAAGAAGAGATTACAAGACACCGGGTAGAAACTAGTACACTTTACTTTGCTTTTGCTTGGACTTGCTTAAGTATTCTTGGATGAAAAACTTAATAGGATTCTAGTTGTAGGAGAACTTAGGGCTCGTAAGGTGCCGAATCCATATACTAGATCCTAATCCGAACTCTGGAGTGTTAAGAATATAAAGCAAGACACTCTTGTTGTTATTAGAATAGTTCGAGTCTCTACTTTCTAATCTTTGCACATTCACATGCACAGAGATCCAATTCAATTGCCCTAGTTTGCTTCATTAAGATGTAATCACAATATTGTTTCCCTCATTTAGAACACGGAGCCTTCAGTTGATTTAGACACCGTCGCAAAACATAAAGCAACAACACGAAGTGAATGTTGGAAAGTTGATTAAGCATTGAGGATTGCCCATGCCTTACATATTTCCATCTTCCTTCATTAAAACCCAACATACCAATTTAGTAATCAAGTTCATGTGATTCTCTGTTTCCAGCTATCTCAAATTCATTTGGAATTGGAGGACACAACTCGGATGTGGCATTCACCGCATTCAAACCATAAGCCATGTTGTTAATCACACGTACGATCACGTTTTGTTCACATTCTTATCAACAATTCCATCAAAATGTTATAATAATGAACAAGCTTCTTCTTTCAGCTGCCTCCATTCTCCGGTGTTTGTTCACATTTAGCGGCTCATTTAAGTAACTAGTTGATAGTATATGGATAATGTATTATCCTAACAATATTTCTAATTCACTTTATAATAATTATAAATGATGGGATAAAAAACATTCCTAGACATGTAAGTAAAGTATCATATATAATAAAATTATTTAAGACAAATCACAAAATACTAATAAACTTTGTACTTTAACTCAAATTAATTCGATTTTTTTTTAAGTTTTAATAATACACTTAAATTTTAAAAAACAAAATTAAAATACTTTTATCACGTTAATATTTTATTTAAAAAATATTCTCCTTCGCTTTCAAACATATAATATCTTAATTAATTAGAATATATTTGAGTTAATATTGGATGGTTTTATTTTGTTGGAGTGAAAAAAAAATGCCTTAACATGTTTCTTTGATGAAGCAATTTGAATCTCTTAACATTTTTTTTTTGAAAAAAATTGAATCTATGATATTTTTGATGGAGCATAGATGTATTAAGCTTTTAAACCATCTTTAATGTGGGTTTAAATAAGTTGCTTAAATGCTAATATTATTTTGTATTGATTGTGGAGTATTTAATGTCAAACCATTGATATGCATATACAAAGAAAGGCGTAGTTTACGGGAAGACTTACCGAGTGGCTTTCCTCTCCTCTCTGTTGCGTTCTCGACCATGCAGACCGTTCATTCCCCCACGCTGAAGCCCTCCCCATTGGACCCATTTCGCACCCGCAACCGCTCCCCCTTCCTGGTTGGCGCTGCTTCAAAATCCAGGCGACGAGTCTGTGTGGTCGCTGCATCTGCGGCTTCCACAGTCGGTGCGCCCAAGCGGGAGAAGGACCCTAAGAAGCGTGTGGTGATAACTGGAATGGGGCTTGTCTCTGTGTTCGGCAACGACGTGGATACTTACTATGACAAGCTGCTTTGTGGGGAGAGCGGTATTACTCTCATCGATCGCTTTGATGCTTCCAAATACCCTACACGCTTCGGGGGGCAGATCAGGGGATTCTCTTCGGAGGGCTACATTAACCCCAAGAATGATAAACGGCTTGACGATTGCTGTCGCTACTGCGTTGTTGCTGGCAAGAGGGCACTCGAGGATGCTCACCTCCGTGGAGATCAGCGCTCTAAGGTCATTTCCTTTTGCTATAATTATTGAAAATAAAATTTTAGCAACTTAATTTAATTAATTCTAATTAACTAATTAAATATATTTAAGACATTTTTAACTAATTAATTAATATTTTAGTTAATAATTAATTCCATTCCTTTAATAAGCTTTTATGAGTAAAAATGAATTAATATATATTTAGGTAAATTATGATTAATTTATGGTTTTATTTTTACCGTAGATCAACATGGTGCGTGCTGGTGTGGTTATTGGAACAGGGTTTGGTGGTCTTACCGTCTTTTCTAATGGTGTTCGAACATTGTTAGAGAGAGGCCATAGGAAGATAACCCCTTTTTTCGTTCCTTATACCATTTCGAATATGGGGTCAGCCTTACTGGCCATCGATATTGGTTTCATGGGTCCCATTTATTCTATATCCACTGCTTGTGCCACCTCCAATTATTGCTTCTATACGGCTGCCAATCACATCCGTCAAGGACAAGCTGATCTAATACTTGCCGGTGGATTTGAAGCTGCTATCATACCTATTGGACTTGGGGGTTTAACTGCTTGTAGGGCTTTATCTAAGAGAAATGATGATCCTAAAACTGCTTCTAGGCCATGGGACAAAGATCGTGATGGGTTTGTTGTGGGAGAAGGCGCTGGCGTACTGGTAATGGAGAGTTTGGAGCATGCAATGAAACGAGGAGCGCCAATTATTGGTGAATACTTGGGAGGGGCTATTAATTGTGACGCTTATCACATATCGGATCCAAGAGCTGATGGGCTTTGTGTGTCTTCGTGCATCTTGAGCTGTCTTGAGGATGCTGGTGTATCGCTTGAGGAGGTTGCTCAATCCCATATTTTTGCTCTGTTTCTTAGTGAATAGGTTCAAAGGTATTTTATTGCCTTTCTTTTATTTTGATTTACAGGTTAACTATATTAATGCACATGCAACATCCAGCGTCGCGGGTGACTTGGCTGAGATCAAGGCAATCAAGAAGGTGTTTAAGAATACATCAGAGCTTAAAATCAATGCGACTAAGGTAACCTCTCTTCTTCCTCCCTACCCACCATATGCACCAATGATTATCCACTGGTTTCTGATGCTCTTTTCTGGTTGTCATTA
The DNA here is from genome assembly GCA_033971965.1 of Cucurbita ficifolia. Taxonomy (NCBI): domain Eukaryota; kingdom Viridiplantae; phylum Streptophyta; class Magnoliopsida; order Cucurbitales; family Cucurbitaceae; genus Cucurbita; species Cucurbita ficifolia. The sequence goes on from CM066974.1 coordinate 6,774,219, forward strand.
ATTTTCAGTCTATGATAGGGCACTGCCTTGGTGCTGCTGGAGGTTTGGAAGCCATTGCCACTTTGAAAGCAATTGAAAAAGGATGGTTGCATCCTTCCATCAATCAATTTGTATGTACCCTTTTCGTTTTAACAATTTGGTTTTAGATAATGTTAGGTTAACTTCCATGTCCAAGATTTGGAATTTAAATCGACCATTTGATGGCCCAACATTCGTTTGTGACATAACCACGTAATCTACTTGTTGCTACTAAGAGTGAAGATTACTACCCCACAAATCAACACGAGTTTTTTTAAAATGTTTTATTCTTACTCACATGCTTTCATAAGAAATTTTTTAGAAGATCACCCAACATAGAATTGCTTCAAGTAAAACACGCTTAACTTTGGAGGTAGTAACTCCAACTCTTCTAAGTTTTTCTCAAACTTTTCTATCTTCAAGATCACTCTCATTTAGATGTAGTTTCGGTTCATTTATGTAGCTCTTCTTTACTTAGGTGTCACATGTCCACTATTAGTTCGTCCCTGAACCACATCCTATTGAGAAGGACCGCTTTGATACCACTTGTAATGACCTAACGCCCAAGGGCATGTGATGCCTGAGTAAAAGAGAGATAAGTGAATGAATTGAAGCCACATTCAAATGAGAGTTATCCTATGATTATGACGACTACAATAATTGAAATTACTATCTATACCAACAATGTGTACCTTTCTTTTCGGTGGTTCAATCATTAAAGCAATTCTATATTGATGATCCCCTAAATTTTCTTATGGGAAGCATGTGAATAAATACAACGCATGGTAAAAAGATTCATATTGGCTTGTAGGGACACTCTTTACTCTTAGAAGTAGTTCAAGAAAAAGAGTTAAGTAATTGGTGTGTCGAATCTATATTCCATATCCTAGTCCAAATTCTAAGACGTTATAAACGTAGAGCAAGATGTCATCACAAGAGTATGAACACTATTTTTTTTTCCAATTTGGCTTTAGAACCCGGAGCCTTCAGTTGATTTAGACACTGTCGCAAACATAAAGCAACAACATGAAGTGAATGTCGGTAAGTTGCCCGAGGATTGCCCATGGCTTACATATTACCATCTTTCTTCATTAAAACCCAGCATGGCAGTTTAGTAATTAAGTTCTATGATTCTCTGTTTCCAGCTATCTCAAATTCATTCGGATTTGGAGGACACAACTCGGTCGTGGCATTCACCGCATTCAAACCATAAGCCATGTTGTTAATCACACGTACGATGATGTTTTGTTCACATTCTTATCCAAAATTCCATCAAAATGTTTATAATAATGAACAAGCTTTTCTTTCAGCTGCTTCCATTCTCTATGTTTGTTCATATTATAAATTTCGTTATGTTTCGATATTATTCCTTGTCCCAATTCATACCGAGCATACTCCATTTACTCCAAAGCAAAAAATGATATAAGAATGAAAGTTCAACGACCAGAAAAAGAGTTATTTTTTAAAAGAAGTCCAAAAATATATTTATTGTTACCAACTACGCATCGTTAATATTCTTTATCTTAAAAAAATTAAACTTTTTTTACTATTAATATACGGACTAATACTGTGAGACAAATCAAATCATAAACAGCAAAATATTAACTAATTACTGATATCTAAAATATATTCTCTAACTAATATATTCTTTAAATATTAACTAATTACAAATATGTTAACTAATTCAAACTATCAATAAGTCGCACTAAATTCTGACATACTATTTATTTATACTACATCGATCATTTTCTCTCTTTTATTTTTTATTTTAACATTTGGCTTGATAATTTTTCATTTTTTATTTTATTTTCTCACTTCTTAAACACCTTAATCCTATTATTTCTTGTTAAATGCGAGTTAAGTTGGATGGCAATTAGATATGTTTTAAAACTCTCTTAACCACCTTTTTATTGTAATTCATAATTATAAATCCACTAAAATAATTTTTTTCCTTCAAAATTTTCATTTAAAGGAAAAAAAAATTTGCAAATGAGACTAACCTTTATTGAAGGAATTTTGGAAGAAGAAAGAAAAAAAAACACGTATAAATGCAATTAAATAAATAATTAACACTATAGATTTTCCTTTAAAATAAATTTAACATTAAATGACAATTAATTTTCGACTAAATTATTAAAAATACTCTTTATACTTTTGAGATAAACTTTCACAAGTTTCAATAATGGGTTAGTTTTGAAAAAAAAATGTTAGTATTTTGTTTAAAAAATACCACGAAACTTTTATTAGTGTTTAAAACATACTCAATATTCCATTAACGCCCTTCAATTTTAAAATATCATTACCAGTAGTATCATGTTTAAAAAGTACTTATAACGTTTTAAAAGTTTGAAGGTATTAATGTTACTTTTGAAAGTTTATGGATATATTTAGAAATAGTGATACTAACCGTAACAGTAAGAAGAATTTTTTAAAGTTTTTTACAAAAGTTTAAGTGATTATTTGATGTTTTTAAAAAATTTGGTGTTTTTTTTTTAGTTTTTAAAAAAGTTCAAAAGTATTTTTTGAAAGCTACGTGGTATTTTTAAAACACTTTTGAAAGATAAAGTACATTTTTTAAGGAAAGTTAAAATATAATTTTGTTAAAATTTAAAAGTATTTTTAAAATAAAGTATTAACCGGTTTCATCCAAATTAACTCTAACAGTATTTTTTTTAAACTTTTTTTAAATCTTAAAAATATTATGAATATTTTATAAATTTAATTAATTTTTAATACATCATAAAAGTGTCATTTATGTCTATAAATCTAGGTGTCCACAATATTTAAGATCCAATTTCCCCACTTTTATGTTGGAAGTAAAAGTAAATAAAAGTGTCATTTATTTGTTTTTAATATATCACCAAAGATCTATCTCTAAAATATCTTAATAGTATATATAATTTTAAATGGTATTAAAATTGTCTACGCAAACCTAGCATAACAAATTAATATTGAGTTGTTTTTTTTAGCACAACCACGTGAGGACGTGAAACAAAAAGTATATTCCTTTTGGCATCTTTCTTTTATTTTTATTTTCATTTTTTGAGTCAGCAATATGAAGATATTTGAATTTTTTATATTTTAAAACACACTCTTCTCCTCTCCTCTTCGTTGCATTCTCGAAATCCCCATTTTCCAGCACCGACCACCATGCAGGCCGTTCATTCCCCCATGCTGAAGCCCTCTCCATTGGACCCATTTCGCACCCGCAGCCGCTCCCCCTTCCTCGTTGCCGCTGCTTCTAAATCCAGGCGACGAGTCTCTGTGGCCGCTGCATCTGCGGCTTCCACAGTCGGTGCGCCCATGCGGGAGAAGGACCCTAAGAAGCGTGTGGTGATAACTGGAATGGGGCTTGTCTCTGTGTTCGGCAACGACGTGGATGCTTACTATGACAGGCTGCTCTGTGGTGAGAGCGGTATCAGTGTCATCGATCGCTTTGATGCTTCCAAATTCCCTACACGCTTCGGTGGGCCGATCCGGGGATTCTGTTCGGAGGGGTACGTTAACCCCAAGAATGATAAGCGCCTTGACGATTGCTTTCGCTACTGCATTGTTGCTGGCAAGAAGGCGCTCGAGGATGCTGACCTTCGTGGAGACCAACTCTCTGAGGTCATTTCCTTTTGCTTCTTCTTTTGTTAAAATGAAATAATTTAATTTGATGAATTCATCAAAATTAGTCTTAAAAAAATTAATTATAAATAACCCATAAGTAATTAGTTATATTCATTGAAATAAATTTTTTTAAGTAAGATTCTAATTTACTAAATAAATATATTTAAGATCATTTTAGATCCTCGAGTCTATTATTTATTTTTTGTCCTATCTTTTATGGTTTTGTTTTTAGTACAGATCAACAAGGCGCGTGCTGGTGTGCTTGTTGGAACAGGGATGGGCGGCCTTACAGTTTTATCTGACGGTATTCAAACTTTGTTAGAGAGAGGTCATAGGAAGATAACCCCTTTTTTTGTTCCTTACACCATTACAAATATGGGGTCAGCCTTACTTGCCATCGACATTGGTTTCATGGGTCCCATTTATTCTATATCCACCGCTTGTGCCACTTCCAATTATTGCTTCTATACGGCTGCCAATCACATCCGTCAAGGACAAGCTGATCTAATGCTTGCTGGTGGATCTGAAGCTGCTATCATACCTATTGGACTCGGGGGTTTAGCTGCTTCTGGGGCTTTATCTAAGAGAAATGATGATCCTAAAACTGCTTCTAGGCCATGGGACATAGATCGTGATGGGTTTGTTGTGGGAGAAGGGGCCGGCATATTGGTAATGGAGAGTTTGGAGCATGCAATGAAACGAGGTGCACCAATTATTGGGGAATACTTGGGAGGGGCTATTAATTGTGATGCTTATCACATATCGGACCCAAGAGCTGATGGGCTTTGTGTCTCTACGTGCATATTAAGCTGTCTTGAAGATGCAGGCGTCTCGCCTGAGGAGGTTGCTCAATCCCCTCTTTTTGTTCTATTTCTTGGTGAATAGGTTCAAAGGTTGTTTTGATTTACAGGTTAACTATATTAATGCACATGCAACATCCACTATTGCTGGTGACTTAACTGAGATTAATGCAATCAAGAAGGTTTTTAAGAATACATCAGAGCTCAAAATTAATGCGACTAAGGCAACGCTTCTTCTTCTTCCTCCAATGATAACATGGTTGAAATATATTATTGTTAAGCCATCCATTGGTTTGCTGATGCCTTTTCTGGTTGTCATTGCTTTTCAGTCTATGATAGGGCACTGTCTTGGTGCTGCTGGAGGTTTGGAAGCCATTGCCACTTTGAAAGCAATTGAAAGAGGATGGCTGCATCCTTCCATTAACCAATTTGTACGTTCCCTTTCATTTTGACAATCTTGTTCCAGATAATGTTAGGTTAATTGCATCATTTCATCATTTCATGTCTAGAATATAAATTAGGATTTGGATTTAGTACTCGATGGGTATTACATTTTCCTGCCTTGACATGACCACGTTATCTATTTGTCACTTTTAAGAGTGAAGACTGTTACTCCTCCATACTAACACAAGTCTTGCACCTCATTTTCAGTAGTTCAGTCATAGACATTTCAAAATAATTTTATATTGGGTCACCTCTCGAAAATTTTTCTAAAACACACGTGAATGAGGACAAAACATAATAAAAACTGTTGGTCAGTGGAGATAGCAATGAAGCATTACATTAACCGTCGAATGTAGAGCAAGACTCTTGATTAGAATTGTTTGAGTATCTACTCTTTTATCTTTACATGTTTTCACACGCGAATGTTGTGAATGTTTCACATCATAGATGTAACGACTCTAGCCCACCGCTTACAGATATTGTCTCTTTCGGATTTTACCTTTCGGACTTTTCCTCAAGATTTTTAAAATGCATCTACTAATAAGAGGTTTCTATACTGTTATAAAGAACGATATAGAATCTCATAATAGAGCTCTAAGCTTCCTTCCCTTTACTATTCAGTTCAACTTGCCCTAATAGTTTGGTTTATTAAGATATGATCACAAGAACATTATCAATATTGTTTCCCTCATTTGAGTGTAGAACCCGGATCCTTCAGTTGATTTAGACACCGTCGCAAACATAAAGCAGCAGCACGAAGTGAATGTTGGTAAGTTGATTAAGCATTGAGGATTGCCCATGCCTTGTATATTTCCATCTTCCTTCATTAAAATAAAGCATACCAGTTGAGTAATCAAGATCTGTGATTCTTCATTTCCAGCTATCTCAAATTCATTCGGATTTGGAGGACACAACTCGGTCGTGGCATTCACTGCATTCAAACCATAAGCCCTCTTAACCTCAAGTTCGACCACGTTTTGTTCACATTTTTCTCAAAATGTTCAAATAATGAAGAAGCTTCTTCTTTCAGCTGCCTCCATTCCCATGTGTTTGTCCACATTTTGGGGCTCAATATTTAATTGGAAAAAAATAAGAAAAAATAAACGCACGTATAAATGCAATTAAATATTTAATTTACACTATACATATTCATTCAAAACAAATTTAACACTAAATGACAATTACTTTTTTTAATACATCATAAAAGTCTCATTTATGTCATATCTAATATTTAACACTCAAACTTTCATCACTTCCATGTTGAAGTAAAAGTGAATAAAAGCTTCATTTATTTATTTTTAATATACTATTAAAGATTTGTCTCTCAATTTTTTTATAAGTGTACATATTTCAAATTAATTAAAATATATTTATTTATTTTGAAATCCTTGTACCAATAATAAACAATAATTATTTCACAAAACAAGTTTATTTAACTATTTATTTTTTAAAAGTTTTCATAAATATGTTTGATGATATTATTTGAGAGTATTTTTTAAATTATAAACCGTAAAATAAACTTGGAATCATAGTACAATAGTGTGTATATATATATATATATATATATATATATTTGTTTGTATATCTATCATTTAATTTCATGTTTAAAAAATAGAAGTTGAAAAACTATCCATATTAGTAAAAAGTAGCCCTATTTATTTGATTCAAACAATTTCTCTAATATTATATTAATTTATTTGATTCAAAAGATTTTTTTTGTTGCCTAGATTTGAATTTTTGACATTTTAATCTAGCATGTCTTAATCCATTGATACTCAAGCTGATGTGTTTGCTTTAAATAATTGAATCAGAATTGATTGGATAAGTTGGTTAAATGCTAATATTATTTTGCATTGATTGGAGTATTTAATGTCAAACCATTGATATGCATATATAGTTTACGGAAAGACTTACCGATTGCCTTTCCTCTCCTCTCTGTTGCATTCTCGACCATGCAGGCCCTTCATTCCTCCACGCTCAAGCCCTCTCCATTGGACCCATTTCGTAGCCGCAACCGCTCCCCCTTCCTCGTTGCTGTGGCTTCAAAATCCAGGCGACGAGTCTGTGTGGTCGCTGCATCGGCGGCTTCCACAGTCGGTGCGCCCAAGCGGGAGAAGGACCCTAAGAAGCGTGTGGTGATAACTGGAATGGGGCTTGTCTCTGTGTTCGGCAACGACGTGGATGCTTACTATGAGAGGCTGCTTTGTGGTGAGAGCGGTATCAGTGTCATCGATCGCTTTGATGCTTCCAAATTCCCTACACGCTTCGGTGGGCAGATCCGGGGATTCTGTTCGGAGGGGTACGTTAACCCCAAGAATGATAAGCGGCTTGACGATTGCTTTCGCTACTGCATTGTTGCTGGCAAGAGGGCGCTCGAGGATACTGACCTCCATGGATATCAGCGCTCTAAGGTCATTTCCTTTTGCTTCTTCTTTTGTTTGATAAAAAAGAATTAAATAAATATATTATTATTTTATTATTACAATAATTCTTTACTAATAATTTTAAATTAAATTTAAATTAATTAATTATGATATACAAACATTGAATGAAGTAATCAAAATTAGTCTTAATAAATGATTAATTAGTTATGAATAATCATTAGGTAATTAACTATAATGATTGAAAATGAATTTTTGGCAAGGTTATTTAACTCATCATAATTAATCAATTAAATATATTTGCATATTTCTAACTAATTAATTGGTAACAAATTTAATTCATTTAATCAACTTTTATCTACCTCTCTCTCTATATATATGCTCTACCATGAAAGGAAGATCTTGGAGTCTTATTTCCTTTTCCCCTATCTTCTATGGTATTATTTTCACTACAGATCGACAAAGCGCGTGCTGGTGTGGTTGTGGGAGCAGGGATAGGTGGTCTTACAACTTTATCCGATGGTGTTCAAACTTTTTTAGAGAGAGGTCATAGGAAGATAACCCCATTTTTCGTTCCTTGTGTCATTACAAATATGGGGTCTGCCTTACTTGCTACCGATATTGGTTTCATGGGTCCCGTTTATTCTATATCCGCTGCTTGTGCCACCTCTAATTACTGCTTCTATACTGCTGCCAATCACATCCGTCGAGGACAGGCTGATGTGATGCTTGCGGGTGGATTTGAAGCTGCGATCATACCTATTGGACTGGGGAGTTTAGCGGCTTGTAAGGCTCTATCTGAGAGAAATGATGATCCTAAAACTGCTTCTAGGCCATGGGACAAAGAGCGTGATGGCTTAGTTGTGGGAGAAGGGGCCGGCATATTGGTAATGGAGAGTTTGGAGCATGCAATGAAACGAGGTGCGCCAATTGTTGGCGAATACTTGGGAGGGGCTATTAATTGTGATGCTTATCACATATCGGATCCAAGAGCTGATGGGCTTTGTGTGTCTTCGTGCATCTTGAGCTGTCTTGAAGATGCTGGCGTATCGCCTGAGGAGGTTGCTCACAATTCCATGTTTTTGTTCTGTTTCTTGGTGAATAGGTTCAAAGGTTGTTTTGATTTACAGGTTAACTATATTAATGCACATGCAACATCCACCGTTGTGGGTGACTTAGCTGAGATCAATGGCATCAAGAAGGTGTTTAAGAATACATCAGAACTCAAAATCAATGCGACTAAGGTAACCTCTCTTCTTCCTCCCTACCCAGCCTATGCACCAATGATTATCCACTGGTTTCTGATGCTTTTTTGTGGTTGTCAGTCTATGATAGGGCACTCCTTTGGTGCTGCGGGAGGTTTGGAAGCTATTGCCACTCTGAAAGCAATTCAAAGAGGGTGGTTGCATCCTTCCATTAATCAATTTGTACGTTCCCTTTAACATTTTAGCATATGGTTTCATAAATTGTCGAGTTAACGGTTAAGTCTCGCATGGGTTAATTAAGGAGAGGATTATAGATTTATAAGTGAGGAATATTATCTCCATTAGTATGAGACATTTTAGAGAAACCAAAAGCAAAGTCATAAAGCTTATGCTCAGAGTAGACAATATCATACTATTATGGAGATTTGTTATCTCTAACAATTGTAATGCTCAATGCCCAAGATATGAATTAGGATTTGGAATGTGAATTTGACACTTAATGACCTTGACATTCTTCAGCATCTCTTACGTCATGATCACGTTATCTACTTATCGCTTCTAAAAATGAAGACTGTTGTGCCTACAAACCAACTTGAGTTCTTTTAGCATGTTTTGAACTTTGGAGTTCTTATAATTGAATTACTTAAAAGGAAGGTGTAACTTGTCTTTATAGGTATTAACTTCAATCTTCTAAAGCCTTTTTCAACTATTTTATCCTCGGAATCATTCTCATTTGGAGGTGGTTTTTAGCTCATTCATCTACCCTTCTTTTACTTGGATATCACATGCCCAGAAACTTTCATCTTCGTTTGTCCTCGAACCAAATCCTACTAGGAGAGATACTGCTCTGATACCACTTATAACGACTCGATGTCTAAGTTCATGTGACACTCGAGTAAACGACGAATACAATTTTTAAAACAATATCATATATGAATATGGTGATCCTAAGATTATGATAGTCAAGAAAGGATTAAAATAATTTACTACCTAAACCAACAAAGTGCACCTTACATTTTGATGACTGAATCATAGAAATTTCAAGATTAAACATGTTTAGCTTTGAGTTATTTTATGTTGAGTAGCCTCTTGAAAATTTTTCTAGGATCCGTGTTGGTTTGTGGGGATAATATTCTCTCTTAGAAATAATTCAAAATAAAGAGGTATTGTGGTCGGAAAATACCAAAGTCATTAAGTGTTGAAACCGAATTCTAGGACATTAAGAATGTAGAGAAAGACTGTGGTTGTGATTAAAATTGTTTGTGAGTCTCTACTTTATGATCTTTTACATTTTCATCCCGGTTGACTGTAGAATCTGGAGCCTTCAGTTGATTTAGACACCGTCGCAAACATAAAGCAAGAACACGAGGTGAATGTTGGTAAGTTGGCGAAGCATTGGGGATTGTCCATGCCTTGTAGATTTCCAGCTTCTTTCATTAAAACCCAACATACCAGTTTGGTAATCAAGTTTAGTGATTCTCTGTTTCCAGCTATCTCAAATTCATTCGGATTTGGTGGACACAACTCGGTCGTGGCATTCACCGCATTCAAACCATAAACCTGTTAATCTCACCAACGATGATGTTTTGTTCACATTCTTATTAAGAATTCCATAAAAATGTTAAAATAATGCAATCGATGTAATAACTTCTAAGAAGTCGATCGTTTTGCCATTCTGAATAACCATAGAAGTCTGATCGACAGGAATAGCAACTATGACTATCAAGTAATTGTTAAAGTTCTAGTCGAATCTTTTCTCGGATTTATTTATTATTAATAAATATGCTTAGATCACTTAATTTTTAATGACCACACTGTGGTCCCTTAGATAAGGCGCTGGGTTACCCTATTATTGTTATTTTCGCCGGAATGAACAGTAAAGAACAGGAGTCCAGACTCCTCCAGCCCATGAGGCGAGAGTCTACGAAACAGGAGTCCATGGACTCAAGCCCATGAGGCGCTGGTCTACGAAACAGGAGTCCATGGACTCAAGCCCATGAGGCGCTGGTCTACGAAACAGGAGTCCATGGACTCAAGCCCATGAGGCGCTGGTCTACGAAACAGGAGTCCATGGACTCAAGTCCATGAGGCGAGAGTCCACGAAACAAGGATCCATGGACCCAAGCCCATAAGCGAGAGTCCACGAAACAAGGGTCCATGGACCCAATCCCATAAGCGAGAGTCCACGAAACAAGGGTCCATGGACCCAATCCCATAAGCGAGAGTCCACGAAACAAGGGTCCATGGACCCAAGCCCATGAGGCGAGAGTCCACGAAACAAGGGTCCATGGACCCAAGCCCATGAGGCGAGAGTCCTAAAACAAAAGTCCATGTACTCAAGCCCATGAGCGAGAGTCCACGAAACAATGGTCATTGGACTCAAGCCCATGAGCGAGAGTCCACAAAACAGGAGTCATGGACTCAAGCCCATGAGCTACCGTTCACGAAACAAGAGTCTATGGACCCAAGCCCATGTGGCAAGAGTCCTCGAAACAATTGTCCATGGACGAGGCCATGAGCGACAGTCCACGAAACAATTGTCCATGGACTCAAACCCATGAGGCGAGAGTCCACAAAACAGGAGTCCATGGACTTAAGCCCATGAGGCGAGAGTCCACGAAACAAGGATACATGGACCCAAGCCCATGAGCGAGTCCACGAAAAAGGAGTCCATGAACCCCCAAGCCCATGAGGCGAGAGTCCACGAAACAAGAGTCAATTTAGTAACTTAATAATTTACTATTACTTCTATCAAAAATATTAAAATGGATAAACAACTCCACTGGGGATCGAACCAAGAATCAATGGTTTCATAGACAAACGCCTTATCTATTGGGCTACGAAGTACTCGTCACATTAGATGAGTTAGTAACTTGATCTTTCACTATTGATTCTAGCAAAAATATTAAAAGGGTAAAAAAAACTAACGACTTCACTGGAGATCGAACCCAGAATCTCTGGTTTTGTAGACCAGCACCTTATCCATTGGGCCACGGAGTCCTCGCCACGTTAGATGAGTTAGTAACTTAATATTTCACTATTGATTCTAACAAAAATATTAAAAGGGTAAAAATTAACGACTCCGCTGGGGATCGAACCCAGAATCTCTGGTTTCGTAGACCAGCGCCTTATCCATTGGGCCACGGAGTCCTTGATGCCGTACATGAGTTAGTAACTCTGTTGTTACTGTTCATTGGGCAAAAATTTATAAAATGGTTAAAATTTTCGACTCCGCTGGGGATCGAACCCAGAGTCTCTGGTTTCGTAGACCAGCGCCTTATCCATTGGGCCACGGAGTCCTTGTTTATAGTGTTATTTTTGCTATATATTATTTACCTAATAATTTCTGCTATATTTTGAAATTAGCTACAAAAGTATATATAAAATTATTCAGACAGGTGACCCTGTGACCCAATGGATAATGGATTATGGAACCAGAGGTTCTTGGTTCTATCCCAAGCGTAGTCGATCCTATCTCTCCATTTTATTTTTTATTTTTGCCAAAATTAATTCAAGTTAATGATACCAAACATAATACTTTCTTATCATAGAGTAAATCAACAGACTCTTTTCTTTTTTAATATGTTTAGATTTAATATGTTTAGAGAAGGGAGGAGTGCGAGAGAAAATGTAAGACGATAAAGAAGTTAGCTCTCCCACGTAAAATTTTTAAATTAAAGGTTTAAATATTATTTTGATCGTTCTAACTTTTATTTTTATTCATATTCATCTATGTATTTTTGAAATATTCATTCCGATTTTAGTATTTCTTTAAAAAAGCGAATAATTTAAAATTTTTTAATATAATTTTGTGGCTACATTTTAAAAAAATTGAGTAAATGAAAATCCAATATACTTTTGTTTATTTTGATATACATTTTTTTAGAATGTTCACTTTAGTCTTCCTGATTGATATTTTTAAAAATTAAATATTTTGGTCTATATTTGTAAAATTTGAACATATTTTTATATGGAAACCTATTAATACAAATGGAAATTTTGTTGGAAGAAATTAAAAAAATGAAAATGAAAAACTAAAATATTAATAAAATACTCATTTTAATCTCTTTCAATTCATTGATTTTGATATGTTCATAGACTAAAATATTTATATTCACTTTTAAATATATCGCATAATTAATTTTTATTATTTATTCTCCAACAATTCTATAAAATAAAATTTTAAAATTTTTTTAAGTTTCAAAATAAATATCGAAATAAGTATATGATATTTTTCAAACATTTTACCTGTTAATATTTTAATAAACGACTAACAATTGAAGTCGGATTAGATTGTATATTTCAAATCATCCGAAGCGGCATAATAAGTTGAGTTTGGAGCCTCTTATGATCTATCTTAGAAAGACACAAGTCCTGTTTCGAACCTAAAAGTTTGAACTTTGCCAAGAGGAACAAACCTCGTAAGCATTTTAGAACAAAGAAGGCAGCAAAGCTGTGTACAACGGCTCCTATTGCAGTGCTTAAAACTTAAACCAGACCCTGTCATTTCCCAGCTGAGAGATGTCAATGGCGTTTCTTCCCTGTCGCTCCTTCCCACGCCTGTATAATGTGGTTAACGATTTCCTCGACGCCTACTCCATGTTTGACCTGCGCAAACATCGGTCAGGCAGATACGCTTAACATTGACAAATAGGTTTTTCGTTCTTCGTTCTCATTCAGACTCAAAGACGCTAACTGAGATAATCAACTACACGATTCTCTAGCTACAAAGTGTAATTAAGATATCGAACCGAGGGGGGAGCTAACCTGAGCAAATACGAACGGCCCCCCATCTCGCATTTTCAGTGCGTCACGCTCCATAACCGCTAGATCAGCTCCAACAGCTTGTGCAAGGTCAGTTTTGTTTATTACCTGTTGTTAAAATGGAACCATTTAGAGAGATGCCTGTCTTGATTGCAATACTGACTGAGATGGATACTTAGAAACAAAATTAGGAAATGACATACAAGGAGATCAGCCTGAGTGATTCCGGGGCCGCCTTTTCGAGGAATTTTATCCCCAGCAGACACATCTATGATATAGATGATATAGTCAGCAAGTTCCCTGCTGAAGTTGGCAGCTAAGTTATCTGCACAACAAAACAGATAAAAACATGAATCAAAGACTTCCACGTACTAAACTCAAACCACCCGCTGCAACATTTTAACAGTCCAAGCCCACCGCTACCAGATATTGTCCTTTTTGGGCATTCCCTTTCGGGCTTCCCTCAAGATTTTTAGAACACGTCTGCTAGGGAGAGGTTTCCACACCCTTATAAAAAATGTTTCGTTCTCCTCCCCAACCGATGTGGGATCTCACATTCAAGATTACTTTACTTTTTAACATCACACATGAGAACCCGAGATGAACTCGAGACATCTAAATTACTGTGAACTATTTTTCTTTTGAACGCTAAACATTCAACATACAATTTGAACCTACAACTGATTTTTCGGATGCGAATGCAAGTATATTAATGAGAAGGGAACGCTAACAAAGGTCCAGTGAAGTTAAAATAATCTAACACACGTTATTCAAGCCTCATAATTGGGGATTTCCAAATTACCTCCACCAGATTCACAGAGAAGTATGTCTGTTTTGTACAAGTTTGAAAGCTCCTCAAGAGGTCCAAGATTAATGCTGATGTCTTCGCGAATAGCAGCATGTGGGCAGCCACCAGTTTCCACTGCTCTAATCCTTTCCTCTGGTAGAGCTCCATGCTTCACCAAAAATTCTCCATCCTCTTTTGTGAAGATGTCATTTGTGACCTAACAGTGATCATGTCAAATAAATATCTTTTGGTTTCTAGCAGAAAAACATTTCATTCTACCACAATATTAGTTATTAACATTTACTATAACAAAGAACTTGGTGTAATTGAATCAGCCTACTTTAAAACAATATCAGCAGATAATAATCATAGTATACAACCTCTTGTATACATGTATAGAGCAGTGAAGGTTATCCAGCTGATTATATTCTAAAACACAATGGAATTGATGCTTTTATCTGTGAAATCCTACGTCGGAAGCATTCTTTATAAAGATGTGGAAACCTCTCCCTAGCAGACGCTTTCTAAAAACCTTGAGGGGAAGCCCGAGAGAGAAAGCCCAAAGAGGACAATATATGCAAGTGGTGGGCTTAGGCTATTACAAATGGTATCAGAGCCAGACACCGGACGATGTGCTAGCGAGAAGGTTGAGCCCCGAAGGCGGTGGACACGAGAGGGTGTGCCAACAAGGACGCTGGACCCCGAAGGGGATGGATTGGGGGATCCCACATCGATTGGAGAAGGGAACGAATGCTAACGAGGACGCTGGGCCCCGAAGGGGGTGGATTGTGAGATCTCACATCGGTTGGGGAGGAGAACGAATAATTCTTTATAAGAGTGTGAAAACCTCTCACTAGCAAACGTTTTTTAAAAACCTTGAGGAAAGCTCGAAAGGGATAGCCCAAAGAACAATATCTACTTACATTATCAGTCTCAAATTAGATGGAAAGCAGGATCTGAGGCTAACAGAGAAACTGGTTCAATAAAATTCAACAAAAAGCTGAATAGACAGCTTTATTTTAGAATGAGCATATACAAAGTAAGTCAAAGCATATCAGACCCAAGATTCCACAAATATTAAATTAGGAAGTGAAGCACAGAAACTGAAAAGTGAAAGTGATATAGAGAATCGATTCAAAAGCACACTTACTGCAGCTAGACTGTATTTGTCACGTAAGAAGGTACAGAGAGCTAGCATCAGAGCTGTCTTCCTAAACAATAGTAAAAAAAAATTGGCTTCAAAGTTCATCAAAAAACAGTAGAATGTTCTTAGAGGCTCAAAACTAAATCTCCTCTGCATTTTCCTTCCATGGGAGTGAGTAAAAAAAAATGAAAGCAAATGGAAATATACCCAGTACCAACAGGGCCACCAATACCGACGGTAAAAGCTCTTTCATTAAAATCTCTAGTAAGAAGAGGCGGAGCTCTCCGGCTGAAGAAGCCAGGAGAGTAAATGGGTTCATGGGAATGAGGCGCCAGTCCATCATGACTGTGATAAACCCTACCATCTGCTCCAACGAAGGATGAACCCCCCTGAGGTTTTCTGTTACAAGTAAACAGTGAACGCTAAGCAGAGAAATGAGATCAGATATCAAGACCTAAATGACAAATTGAATGGAAATTACTCGTGGCTGTGGGGATGATCATGTCCGTGGTCGTGGTGGTGATGATCGTGGCCGTGGTCGTGGCCGTGGTCGTGGTCGTGGTCATGGTGGTGGTCGTGGCTATGGCTATGAGTATCTTGCGAAGCCATTGTTGAAGCTCGAAGAGTTCGAGAGGAGGAAGATCGTAAAATGCGGCGTAGATTGACAACGGCGGATCAAAATTCAAACGGATTTTGAGGAGAAATCGAAATAGAATCAAGAACAGAGCTCGATTCTTGAGGGAAGAAAGAAAAATCCAAAAGAGTATCACAGGTGCAAGATCCTCCTTCCTCCTCCACACAGTTATTGAACAAAGACAAACATGTCAGAAACAAATATCAGTGTAAATTTTGAGCGCAATTCTCAAAATGTTCCAACTTTTAGGGCTTCACAATTTTTTGTTTGAGCTACGGATTCAAATGTCTGCAATCATCCAGGATTGAAACGTGGATGATATAAAATAGCAGTTAATTTTGTTTTTTTATTCTTTTTTTGTTTTAAAAAATGCTAAATTAACAAAAATAACTTTTATTTTGTAATTTATCTAAAAAAAATATATATTTTTAAAATTTAAAAATTTCAGTAATATCCTTACCTTTTTTAAAAAAAAAAATCAAAATCATTAGTTTGACCTAAAAACAGTTAATAATTTATTTAAAAAACTTTTTTCAAAAATAACTTTTAACGGTGTAAGTGTTTCAAAGACACTTTTATATTTTTTTTTAAATTAAAAAATATATTTATTATTAGTATCACGTGTAAAGAATATTCGTAAACTTTAAAAAAAATAACATTAAAAAGTTTGAAAATAGCCTATGAAGTATCTATAGACGATTTTCGTCCATATATTGACCGTAAGAATTTTTTTAACTTCTTTTTAATAAAAAAAAAATGTTAATGCTAATTTTAAAATTTGATTAATAGTTTTTAAAAATAATATTAATAATAGGTGTATTTAAAAATAATAATTAAAAAATAATAATAGATCGTGTGCCAGCGAGGACATTGGATCCCTAAAGGGAGTGGGGTGGATGGTGAGATTTCACATCGGTTGGAAAGGAAAACGAAGTTTTGAGGATTATTGGGAGGGGGTCCCACATTGGCTAATTTAGATAATGATCATGAGTTTACAAGTAAGGAATACATCCACGAGTTTACAAGTAAGGAATACATCCAAGTATGAAGCCTTATGGGGATGCTTAAAGTAAAGTCATAAGAACTTATATTCGAAGTAGACAATATCATACCATTGTGGAAGTTCGTGATTCCTAACACCAATCATTCCTTATAAAAGTGTGGAAACTTCTCCTGGTAGACACGTCTTAAAACCGTGAGGCTGATAGCGATACAGGCCGAAGGTCAATATCTACTAGCGGTAGGCTTAAATTGTTACACTCTCGTCCTCCTATTTATTTTAATATAAGTTTTAAAAAATTGTAATACGAACATAACTCAACCAATTCGTTTTAACCCATAGCATTATAATAATCAAGGGCTACAGCCTCATTGCTTGCGGCTTTCTAAATCATTGAAGCATTTGGCAAAGCAAAACAAAGACGCTCCTTTACCAAATCTTGACTTCTTTTACAAAGCTTTATAGATCAAATTGGGTACCCCATCCCCTAAATGACTGCCTTTTCCACTAAGAAAAAGGAAGAAAAATGATACTCAAAAGCAGACCATCACAAAGAATTCAAGAAAGATTATACCAAAGATCTCCTCCCCTAATACAATATTAAACTAATAACATGCACTTTTTGATGCAATATATAACTAGAGATTTGAGTCAGACGAACATGTAAACATAGAAGCTAGTAAGAAAAATTGTAACCATCTAGGTTCACCGCTAGCAAATATTGTCTCCTTAGGCTTTTCCTTTCGAGCTTCGCCTCAAGGCTTTAAAACGCGTCTGCTAGAGGAAGGTTTCCATACCCTTTATAAAGGGTATTCCGTTCTCCTCCCCAACCAACGTACGTGGGACTCTCACAAAAATGGGGAAGAAAAAACAAACCCATTTTAATCAAACAAGTTTCTGAGTGCATTTTGTTTGGTACAAGGATCAGGCAACAAATCTTTGTGGTTTTGCCTTTGAGCTTCTACTTGTTGTTCATCAGGAGCTGAAACTCCTTCAGATTCCTCTAAAATAACCCCTTGCTTCTGCAAAAACTCCCATTTATCTTGAAACAAATAAAAGAAACCAATGAAACAGATCTCTGCAGTGAAGAGAACAGTCCATAATCCAATGCTTCTTGAAGTTTTCTTATGGTACGCATTCAAGCCAGTGTAGATATTGATAATTCCCACTAGAGAAACTATTGTTCCAAGAATCCAATGCATAAGAAACCACACACTTCTTTCTTTCTTTCCCCTGCACACGTGAAGTGGTGGGTGTTAGGATCGCACAACAACACACACTCAATCTAGATGAACACAAAGATCAAGAGAAAGAAAATGCAAAGAGGAATACTGGCTAAAGGTTTATATTGATGACTTCAGATATGAACACAAAGAACAGAGAAAAAAATGCAATGAGTAATATTGGCTAAAAGTTTATATTGATGACTTCATGTATGAGAGAATACAGAGAATGCAAAAAGTACGTTTGGTATATACCATCTACTGTAAATAAGCAACAGGCTCCATGACCCAACCCACCCAACCGTGGGTGGTGATTAAGCACCAAAATAAATTTTAAAAGTTCTTATTAGAAGTTATGATAAACTCTTACTAGAACAATCATGTTTTGGCCCTACAAAAGTCCATTAATCAAGAAAGGTCCTAAAAGTGAAGGGTAAATGGGAAGGGTGGAGGACATTTACCTTTGAGGCCTGAAAGTGCCTATCACTGCCTGTACCCATACGGCTATGTAAAGAGCTAAGCCTATTCTTTGATGGCTGTTATTAAATAAGTTCTCAAATTTTCTGAGGGACATTACAGCTCCAGCTGAGGCCAGGAGAAGGGATAGTGTCTGTTAAATGAAATTAAGTTAGTAAAAGAGTAACTTTCATAATTTACTCTTTGGAAAGAAAGAGAGAGAGAAACAGAGCTTATGCTTATTGGAGACACTGAGATTCATCATGAGAATCACTAATTATAATCTTTTTCTTGCCATTCAAGTATGAATTCTTTAACTTCTCTGCCACTAAATTGTAATCAGCAGAACAAAACAAAGTGGGGAAACCATGATGATACAACATGCTGGATATGATTATGTTCTTGCCAAATTCAAGAACCAAAATGGTTGCCTCTTAAGCATTTTATGATATCTATGTTACAAGATATTGACAAAATTGGTGGAAAGAATGAAGAATGAAGAACTGGGTTACCTGCAAAATAACATGGAGGTAGAAGAAGACCTTTAATTGAGTCGACCCACGAGCTATCCGACCAGACATTCTAATTGTAAGTATACCAACAGGCATTAAGAACCCCATTGAAATCCAGAGGAGCAATCCATGGAGTTGAATATCAAATCTCTTTTCATGGCTTAGCTGCGAAAATTTAAACATATTTCAATACTTTAAAGAATCTCCTACTCTTAAACGTAATCTTGCATCAATAAATCAACAAGAAAAATAGTTGGCAAGAACAAATTGAATCTTATATCAATGATTTTAACGAGAAAATTAGCTTATCCTTTGCCTTTTCATGGCCGTCTTCTATACTCCTCTGACTCCTAGCTTTCTTCAACCCTTCATGAGCTGAGCCTTGAACTAATGGCAGAAGAAAAGCATTGCATAAGCTCATGGTAACGAGCTCCAGGTTATGGAAGTTTCTCATTCTTCAATAGCCAATCAAACATCAAAAATCAAGAACAACCCCACTTTAGAAAACCCTTTTTCTCAATCTCTCGATCTTCCCGAAATGGGATTTGTAAGGATGAGGGTTCTGATGAATTTGAGCAGCAGATTGTAAGTGGAATGGCTCAAGAACCAGTGACCTTGGAATCCCATTGGCTATATATTGAGACAACTTCCGCCATTGAAAAGGGGTTTGGAAGAAAAGAAGGATGGTGAAGGGGGAATGATGAAGGAATGACATGAGCGAGGTTTCTCCCATTGGGTTCTTGCCGCCCAAAAAGGCCATGTTTGGATGTGGGGTAAAGCACCCTTTGCTTTGGAGGGAAATATGATTAAAGGGAACAAAGGATTAGAATTGGATAATGATGTGAGGGAGTGGTAAGTTCAGCTCTAATTTCATTAGGATCAACACCTAAACATAGTTTAATCCATACCATCAATTCAGGAGGTTTGTTCGTTCAAAAGCACCACCATATTCGTTCTCCTTCGTTTAGTTCAACAAAAGAGGTGAAAGTTTCCATTTTGATCTCTCGAGTGGTCTATAATACTATAACAGCTCAAGCCCACCTTTAGCGGATATTGTCTGCTCTGACTCGTCAATTTTAAAACGAGTTTGTTAGGGAGAGATTTTCACACACTTTTCGTTCTCTTCTCCAACTTATGTGAGATCTTACAAATACGTTAACCAGTTGAAATATGTTCATATCAACACGTTGCTTTAGTATTTTGAATCACGGTTGAATACGCATGAAGTGAATCTATTGAAATTGAAAGTTCAAAATACGCACCAAACACGTAACAACGATTTGTGGCTGTACTCGATTACCTTAATGGCACTTTGAAGGTAAACCATCCATGATGACAAAAGGTTCACCAATTTCAATTGTAAAATTATGTATAAAGACAGCCATTATGATCTCCACTAGGTTGGAGAAGGACTAGAAGAAAGGAAAGAAAAATAAGAACTTTATATTTGAAAATTTGGATATTGGGCCCACCCACTCCACTCCTCTATACAAATTACACCCACAGATTCACCAAACTGAACCAGCTTTTTTAATTCAATGATGCTTGAGAATGGCTTCCATGACCAATAAAAATGCACTAAGTTTCGTACCCAATAATGGTATTCTTCATATTTTTAACTCATTTTGTATTCTAAAAAATAATTTTTATAAAAAAAAGTTGTAAATTTGTTCTATTGGCATCCGAAGGCAGGTTAGTTATCGATTAAATCGCCGTAGCAACTACTTCATAACCAAAATACGAGAGTTGATTATACGAGCTACTAGCTGGATGCCACAAAACTCGTATACTAGGTACACGAGCTAAGGTTAAAACTCATGTACCATGGCCCACCAAAATCATATAGTTTTCCTTTCTTAGTGTGATGAGATCCTTGTTATGCAAGAAAACTTCAATGGTCTGAGAAACATTAGGACAACAAACATGTCATTATGGGTAACACAGAGCTAGTAGTTCATTATTATATCGTAACATGTTTTGAATAACTCTAATATTTAAAACACAAATAAGGCCAATGATATAAAAACCAAAGCACTTGCAGGACTGAACACGAAAAAGAAGAGTCAAAAGCAAAATTTGGGATCCTCGAATAAAAATTGGAAAATTCGGTGCTAAAAGAAAGAAGTGAAAGATAAAATCTACCAAAATTTTCAAGTTTTAAACCAAACTATAATCCATCTTCTCGCTCGGGGGATAAAAGAAGGTTTAAGTTTACATGAATAGATTGGGTTTTGAGGCCTTGTACGTGGTCTTCAGCCTCCTGGTTGGGGGTCTAACCTTCTTGAACACGAGAGGGAATTTGATCTTGGAATCATGGAATTGTTTGGTGCTTTCCCTCTTGCACAGCTTAGCAGGAACAGTGGCAGTCTTGATGATTTGGATGCATGGATGTCTGACCCTGTGTCGAGAAGCCATCTCGTTGTACATTTGTTCCACGGCGCCATTGAGAGTGGTGTCGCGATATTCCTTGTACATGTTGTGATACCCAGTTCGGCTTTGGTAGCGCAACCAGATACCATAGTTCTTGATTTTGGTAGGATTCTTCTCAAAGATCTGCAAGGAAATCGAATTGAAGATTTATATTCCTAATGAAAGAAATTCAAAGCTGAACCGTAATACCAAATATGACCCAGCACACGATATGCTGCAAGTGAAGTGAGGGATGAGAGTTAAACTCAAATTCACCAATCATAAAAGCAAATCAGTGTTTTTAAAAGGTTTTTGAAGCGTACACCTTGTGGCAAGACTCTAGCTTTTAGTCTCGAGACTTACGCCTTATATGGATCATAAGAGGCTGATACATATTTAAGGAAAACATTGAGACTTAAAGATTCTATGCCTCGTGATTAGAAGAATAGAATCAATTTGCTTAATTCTTCAAAAATCAAAAGGTTTGAGTGATGACAAGTTGAGCTTTTACTACTTTTACCACTCAAGCTTTGGAAACATTGAGGATAAAACTCTATAGAATAAGTCAATCCTACACGTAATAATAGAAGTGACGCTAAACTTGTCGGAATATCCTCAATACTGCAATAATATTCCTAATCTTATTCTAATACCATTCCCATCATAAACTACACTCTTTCTCACACCTCCTCCAAAGACCTCGCTAAACCTTTAAAAGATTCCTCTCAACTCACACTACCCACAAATAGCAAAAGAACAAGCTTGCCACTAGACTCGACCTTTACCACGAAATGGATAGTTCATCAGAATATCCTCCATCATAGAGCGACAGTCCCTGTAACACACTACAACCACTCCAAACACAATAAAATACTACCTTGAAACAGAACAAGAAAATTGATGACCCCGCAAAAGATGATCAAGACCCTCCTCCAGCTGACATTTAGACTCTATCTAACAACATCACAACCAGGAAAGTGGGTATACTCCCTCAGAGAAATGTCTCTATTTTTATCAGAAAACATGAGTACTTGGATAAAAACATATCCGTTTAGATATGTCAAGAACTAACGCAATAAAACCTTCCTTATCTCTATATGGACAAGCACAATATTCGTGTTTCATTTCCTTCTTAATCAGTAACCCTTTCAGGTCACAAAAAGGGGGAGAGACTACATTTTCAAAAAGCTAAAAGTTCATGGAAATAACATCAAAAGATCATTAACTTTAGACAAAAACAAGAGCAATGTTCACTATCACACGCATGTATTACCTCATTAATAGCAAGCACTTGTCCATTACTCTTCTTGACCTTCTTCAACTTCCTCAAAAAGTACCTGTTGAGAACAATTGGACAAATTGTGGCAATTCAACAACTCAACTCAAAAGCTATATTCGAGTCAAATGCAAATGCAATAGCATTTCCAACGGGAAACTCACCAGAACTTGGACTTAGCTCGGACCTCATTCGTGGCCCATAGCTTCATTCGAAATATCTTCGGATGTTCATCTGATTCAGAAGGAAGAGCCCTCCCCACAACCTGGTATTGGTGGAACTGCAAAACAAAACAAAACCATAATAATTTAAACACCTCCAAGCCCCAACATTTTGATTCTGAAGAAACTAGGCTATAAGAATGTGGTAAATTATCATTTCAAATTGCTCACAAAAGCCAAAAAAAATCAATTCAACGAACCAGAAATCACATATTCAATTCCCACATCCCTGCACTTCTCTAATGAAAGTAGAAAAATTCACCCTAGATTAGAGGAAACCCCTTCATTGATGGCCTACATTTCCATCCATAGGACAAAAACAAGAGATCTAAGAACAGAAATCGAGTCTTACCCTAAAAGTCACCATCTTGGAGGAAAAGAGAAGCTGCCGATGTCTCTGTAAACGATCTCCCTCTTCCCGACTGGTTACTGAGACGCGGGCTTAGGGTTTTGCTTCCAATTTATACCTGGGCTTCAGGTGCAAATATAGATCCATAACCTTTTTATACATAATTCTGTACTATTTCTTAATAAAAAAAAAATTAAAAAACGTTGGATTTTATTTAAGCTAAATTTTAAAAATTAATAATATGAATAGAAATCCTTTCTACTCGTTCTAAAAATACCCATAAACTTATAAAAAATTGCATTAATATACCCTTAATCTTTAAAAAAGAAATTAAAATATTAATATTGTTGGTAAATAGACGGAGTTTGTTTATATAAAGCAGGCCTCTCAAAGTTTTGATGGGCCGAATAGAGATCAGGCCCATTCTTTAGACACTTGACCCACCTATTTGACAAGCCCAAACACGAATTTAAGCATAGTTATAGATATGTATATATATAATACGAATTTTGAAATGGCTACTTTTATTTTAAATTATTTAAATATTTAAATATATACCAATCTGATCAAAATATAGTTCAAAATTGTTAAAACTAGGGTAATATTTTATTATTTTTATTTTTAGTTAAATTACAAATTACAAATTTTAATTTAATAAAGTTTCATATAAATAATTTGAATGAATTGATAAAATCCTCATAGTATACTATTGATAAATAAAAAATCAAAAAACCCAAATTTTCATCTACCATGTCGCTGGCAGAGCCACCATTCGATTTAATTATAATAAAATTATCATTTTCAGAATCCATAATTTCATCTCATTTTGAAATAAAAGAAAGACAGGTGTCGGCATTCCATTGGTCATCCTAAATTGACGTGTCAATTTCCTGGTTGGGACCACTTGGAAGAATGACCAATAAAAATTGTGAAAGCCGGTGTGAGATCTAAATTTATATGTGATCAATAAACTCTAACTCTAAATTATCATCTACCAAAAATTTGTAATCATTTAAGAAAAAATGAAACTTGATTATTTTTTAACGTGATATGAATGGAAATATTTTGTAATAATTTGAATAATATATTTTTTTTAAGTTTATCATTTTTTTTTTAAGTTACCTGGATTCATATCACAAATATAAAAAATTGATTTATTATAATTTATAATATAATATTGAAAAGTGGGAAAGTAGAATACAATTCTAGTCCCAACCTATTTATCTGACTGAGAGAAATCTCACTCCATTCTTTCTCTCATGTCCACTTTGTTCGAGTCATTTTTTTTATATGTCCCCTTCATTCGAGTTGGGTATGGGCACGGTTAAACGGTAATCTCTATTTATAGCCTCTCAAATGAAATAATTGGTTAAAAGTCTAATATTTATCAGAAATTTTTATGATTACATCCTTTAAATCTAAAATTAACAAGAACTTTTTTTATATAATTTAAACTATGGGTTAAAGAGAATAAATAATTTCCTTAAATTTTAAGTATTTTAAAAAGTAATTATTTATATAATTAAATACCATGAGTATATAATTTTTTCAGATCCCATTCCCTCCATATCAAGAATTAAGTGAACCAAGAGGCACCAAATAGCATCAAAAATTTAGAATGTATTTGGATGAGCTCTTAAGAATATATCTTTTTAATTAAGTGGTCATTATTTAAAAACCCTAATCCATCATGGTTTTACTTTTTGGAAAGTGGGTTTAGTATAATTTTAAAATATTTATTTTAGATAAAATTAACTCTTTAATAAATAATTTTAAAAATATACTAATTAAGTGTTAAATTTAAAAGTAGATTCAATATTAATAATAAAAGAAATTTATGCAGTTTTTTATATTTATAATTTTTTTTTTAAAACTGTCAACATTTTGTTTATATTTAGATCCATAAGATTTTAAAATCAAAACTTTAAAACATTTTTTTTTGGATTGATATTTAAAATCTCAATGTGAAGCATATACTCTTTAGATAAATAAGGTTAAGGTTAGATCGTGGAATTCTAATCAATCAAATAAGTATAAAAGTAACGACAAAAAGTTGTATTATCGTACATCCAAATGACATCTTTTTTAGAAAAATTATGACCATTCTTTGTTTTTTTTTCTACATAAGATAGGAAGAGTACAAAAAAATAAAGATGCAAAAATATGTTTCCAAAGGATATCTGTTCATATAATTTAATAATCTGACCAATTTCGACTGCCGGATCTAAACTAAAAGAGTTGGGTTGAGTTAGATTTTTTTTATTCTAATTTAGATTAGGTTTAATTTTTTAAAAATCGAAAATTTGGGTCAATTTATAAATTGACATTTTTTAGTTCGGTTCAACCCGACCAAATCAGAAACAGGGTTAGGACCCAACTCAACTCTACTCTATTTTTAAGATCATTATAAAAATTAAAAATTGATGTTATAAGTGTAACTTGTTAATATTTGATATTTAAGGAACATTATTTTTAAATTGATTAAAAATAAAAAATAATAGTCTAACAACCAAATTCAACTCGAGAATAGAGGATTAGATTGGACCGTAAATATATTCAGGTTGCTCGAGTCACCAACCCAAATTTTTAGATTTATCCAAAATAAAAATTTCAATCCAACCTGTATACACTCGCTGCTTTTTCCCTACTAGTTTTTACTGTTAGTTAATTTTTTAATTGAAAAAGAGGAACAAAATGTGAGAGAGAAACTTGAATCCAGCTAAGCCACTAGGATCATGTAAAAGCAATGGCTGAGCATAGGAATCAGGTCACCCAACTAATTAAAAACCTTTTATTTATTTATTTATTTTTAAAATTATTATTATTTGTGTGTACAAAACAAGTGGTCCAAGATGGTCAACATCCCTTTCTTTTTATAAAAGCTAAGAAACTCACCATATGATATTACGAGTATTTTTTATTTATAAACTCATGATCATCGCATCTTCTCTCATCTCAAATTAATTAATTAAAATAAAATTACAACTTCATACTACAAATAATTTTGTCGTATCTATAAATAATTCGTTGACAAAGAAGAACGAAATTCAGGTTAAAAACCAAAATAACGTCAACTCTACGAGAAATAAAGAGAACGCTTTACAAATTTGATCTAATTTCTATAAACGTGAACGGCCTAGTACTTTGAGATGCATAGGTTTTAGAAGTACGAGTTTTTGTAATTTATAAACAAACTCCCGTACCGAATAGAATTTTATTTGCATAATTCAAAGTTATATAGATTCATGCTTTTGAGCATAGTTATGGTTACCTTTAATATGGGGAACAATAAAAAAAAAATTTTGAAAAAAAAAGAATAATAGAATCTATTATATTTTCATGTGGTTATGATCAATATACAAATGGGTATCTCAAACCTATTCTTTACACAATTACAAATGGGTATCTTAAATCTTGTTGTTTACACTAATACAAATGGGTATCTTAAAATCTTACTCTTTACTCTTGATTTTAAGCCCATCCCAAAAGGAATAGAATATAATTTGCTCATAAAATTATTTATATATATATATATAATATAAAATTTATGTATCAGTCTAAGCTTAGACATCATTAGCAGATATTGTTCGTTTTGCTTCATTACATAACGTCGTCAGCCTCCTGTTAGGGAGAAGTTTCCACACCATTCTAAGGGATACTTCGTTCTCCTCTTCAACCGATGTGGGATCTCATAATTTAAAACTTGATCGGACACATTCAAATAAAAGATTATATTAAAAAAAATATAATTTTTTGAAGGGCTTGATGAATTGATATAAATATTTTTCCGGTCAAGACAAAATGATGTCAAATTTTGGTGGATGATCTTTTAACAAGTTGTTGCCTCAATGTTTACACGCCTTTGTATTATCCTATGTTGTGTTGTTTATCATATAAGAAAAAAGATGTATATTTTGTGGTGGTTCATTTGAGACCACATTTTTTAATATCATTATTATAAAGAAGAAACAAATGGTCACCATCACGAATCACATTTATATCATCAATTTCTGCATTATCTGCATTCATCACTTTTGTGGGCATTTCTCCTCCAAACTTCTCACCTGCATCAAACACGGGACCAATTCATCAGGGGTCGGTTTAAAATGATTTTTCAAGTGCTTGCAAAAAAAATTTAAATGTTTAAGAAGTCGTTTCAAACAAATATTTAGTTTACGAGTAATAGTAATCTAAGTCACGTTTTAAAAGCTAAAAAAGAATATAGGTTTAAAGACTTGTGTTTGGTTTTTATCAAACGTGACCTTACCAACAACTTTACAGAGCTCTTCGATCGAATTCGGGAGAAGCATTAACTTTCCATATCGACTTTCAACCTT
The DNA here is from genome assembly GCA_033971965.1 of Cucurbita ficifolia. Taxonomy (NCBI): domain Eukaryota; kingdom Viridiplantae; phylum Streptophyta; class Magnoliopsida; order Cucurbitales; family Cucurbitaceae; genus Cucurbita; species Cucurbita ficifolia. The sequence goes on from CM066974.1 coordinate 6,801,791, forward strand.
GCTTCTATCTCGAGGCTGCATAAATACGGTAACTCTTTTCTTGATTTGTCTCGGGACATTCGAGTAAGAGCTCGTGGGCAAGTTTTCTAACGAGGAACTAATAAAATCCGACCGACAACCTCCATCTCTTGCTAGTAACTTGTTGTTATGAGACAAATTAATGTCGTTTTCAGCTCCTTCAAGCTGTTCATCAAACTCAATTCTATGTTCATCTAAGCTTCCCACATTTTCATCCTCATCTTCACACTGATTTCCAAGCTTCTTTAGCCCACCATCACACCAAACATCCCCCATTATTCTTTCATATTCCTTCATTTTCTGCAAATAAGCAACAAAAACCAGTTAATTTAACTAAAAAAAAAAGAAATTAAAAAGAAATAAATAAATATATATATAAATACCACGAAAAAGTTGTTCATGATAATATTCCCATCTTCTGGGTTTGATTGAATAATATACAACAAAGAAGCTCTCTTGATCCTTAAAATTTGCGAAAGATTTGTTGTTCTAACTGTGAAAAGCTGTGGCTTTTGACATAAAACTCCAAATTCTCCGAATGTATCTCCACCTGTTGCTCTTCCTATAACCTATAAATTTTAAAATATTTTGTTAAGAAAATCAAAAATAATAATTTTATAATTAATAATATAAATTTGAGAGCTTACTTGATCATGCCCTTCAATTTTGGATATTAAATCCTGAAATTTTGAAATTATTTAATATTATAAATAATAAAAAATAGGAAATAAGAGAAAATAAAATCAGGGAATTTTATAATTACCACACTGCCTGAAACCAATATATAGAGATCCGTTTGAGCTTCATTTTGGAGTATAACATCTTCCTTTGGTGGGAAATACTCAGCCTCCACATCTGAGACCTTAAGAAGAAAAAAAGTAGATTAAAACACAATAATTACTGTGATTTTTTACTGTAATTTTACTGTGAAATTACCAATTGGAAAAGGAAGTCATGAGAAACTCCTTCAAAGAGGTAGGCCTTTTGAACAATGGGATAGAAGAGATAGTGAGCTATGGAGACTCTAATGGCCTTTGGAAGGTCATTCAATGTGTCTTGCTGCTTCAGCCCTTCGGTTCTAAACTTGAGACATATATGAGACAGCATCTGGTCTTGTATGGGATTCGGTAGCTGATTTCTCGACGCGAACTCCGTGGCAGCTCGAACCGAATCCCTCTGAAAAAAGATCCCAACCCATGTCAACTATCTCGTTTCTCGTTTAGAATTTGATCGTGCATGCATGCGTGTATGGAAGGAAGAATTTGTTTAAGAGAGAAGAAGATGGGACTTACGAAGTTTCGAGTGCGACTCGTCCAATGGACGACGAGATTGGTCATGTTGCCGATGAGATAAGAAGTCAAGCCTAAGTTGAAGAGCATGTAAAAGATGTCAAAAAGCATTTCTCTGGGGTTCTCTGCATGGAGATCGCCATAGCCAGTGGTGGTTAAGGTGGTAATGGACCAGTAAATTGCAGTAATGTAAAGGTTCCATAGGCTATCCTCCTTGAAATTTGGGTTCACTGCGCCAATCCATGTTCGTTTTGGGTCCGGATATTTGTCGGCTATTACGAAATTAAAGCACCCAGCACAATGTACTGCAAATAACGTTACCTGTAAAATGTAGCAATCAACCAAACATTTAGCAAAATAATAATAATAATAATAATAATAATAATAATAATTTGAGTAAGTTGAGCGAGTTAGATTGGATTAGGTTAAGACATTTTTTTTAGACTGAACTTTACTATTCAACTTGTAAAAAATTTAACTCGAACAACTCGTACTAAATAATGAACTCAACCCAACTGTATAATTTTTGGGTTGAGTTTATTCCAGTTATTTATTTAAATTTTGGTTTTCAATAAAAGTAAAATATTAATCGGTAAAATATCTATTTATTTATTTTTTAATATTAATTAAGATTTACCATTTAATTTTAAGATTCATTTTTTATTTATTTAAACTCAACTCAATTTTATAATTCAATTCAAATGAGATAAATAATTTTTAGTATTGAATTTTTTTTAATAGAGAATAAAAAAGAAAAAGGAGTAAGTTGACGATGCTTACAGAAATCAACTTTGTGCAACGGGTCCAGAAATAATTGAACCTGATGTCCTTTTCAAGCCTAAAAAAGGAACCCAACAACAAACATGTCAGCCGGAGCTTGATCGGAGCTGAGCTTACCGGAATATATGAATAATTAAAAAGAAACAAAGAAAGTAAGTTCTCATCTAAAACCTTGCAAAGAGAGAGCTGACCCGTCGGAGCCGCCATAGCCGGAGCATATTAAGAAGCTTAAACCCAACTTCCCCACTTTGATTCGTGAACAAGAAACTTATCGACTGCAATGGCGCCGTCGAACCAACGTCGAAAATAAACCAAGTCGATAAATACCTATGAAAAAAAACATAATAATAATTAACTATAATTAATCATTAATTATCAGAAAAAAAAACTGATCTTTCTGGGTCTGACCTGACTGCAATTTTCTTGGGGTCGTCAATGAGAAGATAAGATTGAGAGTCAAGATAGGCGACGAAGAAAGTCAAAACGATATCGACGGCGAAGAAGGCATTGACGAAGTGATCTATGATGAACAGAGCATTTTGTTTGTACGGAAGGAATGCGAATTCGAAAGGACAAATCCAGGCGGAGTAAATGACTAGAGCCACCAGCCACATCTCCCATGCTCTGTTACCCAAAATCCGACCATGGTTAAAATTAAAAATGGTAAAAATTTAGAATTTAAAGAGGTAAAAAAAGAGTTACCGATAACGAGGGTCGAAAGGGGAAATGATGTGTTTACGAAGCTTGGTGGATTGGTTGATGGTGGCGCCGAGAGAGGGCAACAGGTCAGGGGACAAGAAAGTGCTTTGAAGAGCGCCGTTGGTTTGGAACTCGTCGGTGAAGAAGCGCTGGAAGAAGTGCTTTGTACAGGAAGAACATGGCATTGTTTGTTGCAGAAATTATTATGCAGAAGGCGGCGGAGGCGGCGGAGGAGGCGGAGGCGAGGGCGGGAAAGAAATAATTTGAAGAAACTCTTTCTTTTTTTTGCGTTATATAATGCTTACAACAAGAACTGTTATTGTTATTATTATTATTATTTTAATTAAAATAATGGAAGAAAAAAGAAGAAGGAAGATTTGTGTCTGGGAAGCTCTGTTTGTGGGGGTTGGCAAAGGGAAAATCAAAGGTTCACGTGCAGTGCGCGTGATGTCTGTGAAATAAACTTTTTTTTTTTTTAAGGAAATTAGAAGGGGAAGGAATCGGACGGTTGAGATTGATTCGGAGAAGCAGTTGGGGGACACGTGTAAACTGGTCTCTCCCAACTTTTTGTAAACCTTTTCCCTATTTGATGCTTAGAATATTATTTTAGTTGGCTGCCATTAATCCATCTCAAGTCCAAAAACATTTTATTATTATAAAAAAAATGGAGCTTTTTGAATTTCATAACTATTTATTTTTAAAAAAATATTAATAAATTCTCATTTTTTTTTAGAATATATATTTTAACTCCTAAGTTCAAATTCACTTGAGAGTATGAAAATGTACCAAAAGTTATTTGTGGTCAAGAAGGAGGTGCGATAGTGTTCGGGAGCTGCATAGTCACAAATGTTTGTTGACTTAAGACGTTGGTTTAATCTATATTTCTTGAATTATCATTTGTACGTATTTCATTTATGATTGCTGTTAATCTATATCAGTAAATTCTAAATTAACGGTAAATTCATTTAATAAAATATGTGTGAATTGACAAATTAAACCTTTAAATTAAATTAAGAATGGGCTCTCGAGTCCAATTAAGTGCAAGAATAAAATGGACCAAAATTCTATTCTCATTCTCTCAATCAACTTTCTTTCTAATTATTCCATATTATCATTTTCCTTATTTTACAGTTTTTTTTTTGGAAAAAAAAAAGTTAAAAATCTTCTGATGTACTATCATAAAAAACATGTGATGGAAATTATTAAAAATTAAAATAAAAAACTTGAAGCATAAATAAATAAATAATTACACCAAATTTTATAGTCTCCTATGCCGGGATTAGAAGCGATAAATTTTAAATTTACTTGATTCTTTAATTTTAAAAATTATTTAATACGTCAATGTAACACCCAAGTAAAAGAGAAATACATGAATGAACAGATATCACATTAAATGAGAACGATCCTAAGTTGTACCTTCCTTTTTGGTGACTTAATTGTAGGAACTCTATGGTTAAACGTATTTTATTTGGAGCAATTTTATGTTGGTTACTTGGGACTCATGTGAGTGAGGACATAGTATATTAGAAGAACTCGTGTTGGTATGTGGGAATAGTCTTCACTCTTAAGAAGCGATGCGGAGACCATCGGTGCCGAATTCGGATAATTATAATTAAAAAAAGTTGAATAAAACAAGATAAAAATTATAATTGAATGTATATAATAATGTTGCATAGTGATTCTGATTGGGATGAGGAGGAGGATGGGGCGGCACAGACCAAGCGCCAAGCGCTTGGGTGGAGGCAGAAAAGGACCATAAACATCGGCCATCGCCCATTTACACATAAAATATATCATATTTCTTGATGTTGATTGCTACTCAAAGTGGAGCTCAAACTTGATTCCCTTCACCCATGGGGATAGAATCAAATGAATTTTTTTTTCCATAATGGAAAAATTAGTTGTCGTATCTTCAAATTTATCATGCAAAATAATAACGTGCAAATATGAAGAAAAAAAATCTTGTCTTCTACCAACGCACTATTTTAATGGAATTTTAATTCCATTGATAAAGTAAGTTTATATCATTAATATATTATTTTTATATATTTCATTGATAAAGTAAGTTTACGGAACAAACATTTTTTAATTGATGGGAGCACGGGAGAAAGATTAAAAGTATTTTTTAATTGATTAATGAAAGAACGGACTAAAAATGCTACAAAATGTAAATTTTAGAAATAAAATTGTTGAGTTTGAAGATCCAACGATCCAGATACAACTTAAGTGGGGACAAAAAATATATATATATAATTTTTCTTTTCTTTTTAATTATAATAAATATTATTTTAATTATTTGTGGATGAACTTACCGACATATTTTTTTAAGCATATGCTTATTATATTTATGATGTAGATATCTCGGCCAATATGAAACCTAAGATCGATTCTCTTGACCAAGAGAATGAATAAGAGTTTGTTCGGTAACTTTTTAATTAAGAAAAAATTATATATGAATTAATAATCTACTTTTAAATATAAAAATTTATTTATTTATTTATTTATGGGGGTTTAAGCTGAAAAAAGAAGTTTTATTAAAAGAAAAAAAATGAAAAATGGTAATAAAATTGGTCTAAAATAATTAAAATTGGGGTTTAAGTTGAAGAAATCCAATCATTTTATTTGTGGTTGAGAGTTGAGTTTATGATGTGGACTGGTAGCCAAATATATTCCCTTTTGCCCAAGGAAAATAATATAATATAATATAAAATAAAATAAATTTCATTTTTAATTAATAATTATAAATAGCGTAGAATGTATAGAAGAATTTATTTTATACCAACTAGAACAACCCCTCGTTTTATATTTAAATAATTTAATAAATCCTAGACCCCCTCAAATAAATCTCATAATCAAAGGTTTCACCTAATTAAATTATTAATTATGTTAGTAAATTAAATATTTGAGCTATAAATTGAAATAAAATAAATTTGGAAAAAGAAATGATTGAGGATGGAATGTCAAAGGTAGAAGAAGCGTTTAAAGTGATAAAAAATTGACGTATAGAATATTGGAACATTGGTCGTATGAGGTTGTTCCAAAGAAAGGGAAACCTAGGAAAGACCAATTGGGAAGAAGGGACCTTCCCGTCTCTGTCTCTGTCTCTGTCCCCACCTCCTATTTCATTTCTCATTCCGATAGAAAATGTGTAATGATCGAGTTTTACGTGCAAATTCCCCTCCCTCCCCTTTTTATATTTTTTTAAAAAATATCCTTTAAAAAAAATTTAATGGATGATTTCCATTTTCTAATATAATTGTTATTAAAAGTCCAATAATATTTCATAAAAAATATAATATTCAACCGTTCGAATTTCAACATTACAGCATAGTCTTCAGCATTTATAGGATGGAGCTGAGGTTGAGTTGGGAATGTAATTTCCGTCCCTAGCCCCGTTTAGTTGACAATAAGAAAATTTTCTCTTGCTCCCTCTCCATCTCCCTGGTCCCGGTCTCGTGAATTAAATGGACATTTTCTATTTTACACATTTTGAATAGACCCGTCACCCACTAAATATGTACGTTGTTATATAGATAGTGCCTTCTAACTCTTAACACATAATCGACACTAAGCTAGTAAATGGTACGGGTGATTCATGAATGTTATAGTCCTACTCGGTTATCATTATTCGACCTACAACCCTTTACTCCAAACACAAAATGCCCTACAAATTTTGATAGATTTGAAAGCAAATAAACTCAATTCAAATTTTAATTTCCTTTATTGCAAACAAAAAAAAACCTTATATTAATGTGAATTATGACACAATTCCCATTATATGAGGGGAGATATTTAGGTTTGTTGGGTTTGTAATTAAGGTGGTCGACATCCAAAATTATTCAACAAAAACATAAAATTTGTAACATCCTAGTCCCTCCCCTAAAAAAGTCCTCCATTTCGATGTGTCACAAACCATATCATCACATGTCTTTTTTGTTCAGATCTATAATATAAAATTAGTTAATTTATAAATGTAATACTCCAGTCTACCGCTAGTCGATATTGTTCACTTTGATCCGTTATATATTATCATCAGTCTCACGATTTTAAAACGCGTCTGTTAAGGAGGAGAGGTTTTCACACCCTTATAAGAAATGTTTCGTTTCTCTCTCAAATCGATGTGTGATCTCACAATAAACTTTCAGATTAACGTTAAATTGGTTCCCGAACATCTAAGTTCATGTCAAATAATATTCCTTAGTCTTTGCTAATATGGATATAAATTCATACATTTTTGTTTCCCGCAAAGTTTTATTTTCCATTATTTTTGTTTTAATTTCACTAGATTAGATTAGATTTAGGTTGAATTATAAGTTTCCTAGTCTATTAATTTTTCACATTTCTTTGTCTGATCGATGGAGACCGAGCTTATTTCATCGATCTTAGAAGAATCAATCGAATTGATAAAATTTGTAATTTAACTTAAGATTATTTAGTAAGGTTTCCACACTCTTATAAAAAAAATTCGTTATCACCGATGTGGGATCTCACACAATCTACCTCCTTCAGGGATCAGCGTTCTCGTCGGCACTCGTTCCCTACTCCAATCGATGTGGGACCCTCAATCCATCTCCCTTCGAGACTCGGCGTCTTTGTTGACACACAGCCTCCTCACTAGCACACCGCCCAATGTTTGGCTCTAATATAATTTGTAACGACTAAACTCCACCGCTAGCAGATATTGTACTCTTTAGGCTTTCCCTTTCGGATTTTCTCTCAAAGTTTTTAAAATGAGTCTCCTAAAGAAGAGGTTTTCACCCCTTATATAAAAAAAAGATTTATTCTCATCTCTAACCGATATGAGATCTCACACTTATAGGCACTATTTTCACCCGTAACTCCTTCATTTTGTTATATATTTTTAAATAAATTTGTGTAAATTATTAGTAGCATTTGAGAGGAAGCATTGATTTTCAAAGAAACAATAATTTTAAAGACAAAAAACGTACGATTTTTGCAAAGAGTTGTCTGAAGATGATGAAATGTAATAGAGAGACATGATTGCCTCATCGTACGTCTCCAAAAACCAAAAAAAAAAAAAATCTCTTTTGCTTCTTTTCTTAAGGAAATATCGTTTGAATCCTCCTTTTTTGTTTAAATTATCAACGAAATATTAATTTTACTTTATTCTAACATACTTAGTTAACACTTTATTATAAATTTATCCTTTGAATTTTTATTAAAAATAATAATGATTCATTAGGTCAATTTTTTTCTAAGAAATAATAATTTATACCATGTATTACTTAAAATTTTAAATTAATAACTTTAATTTTTTAGTTAAATTAATATTTCATTGATAGAATTATTGATTTCGAGTTTTAATTAATCAACCGTTAAAATTTAGGAGTATAAATTGATTTTTTTTTTTTATCATCAACTTTTAAAAAAAAACTAAAAAAAAAAAACTAAAACTCAATTAAAAAATAAGATAATTAAGACCCACGTGAAAATTTATCTTTTTTTTTTAATAGAGATTCAAATCTTTAATATTTTCGGTTGACAATATATATTTTAGTCAGTTGAGCTATGTTCATATCAACACGTATATCAAAATCATAAAACTACCGGTAAATAACGGCTCTAACATTAACATTTCATAGCTTGCCCCATTCACAAGACAACAGCCACAAAAACTCAAAAGGCCAACAAGTTTTAGTTCCACTTATTGAGAATGAATAAAGAACAAAGAAAACCCAAAAGCCAAAATCCAAAAAGGTATTTATCCTCTTGGTGGTGGTGGAGGAGTTGGTAGGGCTTTGTGGGGAAGCCTATCTTAGTGCTATATATTTTGTGGCTGATATAATGATCAGATATTGAGACCACAAAATCCAACGCCAACTAACCTTACGCGTGCTGCTACCTTTAACATATTTTGGTCGAGAAGTATATCTTAAGAGTCTGTTGAGCTATGTTCACGTTCGTAACCTTATATATCTTTATCGATTCGCTTAAATTGTGTGTATTATTTCTACGGATATGATGAAGATATTTTGATTAAGATGTATATTTTAATGGCCTAGTAAGCTATGTTCACGTTCGTAACCTTGTATATCTTTATCGATCCACTTAAATTGTGGGTATTATTTTGTTTGGATATACTAGATTTTTTTTTTTTTTTTTTTTTTTTTTTTTATTACTCGTCAATTAGTTTAAAATTCAGTATGGGTATGTTTTATAGCTTTTGTTGATGAGAATTGAAATTAATTAATTTAATGTAAGTGAATGATGTGATGGAATCATAAATTGCTTAATATATTGCTCCATTAAACATCAATTGAAAGTAATATTGAAAATTAGATCATTTAATTTGATTACTAACAATAATTAATAATAAAATTTTATGTTAAATAGTTAAGATAATATGAAGTATTGTTTACATATGTATTAGTTTTTCCCCTTTTTTTTTACATGAAATGTATTGGTTAAAATTTATTAAGTATAAATAATATATTGATATTTAGTAATTAAATAAAATTAATTTATAATAATGACCATTTATCTCATGTATAAAAATCCTACACAGTGGATTAATTTCTTTAAGTTTCATGAATAATAACGTCATCGATTCTAAAAAGTAAAAACATGTGAAATAGACCAGAATACTAATATTTAACAAGCGCATGAAATAGACAATTCCATGAGTTTATTCTTCCAAACTATGAGTACACGTCAAAATCATTAGCTCTCAGACTTTCTTTCTGTCTTACGAATCCATTATGAATTCATATTTTGAATCCTCCTAAACATAAGGAAGTAAAACTAATCTAAGCTTGATCAAAACTTAAATGTGGTAATGACATCATCAAAGAGATCCTAAAGTAATATAGTTCGATACTAATATGATTAAAAGCTTAACACCGTTCATTCTTATTCAAAATCACAATTATTTTCACTCACTTTTCAAGCTCGCTACACGTCCAAACTTTAGGGTGTAATTTGATAAAAAGCTTTAACACCGTTAATTTTGATTCAAAATCCCAATAATTTTCTCCCACTTTCAACTTATCTTTTTTTCTAAGATACCTCCAAGAACAAAGTGAGACAAAATAGAGTGGGGTCTAGAGCATGTTTTGGCTACAAACTACAAAGTTGGGGGTTAGGGATGATGTGAGATCTCACATCGGTTGGAGAGGAGAACAAAGCATTATAAGGGCGTGAAAACCTCTCCCAACCAAACGCATTTAAAAACCTTGAGAGAAAGTCCAAGAGAGAAAGTCCAAAGAGGACAATATCAACTAGCGGTAAGTTGAGTTGTTACATATGAATGCTGAACTTATAACTTATAATCCGACTTAATAGAAACCTATAGAGACAATACAATATTCTACCACCGTATATCAACGGAAAAGAAGAAATGAGATTCAAGCGACTCGAACTTGTGGGTTAAGTTACAAGCATTACATCTTCCATTTCCTGAATGACATGAATCGGAAAAATTCATAGCTTGTGGGCAGAAAAACTTGTAGGGAATGTGGTCTATGTTGAAAATCAAGCTAACAAGCTACTAAAACCATACAGAAAAACCATGGTCCGCGGCAAGGAGTTCAGTTTGGGAGTTGCGCACATGCACAAAAGCAACAAAATGATTTGGTCCCTTGCACAATGATTCACAATATCTGGACCTCCTTCCTTGGTTGCCAAATGGGTTCTATGTCAATTACCACACCATACTTTTATTTTGTCAAAGCTTGAAATCACTATGAAGAAATAAAATCAAGGTCACTCAAAAAGAGAATCATGAGAGTCTCAAAAAGTAAGGGAAGTATGCCATAAAAATACTATTAAGGCCACTCTCCGTCCCTTCCCCACCATGGTCACCTCAACTGCATTGCTATCTGATCTAATCATCACCAGGAAAATGCCCTCCGAATGGTCCATTCTCTGTCTCTCCTTTTTCTCTCTCTCTCCCAGTAAAGTTGCTTCTCCCATAAAAAGAAACTTCCCTGGAAGGCGTCCATTGAATCAAAGGAGCTTAAGAGTAAAGGTGCTTGGGGAGGTCATTGATAGTTAGTTTAATATTTTTGAAAATAAGAGAGAGCAAAGGAAGTAAGTCTAGGAACTGCCACAAATAGGAGAATGATTCCCAGAAAATTATACCCCACAACCTAAAAGAATTCTGCATTCTGATTTCAAATGACTGCTAAATGAGGACAACCTCCTTTGAAAAGCTTTTAAGGGTCACCAATCTTTGTACGATTGGCACCTGATCCAGAACTATACAAATCAAGACGTATCCAAACATAATGAGTTGATCCAATTTGACAACCTCTGTTACTTTCTCACAGAAAAAATCATTTGGTGCAAAGTTTTGAACCCAAAATGGGTTCCTACATAGTGGTGACCTATCTAAGATGTCAAGTTTTCTCAGAGAGGCATGTGAGCTAGCCTGGCCTTGAATACTCACGTTATTTCCTTTAAGGGGAAAAACATCTAAACTGAAAAAGTTTTAATAAGACTTAATGGGGATCGGTACCTGAAAGCAATAATTGGTAGTCTTAAAAGATGGGGAGCAAAGAGGTGAATAAAACCATCATTAGGCTGTGAAGTATATAAACCAGATGGAGAAAAAGAAGAGCACATACAACAATCAATAGCAAAAGTCCATGTAGACCAAAGAGTAGCAAACACCACTCATGGATGGATGAAACCCCCCTATATACATACCCTTGAAATTCAGCGAATTACCATCAATTCTTTTTCTTTCAGGAAGCCTAAGTTCTAGTCAAATTACAAATGCTAAACATATTTTTTTTGGGAGATGCTGAGTTCTCGTTAACTATTTTGCAAGAAATACGAATGTTCAACATAGGAAGTGTATCTATAATCAAAATCGAACTAATTAAATATTGTCAAGCTTTTGAGTGTGCAGTGTAACTTTAACTGGTACAAGAGAGTTTGCAAAAAGAAAAACAGAAGTTTAGGACGTACAGCTGAAAAACAACAATAAAACATGTTACACTTTAGCTTTTCCAGCCTGCAGAGATTGAATCCTCTGCTGTAACTTCAATATCTGCAAGACAGCAAAACAACAATGAGCAATTGAATTGCGAAGTATTTGAGCAGTTTATCCACAGCACAAAAGGTTTATACAAAACCAAAGAATAATTGTGCTGTAATAAGGAAGATCTTTTTGTTTCTAGAACGATTATGACAAAAGAAGCCTTTATCCCATTCAGCCTATTTTCAATGTTAACCATTACACTCACAAATTCATCATGAAAACAATCAATGCCAGAATGATAGCCTCGTTTTTTTTTTTTTCCAGTGCTCAAGTAGATGGCATTTTTCTACTTGATCCATAATTAAATAGACGTGACATATTGGGTTCTGCAGTATTGCCTTTAACTTCAATCTAAACAAACTTTCACATAAATTTTGCACAATGTAAGAAGTACAAGTTTGTATTCAAAATTTGAAGACGTGCACATTTACTTTATACCGTTCAAAATGAACATGCCATCAGATAAATAATCTGCATTTTAGTTTTGGGACTGAGAGAACAGAGTTTTCTTAGAATTTTTATTTCTAGAATCAGAAACAAAATTTATGGCCCATCACATGCTTTAGAAAGTTTTCAATTTTGGCAAGAAGTTCAGTATCTTTATTCTCTCTGCTCTAGTTTTTTATTCTCTCTGCTCTAGTTTCTGGTTATTGGATGGCGATTCTAGTGTTTCTCGATGTTCTCACTAGAGGACCAAGACTGGTCCCCCAACTAGAAGTATGCGCCATTTTATGTCCTTCATTGATCAAGCAGCCTAAATAGAAATCCTTCAATAACTGAACTGCAGCCTTATCTAAAGCTTTTATTTATTTTTGGATTAAAACAAGAGAAAAAAATGAAAAATATAAGGCTATACAAAAAAACAAGTCCATAAAAGGGAGCCCAACTCAAGAAAGGGGCTTTAATTGTACAACGTAGTACTTATAGAATAGTTACAAAAGATCTTCAATAAGGATATTCGAAGAGAAATATGCAATCTAACAAGGGACAAACATCACTAGGGTCTCTCTCAACCTCCAAATACCTATTATTCCTCTCTCACCAAAGCTCCCCCAAAATAGCACACAACCTAACAAGCCATAAGAACCTGCCCTGCTCACAAGAAAGTAAATGGAGGAAGAGCTCCACAATCATATCACTAGTATCCCTATGAGAGAATTCCACACGGATCTTGCGAACTCACATCTCCAAAGAATGTGATTCAAGTTCCTTCATCTTCTAATAGAGAATACAACAAAACAGGTCAACTAATAAGGGCAACTTCCTCAAAAACCAATCCAAGTGCTAACTCATTCATGTAAAACTTGTTAGGTAAGAAGCGTAACTTCCTTTGGGAACTTAATCCTCTAAAGAGCAGAAGAGACATATTTCCTAGCGAGAGAAGGGTCCATCAACAATGAAAGAAAGATTTACAAGAGAATCCTTTCTAAGGGTTGAGACTCCAAACACGAGCATCACTTCTCCCAAGCCCAAAATCAGTCTCCCCAATCAAAGACAAAAGAGAGAGAGAGACAAAATTTGTTACTTCCCTATCGTACAACAAATGATGGAACCCAAAGGAGAAGGAAACCAAACTAAAATATCAGTCACCAAACAATTTTTAAAGGAAGACAAATGATAGAGATGGAAAAATGTCAAGCAGATGGGTATATCCCCCCAACCCACTGATCTTCCCAAAAATATGCTTCCTTCCGCTCCCCCATCACACAATGGACCGAGTGGGAGAAAGAAGAGAGTTTGTTAGAAATATCCTTCCGCAGGTTTCAGTAAGTGTCTTTAACCTCACTCAACAACCTCTCAAAAGGATAAGGGTCATACTTGCTAGCGATAATCCTACGCATTTAGCAAACAAAGCTTTGTTAGAGTTGTTAATTACCAATTTCTAACCCCCCAGGTTCACATGGTTCCAAATGAACTCCCACCTAACCAAGCGCACCCCTTTTCCTTCTTCCACTCATTCCCAGAGGAAATTTCGTATAAGCTTCTCAATATTCTTACAAACCAAGCACAAGGCCCCAAATACCCAGCTTTGGAGAAAAAAAACATTTCCTCCAAGAAGCCAATCTTTTTTTAACTTTGTCCACCACTGAGTTTTAAGAAATAGATTTGAGATTATTTCCAAGAGGGAGACTTTAGCAAGATGAGGGAAAGGATCCTATATCACAGCCCACCACGCCTGCCATCTACTTATGAATCACAATTGAGCCTCCTAATCTGATACTTACTCCTATTAATCTTAAGCCCATGGCTTCAAAGAAAGCCAAAATATTATTTAAGATGAAGAATAGGCCTCCTTCCCAAGGCAAAAAAAAAAAAAAAAAAAAAATTGTGTCATCAGCAAATTTATGGTTGGATAAAGTCACATTCTCATTGTATCCCTCAAAGGGCTCAATAATTTTTCCTTCAACATCGTTAAAAACAAGCCGGCTCAAAACATCCACAACAAGCAAAATAAGAAAAGTGGATAAATGGTCTTCCTGTCTAAGGCTTCTGGAAGCCTTGATCTTACCCCCTCGGACCCCACTTTAGGAGAAAAGAGTAACTCACATTTCTCGTACAACTCCACATCCACATCCTCTACTTCAAACCCTTTCTTTCCAAAACTCTATCCAAGAAAGTCCAATCAACGTGATTGTAGGCCTTTTCAAAAGAAATTTTGTAAACCGGTAAATTGCAACCTATTATTAACACTATCAAGCCATCCCTTCAAGAAGAAGAAAAGGTTTCTTTGGATGCATATGGTTAAAGCCTTCTTTTGGGCTACTTGGACTGAAAGGAACCACAGGGTCTTTGCAAAGAAACCAGCAATCTTATGCTAGATTTTTTTTTTACAACATTATCTTCTTCACCAATTTCTAGGTGTAAATTGTCTCTAAGTTTCATTCTTATAGCTGATAGCTTTATATTTGCTTGAAGAAGTTTATTGTAACACCTTTAGATCGAGGCATCTCTACCCCTCTTTTCTTAATTTCACACATCAATGATTTAACTCATTTATAGAGGAAAAGAAACACGTAAGTTTTTAAAAAGTAAAAGTAAAAAAAAAAAAAGAACTGGCCCTATGATCTCATTAAGAGGAAGAACCCTATTTAAGCATTTATGGATGAACCATAGAAAGATCTTATGAAACAAAAAGGAAAAGAATGAACTCTATTCTCTCGATGCAGGCATTCTTTTTCTCATTTTTTTAAACTTCTAGTCCTCAATGCTTCAATTGGGAAAGGACTTCGATGTAGTTTTAAAACCAACTATGCAATCCAACTTCAATTATTTCTACATGAGTTCAACCTAGATGAAAGGTAGCAGACAGGAAAAGGCCATGCATCTTGAACTTAGTTTCATGTCAAGGAAAAGAAGGAAAAGGGGATGAGGCAGCATGCTCAAAAAAAACTTCTAAATTTAGACATTTTCTAAATTTGACTATGGTTTAAAATCAAGTTCAGATTTCAGTTTCTCTGTGTTTCAAACTTTTTTCTCCAGACACATTTTACGGCCTTGTGTATTCAACATATCTGAAGACAAGAAATCATTTCTGGATCCTCCAATAAACAAGCAAGAATCAGGCACAAAAAATGTTTTATTCCTTTCTTTTGGGGTCCTGCAAATATCAGCCGAAGGTGAACTTTAAAATCTAAAGAAGTATGAAAAGTACAAACCGCATCTCTCTTGCTATTTTGCTTCTCTTCCAAATCTTGAAGGGCTGAATCAAGACGTTTCCTGAATTGTGAAAAAATCATTGAATTAATACACAATTATTAAGGTATATGGAAGTGGAATGTTTCGATTGATAAAGAATAAAATGTAAGGATATAGATTGGAAGGTTTTCTTTTAACAATGTCCTTTGGTAGAGGTTTCCTCTACTTGGACCTCTAGTTAGTAAACTTTTTTTTGTTTGGAAGTATATGTTGTCTCGTTTTTTTTATAAATAAATTGAAGATGAAAGGAACCAGCTCCTACCGAAGAGACTCAGATTTTGCTTGATTGATTACCAAACAATATATTTTTTAAAACAATAAACGAAACTTTTCATTGAACAAGTGAAAAGAGATGACTGCTCAAATGATACAAACTCAACAGAAGAGTGAATAAATATAATTACAATAGAAATAAAAAGGCAATCTAGTTAATACGTATATCATAGAATGAAAAATAAGCATAAGATTTAGAAAAGGAGCATGAAGATGAAGCATAACAGCCAGCTGTTTCAAACCGATCATCCCAAGAAAGATGTTTTTCTTGAAAAATTCTTATGTTCCTTTCCAACCACAATTCGATAAGAGAACTTCTTACCACATAAATTCAAATTCATAATAAATGTGGTTTTTTTCCATACATGATCCAACTAAAAGCTTATGAATCTTCAAGATAGGGAGTTGACAGCGTGGAACTCCAGAGTAAATGACATCTGATGAAAAATTATATCAACATTTCAAATGAAGAATCAAATAGCAGACATGTCATTAAAGTTGAGTCAAATTTCCTTGGCAGTTGCCGATCCTGGGATGGCAAAAGAAGTGTTCATTGGCTAGTGAATGGGGTCAGCTTGGCAAAGAACCTATATGCAAAGAAGTCTCCATTGGCTACTGAATAATTTGGAGATCTTGGAGGCATGTCTGCATCTCCCACATTTTTATTCCATCTTCCTCAACAATAAATAAGCCCATAGGTCTTACCATGTCTCTAAAGGTCGTAAACAAGGTGTTGCTCTTGCTCCGTTTCTTTTCATGGTCATACTCAAAGCTAATGTTTCAGAAGTATGCTCGGCAAGGTATGCAAATTGATACTCTTAAAGAGGTTGTTTACAGGCAAGGACAATATCCATATCAATCAGATGAAACTTTCTGATGACACCACACCCTTCTTGTCTCCTCCATCTTGCTTCCAGAAAAATCCAACATAGTTTCAACAGTACAAAGTCCATAACATGATCAGCTATCTATGGCTAAGATAGAGCCATCCAAAAGGAAAAAACTACCTCATTTAAAACTAAGTAGCTGTGAGAGAGACCTTAGATATACGTAAAATTGCAGAAGACTAACAAACTTTTAAAAGTATATATATTTTATTAGGTAATTAGTCTGATGAAGGTTCTCAAATGATTAGTGCTATGGTATTATTATCACTATTATCCATGAACTAATAATGTAAACGGAAAAATAATGAAAAAAAACATACAATTCTGCAGAAATGTAATCAATTCTCTTGCGGACATTGGCATTTGCTTCTGCCAAATCTTGCTTCACGAGCACTGGACCAATCAGTTTATATACATTTGCGTCATCTTTAAGTAGATCCAATTCCTGCGTACGTAACCAAAGAAGAAAATCAGGAAAAAAAAAAAAAAAAAAAAACAAGTTCACACATAGTAACAATGAATGATAAAAATGTCCACTGATAAGAATGCTTCGAATTCTTGTGGTATACCAGATTATATAAATGTAAAGAAATTCCATAATCTAAACCACGTGTCAAATAAAGTGAAAAAAACATCCCCTGAAGGCTTGCCCTCCTTGCTACAGAACTATGCACAGGCATACAGTTTAATATACGAAGGAAACAGGTCAGAGGCGTGGGAAAACCTTAAGGACGAGCTCGTTCTCACCCAGCTGAATAGTGTACTTCTTCCTAATTTGGTGGTTCTTCGCAATATCTGAAAAATCCATTACCACGTTAGGCTTTTCGTGAAAGAAAATTGACAGTATCAAATCCAGATAGAACAGGCGACACAGTATACGGATTGAAATATTGATGTTTCAATAAATCGTGGTAATCGAATGAACATGGAGGAAACGAGAATCGATTAGAGACTTGCCTTTCTGTAGCTTGCTGAGATCGTTGGCTTTCGTCTCCAGCTCGCGCTGTAGCTCGCGAACAGCACTTGTGGAACTCATTCTCGCTGAATCGTCGACTTCCTCTGTTGCCTAGGAAACTTGCGCGCGGTAGGCTGCTCAGTGACTAGTTTATTAACAATTTTAATTTGGAAAAAAAAATGTATAGGTTAAAATATAGTTTTTTATTTTTATTTTTTATTTTATCATTATTATTATTATATACAAAATATATATATATAAGTATAGCTTCGATCTCTGCGTTTTATTTATTTGTTAAAAAAAAAAGACCAAAAACTTTAATAATATAGTATTTTAGGTTAAAATTTAAATTTATTTTTGCAGCGTTAAAATAAATGTTGTACAATATTATAAAGATTTGGTCTTCCAGATTTCTGATGTATGAAAATGTATAAATATAAAATGGAAACAAAATAATAAATCTCATAAAAAATTTACTTTCAGCAAAATAATTAAAATTTACTTTCAGTCAAATAATTATTTGATTCGTCAAAATTGCAGCAAGTAGTTTGCATTAATTGAGTCAATAAATTCTTAAGAATTATTCAAAGATAAAATACGAG
The DNA here is from genome assembly GCA_033971965.1 of Cucurbita ficifolia. Classification (NCBI taxonomy): domain Eukaryota; kingdom Viridiplantae; phylum Streptophyta; class Magnoliopsida; order Cucurbitales; family Cucurbitaceae; genus Cucurbita; species Cucurbita ficifolia. The sequence continues at coordinate 6,819,994 of CM066974.1, forward strand.
TTATGAAAAATTAAAAACAAAATAATTAAATATTAAGTATTCAACAAATAACAAACTATATATATATATATATATATATATATAATAGTCGACTTTTGTGTAAAAAGACGTGTTTGTATGTCGTGATATTTCACATTATAATATTGATCACGCTCATGTATAAATGTACACATCACTTATATAGATGATTATCTTGACTCACATAGTTGCGTCGGTCCACATCAGCTAATTAATAAAACACCAAAAATTTAAAGGACAAGATATCAAAGATAAATTAATTATATATGGAAAATTTAAGACTCCTTTATCACCTAACCTAAATAGGTGGCTTCCATGAAATATTGCGCCGGTGCAAACCAGTCTCAATCGTATTCATACGTAAATATAGAATTTAGAAATTTTTTTTTGTACTTTTCAATTTTAGAATATTATTTTTAAGATTTCAAATTACATCAATTAATGGGCGGTATTGATGAGCATATAACTTTTTAATCTACCACATTTAAGTTTATTATCAACGCTATAAATCGTTATTTATGTTGAAGATTTTGAATTTAAAATTAAAGTTGCATGTTATATTTCTCACGATATGAGCTTTTTTTTTTCTTTTTCTTTTTTTCATTTATTGTGTTTTAATTTGCATGCTAAAATCATTGAGGTAATGTTGATCAAGCTATATTGTGGAGTATTTTGAATCACAAGTTCATAAATAAGATTATTTATTTTTTATATTGATCATCAACTTAATCTGTTACACAACTTTTATTTGAGTTGATTCTTATCGTTTTTGAGTTCGTTCAATCAAATCCCAAAAGTTTTATAATAAAATGAGTATGTACTAAGAATCGAAGACAAAATTAGGAGAAAACCTTTCAAAGAGGAACGGATTGAAAATATTTATGATAAATACAAATTTGCTAGAAAAAATACTATTTTAAAATAAAATAAAGTATTTAAAATGAATTCAATATTTCATATATATATATTAAGAAAAATCTTTAAAAAACAGTATAAATTAACCTGTTGTATAAACTAAATATAAATTTAATTAAACAAAATTTAAAGACATAAAAATATTATATAAATTCAATTACGCAAAAATAATTTATTTAAGACATTCTCATACATAAATACTGCAAAAACAAAGAAGAAGTATTTTCGTAATTTAGCCTAAAAATAAATTTAAAAAGAAAAACAATAAAAAGACATTATCGTGCGATACGTCGGCGGTTACGGGTCACGTCGGAAGCAACGCAACAATCGCATAAAGAGACGCATTTCAGCTCGTGTTGTTTTTCTTCTTTCATTTTCGCGGCATCTCAAACTCCCTTTGTTGGTTTCTTTCACGTTTTCTATTTAGTAACATTTTGGCGACGCGCCTCCTCGCGCGTGGAAGTTAGGAGTTTCGTGAATTTGCTGCGGGCGACCATGGCTGCATAGGAAGCTCCAAAATGCTTTGAATTCAAATACCACCTTCCTCCTTTTTTTTTCCTTTTTTATTATTATTATTATTATTTCTCTGTTAGCCTCGTTCTTTTCCCTTACATTCTCTATTCGTAGATCTGATGCTTCGGCTCATCGTTTTTCTCGTTTGTAACGATGCTTTCTTCTTCTCATACTTTGAATCTTCGTCTCCACGATCACCACCGTCGTTCAAGGCTCTTCCGATGGCAGCCGCGGTTCGACAATCCCGTAGCTACAAGGAATTTCACAAATTTTTCGATGGCGCGTTTCCATACAGATTTGTATTACGGCGTCAAGGTGAGTTTTGCACTTGATCATTTCCAGCGAGTTGTAATATGTTTGCTATTTGCTCAATCCATGATTACTTTCTGGAGAATTTATTTTTTCGGTGAATTAGACGGCTCTAACGAGTTATTAGAAATAGAGGGGTGAGGGGAATGAAATGAAATAATATATTCTGAATTAACCATCAACCAAAAGCTTAAGCTAATATGGTAAATTAACTATATCAATACTTTAATTCTCTTTAGCTTGAAAATTTGTAGAAGGCCTACAAAAGTAAAAATCAAAACTAATGGAATAGTAAATTATATTACAATGTTTCAAATATGAGAACTATGAAGCCCGATTGCTAATATAAGGAAACAATCCAGCAAAAGGCTCAAGGAGTAAGTTTAATTATATCAATACGTTAATCATAAATAATCTAAGTCAAGCAAAAAAGAGGCTTCGGAAGCCTGATTGCATATATAAGGAAACCACTATTTCAATCAGAACTATCATAATTGGCATTCGTAGTTGTTTTTCAACCTTGCTGTGGGTGTATATTCGTTTTCTATTGCTTTGTTGTTTCAAATGAAAATTTTCATTTTTTATAAAATGATGTTGCTATTCTCAACATCAGTTAGTTTGAGCAAATGTTGAAACTTAGATACTTAATTTTACTTCTTATGTGCAGCTAAGAGCGTTGAAGGTTAATAAGACTCGGTACTATCAACCACGTAGCATTACTGAAGTTAGAGCCTTCGATCAGGTATGTTCATCCGTCATCGTGTTTGATTAAATTTTATCAGGATGATTGAGTGTTGCACATGTTGATATGAGGTTCTGGGGTCAACATGATAACGGTAACTAATAACTAACTGGACGTCATCTGTGAAAGCCATTCTGGTTATTATGTTCTTTTAGAAAAAGGGAATGAATATTATATCCTTCCTCCTTGCAACTGCAAAATGCTGGACGAATAATCAAACTTTCAGATCTAAAATGAGATGAAGAAATTGTTGACGGATTGTTATTCGCAACTGAACCGCAATCATTTTTTCTTTAGCTCTGTTCTCTCGGAGGAACTAGATAATCGTTAAAGTAAAACTGCCCGAGCTGTTTTTGGGAAATAAATATTTTGAAAGTTGTCTAAACAGTGGCATACTAGTTCCACTCTTGGACGGCTAGGCTTCTTATCTTTGGATTGAATGCTTTGGAAATTTGAGAAGGAAATAGGTTCTTTTTGTAAGTGGAAATTTTAACATCATTGTACTAATATGCACGTGACTTTCTTTAGGATTCATTTGATTTTGGCATACCCTCGCTTGACCACTTCAGTGACAATGAGGGGACTACTGGATTTGATCCTCTATCCAGTGATGGCGATGACAGCGATTCAGATATGATGCTAAATCCAGTTTCAGATATTGATTTGCCTACTGTATCAGTGCAACACGATGATGCATTGACAGTGGCTACTCACCGGATGGCAATGCTCAGTAGAGGACGTCAGAAACACAGGTGATGGACCATTAATCGTTTACTTCGATGGAATGGACTCTTCTTCACGTATTTGTTTACACTTCATAATTAGTAAAAAAAACAGCGAAACACAGCTGAAAACAAGCTCCTTTCTGAAAGCCTCCGTTTCAGTACACTCCATTTCACATACTCATCTTGTTTTTCTACACGAGCAATGAATTAATTTGCTATCCATTTGTCTTTAATTCTACGTGCTTGACAAAGTAGTTGAGATTTTTCATTAAAGTCCCATCATTTTGTCTTTAATTTTTAGGTGCTTTGTTTTATCTTGTCATATCCATCCAATGTCATCTCATTGTTGCTCCTCTGGTGTCATAATTGCAATATACATGTAATTGCTAGTTAAGACTAGTTGTTGTAGGACAATATAATCACTTTGTGCCATTTCCGTCGGCTGTTGCTAGTTGTTGTTTTGGTTGGTTGGCTATCAGTATAAGGGATTACTAAAATAGTTATTCTTTGTTCTTTTATCTATAGTTCTTATAAAAATTAATTCACTTTTCAACTTAACATTACTTGATTAAAATTTTGATTCTCTTTCTTGGGTCTAAATCATAATGGTCATCTACATATTGTTAATTTTCATAAGGTATCCAAAAAAACCAGTGTTGATATCTTGAGAGCTTCAACTAAGGAAGGATTTTTAAGTATGCACATATACGTCATGCGATCCATTTTATTAGGAGCATGCAAGTGTGTTAGATGATTAAGGTGGTCAGATGCTTCAAATTGAAAGAAATTTAAACAGTATACTTGAAATTGGTTGTTGGAAAAACCTAGGAAGTTTTCATGCAAATCTCCGTCTGATAATTTGCTTGCCGAGAATGAGATTATCCCCCAACTTTTGCAATATGTTGTGTAAGGCCTAAGATTGAAAAAGGTCAAACTTCTGATCTAGATTCTTTTTCTTGGGTGGCAGTACTCAGGATGAAGTTAAAAAAAATAATGCCTGACCTATGTCTATCGTATATGTTAAAAGGTTATAAAACTTTTTAGCCGATTTTAGCATTTATTCTATTTATCTGTGCTCATTCTCCTATTTTAGTTTATTTGGATGATTTATTAATTATTTCTTTCTAAATGGTTACAATCTGTGGATAGCATATCTAATAAATGAGTAACATGCTTTTTTTTTTTTTCTTTTTTTTTTTCTGGTTTGACGTTGGTCTTATTGTGGCTGTCTTCAGGATCAGACACGGACTTTTTACAAATACAGGGCTGATAGCTTTCTTGATGGCTCTTCTTCTCTATGTGGATTGGTGTGCATGGCGAACTGTTCGACTCCCTCTAGGACCATTTCATCTGACTGGCCCTTTTTTGACATCGGCCTTTTTAGCCGCATGTGCGGGCTATATTTTTGTTCCAGTACTCTATCAGCTTAAGGTTTACCAAATTACGAGGCAAGAACGACCTGTTAGACACGCGTTAAAGAGAAAGACACCGACTATGGGTGGATTGTTTTTTGTGCCAATTGGTATAGCTGTTGCTAAACACTTTGCTGGTTTTTCTTCCGCTGAAGTTTCTGGAGCATCACTGGCAACTTTAGCATTTTTTGCTATTGGAATGGTAGATGATATCTTAAGCCTAATCAAGACTCACAAGTGTGGTTTGAGTGCGTGGATCACAATTTTTCTGCAGGTGAGACTTGTAACTCCCCTTCTCGAACTAGGTGGGTTTTTCACAGCCTGAATAAGTTCTCTTCTGTTGGTATTTTACAGGCAGCTGTTGGAATGTGGTTTTCTTTTTGGCTCCAAGATGCAAGTATATCATCTCCTTACAGCATGTATACTTTCTTGTACTAATCTGACCACCATTTTCTGATGGTAACTCACATATCTTTTTTTTTTTATAACAAGAAACTAAACTTTTCCATGAATGAAAAGAGACTAATGCTCAAAAGATACAAACTCTCTAAGGGAGTGAAATTGAAAACAGCAAATGATAAACAAAGAGACTTACAACGAAAAGAAATAGGCATTCCAGCTAAAACATAAAACTTGTAAAGAGAAATCAACGGCAACCTTAAAAACAGAACACCATGAAAAAGTCTTGAGACGGCTGAAGCAAGGTGATCTAACCGAGGGAGGAGCTTGATATGTGGGAACCTTTAGTTTCTTTCGAACCATTAGCTCTGAAAAGTTAAATATCATGTTAAGTAAAAGCACCAAAAAAACTTTGCATTGGTGAGGAACCAATTCAGAGTAACGACACATACACGTACTGATGTAAGTAGTCATTACCAAATAAAGCACATGTTATGTGGATGTAGCATATAGAATATCCTAAAATGGGAAGCCTTTCAACCGAAAGAGTCTTCTGGCAATATTAAGTACCTAATAAATGGTCATGGAACTATAACTGTACGTTTTTAGTTTGTCAATCACTTGTTTATTAGTGAGTTATTTAATATGATTACCAGGGAAATTTTCCACGACTGTTGCTTACTATATAAATGAATGTCATGTTTCTACAAGTCACAGTGTCCTATTGAAGGAATTGGGGAACTTGATTGGTATCTTTTAAGTTATATAGGTATTTGCATTTGTTAGACAGTTTATAACTTTTAGTTGTAAGTTCTGAAAATTTGGCCGGATGCTGGAGACGAGAAATAACGTCGTGTCACTGTTATTTTGAATTAGACTGTCTACTGCATTATGAGAAGCTCCACCTCTTGATTTCTAGGCGTGTCTTTTCATTAACCTGTACTCAATTTCTTCTCTTGTTTCCTTGCTTGTTTTTTTGGCTCTGCATTTGATCAAATTAGGTTGCCTTATTCTGACAGTACTTTTTCTTTTCAAATCTCGGTTATTTATTTGTCTGGGATTCTGAAAGCAAATTGTCTGGGATTTTGAAAGATAGATATCTGGATTATTAGTTTTCCTGTAGTCTGATGACATGCATCCAACATACTCTTTTTCATTTATTGTTCATGAAATATTGCTTATAGTGAATTCTAAACTTTATTTGTTGGCTATTTTGACTACGTATGTCATGTTTGTTTATTTTGGCATTCTTGTTGCTACCAAAAAACAGAACCGCGCACTTTTAGTGAACAAATCCTTTGATTTGAAATGCAGGAAAATGTTGATTCCTATGCCTGCACCTCTTGGCCTTGTATTCCTTGGAAAATGCTACATGTGGATGACTTCGTTTTGTTTTGTTTCCATGGGATATGGAATAAACCAGACGGATGGTCTTGATGGACTTGCTGGCGGGACTGCTGCATTGGCCTTCATTGGGATGGCTATTGCGGTGCTTCCAATATCTTCTGGTTAGTACTACAGTCTTGAGCTATTTTTCGTTTTTCTTTTTCTTTTTCTGAAAAAAAACTATCTTTACATGATGAGCTGTTTTCAACATTATTTGTGTATTTGGGACATAAAATTCTGTCATAAAATAATGAAAATTTATGGAATCTTCCTTGCATCTCATTTGACCACAATATTATGGTAGGTGTTTATTAGAGTGCATAAGTGAGCGAGAGAGAGATTAGCTATGAGTGCAAAATATTCTGCAACTGGTAATATTCTTCATTTTCTTTCTTTTCTAAGAGAGAGAGACTAGCTATAAGCACACTATTCTTTTATTCTATAAAATTATGCAGTCTGGTTATATTTCCTAACATCGTTTTATATGCAAGAAACTGGATTAAGCAGTCAAATTGGTCCTAGACATCCATGATTTTGTAATATGAGTGTTCCCTCAATACTGAAATACTGATTTGTGTGGAAATTTCAAACCAGACCTTTCCATATTTGGAGCATCAATGTCTGGAGCTTGTGTTGGTTTTCTTTTGCACAACCGATTTAAGGCCTCTGTATTTATGGGTGATACTGGATCCTTTGCACTCGGTGGAGCATTAGCTGCAATGGCTGCCTGCAGTGGAATGTTTTTCCCACTATTCATCTCTTCACTAGTTTTTGTATTAGAAACATCATCAGTTATCTTGCAGGTATTTTCCTATTCTAACTAGTTGTTTTATTTTCTATTCAATATGCTTGTTATAAATCTTTGGAGAGGATGCACCACAAATAAGCCAAAAATTTATCTAGTCCAGCTCCCACAAAATTTCTATCCTTTCGCTCAAACCTTTTATCGGAAACGAAAAAACATATGATCGTTCTATTTTCACTGGTTTTTCTTTCTGATCTTTTTTCTTGTCCGAAATGAGTCACAAGAAATTCATAATAAGGAAACAGAGCTGTGTTATGAATGACAGCACAAGTACAAAGAATAGCAGTTAAGAGTTCATAAACACAGTTTACTTGTATGTACTATTGCGTCGCTCTTTGTTATACATATATATTTTTGGTGACAAGAACCATATTGGCTCGGCATATTCTAATATTCCTGGAAACTTACAGTTTATCTTACTGTACAACAATTTTAGGCAGTATACTTCAAGATGACAAAAAGGTTCCAGGGAATTGGGCGTCGCATTTTCCAAATGGTGCCATTTCATCATCACCTGGAGTTATGTGGCATCAAAGAACCATTCATTGTTGCTGGGGCGTATACTGTATCGTCCATCTTGGCACTGGTTGCAGGTTATGTTGGCCTTATTTCAGCCTAGTTTTTTCGAGTTAAACATATGGAGTGGAAGAATCAAACCTTTTACCTCTTCGTTAGGAGCATATGCCTTTAACAAGTTGAGTATCGAGCTTTGTTTAGGTTGCTCTTAACACTATTTAAACCCAATTTTGTAGTTATAAAAGATTCAAACTATATACTTTTTTATAAGAAAAAATTAAATGAAATCGTTTGCTTAAGAAGAGTTGGGTTATATGTATGTATAGCTGCAGAATTTGTTGAATATATTGATTTTTACCTTTTTTTGTGTGTATTTTCTTATCATTTTACCTTCCTTTATGCTTGTTGTTTATCCACGATTATTAAGTTTATTCATTTTTATTTGTTCAATACTATGCTTAAAATCTTATGTGGAAAGTAATATTAATATTTAATATAAAAAAATATTTCCATTTGAATTTGTAATCTTGGGTAATATCCGGATGATATCCATTTGTAATATTTTCAACATTATCATTGTTATTTAATTTTTTTTTTGTCACATTTTTTCCGACTCTTTCCATTTCACTTAATTGCATATTATTCTTGAAATTAAGTTCGTCGTTCTTACATTTATCGTATCGTCCATGTCAACTATAAAAGAAATGCCTTTTAAATTCATAATATCAAACTATAATTATTTTTCATATCACAATTATCTATCTCCACGGTTTGAATTTGGATAAAGATTATAATTTGTTATGAAAATTAGATTTACACGAAGAAAAGAAAAGTAAATTCATCAAATTCTTGATATATGCATATAATATATATCTAAAATCCAACATTATCGTAATTAAAATCATAGATACATTCAAAATATAATTCAAGGAACCGAGGAACAAAATTTTGATTTTGATGTTTGTATTGTATTACATTTTGTGCCATTGCTCTTTCAGGTTCAAAAATTGAAATTTTAAAAAGTATAATTATATTAAGAAAATATCAAAATATTAATAAATACAGTATTTCAAATAATAAACTCAAAATTTTAAATACAAAATATATTAATTTATATTCAACTAATATTTAGCAGTAAGTACTGCTAGTTTTATGATTTATCATCAAATATTTTTTTAACAATTATTTAAATTATAATATAATTTATAAATCTGGTACCGGCACATATTTAAATAAATTAATTATAGTTTTGTTAAATCTGTTATTTTCAAATTTATGTTGTTGACGGCCTACCAGAATTTTAATTTTAATTTGAATGGCAAATAGATTGTAGTGTTAAATGCCAAAAAGGAACTAAAATACTTCAAGAAAATGATCTCTCCTTCTAATATACTATTATTCATTGATTTTCTCTTATTCTAACCCCATATATATATATATATATATATATATATATATATATATATATATATAATATATTAAGAAAATATTTAATCACAAGTTGTTATTATTATTATTTTGTGGAAAATCCATAATAATAAGTCATAAGTTGCAATCTTTAATTTTACATGGGGAAATTACGCCTTATTAATGGGAAAATGGCAGGGTATTTCGGTAAATTCACTCGCAGCTAAAGGCCCAATAGGAAAAACCCTAATTCTCCCTTCATATAAATTTTGGCTGACAGTCGTTCACTCGTCTCCTCGCACGGACTTCTGCAGGCGGCAAATTCTCGCTAGAGCTCCTCAAAGCGGAAGTTACTTCGCTCATCTTTTGGTAAACATGGTGAGTAGATCTAATCTGGTTCTAGATCACTGGCTTACTGGTTGTGTCGGTTATTTGCAGTTATCGTTGGTTTTCTCGATCACCATGCCAATAATGGGTGGTCTAGTGTGGATTTTTGAAGAAGTGTTTCTAATCTATTTTGTTCACACCTTGAATTTCATCGTGGGGGTTTTCCGCCTCGGTTCCTAAATTTGTTGCAATTATAGAAGCTTGAAATCTCGAGTTTGATAGGGCATATGATTATATGAATATGGTCCTCATTATCCTGGCTTAAGCTATGTATTGTAGTTGTTGAACTACTTCGGATGTAATGACATTCCTTTGTTCTTTGGTTTGCCTGAATACTGCTCTGTTAGGCATCTATCCGTGGTGGGACTTACTAGGTTGGGAGTAAATTCGCTCTTTTAGGCTGTGGTTTTCCGACCCCAGTTGATAATGTGTACTTCTACTTTGTCTGTTCAGCAGAGCCATAGAAGACCTATATTTGTTTTTGGGTTTACTTGTATTTTTTGCTTGGTTCTTCTCAACCCTTCTATCGTGGTTACATAGTGTGATTGTTAGTGCATATTTGGGAGTGATTTTGAAATGAAATGGCCTACTCTGAAACATAAGCTTAATCCTTCAAAATCAATTTTGGTTTTACACTTTTAAACTCGATTTTCATACCATCAAATTTGATTTTCAAGAATTGCAAGCATGTTTTGTAATGATTTTTAATCAGGGCAAAAGTGATTTTAATGCTTTCTAAACCACTTTCAAACATGCCTGGAGTGACTGGCGTCAAGCTGACTTCATCGTTGTTTCTTTATGCATCACAGTAGAAAATTGTCAGCATTAGCTTGATTTGAATCTATGGGAATCTTTAATTTGCTTTCGTTTTTGTTCTGGATTCCATAGTCTGGCTCAAGGAGGAAGACCAGGGAACCCAAGGAAGAAACTGTGACTCTTGGACCAGCTGTGAGGGAAGGCGAGCATGTGTTTGGCGTGGCTCACATTTTTGCCTCATTTAACGACACATTCATTGTAAGTGGAAAGATGTATATAATTTGGTTGCTCATTCAGTAGCAGAATGTTAACTTTGATGTTTCAACCGCAGCATGTGACTGATCTTTCTGGAAGGGAAACCCTTGTCCGCATTACAGGTAAAACAATTGAATATTTTTCTGTTTTTTTTATACTCTCTTATGAAAGTGTTTGAAACTGTAGATCTGGGATCTCTTCTTCTCTATTTCTTATGAAAGTGTCATGCTATTATTTTTTCTTACTTGTGTTCTTATAGAATCTAAAAAGGTAATTCCGTGTTTTTATAAATTTAGGTGGTATGAAGGTGAAAGCTGACAGGGATGAGTCCTCCCCATACGCAGCTATGCTTGCAGCACAGGATGTTTCTCAGAGATGCAAGGTTCCTTCCTCTTTTAATATTGTTTCTTTATTACCCTTTTTCTCCATTTTTATGGATTGTAATCTTCGGTTCTTTACACTTGAGTGGCTCTGAAGGTTCCATTTTGAGCGTATGCCCTCCCATTTTTTGAACAGACTCTGAACGATATTACTTGGCCATATTTTTCATGAAACAGGAACTTGGTATTACTGCCCTTCACATTAAACTGCGTGCTACTGGAGGAAACAAGACTAAAACACCTGGCCCAGGTGCCCAGTCTGCACTTCGTGCTCTTGCTCGTTCTGGAATGCGAATTGGTCGCATAGGTGAAGCCCATGTCTCCATAGCATCGATGAATTTAGAACAAAACACACATCCATGAATGCCACATATTTAACTTCACTTTTAAACTGCATTTCACCGCATGCTCTGTTAGTTCTAAATCTAATTCCCAGATGCATTTTTGTGTTATGTTCCCAGAGGACGTGACTCCAATTCCAACAGACAGCACTCGCAGAAAGGGTGGAAGAAGAGGAAGAAGGCTGTAAGCTTGCTCCTCCAGGATTCCTCCTGGTATGGCTGTGTCAGTGGTTTCTCTATGGTTCTGATGCTCCTCCTTAATATCTTCCTGTCTTAGATTTTCAGAACTCCACCATGTTTTTTATTATTGTTTTGTCAAGGATGTTTTGCCTTCGATTTTGTTTTATGTAGAACCGAGACCGTGGGAGAGTAATTTTTGGCTTTAGTTTAACAAATATCAACACAATACCCTCTGGTCTTATTAGTGACTGAAAATAGTGGTCGATGTTGCCCAACTGCCATGAAATATTTTATTAAACGTATTGTTAAGTTGATTTATGTCTATCTAGTCGAATTCAATATTCTTGCTATGTTTATTTGTGTGTGGACTAGCGATTATTTTTCACCATATTGGAGGTTAAGTTGTTATAGTTTTATCTATAGGCTATGCTGATGCTTATTGCAAATTTCGAACATAAGACTCACTCTTAACAATACGGTCCATCTGAATTCTATGTTGGCTTGAAATAGCTCACATCATGATAGTTAGGAATACTGGATGTTTCTAACTTAGCACACAGTTCGTTGATCATGAGTTTCACGGAGATTAGTATTACTAATGCTACCCATTCACATTTCATAATATAATCGGTTCATAAGCATAAACTAGTGTCTACAATATTCTTATTAATCATGAATTTCTAATATGTTCACATAGGCATGCATTTTCATTCATTTAACATGGTCCACCTACTTTAATTCGATTTCTTCTTCAATGTTCTACATCTCATCCCAACGGGTCTTGTGGTTTATTAAACATAAAATTAAAAGTTTGAGAATTTATTATTATTTTTTAATTTGACTTTTTTTCTAAAGAAAAAAATGGTTAAAGTCTTATATTAGTTTTATACAAATTTCATATGATTTTATAAATGTCTGAATAGTTCCGTTGAATTTTGTATTCTGAGCACTCGATTAAAAAAATACAATTAAATAAAAATTTAAAAGGATTCATTTTTTAATAAAAAATATAAAATGATTAAAGATTAAAAAAAAGAAAAAGAAAAGACCAAATAATGTAATAATGTCCGTGAGAACTGAAACGGGGTTCGAATTCCGCCGGGTCGAGCAAATACTGCCAGCTGTACAACTTCTATTCACCAAAATCAGAACATCACCGCCCTATTAAATGCCAGAAACAGCCTCACACATTCCGCCAAAGCTCCATCGTTCCCAAATTTCCCGGCGAATCGCAGAAGAAGAAGATAAAAGCGACGACGAGACCCTTACCGTCGGCTTGATCTTCAACATACAGTCTTTGATTCTTCTTCTGCAAATAATATGAGTGGTGACGGGAAAAGCAGCGCGGTTTTCGGCGATCCACAGAGTCAATACCATTACGGGACGTTTCAGGGCGTCGCAAACTATTATTCTTCCGCCCCACAACCACAGCCGCAGCCTCATCCCCAATCTGTCGTCGGTTTCCCTCCGCAGGTTGCGCCGCCTCGCCATCCATGTTACCATGGACATTTGGATTACCAAGCCGTTCCAGGTAAATAGCTCCCCTCGTCGACGTTCTTTTTATCACGTTCATAGATTTGGAGGATTTTATAAATGGTATGAATTCTGGTAGATTGATGACGAATTCAGAATCTAAAGATCAATATCGTGGTTCATCCTAGGAGTTTGTGCAGAATTTTGCTTAAATATTATTATTTGAAGGGCATATACGAATTGTCTGCTTTATTTAGGCATTGATTATGTTTCGTATGGTCTTTACCAATGATCATGACGAGTTTTCTACGTTACTTCTCTCCACATATTGGCATCCGTTGGTTTGATGGGTATTAAATGCGTTTCTGATGCTCATTATTGTGGTTTATAATTGATTTGCTTTATCTGATGTTTCGGCTGGGGTATTTATACAATGGTATGAATGTGTGAATAATATCCGATGTTTAGTTTGATTATTGTCCTCTAATAATGTCTTGCGACGTGAGAAATAAGGTTGAAAATTATGCTCAGGGTTAATTGGGACAGCTTTCTAGCTTACCAGTTGGGGACTCTTGACATAATTTACCTAAAGAAGAAACATAGGCGTAGGTGATGTTGAATGCTTCAACAGATAACTCATTGATGATCTAGCCAGCTATGCGACAAGATCTTAATCCCGAGTTGGTATCTGACATGGGGTGTTCTTTGGAAACAAGAAACCTTCTTTATCGCATGAGGACTTGCAAGAGAGAAAGGAGGAAGAGAGATTGGGAATGCCACTCTATTTGTCATGGAGATTAAAGGAAATTTCTGATCGGCTTCAATTTAAATATGAGAACAAGTACAGAACTCTCTACTTTGAGGTTACCTGTATTACCTAGCTTCCAATACCAAGAGTGCTGCCTTAAAAATCCAAAACCTCACTGAACTTAATTGTTCTAATGGTCCCTTTCATTCCACATCCCAATTCTTCCATATTTTTTATAACATGAAATTCTCCTGAAAAGTTGGGAGAAGAGTGGTCTCTTGGGTATGCATAATCAGTTATTTTATGTGTCTAGGGCGTCTAGGAAAGTATTCTAAGGGACTTTCTGAAGAAGGTCTCACCTTGGATGGTGGCTCAAATCTTATTAATTGGAAGACAGTATCTCTTCAGCTGGAGGACAGTCTGGATGTTACTAGAGCCATTTAATGGGATGTCTCATTAGAGTGAACGGAAGAGCCTTTTTAATTGAGGAAAAGATAGTGGGAAAATTGTATTTTTTTTGTTTCCTTCTCATAGAGCGCCTTTTATTAGGTCTTCTGGAATTATACTATTGCCATGGTTTGTGCGGATGGGGGAGTTTCTTGTGTTTTTCCCCCTATTTTTCTTTCCAACTTTTGTGGCTTGTTAGCCCTTGCCTTGTAATGATGGCCCAAAAGCAGCTGGATAATAAAAATCTCATGTATTATTTAGGGAGGGCCGTTGGAAATTAGAAGCACTTGAGAAGTTCCATTACCACTTTTTGGGGAACTCTCACATCGTGAGGAGCTGTATCCTGATCTTCATTACCGTACTTGCATCACATGTAATGTGCACTAATTATCATAAATACTCCAACCTGAGTTTCTTTTCTGGTGTAAGCTTTTTGATGCAGCAGAGACCATACTTAATAACTTAAATCTTCTTTGGGATCACCCTGATTTCAAAAGCCTTTTGGTCATCACCCAATGAGATTACGTCAATGATATACCTAATTCTTTCTTAAAGGATTGCTTAGAATGTGTTTATTCTGAAAGAAATTGTCGTGATATTTCTTTGAGGACTGTAGTTGTGCAATGCTCCCAATTCACAAAATCAGTGATAACAAGATTCTGTAATTCAGTTGCTTAATTTATTGAGGTTAATTAAATATGGGCGTTGAAAGTTGAATGCTTGAATCTATTGCAACATTATCAATCATGTCATCTAAGTTAAATCCATAAGGCAGCGTACAAATTCGTTTGGAGTGATAGTTATGAACTGTGTTTTGGCATGTCAATTAGGCAGGATGTCTGCTCGATAATCTATTTCTCGTGCTTCCAGGAAAAGCCTTACAACATAATGTCTATCGTGTCGCCTAATGATTTGGTTATCTCATGTAAAATCTATACAAGCGTCTATTTTAACCATTTGGCAAATTTTGTTTGTAGAGTGATAGTTATGAATTGTGTTATGAACTTTTAAATATGGTTTGGGCATGTCAATTAGACAGGATGTCTGCTTGATAATATCTATTTCTCATGCTTCCAGGAAGCCTTACAACATGTATGTATCGTGTCAGCTCATGATTTGGTATGCCATGCTAAATCTATTCAAGCATCTATTTTTAATTTTTGAATGAAATAACTTCCGAAAAAACTAGAAATCTAATTTGGTTAGCCATGCATGTGTTTATTTGTGGTTGTGTAGTTACATGAATTTGTATCTTTATGCAGTTATCCAAAATGGTAGGGATGTTTTCATCCATCATACGCTTTAATGCTTTTTTATTTCTTGTAGTTCAAGGTTATGCTATTATTGAGGGAAGACCTTTTCACGAAGCCCGTCTTCCTTGTTGTGGCATTGGCATGGGCTGGTTCTTGTAAGTTAATATTTGTGACACCCCATTTCTCTACACTCGTTCCCAACATGTCGATGGTTAAGAAAATCATTGTTTTGCCAGGTTTATGATTGGCTTCTTTCTGGGTGGCATTCCCTGGTACGTTGGAGCTTTTGTCGTACTCTTTGTACGGGTGGATTACCGAGAAAAACCTGGATATATTGCATGTGCAATTGCTGTAAGTAGCTATTATACGAATGTGTTTTATCATTTCCTATCCTCAAAATTGTGCTTTCTCGCCCATCTTCAAAAATATTAATAATAATGACAATACTTCAAGTGGTAGTCAAAATGATGAAGATTTGGGATGTTTTGAGACCTCCTACTCTAGGTTGTACCTATCAATAGATAATCTAAAGTATTAGGTTCTAGCTATCTATAGATAATTTAGTGATGGTTTATGTGAGATCCCACATTAGTTGGAGAGGGGAACGAAGTATAGGGAAAACCCAAAGAGGACAATATCTGCTAGCGGTAAGCCTGGACGGTTACGGTTTCTCTTAGAGCTGACCTTGGGTGTGGGTGAAGCCACCCAATAACTAGTGGAGGTGGGCAATGAGCATTTACTGTGAGGAGTTGAGCATCCAACACTTCACTTCAAAATATTAATAATGAAAACCTGAAAATGGACCCAAATTTTATCCTTCTGGTGGAAGTTTTGGGCCATTCTGACTGTGTGCTGCTGGGGTGTTATGATCTCCATCTACTCATTTTGAAATTGTGCTTCATTTTTCCTTTGCTCAGTCAGTTCTTGCCGTCATGGCCATAACATTTGGTGTCACCAAAGGAGTTGAGCCCTGGTGAAGTAGAGATATGCAGAATGGTGTAGCCATGTCGCCCCTTGCATCAAGGGAAACAACTGGTGGGATATTGTAATTAGCTTTGAAATTGTATTTCCTTCAATTCTATCCATCTATCAACTTATTGGTTTCCTTTACAATGTACTGAAATCTTCCTGACTTGCCAAATGTTTATAGATTGAAGAATGTGTTAGCTTTATTGGAAGGCTTTATCTATTTATTTTGATATAAATAGCTCTAATAGTAAGGGCCGGTTTGCAATTTTTCCATTCTTATCGAACAACTGCCCGATCTTGGAATATTGGATTGTCAATGACCATTGTGTGACATGAGAAAATCTTAGTATAGATAAGAAGTACTCATTTTTCAACTCGATGACTAGGTTTATACATTTGCGCAAAGGGCGATTTCCATCTCAAAGAAAGACAGTGACATACAAGAGGGGATGACTCTTACACCAAGTTCTTGAAAGGATTGATAACAATGTCTATTGTCAAGATCTCTTCTTTAGTTGGGAGAATGATCCACGTTAAGATGGAGTCGTTATTCCTTGGAGCATATTCTTATTCTGCCCCAACATTTTTCAACTATTTTTTAAATATATTACTAAAAAAGTATTCCTTTTAATTGATAAAACCGCTACCTTTCGGCTTTCTCGAAGAGTTTCTTGCATTTTCCATCTAATTAAATCTCGAGGAGAATTTTCTTGAGAAAACTGGATAAAGGTAAATAATTATTAACACATTAAATTACTATTTTAATCATGAAAAATAGCCAAAATGTATTAAAAAAATATCACATCAATTTTCCCTTTTTTGAAATTGGCTCTGAAAAAAAATATATTAAATATCCGGAAAAGCTTCCAAAATCCCAAATGGTCATCACATTTGCAGAATTATTTATTTATTTTAACCCTTTATGAGATTTAAATAATTACTAATTTGACTAATATCGTTATTTTATAATACGTAATGATAAATCAATAAATAAACAGAAATCTGCATGAGTTTTCTTTATAGATAAGTAACAAGTTGCCCTAAACTCACGTGCCTCTGTGTATTCTTTAAACAATGCTATTCAATTTTTTTAATCCCAACAATTAATTATCCTCTCGCTGTCCCCTATGCAACCCACTTCCTCACCGTCCGATCCCCATCTCGATCATGAAGTTTCGATCCAACGGTAAAAAATATTCCTTCAAAATAATTTCGTGGGACCCGCTTCAGCGCATCATGCTCTGTTGTGGCATTACGAGATTGTCAATTTGTCTGTGAAGCCATGGCAGAGAGAGGATCCATAAAGTGGGAGATCAGTGTGTGAAAAATCAGAGAGAGGCGAAATTTTTGGTGCAATGGGTTTCACAATGGGCTTGAATTTGCTTCTTCTCGTGGCAATGGTGGCCACCAACATTCTTTCTCTTTACCATCTTTCCTCTACGCTTCAATCCCAAAAATCCCCTGTTTCACAGCCGGTTCCAGATCACCTTATCCGGCAGCTTCAGACCATACGCGCCACCATCAACCACCTCACGCGCCTCCACCCTAAGGCGGCGGCCTCCATATCGAAAACCAAAGTCTCTATCCCTTCAGATCTCGTTCTGTACTCTCAGTTCTCCCCAATTGCCTCATCTTGCCATAGTAACCCTGAGCTTCTTCATAGGTTTATGAATTACACTCCGTTTTCGAGTTGCCCTTCTGATTCCGATCTCGCTGAGGCTTTGATTCTTCGTGGGTGTCATCCACTTCCTCGTCGGCGGTGCTTTGCCAAAACCCCACAAAAACCCTCTTCTTCTTTGCCTCAAAATCCCTTTGGTTCTTCACTTCCGGAGTCCAATATTATTTGGGGGAAATATTCGTGTAAGGGATTTGGGTGTTTGAATCGACTGAATCCGAATCTGGGGTTTGATCCTTCTCATGAAATCACCAAGTTTATGTCCTTTAAGACCGAATTGGACCTCCCAATCCCTCAATTGCTACAGATTGCGAAGGCGGCTAACTCTGTTATTCGTCTTGGACTTGACATTGGCGGTGGAACCGCCACTTTTGCTGCTAGAATGAAGCTCTACAATGTCACTATGGTCACTACGACTATGAACCTTGGCGCGCCGTACAATGAGGTTGCGGCGCTTAGGGGATTGGTGCCTTTGCACGTGCCGCTTCAGCAGCGGTTGCCCATTTTTGATGGAGTGATGGATCTGGTTCGGTGTGGCCATGCTGTGAACCGGTGGATTCCTGTGAAATCGATGGAGTTTTTGTTCTATGATGTGGATAGAGTGTTGAGAGTTGGGGGTTACCTTTGGTTTGATCATTTCTTCAGCAAAGGGGTGGATCTTGATAAAGTTTTCTCTCCTTTGATCACCAAATTGGGGTACCGGAAGGTCAAGTGGGCGACGGCGAATAAGACCGACTCCGGTGGGTTGAAGAACGGAGAGGTTTACTTGACGGCGTTGCTGCAGAAGCCACTGCCAGCATGAGGTAATGTTGCTTTCTCTACTAGGGGTGTTGTTTTTTGTTCTGCATTTTTGAATGAGACATGATTTGATCTCATAGCTTGTAGAGGTTGTGTTGTGAGCTATGCAATGAATTTGGGAATGTGTTCTTGAGAGAAGTGGAAGAAACAGGGTAGATCTTGATTAAACATCTTAGGGAAACTTAGTATATGATCGAAAAGTTAATGTTTTGGTCTAATCCATTCGATTCTAGCCATGTTTGTCTGTGTCATAGTATGTCTTGGAGCTTGATCTAGCCATTGTTGGTAGTACTAAAAACACCATTTTAGGAGCAGGATTTGGGCTGATCCTGTCTTCTCAGTAGCATTCCTATGTTTGTTTGTTTGTTTTCAAATAGATTAATGGAAGGCAAAGGGAAACTGTTAGTTTCCTTGGCTATTGTGAGATCGTACATTGGTTGGATTGGAGAGGGGAAGGAAGTATTCTTTATAAGCCTCTTCCAAACATACGCGTTTTAAATACTTCGAGGAGAAGCTCGAAAGGGAAAGTCCAAAGAGGACAATATCTGCTAGCGGTAGACTTGGGCTGTTACAAATGGTATTAGAACCAGACATTGGGCGGTGTGTGAGCGAGGACGCTGGCCCCCAAGGAGGGTGGAGATTGTGAGATCCCACATTGGTTGGAGAGGGAAACAAAACATTCTTTATAAGGGTGTGGAAACTTAACAAACGTGTTTTAAAAAACTTGAGGGGAAGCACGAAAGGGAAAGCCTAAAGAGGACAATATCTGTTAGCGGGTGGGTTTGGGCTGTTACAGCTATGTTTTCAAAATCATCCATTTTACTCGGGATCGCCTCGATAACTAGAGATTGAATTGAGAAGCCATGGATCTCTGCCATTATCTCTTTTTCACAGTGCTTAGGCAAGATCATCTTGCAAGACCTAGCATGATGCATTAGGGAGGCCCCGATTCGGATTCATAACGTTTTCGTTCCTTGTTTCTCGTTGACACATGTTTCGGGAAGGAATTTTTTGTTTCTCTTGTTCATAATTTCTCAAAACATTAAGGATCTTGATGTTTTTATTGTGTTTTTAGCTCATAAGCTGTATATATTACCCAACTGATTCTTGGATTGAGTCTGTTATGAGTTCAAAATCTCTTAATTGGAGTAGAAATTAATAGGTTATGTGGTTTGATTATTCCAAGACTGTTGATCTCATAAACTGACAGAGATCCAGAAATTTTGAAACCATTGGCACAGGCAGTAGCAGACAACCTGCGGCTTGGATCATACGAGGAAGAAGCAATTATTTATTGAAACAGTGTGTATGAAGATGGGATTTTACATGAAAACTCAAATATTTATCCACCGCCATGGACGGCTCATCTGGCAAAGCTACTGAGTTTTTGAAGAAAAAGAACGAAAGAAATGGTGGTGGAAGGAAGGAAGGAAGGCATCCAGAACGGATTTGTGGAAATTTATGTTTGAAATTGAAGCTTTTTACAGACAGAAATGGTCGCTTTATTGTAGCTTCTGTCGTATTTATATTTGATTTTGTTGTGGAAATTGTTGCCGACAAAATAGTCTAATTATTTTTTAAAAAAGAAAAATTACCAAACCCCCACCCATTACAATCAAACCCTAATTTCACTTTGATTCATCAATGGCTAGACTTATAAAATTGTTGCAATTGAGATCTTAAAAATTGAAAAAATATATATATATACAAATTACACTGTGTGTATCGAAGCAGGTTTTTGTACCGTCTAAGTTCATCGCTAGCAGATATTGTTTGTTTTTGCTTGTTACGTATCGTCGTCAGCCTCACGATTTTAAAATGAGTCTATTAGGGAGAGGTTTTCACATAAGAATGTTTCGTTCCTCTCTCCCATCGATATGAAATTTCACAATCCACCCCACTTGGGTGCTAGCATCTTTGTTGGCACATCGTCTGGTGTCCAGCTCTTATACTATTTGTAACAACCTAAGTCCACCGCTAATAGATATTGTCCGTTTTGACCTGTTACATATCGCCGTCAGCCTTACTGTTTTAAAATGCGTCTATTAGGGAGAGGTTTCCACACCCTTATTGTTTGATTTTAAAATTGTGAGGCTGATGACGATACGTAACGGGCAAAATCGGATAATATCTACTAGCGGTAGACTTGAGCTATTACAACTTTAAATTGAATATAGAAAGGAAAGGCGAGCAACCCATACACTTCTTTGGAATAGCCCATCAAACTCAGGGCTAGACACTACTCTACATGATACTTGTTATGTGGTTAGCCAAAAGGATGGGTCGAATCGAAGCTTCCATGCCTCTAAGGGTTAGTTGAATGAGCAATTCACGAATGCTGTTGGTTGACTTCTATCAATGGTCCAGTGTTTTTCAATCGATTCTAAAATCTTCGAGTTTTATCAAGTTTAAAAGTTTAAACGGTAACGTTCCTATCATTTAAGGATTTTAGTATTTGATGGTATGAATATTTACAATTTAGAGATGTTTTTGGGTATTTTGTAATATTTAAGGATTAATCATCAAATTTATAACTTAAAAGACATACAAGAGAATATAAGAGGTTCTAATTGAATGTTTAATTTTTTATTTTAAAAAAAAATCAAAATTACAAAGTGGCCCAAAACATAAATATTTAAGGAAAGGAGACAAAACTTTAATTATGGAAAAGTAAGGGCCTCATTTTAAATTTTAGTGAACTTTGGGGACCGGCCGGAGTCGACGAAGTATTTGGAAAAGAGTCCTAATTTCGATTTTCGTTCGGTGGCCTCTGTCAATAACGTGAGAGAGATCCGACGGTGTTCGAATTCCCGCAGAATAATTTCCCGGGAAATTTTTTCACAAACCGAATGGTCAGTTTCTTTCTTCTTTTTTAATGAATGATGTCTTTGTTTTTGGCACTCCATTGAATCTAGCATTTAGACTTGTCTTGTACTTACTATCTATGGATTTTCGGGAATGAACATTGATGTTAGGATTATGAAGTTTTGTTCTAGTTGTCAGTCTTGTTCGACATTTTTTTGACATTTTGTCGGTTGATGTTTTAGTAGATCTGACTCCTGAGCTCATTTTAACAATGTGTTCGTAGGCACGGATCGATCTCTGAACTTGGTTGATTCGGATTTTTGGATAGATCTTGTTACTTTCGTCGGAAGATTTGAATTGACTCGTGCATTACTTCCTTCGTATGGAGTTTGTGATTTGTCTACGATTCTAGCCGATGACCGCAGGATTTTTATCTTTTGCTTAGACAAATCTTAATTTAAAATTAATCGCACTTGCGATTAAAGATTTTAGTGAAAATGCTTCTAGATCTTGATTTGTATAGCATTTGGCTCTATAATAAACTTTGTGAAGCTCTTTCAGAAGGCTTCTTAATCCCAAATTCCGATGTAGCTTAATTTGCTAGTTTCTGAATGTGCTTCGTGATTAGCTTTTTATGCTTCTCAGACATGATAGCTGTGACAACAATTATTTAGGTAAAAAAAAAAAACCTCTGGTGCACGATAAAGATTATTTACCTCCAGAATCCGAACATGTTTGCTTTATTCTATGCAGGAATCCTGCCCTTCCATTAAAAATATTCTTCTTTTGGATTCCGAAGGGAAGCGTGTAGCTGTCAAGTATTATTCGGATGATTGGCCTACAAATAGTGCGAAGGAAGCTTTTGAGAAAGCCGTTTTCATCAAAACTCAGAAGACAAATGCTCGAACAGAGGGTAGTTATCTTTTCATGTATTGGATTTTAACTGTTCTTTTGTGAAAGTCTGTATGGCCTAATCATGTCAGTTTTTCCTTTTTAATTCAATTTCAATGTCATTTTAATCACAGTAAGGAAGCTTCTGAATATTTCAGTAGTCAAATTATAGTTGGTTCATCCATAGTCATTGTTTTGTGCCATGAGAATAAGAATGATTTTACAATCACATTCTCGTGACTATCAGTTGCATCGGTTAGTTTAACATTATTTGTTAGAATACAACACTCCTTTTCTAAATTCTAACTCGATATTCTCTTTAAATCTACAGCGGAGATAGCAATGTTTGAGAACAATATAGTGGTTTACAAGTTTGTTCAAGACCTTCATTTTTTTGTCACGGGTGGAGAAGATGAAAATGAGCTCATTTTAGCGTCTGTTCTTCAGGGATTTTTTGATGCAGTGGGTATTCTTCTTAGGTATTGACACTTTACATTAATTTTGGATCCTTATGCACTGTCCCAATTCTACTGTTCTTGATCATAGTATGGGTATTCTTCTTAGGTATTGACACTATTTACATTAATTTTGGATCCTTATGCACTGTCCCAATTCTACTGTTCTTGATCATAGTATTCTTGCATATTTATTCTCTTTTCTTGTACTCCAGGAGTAATGTTGAAAAGAAGGAGGCACTTGAGAACTTGGACCTCATTTTACTGTGTCTTGATGAAATTATCGACGGAGGGTATCTCTCATATGCTCTTTCCTTATTATCTTGATTCTCTGCATTTCAATTGTGTTGCCTGTTCTTCTATTTCCTTCCTTTGATCATCATTCTTCTGTACCTTGATTCTGTCATATATTTTTTTTTTTTTACTTATCCTCTTAATTTGATGGCCATGCCTACTTTTGCTAGACCATTGTGAACATGAAAATTGAAGTATGAGTTGTAGATGATTATATATCAAGAATTTAAGTTAGTAGTTATAGTTTCATGAATATATTTGGAAAACAATTGTTGATGAATGAGTAATATGCTTTCATTGTAGTTGCATGACTCCTATATAATAGTCTAAATTATTGTCGCCTGATGAAGTACTGGCTAATTTTGACCGAGGTTTGTTGCTGGATAAGGGATTTGGCTGTTCCAATTCTCCGTTTTAAATGTGTGGTATTGTTTACATAAGTTGATGGATACAAGTCAAACAGATTGCTTTTCTAATTGTTTTTTTTTTCCCTTAATTTTATCGTGAAGGGTTGTTATCACTATCCTTGTGTAACGTGCAATCCAATATTTAACGTGCAATCCAGTACTTAAAACCTTCGTTTCACAAACCCTTTTGGGGTAACTGGCGAGTGTTTTAACTGTGTATGTGTGTATTTTTCAGCATTATTCTAGAGACGGATGCGAATGTGATTGCAGGGAAGGTCGCAAGTCACAGTATTGACAGTGGCGCTCCTTTGTCTGAGCAGGTACACTACAATCTTTAAGATTCTTTTCTCTTACTTTTTCTCCATTCCATTCTCAAGTATCTTGAAACATGTTTGTCTCTCTCTTGCAGACAATAAGTCAAGCCTTGGCCACAGCTCGCGAACATCTAGCAAGATCACTTCTTAAGTAATATGTTTTCCTCATAAAAGTGAACGGCAAGAAAAATGAGAAAAAGAAAACAGGTTGAGTTGGCAAAAGATGACTAATTTTGAGTTAACAATGGCGGCCTCAGTTTGTATGGATTTGAGCAGATGTGGTACATTGCGGGACTGGTGTTAAATGTTATTATATGTGGAGTTACCATATTTTCTGAAACAGTGTTTTTTTATTTGTGGTCATTGGCTGAATGAGGATGGAGCAAGTTTTTAAACGTGGTCTTCCCAGATTTCTTAAATAGAACTTGGGATTTGTGCTTGAATGGCTTTTGACTAAACATAGCTTGAATTATTTCGTATTTTTTGTCTTGTAATTTTCTTTACAAACTGAAACTCACAAAGATCCTAGCAGCCTTTAAAAGAGTAGTAAATTAATATAGTTGTGCTTATATAAGGCTTAAGGGTTAAGTTGAACTCCCCATTTGCAACCAGATGAACGTTGTTCGCTGGATTATATTTTATTAATTATGTTTACATTACTACAGAATATTTCTGCTTATTATACATACTTACAATGACATCTTTCCAATAATATGTTTATGCTTTTAACTGAACAATACCTTTCAGATTCTGTTACTCTCTTCTTTATAGCCAAAAAAGAAGCAAACAATGGCGCCCTTGAGCATGCATCTCTAATAGCCAGAAAGTTGCAGTTGTTACACAATCAACCACTGTCATCGTGTCGATTTGAACTCCATCTCTACCATTTACGGAGTCGCCATCTGCATTCGACGAGCACATAATCAGCATCAGCTGTGAAAATATCTCTTGCAGTAGGATGCATATTATTACGAGTAAAAGATGTTCGTTCGTACCTGAGCATGAGTTTCTGCCTCGTGTTGAAACATTTTAACCAACTCTTGCAGTTCCATCTTCCTGACCTGAACCTTTCCTTCTTCCATGGGCTTCTTCAAGCCGAGGTAAACCAGGCCCCCTCCTATCAGTACAATCCCTAAGAAGAATAGGATAGCTGAAAATACTCCAAATGCATATGGTGTATCTCGTGCTCCGGGGATCCCGTCTACGTTGATTCCGAACAGCCCAGTTATAATGGAAAGAACAAGGCCACAGCCACCAATAACAGCTAAGTTATGAGTTATTCGGAGGCTTTTATCCTGAATAATTGTCGTGAGAAAGAAAGTGAAACCTATCAGAATTCCATAAGAGTAATCACAAAGGAAAGATCAATAACTTCCAGATTTGTATTTGGGAATTGCGAATCTGAAGACCCCTCAGCATGAGATTTTGCATATTTGTTTAGGGATTTGGAGAGGAAGGGAGGGTGGAAATATACTTTAAAAGTACAAGAAGTTCCATAAAAAAAATCTCACGTCATTTGTTCATAAGTTTGAAATGACGAATTCGAGAAAAAGAAGACGTCTCGAAAGGATGTTCTCACATAAAATACTATTTTTAAAATTCATTTTCATCAATTTAGTCTGTCAATCACAAATTAAGTGCATTCTTAAGGTCCGTTATATTAAAAAAAACGTGAACAGATTAAATACCAAATGATCATAGATTATCATTGAATCAATTACCTGTAACCATGCACGAACGCTACTCTGCATGACATCTTGAATGGTGAATAAACGATCACGAGCTGCTTCTTGCTCTTCAATCATTTGTCTAGTACTCTTACTTATGCGCTCCAATAAGGCTTTTGTCACATTCCCTCGTAAATGTTGAAGAAGCTCATATACAATCTCCTCCCTCGCATGCAGCGACCATTTTACTCTGATAACCTGAAATTGCCAATCTTTGTTTCAAAAGACTACAGAGATGTACAGGGCACAACATCACACCTGCGTCCTTTTATCAATCAAACGACAGAAAGAAAATAAACTAAAATTTTCTGTCACAAGCGTACTACTTTGAAGAAGAGAGAGGAGGGCTAAGGTGAGAGTGTTTTAATTCACCTTATGAGACAGAGACTATTAGCTAGAAGAATGTGCATGTGTATTTGTGAATTAGAACACGGCTCATCAACAACTTGATAAGAGGTATACAAGTGAGCCATAGTAGGAACTGGAGTGCAAGTAGCTTATCCTTGACTCCTGGTCCCAAAGTTACGATCACTGTCAAATTTCAATAAATATGAATCCTCCTCTTTCCGCCTCAATCCCGCCCCCAGGTTGGACTTCTTGTATTAAGTAAACTTTTTACATTTTTTTTTAAAGCCTACTACAACATTTGTTCTAATTTGTTTAGCCTTTTTATAGAATTGGGGGGGGGGGGGGGGGGGGGGGGGGGGGGGGGGGGGGACTCGTCAAAGATATTTCCAATGACTTTGAATCTTCTACTTCTTGATTTCTCCCTTTTGTACTTATGGCTTAAGCTCTCTTATACACCATTTTATATATTTTTTTAAATCTATTGGATAGGACACTCGTTTTGTAATTTCATTCAATCAATGAAATTCTTTGTGCATGAAAGGAAAGACATGGGAAAAAAAAGATGTGCATGAAAGTTCGGGTGATGAGTAATGAGTTCAGCAACTGAAGACATTAGAAAGATTGAATATAATTATCAAACTAAATAAACGAGAAAGTGGTATTGGCTTGTGGTGAGGGATACCGATTGACGGCTATACGCTGACAGACATATTTTAACAAAGCTACTTTCAAAGTGAAAAGGATCAAATGATTAGGAGGAAGAGATACGCTCGAAGGGGCAAAATGATATCCAAGAAATAAACGTTTACCAAACAAACGAGAGGAAGATGAAATATATAAAAATAAAAATAAAAAATCAACAGAATTAACATTTTTAGAATAGAAAGTAAATGCCTCGGACTCTAATTTGAACTAACATAATCATTATCTGGTTCCTCTCCTGACCAAAGCACAATTTGGAAAAGAAAAAAGAACTGAAATGACACAATCCAAAAACACTATTTCTTTAATACTAAGCAACCACCGGTTAAATCCCAACCAACGATCGAGTCAATGGGAATACTATTAAGAAAAACAGACATCAAAGAAATTTTTCAACAGCCATTGAGTGTAGTGATGAGAAAGCATACCTGTCTTGATAATTTTCTGATTTCTTGATTCAAGATTATACTGAAAAGATGCATATCTTCATGGTTTCTCCTATATTTATTAGGGGCAAAAATCAAGGAGAGTCTTCATGAGAAACATGCGGATCAACAGATAAACCAATATGATATCACTTTAATAGATGACATACAAGATAAGAACCTGTCCATTAATTTCAATTCAATCTCATCTGCTGCTCCAAATATGGATTTTCGAAATAACCTGTAAGAAAAGAGAGAATTGAATTTAATACGTCAGGAATTGTATAGTAGAATATTTGACAACAGAAATAAAACTCAAGTTAAGATAGATGCCAATAGGTTTTTTTTTGTATTTTTGTTTTTTTAATTACAAGAAATAACACTTTTCACTAAGGAATGAAAAGAGTCTAATGCTCAAAAGATAGAAACTCCAAAGGAAAAATGAAAGTATTCCAATTCAAGCTAGTATCCTATAAAAAAAACCACAAACTATTTGAAAGATAATACCATGAAGAAGCTTTAAGATGAGCTGACAATATAAAGGAGAAGGCATATATTTTAAATAAATCATCCTGCTATCTTTTGTCAACCATACAGATTAAACTATTACTACTCGCAGCAATAATAGCTTTATCATTTATGCACTTGGGGCTCAATAAGATGGAGACGAGACAACTCATGGTAAGCAATAAGGAATATTAATTTTGTCCATGAATCTATAATAATTATTGACGGGTCAACTATGCAACTGCAGTTTAACTTTTTTAAACGAAGTTATTACCTATCATCCCATCTTGTAAGACGGCAAGCTAGATGTGCTATAACTTCATGCACTGTTCTTGGTGCATTATAATCTCCTACTATCAGAAGCTCCTAACAAGAACAAGAAATCAGAAATAATAATTATGAAATTGCCCAACTTTTCCAGCACAGAGGCAAAATGAATTATTTCTTTTGTGGAAAATAACCTGAACTTCTGTGATGCCTAAAACGTTTATGTTTGATATCGGTCCTTTAACATGCAATGACGTTATCAGGAAGTTCTGAGCTTGCCAAGACCTAAGTACAATGGGAATGTCATCCTCGTTACTGAATGGATCACCAGCAGATTGTCCTAAGAGTTCAAATAGCAGTCCTCCAGCTACCCTTACTGGAACCTGTATGGAAGTAAAAACAAACAACCATACAAACAAATGGTTAGTAGTTCAAAAAGCGCATATTCATAAAAATCTGAAACCATCATTAACAGAAACTTAAAACATTTGAAATGACTCATAACGTCAACGAAAATAATAAAAAGCAAACAAATAATTTTGGGTTTAAGAATGAAGGCTTTGGTCTGGTGATACAAGAGATATCATTTTGGCCAAAAGATTGTGTGTATGCGTGCACACTTTTGTTCGCAACTGAGAGTGAATGATTTTAATCCAGATATTTCAAACAAATTGATTTTCACAAGTTGAGCAATCCTTATAGAATAGCTCCACATACGCAGGCTTGAACTTTTAGATTTTCCAGAGAACTTATACGGTATACCAAGAGATCTCGGTTTTATATCCTGAAATTGTAAAGAGACTAGGGACTTATTGGCAAATTATTTCCAAACAACCATATATTTTTAATGTTATATTTGTTATTTGCAAACCATGATTTAACTTTATTTGTTCTCAACCAGGTCACCCATGAAAACAGACTAAATAAAAACAAGAAAACCAAAGAAAACAGCCATCGGAACATATTTTCTTTGAAGCTTTGTTTAAAAAGATTGAAAATTGCTTTAAAACAGTTCCAATACAAGACCTAAAGCCCATGACTGCGCTGATTTGTCTTTTAAATGATATGGGGGTTCATGTTAGAGATAATGTTGGTCCAACCACATTCAACAAATGGAAAATGTATAAACTAAAACCAAGAGAAAATTGCACCAGACTGGCACGGCTAAATCATGAGTAAAAGATGACACTTCACAAGGTAATATATTAATATGCAACGTAACACCAAATTGTTTCCCTCGAAAAAAACCTGAACCACTATGATAGTTTTCTAAGCAGCAGCACACATATCATGTATTTCATGTTACTAAATATTGAGAATGAAATTTCTTCTTGTAACTAATTCTCCGTTAGTAAGAAATGCTTCTTATTATTATATATATTATTAGCACTCAAATAACTTGAAAACTAAGGAGAATTCCACCTCATAGAAAAGATGCTTCATGCGGTCACTTATCAGTCTACTTTCATCTCTTAAAGCCAAACTAATGGCAGGATGCAACCAGTGAGCAGTTCTGAGCCACGCCTCAACAGAAGGGTGGCTTGCAGAGACATGGCACCACCATATAGGTCCAGCTGGACGCTTCCAATAAGGTGCTACAACATCTGCAACTGTAAGGTCATCTTCTTCATCCATAAAATCACATGACATTGAGGCCCATTCAGCATCTACTTGTATCGTTTGAACCAGCTCTGATATTCTATCCCATCCTATAGGTAACCAGCTATTTCTTTCAACTCTTTCTCTTTCACAAAACTGGCTACATTGGCTCTCCAGATCCTCCGGACATGTCGGTTCGAAGAATCTTTTCCTCTCGCATGTATTGGCATTGCCACTATTCGGTTCAGTTGTAGGCACCAGAGTGGTTGGAAACTCAGTATTAATTTGTTGCCTATCTGTCATCTTGGATCTGGATTTTGAATCAATTGATTTCTTTGGTCTCCCAATATATTCAAAAGCACAAATAAGTCCATCTGTCCAAAGATCACCTCCAAGTGCGGCATCCTTGTTAAAGGGTTTGTGGGCTTCTGGTTTTTCCATACTATTTCTAGGAGAGCTATGGTGGACATCCATTTCCTTAAATTTGTATCCTGATAAGCAGATCGGGGAAATGACATATCAGCAGCAAAACAATAATAATGTGCCCAAAATTGACAGGAAGGAGTGGAGAGGATGCATGATAAAAACCGTTTGGTAAGTAATCGTAGCAATAAAAATGGGACAAATGTAACAATAGTTGATGCTAAATTTAAATACAAGATAGTCATATAGTATAAAATCAAATTTGGAAGGAGCACTCCTTTCCACTGCTTAGAATTTCGTCTTCCCTTTCTTCTATTTCAAAATGCTACCAATTCTTAAATGTCATAAAGAAAAGTAAAATACTTTGGATAATGCTGATGGCGACAAATAAAGGAACCATCAACATTGCACGAAACTGAACATCTGCTAAGCTATTAACTACTTAAACTAGTAAAACGATTTTCACATAGTCGTGGAAGAAAAAATACAAGCAAAATAACTTATCCATAGCATGAAACATTCTGCTTTTGGCAAAATATGACACTGACATTGGAAATTTTTAGCTAGAAGCATGTTGTCCTTTGTCGGCACACTTTCATATGTAGGGGGAACATGACCTATCTCACCTATGAGATTTTCACAAGCACATCTGCACATTCCTCCATGTTTAAATAATATTTATGGTCCCCTAGCCAATGTGAAGTGGATGAACTAATGCTAAATTGCTAAATTCACTAAAATTGCCACGAATAATCACTAACATAGAGTTTAAATTCACGAACTAATGCTAAATTGAATACTCCTTCGAGAACGACAAAAACTAGTATCTCTTTTATAGACTTTCCCTCTCAGGCTTTCCCTCAAGGCTTTAAAACGCGTCTGCTAGGGGAAGGTTTCCACACCTTTATAAAGGGTGTTTTGTTCTCCTCCCCAACCAATGTGGGACATCACAAGTTCAACTCAAATCACCAATATCACAACAAAAAATTGATATAGGCATACATTCAGCAGAATCAAACGTCAAGACAATCAAACTAACAAGTTTTTTAAGCAAAATCCCCCCGTTACTCCGTTTCGGCAACTCGTATAATGCAATTTTCAACCAGCAAACAACTAATTCTCACTAAAGTGCCTGTTATACGGATCTAGATGCAATAAAATCGAACAAAATTAAGAAAAATTTGATCTCACCGGCAAAGAAAGGCGATCCGGCGAGCTAAAGCAGTAAGTATTGGAGGTAATGATCAGGCGAGACTGAGCGATGTGCACTGGAAAACTACGATGAAGGGCTTCACCACAGTTGAGACTCCACGGTTAGTGAATGATACGATTCTGTAGCACGTCGAAGCTCCACTACTCCTAACTGGAGTTGCAAGCGTTATCCATGGAGAAGCAGGAGCTGGTGAGCGGGCAAGGATTCAATCGTCGCCGTCCGGCATACTTCTTTCAATTCATTTTTGACATATAACAATTGTCACGTGCGAAATTTCGAGTTGAAATTAAAAAAACGTGTATGATTAACTTTAATAAAGTTTCAAGAAAATTACACAAATATAAAACTTTTGTTACATTTTTTAAATTGTGTGTAGCTTTCCATAAATGGGTAATACCCTTTTTTTTATTTATTTTGACTCATATACTAAACCTTATATTATCAAGTGATTTTTGCTGCACTATGCTTCAATGTAAACATCTCTCACTCTTGCTTTAGTGTACTTTCGGGGTACACGAGTTGGATTGAATTGGGTTATAATTTTTTTTCGATCAACTCGAAATTTTGAGTTGGTTGGATTGATAACCCGAACAATTCAAGTAGAATTCGCAGTATAACCCATTGAAAATTTCGAATAATTCAATTGGGTATTGATAGACGATTTTCGTTCACATATTAAAGGTAATAAATTTTTTGAACTTTTTTTTTTTTATAAAGGTAAAAGATGTTAATGCTATTTTTAAAATTTATAGTATTTTTAAAATATAGTCCTTTAAGTAACGGTATTTTCTTAAACTTTTTTTTAAAAGTTGAAGGGTATTTTTGAAATACTATTATATATTTTTTAAATAAAATAATAACAGTAAAAGTAATTTTTAAAATTTTAAAGTTTAAGGATATTATTGAAACTTTAAAAAAATTAAAGATATTTTTTTAGACAAATTACTCAATTGTATTTTTTATTATTCAGCATTTTATAAACTAAAAACATTGGAAATATAAGTTTTCATTAGTAAAGTTCAGCCAAATGTATACATAAAAATTATGAATGACCATTTTTAATTTATAACAAACGTAAACCATAAAATGTATAATTATCCAACCGAATTCTAAAAAGTCATTTTTTGCAAATTAAAAAAAAAACTTTGAAGTGGACATATTTAGTTTAGAAATTGTGAGGAGAAAAAAAAAGCCCAATTTTATTACGGTAGTCCACGGAGCAGGGGATCGGATTTTTACAGCATTTATTTATAAAAAAGGAAAGAAAAATAGGGTTTGGAAATATCTCTGTTTTCAATATTATATCCAAACAAATATAGAAGTTTTTCATGAAACCATATCCAAAATATATATTTCTCAACATATATATACAATATTTCCATAATAAGCTTAATAATAATAGTAATATAAATGTATATGTAAATTAGCCTACTTTTGCATGTGCCTCTCTCCATATTCGTTTTATTCCCATTTGAATATTTGAAGTTCCCATTCTTGAATCGATCACTCAGCAAAGGTAAACAGACAATGTTCTTAAGATGCACCAAGAACATCAAACATAAGCCAGCTCCATATGCTGTGATTTTGTCTTTCTTTCTTTCTTAGTGTACTTTTTTTTAGCTCTTTCTCTTGCTTGTGGTATCCAACTGCTCCATTGCCTGCTTTCTCAAGTTTTCTCATGTTCTTTCTGTTCTTGGTGATCCAAGAATGCTTTGATTCCTAGGTTTTATGAATCCAAGAAGAAACCAGAGATAATACACAGTTCAGCAGCAACTTAAAGTGATGGGTATCAACATTCTGAGAAATTTGGCACTATTTGCTATCTATACCTTCTTGTTCTTCTCAGGTAATGCTACCATTCTTTTGTAGCTATTTCTATGCTCATTGTTACCTAAGTTTGAAACTGAAAGTAAGAGAATAAGTTTTGATGTTGATATGACAATGTCTGGAAACAGAATGACTTTTTTTTTTATTGGGAAACAAAGGATAACATTCAAAACTGCACTAAGTCCTAACAAAATAACTTGTGTTGTCATTGTCAATTCCTCTACATATTGAATTTCTGATGCAATTCAAATCCACTACATGCTATCCAGGAAAGTAATTTAGTCATAACTCGGTGATTGCAGCAAATTTGACATAAAGAAGGTGAAAAGTTGATGCAGTTTTGATCTCTTCAGGTTCAAGTTTTGCACGGAAATCACGTATACAAGAAGAACATCAAGAAAACATACCTTTGCAGAATGAAGAAGACAGAACAATCTTCTCTCCTCTACATTTCACTCAGTTGGTTGACTCTACCATTGTTAATCCAACAACAACGCCAGGACAGTCTGTACCAAACTCAGTAGAACCGAATCTGAAACCCACCACAGGGCCAGGGAGATCTGGTGGAGGTTCATGGTGTATTGCAAGCTCTGCAGCTTCTCCAACTGCTCTGCAGGTGGCTCTTGACTATGCCTGTGGCTATAGCGGTACAGACTGTTTGGCGATTCAGTCGGGTGGGAGCTGCTATGAGCCGAACACAGTGAAGGACCATGCTTCTTATGCCTTCAATGACTATTACCAAAGGAATCCAGTGGCTACTAGCTGTGATTTTGGTGGAACAGCACAACTCGTTAGTACAAACCCAAGTATGGCCTTTTCACCTTTCTGACTCATAGTTAACCCCTGTTGTCCCTTGTGGTACACAATTTTAGCTAAAACAGGTCTATTGATTACAAGAGTTTCTACTTAGTCTACTTAACTAACACAATTTTTTAATTAACAATTGTATTTTCCATATTATATTTCAGGTTATGGTAACTGTCACTATGCAAAACCCATAGATTCATCAATTTATGGTGCAAGGCCATCAGGCATGCCCAGCTCAGTCATTTCAATATCAAAACGATCAGTGCTGCTCTTGACCATGACTCACCTTTTGTGTTCACTCTTGGAAAATCATCTGTAAACATAAGAAATCTCGTTTCTTCTCTCCACAGAGAGATGGCAATCGCTTATTTGCTGCACATTTGTGCGTTGTTAGACACCACCACGATTAAAGCAACTTATTGCTGTTATACATCAAGTTATGCATTAGAAAACTAAGAAGTTCACAGTAACATGCATCAGTAGATTAAAGAAATACATAGGTGATATGCTAGCCATACAATTTTGACATTGTTAACAATGAAATGATATAGAATATGTCAATTCCATTTTGGGAGCTTTTAGCCACTAACAGGATATAGATACGTTAATTCCATTTGGAAGCTTTTAAGTTGTATACAGGCTTTGTCTTGCATATGAGTTGATTCAATTTTATCTATGATAGGCAACTTTGTCGAGTTTAAGATTGTTCGCTGTGTAATTCACAAATTATACAACAAAAAGTTCATGCTAGAAGGCAAGTTAGTCAATCACAATTGCCGAGATACAATCCAATGCAATCACCAAAAGTAATGATATGAATGGTATCTCCAGTTGACCTACATCCGAAAGAATCCAGCATCCGACTTCATATGAATTTTCTATTCATTCAATGGATTTTACAATCTGGAATTCTTTCAGATAATTGAATAAAACGATGTTCAAACTAAAAAGTTTCTAGGTAAGCTATGAACTAGTTCCTTCGAGATAAACTGAATGATAACCTGCAATTAAATTCATTAGACGATCCAGTGACGTAAATCAGGAGACAGAAGATTATACCAGGGATGAAGAAGAACAGTCGGGCAAGAAGTGCCGAAAATGTGCTTCGAAATGCCATATTCTCCTCTGAAATTGATAAATACCGATAGTGTCTGAGAGCAAATCCCCGTCCCTTTTCCAGCATTAAAATCTTTCATGCTCGTACAAGTCGTGTTGTCTATGGTCACTTTACTACTTTTTTTTACCACTCTCACAATATATAGTTTTATTTTTTTTGTATTTCTAAATTGTATGACTCGTTGGATATATATTATATCTTATTTAGTAAATCTAAAATAACTTTATAAGAGATACGACTAACCGTCAATTCTTTTTATTCAAAGTTATATGCTATCTAAGGTGTTGTGCATTCTGTTTATATCCTATAACACTTTTTTTTTCATTTTTCTCGATCTTGTTTTTTAAAATCTCTACGTGCTCCCATTTTCTAAAACATTATTCTTGAAGTGGGACTCTAGAGGCTTGGGTATATGTCGTCCGCTCAAATGTGACACGATTTCGAGTTCGTTGCCTCACTCGGTAGTGAGAGCGAGTGCTCCACAATTACTTACAAACGTCCCGTGAGAATGCGATTTTGACACAATAAACTATAAAATTAAATAATATAATAACACAATAAAATTATTTAAAATAATTTATTTATTTCCCAACATTCAATATATCTTATCTCTTACCATTACAAACAAAATCTTTATATATATTTTTTATTTTTTTATAAAAATAATTAAAGTATTAATAAAACTTGATAATAAAGTAATATTTGTCTTTATTTTTTCTTAAATTTAAAGGTATCATTAATATTTTAAAACAAATTACAGAATTTTGTTATAATTTAGTTATTAATTATTATTATCTTTCTACAATTACCCTTTCTTTCGTCTGGTCTTTTCTCTGTCGAGTCCAGTTCTATGCCAAACCAGAGCTATTGCCATGGCGAATGATCTTCAACTTCTCAATAATTCAAGCACAAAGGCTCAACCAGCGGAATCAAAGTCCGCAGGTTTGCGATTTCTGTTCTTCCAGCTGTTTTTTTCCTCCAATTTTCCTTTTCAAGTTACCGTTTGCTCGATCCCATCCGCTATATTCTATTGTTGAAATAATTATACAAAAAACGTTATCTCCTTTACTTAAATTAAGAAGACGAATGACCTTGAGATTGTATCCCAGTGCAGATAACGCAATGACTTATGCTAGAACTCCAAAAGGTTCATTGGTTTTAGAGCAGATGAGTCATGGGGTTTATCTTTTTCTGTTTTTTTTTGCTCTCTCAAGCTTGATGTATTGTTTTTTTGGCGGGTTTGATTTCTGAGATGTATATATTGCCCCCTGCATTTGCAATGTGTGTTTTTTACTGTATCTAAACATAACGGGAACTTATTCTGAAGTTTGATTTCAGCCCTTAGTTTTGTTTCTTTTTTTTTTTTTCGCCAGAGAATCTTAAGATTTTTGGTGTTATGGCTGCTTTTATTGTCGTTGTTATTAGTTTTACAACAATATCAGGAAACTCCACCCTTGGGTCTGAGCAATATCTCCTTTCAAATGACTTGTTGAATGGAGTAGCATGGTAATGGTTATGTTTCCTTCTTGCAGTTGGTTTAGATGAGTCCAAACTTCACGAAGGTGTTCCCAAATGTGGATTAAATTTTGATGAATGGACTTCACTTATTTCAGAGATTGAGATGAAGCACTCGGTAAGTTTTTCATTTCTGTAAAAGGACTTCGCGACCCTTTGAACTGCTTGTTATAAAGCAAATCTATCAGGAAATTATAAACCTCAAATTTGATTGTGCTTGCTGTAACACGGCACTTTATGAGGGGAATGTCTCTTTTACAAGCCAAATTCTCTCTGCTTCTATTTGTATTCTTCAGAGAATATCAATATGCTTAAGCCATTTTATTATTTTTCTCATCCTGAACTTTGAACCACTGGTCCACATGATGCAATTTCTTCTGTTAGAAAATGTTCATTTATTGATTGACAGTCATGAAACACGTTTTTAGACTCATTTTCTGCTATCTTGAACTATAATTTTTAAAGTCCTAGGGTTTGTTGGATTTCTGAGACCAGATGAATTTTTTTCCAACAAATGCAGGATGTCATTGAGGAGATTTCTTTGGTGTATGATTCATTCTTGTCCGAGTTTCCTCTGTGCCATGGATACTGGAGAAAGTATGCAGCTCATAAAACAAGGTTGTGCTCTGTGGATAAGGTTATTGATGTCTTTGAACTAGCAGTTCAATCAGCAACTTACTCTGTCGGTATTTGGGTTGACTACTGTAGTTTCAGCATATCAGTTTTTGAAGATCCAGCTGATGTTCGCAGGTATTTTCTATGAGCTGAGAATTAACAAGTCTAGAGATTCAGGGGTGTGTATGAATTGGAATGCCCTTTGAGACTGATTATTTCATGAAAACCTAGAATTTAATTGACTGTTTTCTATTGAGTATTGGCTTTTGTTCTCATTCAGTTGATTTTCTTGTGCTATGGAGTGGAGGAAAAGAAATGATATATATATTTTTAAGAAGCCTGTGAAGTATATTAATTCCAAAAAAGTGAACAAACTGGGGGCAGGGGGAAGAGGAATACCTCTCGCAAAAACTACTAAACAGAGCTTTCCAATTGAATATTCTCCTTCTTCTTCTTCTTCTTTATTTTTTTATTATTATTTTTTTTTTTTTTTGCATTCAATTATCCCGTGTACTCAGCTACGAGTTTTCAAACTGTGGACTGAAAAGGTAACGTACATTATTATTGCATGTGCTGCTGGGAGTATAAGAAAATCATTTTTGTGCTTTGATCAAGAAGCTTATTGCTGCAAATGAAAACTGTATGCCAAGAATTTCCTCTTTTTGGCATATTTTAACATTCCGACTAAGCTTTTGATGAATTTCCTCTATTCCCTCTACTACGCATGTCTATTTCCTTTTCAAATTTTCCTTCGTCTATTTTGTTCGATTTAATTAAAAGAGCAAAATAAACTCAGTGGTATTATTCCATATCTATCAGATTGTTTAAGAGGGCAATATCCTTTGTCGGAAAGGACTATTTAAGCTATAGCTTGTGGGACAAGTACATTGAGTTTGAGCTATCTCAACAGCAGTGGGATTCCTTAGCTCTGATTTACATTCAAACTCTGAGATTTCCTACCAAAAAGTTGTCTTATTACCACAGCAGGTGTGTTTTTCTCCTATTACTTATTGGTTCCTTGCAATGTTTTAGTTGAGCATAGAATATTCTTGGAAGCCATGAAAAAGAGATGCTTTTCTGCAAACCAGTCTCCCTTCTATATTGCTGGCGTTATGCTCAAATGTACATTTACTTGGTAATATAGCTAATGGACAGCATTTCATCTGTCAGCTTTAGAAAATTGACCGATTCTCTGAGAGAGAATATCCAATCTGATACCGGGTGCAATCCTTCAATGCCCACAGAGTTAGAAGCTTTGCCTAATGGCAAAGCCCCCATCTGTTGTACAGACAGCGAGCTATCCTCTGTCATTAAAGACCTTCTGGATCTGTCTACTGGGACAGCAAGGTATAGTGCATTACAGAAGTATGTGCATGCTGGGGAAAAACTCTATGACGAAGCATGTCAACTGGAGGAAAAAATTATTCACTTTGAGCGTAAGATCAGGAGGACATACTTTCATGTAAAACAACTTGATACTGATCAACTGAAGAATTGGCATTCTTATCTGGACTTTGTGGAGATGTATGGAGATTTTGACTGGGTATGTTTCTGAATTGTTCTGATGCTTAAACCATCATTCTCCTTGTGGTTATTTCTTTTAATCTGAAGAACCCTTATCTATTAGGCGGTTAAACTCTACGAGAGATGCTTAATTCCCTGTGCTAGTTATCCTGAGTTTTGGATGCGCTATGTGGAATTTATGGAAATAAAGGGTGGAAGAGAATTAGCAATGTTTGCTCTAGAGCGTGCAACAAAAACTTTTCTTAAGGTATACCTTTTTACAGTGGGGACATGTATTCTATTCCATATTCATGCAAATAATTTATTATTACAATAAATATCATGTTAGTTTGTATGAGGAAAGCCTTTACCTTTTCATTGCCTATTCTTGCATTGTTCTTTTGCAAGCTTGAGAAAACTTGGAAGATTGTTAATTGAGCATGCCTCCTTTTGTTGACAAGTTCCTACTCCTCCAACTTATATAATCCCCCTATCCATTAAAAAAAACAGCTTTTACTTTTTGGGTGGCATAGTCTTTAATGGTTTTTTGTGAAATTTGAAAGGCTAAGAGTAGAGTTATCTTTTTAACATGGGTAGAAATAGAATCCATTACTTTTTAAATGACCTCTCTCTTAAATTTGGCAAAAGCTCTTGGAAGTCTTTGATTAGAGTATAATTTTCTTTATGTCTGGCTATAATGAATATTATAACTTTTTGGTTGCTCGCTTTTATATGAAGAGTTGAAGGAGTTTCTTTATAAGTGACTGGAGATGTTTATGGCCATTCTTATGTGTTGGTTGTAGAGAGTTCCTGTTGTCCATCTTTTCAATTCAAGGTTTAAGGAACAAATAAGAGATTTATCTGGTGCACGTGCTGCTTTTCTTCCGCTTGATGGAGATTTAGATTCTAACTTTGTGGAGAATATTATATTGAAGGCTAATATGGAGAAACGAATGGTATGAGAAACAGATTAGTAGTTGAATATAATCCAACTCCATGCACTCATTTGGTTTGATTGAATATTGGCTTATGGATCTATTGTTGTTTCTCAATGATCCAGGGGAAATCTACGGCAGCTCTTAATGTTTACAGAGAAGCACTGGAAATGGCTTTGATGAAGAACAAATTGGATGTTCTTCCATCCCTGTATATTCATTTTTCTCGGCTCAAACACATGGTATGAGGTTCATGAAATTAACAAAAGTTGATGGTTTCTGCTGGTAATATGGTTGAACTGACTTCAAGTCTGTTATTACGTCTTTGATCCTCTGGAATTTCTTCTCTTTTTTTTCTCTCTTTTCATCTGTTTTCTTCTTTTATATTTGTTCTATTGTGGTCAAGAAATTCTCTTGATATGGTCGTTAGAACTTAAGTTTACCAATTTTGATTTGCAGATTACAGGACGAGCAGATGCTGCTATTGAAGTCTTAATAGATGGGATCAGAAATGTACCTCTCTGCAAATTACTTCTTGAGGTATTTCTACTTCTTATGGATTTAGTCCTATAGAATAGTAAAAGAATTGAGTCCAGTTGCTGCTTCACAGTTTTATGCAGCTTCTTATTTGGCTCCTGCCCCTTCTACAGGAACTTATAAACTTCGTAATGGTGCAAGGAGCGCCACAGCTTATAAATTTAGTTGATCCCATCGTAGCTAATGCAATATCTCTCAAGCCAGACGTATCTCGAGGTTGGAGTGAGCAAGACAGAGAGGATATTTCAACTCTTTATTTAAAGGTCAAATTCCATTAAGATATTTATGTGTACATTTTTTTAATGGAAGATTACAATTGGGTCAACAAGGGCCAGAATAGAGAAGGGCCCAAAAGCAACTACACAAAAGGATCTACATCACACCTCGGTTAAAGGCCTAGGAAAGGGCCAGTCGAATTTAATAAGTCTTAACAAAAGTCTTTTATTAAAAACAAATTTTTTTTTTCTTAAAAGTTGGTTTTTAATGTGATTCGCTATGTACTACTTATCTATCAGTTGACCTGGGGAGGGAAACTAGACTACCAAGTGTTTGATCATCTCTTTTTTTACCTTTTTGTGTCCTGAGAAATCTTTCCCTTGGATGTATTATTACAGATGCCAAGCGTTTTTTTTCCCGTTCATGAACATTTTATTGAGAAAGTCATGCAGAAAAAAGTTTAGGTAGCTACGCTAGAAAGAGCTAAAAGATCTACCAAATCCCAAGATTCCTCAAAATCTCTCCATTAAAACTACCAAGGGAATAGACTCGTAGTTGGGTTCCTCTCTTGGATTCAATCGCAACTATGGAGCTTTTGAAGAACCTAAGGTCCAAAGAAAATTTCTTTGATTTTCTTTGGAGTCTAAGCTCATTAAACTAGACAAGGAAGAAGATCTCACATCGATTGGAGAGGGGAATGAAACATTCTTTATAAGGGTGTGAGAACTTCTCTCTAACAGCGTTTTAAAATCTTGAGGTGAAACCCAAAAGGGAAAGCTAAAAAAGAACAATATCTGCTAGGTTGTTACACTAACTTATATGGCTCTATGACTCTATGATTTGTTTGAAAAATGAATTGCATGAGAAAGGGGCCACAAGTATTTGAGCTTCCTTACTTTGACATCTGGAACAAGAGAAATGTTGAAACCTTCCACTTCTTAGAGAGCAGAATCCTTCGGTCTTTACCTAAAAACCTTATAGCTACTTTGGGAGGTTTCCAAAATATATAGGGTGGCAAAAATAATAACTCCATCTGAATTGATTACTCTCAAGTTCTGTTCAATGAAGTCTATATTTTCTCAAGTGTTCTAAATCTAAATTCCTAACCCTATCATTAGAACGGCTATAGTTCTTTTAAAAATGCATGATAGGCACTGATTTTTTTATCTTTAGAACACAGTCAGGTTCATTATAATCTAACACGATCACTTCTCTATGGCAGCAGGCTATTGACCTGTGTGGAACCATTCATGATGTAATGAGGGTGTGGAATCGACATATTAAATTGTTTCCACAGTCTATTAGAGCAATGCCATATGAAGACCCCTCAAGGACAGATGCGTTAAAAATGACCAAAGGAGGAAAACAAACATTAGATTCTACTGTAACCAACCAGCCAATCAAAGATGGTCATTTTGATCTATCAACTCAGCTTCCTCTAGAAGAGAACAAACAATCTCTGCAAGGAAACCAAAACTTCCAGAATGACCAATCTTCCAATGGGAATGAACCAATTTCCTGCTTACTGGGAAAGCGCAATAATGATATGGAAAAATCTGCCATTGATCAGATTCATTCTGGAGAAGCTGAAATTGGTACAGAGGCAAGAGTGCAGCAGGATTCTCCCAAAGTTTCTGAGCATTATGGAGAGGGTGGAAATCAGGTTGAATTAGCACCAATGCCTATGGACGACTCAAAAGAAGATGAGTATGGCAATGCTTTGGGACAGAATTTGAAAAATCTTTCAATTGGGAGTCTTTCTTTAAGCCCCAAGAACAATGACAAAATAGATGTACTCCCCAAAGCGTCTCACGAAGGGGAAGCTCCCTTTGAGAACAGTATGTCTAGTGAAAGTGTCTGCAATACAGATGAAGGGGCTTTAATACACAACCCACAAGGTGTCAGATCTTCTGGTTCCATCCAGATATCTAAGGAAGTGGCTAGTCCATCATCATCTCCAAGCCACGATAAACCTATACACACCCAAGCACCCTCACAGTTTCATGTGGGTGCAACTGGAAATAGGAACTGGCACCATAAACATTCTGCTGGTAACTTACATCATGACTCCCAACATCGATTTCAGTCACATTCACGGAGAAGACCTCATCGAACATGGCAAGATTCTCCTCGAGACTACCCAGGAATGAGATCTGGTCAAACACCAGATAGTCAAGATTATACCTCTGAATCTATTGCTTCACAGGAACCACGAGTTGAACGAAGCAGCCAAGAACACAATCAGATTCAATCTGCTCAGCAGCAGAACTTCCCCACTATTCAGTCTCAACTTCCTTCTCAAGGTTTTCAAGAGAAGTCTCAATATATTACACCAAACGAGGAGCAATATGGTTACATGCAAAGTGGTCAGGCCCCACATACCTATGAACAGATGTGGCAGTATTATTACTACCAGCAGCAGCAGCAGCAGTATTTTTTGCAGCAGCAGCAACTTCAACAGTCACAGAATTTTCAACAACAGTATAACCAGCAGCAACTGCAAATGCAACAGCATTATTTTCAGTCTCAACAACAATATCCTTACCATGTGCAATTACAACAGCAGTATCACATGCAGCAGCAATTGCAACAAACTCAGCAACAGCAGCATTTACTTGGCCTACAGCCACAAGAAGTTTCCCAGACAGATCAGCAATCATTTAAACAACAGGAGCATCAGCCAGAAAAAATGGAGGAAGAAGAACAAAGGCAGCACACGAAACAGGTTTCGTTGTTGTTTCTTTTTCTCATTCGTGGTTGACTTGGTTTCTTTACCCTCCCTTTTGTAGTTGCATTACATGACCATGCTTCACTTTTTAAATGGCTCAGTAAACATATGTTGAATTAATTGAGAGATGCTGAAATTCAAAGGAATCCAAGTCTATCATGGATGTTTACTGTCCGTAATTAATAATTTCATACAAATTTTAATCCTTTTCTCATTCCCCGATTCTTGAGTCTTACTCCTCATTTCTTGTCTGTAGATGATATTGCTGTCGATGAATATTGTCTATTTGATGTCATGCGATCTAAACTGTTCATCAATTGACAGATTTTCAATTTCTCATTTGGGTGTATTCAATTTGGAATCCTTGCAAGTTGAAGTTGTCAGCTTGTTCTTGTATTGAGTCTATTAAATAAAATAGTTAATCTAAAATGTGGTATTCTGACAGCAGGATTCTTGACAAAATAGCGGTAGCAGGCTGATCAGGAGCATTACCTGGGCAACCAAATGAGGCGTTTGTGGCAGGTAACTTAGATCATCATCGGAGCTAACTGTAGTTCCACACCAAAAATGTCAGCAGCAGATAATCAAGACCAATGAAAGTGAAGATGGAACTCCCGGATATATCTCTTCGAAAAGGCGAAGCGACAGGATTTCCTCCTTCTTGCAGTGCTTATGGTTCACTTGGCTGCTGAATCTTCAGTGAGAAACCGATTACAAGGTCTGTAATTTTCAATACACCACCTTCTCTTTTCAGCTGCCTTGTCTACTGACCATAGCAGGAATCTGTAGTGCAAGAATAGAGATTTATTTAGCCTGTCACTTCTGAAGGTGTGTGAAAGAGAAAAGAAAAGATTACTTCATAAATTAGACAAGAAGTTCAGCCTACAAAGTCCAGGAAGAAGAGTAATAGAACAATTTTGCAGGTTGATAGGTGAACAGGAAACATAGTACTCTTCAAATTGAGGAATATAAACGTTGGGACATGTAAATCATTTGAAAATTCTGTGCTCGTAAGAGGACAAAACAGAGCCATGAACAACTCCAATGGTTCCAACAGAGATTAGGTTGTACTGGCCCCCATATCAACCCCTATATAAATATAGAAATTATGTCACAGCCAATTTTGAAACCTATATTTCACTAATGTTTGGAGAAAAAACACAAATTGCAGCCGTAATTCATATATTTCCATTTTTTTGGGTTAAAGATTTGTGTTCTTCCATTGAATCGGTTGCTGTTTTGTTGCATTTTCGATCACTTCTCCTTCCTTTCTTGTCTGCCTCTTTCTTTTTTGCTTCTCTATGATTTGTTATGTTATGTTGTTCACAATTCTGAAGTTTTATAAAATTATTATTATTATTTTTCTTTGTAATTATAGCACATATTCAAGTATTGGAGGAATTGAAGTAAGAAATTTATGTATATCTATTTTGATAATATCATAATTATTATGTTTTTAATTAATCTATGGTATATAATATTAAATTTTAACTAGTTAAATTATATTTTAACATCTATAAACTACCGTTCGAATATTTTGTAAGATTTCACATCAGTTGTAGAGGAGAACGATCGTTTATTCACGGGAAAGATCGTAGTTAAAATTTATTTATTTTTC
This sequence comes from Cucurbita ficifolia, assembly GCA_033971965.1. Classification (NCBI taxonomy): domain Eukaryota; kingdom Viridiplantae; phylum Streptophyta; class Magnoliopsida; order Cucurbitales; family Cucurbitaceae; genus Cucurbita; species Cucurbita ficifolia. The sequence continues at coordinate 6,864,598 of CM066974.1, forward strand.
GCTCGCTCCACATAAAAATTTCAAACCGAACCGGAGAATCTTGGTCGGTTTGTTCGTGGGATTTGAGTTACCGTGAAACCAAACGTCTTGATACTGGTTTGACTATGAGCTTCCGACAAACGGCAAGTTCTTTTTTGTAGTTATATCGGCTATTTGGACTGGTCTTTCACCGAAGGGAAAGGAGCGGGAGAGGGCGGCCTCGTGGCTCCTCATGGGCCAAAGCTTGTGTGGTCGACTCCCATTGGCGGCACCGAAGGAAGGAGATGCTTAAGCCATGTTGCCTAACTCAAAGGGTTTGAGGAATTGTGGAGAAAGGCTCGAGGAGATCAGAACTGCCAAGGGAAGAGACAACGTGTGGTGTTAACAAGCATAACCAGGGTCATGTATGTACACTACATCTAAAACCTTGTTGTTAAGGATATTTAGTACTAAAACCTATTTACGTGTATGTACACCACATCCAAAACCTATTTACGTGTGGTGGATTAAGCAAACATTCTCACTTGTCCATGAGCTTTCCCCTGCCACTTGTTCTTTGAAGGCTAAGTCGACCAATGATCGTTTTATTTTTTAAAATTGTGCTTGTTTTTTCGAAATTTCTTAATCGATCATATAAATTGTAACTAGTTGAATTATATTTTAAGTTAATATATGAATTACCGTTCGAATATTTTGTGAGATCTTGAAGATGAGAACAAAGCATTCTTTATAAACTTATGGAGATCTTTACCTCGCTCAAGCGTTTTAAAACCTTGAGGAGAAACTTGTAAAGAAAACTTCAAAGAGAACAATATCTACTAGTGGTGGGCTTGAGTTGTTATAAAAGAATCATAGTCAAGCACCAAACGGTGTGCCAACGAGGACATTGACCTTGGACTGTGAGACCTCTATCGGTTGGAGAGGAGAACCAGCATCCCTTATGAGGGTGTGGAAACCTCTCCCTAGCTCAAGCGTTGTAAAACCTTGAGGGGAAGTCGAGGAGCGAAAACCCAAAGAACAAGAATGAAAAAGGTGAGAATTAGCTCATCAAGAATCAAAGGATGATAGGATAGGAGAAATATTCTCTTATTAGTTATTCACTGTGAGTGACATTGAGAGACAGCCACATGAATCTATCAACCTAACCACATTGCTTTAGTTTACATTTCTAAAAGAAATAAGATTTTTAAAAAAAAATATTAAATGACAAATTGAGGATGATATATTACAGACTTAATTTTATATTTACTTTTTATTTCATATACCTTTAAATTTTTAATTTTGTATTCATTAAAATTTTAATAGATTTAAAACAATTTTAAATTAATAAAACTCTACCCTTTCGAATTTTTATTTGATAAATGGGTTAATTATTTAAAAAATAGTAAATAGATTAATGATTTATTAATTATAAAATTTTAAAAAAATCTATTAAATACTTATTAAAATTTAATTTTCTTATAATTTATAAATAAAAAAATAAAAAAATAAGTTATTAAGTGTATAAAAATTATACTAAGAAAAAAAGGTAATAATAATTTATGTGGGTTGAATTATATATTGTTAAAATAATAATAAAATATTTATAAAAAAAATAGTACTAGGAATGCTTTTGACGGATACTAAAGGGTGGGATTTGTACTTTGCAAAGGCGGTGGTCCTATACCACGTGATTTTGTTTCATATTTTATTTATTTAAAGATTACGTTGGTCCCTCTACTTTAAATTTATTCCATCTTTTAAATGTCAAAATTAAATTTTTTATATTTAAAAAAAAAACTTAAAATTAGTAATTATTTTAGTAAAATAATAATAATAATTTTTATTAGAAGATATATAATAAATATATAGTTAAGGTAAGAAAATAATAGAAGGAACATAATTCAATTGATTTATAAACATATTTTTAAGATTAAAAAATATATATATATATACATGTACTTAAAAGTAATTTGTTAGTTTATGATTAATTTTATTCTAAAAGAATGTAATTTCTATCAAAATTAATTTTTTTTATTGAAAATATAAAAAACTAAAATCTAAAATAATATTTGTCTTGGATGGATTTTTTATTTTTGGAGAGTGGACCCATTTTTTTTTTGAGAATAAATGGACCAATTTATAAATGCGCTGTCCAAATCTTACTCGTGGGACTGCCACGTTTTTAGTTCAATATATTTTTAAATATAAAGTTTTAATTAATTTTGAACTAAATATTCTTCTAACAGTGGTAAATAAATTATTTTCTATTTTATTAGAAAAATTATATAATTACAGACTTGAGATTACAATTAATTAAACTATTTCGCTTTTGCTAACGTCTTAATTATATATATATATATATATATATATGAATAGATGATATTTTAGGTTGTGATTAATAACTATTTAGTTTTAAAATTTTATTTTCATAAATGTAATTTTTATTTATAAACTTTTTTATTTTGTTTAGAGGTATTCATATGACTCGAAAACTCGACCAACTCATAATATTCAATCCAGACCATAAAAGTTAGGTTAAGTTAAATTTTTTTTTTTCCGGTTGGATTGAATTAAAAAAAAACTACAAATTATAATTGGTTGGTTGCCATTTTTTTTGTTGGGTCAACCGAAAATAGGGTTACCATCCAACCCTATCATACCCTACTTTTAAGATAATTATGAATATTATGAATATTTAAAATTTGTAACCGATGATAGTAATGTAATGTGACTGAATGTTTATATTTAAAGTTTATGAAATTTTAGTTACCAATGTAACATGTATTGTAAACAAGTAAATATATATATATATATATAATTAAAAAAATCGATAACCCAACTTGAAAATAGGGAGTTGGGTTAGGGTGTGAACTCTACTTAGATTGTTCGAGCCACCAATCCAACCCGAAATTTTGAGTTAGTTGGGTTAGGTTGTGAACTCTACTTAGATTGTTCGAGCCACCAATCCAACCCGAAATTTCGAGTCGGTAGAATTGTGCGTATTCGTAGTTTTGTTATTACCTTCCACCACCCTGTGGATATGGATAAAATTTGATGAAATGAAAATTGATTTATTCCGGTTTATGGATAAAGTTTCAGAGGTTAAGAGGCTGAAACCAACGGACATAATAAAAAAAAAAATAATAATAATAAGGAAAAGGAAAAGGAAAAAGGAAGGAGGAGGGGAACATGGACTGGTGAAATATGCTGATCCAAAAACGAAGGCGAGTAAATTCCAAGCTAAACAGAGAGATGGACTGTGAATCGGCGACAAGGGATGACGACGAGTCACTTCTTGGGAAGATAAAAGCCAAAAGCAAACCAGCTCCTCCTAGTTTCTCTGAGTCGTACGGAACCTGTTTCAAGCGATGAATTCACTGATGGAGATAAACCTCCAGCTTCCTCCTTCGTTTCTCTGAACAACCAATCCAACAATTTCGCTTCAATCCTTGGGGATACAGTCATGGAGAACAGTCGGGGAGGAGGAAGAGGAATGGCGGCGTTTTCGTCCTCGGCGGAAAGCAATACCAGGGCTCGTCCGAGCAACACCGCTAGCACCGACAACAGAGCTGCGGCACTTGTGCAATACAATGCCGATGCTGGACTTTTGAACAAGTTTGAGCAATCGGACGCCTCTGGTGAGTCTTTTAACTATTCGAGATCAGTTCTTGAAGCTCCACTGTCTGTACCCGAAGAGCAAATTACTGCCTATCTGTCTAAGATTCAGAGGGGTGGGCTGGTTCAACCGTTCGGTTGTTTGCTTGCGATTGATGAATCTAGTCTTAAGATTATTAGCTATAGTGAGAATTGTTTTGAATTATTGGGGCTAAATCATCAGTTTGAGTCGGCACCGGGGAAGGGTCTAATTGGGGTTCATATAAGAGCTCTGTTTATGCCTTCCTCCGGCGCTTCTTTGGCGAAAGCGGCTTCATCCAGGGAGATTTCGCTGTTGAATCCTGTTTGGGTCTATTCTAGGAATACCCAGAAGCCATTTTATGCCATATTGCATAGGATTGATGTGGGGATTGTAATTGATTTGGAGCCTGCACGGTCTGTTGATCCTGCACTGTCGCTTGCCGGCGCCGTGCATTCACAGAAACTTGCCGTTCGAGCCATTTCCAGGTTGCAGGCTCTACCTGGTGGTGATATTGGTGTTTTATGTGACACGGTTGTGGAAGATGTTCAGAAGCTTACAGGGTATGATAGAGTGATGGTGTATAAGTTCCATGATGATGAACATGGTGAAGTAGTGTCAGAAATCAGAAGGTCGGACTTGGAGCCATATCTCGGTTTGCACTATCCTGCCATTGATATACCCCAAGCTGCTCGTTTCTTGTTCAAGCAGAACCGCGTTAGGATGATTTGCGATTGCCACGCGAAGCCTGTGCAGGTCATTCAAAGTGATGAGCTAAAGAAGCCTCTTTGTTTGGTTAATTCAACACTTCGATCACCACATAGTTGTCATTTGCAGTACATGGCAAATATGGGTTCCATAGCCTCATTGGCAATGGCAGTAATCATGAACAGTGACGACTCTCCAACAAGGTTATGGGGCCTGGTAGTGTGCCACCATACTTCTCCACGATATGTCCCTTTCCCGCTTCGTTATGCTTGCGAGTTTCTCATGCAGGCGTTCGGGCTGCAACTTTACATGGAGCTTCAATTGGCATTACAAATAACAGAGAAAAAGGTTCTCAAGACACAAACCTTACTCTGTGACATGCTCCTCCGAGGCTCCCCTTATGCATTGCTGACACAGTCGCCTAGTATAAAGGATCTCGTAAAGTGTGATGGCGCTGCATTGTACTATCAGGGGGCATGTTGTCTACTAGGAGTAACTCCAACTGAAGCCCAAGTTAAAAACCTTGCCGAGTGGATACTCAATAACCATGGAGATTCTACGGGACTGAGCACGGATAGCTTGGCTGATGCTGGCTATCCCGAAGCTGCTTCACTAGGTGATGCAATATGTGGTATGACTGCTGCAAGAATTAGTTCAAAAGATTTCTTATTCTGGTTCCGTTCCCATGCTGCAAAAGAAATCCAATGGGGAGGAGCTAAGCATCATCCAGATGATAAGGATGATGGTGGAAGAATGCACCCAAGGTCATCATTTAAAGCATTTCTTGAAGTTGCAAAGAGTAAAAGTATGTCATGGGAAGCTCAAGAAATAAATGCCATTCACTCATTGCAGCTTATTATGAGGGAGTCTTTCTCGAGCGCTAGGGACAGTGATTCGAAGGCAGAAATGTCTGTCCAGCAGAGTGATACTGTGTCCCAGGATATCGGCGAACTTAGTTCAGTAGCTTGTGAAATGGTTAGGTTGATTGAAACAGCAACCGTTCCAATTTTTGGGGTTGGCTCAACTGGTGTGATCAATGGATGGAATGCTAAAATAGCTGAACTCGTAGGATTACAAACTGGAGAAGCTTTGGGGAGATCTCTGGATGAAATCGTTCATGATGATTCACGTGGAACTGTTGGAAATTTAGTTCTTCATGCTCTGCAAGGTAAGTGTAGATATCAGTGGCATTTATTAATATTAGTTCGCTTATAGCTTATGAAGCTAACTATTGATTTGATCATCAATGTTACAGCATAGCTATAGCTCTCTACTGTTTCGTTTTCGTCGCTTCCCTTGTTATATGATTGTCCTTGTGTTTTTCAGGTGTGGAAGACAAAAATGTGGAGTTAAAACTGAGAAAGTTTGGAACTGATAAAGAAAAGTCTGCTGTGTATATTGTAGTTAATGCTTGCACAAGTAGGGATTACACAAATAAAGTTATTGGGGTTTGCTTTGTTGGGCAAGATATAACGTCGGAGAAAGGCGTGAGGGATAGATTTATCCGTCTGCAGGGAGATTATAGGACAATTATTGAAAGTCTGAGTCCATTGATTCCACCAATTTTCGTTTCGGACGAGAATGGTTACTGCTGTGAATGGACTGCTGCCATGGAGAAGCTTTCTGGTTGGAGTAAAGATGAAGTTATAGGAAAAATGCTAGTAGGGGAGATTTTTGGGAACTTCTGTAGGTTGAAAGATCTAGATACCCTTACTAGGTTTATGATCCTATTATATCAAGGTATTGGTGGTGAACAAACTGAGAAGTTTCCATTAGGATTTTTCAATAAGAATGGTGACTATGTGGAGGTTCTTTTAACATCAAACAAAAGGACTGATGCAGAAGGAAATGTCATTGGTTGTATCTGCTTCCTGCAAGTTGTTGAGCCGAACTTGCAAGGGGTCTCTGAAGGACTTGGCCCGGGCGACAGACGGGGCAATTTGCAGCTTAAGGAGCTGACATACTTAAAGCGGGAGATGAAAAATCCTTTAAATGGCATCAAATTTACTCATGAACTCCTTGTAAATTCTGGCATTACAGACAACCAGAAACTCTTCCTTGTTACTAGTGATGCATGCGAGAGACAGATCATGGCAATCATTGAGGGTATGGACTTCAGAAGTTTAGAAGTGGGGTAAGTACCATCTCGGCAAACGTCCATTTTATGTTCGAATTCCTATCTTTTTTCCTTACTGCTGATGATTTTGGTTCGTAGACCATGCCATGAACTTCTTTATTTTGCAAGTTGTTTAACAGTCACTTTATTCAACACAAAGCATCTGCATAAAAGTATGAAGCATCCACTGAAGTGAGTGCCAAAGGATAATTGGAGAAAACATAAGTCAAAACTTGAGGGCTAAGAGACAAATTAGGGGATGAATGAATAGGTATAGCCCACTAAACACCTTAGTGAGGAAATTGAACACGTAGTTAGCCTTGTCAAATATGATCTTACTGATCAACAAAAGTAGCATTTTCATATTGTCCAACATTTGTAGTAATCTACTTGAAGAGAAATGAGAAGGTGGACAGGCACATCTGTAGGTCGTTCAGTCATTTCTAGGCAGGGCAACAAGCAAATTTCTTCATTGCAGCCGAGGATTAGAATCATATTTTCCTCTCACGTATCGTATCCTCAATGTAAGTTATTAATGAGAATCGGGCTTGTTTTCTAAAAAAGGACCGGGAGAAATGATGTTAAGTCTGTATCCTAGGGGTGGCACCAATATGGCTTACCTATGGTAGAAGGGTTTGTTAGGAATCACGGACCTCCACAATGGTGTGATATTATCCACTTTGAGCATAAGCTCTCATGACTTTGCTTTTGATTTCTCCAAAAGACCTTATACTAATGGAGATAGTGTTCTTTATTTATAAACCTGTGATTTTCCTCTTAATTAGCCAATGTGGGACTATTCCTCTCAATAATCCTCCCCTCGAACAAAGTACACTATCGAGCCTTCTCTGAAGCCTCCTTCTCTAGAGCTCTCAAACAACCTCCCCTTGATCGAGACTCGACTCTTTCTCTGGAGCCCTCAAACAAAGTAAACCCTTTGTTCGACACTTGAGTCACCTTTGAGCCTCCCCTAAAATGATAAGCGCCATACAATGTTAGATTTTGCAAAGCTAGAGGTCCTTCTAGAATCCTTACAAAATTTCACAAGTAAAGCTAACTTAACGAAATAAAGATATTTCACCTCTAGAGAAGGCCAAAGATGTCGACCAAATGCTCTGATACCAAATGATAAGCGCCAACAATGCTAGGTTTTGCAAAGCTAGAGATCCTTCTAGAATCCTTGCAAACGTTCACAGAGAAAGCTAACTTAACGGATTGATTCCAACCAAGAGCTGGTTAGAAGATGAATGACTCTTAGATCGAACTTGGAATCTATGATGGTCCCTCTTAGATACCAAGACGACTCACTCCAGAATTAACTTGATCATGGCTAATCCAATGAATCGATTTTAACATCAAACCTAAAACAAGGTTTGAAAGAAACATAACACCCAAAGGGTTTCAACCACAAGGTTTTTGTATTCCACCATCTTTTAAAAATGAATATTACATGCCTTTATATAGGCTAAAAAGATAACCCTAACATAATAAAGTTCAACCACCAACTACAAATTACTAATAAATGCTATTAAATACAAATTGAAGAAAATAAGGCATTCATAAATTGTCTTAATTGGTAGTTCAACTACTAAAGGCATCTTCTAATTACTTTCCAATGTCAGCCACTCCATTATTTTCTTGATTTGATACTTGAATCTTCTCTGTATTCCTTCTTGTAATTGCTCCTTCGAGTCCATGCAAATGATCAGCTGTCGGATTTGTATCACTCCCCTAATCGAGACTCAACTCTTTCTCTAGAGACCTTGAACAAAGTAAACCTTTTGTTTGACACTTGAGTCACCTTTGAGTACAACTTCGAGGCTCATAACTACTTTGTTCGACACTTGAGGATTCGATTAACATGGCTAAGTTAAGGGCATGACTCTGATACCATGTTAGGAATCACGGACCTCCACAACGGTATGATATTGTCCACTTTGAGCATAAGCTTTCATGGCTTTGCTTTTGGTTTCTCCAAAATGCCTCAGACCAATGGAGATAATGTTCCTTATTTATAAACTCATGATCTTCCTCTTAATTAGCCAACGTGGAACTACTCCTCTCAATAACCATCTACAGGTTTTTCCATAGTGGCTGAATGAAGCCAAGTATACCTGAACAACATATCTCTCCTGCAGATATCTCACAAAATTCTTCTCCTTCATAAAAAGTTCACAGATATCTTAGCCTCAATAGAACCCAAATTGTCAATTATTTTGTTATGCATTTTTTTCTCTATAATCTGCTCAATTCTGTCCTATGCTGCTCTGATTTTTCTCCTGGATTAACAGCCAAGTACAGATAAACAGAGAAGAGTTTGTCCTCGGGAGTGTTCTGGATGCCATTATCTGTCAAATCATGATTGTTGTCAGAGAGAAGAACATACAACTGTTTCATGAAATTCCAGAAGAAATCAAAGTGTTAACTCTTTGTGGCGATCAAATTAAACTTCAGCTGGTTTTATCAGATTTCTTACTTAGCGTAGTGCAGTACACGCCTGTTCTGGACGGTTGGGTTGAAATCAAAATTTCAGCTGGTTTGAAGCTTATACAAGATGGAAATGAACATATTCACTTGCAGATCAGGTACTTTAGTAACTCCTCCAATTTGCTTGTGTTTCTCACTTTTTTTCCTGGTTTTATATCATATTTTCTTTGTATAGCTTTGTCTTGTATATTTTTGTATGAATCTTGAAAGAAAGTAAACATATCACATACTGCAATGGATTTTGATTCAGGAGATGTGATGGTTGTTTAGTGAACTAAAATTCTTCTTCAGTAACTATTCAGTCCACACATAACTATCAGTTTTGAGCCATGCCTAGACATTTTTATGTGTGTTGTGAGATCCCATATTCAGTCCACACATGACTATCAGTTTTGAGCCATGCCTAGACATTTTTATGTGTGTTGTGAGATCCCACGTCGATTGGAGAGGAGAACAAAACATTTTTTATAAGGTTGTGGAAACCTCTCCCTAACAGATGCGTTTTAAAAACTTTGAAGGGAAGGCCGAAAGGGAAAGCCCAAGAGGACAATATCTGCTAGCGGTGGGCTTGGGTGGTTACAAATGGTATCAAAGCCAGACACTGGGCGATGTGCCAGCGAGGACGCTGGCCCTGAAGGGGGTGGATTGTGAGATCCCACATTTTGATTGGAGAGAGGAACGAAATATTCATTATAAGGGTGTACCCTAGCAGACACGTTTTAAAAACCTTGAGGGGAAACCCGAAAGAGAAAATCCAAAGAGGACAATATCTGCTAGCGGTGGGCTTGGACTGTTACATGTGTTCTCTGTTTGATCACGTCCTTATTGAATTGCTTATAGTGGCTTCTTCTTTAATCATATTTCTTTTTTACGAGTCTTGAAAGATAAAAACAACCATGGGGTTGGCTTAGTGGTCAATATGGGCAATGAAAGTAATAAAAGACGACCACCTAGTTAAGATTTAATATTCTATGAGTTTCTTTAGGAAACGAGAATATTCAAAGTATGTGAAAGCTGACATGAACAGAAATCTTGAAAGACATAGAACTGGGACATTGATCTTATTTTGTTTTTGGTTTCTTTGTTCTTTGTATGTGTAGAATGTCACATCCAGGTCAAGGTCTGCCTCCTGAGCTAATCCAAGACATGGTTGGAGGAGGACAACAGTGGACTTCAGAGCAAGGCCTCGCCTTAAACCTGTCACGTAGACTTCTCAATAAATTGAACGGTAACGCTTGCTATATTAGAGAGCAAACTAAATGCTACTTCCTCATTGATCTCGAACTCACGTTAAGGCGCTCGAGGGGGTCGTTGGAAGCCACTACAAGCCAAAGGACTTGAGTTTCCTTTCACTTCTTCAAATCATATCAAGAACATGTTCATATCAAGAGCATTGGACAACGCTGAAATCCAGCAGAGTCCCAGCACATTCATGTCACCTTGCATACAACGAGTCCTACCATTTTTCGGTCGCTCACATGTTGCGATGCTAAGCATCTCTCGACGATGTTCGATGATTGGTTTCGTGTTAAATTGTATTCGATTTGACGAGTCGGATGTAGGTAGCCATGTCTGCATTTTTGGTTGCCGTTGCTGGTGCATGTTTCAGCAATGTGGCAATGTATATGAAACATGCGGTTTTGTTCTGTTTTGCTATGGACGTGAAAGCCATACACTGTAATATTTGAGAACTGTGCTTATTTTTGCATTCAGAGGGCCAACCCAATCCTCCTTTTATAACTCATACATCTTTTTATTCTATTTTGCTTAATGGAGCTTTGATTTATGTATATTGTTATATATGTGAAATTATTTTTTTTCAATTTAGTCCCTCGATTCATGTTAAATTTGACCGATATAGGCTTACACAATATGATATTTGGTGATTAACACGAATAGATGAAATGAATGATCTCGTCTAACGCATTATTTGATGACAGACAAATCCAAATAACAGACAAATCCATAATTGACAATTTCGTCACAAAATAATAACCGCATAATTAAAAAATAAAATAGAAAATTAATTTGAATTTCTTTAAAACATAGGATTGGATGATACTTTATATAATGTCAAAGTTTTTTGGTTTTTGTTTTTTTATTACAAGTATTTAATAAATATTATTCTAATAAAAATATTCAAACATTAAATTTGAATTTATTTAATATAATAAGGTTAAATGACGAGTTTAGCCTCTAAACTATCCGTTTGCATCAAATAAGTCCTTAAACTTAAAAAATAACTAAATAAATTTATGAATTTCAATTTTTTTTTTTAATCTAATAGATTTCAAATTTTGAGAATGTTTAATAAATTCGTGAATTTTCAATGGTATGTTTATTATATTTAATATTAAATTCAACTTTATATCTATTTCTTCCTTGAATTTTAAAAAAATATAGAATAAGCGATATTAGAATTAAAAATTAGGAACTAAATTAATAATTTTTAACATTTTTTTTTAAACTTAAACACATTGTTTGACCATTTTAATTTTAGTTAATAATAATATATTAAGATAAGATAACGTTAGAGGGTTTTAAGTTTTAACTTCCGCTGAAATATCCAAAAGATGGCGTTCATCTAAACGCCGATGAGCTACTGTTTCCCCTCCTTTGTTCGTTGGTTCGTTCTCGTTCATCACTCCCGTGCTGCCATTTTCGACCGCGCAGACCTGAAGATGATGCAGAGAACTTCCCCACTATGTTCTTCTACCTCCTTTTCTCATTCTTTACCATATATTTCCATTCTTAATCGATGCACCGAACCTTCCCGAAGACGTCTCGCTCTTACTTGTAAGGGTTCAGCTTTCTCGATACTTCAGGTGACCTTCTACCGCCATCTTCACACTCTTCCACTTTTTCAGCCTTCCCGCCGTAGAGTTGGTGAGTTCTTCTAGTTTGGTTATTACTCTAATTTATCTCGTTTAACTCATGGCTGATTGAATGCGTCTCGTTTAACTTTGTTGGTATTGTTTGATGATTTGGAGGTAATATGTTGTCTTTTTGAGTTTACGTGGGTAATGTAAATGTGAAATGATAATTTGTTTTTGTCATTTCAGCTACTTCTCAGATTCTAGAAAGTGTGGATGCTCCGACAGGATTTGTTGAAATTGGTTACATATCCAATGTTCACGGGATTGAGGGAGAAATTCGAGTAAAACCTATTACTGATTTTCCTGAACTGCGATTCTCCACGGTAAATCAATGGCAATAATTCTCGAAAGAAAGAACTTCTATATTTATACAGCATTGTCGGAATGGGCTACTCCGGCCATATTCAAACCCTTACAGTATATGCCCTCTGCCCCCAATTCTTGTGAGAAATAGAAAAACCCTCCAACACAACACAGTGCTGTAGTTTTGATAATACAATCATTCCCCCACCCACCCTTTTGGTTTATTATTAAGGAAATTACATTCTATCAAGTCTTTATACAGCCGATCAACTACTCTTTGGTAGATCGTGAATGTGCCTGTCATCCTATTCCTATATATACATAAGAACATTGTAGTCCTTTTAAATCAATAGCGATTTCTACTTACCCCTTTTCTTTAGCCTGGCACAAGATGGTTGAAGCAGCAAGTTTCAGGAAGGGAAGAAATCCGAGAAGTTGACTTGGAAGAGGGGAGGGAACACCCTGGTCGAAAGAGTTGGATACTGAAGTTTAAAGGAATCGATACTGCTGAACAGGTCTACCTATTTCCCTTTTTGTGTACGATAAATCATGTTTTTTATCCTAAATCTTGGTTTTTCTTCTCATTATTACTTCATGTAGCCGTTAATGATCAATGTATAGAAGTATGAGTTTATTATTATTAGTATTACTACTTTGGCGCACAAGTACTAATTGAAAAAAAAAAAAAAAAAAAAAAAAAAAGCAACCATCATAGTCAGCCCAGAAGATTTACTATTTTCACTGATGTTGTTTAGTCATAATCAACTATTTCAAATTAAAATTTGTCAGTCGTCCTGATTTCATAATCTGTTCAGGCAAAACTACTCATTGGATCAACTCTCCTAGTGAGGGAAGAAGACCGACCCGAGTTGGAAGAAGGTGAATTTTATTCCCGTGACCTTATTGGCATGAGTGTTATTCTGAAGGTATGCAAATGTTTTTGCATGTACAAGTTGTCTCTCAAGTATCAAGCACATTAATTTTCTTTTTTTACTTCAAATTATATTATTTTTTTATCAAGTAGGAAGCCCCCCACGCACCTCTTCAGGAAAGTAATCTGATTTGTTGAAGTACTCAGTTAGTCAATGTTTAGGTCTGCTTGTGCAGATTTATTGCTATTCTGGATTTTATAATGAGAATGTAGTTGATGCAGCTCGTTGTTTGCTTACAAATTATGGATGATTGCTTCTTCAGGGACTATAGTTTCCCGAGCTGCAATTTAAAAGCCCTGTAGAACTTTCCATAAACTACCCCTTCACAAAAACTGCTATTTAGAAGATGTGTAGAAATTGTGCTTTTGGACAAATTATAAAAAATTTCTTTCATTCATGGTTACTTGTTTTACCCCTTCACAAAAATATGCTGACTTTGATTGCTTGCATACAACCCGTCAGGAAACTGGTCAATCCCTGGGAACCATTGTTAATGTATTTGATAGCGGAGGGGCGGATCTTTTGCATGTCATGCTTGATAGTTCTGAAGATATTCTTGATACCACTAGAAATCCAACATCAACAGAGACTGGAGTTTCTGGTCGCCTTGTTTGGATACCTTTTGTCAAAGCAATTGTTCCTGTTGTTGATCTTGAAAGACGAGAAATGAAAATTACCCCTCCAAAAGGTCTTTTGGAATTAAATTTGCATTCTAACAAGAGATCGAAGAAAGAACGTCGCCAACTTGTGAGATATTTTTTCCTTTTCGCTCTCTTCCTTATAAATAAATTAAGTTAAGATGCCAACTTATTTTAAGTGATTAATGCACTGAAAAAATGTCTTGATATTATTCAGACGTTTGAACTTCATGTTTCATAATTGCTTCTTTATACATGTTTTTGTTGTAATTTATATATTTGATGACAGAAATATGAATTCTGCTACTTTTTTTTTTCCCTTTTTAACCATCTTTTGCTTGCAGATTTAAGTTGTTTTTCCTTATCTCGACTCTTATTCTGGTAACCTAGATCATTCATTGTAGGAATGGAAAGAAAGGAAAAAATTCCAAAACAGTCTCATAGCTGCAAAAAAGAAACTGTCTGAAATGGAACAGAAGCACGTGTTCGATGGTTTCAAATTTGGAGAAAAAATGCAGGGAAGGTTACTTGCCGAACAGATAGTTGGAGTCAATTCTAAGTTGCTTCAAAAAGCTTTACAAGATATTGAGATTCCTACAAGAAGGTATAGTTTAATTTTTAATTAGACGTAGTTTGTTTCTCTATCATTTTATAAATTTTGTTTCTCCAAAAAGGTGTGGTTTAATTTTGAACTAGACATAGTTTGTCTCTACCCTTCCATACATATTGTTTTCTGCGTCTCATGATTAAATTCAATTCAAGTGATAAATTAAGTGGTAGTTTATGTCTTCAGAATCTTTTGGAATCTGTACATGAACAATTGCTGGGCCAGGTGCTAAGTCATTGGGTTTTTATTTAATTCTAAGTTTGCCAATCCGGTCATACGTTCAGGATCTTGAACATTGCAAATATTTGTTTCCTTTTCATTTATTTTCTGAAGGATATTGATATGATTAGCTAAAAATTCAGGAACATCCCCTTCATTTAAAATTCACTGTCAATGGGTTTTATGAAGTTTAAAGGCCAAAAGATATCTAACGTTGTCTGTGTCAATCAGATGATGTGTGTTGAAACACTTTTGTCTACTTTCCAATGCACTGACCCTTGTATTCTCAATTGACTCCTTGAATCAGATTGCATGTTAACGAGTTATTCAATGCTTCTGAATTGGAGAAAATACAAAATACTTTGAGGATATCAGATAAATGTGTCACTTCTGGTGCAAATGAAGAGGAACTTGGTAAACATACCAGTTTGCAGAAGAGGGGACTCAATCTCATATCTTCTGGAAAAACTGCCGTTGTTTTAGTTGTTAATGACGAGGGATGGTACTCTGACCTTGATATTGTTTGTGATAATGCTGAGCATTCAACATCTTCTTCCCTTCCTGATCTACTTGGTGATGATAGGAGCTTTGCAAAGGTCGTATTTCTTTTCTGGCCTGTGATTATTATAAGAATTCAATAAGAAGTTTGTTCGCTGTGATTCAATGTGCGTTAGTTATGCTTTAAAAAATGGTTCTTGCTTGTGGTTTGCTAAAATCGATTTTAATTTTCAGTTTCGAATCTACTTTTTACATATTACTTGCTGAAATGAAGGTTATTAATTTACTAGGAATTAGATGTCTAATCCAAGTAATTCACTAGGATTTACTTGTTGAAATGGCAATATAGGTTGATTGCATTAGCTTTTAGGCGTTTGATGCACTAATGTAGGAAAAGCATTACTTGGATTTTCATTGAACTATACAAAGATAAATATTGAAATCTTAATGAGCATGGATCTTTGAGAGCATTTCCTGAGTTAAACATGTGTACTGCACAGATTGAAGACCGCCCATCCGTGCCTCTGATTTTGGTATGCTCAGCTTCCAGAATTCATTCAGTTGAAAAGCTTTTTATGGACAATGATTACTTTTCCTTCGATTCTGGAAAGGTTGGTGAGCAGACATTTCTTTTCATATTATTTCATGGCGGTAATTTATATTGAAAAGCTTTCTATTTCTATTATTTCATGGCATTTACTGTTCTATTGCGAGCAAGGTTCTTAATTATGCTTAATGGAGTCATCAAACACCTTCCCCTAGCGTTAGCATATGTCATTAATCAATGAGATTTACTAAAGCGCAATGTCTATTATGGGGGTGCTTTAAGCTATAGCAATCATTATGGAGTCACTAACAATACTTTCTTAATAACTTGGAACCAATTTTCCAGATCTGGTTTTTGGAAGAACAGAGACTTCCAGTTGTTAGCAATGTGGTAGACGAACAGAACAAATACAAGATTTTGATGAAATCACCCTGGGAAATTCTACAATCCCCAGTTGGTTCTGGAGGAGTCATAGACTTGCTCTCATCATCCAAGGTTCTGGATAATCTTGCTGAAATTGGCGTGGAGTATGTCGAGGTTCGGCATTCAATGACGTTTTCTTGCGACGGTTTATCATTCGAGTTGCTTAGCCATTGATTTGACAATGTACCTTCTTACAGATTTGCAGCAGCAGCCATAGAAGTGCTGGCACCAACGCTCTACTTCTTGGGTATATTGCATCGTGCAATGCTAATATCGGGGTTAAGCTTCAAAAAGGTGACAGTAACTTTGAGAAAAGCTTTGAGTTGATATTCTCAATGAACTTCATGAAGAAAATGATGAAGCAAATGGATAAGGCTCAGTTCTATGGCATCCCCAAATCAAATGCGCACGTTGAGAAGGTTGAAAAGGAGTGGGTTGACGTTAGTCCTTCCTCTCCTAACTCATACCAACTCTGTTCTTCAATTTTTAGTTGGCTACACGAGTGTTCTTTTGATGAAATATGTATGATGGAAATTGCTAAATAGATCATTGTTCTTGAGTTTGTGATGAGTTTTGATTATGCCCATGGGTTTTGAAGTTTCATTTTTATCCTAAAAATTTTGAAATTTGTAAAAACAAAAAAAAAGTCTTTGGAGCGTTTTTTTTTCTCGTTAAAATAATATGAAAATCAATGTATAAAATTTTGAAAAGATATGTGACATTAAATTGACATGACAGCTAATGTGTAAAAATCAAGCGAGTAAATTATGAGTTGAAATCAATGGTGCTAGTAATCTTATAAAATTGTGAACAATACTACCTTACAGAGTTTAGAGTTTCCGGTATAATTTAACATATTTTCAAGTACTTTCTCTTCCTCTCCATACTCATATACAGGTTGAGCTATATTGCATGTTACCCGTGTTGAAATGTAAAAAACTTGATATTATTTCTCTCAATTTCTCCATTATAGTTTTCTCCTATTTTAAAGCAACACTTGAATTCATAGTCAAATTTTATAAACAAAAGCCAAATTTAAAGAATAAATTTGGTTTTTTTGAACACATTAGTAGAAAAGGGGTAAGAAACCACAAGAAGGTATGAGCAGAAATTGTAATAGCTCAAACCCACCTCTGGCATATATATTAACCTCTTTGGACTTTTCCTTTTGAGTTCCCTCCTAAGGTTTAAAAACGCGTTGCCTAAAGAGAGATTTTCACACCCTTATAAACAATGTTTTGTTCCCCCTCCAAACGATGTGGGATCTTACAATCCACCCCCTTCAAGGCCCAACGTCCTCGTTGACACTCATTCCCCCTCTTTAATCGATGTGAGATCTCACATAAATAATGTTTATAAGCTCAATTTTTTAAAACAAAAAATAAAAGACCAAATGATTATGAAATGGAACCTATATAAACGTAAGGGCGAGAAGTTATTTTTAGCCGATACTCATACATTGTAACAATACAAGAGTGAAGGGATTAAAACTCTTCACCTTTTGGTCTACTTATTTTATATAAGTTAAGTTTATGTTCATTTTGATGCAAAAACTGTCATTTGATTTCGTGATTCTTACATATGCCAAGAACGTTCCTCCATCCAATTATTTATGCCACTAGGTTAAAGTTCATTAGATAGTAGAATCGAACATTTACCCATCGGTCTCAACGAAGTCTAGGTGTAAAGATTTGAATTTGTAATTAAAAAAAACATTAAATTTTAATGTTCTTAGTTAACAAGAAAAAATTGTTGGAGACTCTAAAATAGTGGAGGATAGGGACTCCTTGTAAAATAGTTAATTACAGGGACAATATGGATAAATGGCAGCATAAACAGGGGTATTTGTGAAAGTTTTCCTAATATTAATGTAATGGGCCTTCTGTTAGAATAATGGGCCTGAGATTACTAAATCAGGGCCCAAGCTCTTCACAGCCGAAGAAATGAAACCCTAATCGACGGGCATTCTCTATATAAACCATTCAGAGCTTTAAAGATATATCGTCGAAGGTGGGACGGCCGAAGGGAAACCCTAGTAACTGTAAGCTCTTCTCTCTATTCTGCCGCATGATTTCTTTCGCTCTTCTCCTTTTTGAACTCTTGTCCTTTTTCTTTGTTTGGTTAGATTTCATATTGTATATCGAGTGTTTATCAATCGCACTGGTTAATCCAGTTTGTTTTTAATTTTGATGGGATTTGGTTCATTTGAGCTGATGGATGAGTATTTGTTGTGAATCTGTAGGTATAAGCAGAAATGGCGGTGCCTTTGCTGTCGAAGAAGATCGTGAAGAAGAGGACCCAGAAGTTCAAGAGGCCTCAAAGTGATCGAAAGATCTCCGTCAAGGTATTTTAATTTTCTTTGGCTTTTCGTCCCATCTACTTTTAAGATCTCCGTCAAGGAAGATGATGATATGTATTGTCGCCCCAGTCTTAGTTGCATATATTGATGCACGATGGTGACTGACAGAGTATCTGATTTGTGTATACTAATGAATGTGCAATAAGGAAGATGATGATTTGTATTGTCGCCCCAGTCTTAGTTGCATCTATTGATGCACGATGGTGACTGACAGAGTATCTGATTTGTGTATACTATTGAATGTGCAATAAGGAAGATGATGATATGTATTGTCGCCCCAGTCTTAGTTGCATCTATTGATGCACGGTGGTGACTGACAGAGTATCTGATTCTTGTTGTTAACAGCACATTTATTCTGATTTGAATTTAGAAGATACTATTACTTGTTTTCGGTTTTTATTTTGAATTATATTGGTTGAGGTTTGGTGTCGTTAGATGGATCTGATGATAGAATAACGACCATGCTGACCTATGTTCTTGGCACTTGATTTTCCCAAGAGATATGCAACAAGGCGTGATGATGATAACCCATCATTTCTGCACTTGAATGATGATAATCTCATGCACTACCATCTGATCTTGTTGTGTTTTTTATTCTTTTTTAGTGAAAATGCGTTATTTATAAATAGTTTTGTAGCACGTAGTTTTTCCGGAAGACATGCAACTAGGCGTGATGATGATAACCCATCATTTCTGTACTTGAATGATGAATATTTTCATGCACTACCATCTGATCTTCGATGTATGTTCCGTTCTTTTTTTAGTTTGAAGGTTATCAACACCCTCAATTTTATTTTACTGACAACACTTTTCTCATTGCTGCATTCCTAGATGCAAAATAACCAAAATCCTTATTTTATGTGATAGCCAAATTGCTTCATCTTTTGAATATTGTTGGAGTTGAAGTATTATTTTCTTTGATCATTTAATGTTCTCTTTGGCTATTTATATGAAGCCGCCCATGGTATCTAATGTCCAGTCTTTAATTTAAATGGCTGGACATCTCGTTTTGAGGGCGAAGATCAATTATATTCAGGTCTTTGCGACACAGTTTGCTTAAAAACGTATAAGCTTTCTGTTACTAAAACCCTGTGTACAGTTCCGTTGTTTAGATACCATTGTCTTTTTATCTATTGATGGCGAACAATTCGGGTTTTTCTTATCCTCGTGTATGTTTATCCAATAGGAAAGCTGGAGAAGGCCAAAGGGTATTGATTCCAGAGTTAGACGAAAGTTCAAAGGATGTACGTTGATGCCAAATATTGGATATGGCACCGACAAGAAGACCCGCCATTACTTGCCTAATGGGTTTAAGAAGTTCGTTGTTCATAATGTCAAGGAGCTCGAAATCTTGATGATGCACAACAGGTATTTAGAAACTTCCAAATTGGACTAAAATTGTTTGTGTATGTTGCCATTTGTCTCAACCTTGTGTGTTCTTACTTGCAGGACTTACTGTGCCGAGATTGCCCACGATGTTTCAACAAAGAAGAGGAAAGAGATTGTTGAGAGGGCAGCTCAGCTTGATGTTGTAGTTACCAACAAGCTCGCTAGGTTACGCAGCCAAGAGGACGAATAAACATTTTAGATCCTTTATTGCTGCTCTCATCGTGTTTTGTAGTGAAGATTTGGTTAATATATATTTTTGGTTCAAGAGATTTTGATATTTTTTGAGTTCTGAATCTTTCAATTGTCACATAAACCTTATATTTGGGAACCATAAGCTTTGTGGTGTTAATTTCTACTGCTTGGGTTACGAAACATTGCTTGGTTTGGCGCACTCCCCATGGTCTTCTGTTTTCAAATTTTAATACAATTGTTTATAGTAATAGTTCGTATGTATATAATTGTACTTGATTGACCGATTTGTTAAGCAAGTCGTGTTATATAATGTAGGACATTGTAATTTCAATTAGAATCAACAATTTTATGTGAATTTAATGAAAAACTGTTCCCTCCCGTCTTGGTCAGTTGGTTTGGTCCCCGAGCTCGTTTTGTTTTATTTCCTGATTGAGCTTGGGTTTTATTATTTTTGAATCAGGAAAAGCGTCCAAAGTTGAGCAATTTATGTAAGCTGAAGGAGAACTTAACAAGCATAAATGACTCGTTCCTTAGTTGGTTTCACAATTCATTAGTTGGTTTCACAATTCATTGCCTAATTGAACATGAATTTGCTCCAATAAAAAAATTAAAGAAGGTATAAGGGATCCTAAGCTAAACTATCGATTCCTCTCAATATTGCATATCATAGATGAGCCATTAATGGTCGTTGGTCCATTGGTAGACACCCACCACCTTTCACCGGTCAAAGAATTTAAATTGCTTCAAATTAACGACTACAAACATTAAATAATTACCGCTGATTTTTTCTTTCCACAAAATTTCAATTTAAATGTCCAAAAACAGAACTGTAGCCTCGATGTGGATATTGGATATTGCCTTTGCCTACCCGGATCCCGAGCAGAATCCACCATTTAGAAGACAAAACTTACAAATGTTAGCAAAGAAAGAATTTTGCATATGCTTTCTTTGCCTTGAACATGAAGCATTATCCTTCCCTTTACAACTCCAAAGACCCATCCCTCCTTTAGACACTGCAGCCTTAGCAAGCAAAGAACCTCCTGAACCTTCCCTTTTCCGTCCCCTTTTATTTATATAACCATCTCACCTCCATTAATCCCCCAACTTTTGGGTCTTGATTCTTAGCAAACTCCTCTTCCTTTTTTGTCCTTCCCTCTTCCAATAATCAGCCGCACAAATGGCTGGCACACAGATGAAACCCATTGCCACTCTGCTTCTGCTGCTTAACTTCTGCATGTATGCAGTCATTTTGGGCATCGGTGGCTGGGCCATGAACACAGCCATCGATCATGGCTTCGTCATTGGTAAAATCCATCGCCTTTCTTGTTTCTTGTTTAAGTCTGACGGTGTTTCTTTGTTGCTGATGTTATTGGGTGAGAATTATGCAGGTCCTGGCTTACGACTACCGGCGCATTTCTCACCAATTTACTTCCCCATGGGGAACGCAGCCACTGGTTTCTTTGTGATATTCGCTTTGTTGGCTGCCGTGGCTGGAGCTGCCTCAGCCATCTCAGGACTAAACCATATTCGGTCATGGAGTGCTGAAAGCTTAGGCGCAGCATCCTCTGCTGCTGTTTTTGCTTGGTCTCTCACTATCCTTGCCATGGGGTACGTCTCAAACATATGACAAACCATGAATAACTTAGAAATCTTTAAAACTGGACACTGAGGTTTTCATATTTGTTTATGCAGCTTTGCTTGCAAAGAGATTGCTCTGGATTACAGAAACACAAGACTGGTGAGAAAATTAAATTTGGTTCTTACCCATCTACGATTTCTTCTCATAATCTAAGAGAATTCCAATGAATTTGCATTTGAATTCTTTGTTTTTTTGCAGATAACAATGGAGGCGTTCTTCATTATTCTCTCTGTTACACAGCTAGTTTACATCTTTGCCATCCATGGTGCTGTTTCCACGAGATGACAGCTGAATCATGGAACATTCCTTTCATATTCATTGCCCATTTTCATCTGTGTTTGAGTGTTATTTTCCTTGATTTTAATTTATTATTTTTTTTTTTGTGATTTGTGTGATGTGATTTTATTTGCATGAATGTTGATAATAAACTTGGTTTGATGACATTTTATTTTAAGTGTTCAATCTCTCTCTTTCAATTTTAATTTGTTTGATAAATAATTGAAAGAAACACGATAAAAATAAAATATGGCTGATGATGTTCGAGTCTTAATTTCTACTTTAGATTTTAATTTGCATCTAATATTTTAATGAATTTTATTTTAAAGGTTGTTTTGAAATATTTAAACTAAAAAACAAAATAATTTAGACTATGGAACTTAACCTTTTTATTTATTAAAAATCATATTAATATTTTTATTAATCTTTTACAAATATTTTTAAATGTTAAATTCAATTGTGAATTTTTTATTAGAGAGTTCTTTATTTTATGGGGATTGGGAGTGTGAACACGCGCCATTTACACTCAGCTTAACAACTCGTCACGTGCCATCGTTCGGTGGAGATCTCCCAATCTTAACGATGCACGGTAAATAATTCACTCAATATTTCAAAACGTATAAATCCTATTCGAGTAATCGAAAAATTAGAGTAGCAAATGAAACCAATGCCACGTTGTCAGAAATGGGAGATGTGTTTACTGTTTATTCCTCATACTCTTACTCTAAAAAAAAACGTCGTAAGTATTGAACTATAACAAAACGGTGCCGTTTTGGAAGGGTGGGATTCATTTTAAATGAAGCCACCTCGGACAAATATAAAACAATATAAAAAAACAAAACAACACGAATTTCCTCCTTCCCTCACTCTCTCTCTCTCTCTCTCTCCGTTACTCTGTCTGGTTAGAGTCGTACGGTGGAACAACCCCACTCTCGCCCCTCTCCGCCGATTCTTCAATCGCTATTTCCCTTAAACCCCAATCCCCTTCCCGCCCCCCATCTTTTTTCTCCCTCTGTAAAATTTAGGGTTCAAAATGTGCTGTCTTTTGCAAGCTCAGGTCCGATCCGCCCATGGCGTTTCCTCTACACTTTTGGAGTTTACTAAGCGGCGTATTATGCCCCCAAGGTAGTTTAGTTCTTCTTTGTCACTTTTTCTTCTGTTGTTTGAAGGTTTTTGTCTTTAGATTGACTGCATTTCTCGTTTTTTCTTTGTTTGGCTAATTTACTCTTGTTTTAGAGATGGGATTTTGTTGTTTTGGTTAGGTTTTTTCTGCATCTAATCGTTTGTGGTTTAACTGCTTGATTAAATGTGGAGGGTGAAGAGAAAGTGTTTGCCATTATAGCTATAGGTGGAGTACTAAAATATATTTGTGTGCATGATTTTATGGTACTTTATATGTCATGATTTGTGTTTGTTCATCTTTGAAATGCTTGGAGATGAATTGGGTGTTGAATTTAGCATTTTTTTGTTGGGTTTTCTTCATTTAGTGTCATGAACTTTGGTTGGCTTCATTTTCCAAAGGCCTTTGAGAGAGCAATGATGGAATTTCCTTTCTTTCTAACCTTACGCCATGTGTTTTAATTCATGTGTTTCTTGTTTTAATGTATAAATATCACTGTCGGGCTTATGTTTTTATGTTGTTTGGTGATTTAAGAACAAGGTTGTTTTTGTTGTGTTGTACATTGAAGCTATAATTCTGAATCTTCAATATGTTTCTCATTGTTCATTGCGTTTTCTGTACATTGTTCATGAAAACGAAATCCTAGAAAGACGGTGTTTCTTACTATGTTTGTTGTGGAGAGAGTCATTATTCAAAGATCTGTTTCTTCTTGTCATGATTTTGAATCCCAAATTACTACTATTTTCAAAAGTTTGAGAAGGAGCATTGTGGTTGTGAGATCTTACAAGGGAACGGAACATTCCTTATAAGAGTATGAAAATCTCTCTCTAGTAGACGCGTTTTAAAACCGTGAGGCTGACGGTGATACGTAACGGGCCAAAGCGGACAATATCTACTAGCGTTGGACTTGGGCTATTAACCTCGGGCGGTGTGCTAGCAAGGACGCTGGGCCTCCAAGGGGGGTGGATTGTGAGATCTCACATCGGTTGGAGAGGGAAACGAAGCATTCTTTATAAAGGCATGAAAACCACTCCTTAGTAGACACGTTTTAAAACCATGAGGCTGACGGCGATGCGTAACGAGCCGAAGCGGACCATATCTACTAGTAGTAGACTTGGGTTATTAGAGTGGTTCCTCCTTAGATTAAGATTGCTGATGCAGTAGTTGTTGGCTGTGATGCTGTAAATGATCAACCGCTTGTCGATTAGCTCTCCCTTTGGACTCCCGTGACGAAGTCTTTTTTTGTAATTACACCTTAAGGATGTCTCTTTTTACTTGACCGGAGTCGTTTTCTTTTTCGTATGCCCTTATATTCTTTCATGATTTTCTCAATGAGCTGCCATGAAATGAATGGTGTCATCTTGATTCCCATGACTGTGTTCCATGCTCAATGAAGTGCTTTTATGAAGTCCCTCTTTCTTGAACCTCAAACTGTGTGTGTTTGAATCTGTGGTGTTGTAGGTTGAGATATGGAAGCCATAGTTGGCGTAAGATTGATGCAGCAGCTTGTTGGTGAAGAGGATTTGGCCGATTGGAAGGCAGCGTAGGGGAATTTTTTGTTGCATTGGTTGATATATTCAGGTTTGGCAGAGGGAATGAAGCCACTGGTCCGCTGAGTATAGTGATGTATGTATGTCTGTATGTAATACATTGGATCTTATTTCTTCAAATCAATTTCAATTTCAATTTCAATTTCCATATCTTCATCTTTCACCTCTTTTTTTCTTTGCCTCATATATAAAACTGATCAAGATTCTTGCACCATGATTCTACCATCGACCTCGAGTAGCCATGAGGCTTCTCTCGAAACAACAACAGTTTGTTCATCAAACGTATTGTAAGATTCATTTCTATGAAACTAAGCGTATTTAGAAGTCATTTGGAAGCACTAAATCATTCAAAATCATTTTCAAACATAATTATAATTTTCATTGTTTCCAAATTGCTTTTAAAAAATCAAAATTTAGTTTTTATAGTTTAAAAAGTTAAAATCCTATCAAATTGTCGTTATCCAAATCAAATAAAAAATTGTAATTTAGTTTTTTTTCTTTATAATTAGGTTTAAATTTAACTGAATCATTTGGTTGTCCTATTTCAAAATAACGAATTAAAGGAAAATTTCCTGGAATAATTTTAAGAAATTAAAAAAACAATAAACAAATTAACTAAAAATAAGGCCTCTTGAGTTTTTTAAATAGTATAAATGCTTATTGTTTTTGTATATTTTTTTTAATAATATAATAAAAATATTAATACATTAGATTTATTTATATTATTTATTCTATCTATTAAGTATTTAGTTATATATTTGTACTTCCATTACCATATAAAAGTCAGGAAGGAAATCCAACTGAAGGCTGATTCAAACGCCTAACAGAAAATTCGAGGGCGGTGCCATTCTTCTGTTTCTTCCATTGATTCGATTCTTCAGATACGCTCGATCCCACGAGTAGTGAACGAAAAATGGTAGTCGAAGAGACGATCAAAGCTACATCGATGGAAGATCTTTCTAATTCCATCGCAAATCAAAACCCTAGGGGACGAGGCAATGAGGAAGATGAGGATCTTGAGGAAGGAGAGATCGTCGGCGACGACGACTTGGACTCCTCCAATTTATCGGCGGCGATAGTGCATCAGCCTCACCCTCTGGAGCACCCTTGGACCTTTTGGTTCGATAACCCATCCGCCAAGTCCAAGCAAGCCACCTGGGGTGCGTCTATCCGACCGATATATACCTTCTCTACCGTGGAGGAGTTCTGGAGGTAGAATTTTTCTTTTCTTTTCTTTTTCTTTTTTTTGAAAACTTCCTCTTGTTTTCGATTCTTTTGTTGTTGCCGTTTCTTGGTCCGCTTTATGTTTTTTTTTTCTGGGAAAATTTAGGAAGCTTCGGGCAAAAGGGTTCGATATAGCTTTTGGAAATTGAAAATTCTTCTATGTTTTTTAGCGTTTTAGTTGTGTTGGTCTTGTTGTATTTAATTAGAAGTAAGCTGAGGCAAAGAGGGGATTATGATTGTGAAGGCTGGAGAGAGGGGAGTTGCTGATGGAGAAAATTGGGTAGAACATTTATTTTCTAATCGCTGGTCTTGAATGGATGGAGTTTATAGACTGATGTTCTTTGATATATGCATGAAGCTACGGGGAAAAATGTACGTGGTGCTATTTCTGCTCTTGTTTTTGTTTGTATTTATAAACTTGATTTTGGAGCTCTGTTGAAGACTTTATTTTTGACGTTCACGTAGATTATATTCGTGAATATTCTAAAGTTTAGTACGAAACACTTTGATTATGTGTATGTCTAAACCTAAGAATCAGGCATAAGTAAGTTATACGTGCAAGCAATTACAGAAATAATGGTTACTAGGAAATTTCTTTGAATTTATATGAACAGTCACTTCTGCTAATTTTGGACGAGTTTGGACCATCATTTTCTGTTGAAGTTTTCAAATCATTTTACCGTCTTTGCCTTCTTCCTCTTGTTCACTCTGTTTTGTTTTGTGGTGTTCACTGATTACTAGAGTTTTTGCATTCATAAATCAGAATTTGAATAAACTATACTATGAGTTGAGTATTGGCTGCCTACTTGGATTTAATATTTTGGCGATCAAATATAGTTACCTCATTGCTGACCTTTGAGAATAGTTGAGGTGCATTGTTAGCTCGCTTGGACACGCTTAGACTCTATTTGATAACCATTTGAATTTTGGTTCTTGAACATTGTGCTTGTTTTCTAATAGTTTATTTATGATGGTTGGTCTCCATTTCTCTTAAGTTAATATTTGAATTCTTATTCAAATTCCAAAAACAAATAAGTTTTTAAAAACTATTTTTTTAGTTTTCGAAACTTTGCTTGAATTTTAAAAGCATTGCTAGAAAGCAGAGAACAAAACAAAGGAACTCATAGATGGTAGTAGTGTTTACCAGCTTAATTTTAAAAAATCAAATGGTTATCAAATGAGGACATTTGATATCTATTTTATTTTACTTTTAAATAGAATAGAACGTTAGGTAAAGCATTTACGTGTTGTTTGATTCTGAAATGTCTCTGTCTAGATAGTTATTCTGTTGCTTTAATAAATAATTTAAAAGCCTTCATTTGAAGATGGATTGGTTTTAGGGGCCCTTCATTACTTGAAATTATAAATGGTTGCCTCGTGTTGACATTTCTATCATTTCTTACTTACAACAGTTTCTACTGGCATGCAATGCTTAATTTTTGTTTTTAATTGGTTTTTAATTTCTCTCTATTTTTTTTTTCTTCATTTTTTGCTGCGATTGGTTGACCATTTGTTCATGTTCTTTTTCCTGCTTTTAGTGTCTACAACAATATTCATCATCCAAGCAAATTGGCGTTGAGGGCAGATTTGTACTGCTTTAAACATAAAATTGAGCCTAAATGGGAGGATCCTGTCTGTGCGAATGGAGGGAAATGGACTGTAAACTTTTCAAGGGGCAAATCTGATAATGGCTGGCTATACACGGTACTACCTTGAATTGCATGTTCAATTTGGCATGTAAGCAAAGATATTCAAGACTCTGGTTATTATTATTATTTTCCTAAAAAAAGAAATTACTTCAAACAGCTGCTTGCTATGATCGGAGAACAGTTTGATTGTGGTGATGAAATTTGTGGAGCTGTTGTCAACGTTAGGTCTGGACAGGATAAAATATCGATTTGGACAAAGAATGCTTCCAATGAAGCGGCGCAGGTAATAGCCACCAGACCAATAATTTATATATATAGCCCACTAGACTTTCTCCGGCATAATATGCTCTACATATTCCGGCACACGCAATGAACTGCATTTATGAACAATAAATTTAAACATCTTCAATGGTGGAAATTGTTCGGTGTCGAGATCTATGTACTCATCAGTTAATGTCTCTGCTTCCTACTCTCTATTCTGGCTAGGCGAGCATTGGGAAGCAGTGGAAGGAGTTTCTTGATTACAACGACAGCATTGGCTTTATATTCCACGTATGTATGCTGCTGCTATATAGCTTTATTTACATTTCTCATGGTTATAACTTGATGATCTTTTGTTTTTCATGTTTCTGATACCATGTTGTTTTCTCGTTCAGGACGATGCAAAGAAATTCGACAGGCATGCGAAGAACCGATATACTGTGTAATCGGTATGGTTTCTAGCGCGCATCATGGGAGGAGGATACTCGTCCTATTTGAGCAAAGCATGCCTGCTTCAGCATGTAAAAGGTTGAGCTATAGCTTCTTCCTTTAGTTTCAACTCCCGACTCCTCCCAAAGCCAACGACACCCACCAAGAGAAAAAAGTGGTTTTATTCGGTAAACAATGTTTTGTGCGATTAGGAATTTTATGTGGAAATCGCCATTGCTCAGATTCTTGTTCTGTACCTGACGGCTTTAGTATGAGATGGATGGAACGGAATGCTCTTCTATAATCAAAATGATATTGGCTTCATCTGAGTTTATTATATTTCTGTCTCTCTCTTTGCATTTTCCTTTGTGTTCATTTTTAAACTAAATTATTTAACAATTGGTTAGAAAAAAAGATTAACATTTCCTAAAAAGATTACCCCTTTGGAAAGAAATACTATTAATTTTTGAATTTTTTTCCTTAAAAGTTGAAACGGAAAAGTTATGAGTGGAAAAAACGGATCTTGGAGCGAGGCCCCACCCCCAGGTTCAGAGCTATGAAAAATTCCCGCCATTTTCCCTCTCGTCCTCCAGAGTCTCCGTCTCCAAGACTAGTTTGGCTTCTGAAGCAAACTATCCCCCATAGAGCTATTGACCGATACAGGGGCTCTTACCGCT
Source organism: Cucurbita ficifolia (assembly GCA_033971965.1). Classification (NCBI taxonomy): domain Eukaryota; kingdom Viridiplantae; phylum Streptophyta; class Magnoliopsida; order Cucurbitales; family Cucurbitaceae; genus Cucurbita; species Cucurbita ficifolia. Next base: position 6,893,312 of record CM066974.1, read on the forward strand.
ACTGAAATCAATAATGTTGCCGATCCGTCCATATCAAGGATTTGGAGGGTTCTTCTGTGGCGACCCATACCTGTTCTTGGCTCCATGAAGGCGCTTTCTCCTGCAGCAAAGAGCACTGCAACGGCCGTCCCACCTCCAAGTATCTATCTCCATTCTCTGTGCTTTTCTTCGGGATTTCGCCTTTTCTTTTCTGTTGGGTCAATTTTATTTTATTGCTGACGACTTCTTTTCCAGTATTGGTTACTCTACTTGCATGCATGCCCGATATCTCGGATACCCAAGAAATTATAATGTAGATGGATTTCGTGTTTCTGATTTTTGCAATCAGAGTAATGGTATGCATCTCTCAATTCTGATGAACCATTTGTTGCTTGTGTGCTGATTTCTGTTCATGATTGTGGAAGATAGGGTCAATAAGACGGAAGAAGCAGAGCAGATTTTACTGCGGCAACACACTCGATCAATGCATAAGCCTTGTGTTAACGCAGCATGAGGGACCCGATTGTGAGATGCTCCCCACATGAAAGCATTCAAATGGTATGTCCTCTTATGCTACTCTTTTATAAAAAATTGGCCTACTTACTAATAGTTGATATCTTATTCAGGACAATGTGAAAACTAAGCATTTGTGACCATGTTAATGGTTATTATTAGTAAAAGCTTATTGCAGTTTATTGAAAATTTTGGGAACTGGGTTGAAAAGTTTTGTTTTAAGCTGAATATCAATATCCCCCTTGAGCTGTGGAATCCTTGCAGACCACTTTTATGCATTTGTTTAAATAGAATTCTTTGTTCTTTTTGTTGGGGGCTGGAGTTTAATTTACTTTGCTCATGAACTACATGAAACAGTTTTGGAGACAAAAACTGAAGAATGGAAATTTGGATCCGACATTTCTCATTTAGTAATATATCATCATCATTTCGATTCTCTTTCAGGTCTCCAAGCCCCTTTGGTCGATGTTTTTAAAACAGCAATACCAACAGGTAAACCATACATCTTGTAACAGCCGAAGCCCACCATTAGCAGATATTGTCCTCTTTGGACTTTCCTTTTTGAGTTTTCCTTCAAGGTTTTTAAAACGCGTCTGCTAGGGAGAGGTTTCCACACCCTTATAAAGAATGCTTCGTTCTCCTCTTCAATCGATGTGGGATCTCACACATCCTATCTTGACCTTCGACATTTTCTTTGTTACTAGATTCATCATCTTGGACTAGCTCTGCTACTGCAATGGACTGCCAAGGCATAGTCCTTTAATTGTAGATATCCACTCCATTTTGTTTTCATTTGAATGTGAGTATCAACAGCCTCATCTGTTCTTGCTTCTCACCTGCTACTTATATTTCAAGACTGATATGATTGATTTGATTTTAGAGGTAACAAGAGCTCATAAATGGTTCAATCTGGGATAGCTCGACGCGTTTTGACTTCGTTGCAATCTGCTGCTTTTCCCTTGCTTCAAGTCTCATCTGTGAGTATAACTGTTTTCCCAATCAATCAATAAATCATATTCTTGAAATATCAGTTATAGGAATGAAGTTACTCTGTCACCATTGCTTCTGATCCTTTTCTTTGCTTTATTGATAATATTTCCTTTATGGATATAAATGTTCCATCCAAAAGCGCATGCATATGTGAACAACTGAGGTGACATATATAGCAAGTGAAACAGAATGTTCTGTATGCAATTTTTGATAATCTCTTGCTTAAGAAAGGAAAACCAAAAACATGAAGCCTCATTACCTTCACATTTGTTAAAACAATAAAAACAAAAAGAATTACCAAACAACTGACTATTTGATATCAAACCACAAATGAAAGACTTTGATCCAATTTCTAAGTGGGGTGGGTTAGACTTGTGTGTCAAATTGAGTTTTTGTAATACATACATACATACATATATATATATATATATGAATTTATATATATAAACTCATTTGAACTTTGTTTATTGAATTGTCATCTATAAGTTTTACTCGATCTTTCTAGAATATGTTTGATATTTTTGTCAAGAGGTAGTATGTTCTAATTCTAAATTAATTGAGCTTTAACACTATTTTTAGTTCTAAATTTGGGGTTGTGTAGATAAAACTCAAAACAGTGAATTTTTATAAATGTATTAATCTACACCATCTAGATTTTATTTGAAACATCTTATATTTTACCTGTATGAAAACTTATAATTCTATCGATTAAATTTAAATTTTTTAAGTGAATTTGTTTAGGTTCGGTTAATTTTCACTCGTGTGTTCTTTAAAAATGGTGTATTATTTGAAATAAAGAGTATAAATGATATAATTATACGTTTGTGCACACGTAAGTTAAAGTTTCTAAAAGAAAAATCTAATTGAGAGTATTAATCGAATTTGAAGTTTTAGTTGATATAATTATTAGTTTAGAGATATAAATTGATTTTTTTAAATAAAAAAAAAATAAAAAGTTGGTAAGTAGGATAACGAAAGTCCCACCAATCATATTGAATATAAAAAGCTCAAAACCAAAATGATTGTTAGTTCCTTTTACCAACACGCAACTCTCTCTCTCCCCTCCCTTTAATTTCCTTCCTCTATAATATTATAAATATGATTTTTTATATAAAAATTACTTTTTAAAATTAAATATACACAAATTTATAATGTAATTAATTTTAGATATTTATTAAGTATTTGATCAAATTATACTTTTATTTATGTTTTTGAAAAAAAGGCGACTTTATTATTTTTAAATTTTTTATAGAATTTTAAATATATTTATGAAAAAAAAAATATACACAAATTTAGGACGCGAATGAATTCGGGAATCCAGGACATACTCATTTTGGAATACAAAATTATTCTTATAAATCGAATATATTTTCAATTTGAAGGTTTAAATATTTTTTTACAGATTAAAATATTAATTAAAAATGGACATTTATCATTTACTAGAATGGGTTTTGTATTTTGAAGAATAATGTACACTGAAAATGAAATAGTTTATTTTATTTTTTATTTGTTACTTTTAATTTAAGAACTGAGAAGAACTCATAAGAACCACATCATCAATATCTCTCTCACGATTGGTTTTTCCAATAAAACCCCTCATCTTGCAACTGCTTGAACTTTCTATTATCTTTTCCCATGCAAAATATTACAAACCGTCCATTTTTTTCAATGCTTCTGATTGTTCCACATCACCATTATTTAATTCATTGGTTCTCTTTTCGCTTTTCTAATTGTCTATACTTTTAATCATAATGTAATCGCATGATACCTCAAGTGGATGCTGTTTGTTATCTTTTTATTATAATTTTTTATAGGATTAATTCAATATCAATTTGGGAGCCTTAATTAGCCAAACAAAATAGAACAAACAATATTCTTAGAAAAAATTGACTTTTATTTTCAAAACTTTTAAAGCTTTTTCACATTTAAAATCTTGATCCACACTCACATTAAAAATATAATAATTTCAATAAAATTTAATGGAAATTATAAAAACAAAACTTCCAATATATATTTAATGATAACAAAATAAATAAATAAACAAAAACGGAGCGCCTAATATGTGCAATAGCCGTAATGAACAAGTAATCTGGTTGGGAGAGATCGTCAAATCTTCGAAACCAAATCCCTCCCTCAAAAATTTCATATTTTCTGTAAGAAAATGAAAATACAACTTTCAATTTTGATTGTTTGGTAAAATCGATTATTTCACCAACAACGAATCCCCAAATTATAATTTAATTTGATCGAGAAGAGAAGCAGAGCCAAGAAGCCTTTTAGCGTTCGTCGCGCTTTAATTTTCTGCTTCCGAATTTGTGTATCTATCTAGAAATTCATCGGAGATTCGATCACCGTCCTCATTCCGATCACGTTTCTAAGAATCCGGTCATCCGAAGGATCGAATTCCTTACTCGTCTCAAATCTCGTCCTTTCAGCGTCCTTCCATTCCCAGTGCAAACAGAGAACGCCATTTTCCCTGCCATTCGCCTCTCCGCCACCACATGCGGCGGAATCATTTCCTCTTCGTCCGTTTCATCCTCTTCCTCCGTCGTCCTCCGTCGGTTTCTTTCCGGAATTCCTACCGGAAGCGAACTCGCCATTACCTTCTTCGACAGCCGGCCACCGTCGCAGACCGTCCGCTGTTGATACTTATTTCGCGGCGCTACAACCATTCCTCGGCGGCAGTTGAAGTTGAAGAAATCCTTGCCACAATCGTCGTCGTCGTCGTCAAGGTGGAGGTAACGGCGGTGGTCGCGATCGGAGAAAATGACTTCGGATTCCTGGAATTCTTCGGCCATATAAGATTGAAGTGAAGAGAAATGGAACAGTATAAATAATAATAATAATAAAAAGAAGGCGAAGATGAAGGGGCCGGTATTTATAGAGAGGGAATCGGAGGAGACTCGGCTCGGCTCGGAGTCGTACTGAGCACACATTTTCAAATACTTTTCTTATTTTCAATAAAAGGGTAAATGACGTCACAATATAGTTGAGTGGGCCCCATGTCTTCTCATCCTAGTTTTATAATAATTATTATTTTTAGGAAATATTATTTATTATGGTTTGTTTTTTTTTAAAGGCTAAAGGGCTCCGTTACTTGTGGGCCACGGAGTTGCAAGCTGTTGGCTTGCATAGGTAAGTCATTGACCTGACAGAAATTTGCTGTCCACGTGTCCCATTTTTTCTGCCTCTCACATTATTATTACTTTTTTATTCCCAAACATGTCCTCCTTCCACCCAATCTTTTCCAATTTTCATTATTATTTATAGATTAAATCAGATGTTTATAAATTTTTAAAAAAAATTTAATATTTTAATTTTGTTGATTATACCGATTTTATTTATTAATGATTTTTTAAACTTCAATTTTATTTCATTTTATGTTCTATTTAATATATGAATGAAGTGAATTCCTGTTCACAAAAGTTATCGGAGAGTTAAAGTTTTTATTTTTTATTTTTTATTTTACTTACTTTTACGGTTTTATCACAAGGGTGAGAGGGAAAAAGAGAAAAAATAAGGAGTAAAAATAAATAAATAAACAAAAAATAAATAAAAGACTCGTGACACTAAAGAGATTTATGCGTGACTTCATTTATTACTTTTTCGATTTTATAAAAAAGCGTTTTTTTTTCCTCAACTTAAAAATGCTTTTAAAATTTTTAATTTGTAACCACCCTTTCCAAAAAAAAAAAAAAAAAAAAAAAATCAACTAAAAGTGTTTGAATTGAAATAATTGATTGGATTACGTGATAGCTAACAATTGCGGCTAAACTCTCCACGTCGGAGAGACAAAAAAGTTGTACGACGACGATGGAGCTGGTCCCATAAGATATTTTATCCCATTTCTTTGGAGATCCACACGCTATGTAGCATCAGAATATGACAACTCTCTAATAGTTTGACATGTAGCTTGATTTCATTGTTAAGGTCATTGCCACCGACTTTAGTTTAGTGTGTTTTACGAAATTATTAGATTTATAATGATGTATTTTTACAATTTAGAAATAAAATATTAATAAAAATAAACAATAAACTAATTTTATAATTGATTAAAAGTATATAATAAAAAAAGAAACAAATCTCTATAATGAATCCAATTCAACCTTTACAAAATTCTTTGGATAAGATTTTAAAGTTTCACGTCTTTGAAAAGCATTTTTGGGGGAAAATGACAGCTGTTGCTTTTATATATATATATATATATATATATATATTTAATCTTCCATTTCAATATAATATAGTTTGAGGCTATTTTATGATGAGGAATAATGTGTTCCAAATATGCATGTTAATCATAAATATAAACTTCAATATCTCAAAAAGTGCATTTTTTGAAGTTGTAAACATAAAAGAGTGAAATGCTATATTTTATTTGTATTTATGGTGTTATCGAAAAAAATAATACTTATTTTAGTGATTATAAATTAGCTTTATTCCAAAAGTAGATGGGAATTTGTAATTTAATTTTATTTATTTTTTAAAGAATTCTGAAATTTGAAATAATTTATGTCAAATAGAGAATAAATAAAATGTTCAAATTTTAATGCCTTTTGAAATGTAAATGAACAAAGAAATAAATATTACTTCTTAGTAAATAACAATTAATATGGGCCTCTGCACGGCCAATCTCTTACTATCCCACATCGCTTAATTTCAAACATAATAAGCCTTTATATTGTGAAGGCGATATGGGGACATCCGATAAAATTGGAACGATACAGAGAAGATTAGCATGGCCCCTGCGCAAGGATGACACGCACAAATCGAGAAATGGTCCAAATTTTTTTTTCTAAATTACCAATTTCTGTGATTGTACGATCTTACCCCTCCCAGATTTATCGTTTTCTCTGGCTGTTGAAGAGCTCGGTTGGAGTGAAGAGGTATCAATGGCTTCCTTCATAGTCGTCGTCTTCTTCTTCCAACACCGTAGTATTCATCGGTTTCTATTTATTTTTGGTTTTCCACAATTTTCTACTTTCAAGTTTGCATAAGCTCGTTTTCTAGCAATCTGGTCTGAAACAACTGATTTAGGTGCAGAAAAGCTTGAATTCCTGCATTAGGGTTACGTCTCCCTTCCTGATTCTCTCTTTTCCTATACCTTTGTTTAAACAATCTATGAGAGCTTGTTGCTTTGCAGGAGGAGTTTGATTTTGGTGCTTGATCATTTTCTTTTCCTACGATTAGGGATTCGTTCATGATATTTAGTTTCTCAGTGTTCAATTGAGCCAACTTTTCGCTGTACTGTGTGTTCCGCTTGGCTCTTATTTGTAGGTTATGAATTGAATACGTTTCTTCTACCTTGCTTGGCCATGGAATTTGATTGAACAAAAAGCTCTAAAATTGGAAAAGGATGGTTTTGGGATTTTTGTTTATCTGGGATTTGTAATTGAATGAGCATGGAGAGTTAGTTCCCTCTGATCATAAGCACCAATTTGTTCATTCCCCTCAAGCATCTAATGATCCAAAAGATACCTTGTATTTGTTTGCTTCTGCCCCACAGCAGAGGAGAAGTAATTGTCACCCTTCAGATCAAGAACAGATGAACTCTATCCGATCTCTCATAAAGTCTGCACTATAGGCCTCCAAAAGACTGCCCTGCCCGGCCATGACTATTTTCTCTTCTTTCTAAAATGGAAAGGGAAGGCTGTTTCTTGGGACTCCATGTTTGGGATCTCTTGCACTGGTATTCCTCCAAAGGGATATTAGAAATTACGAACCCTCCACAATAGTGTGATATTGTCCACTTTGAACATAAGCTCTTGGTAGCTTTGCTTTTGATTTCCCGAAAAGACCTTCTACCAACATAGATATATTCCTTACTTATAAACCCATGATCAACCCCTTAATTAGTCGATGTGAGACACCTCTTCCAACAATCCTCGACAAGGATCGGTGATTGTTGTTCTAATAGTAGGTGGCACTTTAGAAGGACGGAAGGAAGGAAGGTCCGGGTCGAAAAATGTATAGATATCTTGTTCCTGAAAGATTCACAGGAGAGTTTATGAATGTGAATGAGAATAAGGAAAAGTAGCAGTCATTTACTTGAGTGGTGGATTCATCAGTTGAGTTTAAAGGACATGGAGATTCATCAGTTGGATCATCAGCTTTCTTGTACTGGTTTTAACAGCATTTCCTTTAGATCTCACCAAACTTTCAAATCTATAGGAACTCCAGTTTTCATTTTTAGAACTTTAGTTACATCAAAAATACTTTGTAACACCAACTGCTGCTCGAACCTCGATAAATCGACTGCGTTGGACAATATCAACTCTGCTGCAACAAGTCCCTCAATACTGGAAAAGGTGCTAACATTGATGGGCAGAAGATCTAAGAAAGCAGAAGGAAGGTAATGAAAGTTGGTGAATAATGAATGTAGTATCATTCTTCACAGTTCATATGTAAATGGCATAACAACATCCTGCTGATATCAGTTGCATCACAACAACTGGGAGCACATACACTTTCTCAGCAAAACAAAACAAAGTGATGCTTACAACATAAGAGTAAAATAAAAGATTTAGTTGGTCAATTTACTTTCGATTTTTGTTCATTTCTGTCTCTTTACCTTCAAAACGTCTATTCTAGTTCCTTTACTCAGGGATCGTTTTAGTCTCGGTTCACTTTTATTTTTATTTCTTCCATTTTTTTCGATCGAAATTTTAACCTGAAATTTCATTCGATAATCTTTTTCGAAAAGGATGAAAATTGTCACATTTTGGAACCTAAAATGAATATTTTAAAAATGACCGAGTAACAGAAATATATATATATATAATGACCACAAATTCGTATTTAAACTTTACAGATAAGGTAAATATATGAGTATTTGAATGAGATTCGAATGAATTTGATATACATCCCGAGAAAAGAAGAATTTTCTATAATATTCTCTTCTCTCAATCCTTTTACATATTTTTTTTTTCTGGAAAAGGTTACTATATATCTGAGTGAAAGAGAATTTTCTATAAACTTCTCATCTCTCACTCGAAGATGTTCCGGAGATTCGATCCAATATAAGAAAATTAAGATTTATTTATTTATTTATTTTTAATTTCTTAATTTTAAGTTCAAAACTAATAATTCAAACCCTATTTCTAATCGTTAAGACATCCGGGGTCTGGCCTCCGATATAGATTAAAGAGAACTTTACCCGAACCGAAAGCTAAAAGAAACTATTTTAAAGAAAATTCAGAGAATCAATACTCTCTAAAGCTAAACAACCAAATTAAAAAGGTCTAACAAAATAAAGAATCTTTAAAAATAACACATTGAAAGGATAAAATTGAAAAGGCATCTTGAGAGAGTAAATTTTTCAATAAATTGGGTTAAAATCCAGCCTTCCCAAAACGTTTCTTGTCACCGTCGAAGGAAAGAAAATGGCCACAACGGCGGCGTCTCTTCCGGTCGTTTTGTTCTTCCTCCTCCTCCTCACTTCTCCGCCGCCGTCCCTCTCCTTCTCCTTCTCCCAATTCAAAACCTTATTTTCACTCGCACATTCGCTCATGTCTCGTGTCGCCAATCTACGCGCCTCTCGCGGAGACTTCGCCGGCTCGCAACGGGCCAGGCACATTGCCCATAAGCTAGAGCAAGGCCTCGGACTAAGCTTCTGGGGCTCCATGTGGTCGCTCGCCTGGGATTACGCGAGGAACTACGCATGGAGAGACATCTCCTATTCAGATCTCTACGACGCCGTTCCCGACATGAACGAGTTGCTTAGGGCTTTCGCCGAGTTGACTGGGTTGGAATCAGACATGGCGAGAGCGAGTTGGGTTACGCGGAATTACCAATCGGTCCTGAGGGTAGCCAATTCGCTGTTGAGGAGGCTTCTTAAAGTGTTTAGAAAATCGGTACGTGGATGGGTCGCTTTCGTTTGCTTGCAAGGTGTTTGATGAAATGTCTGAATGAAAAGTAGGGTGTAAAATGGTGCAATTAATTTGTATTTGTTGTTATTTGGGATTGGCAGGGGGCTTGGAGGGATGTGGTGGAGACGGTTCAATTGGAGGTGGTGAACGGTGGATTGCTGAAGGACTGTCTGGAGCTGGGAAGTGGCGATTTGAAAGGAATGGTTCAGATTCTCAAGGATTTGGCTTTGAATTTCTATTCCTCCACTTCTGAACGCCGTAATGAACTGTAAGAATCTATATAAGTAATTTTTGAATTACATGGATTAGAGTTATTTAAAATAATTTAGTTTTTGAAATACAACGAGATTGAATTTTAGAGTTTGAATTTGAGAATAATGAAGGTAAAATTAATTAATTAATTAATTAGAGTTAATGAAGTTTAGAGGAAAGATTACATATTTTAATTCCAAAAACAAAAGGGTAGGGGTTGGGGTTGAAATAATAAATGAGGACAGCATAGTGTATAAATGAGATAGTCAATAGGTTGGTGTGTTTGCATGTTACTCCCATTGGGACTTACCTCTCAATGCATTCAATTTCACTACCTACCTTACCTTCATTTATTATAAGTTTAAGGTCGGTTTGATTTGGATCGTATATATTGTTTTTGGAGGAAACTATTAATAATACTTTTTTTGTTTTAATAGCTTCAATTTCAATGAGAAAATACTCTTACAATTACTTTTATGAAGAAAAATGTTTAAAAATTCTTACAATTAATACCTTATGGATTATTTTCAATTTTTTTAACGTTAGTTTTAATAGTTCCGGACTATTCTTATAACGTGGCATTAGGTATTATTGATTTTTTTTTAAAATTTATTCTTGTAAGGGTATTAATGAAACTTTTGAAAATTTAAGGATATTTTTTTAAATAAAGTATTAACTGCAAGGGTATTTTTTTTAATTTTTTTTGTTTAAATGTATTTTTGAGATAAAGTTAAAAAGTATTTTTTGGATTTTTTTTAGATTATTTTTGAAATAAAGTGGAAAGTGTAAGGACTAGGGTTTTTATTTTCTTTTTTTTGCCTAAACTCTAATTGACGTAGTGAAACCCTAAAAATCCAACCTTTTTAAGCCAAAATTAACCCTAACACCTTTAATTTAAGCTGCCCAACAAACCCAATAAATAAAATCCGCCATATTTAATTGAAATGAGTATTATAAGATCCAAAACAAAATCGAAATAAAATCTGAGCTATTAAAAAGAAAAGAATCAATTAATCTTACCTAAAACTCCATACTACTATGATAATCCAAATCCAAAGTTGCTTCATTATATTAATCCAGGTAGCTGTCTAAAATTTATATTTCTCCGCTGCTGAGTAATGCATATTTATTCATATTTATGAGCGTTCGAAATTGCATTCTAAATATGATCATAAACAAACCGAATTGAATGGACTTATTATTACTCTACATCTTATGCAAGCAAAACGTACATTCAAATTTAACACCAAACTTTAATACAAATCAAGCTTTAAAATGCGCCTGTTAGGGAGAAATTTCCACTCTTATAACCAATGTTTCGTTCCCCTCTCTAATTGATATGATATCTCTCAATCCCCCTTCCGGGGGACCCAACATCCTCGTTGGTACACCGCCTGGAGAGTAACGAAGGAAACATTTTTTACATAACGGACTAAAACAGACAATATCTACTAATAGTGGGTTTGGACTATTATATTTGTATAGGATTAAATTATACAAAAATGTCATAAATGGACACGAAATTAAAAATTTATTAGGGAGTAATTAAAAAGTGTGGGAATGAAGATAATGAAAAAGATAAAACACATAATTAGGTAAATAATTGAAGGTTTTGTTAAATAAATAAATAAAAAGAAAGAAAGAGACATTTTGTTTATGCACACGAAGCCGCATAGTTGAGTGTTATGTCTCAGTCCCAACACATTATATCCGCGTGAAATAAATGCTTCCAACCTTCCTCCTTCAACTGCCATTAATTTTTTTTAAATTATAAATTATAAATTATAAATTAATTTCCCTCTCCATTATATAAAACCCAAACCCCCACATACATTTTCCCCTTGCCCATTATACATATATATATTTTAACCTTCTTTCTTTTTTAGATATAATCAGTTGAATGGCGGAGCGTTACACCGCGGCGGTGTGGGCGCTGGTTGTGACCGTTCTGTGGAGTGGCGCCGCGGCGCAGCAAGTTCCGTGCTACTTCATTTTTGGCGATTCATTGGTGGACAACGGGAACAACAACCAGCTTCAGTCTTTGGCTAGAGCCGATTATTTGCCTTATGGGATTGATTTTGGTGGACCCACTGGAAGGTTCTCCAATGGCAAAACTACGGTCGATGTTATCGGTAATCTTTCCATCTCAAATTCTCGACCTTTTATAAACATTTCAAAATTATTAAATTTAGACGAAAATTAATAAAGTTGAAGTTTGCATTTAATAGGTTATAATTGAGTTATTTTGGAGTGTGTGTCTGTCTCACTTTAAATTACATGCACATGCAAATTAATTCCAAAATATTTATGACCTTTTTATTCACTCACACGGTAGGTTTTTCTGAGAATTCATAAATAAAGGATTTTTTTTTATCTCAATACGTATAAAAATTAGCTTTAAACTCTAATTATACCCTCTAAATTTAGATAAATTGTGGTAATTTTTTATCTTAAACTTTTCTAAAAAGATTGCTGATAAAAAAATTTATTTTAAGATTTATTAAAAAATTATTTTCGTGTGTTTAATAAATTATAAAATATATCTAGAATACAAAAGGGAAGAATTAAAAAAACACGTGTTAGATTTGTCTTCTTATTATTTAATTCACATGTTTCGACAAAATTATTTAATAGGCTTAGATCAGACTTAAATTTGTGTAAAGTTCTATAATTTTACTTTTTTTTTATTTATTAAAAATAGTGGGTTAGTCAACGAAAATAATAATAATTAAAAAAAAAAAAAAAAAGAGTACAAAATTCATTACCCATGTAATTTGCTACGAAAATTGGAAAATTAGTCTAAAATTGAAAGAATGGGCCAAATTTAGGGATACAAATTAATTATTTCAAAAAATAGGTTTTGTTAATTTTTTGAATTAAATGAATGCAGCCGAGCTCTTAGGATTTGACGATTATATCCCTCCCTACGCCACCGCAAGAGGCCGAGACATCCTCAGAGGCATTAATTATGCATCCGCCGCCGCCGGAATCAGAGAGGAAACTGGTCGCCAATTGGTATATAAATTTCATTTCATCTTTTTCATATCATAATTGTTAATCCCTTTTCAAAATTTTAGAAACTCGTGTTCGGTAAACTCATCATTAATTCATTGTGATGTATCGGTATTTTTCAAATTCATGATGTGTCAAGAGCTAGATTTGAACTGATGATACGAGGATTTTCAGTCCTCTGCTCTACCAACTGAGTTATACGAGCCATCGAATAATGTTAAACCGTTGAAAAACACTGAAACATTTAATTTTCTCGAGATGGTAATGCGTTATATGTTTAATAGGGAGGACGCATAAGCTTTAGTGGACAAGTGGAGAATTACCAAAACACAGTGTCTCAAGTGGTGGATCTGCTTGGAGATGAGGACTCAGCTGCAGCTTATCTCAGTAAATGCATTTACTCAATAGGGTTGGGAAGTAATGACTATCTCAACAACTATTTCATGCCTCAATTTTACTCAACAGGCAACCAGTTTACACCTCAACAATACTCTGAAAACCTTCTCCAACAGTATTCCGATCAGCTTAGGGTACACCGGCCGAAACCTGGCTTGAAAAATTTAAACTTTACGTGAATTTCAGCTTGAATATCGACTGACCGACCGTTCGTTTACGTGGGGTTGTTGTTTGTTGGTTTTGTGTTTTGTAGCTTTTGTACAACTATGGAGCTAGGAAGTTTGTGCTGTTTGGACTTGGTCAGATTGGTTGCAGTCCAAATGAGTTGGCTCAGAACAGCCCAGATGGAAGGACTTGTGTTCAAAAGATTAACTCAGCCAATCAAATATTCAATGCTGGTCTTAGATCTTTGGTTGATCAATTCAACAACAATCAAGCTGATGCTAAGTTTATCTACATTGATTCTTTTGGCATTTTTCAAGATGTCATTGACAATCCACCTGCCTTCGGTAAGATTTCGCGTTATTAAATTGATCGACCATAATTTAACATGATATCAGAATAGAACGTGATGAACTCGATGTTTTGATCAATGTTTATATCAGGTTTTAGGGTTGTGAACACTGGGTGCTGTGGAGTAGGAAGGAACAATGGGCAAATCACATGTCTACCCTTTCAAACTCCATGCTCAAACAGGGATGAGTATCTATTTTGGGATGCATTTCATCCAACAGAAGCTGGGAATGCCGTGATCGGCCGCAGAGCTTACAGCGCTCAACGTCCAACCGATGCATACCCGATCGATATTCGTCGTCTTGCACAACTCTAAGATGGATTTGAAGATATGTGTTATGGGTTTTATAATATGTTGTATGGTTCATAAATTATATACATACTTCGTTTCATTAGTTACTATTTTTGTTTATTGAGTTTGGGTGTTTCTGCACCTTTGGTGTCTGTATTATTGTAGCTGTAATTGTTGTCTACAAATGCTACTAAATGTTGTTTTACTAATGTTTCTAATTAGAGAGCAATTATTGTTCAATATTAGGCTTTGATTTGAGTTTAAAATAGGTGAAGATCAAGTTTAATTTATGTGTCTAAACGTTTTCTATGTTTTCTTTCGTTACAATACTAAACCAACTAGCCGATATTGTCCGCTTTGTTCTCTTATGTATCGAGAGGTTTCCACACTCTTATAAGAAATGTTTTGTTTCCCTCTCCCATTAATGTGGTATCTCATAATCCACCTCCCTTGGAGGTCTAACGTCCTCGCTAGCACACTGCACGGTGTCTGACTCTAATACTATTTGTAACAGCCCTAGTCCACCACTAGAAGATATTGTCCGCTTTTGCCCGTTACGTATCGCCGTCAGCCTCACGATTTTAAAACACGTTTTCTAGGGATCCACACCCTTATAAGTAATTTTAGAACCGTGAGGTTGACGACGATACGTAAGAGGCCAAAGCGGACAATATCTCTTAGTAATGGGCTTGGACTGTTACATAAACACTTTTCATACGTACCTCAAAAAGAAATGTATCGTTGTCGTGTACGTGTCCTAGATCTATCACGTTGGTAGATTAGGAGCTATTGCATTAAGAAATACATAACAACAACATATAATACGATTTCATATGGTACTAAGAATAGAGTTAAAAAGAAAGAAAAGCAGAAGAGTTAGAAGATGGGGGAGGATGAGGTTAGATGAGTTGCAGAGAGATATGGTGATTTTGATGGGGAAAGTAATATTGCTCATTACCCTCTAAATTTGGACCCACACATCCTTCTCCTCCTCCTCCTCCTCCTCCTCCTCCTCTTGCTCCTCCTCCTCCTCCTCTTGCTCCTCCTACGTTGTTATTTCCACTTCTGTTTTCTTGCCTTCTCTCCGTCTCCGCTATCTGCAAATCCATATAATTTTGAAGTTAACAGTTAGTCTTGAATTTTCAAAAAATTCTATTAATAAAAGGGAATTCAAAAGTTGTAGAGATTGAAAAATGAAATAAGAAGATCAAAATAAAGAGAAAAATAAATGTAGGAATAGTTTTTTTTTTTCCGTTTAAAAAGAGACGGTACCTTTGCTCGTATCAGCTGGTTGTTGTTGTGCAGTTCAATTTCCTGTATTTATTTGAAAATGATTGAATATTTAAAATATTTTGTTTCACACTAAAATAAAAGAAATGAATTCACCAGTTTAGGTGTAGAATGAGTAAAAGTGCATACCCTTTTGTGCATGTACTCGATCTCCGCAAACAGAAGCTCATTCTGTGCACAAAAAATAACAGATTTTAAAGTAATTAATCAAATCCAGATTAGGGTTTAATTACAGACTTACCTTTCTTGATCGGATTCGGCTAATTCCCTTCTCCAGTTTCACCTGCAGGCTTTTCAGATCCTTCACCGACAACGAACTGATGGATTCCCCCAACAAATGCCTTCAATTCCAACGCTCCCTCAGAGAAACACAAATATCTCTCTCTCATCCAATCAATCAAAATCAAATTACCTGTTTAGGTTTTGCAAATTCCCGATTTGAGCTCGCAATTTGGCGGATTCTTGCTGGTAGAACTGAAACAGACCCTCTATCTCAAGTTACGATTAAACAATCGGAGGAGGAGGAAGACGAAGAAGAAGAAGAAGAACCCTAAATGGATACCTGTGTATTGGCTTCCGAAACGGATCCGGCGCTTAAGGGATCCGAGCATGCCTTTTTGTACCTCGAGATCGTAGCCCTAACGCTGCAATGCCCAAAAACCAAAAGCTTATTTTAAATTTCTTCATTGCTTCAATACCATTGTTGTTGTTAGGGTTTCTTTTATAGCTTCCCTATAATAAGATATAAATCCATTACTTTAGTTTATTACTAAACGGATATTGTCTACTTTAGTCGGTTTAGTATTACTATCACCCAGCTGGGTGTACCCGAGATCCATGAGCCCCGCAGGAACCAGTGATCTGAAAGCCATAATCTTTCAAGAGAGAGAGAGAGAGAAAGACAAGAATGTTGGTGGGCATGAAAGGAAAAAGGAAGAAGGGGATTTAGTGGACCTGTTGTTGGCATACTCATAGAGGCGACCACGGGTGGAGAAGACAATAAGAGCAACCTCAGCATCACAGAGAACAGAAAGCTCATAAGCCTTCTTAAGCAAACCATTTCTGCGTTTACAGAAAGTAACTTGACGATTTGTTGTGTTTTCAATTCTCTTGATTTCAATCTTCCCTCTACCACTTCTTCTTCTTCTTCTTCCTCCTTCTGACTGTTCTTCAGCTGCCTGCTTCTGCTTCTCATTCTCATCTGGGTAACCCATGGCCGCTTGATTATATCTCAACCCAATTGCCTGTATATCACATCAACATCAAAACGAATTTCTTAGCCAAAAATAAAGCTCAACACTTGGATTAATTACCTGAACAACTCCGAGAGAGAGAGAAAGAACCAGTTCTTGGGGTTTGCTTGTCTTTATTCCTTTTCCACTAATCTTAAACTCAATCAGAGGCGTAGTTTATGGGGTATTTATATTCCGTTATTCACTTTTATAATTTCATCAAAATTAAGACTTCTATTTCATTTTTATTTGGGTATTAGATTTACAAATCTCATTTTCGTATCCACTCCTTTCTAGATTACTATCGATTTGAGAGTTTTTTTTTTATTTTTTTGTTTTTAGAAAAAATGAGCGTAATTCAACCGTTAAAACATATATTCTCTTTCTTATAGATCGAGATTCAAATCGACCGGATTTTATTGAAGTGGTCATCAACGAGGGTTTTATGTTCTTGATTGAGTTTAGAGGTCAAAAAGGCATCATATCTCGTTGGTTGAAATTCTTCATATATTTTTTTTCACATGATGATCACGTGGTAGAGTTTGAGAAGTACAGGTTTTAAAATATTAAATTCCAATCTAATATTTTCAAACCTTTTTGAGTATATATATATCCAAACCTAACTATATATTAATTTATTAATAAAATTGTGAATGTGATCATAATTCAAGATTAAACTATAGGTATTGGACAAGATCAAGATCTAAGAGGTTAGAAATGTTCAATTCTTTTTGTTTAAAAAAATCATAATTATGTGAGCTGTGAATCACTTACTTAAAAAAATCATAAAAATGTTCAATTTTATACTTTAATAAAGCTAAATGAGAAGAAGAAGAAGAATAATTGGGGTTTAAATTGAAGTGGTCCAAAAATGAATTTCACAAAAACAGATGAAACTAAATGGAATAATATGAATGAGCACAAAAATTGAGGAACAAGATGCTATGCTTTTAAAGGAAATCGAAAAAGAAATAAATAAATAAATAAATAAATAACCTTACTTTATTCTTCTTCTACTTTGGTTTTGGTTTTTGTTTTTGTTTTTATTTATTTATTTTTATTGACTTTGGACCTTAAATAGCAAAACAGAATACTTTTGCTACCAAATTGAAAATTTCCCAACTTGGGAAAATCATACCTTTTTCATCTTTTCATTAAATTTCATTTTTCAATTTTAAGATTATTCTATTTTCCATTAAATTATATAAAAATCATAGCTATATTCACTGTATTCTATCTAGGATTATGTAGCTCGAATATTAATTTCCATAGTTTATATTAAATTATAAGTTTAACGGTTATTTGTTTTTTTTTATTTAAAAGAAAAGCATTATAAAATAAATTTAACCAAATTGTTATTAAAAATAATTACAACATGAAGCTTATGGAAGCTCCGTTTGAAGTGCTGTTCTAATCTTTGCTGCCACGGAAATTTGCTCAGCAGATCCATTGAAATAGGTATCATTTTCCATAATAATACACCTAAGACACCGGAGAAATTCCCACAATGCATCAGTAAGATTATACAAACATCTTAAATCAAGACAAAAAGGCTTGTTTTTTTTCTTCCTTAAAAGAACATAGTTTTGGTGTAACGGCCTAAGTCCTCTTGTGAGATTCCACATCGGTTGGGGAGGAGAACGAAACATTCTTTATAAGGGTGTGGAAACCTTTCCCTAATAGACGCGTTTTTAAAACTTTGAGGGGAACCCTAAAAGGGAAAGTCCAAAGACAACAATACATGCTAGAAGTGGACTTTGGTTGTTACAGACGGAATCAGAGCCAGACAACAGGCGATGTGTTAGCGAGAAGGCTAAGCCACGAAGGGGGGTGGACATGAGGCGGTGTGCTAACAAAGACGTTGGGCCCCCAAATGGAGTGGATTGGGGGATCTCACATCGATTGGAGAAGAGAACGAGTGCCAACGAAGACGCTGGACCCTGAAGGGGGGTGGATTGTGAGATCCCACATCGGTGGGAGAGGAGAACGCATTTTTTATAAAGGTGTGGAAACCTCTCCCTAGCATACGTGTTTTCAAAACCTTAGGGAAAACCTGAAAGGGAAAGCTCAAAGAGGACAATATCTGCTAGTAGGGGACTTGAGTCGTTACATTATAATCCTAATATTTTCCTTGCTTGTTTCTGTTGTCCGATTTGTTAAACACATAGATAGCTAATGCACATACCTTAATGCACCTATCTGCATATCCAACATAAAGTTTGTCTTGCCAACACAATAATGCTGTTACTGTAGAATTTGAAGGGATAGATCCAAGATGTCTACAATCGATCTCGAGCTCATTGTCGAATAACTCCTACGAATCGTTGTCTTGATATGTTAGAGAAAGAAAAGAAAGGGATTGTATTTCGAACCTCGGATCGTTTCAAGGGTATTTTCCAGATCAACTTCTGGATATGTACCTGTACATTTATGGCCTTGTCCCGACCCCCGGTGACGAGTTGTTTCCCCAGCATCCTGGTGGCGAATATGGCACCATCGTGTAGTTTCATGGTTTTCATAAATACATCGTTCCTCCAAAGCTGAAGCAAACAAAATCATAGGTTTAGTCCTCTATCATCCTGTTGAAGTTAAGATCATAACTTAAAAGAGCAAAGTAATGAAAGAGGTCCTGTTTTCGAACTCTTGTAAGTTACTTTCAACCTAATGAATATTGATGTGTGAGATCTCACGTCGATTGGAGAGGAGAATAAAGCACTCTTTACAAGAGTGTGGAAACCTCTCCCTAGCAAACACGTTTTAAAACCTTGAGGGGAAGCCCAAAAGGGAAAGCCCAAAGAGGACAACTCTGCTAGCGGTGAGGTTGGGCTGTTACAAATGGTATTAAAGCCAGACACTGGGTGGTGTGCCAGCGAGGACGCTAGGCCCTCAAGGGGGTGGATTGTGAGATCTCACATCGGTTGGAAAGTGAAACGAAGCATTCCTTATAAGGGTATGGAATCCTCTCCCTAGCAAATGCGTTTTAAAACCGTAAAGCTGACGGCAATACGTAACGAGCAAAACGAACAATATCGGCTAGCAGTAGGCTTGGGCTATTACATGATAGCTTTCTACAAATTTCTAAGCTTACAAGTAAGAGGAGTGTTAAAATATCGATGTAAATTTACTGTATGATCGAAGATCAAAGGAGGATCTAATGCATGAGCTGAGAGGGAAATCTTATATAGCAGAAGCAAAGTTTGAAGAAACTGAAACCTTTACAGATCCATTTTCATGAGCTGCAACAAGTATGTCCGTGTTAGCAGCAAGACACAGAACAGAACCCAAACTTCCAGTTGATTCCTCCCCGAGCACGGCCAACTGACTACGATCGGAAAGACTCCATAACCGAACAGTTCCATCCCAACTGCCACTGTAAAGAATGCCATTACTGGCCAGAAGAGCAGAAACTACTGATTTATGACCATGCATAGAGCCAGATAAGGTGCCATCCTAAAAGGCAAGACTTTCAAATTTCAGTAAAAAGGATTCAATCTGGACAACTTATATAATCACTAATCACTGTACTTAACAACATAGTTACCTTCAATGACCATGCTTTAACAGATCTATCGCCTCCACCAGTATAAAGGCACCCATTTCCGGAGTAGGCCAACGCATGAATACCATCGTAGCGCCAATCCTTCTCCTCGTACCATTTCTTTAATGGATCTTGCTTGAGAGGAAGAGCAATGCTCCAAACATATATACCACCACCAATATCAGCACTTACACACAATGGTTGTTCTTCATCGATATATGCCAAATCCGTTATACGATGCTCGTGCCCGATAAATGTATGTACATGAGAGAAGTCCTAGCAATATCCAGAAACAGGGCACAAATAATGATCTGATATTCGAAAATAAGAAGAATAGATCGGATTCATTCAGTAAAACGCCTACTTGTAAAGACCATGCTTGGACAGTCTTATCATATGACGAGCTAAACAGATAACCCCCTACAAAACAAGAGAAAGGATGCATTTTAACAAGAAAGAACGTCAGGGCACAACATAATGAAATTTTGTACATACCACCAACTACTAAACCAGTAACGCTATCACGATGGCCGAGCATGTCGCTGGACTTCACCATTCCAGCTGATAGCCCATCAACAAAAGCTTTAGTTGTTCTTTCCTCCCCGAGTCGATCCATATCGTCTCTCTGAGTCTCGGTCAATTCGTCGGGAAGTTGAATGAGATCCCCCAGAACCAAGCAATGATCAGCACCATATTCATTAACTACAAGTTTCAAACTGCCCAAAACATCCAACTCAGAACCAACAATCAGTTCCCTAAAGCATCTCAACAGTTCAACAACACATGGACGATTTTCGGGATTAAAACTTAAAGAATGGCAGAGTGTCTGTTTCAATGATGCATACTCTGAACCGAACTTCATGTTCAAACAAGAATTAACTTTCTCCACCCAACTCCCATAAAAGACAGAGCAATCAGAATGAATTTCTTCAAGACTCACCACAATGCATTCCTTTCCGAGAAGAAGACTCAGCAAAACAAACGCCAAACACCAAGTATCGCATTTGTTCCCGACCGAACATAGCGTCGTGTCACATTCCAGCACAACGTCATCTTTACGCAGTAATTTGAGTAATACCTCTGGGCTGACAAAAGCCTCCTTCTTCATCAGATTACTAATAATAATTCCCAGTTCCTTGGTATCAAGTTTTGATCCGGTAGAAACAGCTTCCACCGCTGTTCGAACAGTTCTTCCCACGGTCAAAACCCCATTTAAATCAACACAAACACTACCAAATTCACCAACACTAAAACATGAAAGACTAAGAAAGCCAATACTTAACCTCAGAGAATGCATAGCGATGATTGCTTCACATAACTCAGTGGCAATCAAGGCAAAGCTGCACAAGTCATCTTTGTTCAAGCCAACCTTGTTTCTGATATCAAGTTTCTTAATCCAATTGTTAATCCTATCCACTATGTTATCATTCCGTCTCTCACATACCAAGTACAGAAATCCATCCTCCAAATTACCCCATAACCCATATGTTCTACACATTCTTCCACCATTCATAAAACCAACTCCCAAAATCAAACCCAGTTCATTCCTCTCCCCATCATTCAACTCACTCAAGCATTTCAGAACCATTGATGTATAACTAAGCTTAAACACATAATCACTATTCGAACAAGGCAACGAAACGAGTCGAACAAGACTTACAGTTCGGTCTTCTCCAACCCTAATCGGGAAAGAAGAATCTGAATCTGAAATGGGAACAATTCTTCCCAGCAACAGTCGCTCAACTCCGTCGTCGGCATCTCTCCGCTCGATCGAAACGGCGGCGTGTGGCAGGACCCAGTGCTTCCAAGCTTTGTAGAATTCATCAGACCAGAGCCGAGGAAACATCTCGTGGTTTTGATTGATGGGTTTTTTGGAAATTTGCTGATCGGCGTTGTGATGGGGGCAGAGTCTGAGGAGGTCGATGTTTTTGGGGAGAGCCGAAGCGCCTTGAGAGGGGAATTTCACGAGAACGTTGCAGGCGGGACATCGAATGGTTTCGGGGTATCGCTGAGGGAGATTGTGGAGGCAGGTTCCGCAGGCTGAATGGCCACAAGAGAGAACACGAGGAACTGTGGACTCGCCGTCGTACGTTTGCAGGCAAACAGGGCACTCGGGGAACTCCATTTCTGTACCTTTGATCATTCCTCGGCCAAGTGGAGGCAAAAATCAACAAGAAAATGGTTGTACGCGTGGAATTTTCAGGGAAATTTAATCGTTTTGCCCAATTCCCAAAATGGCCCTTCAAGTGAAATCGTGCAAATTCAGAGAAAAAGGATGACTTTTTCTTCGTACATGTTTCATCAAGAAAGAACAGAGAGATTCACAAATGGCAATAGAAACAGAAAACTTCCGAATCCAAGTTTCTTGAACATAATCGTGTTACATTTTAATGTACAAACAAATTGTATTCATAAGAATATGTAGCAATGTACAATATGAACTCTCAACCCAGAAACTTAAGAGGGAGAGAGAGTGGTTGAGAATTTGCAGTAGAATTGAATGAGTGAAGGGATTTCAAGAATGAAACATCAAAAACAAACAAGTTGAGGAATTTCCAAGAAATTAGAGGAGTCGATGCAATGAAGTCATGACGAGCATAGGAGCCATCTGAATTTTCCAGAATTATGAACAAAATAGAACATAATGAAGCCATGATTAGTGAACATAATCAACACTTGAGCAATCCAAGAACATTGGAGGTACCAGATGTTTTGCGCCGCCTTTTTCCAGCAATTTGATTACTTCATGATTTTTCCAGCAATTTGATTACTTCTTAATTATTAACAAAATCTCCATCAGCACAAATTTGGTAATGTACATGTTTCTTTCTTTTCTTCACCACGGTTGTCCTTCAAATTATTACTCAATTTCTCACGTGTCTCTCCTTTAAAATTTGTCTCTCCTTTTTTTGGGAAGGTTAAGGGTACTAATGTAATTAACCATTGACGATTATAGTATTTTTTTTATAAAAAAAATTTGTTGAAAATTTAAGAATATCAATGAAATACTAATAGTTTCCACTTGATGGAGCTGAACAAAACAATATTCAACTTCAAATGTTCTGAAGAATCAGCTTCCATACATTAAACTATAATAATAACTGTACAGAATCAAGGACGAGAAAGAATTAAGAATCATCCTTTTTCACAACTCGTCTGAAAATAGCCTGGGGATCGATCGTTTCATCTCAACTCTCAGGCACTGCCATGAACAATAATATGCTTACCCAGAAACTCACTGGAAGATTATGAACAATGTGGTTCAGGTTGATAATGATGATCTTGGCTCTGGGTTGATATCATAGAACTCATTTCCAGAAGTAGAGGAAGACCCAAATGTTCTCATTGTTGAATTTTGTGTGGAATTTTGGGTCTGGCTTCCACTCAAGCTTTGGTTCTGTTGCTGTTTACGCATATCCCTCATTGCCTTGAACCTCAGATCTTCATTATAACTACTGGGTTCTGGGATCAGCTCTGGAATTCCCATTCTTCCTTCCAGCATGTTCACCACTTCCGACATCGCTGGCCTTACCGATGGCGACGCATTCGTGCAGAGGAGGGCTGTTTTCACCATGTTTTCCGCTTGTTTCCCGTCGATTTCCGACCTCAACTTCTCATCTACCAACTCCATGAGGTTCCCAGATTGTTGCAAGCGACAGGCCTGCAATGAGAAATATTAACAACTTTAAGGCCAGGCCAGAAAAGTAAGGGACAGGAAGAGCAGTAAAGTACCCAGTCAAGAAGACAAACACAAGTTTCGCTTGGTACATAATCATTGTTGCTTCGGCCACTGATAATTTCCAACGCTACAACTCCGAAACTATAGACATCTGCTTTGTAGGTTAGATAACCCCAAAGCGCATATTCGGGAGCCATATATCCTCTGCCACAGAAAGTGTGATTATTAATAAGATTGAATTCGACATATGATCCTATTCCGAAGCAGACAGAGTCTGGTTAAGTGAGAGGATTGCGCATACATGGTCCCGGCCACTCTGGTGGTGATATGAGTCTTCTCCTCATCGTCAAGCTTAGCCAAACCAAAATCAGATATTTTAGGATTCAATTCGCCATCGAGTAACACATTAGTAGCTTTGATGTCTCTATGAACGATTTTTAGGCTCGATTCTTCGTGGAGATATGCTAAACCTTTCGCTATACCGATACAGATTCTAAGCCTGGTTGGCCAATCTAAATTAAGCCGACTGTAAGATGGACCTATAAACAAACCAAAAACAAAAGGCTAGAACGATCGATTTCTCGCTGTAACTGCGTGTATAGCATATATGAAATGAGACTAACCGAAAAGTGCTCGGGCAAGACTATTGTTTTCCAGATATTCGTACACCAACAACAGTTGATCCCCTTCGATGCAGCATCCATGGAGCTTGACTAGATTTGGGTGTTGCAAGCAAGAGATCATTCCTATCTCATTCAGAAATTCACGGTTTCCCTGCCTTGATTTGGAGGATAGCTGCTTAATTGCTACAATAGTACCATCAACCAATTGACCCTGAAAATTTACCTTTTATAATCACTTCCCTTCACCAAAACTAGACGAGAATTTATGTGAGAGGTTAAGTAAGAATACCTTATAAACAGGGCCAAAACCACCTTCTCCAATTTTATTACAGGAATCAAAATGATTGGTTGCAGCTTTTACTTGTTTCAAGGTAAAAATTCCAGTTTGCACTTCTATTCCTGCAAGATCTGTTCGTGGTGGTACAGATGAAATATGGTAACATTTTTAGATGTTCTATAGATTTCCAAGTGCGTTTCCTAAAACTCTTATAGTAAATGTGTAACAGACTAAGCCCACCGCTAGCAGATATTGTCCGCTTTGGCCCTTTACGGTTTTAAAACGCGTCTACTAGGGAGAAGTTTCCACACCTTTATAAGAAATGCTTCGTTCCCCTCTCTAACTGATGTAGGATCTCCCAATCCACCTCCTTGGGGGTCAGCTTCTTCGCTAGCACACCGCCCAGTGTCTAGCTCTGATACCATTTGTAACAGCTCAAGCCCACCGTTAGCAAATATTATTCGCTTTGGCCCGTTACATATTGCTGTCAACCTCACGGTTTTAAAACGCGTCTGCTATGGAGAAGTTTCCACACTCTTATAAGAAATGTTTCGTTTCCCTCTCCAACCGATATGGGATCTCACAAAATGAGAATCGAGTCTCAGTTACGATGATTAACATACTCAAGGCAGCACATAACTTATTTGTTTTCTTATTGAAACTAGAAATTATAGCAGATAAAGTTCTACAGTGTGACAACTGCACTCCGAACGCACCTGTACCGCCTTTATTGCGCCTGATTGCTCTAAGGGTGCTCTTCCACCGAAGAAGTCCGAATGTGATGATTGAAGCAACGCATAATACTCCAACCGTAACTCCAACGACGATGGCTACAGTTTTCGTTTTACCACTTTCACGGATTGAACAATATTTAACATCTGTTCAAAGGATAGAAAACACCATCATTCTCATGGAAATGATTCGAGTCCAACCGAAAACAACGATATGGGATGTAAATGAGCTAAACTGAAGAGTAGAAATTTATAAATGACTGACCAGAATAAACAGAAATAGCTGATATAAGTGGACCATAACTTCCTCTTTGAGGAATCCTAGTCGTCCCTTTTCCAGCCCAATACAATCGGATCTCCAGGACATGATTAATTACACTAACGTTAGCAAACTCCCTTTCTGTTGGTTTTTGTGCTCCTCCAGCCTCCTCTTCAATATCAAAATTCTTCAATACCAACCTATCCTGTATAAGCCACAGTTCTGAGACCATCTGCAAACTCGAATATTGCTTACCCTTTTTTAAGTATCGCGACAAATACCTGAATGTAGATATCGAATTTCCGCCTTCCAAGACTTGTATATGTCTCATCATTTGTAAATTGTAGCTCTGCAAAATGAAGCGTCACTAAGTAGTTTCCATTATCCAAGCAATGATGGAAATAAGTGAGCGAACTTGGACTTCGACGCGCTGTTGAGTATAGCTCAGACAAATTTGATGAAAGCAGCGATAAAGTGTAGCGCGTATTTTGGAAATCGTCATCGTCCATGAAATCTCCAGTACTACTCAACCCCCAGTGGCTATCATGATCCATATAGAGTTTTGCTGTTCCACCTTCAACATCTGCGTCCCCGTTGTAGAGAACGCTTTTGTTGTTTACCTCCATAGTTAAGTCATTTCCACCAGCATTGACGAACCAACATTTCGAATCTGTCATTATAAAAAAAGAAAAAGAGGGTGAGATAAACACGAGATCAAGAGCCAACATTTCTGTTTGCTTTCCCTCAAGATTTTAAAACGCATCTGCTAGGGAGAGGTTTTCACCCATATAAGAAATGCTTCGTTCCTCTCTCCAACCGATGTGGGATCTCACAATCCACCCCCCTTGGGGGCCCAGCGTCCTTGCTGGCACACCACCAGGTGTCTGGCTCTGATACCATTTGTAACAGCTCAAGCCCACCGCTAGCAGATATTGTCCTCTTTGGGCTTTCCCTTCTAGGCTTCCCCTCAAGGTTTTAAAACGCATCTACTAGGGAGAGGTTTGCACACTCTTATAAGGAATGTTTCGTTCCCCTATCCAACTAGGAAACAATATGTATAACATTCCCGTTTCTCTATTTCTGATAATGAAAAGGCGATCGCTTACATTTTGAACAGATGGAATCCTTCACGCAGGGGATACTTTCCTGTCTGCAATGACATGACCAAGTCAACAGTGAATATACATCAGATATCAGCAAAAAACAACATAGACATGTGGTAAGAATTCTTCTTTTACTCTAATGATCATGTAGTCTGCAAGAGAACTTCATTTAAAAAGATAAAATTAGAGCAACTTACAAGGGGTTGCCGGTGGAAGAACTTCGAAACAAGTTCAGATTCATATTCCTGTCACAATATGGGAAAGATCAAACTTTTTTCAGTATCACACTGGAAAATATCTCAAAGAAAATTTGCATAAGTATCTTACAAAGTCTTTCTACAAGCATGCTGCTCAGGGCCTTGCCATGTCAATTTATTGTATGAAAGATCGCTGCATCAGAGCAGGTTATCCTACTGGTTAGAATGAGATAGGCTATGACAGAGACCCATATATCCGGAAGGTAAAAATAAATAAAGAACCAAGAACATGTCAATCAAAGATTGAAAATGAAACAAAAAGGATACTCACAAACTATCTTATCTACAAACATTGAAGCCTCTAAAATAATTCAAGAGGAAAAGTTATTGACACTTTTATTAAGACAAAAATAAGCAAACCAACACCGGTTGAAGTTGTAACACCCCCAAGCCCACCGCTAGCAGATATTGTCCTCTTTGGGCTTTCCCTTTCGGGCTTCTCCTCAAGATTTTTAAAACGCGTCTGCTAGGGAGAGAGGTTTCCACACACTTATAAAGAATGTTTCGTTCCCCTCTCCAACCGATGTGGGATCTCACATAAGTGTTTCTTGACATTGGTGGTTGAATAAACAAAAAAGTACCACTAGTAATGCAAAGTTACTAATATCAAAAGAAGGTTTTGTCTAATCGAGTAACACTATCGTTTGCCTACTTGGCCTCCAAATATCTAACGAGTGACAATAAAACGAAGGGTCGCAAAGAAAATAGACTAAAAATGTGTTAGAAGAAAGGAAAAAGTAGAGGATTAAAACAAGATTAGTAAGCATCTTACACATTAGATCCATCCTTCAAGATTGACTCTGGTAGTTTCCCACTCAGCATATTGCCACTTAAGAAGCTAATAAATGAGAAAATAAAATGAACATAAAAATAATAATCATTGATCAGGAGACCTATACATATTAGAAGAAGCAATTTTACAAGCATTTCAAAATTAATAGTTATTTGTGAAATGCCTGCCTATACTATTATCAAAACAGAGTACTTACAGAAATCTCATGCGCTCCATGTTTGTATCATCTGGAATTTCCCCAGTCAACTTGTTAAAGCTGAGGTCCCTATCAGTCATGAGGGAAAAAAACAGCGAAATTGAATCTTTAAGTTACATAAAGACTACAGAAAAACAAAATAAAACCTTTGAATTTGTAGCAAGATCATAAAATCAGGAAACTAAGTACAAAAAACTTTCATACTTATAAGTCCAAGAACTTTAGTTTGTAACAATTTGGTCCCAATAAATTCATTTTTTGCAAATAACTTGATCTCCGTACTTTGAAATTTGTAACAATTTGATCCTACGGTGTTTATAGGTAGAAGCAGTGTTTATAAGCTTAATTTTCAAAAACCAAAATCCAACTAGTTATCAACAAGGCCTTAGTCTTTGTAAATTTGTAAGAAATGTCATTGATTTTAACCTTATTTTTCACGATAGGAACTAAATCGTGACTAAGTTGTTAAAAGACTGAATTGTTAATTCCTTGAAATTACACGTCTTACTTACAGCATTTGCAAGTCTGGTGCCGTCCACACATATGAAGGAATCTCTCCGGCAATGTTACAATTTCTCAGGACCCTAAGAGAGATGAGCGAGTGAATTATTTTTTAATATTCTAATGGATGAAGCAGAGATGTTGCTGTAAAGATTTCAGATAGCAAAGATATTCGACATACAATCTAACCAATCCCGTCGTGTTTGTCAAGTCAGGAAACTTCTGCATTGGCCCATTGATATCACTGATTCTCCTGCATTAACAAAATCCAGAAAATTATGAGTTTTATCATTGATCTGATGATGAAAAAGTATGTAGAAACAAATTTGAGTAGTACTCACAATTCTTTTAAGTTCCTTAAAAGGGATATTTTTGCTGGAATTGGTCCCTGAAGTCCACTTCCATGTAGTTCTCTTCAATAATTCAATTGTTAAATGGTATTAATAATTGATTAAGTAACTTAACATGGTTTTGTTTCTCAAAAAATGAAAGAAACTTCAACATTGTCTAAACAAATGACTTACATTCTTTCGAGTTGCGTCCAACTCTGTATGAAGTCGGGTATGGTTCCATTGAGGTTGTTATCATTTATCCGGCTGCAGCATGCAAAGAATGTAATTTGGATGGAAGTGGATGAATGAATCAAAGTACTTCAAGAAAGGTGAATGTAATAAAATCTTACAAATTTGTTAGGTTTTTCAATCCAGCAAACGTTGTCGGCAACGTGCCAGCCAATTGATTAGATGATAGCATCCTGCATATACGATGTTAAATCAATAAACTATCAAGTTCATATGTAATAGCCCAGGCCCACCATTAGCAGATATTGTTCTCTTTGGGCTTTCCCGTCTCGACTTCCACACCCTTATAAGGAATGTTTCGTTCCCCTCTCCAACCGATATGGGATCTCAAAATCCACCCCCCTTCGGGGCCAGCGTCCTCGCTGGCACACCGCCCAGTGTTTGACTCTGATACCATTTGTAACAGCCCAAGCCCACCGGTAGCAAATATTGTCCTCTTTGGGCTTTCCCTTCCGGTCTTCCCCTCAAGGTTTTAAAACATATCTACTAGGTTGAGGTTTCCACACCCTTATAAGGAATGTTTCGTTCCTCTCTCCAACCGATGTGGGATCGGTTTAATTTTTTTTTATTTTGTGGTATGATGTGAGATCTCACATCATACCACAAAATAAAAAAAAATTAAACCGTAGGAAGAAAATTAGTATGTTAAAGAAAGTTAATAACTTCTTACAAGCTTTGCAGGTTGCTCAACTTCCCAAGCTGTGATGGAATTGCACCAGTAAATTGGTTTGCTTCAAGGTTCCTGATTTTACCATACATATAAATGAGAAATGGGCACATACCTTCATACAATTCATAACCAAAGCACAAAGCACACGCCCTGAGAATAAAATAAATAAACTATGTCATAACTTACAGTTCTGTTAGAGTAGTAATATTCCCCAATTCTGCTGGTATTTCCCCTGATAACCGGTTTACAAGAAGAGAGCTGCAAGATATTCACTAGATAGTTTATTAGAGGAATAAATCAGGACATCAACAACAAACATGACAAGATCTTACATTGACGTCAACCGCGTTGAAGCCCACTCCCGAGGTATATTACCATGAAGGTAGTTGTAAGCTAAATCACTACATCAAGTAAAAAAAATAATCCTAAGGAAAAAATGTCCACATTGAACTTAAAGATACAACACAACTGCACTTACACTTCTTTCAGGAAAGAAAGTTTGACTATTTCACGTGGGAGAACACCGGGCAGATTGTGTTGTTTGAATTCTCTGATATGAAAAAAAAAACTACAATTTTAGAACGAAGAACAAGACAAGTGTTGGTAGGAAAAGAATTTGATGAACAATATAATGGTAGCAAGCATTAATGTGAGATCCCACATCGGTTGGAGAGGGGAATGAAGTATTCTTTATAAGGGTGTGTGGAAGTTGAATCCCGAAAGGGGGTGGACATCAGGCGGTGTGCCAGCGAGGACGCTGGGCCCCGAAAGGAGGTGGATTGTGAGATTCCATATCGGTGGCTGAACCCCGAAGGGGGGTGGACACCAGGCAATGTGTCTCTCCCTACCAGACGCGTTTTAAAAACCTTGAGGGGAAGCCCGAAAGGGAAAGCCCAAAGAGGACGATATCTGCTAGTGGTAGGCTTAGGCCGTTACAATTAATGATTTACTTCATGCTTCATGAGCAAATAACAATTTCTTACAAAGATAATAATAATAATGTTTAGGGTGTTTCATTCACGAAATGTGCAAAAGAATTGAACCTAAGTACAAATGCAACTGGTGTCCCCTTACACGGTGAACTATCGTCCTTCCGGTATAGATTCACTCGGCTAGACCCTTGTCTTCATGATTAAAATCTCAATGATAAACAACAATCAATGATAAACTTCAATTATGTTGCAATTTATTTCAATGAGATACAAATAAGTATAAGAAACTCCATTTTGGATATGCAGAGCTATCATATCGTCATTGATTCTAGAAGTTTAAGTGGGACAAAGCAGCATATCAAGAAATAAGATAAGAAGATTATACATCCTTACGACATGACAAATTGTGCTGTTCTCGACGTTGCAATCACAACCAATTTTACCCTCAGATCCCCTGGGAGGCTTTTCTGTGATCCCGAACATTTCAACGACACAGGAATCACTATTGAATTTCCAATAAACTGCACCTAGTGTTCTCGTAATTTGCTGTAGTGCATCAACTATACAAAATCAAAGGCCATAAGGTTAGAGATTAGTTTTTGTGATATGACTATGATAAACAACCATAATTATCAGGCAACATTCAGAACATATAATGATTTGGTCGCACTTCATCCAAAAAAGGAAAAAAAATTGTGGTAACTTCAGTGTTAATGTAAATAACCTTAGACATCTCACCTAGAATGTTTAACAACCATATTTGAATCTAATAGAGCCAATGATTATCGTGGAAATTTTTGGAGTAATTTATTAGTGAATTGTGAACTGTGAGTATTACTGACTGTGAAGTCTTTTATTTGTACTTCTTCAAACATGTCTTGATTCCTTCTTGTCTACCTTCGAAATCTTTTATTTATCCAAGGAACTAAGAAATCCATACATTCTTGTAATGGCCCACGCCCACCGCTAGCAGATATGGTCCACTTTGGCCCGTTACGTATCGTCGCCAGCCTCATGGTTTTAAAACGTGTCTACTAGGGAGAGGTTTCCAGACCCTTATAAGGAATGTTTCGTTCCCTCTCCAACTGATATGGGATCTCACAATTCCCATCAGAATTCTTCAGTTGTGATGATAAAATAAAATTATAAATTATCTGACCTTTTCATGCATATACTACCTACAGGATATAATTTGATTAAAAGAAATAATGTCCTATGTGATTCATACAAATACTCCTCTCTTTTTTTTTAACCCAAATACTTCTGTTAATAATGAAGAAAAGGATTTCCTATCCAAAAATAATAATAATAATAAAGAGAAGCAGTTCATATCATATTTATAGTGCATCGTCTAAAGTGGTACAATAATCAATTGCCATAGAGTAATGGTCCCATTGGACAGCCATATTTACTCATGTGTCACAAGGGTTGGAATTTGAGGATATGTCACTTCTCCAGCTATGCTAATTAGCAAGATGAAAAGGTATAAGGATCTCAGAAATGGCACCCCCTGATGAACAAGTGCTCGTTGTTCACTATTAAGAAACCAGCCAAGCCTGTCATAACAGTTCAGACTAAAAAAAACCATCTTTTATTGCAATCTTTCATACTGTTGAGCTGCCCATGTGGGTGCAAGGACCGACTAAGAGTGCAAATTTTTTATACTCATGAAAGTCGTGTAGCAAATCTTCAAACAATCCTTGGATTAAATATAACAAGAAGTAAAAAAATGATATCAAATAGATTCTCAAACAGCAGAAGCTCAAAACACCAGATGCTTAAGCCATTTTGGATGTCAACTAAGAAAAATCAGCAAGAAAATTATCCTCATTTAAGCTCCCATTCTCCTTTTCTATCATGAGGGCTGTAAAGGAGGACCATCTAGCGAAAGGGGGGAAAAAAAGACATACCCTCTTCTTGTGGAAGCTTGGAATCTGCAAATCTGAAGAAAATGAAGCAATCCACCGCAAGAACAATGAAAAGGAAGAAGCTTTTGGGCACCATCATCAACGAACTGTTCCCCCACCCAAGAGATTAAGCTCAAACCATCACGAACATGAACTGATAGCTCAAAGTAAACACAGCCCCAACACCAGACCCCATATGAAGATTAAACAAAAGAAAAAGTAAAAGAGTGATATAATTAGAATATTGGAGGCAAGCCAATCCAAATAAGAAACCTCAAAAACCCCTCGTTTTAATTTGATTTAATATTCCTTAAAGATGGGCTTTTTGCTTTATCTCTAAGACCAACCTTCTTCAAAACTTCATGGTGGCAGTATAAACTACACATTATTATTATTACCTTATTGTCTCTTTCGCCACTGTCGCCACTGACTGAGTCATCCGAGTCATCTTGCCTCGTCTCGTCTGTATTTCATAAAGAACCAATCTTTCATTTTTTAACACATGGAAAATGTTTATGCAATTTTATACATCTTTTTATTTGGACATTTCAATTTCCCAAGTTCAATGAATTCAATGTCTTTGTTTTTCACAGCTAGATTCATTATACGATCTTTATCGAGTAAGTAAAATTAAGAATGACTTCTAAGAGTGATATTCTAAATTATTTTTTTTTATCAGAAAATTATAAAATTTTAAAAATGTGAATTTTCATTGAAATCAATTAAAGAGTAAATTTTATTATTCCGATATTTTATAAAATTTATCGTGTTTAAAAATAATATATTAGTCACGAATAGTTTCTATTTATCTAGGTAAATAAAAAAAGATAATTAAATATTTATATTTTAAATGGTTAGATAGAAGCCGAATACTTTTCAATATATATATAGATAAGGAAAATGATATTTAACCAATTCAATAATTTTATACCATTCATTTATTTATTTATATTAAATAAATTATTAATATTATAATGGTTAATTTAAGCAGAATATTTAGGTAGATTTGTCAAAATAAGAGACGACTGTCGTACGGGCCCAACCTCATAAATGCTTATCTACTTTTTAAATTATTGAAATTTAAGAATGGGCCCACACTCTAAAGTCGCCCTTCTCTGTTGACTGTTGCCCTTAAAAATAATGTTGATATTTTTTATTTTTTATTTTTTATTTTTTATTTTTTATTTTCCCCTTCAGAAAAAAAATCTAAATATATTTTGTAGATAATATATAAAAATATAGGGATTGTTATGCATTTATGGTTAATGATGTGATTTTATTTTTTGTTTTTTTATTGATAAATTGATTTTTTTTTAATATTTTTAGGTAGTTAAGTTAATTTTGTCATAGTCGACAATCTTACCACATAGATTAAGGCTTTTTGACATATAAATAAAAGAGATGTTGACGTGACTGTGATAACGTAGCATTTTTTATAATAAAAAGAATGATGATGTGCTTGTATTTTTTTTTTTATTTTTTATATAATTCTTCTCCTTTTCCCTCCTTCAACAACTTCAATGTCTCTTTTTACCTCTCATTATCATCAAAAGCATTGTTTAGATCTAGCACTATACGATGGTCACTCAATAGAAATATGTAGGTTCGAATAAGTAGATAAGACGTAGGTTATCATCACAAAAGTCAATCGGTCAATTATACGTCGAGAAATTCTATAATAGTTCCAACATTGTTTTGATGAGTCTTGTAATTTTCTAGTTTGTATCTAATGAGTCATTCAATTTGTCTTTAATAGGCTATTTACATATTCTATTTATTTTAAAAAAAATTATAAATATATTCAATAAAAAAATTAAATATTCAGCTATCTATTAGATACAAAATTTTAATAATATGAATAACAAATTGACGAATTAGAATATTATATAATATTATAAAAAAACTTAGGGTAAAAATTGACGAATTAGAATATTATTATTTTCTCTTTCATTTAAGTCATGAAAACTTTTGTTTTGTTTTCTTAGAAATTCACTGAATACTTTTAATCGTAGAAAATATCATCAAACTATTTTTTTTTTCTTTTTTGAAAAGTAATTAAAATAATGACCAAATTTTTTCCCTATTGAAATTGGCAGTCGTCGAACATTTTTTTCTCTTTCATTTAAGTCATAAAAACCCAAATATCAAGCACTCACGAATCAAAACAGTGATTACATACGTCAAGTATTCTTAACTTTTATAATTATTTTAAAAGTAAGGTAGGGTTAAAATCAACCTATGATCTGACCTAAATTTTTTGTTTTTAAAAAATTCAATTCAACCGAAATCGAAAGAAATTCAACCATTGTGGTTTGAGTTGGATAGTCTGATTGATCCAATTATCGGGTCATATGAATACTCTAGACCCACGCGATGCCTCCTCAACTTTAATATATATATATATATGAAAGTAGAAGAAAAATTATACACAAGTACATGTTTGACTTTTTTTTGGGTGTTCTGACTTTTAAGAAATAAATATTTGACTTTTTTGGATTTGACCCATTAATCTATCTACCGACTACATTCGGTTGCCAGCCAGCCCGTGGAAATTTGACACCACACGGTCTTGAACATGCAACGTCTCCATATTTATTTCTTTTTGAAAGTCATGTCTCCCTATTTATTTCTACATTTTAAATATATAATTTTCAAACTATGGTTGTGTCTATATTAGTTAATAGTCTATGTGTTTTTATATATACTAAGATGTATGTCTTAAATATATACAATTGGTTGGGTAGTAAAAAAGGAGAAAAATTTCCTGCAAAACTCAAAGTCCCGCAAAAAAAAAAAAAAAAAAAACTTTCACGGGATGAGGATTAAAATAGGAGATAGGACAACCCCGTAGGCATCTCTAGAGACGAGATCTAACTATTGATCTTTGAAATTGAAATAGGAGTTGGGACAACCCACAGACAAAACCACCTACGTCTATCAAAGGTTAGCATATTTTGGATAATTTTAGCTCATGGTTTAGGTCTTGATAAAATAAATTGAGGTTAATAAAATAAGCACAATCAATAAATTATATAATACAAGTTTACAAATTCAACCTTCTCTAAACTTAGCTATTTCTTAAGAACTTAAAATTAATGAATCTTGCTATCTATCAGTGCACTAAATATGTCAAAATGAACATAACTCAACCAAAAGTGCATAAATTTGATTAAATCGTATCAAATATGATGTGTATGTACTCCTGCTACAGTTTTTTGGTTGACAATTCCACCTATGATAAAAGTCAAAGTTGTATTAATTACAAGGCAATGAAAGTCAAGAACCCGAGTCAAAATATCAAAGGGTCTTTAAAAATTTAGAAATGGTGGCTATGCTTTAAATGGAGTGAGTCAAGGGTTTCTAGAGGATTATAGATCTGATGTTCTTTCCATTAATTGCTATTTATTTTATAAGGTGAAATGAGTTGGAAAGCCTGAGGAGGCCCTAATTATTGGCCCATTACTTGTCCTTGAATCCCAGACCATTTTGACTTCGGCTAAGTCCACAAAGCCCATTGTTTTTATTTCAAAAAACAGAAAATGTAGAACACATTAACTGTAACCGCCCACGCTCAAGCCCAAACTCACAGCTAGTAGATATTGTTCTATTGTTCTATTTGAGCTTTCCTTTTTGGATTTCCCCTCAAGATTTCTAAAACGTGTTTGCTAGGTAGAGGTTTCCACACCCTTATAAAGAATGTTTCATTCCCTTCTTCAACTAATGTGGGATCTCACAATCCACCCCCTTCGAGACCCAACGTCCTCGTTGACACTCATTCCCCTCTCCAATCGATGTGGATCTCACATTAACCTTCTCCAAAATCACCTCTAGATTTTAGGAAATTCTCAGCTGAATAACATACTTGGAGATAATCCAATGAAAATGAGCTACATAGTTGGCTATGGAAACAATTTTCCCACCCATGTCTACAAAGGGGTGCCTCAATTCCTTGAGCCAAGCTTAGCAAGCAATGTAGGTTTAGTTGCAGCGCTCATTGCTCCGCAGGGACTTTCCAAGTGACACTACAAGTTTTAATGGAAAAAATTTAGGCATAGGTGAGATGCCAATCTTTGATAGAATCCTCAGGGCTTCTATATACCTCCTCGATAGTCCTAAGATATATATTTTTCTCTCAAGAACAGAAAAGTGCTTCAGGGGTCTTCACTCTGTAATATCCCATGATCTTTCTTACATGCAAGAATCTGAAATACAGTTTCTTCCCAATCTCCACGACTTTCTTGAGTAAATAACTGTGCAATCTCATTATCAATCCCCTTCTTTTCTACTTTTTATCACTGCTTGCTTGCTTTCCCTAAAAGCTACCATATAGCATTCTCAGTTTTTGACACTTCTACAGATCAGTAGGAAACAAAATTTCGTCCCAAAGAACCATCCAAAAGCAAATACTTGCCCTCTTCACACTAGAGATTGTTTTCAAAGGTCTATTTTTACTTCTACATTTTAGTAAGAGAGGCATCTCTAGAATTGAGACTTGATAACCACAAAAAAAAGAGAAAAGAGTATGAAGAAAACTCGTTTGAAGACCAACATGAACACATGAACAAAGATTCATAGCATTTGAAGTAATCTCTGATACATATAACACATTACAAACCCAACCAATCCGCAAGTTCGATTAAAATACACTCATAAGTTTAAAGACAATCAGAACTATACTGATCTTTCCAAATTTGAGATTCCCAAGGTTAGAAGAAAAGACATAACCCTAGCAGCCATGAAGATCAAAAGATATGAAGTAAATCCATGACCCACAGCCGAAAAGCAACAGATCACAATAAAAATTAGAGACAGAGAGAGGAATTTCAATCACAGGAAAAAACCTGTTGGGGCAATCTCAAAGCCTCAGTTCTGGTGAAGCAGGTATCGTCAATAACCTCGCTCCGGCACCACTGGCATTTGGGGCTCTGGGAACACTGTAACGCAGAAACCTTCTCGCCGCAATTAAAGATCCGTTGGTCTCTCCTTCTCTGTAAGCTCATTAAACTACGATCCGAACTGGCCGAGTTCGATTTCCGATCTCCGGATAAACCATTACACGAGACGCAGAAGAAGAAGAAGAAGAGGAGGGAGACAAGGACAATGGAGAGCCGCTTTGGAAGATCGGAGCTCCTTCCCATGGAAACGGAGGAAGAGCTGTGGGAATCTAAACCCCACAGCTACAGTAAAGTTTCAGTTCTTAGTTTAGCTATTTAATTTTGTTGTCAATCTTTTTTATTTGTCATTATAAATAATAAAAATTAAAAATTTA
Organism: Cucurbita ficifolia; assembly: GCA_033971965.1. Taxonomy (NCBI): domain Eukaryota; kingdom Viridiplantae; phylum Streptophyta; class Magnoliopsida; order Cucurbitales; family Cucurbitaceae; genus Cucurbita; species Cucurbita ficifolia. The sequence continues at coordinate 6,930,962 of CM066974.1, forward strand.
TTTTTTATAGAACTAATTTAATAACACACTAATTTTTAATTTTATCTTTTGAAATATGGCAAATTTATAGCGTCTTCTAAGTTCAAATTAGGGATTTATGTACAGAGCATAGAAACGTAAGCGTGAGGGAGACGTAAAACAACGGAGACCCATCCGTCTCTCTTCCACAAATTTCTTCAATTTTCAGAATTTAATTGTGCTTTTGAATTCTTCGGGGGGTTTTATTCATCTGGGTGTGATCGATCGTTCTTGGCTATCGGGTCTAGGTTCATAATTTTCTTCGATGGAGGAGAATCATCCGTGTTCTCCGACCGATTCCCAACCCATTGAAACTTTGGCTTCAAGAGCTTCTGATCATCCCAATTCCTTTCCCGGTTCTGTTTCCGACGATTACCCTTCTCCTCTGGTAAGTCTATGCATATCTTTCGGTTCAATTACGTGGTAGTTCTGTTGTTCTTCAAATATTCTTGTTCTGGTTTTGTTCCTGGTCGATTATCTGATATTACAGGAATTAATGTTCGTTGTCTGGCCAATTCATATGATTATAATATCGTGTAGGGCTATCCAAAACTTGATTCATTTCGAGAGCTTAACATTTCGTTGGGCGCCCAGTTTTCCCCAAGTGAAAAAGCTCCTGAATTTAGGGAAACTGATTCTGAGTCACTCCACAGCACTGGGGAAATGCAAAACTGTTCTAATAAGAATAGGGGAAATTATTTCTATTATGATCCGCCTATGTTGGAAGATACTGGAGTCTGGATACCAATTTCTGTTCCACCCATGTCTGAAACTGATCATGAAGAGTGGGCTAAAGGTTTTCATTTGAATGGCGGTTGCTTTCCTGAAGGTGAATCAGGGTGGAGCCAATGCTTTGAGGTAGAAAAAGAGTTAACAATGTGGGATGTGGTAGTAGAAATGTTGCTTGCAGCACGAGGAAAGGTCGGTTCGATGACTTCCACGAGTAACAATGGGTATAGGTTGTCATGGATATCTAGCCATATGGTGGAGCAGGCTTTGAATGAACTGGCTCATTCGCTCACTGAAGCAAATTTTGGGAATATAAGAGAAATTCTTGAAGCTGAGCCACCCAGATGGTTGTCTGATAGCGCTGCTGCTTCTTGTATGTTATGTGGTGTGAAGTTTCATCCAATCATGTGCTCCAGGCATCACTGCCGCTTTTGTGGTGGGATATTCTGTGGGGATTGCTCTAAAGGGAGGAGTTTGCTGCCTGTAAAATTTCGTGTTGCGGATCCACAGCGAGTATGCGATGTATGTAACGTTCGGCTTGAATCTGTGCAACCATATTTAATGGATAAAGTGAGTAATGCTGCGCAGTTACCGACCCATGATCTTACAGACCTCAGTACATTGAGGTCATGGGTAAACTTCCCTTGGGGACAGTCGATGGAACATGAGATCTATAAAGCTACAAACACCATTCGAGCTTATAATAAGGTAAGTATTGAAGTCTCGAGTGTTGGTTCAATTAGTCGTTGATTCATATGGTTTGAAATGACTCTTCCTCAGAAGTATGATTATCTCATTTTTGTAATTCAAAACTATCCAGAAGATTAGGTTTGACAGTCGAAAATGGATTTTTATTACTTGTTAATGAATGAAATACTTTCTCTGTAACGGACTAAGCCTACTGCTAGTAGATATTGTCCTCTTTGGGCTTTTCCTTTCGGGCTTCCCTTCAAGGTTTTTAAAACGCATCTGATAGGGAGAGGTTTCCACACTCTTATAAAGAATGTTTCGTTCTCCTCCCCAACCGATGTGGGATCTCACAATCCCAATCCCACCCCCCTTCAGGCCAGCGCCCTTGCTGCACTCGTTCCCTTCTCCAATCGATGTGGGACCCTCCAATCCACCCTTTCGAGGCCCATCGTCCTTGCTGGCACACCGCCTCGTGTCCACCCCCCTTCAGTGCTCAGCCTCCTCTCTGGCACATCGCTTAGTGTCTGGCTCTGATACCATTTGTAATGGCTCAAACCCACCGCTAGCAAATATTGTCCTTTTGGGGTTTCTCTCAAGGTTTTTAAAATGTCTCTGCTAGGAAGAGGTTTCCACATCCTTATAAAGAATGTTTCATTCTCCTCCCCAACAGATGTGGGATCTCACACTCTCCGTCCATTTCTCTGACAATTTGTGTATTTCAAGTTTTCCTTAACGTTCGTTATGTTATCTTGCTGTTGCTCAGGTGGGTTCTTTAAAGCCCGAGAAACTAATTCCTGATGCCATTCTAGGACGAGCAAAAGGTCTAGCAATTATTACTGCTGTCAAAATAGGAGCAGTGGTTACTTACAATGTAGGAACTGGTCTCGTAGTAGCACGCAGAGAAGATGGCTCGTGGTCTCCTCCATCTGCAATTTCATCAATTGGTATGGGGTGGGGAGCTCAGGTCTGTGTTTCTACTCTACCAACTCACGAGTAGTTCAAGTTTTTCTCAGTTCGTGATATCCTGGTCTCTTCTCTAGTGAACATCTGAACTATAATTTGGCCATTGCCCCTCTTTACACAGATTGGAGGAGAACTGACTGACTTTATAATCGTCTTGAGGACAAGTGAGGCTGTCAATGCATTCAGCGGAAATATGCACCTAGCCATTGGGGCTGGCGTGAGCGCTGCAGTTGGAGTAATTGGGAGGACGGCCGAAGCCGATATACGAGCTGGTGATGGTGGTTTTGGCTCCTGTTATACATATAGTTCTAGTAAAGGTCTGCTGTTTCAACTTAAACATGTTTTTGAAGCCATTTTCCTGGTATCATATGATTGGAAAGCGATCTTCTGGTTTGCATATTGCCGGAATTTGTAAGATTTCATTTTTACTTATTGTTGTGGGTTTGACTTGCCAGGTGCATTTGTTGGATGTTCACTTAAAGGAAGTATTGTTACCACTCGAACACACGAAAATGCTCGATTTTATGGTAGTCGGTCGATAAGTGCCACCGACATTCTCCTTGGTTCACTCCCAAGACCAACTGCCGCTGCTACTCTATATCGTGCTCTCGCCGATCTTTACCAGAAGATCGAGAATTGATCGAGCTCAGTGTAAATTAATCATCTCAATTCACCTGATGAAAAAAATTCTTCAGTTTCATTCAGGTGAAGCATTTGCCTTGTTTGGTACACAAGCTGTATAGCTTCTTCTTCACCACCATTCTTTGTTTTTGTCAATAAACCGTCACCTATAGTCTCTTATGCACAGTATGTACAGAAAAAGGGGCAAGGTAAAACAAAATTGAAATGTGATCCGATTCTTGGAAGTATTGTATATGCATTGATGTTATGGAGCGATTGCCACCAATATTTTCATTAGTTTCTCCGAAGTATTTCAGTAATGTTATGAAATGTTTCACTCTATCCCGTTTAGACTGAGTTTTTTGAACTGCTTGGTAATTGGAGGGGAAGGAACGGAGCAGTAGGTGAGAACTTTGACATCCAATTGAATTGAATATTATATGGCAATGAAATATCCCTTTCAACAACCAAGGCAGGGAATCCATTAGTGGAATATAATTTTCTTTTTGGAAGGAACGAAAACAACAAATCGATTATCAAGGAAAGAATTAACCGTCAACCGAGGGGCAAATCTTTGCCAACCAATACACACGGACATCAGTTGAATATTTCCCTTTGAAGAAAGAACCAAATTTAAGAACTCCAGACTTTCTTTCACCTGCGTTTGAACAACATATAATCACTTAGCAAGTCGCCAAAATTGCATTTAAGAGAAGGAGATAAAGCGAGTTTACCTCGTCCTTGAATTCCCAAGTGTCAGTTCGAGATCATCAGAGATGCATTCCTCATGAATTCTCTCTCCTTCCCAAGGCTTCACCAACCCAATCGAACAACTTCCGAAGGCAAACTCCGCTGCAGTCCCATCCGTCATAGGAACATCTGAAGTATGATCGGTGCCCGCAGCAACTGTGGGCGAGCACGTCCCACTCTGTGTAGGAGTCCAATTACGAGACCCTCCAGCAGACATTGGATTTGACATTGCCTCCTTAAATCCGAATGAAGGACCTCCAGCAGACATTGCCTCCTTAAATCCAAAAGGATTCCTAGCCACAAGGCTGAAGGTTGGTGACGAAGGTCCACTTTGAGGAATCCGCATACTATCAAGCCATGCCGAATCAGCCAACACCTGACGCCCAGGGCTCGGAGGGGTCGATGCAGGCAAACATGAGAAGCGCTGTGCAGCCCAAGCAGGAGCAACTGCTGGATGATTGTCCCAATCATTTGGTTTTCTGGGTGTTCGAGCAGTTGGGGAGCTCGACGGAGGGGTAACAGGTGCACTTATGGAGCCACCAGTAATATAAAGATGGTGAGGCAGCCTGGAGGAGGCTGGTGATGAAGCTGAGGAGAGGTTCTTCAGCCATGGGATGAGGGAATTGGGATCAGCAGCATTGTCATTGCCTTTAATGGCGTAACGGGAAGGGCTTGGGAAGGAAGAAGAGGCAGGACTTGGGTTATAAGATGCACACGGGCTCGGCTGGTAAGATGAACATGGACTTGCAGAAGCTGATCCGCCCATGATATCGCGTTCCACAGGCTTGCATCCCTGCGAAGTGTCAATTAATTATCAGTGAAAGAATGACAATCGACAACAATTGCAGAAAAAGAAGGCATCCTACGTTTGAGTATAACGGTAGAAGGAAGAATCGGTAATATACTCCGGGCAAAACAATTTCAACGAATAGAAGATTGATCAATGACTAAGAAAGTTGATTCAAATCATACAAGATCGACCTATGCTGGAGAAGTATCATTGACGAATATGATGATGACCGAATACAAGTGACGCCAAAAGAAAACAAAATACCCCACTACATGTTGTCCCCCAGCGTGTTCCTGTAGCCTCGTGTTATAATGCTAAAAAGGAAACGTTGTTTGCCGAAAAGGACCAAAAAGATCTGATTTTTTTTATTAAAAAACGCATGTAGTCAAGGAAGAATCGTGAATGTTTGGTCTGAAATTATTCATTGAGCTGACTGGGATGTAGATTTTCACACAGCTTGCTGGCCCAGCTCCATTATCAAGCTGTGCTCTCAATTAACTGGAAAAAAAAAAAAAATTAAAGTATAGCAATGAAACCCGGGAATCTCGGTAAGAGTGGCCATTAGTTGATTTTGTAAAAGACGAAAGCAAGCAAGCCAAAAGGAAAAGGGACCGTCATTGCTCCATGATACTGCTAAGAAATTGCAGACACTGAAATCCATCTACTGTACACCAGCATGCTGAACTAAAGGAGATAAAAAGATTAGTGGGTGGGTTGGTGGGTGCAGAGGAAAACTGGACACTGAAGCTTTTCTTGCTCCTTTTGACATCATTTGCTGAGGAGAGCAATCCAGGGTAATCATTTGATGCCATTTAACATAGTTGGGCAAAGCCCAGCGCCTAAAAAGTTTGTGTTTCTGCAGAAGCTTGGCAATGGGTTTGGATAATTAACGAAACCAATGAAAGTATAAGCTCGGATCAAGGAGATAAAATTGGCTTCAAAAAGAACAAACTCATCCCTAAAAAGTAGCTGAACTTTCGGAGACAAGTGGAGGTTAAGTTTGATGGTTTCGTAGAAGCATTTCCTTGTGTTGGAAACACCTCGGTGTTGGCGTCTGAAAAGCTCAGAGAAATCCTCGTCGTCTTCCACCAAGGACTGAACCCGAACGAATCTCATAGTGGGCTCCAATAAAAAAAGTAAAGCAGTCAACAGAATTAAGATTGAGAGCTGACCGTCGGACTCTCTTAACAGGTCCGTGATTCTAAAATTCCCCAAATCGAAACAACTTACTATGCCCAACCCCACTTCCATAATGAAGACAATATTTCTATTGGTACCAAATTTGTCTGTACAAAATTATGCGTGCTTAGGTCTAAAACAGACAATGTCATAAAATTACAGAGAGAGGTACAACGTCCCAGCAACGGCAGATCATATTAGCATCATTTTCGCAAATTCCGATCCATACTCAAAGCAATTACAGAAACAAGAACATAACATCAATCAATCAATCCATCAAACCTAATTTAAACTAGCAATTGAAAAGAGGAGAGAAAACAGTGCAAGAAACAGAAAGTCACATTCGGAATAAAAGAGAGCGATCGCGAGAATATGGGGAGAGTGAGTAAGATACCTTCCGATAGGTAGTGCCGTCTTCCTCTACAGTCCACCCAGCTTCAACGCAGAGGGCTTTGAGTACCTCATTATTATCACAGTGCTTGGGAAGCTTATAGTTTCCGTACATTCGCAGGCCGAGAAAGATCTTAGCGGCGATGGCACGTCGGCGCCTCTCACGGCGCTTGTTGTTCTCCCTCTCCTTCCAAGTGGGCATTCTCGTCCCCGATGTCATACTCAACAAGCTCTGAATCGGAGATTTCGTATTCAGAGCGGAAATTGTGAAGATCGGTGGATAGGCCGGAGAAGAAGAAGGGAGAAGAAAATCACTGTAAAACGGTGCGAAGTGGATGTAAGTTTCTCTGTCGAGAAAATGTGTTGTTATTATAAGAGCCAGTCAGCCGGTGATTTGGGGGATTTTTTTTTTTTTTTTTTTTTTTTAAATATATAATTATGAATAAAACAAATAAATAAAAATAGAGAGAGACGTTGGGTGTATGCGTATTTTAGTACTGCGAAATTACGAATGTGTCCTTTTGTTCTTTTGTTTCCTCCCGTCCCATAATCACGGAGTAGACACGTGTTTACGATTTTTTATTTTAGCATTTTTATTTTATTTTATGGAATTAGTCTCATGCCCTCCCGGCAGCTACTCCACGTGAGAATCACGCCCTAACCAACGTCTTTTTCTCGACGAATCACAAATGAGCCTGAATGACCACAGTCCAGCCACGTGTCCCGGTCTCCCAGAGCTTACTGTGGTCCCGGGTGTAGGCACCACTTCCAAGCTGGCTACACTCCTTAATTGAAATTTGGCGTCTTTAAGATTTTACCCTCAAGCCCACGTGGCATCCATCCAGTCATTGATTCCATTGGAAGAAGTGATAATGACACCCGTGGTTTACATCACCGTCTAATAGAAATCCACGGCGTGGGAGAGACCCCACATGGTGGGCTCATTTTCTTCGATTTAGAAAGTCTTCCTGTCTTTTCATCCTCCTGGTTTTGTAGGGAAGATACTTAGACGCTTTTTCGTGTAGATATTTTTGATACAGAAATGATGAGATCCATATGTTGTTAGACGGTTACCATGATTCGGAGAAATTTAAGTTGTAACCATCGATAATGTAAACGCTTTGATTATAAATGAGCATATCTTCCAAGCATTTCATTCACATCGGAATTAATAACTCTATACCGTATGTGAGTATCCAAAAATTAAGAGTTAAGAATTTATTGTATCTGAAAACTGTGTGGTTCATTTCCGTACAAAATTAAGTTTTTGAGAAGAAAACGTTCTCAAATTACAACCAATTAAATAAATAGTTGGAGGATGAGTTGTGCAAGTAATAAATAATCATGAATTATATGGGAACCGATCAAGTTTCAATTAAGGATGTCTACATGACGGGACGGGAAAAGCGTCTCCATCCTCTTCAGCTATTTCATTTTTTGTCCCTGCGAAATTTCTCATTTATTTTTGTGGGTATCAAGTTACTTGCAGCCCTCGTAATTTTAAAATAATATAGTTATTTTAAAGTTTTCATTTTTTCACTATAATATTTATTTAAAACTAGTTTAAAACATTCTAACAAATAAGTTAATTTTGGCTATGTTAAAATATATTTATATTAAGTTAGATGGATGAGGACATAGACATGGAATATAATCCTAAATCAATCTCATTTATCTAATGGTGAAAACTATTTCTCACTCCCTCTCCATTTAAACGGTCCCCTCCTCATTCAGGGCGGGTCCACGCAGGGCCTCGCCCTCCAAATAAAATGAACATCCTCTAAAAAGAATTTACCACAAAATACCACTCTATTGCATCTTCATTTTATCTTGTGTTATGGACCAAAATTATTTTCTATTTGGCCTTGATTTAACACACTCAATGATTCACTCTAACTTACGGTCGATATGATCTAACACTCTTACTTCACATAAACTATCGTTCTTAAAGTATTGGGTTGGCTCTTCTCAATTTGACGTATCGAAACGTTTAAATAGACTCCAATGTTAGTACTGGCCACTAAAATACAAAAATGTAATCCAAAAATAATTAAAGTTGTGAAAAGTGTCATAAATCCAAGTAATTAAAATATTTATCACCACTCCCAAATATTGCTAAATGGTACATATAAATTTAATAATTCAATATATGACCAAATACACTTTCGATCTATAGGATTGGGCTGAGGCCCATTTATGGGTAAGGCTTGAATTTGTAGCTCGAGTTTGAGGGTGTTTTGGTAATCTTATACCGTAACTTGTAGTTGATGTAGTCTCGAGTTTAGGATGAGCTGTTATAATTTTTATATCGAAGTGAAATATTGCTTATTTTATTTACATTTATTTATATATTGTATTTTTTTTTCTTTCTTTTTAGTGTACCTTTGTGATTAAGCTTACACATTATTTTGATATGATTTTAAATGCTTTGTAAGTTGGTTTTATGTAATTTATTGAAGGGGAAGATATTAATTGCAATAATTATTTAAATTTATAGTTTAAAAGCGTAAGAGAATTGAATTTTTCCTTTAAAAAAATTGTTTTTTAAACATAATAAGAGAATGGTTTAATTTAATCCCGCAGTTAACGGTGCAGTGGTGATGAACAGTCCACACGTGCGCCGCGGACGTGTAGACGATATTAAATTATAATGCAAATTGAGGAATGGAGTCCGGCTATTGATGAGACGGCGTGTGCGGGGGGACATTGTTGGCTGTCATGCACTTTATTTCTTCTATTTCTCTCTCTCTGTTTTTGTTTTTGTTTTATAAAAGAAATAATTATAAATTTTAGTAAAGTGGGGTCCACTGCTATAAAAAATGATCATAAGTTTTATATTTTCCCTTCAAACTAAAAATACTCTATTTTGTATATAAAATATTTTCAACATTTCTAAATTTTCATTTAATACTTTAAAAATAAAAATAAAAATTTTATTATTAGTGTATAAAAATATATATTTAAAATTTTAAAAATAACATTAATATTATCATAAATCTTAACAACAAAATCTATTGCTTAATTTGGAATAAAAAAAACCATAAATAATTTAGTGAGCACTTTTGAGTCAGTGGTTTGTCCTTTTTCTTTCCTGTTTTGCAATAAAAAAAAGAATATATTAAAAGGAATAATAAAGACTAAATATATATTTTTTTATAACAAAAAACATTAACAATACCATATATTTAGCATTTTTTTTATATGCCTACACTTATATAGCATAATGTGGCAACCAAAAATATATTCCCCTAGTTTTACAACTATAATGACCGTATTCATGTATGAAATAATGCACCACTTTAACTTGAATAGTTCGATTATTTAAAGAGATTGACAAAAAAGAAATTTATAAAATTCTAAAGAACAAAATACGTGATTGCTTGTCAAACGTATCTCCACCGTTTGATTGTTTGATCTAGATCACACCCATCCAGGAAAGGAACACAACTTCATCGCATAACTAATTCGACTCGAATAGTTGTAACGAGCTAAAAGACGTGGTTGTGTTCAAACATGTCTTCATGTTGGATCGTGATGTTTTATATTTATGATCTAGATTACACCTATATACACAAAATGATAGACCACTCCAATTTGAATAATTTCAATTAAGTTTTTAAATAGAAATTACGATACTTTTTAAATATTTTTTTTTTTTGGTAAACTATTTGATGAATTAAAATTTGTAATATTAAATTTAACTCAATTGGATTGAAGATTTAAAAAAAAAAATTGAAATTTAACAAATAAACATTTACCACACAAGGATCGAATATATATTTTGCCCAAAATAAATTGAGAGAGAGAGAGAATTAATTTTTTCCAAAAAAGGAAAATACGAGGGAGTAGTTCGTAATTTTGAGATATGGCGAATCATTATCTTCCACGTGCACCTCCTTCAATTTGGCACATTTTAATAATTGGATGCTTAATAATGGTTGCCTTATCCTTCAAGTTCCAGCTCTTTATCTTTTTCCGCCATTTTAGTGACTGATAATTTTCTTCAATCCCGTGTTAGGCAGTGCATCAATCAAAGATTTCTCTGTTCCCATGTATGTTTCTCCCAATCAAAGCTTAGGAAAAGAGCTACAGGTGCCTGCTCTATGGTGTCCTCAGAGTTTGGATTTTTAATCGTTCGTCTCTTTTCCCCCCTCCTCTTTTTGTTTGTTGAATCTAAGGGCATTTTTTAATCGTCTTTCGTTTCCACTTTTTTGTTATTTCAATTGAATTGATTGGATTTCATTAACTATTTTATTACTTCAATTCAAACCGTTAACCTCCATTCCGCAACTCTCTGTTCTTTTGTCTTCTTTAGGCTATGTTGAGCAAGTTCTACTCGAGTTGACTGGACCAGGGTCGATGCAAAATTCGCATTTCCTTTCAGAATCCCATATGGGAAATCGATAATTCTGAATTGGGTTTGCCTGGAAATCAAGCTTCGATGGAAATTTCTGGGATTCACCGATGTTTTTGTGATTTAAATGAAGACCCAACTCGGGGTTTTTACTTTTGAGGTTTGAAGTTCTTTGGTGGATTATCGTTGTTGTTCTTGAAGTTTGATGTGGTGAATCTCTTAAGAGTTGTGTTCATATTTTTTTTAAGGATTTTGGTACGCGATCTTCTGTTTGCAATTTGGTGGATTGGGAGTTGTTAATGTACAGCTTTTGGTTTCTTAATTTGGGGGTTCTTATTTTGGGGACTGGAGAGGTTAGGATATAGAATGGATGAAGCTCAGGGAAGTGGCTTGACTTCGTTGCCTCCATTTTTAGTCAAAACATATGATATGGTCGATGATCCTTCAACCAATTCGATTGTTTCATGGAGTTCAAGTGATAAAAGCTTTGTTGTTTGGAAACCACTGGAGTTTTCATCAGTTTTGTTGCCTAAATTCTTCAAGCATAGCAACTTCTCGAGCTTCATCAGGCAGCTCAATACTTATGTAAGATGATAAGTTTATCATTTACTTGCTTATTGTTGTGATTGTGTCCTTGTTTTTGTTTTCTGAATATTTTGTTCATTACTTTAGGGGTTCAAGAAGGTGGATCCTGAACAATGGGAATTTGCCAATGATGATTTTGTTAGAGGTAAGCAACACCTGATGAAGAACATCCACAGGAGAAAACCAGTCCATAGTCATTCCTTACAGAACCCCCATGGACAAGGAGTATCTCCTCCGCTAACTGAAGTCGAAAGAAAGAGTTTCGAGGATGACATCGAGACGCTGAAACGGGATAAAGAGCAGCTTCTTCTTGAGTTGCGGAAACACGAACAAGAGTATCAAGGAGTTGTGTTGCAAATGCAGAATTTGAAAGATCGATTTCAATGTGTTCAACAAGGCATGGAATTGTTTATCAGTCTGCTAGCTCGTCTTTTGAAGAAACCAGGACTTCGCTTGGATCTTCTGCCACAATTGGATACTCCTGATAGAAAGAGGAGATTACCTAGAGTTTCTTACAACAATAGTGAAGATAACCTTGAGGATAATCAGATGGGGACAACTCAAACCATTAGTAGAGAAATTATGGGTTGTAGTTTTGATTCAATTTTGAAAGAAGAACAGTTTGAACTTGTTGAGACATCTCTGACCTTTTGGGAAGGTATTATCCATAGTTATGGTCAAACAATTATTCCCCTTGATTCAAGCTCAAACCTGGAGTTGGGTGGATCTGTAAGTCATGCCAGTAGCCCTGCTGTAACTTGCAGGCAAGTTAGTGAGGAGCTTCGGTGTAAATCACCAGGAATTGACATGAATTTGGAGCCCATGGCAACCGTTGCTCCTGAATCTGTAGCCTCGAAAGATCAAGCAGCTGGAGTCAAAGCTCCAGTACCAACTGGAGTCAATGATGTTTTCTGGCAGCAATTCTTGACGGAGAATCCTGGTTCATCTGACCCACAAGAAGTTCAATCAGCCAGAAAAGATTCTGATGTCATAATCGAAGAAAACAGACCGAGCGATGAAGGAAATTTTTGGTGGAACATGAGGAGTGTAAATAATGTTGTAGAACAGATAGGGAACCTTGCTCCAGCAGAGAAATTTTCATAGTAGGTTGATTGTTTTTCTGAATTACTGATTTTCCTTAGCTCACATGTAACATAATTTATTATAAAATGGAACATTTGGGCTCTCATCTATGTCTTTCTTCACATGTTCTCATGGGTTTTGATTCCCTCATAATGCTTGACTTGTTTAGAGAATTAGTGGAACTATATTTATATGCTGGTTCATTATTCGTTATTATAGTATTCTCATGTTCATTTACGCGCAAGCGCCCATCTTTAGAGAAGGTTCTATTTGTTCGAGGACTTGAATGATGATTTGTTGAGGACTTCCAACAGGCTGCAAAAGGGGGGAAGGAGATTGCTTTGGCCTTTAAGGATTTATACAGGCTTTCGTGCGTGCTTGTTTGATTAAAGTATCTCTTATCTGAACATAGTGATATGGCATCTGAATAAAAGGTATCCATTTTGCAATGTGAAGTGTTCAAGTATCTCATAAGTCATGTCTGATGTTCATCTTGTATCATCTGGAGGGGCATACGTTCATGATTTTTAGTATCACTTCCTGATTCATTTGTTTATTGTAGGTAACTGTGCACGTTGAGAGGGCGATTTTGAACTACAATAAGTTAATGAAGGGGAAGGATAGCCGTACTGCTACTTCCAGTCTGTGAAATTGGCTTGGAATCTGCTAAAAGAAACATCCAGATCTCACCGGATTGCTACTTGTCTTTGGATACTGGGGTACGCGACCAAATTGAATCCAAACACTCTGCCACTTTGCCATGGTTACTATGGTGATTACCATCAGAAAGAACACAGTTTAGGACCTTGATTATATCCTCTAGAGTTGTGATTTTCCTCGGGCTGTTTGGTGTTGGTTTCTTTAAGATGTTTGGCTAATAGCTTTGCGAGCTCTCAAAGATGCATGAAGTAGATTGAGGAGCTTCTCCACCATCCGCCTTTGCGTGGTTGGAGAGGGGAACGAAGCATTCTTTATAAAGGTGTGGAAACTTCTCCCTTTTAGACGCGTTTTAAAGCCTTGAGGGGAAGCCCTTTAAGGGAACGCCCAAAGAGAACAATATCTACTAGCGGTGAGATTGGGCTGTTACAAATGGTATCAGAGCCAGACACTGGGCGGTATGCCGACAAGGACGCTGGGCGCCCCAAGGGAGGTGGATTGTGAGATCCCACATTGGTTGGAGAGGGGAACGAAGCATTCCTTATAAGGGTGTGAAAACTTCTTCCTAGTAGGCGCGTTTTAAAACCTTGAAGGGAAACCCTTTTAAGGGAAAGCCCAAAAAGGACAATATCTGCTAGCGGTGGGCTTGGGCTGTTACAAAATAGTATCAGAGCCCGACACCGAGTAGTGTGCCAGCAAAGACACTGGGCCCCTAAGGGAGGTGGATTGTGAGATCCCATATCGGTTGGAGAGGAGAACGAAACATTCCTTATAAGGGTATGAAACCTCTCTCTAGCAGGCGCGTTTTAAAACGGTGAGGTTGACGGCGATACGTAATGGGCCAAAATGGACAATATTTACTAACGATGGGCTTAGACTATTACAGTTTCAATCTCCACCCTCGCTTTTGTGTGAGAAAAGACTGTTTTTGTGACAGGCTGGGGTTTATGCTCTTTTGTAGGATACGTGGAGTGAGAGAAATAATTGAATCTTCATGGGGAGAGAGAAGTGATACAATAATGTTTGGTCTTTTATTATATTCTCTATTTCTCTTTGGACACCAATGTGTAGGCCTTTTTGTAACTATTCACTAGATCTCATATTACTTGATTGGAGCTCCTTCTTGTAGTTGGCTCCCTGTGGGCTTCTCTTTTTTGTATGCTTGTGAATTCTTTCCTTTTTTTCTTGACGAATTTTCTATTCTTTTCAAAAAAAAGTAAAAAATCAGACAGAACACAATTGTTATGGACCCAAGCCATGAGAACCCCTGATGCTGGGAAGCTGTTGAAGTTCAATCTACTTTCACCAGGTTTGAATTCTCTGATTGGCATTATTAGAATGATAGCTTAATTAAATCTTAGAACAAACATTATTCCTTCAAATTTCAAAAGCTGGAGAAGTTGGGACAGCTGAAGTTGTACTGTAAGTTTTAAATGCAGAAAGGCTCTGTTGAATGGCTTAGTGGTTGCAAAGTTTCTTTTAGAGTAAGGAAAACTACAGTGGCTTGCATTTGAATTGAAAACAATGTGTGACCCATCATCATAAAGAGTCCACCATGTTGATTTATGCTATGATACAGGTGTCTTGATCTGATCGCCAATGGTTGCTGGAGAAAATGGCCGACTCTGCTTCCACTTTGAGTGCCTTTTCCTTCATCTCATTGCATTTGTAAGTACACGGGCGGTGGAAAGCCCCGATGCCCCCACCATTCTTGATCATTTCTTTAACCACTTGCTATTTATGTAAACACAATACTGCTCTGAGTGGGACTTCCCCGACCCAATGCTAATTACTTTGCCACCTAACTATGGCGTTTGTTTTTATTTTCTGTAAAAGAAGCAAGATGGGAAAAGAACTGAAGTTTCAATATAACTGTGAAGTCGATGTTTACTATCGTTGCTTCGAAGAAAGTCTGATCAAAGTAATCGCAAGCATTGGGACCAAAAGTTTATATGAGACTCATTTAAGATATTAAAGGTAAGTATGAAAGATTTTAAGTGAACTAAGAAGAAAAGTATGTAACTACCCTCAAGACACTTTGTAAGAAAGGAAGGTTTTTATGAATACAAAGTGACAGAAAAGATTTATGCATGCAAAGAAATGTTTATGACTCATATGGATTAGAATGTATTTGTTGAGAATTGTTTCTTGGTTGTACTTTAAAATTTAATAAAGAACTTTTAGAACAAAAATTTGAGATGTCCTAAAGACCTCACGATGAACAGTGCAACATGGTCCTGTGATGCGACGCCTGTGACACAGACTACGTCGCAGGGAACACATGAAGCCCTCGACTTAGGTACTCAAACTATGTCGAAAGGAATCCGTAAAGCCTTGGACATAGGTACACAAATTGTATCGTACAGAACGCATGAAACGGAGAATGCATAAAACTTCAGGCGTAGGTCAAGATTACATCAAGATTAAGTGAGTTGTTCATAGGTCTTTCCCATCTATCAATCAACTAAAAACATTATTGAGATCATTATGTGTGTTGATGGATTTTGAAAGGGATGTTGAAATGAGTCTTCGTCTATTCACCAGGGTAATGATGACTGCTTTTTGTCAAATTGATGCCATTGGAAGATACCCATATTGAACCAATTTGAAGGCATTGGAAATGGAAAGAGCTCATCCTAGTTCCAGGATCGAAGTGATGAATGTTGTAACAGAGCCTCTATTTTTGGCAATAAATTTTGTATCACAGCAAGGATACAAGTATGTAAAACGAAGAGTAGATTACATCATTACTAGCAACCATTGTTTCATAAAATATGGACATGGTTGTGCTATAATCCTTCCGTTCTAGTATTTCAATTAAAGAATCGGTTAACGTTTGAACAAAATTGGGGAACAGTGAACAGCGTGACTACACGACCGGTACCGAGATGGATATCGGCACAGACACCTCGCTAGCAAAGCTGGAGTCCCTGTTAGAAGCCGAGTTACTTGGATAGGCATAACCAACCCCATGCATTACGACATGCTCACATCTTTGGAACACTCGAGCTAGCGAAGCAGCCTTTCTTCTTGCTCGCTTGGTACCGGTAAATAAGAGCATTTGGAGCAACCCAGCCAAAGCGGGAGCCTTGAACACTTGCTCGGTCGTGGCAGCGCCTCCACTCCGGCATAACTCGAGCAAAGCTGCTACTGCATTCTCTTTTCCTCTTGGAGTACCACATCGCATCATTGCTATCAATCCTGCCACGGCTCTCTCCTCTTTGGCAACTGCTTCGGCTCCAACAGGCTGTCTAACAATCAAGGCCAATGCACCAGCTGCTTCCTCAGCAACACCTTCATTCCCCAATGCTCCTACAAGCGCTGTTACTGCCCCGGCCTCTATCATCCGAACGCAGTTATCGGTATGCGTTGAGAGATTAAACAAAGCTGTTACAGCATCCTTCTTTCCTCTTGGGGTACCATCTCTCAACAACCCTGCCAAGGCTTCAACTGCACCACTCTCCTCTGCTATTCTCTTCTTGTAGTCATGCACTGCAGAGAGGCTGAACAACGTAGCTGCGGCGTTTTCCCGTGCTTCTGTACTATGTCCTGATCTCAACACTTCGGTTATCGACCCTAAACACCCTACCTCACTCATAATCAAACTCTTGTTCTTGTCATATATTGAGAGATTAAGCATAGCAGTCACTGAATTCTCCTGTGCAACTGGGTTCGGGGAAGCCAGCAACTTTTGAAGATGGGGGATCGCACCGGCTTCTGCGATGAACGCACGGTTCTCTTTCCCTGTTTTGGCCAACAAACGAATCTCACGGGCAGCAATTGTCTTTGCATCTTGCGATCCAATTGATAACTGTTGAATAAGGATCATAGCTGTTGCTCTGTTGGCTTCGAGCGCAGCACGCGTGGGAGAAGCCATTGCATAACTTTCTGCAGATGCATCCATTCCTTCTGGTGGATCATAAGGAACTCCATGAGCAATGCACCATTGGATGATCAAATTCCTTAACGCGCGGTTGGGAGCGAGGTGTGTATGGACGAGCATTTGCCCCGTCTTTGGGCAAGTGTTGTGCCCTTCTTCCATCCATCGAGTAATTGAACTGCGGTCGTATGTCTGACCTGTAGAAATGATCACCGGATCGTTCATCAAATCCAGCGATATCGGGCAGCAGAAGTCCCTCGGAATCGTTAAAAGCGTCTCAGCAATCTCCTGGGTGATCAAGTTCTTCTTCAGCTTCTTCTGGTTTCCTGCGCCTGAATCAACTTCATCTTCCTCGAATCCGAAGAGGAGAAATCTACTATATCTAGTAAAAGCAACAAAACCATTTAACACAGCTAAGGTCGGCTCAACGTCGCCCTCATGATTCACAATCTGCTCCTCCAAGAACTCAATTTCAGCTCTACAACTCTTAGCATTCCGAATCTTCAACTTATCCACAAAAAACTCCCTCAATTCCCTCGGATTCGGAAGCCTCCCATTCTCAAATTCGTCGAGAAACGAAAGGAAGCGCGCCCTCGACACCTCGTCGCATTCATCAACAAACATCCTAGTCCTTCTCAATTGCTTTTGCAAGAGCTCAACCTGTTCTCTAACATCCACAGCTAATTCAACTTCCTCAAAAGGGAAAACATCAAAAAATGTCAACAACTCCAAATTCAAATCATTGAAATGCCCAGAAATCGAGTGGTTCTGAAGCAACATCCACAATTTACTCGATTCAGAGCAATAATCAAGAAGTATCTTAGACCGATACAACAACAAATAAAGCTCCTTCAAACAGAGCAACGCCGTGTGAGGCAAAGTAGCACCGGAATCCTTCAAACAGTCCAAAAATACTAAACACACCTCCAGTTTCCTTATCAGAGATCGCGAATTCCTTCGCTGAAAGAAGAAGGAGTTCTGTGAAAATCGGGAAACGATCTCCGTCGCAACTATCGCCAGGGTTCGAACTAAGGCCACATCGGAGAGGTCAACAGGGGCCAAAAATACCTCCAAGGACGGCGATCTCCTTCTCCGTAAAGACGAGAAAATCGCAGCGGCAGCCATAAAACCCCCACCAACCCCCAAATTCTAGGGTTACCGAAATTCAACAAAGCACCGAGAAATCGACTGAAAACTCGAAAATCTTGGAAAAAAAAGAAAACCCCAGATGAAAATCAGAGCTAAACGAGACGAAGAACTGTAATTTGTACAAACGGTGTTGCGCCAATTGGTGGGGCGTGAAGCAAAGCAAGTTGCTGATTAATGGAGAATTGAAAAACACAAGAAGATAGAAACGGAAAAGGATCGCTTTATAAAAAAGAAGAAAAAAACAAGGGGAAATGGGGATTCCGCGTTCGATCAAGGGAAGCGAGAAATTGTAAGAACGTCCATGAATTAACAATGGCGGCCAGTACTGGAAAGTGACGTTCCAAAGGTTTGACGAAATTTATCACAGATTCTTGTCCATTTCTTCTACTCTCCATGCTCTCAATTAAGAATTAAACGCACTATGTTTTTTCCACCTTAAAAAAAATAAATTGTCCATATATTTATTAAAATTAATTTTGTGTTCAACAAATATCAGAAATTTTTAATTTTGTTTCACATATTCTTGACTCATTTGATATATTTTAAAACTTTTAAAATAAAATATTTATAATTCTATTAAAAATAAAATTATCCAACATTTTTCAAAATTTAAAATATTAACCAAAATAAAATATAGAGTGAGAAGTAATAATATATTTTAACTATTTTTTTTTTAATCTTATATATTATCAAATTTGAACAAAATTTATTGTTTTTTTTTTCTCTTAAATTTTAGTTTTCTTAAAATATATATAGAAGTAGAAAAAAAAATGTAATCTGATGGTGGAGTATTTTGTTGTAGTGGGATTTGAGGAAGGGTTGACTAGATAAAAGTCAGTGGGGCCCAGTAGTTATTGTGGTTGAGCTGGCAGTTGAATATTTTTGGTTTCCCTTCAAACATTTTAATCATTTAATTTAAACTTATTAACCCATTTTCAAAAGTATTGTTTTTTTTTCTCCTTTTTTTCTCTGAAAAAAAAAACAATGCCTTTTAGGATACTATAATTAATTATTAGTATTCTTCTTATTTATATATATATATATTACTTCTTTTAGTTAATCAAACATTATTTCACAAATAAAAATATAACATAATATTCTAACATCATTTTTAAACACTAAAATTTTAATAATCCAATATAATTTTTAACATAATTTTTTTATTTTTTATTTGCAAGAGATATTTATATATAAAAAGTGGGGCAGGCTGAGATATACAGAGAATTTTAGTTTAATTTAGGAAACGAAGAGAAAAATCAAATTAAATGGATATTTGTAGCAGAATATTCAAAATGGTGGAATATTAAAGAGTTTATTTTTTCCATTCCACCGATGGCTACATTTTGAAGAGACTGAAAGCCAATTAAAAGTTTCCACGTTTCAGATTCTAGATCGGCCACGTAGCCTGGTGGCAAAATTAAGAGGCCGACAAGTTGCGTACCGATTCGATAATTTCCAACCATTAAAAGACCGCCACGTGTTACAAATGTCAGCGTGTAAGGTCTAAAGTCAAAGACTTTGCTGGCTGACGTCAGATATCGATTTTTCCAATTAAGAAAACAAAAACCCCCATGGGGACCGGTGCTTTTGACCCGACTCAATTAAATAATGCTGTCGCCGTGGAATTTTTTATTGCGTTCTTTGGTTTAATTAATGACGTGTCATGATTATATTGGACTGTCGTTTACGTAAAGCATCACCTAAGCTGTGCCAGTTTGGTGGATAGCCAACCAGTTGAGTCCATCTTCCAAACCTACCCTTCCTTAATTACGGAAATTAGCCGTCATAAAGAAAAATATGAATAATATAATTAAAACTCTAAATTAATGATTATATTGATTTATGAAATTTTATGATTTAATTAATTTTAATTGTAATGTATAGTTTCTTGGAAATTCATTCATCGTGAGGTTAAGAAAATAAAATGGAAGTGGTACAAAATGTCTCTAAAAATTAGGTAGAGAGAATAAAAAATAAATTCGTGTGCTTCGGAATCCGAAAATTATGATTAAAAAATGTTGTTGTTCCCTCTCTCCGTCTCTCCCTTTGTCTTCACCCAACCCAAGCCTTCAAATATTTGCTATTCGGATAACCATGGTGATATAAGGGATGAGTTGGGTTGTCATTTTTAACCGGATTGGTCGGACCAAGGAACCAACCAACCCAAAAGTATTGACTCTAAAATACTTTTAACCCGACCCAATCTAACATGTACATATCCCTAATTGTCAATGCAAACATAACTCAACCGATTAATACATATAGATGTTTGAATTTCTTCTCAAACAAGGAATATACTTTTGTGAAAGGTATGGATTTCCCCGAATTCAAAGAACAAAAAAAAATATTGGCTTTAATCGAACCATCGAATCAAATCAAAGTGGGAACAAAGAAAGGAGAGAGATTGAGCTTGATTATCATCACTTTTAAGTCTTCACCACTCCAAACTGACCGACCACGGACCTATAAAAATGTGGCTGCAATCTGACTACCCTTGTGTTCATATTCTAAGACGACAGCAAAAGGAGCTTGGGACCCTACTTTCAACATTTTTCTATTAACTCCACTTCACGTCATGGACTGTGATATCAAGAATTTAAACATATTGGTCAATTTTGATGACTCTGCGCAAGTTCATCTTGGATTGCCCCAGTTTGATTGATATTCATCTACATAACGTCTGCTAGGGGAGGAAGATCTTTAAGAACTTAGTTAGAGACTACAGAAAGAAGAAAAAAGCCCGTTCACAAGCTATTTAAAACATAGGAATATAATGCGAACCAATCAAAAAACACTACATTCGTGTTGGTTGGTACATCATTAAGTAAATAACACTGTCCTGGTGTTTGCCTCTGATACCATTTGTAATAGTGTAACAACTCAAACCTACCGCTAACACATATTGTCGTCATGAATGTTCCCTTCCAGACTTTCTCTCAAAGTTTTAAAATGCGTCAGCTAGGGAGAAGTTTCCACACCCTTATAAAGAATGTTTCGTTCTCCTCCCCAACTGATGTGAGATCTCACAAATAGCCAAGTCCACTGCTAGCAAATATTGTCGGCTTTGGCCCGTTACATATCGCCGTCCGCCTCACGGTTTTAAAACTCATAGAGAAATTTCCACACCCTTATAAAGAATGTTTCGTTCCCCTCTCCAACCGATATGAGATCACACATTAAAAATTCGTTACTTCAACGAAACTGAATCATTTGTAGATCATATTGTCCAAACAGATCCTGTTCTTTAGATGAGATAAGTTTTATTTGACATTTGCTGGGTTTTTTTTTTCTTTTAGTTCAACGGTGGTAGGGTGGATGATCAAACCATCGAACTTTGAGAGAATACTTAATATCTTATCCATTGAGGTATGCAAATGAAAAGGGGAAACGCGTATTTGAACAAAGAATGAAAATGCAGTAAGAAATGATTTGTTTTCTTAAAATTTTCAACATTTTCTGAACGCAAAGCTTGTACAAAAGATGACTTAAAGGATAAGAGTTGTGTATGGAAAAGCATAAAGGAATATGGAGTATGAACCAAAACTCTAATCTTTGTGTTCATTACCTTGGAGACTTAGCTGAAAGACACTTTCCTTAGCAGACAAGCTTTATCAGTGAACCTCATCTTTATGTTCTCACTTTTGAAGCGCTGCAAAAAGAGACAAACACATTCATTCACGTGGCTGTCCCAAAAAAAACATAGGAAATCAACAAATTTGAGCTAAGTTTTATCAAATACATGATGTGTTAAACCGTCTCGAGTCGCTTCAGCGAGTTTCCTGCCCAGAAAGATCTTCAATCCAGACTTATAGACAACATTCAAAGTAAAATACAAAGGCGACGCAGTGAAAATCGACCTATACAGTTGTAACAGCCCAAGTCCACCGCTAGCAGATATCTACTTTGGCATGTTACGTATCGCCGTCAACCTCACGATTTTAAAACACGTCTTATAGGAAGAGGTTTTCACACACTTATAAAAAATGTTTTATTACCCTCTCCAACTGACGTAGTATCACACAGTTAGTCCTCTAAAGTACATTCATTGTTAGATAAGATGAGAGAAAACTGGCTCTGCCAATGGAAGTAAGAAGCACCCCAAAATAGTAGCAAGAAAGCAAACAGTTCATAAAGTACATCTGATTAGACATGACAGTAATCTAACAAAGTATAAAACGGTAAAGGTTCAATCCATCTAGACTTCAGACAAAAAAAAGTTGTCTTGAATTGATTTTAAAAAGGCCCGGTTTGATGAACTAGCTATATTATCGATCCCTGAATGCAAAAGGGTTTGGTCTATGTTCAAGTATAGATGTCAAAGTCCTCTTACTATTCATGCTCCTTGGGCTTGCAGCCTTTGATTGCACATGGTAGCCATAATTGGACTGCGCTCATTCGGCCTATTGGCTTTGGTTTTGAGACAAAAGGCTCTCTGCTAGACCATATTGAAATAATAGAATCCCATGATCTTCTAACTTGCAGCAAATGAAATTCATGAAGAATGCAGCAGACCAGCAAACACTCTTATATGTTTCACGAAGATGGTAACGGTAACAGCCCAAGCCCCGCTCGTAGATATTGTTCTTTTTGGGTTTTTCTTTTCGGGGTTCCCTCAAGATTTTTAAAATGCGTATGCTAGGAAGAGGTTTCCAAATAATTCGTTCTCCTCCCCAACCGACGTGGGATCTCACAATCCATCACTTTCAGGGTCCAGCATCCTCGCTCGCACTTGTTCCCTTCTCCAATCGATGTGCGACCCCTCAATCCACCCTCTTTCAAGGCCCAGCGTCCTTGTTGGCACATCGCCTTGTGTCTACCCCTTCGGGGCTCAGCCTCCTTACTGATACATTACCCGGTGTCTGACTCTGATACCATTTGTAACCGCTCAAGTCTACCGCTAGCAGATATTGTCCTTTTTAGACTTTCCCTTTCGGGCCTCAAGATTTTTAAAATGCATATGCTAGGAGAAGTTTCAGGTCCTTATAAAGAATGTTTCGTTCTACTCCCTAATTGATATGTGATCCGGCAGTAATAAAGAATTGTAACCTCAAAATACATACAAACAATGGCAGCTCCCCCATTCAAATTCCAAAGGGATGGAATAACAGAGAACCCATCATTTCAAATACACAATACTTAGAAAGAAGTTCATCCTGGATCAAACAGTAAGAAAAACAGTGACAACGATGAGAATGAGAGGACACGAGAGAGTAGATGATTGAATACCCATTTGTGTCACTGAAGTATAAGATCCATCGGCCTCCATCACATGCACCCACAAGCCCTTATTACCAAAAGACGAGGAGAGCGTGGCCATTGAAGCAAAATCCCAAAAAAGGGACATTTCTGATTTCCAAAAGGTGTCATTTTTCTTGTTTTTTTGGACAGTGTTTTTGGTGTGGGCTTATGTTATGAGGATCACAAAATTCCATTCGAAATTGCCCAAGCCCATGTGCTTCATGTTGGACTTTCTCAGTAGTCAAGGTAGCAGGTCAGCAAAATACACTCAAGTTGGACCCATGAATCTTAAATTATAAATGTTTTTCTTTTTTCCTTTGTTTTGTTGGGTGGTTTGGTGATACTGTTTTGTCCATTTAAAAAAGATGGACAGGTGGAGGGATGAAGTGACAAGTAAGCTACCTCTTCATATTAAAATTTTGTGTTCTCAATGCTTTGTAGGGCTAATGGGATGGTTTTGATGGAGCCTTTTTCTTTTCATTTGTTATTCCCACACAAAAAGGACCTAAATCAATTCCATTTTGATTTTATGCCAAAGCTTTCACATTTTTTTTAAATAATATTAATTTATTAGGATAGATAACGATGTCTACTTTTTTTAACTTTATCGTATTTAATCAGCATGTTCTTATATCACTTACCTACCTTGGGTAAACTCTATGGACAAGATTACGAAGATTATCAATTATAGTGTTTGTGTGTCCAAGATTCACTTTTCCCGCAACATGGTCAGGTTATCTACTTCTCGCTTCTAAGAGTGAAAACTATCCCTATAGACCAACACAGGTACTTGATAACCCCGACATTCCCCTGCAACATGGTTAGGTTATCTGCATCTCATTTTTAAGAGTGAACACTATCATTACAGACCAAGACAAGTTCTTTCCACATGTTTTATTCTCACTCACATGCATACTAGGAAAATTCTTAAGAGGTTACCCAATGTAAAATTGCTTTTAAGTAAGCACGCTTAACCATGAACTTCATATGATCGAGCCATCGAAAATGAAGGTGCACCTTTTTAGTATGGGTAATAACTTTCAATTCTTTTAAATCTTTCTTAGTCACTCTATTCTCAAGAGCACTCTCATTCGGATGTGTTCTCGATTCATTCATATATCCTTCCTTTACTCGGGTGTCATAATTCGTTTCATTTTTAAGTTATTTTAATTTAATTTCTAAATTATACCTACAAATCTTCATATCAATAAAATGTATTGTGTTACGAGTATGACATATCTACGATGTTCAAAATCGAAAGAGTGTTCGTCACTTTCTAATCATACCCATATTGTTTTTTTTTTCATTTTATTTATATATTTTGATTATAAAATAACTATTAAATCATCCATTTCTGCAAATTTGTAAATTTAAGGGAATGGTTGAGCACTAAAACCCAAATGTGAATCCTAAATATATTATTTAAAAAAAAATTTATTCCCCTATATTTTAATAAATCCTAAATTTAATTACATTTTTTCTCTTTTCATGAATGAGAATTGTTATTATTATTATTATTATATTTATGAAATTTGATAAAATAGGAAAAATGAACGTTTAAAAATATATTGAATTAAAAGCTTCATTGTTTGTTATGTTTTTGTTTGTAGGGCGGCCTGTTAAAAATAAAAATAAAAATAAAAATAAAAATAAAAATAAAAATGGTGCACCAATTTCCTTTATTTAACGATAATAATAACTATATCCACTCAGCTTTTAGTATTTCTTTTCTTTTATTTTTGCACTTCTCCAATAACACTTAAAACACTCGAAATTAATGGATTTTTCTTTCTTTTTCTTTTTTTGAAAAGTGAAATTAAATGGATGTCTTTTTTTTTAATTAAAGGATATATCTTCATAATTGAAATCAAGTTAATCCAATCATATATGTGACAAATTTTTTGATGGATTAAATAAATTATTTTGTGAAAATTCCATTATTTGTTCAATAATATGGGTCCAAAAAAATTAATTTAATCTAAAATTTGATTACCATTTACTTAAATATTTGGATTTATTTCCTTCTTGCATCAATCATTTTTATATTTTATCAAATAAAATTGGGTGATTTATACTAATTTGAGGTAGATAATATTCTTAAAACACCAAGAAAAAAATGTTTAATATAAATATTAAAAAAAATAATAATAAATAAATAAATAGAGGTGTGGGTTCCATTAGAATTTGAAATTTCAAGTTGGTTGGGTTCCGGCCCGATACAATTCACAAAACTCGAACCCAACCCTCTACTTTTGAATTGAGTTGAGTTGTTTCTTTTTAAAATTATTATTTTTTTAAAATCTACTTATTCACACTACATATTACACCAATAACTAAATCTCTAGTAAAATTTAAATATCAAATATTTACGAGTTACAATGCCTCACTCGTCTCGGTTACAAATGTTAAATATCTTAGTCTTTTTAGAAGTAGGGTAGGGTTGGGTTGGATTGATTGGGTTGAGTTGAATTGCAACCCTATTTTCAAGTTAGTTGGATTGATCCAACCAAGAAAAATATGTACTCGCAAATCGAATCGAATTTTTTATATTTGAAAAATTAAACCCAACTCAACCTTACATAAAATTAATCGAGGTAAAATTGAGTATTTCGAGTTGATAATATTATTGGGTCGTACGAATACCCATACATAAAATTAAAAATTTAAAGATTTATTAGATACTGTAGAAGTTCAAAAAACCAAATAGATACTGATCTCAAAGTTATTAAATGATAGGAAAGTTATTACACAAATATGAAACAAAGAGTACAAAATATTGGTAGAGAAGTGAATATGGTGTGTTATTGACGCAATTTTAATTACTTTATGCCTACTAATAGGGAGGAATTAATGAAATGAGAATGGAACAAGGTATATTGAAATGAAAGGATGAGAATTTTTTAGCTTTATTTTTTTATTCTCATTTTTATTATTTTATGAAATTATTATTATTTTTTTTATAAAAAAAGATAAATTATTCCCTTAAAGTTAACCCTATTTCTATTTATTCATCTTTTTGGGTAGTACCAAATATCAGTCAACAAATCTATTTGGAAATGTTCAAATTATTTATTTGTAAAATATTAATTAAGTTTTATTTTCCTCATATATATTTTTATTTTATAATTTTGTGTGGGGTTATGACCCCTTTAAATTTAATGTTCATTTTCAATATTAGTAATTAATAATTAATAGTAATAATATTTATTCCAAATTATCTTTAGCACCATATTGTTATTATTATTTTTTATTCTGATTCTTTAATTTTCATTATAGAATGGGGCCTTAAAAAGGAGCTTATTTTAAATAATAAATGTATAGTCATTGTTTTCTTTTTGAAGAATAAGTTTACAGTGTAAAAATATTGAAAGAATTTTTGGAAGTCGTAATTAAATAAACGAAGAGATTAAGAATTATGAATGAGAATGATAAAAGAAAAAAAAAGGAGTAGTAATTAATAATGATAGGGACAAAATTAAATTAGGAAGAGCTGAGAAGGAATACACTTAACAATTTCTAGTAATTTATGTACACTCATAAACCTGAGAACAAGCAATCCCCAAAGCTGGATGAATCAAATTTGAAAAGAAAAGGAAAGAGAGAGAGAGAGAGAAAGAGATGATTACTGGGGAGTTGTTAATGGCCGACACCGGGGCTGGGGACGGAGCGGAGGATTCGATTGCTGTCATAATAATGTGGGGGATGGGCGGGGTGGAGGCGGCGACCACGGAGGAACTCCTGGGCGGGGAGAGCGGCGTGGCTTCTACCGCTGGGAGAAGACGGCGGCGTGGAGCCTTTTGGGAGAGCGGCGAAGAAGAGCCTGTTGAAGTCGAGGTTTCTGGATTGGGAAGATGGTGAAATGGAGGATAGAAGAAGAAGGAGAAGAAGAAGGGGAAGTAAAGGTTTGTTGGTCGGAACAGCCATGAGAGAGAGAGAGAGAGAGAAGAAAATGGAATAAGAATGTGGATTTGAGGAATGGGGGCGTGTACATATAAACGCGTGGGGGCTACAGAAGAAACAAGACGTGTCTCTCTCGAGCTAAATGGCACATATAATTTAGCATTGGGTCGAGTTAACCTAAGTGAGGATATGATTAACCTTGTGAGATTTAAAGCATTAAAGCGTGGTAGACATAATATGGATGTTAAATTAATCCGAATTGGGGGGGCATTGATTTAATTAAGGGAAGTAGAAAATGGGGGAGCAAAAAGTGTAATTGATTTTGGGATCCAACGAGGCAAGAGAGGCGATGTATGGAGGATGTGGAAAAAGAAAGAAGGTTCCAAAAAGAAGGGTAAATCAAATAGTGTGGGGATTGGAGAAGTCAAAAGACAGCAGATTTTTTTAATTTCTGTGCCATTAAATGTTCCTCCCAAGACGGTGCAACAATGCCGCGTGTTCCCCATGGCTTCCGCCCACTTCCCCCGCCCTCTCTTCGTAATTTTACCCCAATTCTTCCCTTTTTTTTTTTCTTTTTTTTTTGTTGTTTAGTTCAATAAAATGGTCAGTCAAAAATTCAACGTTCAACTTTCTTTTATATTAATCACAAAAATCCAATTTCTACGTTTTATATCAAATTTCAACTAATCAAATTTAACCATTCTTATTCTCTATTTAATTTCCCTAATTTACTTATTCATACTTGCATTAATTATATTTAATTAATTTCTCCACAAATCACTCAATTTTATAAAAGAAGATCTTAAATTTGTTAGAAGTTCAAAATTGTAATTGTAATGTTTTTCAAATTTAAAGGTAAGATTAGTGTAATTTTTTTAAAATTCATATTTGTATTACGACTATTTAAATCGAATTGACTACATGATGGAGTGACGTATATTTTCATTTCGAGTGCTATCAAGATCATAGATATGAAACATCACGATTTGACGATGGAGATCGTTTGATGATCAATCACCTTTTTTTTTCATGCTACAATTAGTTGGGTTAAAAGTAGTGATATATCAAATCTGTATATTTTTATGTGTATGGATGTAATCTAAATTATAAATGTAAAATATTATGATCTAACGACGTAAATGTATTTGAGGGCGATGAAAACTTCAGAGATTGAATTGAAAATTGGTTGACATTTGGTGAGGAAGATGTCGACCGCCGTGGAATTTAGAAGGCTATAAGACAGCGACGGCCAACTTTAAAGTCCAATCGGCAGGCTTTAAGTCTAAGATTCAAACGTATGGAATTGTTGCACGCATCTTTGATTTTATTTATTAATATTTTCTTCATGTGTCACAATCCCACGCATATAATGTTTCTAAATCTTTTAACACAAAAGACAAAAAAAAAATATTGAAGTTAGCAAATAACATTCTTTTTAAAATATTCTATTTTTTCTCTAAATTATTATTATTTTTTAATTTAATTCAATTTAAGCTAGTGACTAGTTTTAATTGTAAAATAAGCAAAATGTATAAAGATATATGGTTGTCCACATATTATATATGGAAGATTATATGGGAGTAACCTACATTGAATAATTATAAGGTAATATAATGATTTTATTAGTAAGCACATTTTCATTGGTATGAGATATTTTCGATAAATCAAAAGCAAAACCATGAAACCTTATAATTAAAGTGAATATTATCATATCATTATAGAAGGTCATGGTCGTAACATTCTATACATTTCTGTAGGATTAATTTAGAATTTTTCTCTTATTCTTGAATTTTAATAGATTATTTCATTTACTACGAAAATATAAAATTTAGATTAAATTATCTACGGTTTAAACATTATACTTTGTATTTATATATATTTTACAAAATGGATATATCCGACATTTTTCCCCAAAATAGAAATCTTATTCTTTATTTAAATAACTTTGTAGAAAATCAACAGTTGTAGCGTTTGTAGTCCAACGGTTAGGATAATTGCCTTCCAAGCAATAGACCCGGGTTCGACTCCCGGCAAACGCAATCTCATTTTCCAATTTTTAATTTCATCATAGATACCTGTTTTCATGGAATTGTTATAACTTAATATTTAATTTATTTTTTAAAATTTTAAAAACATAAAATTAAACATAGAGACGTGTGAGGATAGAAATGTCTTTTTCATCTGCACCATTCTCTTCCTGCCTCTTATTATATTTTTCATTATTTATTTAATGGGCGGCTATTTGAATTATTTTAGAGTTAAATACATTTAACAATTTTCTAAAATAAAACAAAAAAACAAACCAGAATTTAAACCAAACTTGAAAGGAAATTCGGAAGTGTCACACCTTTTCCCTCCATTAAATAAATAAGGCTTCCATGATTTCAAATGACGAAAATAACCTTCTTTAACCAATTCGAATAGCGAATAGAGTTTGGGCATTGGCGTCAATTCAACAGCTTTCAAGAACAAAAAAAAAAAAGAGACGTGTTCTCCTCCCTCTGTTTGGAGTCCAGCCCAGCACAGGCCAACCCGCGGTCTCACCCATTTCCAATTCACAATCTCAAGAGTATCAAGAAAGGACCCCCAAAAAGCGAGCGCACAGAGATCTAGCCATTGCCCATTCCTCTTCCTTTTCTCCAACCAAACTTCTTCTTCTTCTTCTTCTTCAGAAGGGGGCACTGCGATGGCCGGCTACAGAGCTGAAGATGACTACGATTACCTCTTTAAGGTGGTTCTGATTGGAGATTCCGGCGTCGGCAAGTCCAATTTGCTCTCCAGGTTCACCAAAAACGAGTTCAGCCTCGAGTCCAAGTCCACCATTGGGGTTGAGTTTGCTACTCGCAGCTTGAATGTCGATAGCAAGGTCATCAAGGCCCAGATTTGGGATACTGCTGGCCAGGAAAGGTTCCAAATAGTTTCTCTTCCTTACCCTCTCCCCTTTTCAAGATCTGGGTATTTCTTATTTTTGCTTACATTTTATGGTGCTTGGTATTTTGAGCTATATGGTTGTTGACGAATGGCCAATGGAATTTTTTGGGTGATGCTGCTTTTAGATGATTTTATAGATGGAATTCTCTGTATTAGCTTCACTTGAATGTGGTTGAATGTGAAGTTTATGATGGGGTATATCATAAATCTCTTTACCATCCACTAAATTAGAGTCAAGGATATTAGAACCGCGGATGGTAGTTTACAAATTTAGTGGATCTGAACAGGGCTGCTTAGAGTTGTTTGTGTGGTTACACCTTAAATACATTGACATACAAGAATGATTAGAATTCCTTAATGCTGTAGGGAATTTTTTTTAGAGAACTTAAGTATTGCATCCCACAGACTCCAAGAACTGTTGCAATGTATGAATGTTGTCTCTTACTTCAATTTTCCTCCAAAAATAAGGAAGAAGGCTGTTAATTATGTTTGGTGGGTAATCATAATTAGAAATGACTTCAAGGAATGCGACATGTTCAAGAACAATTGTTATTAGATTAGGTAGTGTCCCGAGTCTGGGCCTTGAGAGAAAAGGGATTACATCTCAACCATAGACTTAAAATCTTTGATATCTCGACCCAAACATAAACTTATGTGCTTTCTCAGTCATTACTGCTGCTGAGTTTAGTACTCTGCCATGGTTTCTTCGAATCATGGGCATAGGAATGGACATTCACGTGTTATAGACTTATAGTACATCTCAACCATAGATGCTTTTGAGGTATGGGATCAAACCATGATAGCCCCCATTCACGATCACTTTTATATACATATTTGTCTTTGGCTTTTCATTTCAGTAATACAGAAAGCAAGTTCAAGCTGTCCAGACCGCTTATGTTGAGACATGTACACTCTTGGTTCTTAGTTTTTTGATTGCATAACCCTATACGGATTTGCTACTCCTCTGCCTTTCTCTTCATATATTAGCTTATAATGATGGTGTCTGTATGTTTGCGTCCGTGAACTGACACCTTATCCCCCACCCTTCATATTCTTCCTCTTTCTCTCAACTTTATGAATCCTGGACTTTTGGGTAACAATGCCATTAGCTTTTTATAAGGATTAGTATTTGATGTCTCAAAATTGAATATATTTGCAATTTTCCTTTTCATTTTCATAAGTTACATTAACATTGTGCCACGTCCTGTGCATGCTTTTCATTATCGAGTATTGATTCTATCTCTAGAGGGAGCTACTAATCATCCCTCTTAATAGATATAAAGGAAATTGCAAACGGGGACAGTCTTTTCTTTTGAATAATGGACACAGAGGAATTAAACTTGGTAAACAAAAAGAACGTTTAATTCCCTCGGTAGACTAGGATTTTCACAGTTTGGTAGATGCAAGGTATGAGTCTATCTTTGTGTAACGGCCCAAGTGGTTCTCTTTAAGTTTTCCCTTTTGGGCTTCCCCTCAAGGTTTTAAAACGTGTCTGCTGGAGAGAAGTTTTCACGCCCTTAAAAAGAATGCTTTGTTCTTCTCTCCAACCAATTTGGGATCTCACAATCCACCCCCTTTGGTACCCAGCATCCTCGCTAGCACTCGTTCCCCTCTCCAATCGATGTGGGATCTCACAATTCACCTCCCTTCAGGGCCCAACGTCCTCGTTGGCACACCGCCTGGTGTCCACCCCTCTTCGGGGCTCAGCGTTCTCCCTGGCACACCGCCTGGTGCCTGGCTGATACCATTAGTAACGGCCCAAGCTCATCACTAGCAAATATTGTCCTCTTTAGGCTTTCCCTTCTGGGCTTCCCCTCAAGGTTTTAAATACGTCTGCTAGGTAGAGGTTGCCACACCTTTGTATTGTATCTCTGTCATTTTCTGCGGTAGAAATGGAGAAAGAATTATATTCTAAACATGATTTATTTGCTGATTGAATGCTTTAGCTGATCATCGGTGAGGTTTGGTTTGATGTTGCATTAATAAGGCGATCGATGTAATATTTCATCCTTGATGAATCATAAAGTTTCTTAATGTGCTCAGGTTTAAATCTTGTTTACATTAGTCTTCAAGTAAATCACACACGCTCCTGCCTAACTCTTTCTGTGGACTGACCATCTCTTTTGGGGTTCGTAGGTATCGTGCAATAACCAGTGCTTACTATCGAGGCGCTGTAGGTGCACTGCTTGTCTACGATGTCACACGACATTCCACTTTTGAAAACGTCGAGAGGTGGTTAAGGGAGTTGCGAGACCATACAGATCCTAACATTGTCGTCATGCTTGTTGGTAACAAGTCGGACCTTCGACACCTGGTGGCAGTATCAACAGAGGATGGAAAATCTTTTGCTGAGAAGGAGTCTCTCTATTTCATGGAAACTTCTGCACTGGAAGCAACCAATGTCGAAAACTCATTCGCCGAAGTCCTTACACAAATCTATCACATTGTAAGCAAGAAGTCCATGGAGGCTGGCGATGGCGCTGCAGCTGCTGCCACAGTTCCTTCGAAAGGAGATAAAATCGACGTCGGTAAGGATGTCTCCGCTGTAAAGAAGGCTGGCTGCTGTTCGAGTTAGGCTCTTGATATGCATTCTTTTGATGTGGCTGATTTGATATTGCTGCATCCTTATGTGCACCATAGTTGAGTAGCAATTCTTGAGAGATGTGTTCAATAGGATATTGATATTGCCTGGATTTTATTTACTTTCCAATGTATTCTGGTCTGAAAATTGAAGTTTGAGCTCACAGAGAGAGCTATTGATTTCATTTAGGTGTTTGTTGATTCTTAGTCGATTTAAAAATGAAAAATAGTTTGTTATTAAAATCAACAAAGTTTAATTGTCTTAGTTAATTATTGTTTATCGATTCAATTTGGTTTAATCAATGATTGACTGGTAGGTATACTTAGACAAATAAATCATTAAAATTATTAACTGATTTAATTATTTTTTCCCATTTTCACTAAAAAACAATTACTTTTCTAAGTTATTAATTTAAAATATATTAATAGAGTTTGAAAGCATGCATTTTTTATTTTATTTTATTAATTTAAACTATAAAATTTAAGGCTATTTAGACATATTTAACTGCCTAATAAAATAATAAAATTATCGAAGAATTTACATTATTATAATATAGGGAATGACGTTATTATAATATTAATTTCTGGTGTGTAATTTATTAAGTATATTACGTATTGGGGAAAAAAACCCTTTGTTTATAGGTTACGTAGAGACGAAAACAAAAGGTCAAAAAAAGAAAATTAAAAATTAATCGAGAGATTTGAATAATAAAATATATTATCTTTTCAAATCTCTTTTGTTTATTACATAATTAAATAAAATTTTATTTATTTTCTCTCTCTGTCATATTTGTGTAATCCCTAAGCATCTAGAGGTATTTATTTATGGAGCCCTAATCAGGTGGGGCTGGTCTTATTTTAATGTAATGATTTAAGATTAAAATTGTTAATGTTAATGTTTAGTAACAGCCAAATTTTAAAAATTTTAAATCAGTGATGAATAAAAAGGTTTCACAGAAATTATAATCCTAATTAAAATGGTAATTTTAAGTTGGGACGAAATGAAACAAGAATTTGCTTTTGTTATAATGCATATTCCAAAAATATATAACGAAGTTTTAGAAATAAAAAATAATTTAAAAATAAAAGAAGAGAAGAAAGAAACTTTCCCGGCATTAATGGCGGACGATGCTCCTAGAAGTAT
The DNA here is from genome assembly GCA_033971965.1 of Cucurbita ficifolia. Classification (NCBI taxonomy): domain Eukaryota; kingdom Viridiplantae; phylum Streptophyta; class Magnoliopsida; order Cucurbitales; family Cucurbitaceae; genus Cucurbita; species Cucurbita ficifolia. The sequence goes on from CM066974.1 coordinate 6,964,593, forward strand.
ACAAACAAAGAGAAGGCCGCGCCGCACATCTCAAGTGGTGGCTCCGCACCAAGGAGTGATCCGCCGCTGGCCTGCAGCCGGTTGTTCATCGACCAGTAATCCCCGACCCCCGCCGTGTCGGAACACGACAGAGCACTCCGGCAACTCCCCGAGATCCGCAAAGAGAGAGTCGTCCACGTCATCATCCCCCATCGGAAAAGGCATTGCCACGTCACTGGAAATCGAATCTCCCACTCCGCTGGATGATCTCCCCGAGAAAATTGAGCTTTCGAGCACTGTGGACGACGTGGTTTCCATTTCCCCAAACCAGCTGAACTGGTCCCCCAGCGACTCCACAAATTTCTCTTCCGCCTCCGGTTCCGGTTCTGGATGAACCGGAACAGTCTCTGGCGAAGTGGGTTTCGCGGCGGCGGCGGCGGCGGCTTGATGGTGATTGTTGTTTCTGGAAACCGGACCGGAATGGTTGTGCTCGCAGGAATACGTAATGAGCAACATGGTCGGATCAAGCCGGTTCCTCTCTACTTGCTTCCTCGCCGGACATCCCTTGGAGCTACTACACCTATAATACGCCCTACAAAATTAAACCCAAATCCAATCAAAACCCATCAATTTCATTCAAATTAAGCTTTAAGAAAAATAGATCACCTGGGATAAGGGGAGCCCTTGATGGGCTTTTGACCGTACTTTCTCCAGGCCCAAGAATCAGAAGGTGGAGTCGTAGAACCAGAGGAATTCCTTGGGCCGTCGCCATTAATTCGCACCGACACCACTTTCTTCTTCATCCCTCTTCTACACACCATCAAATTTTTAAAAATAAATATACAAAAAATAAAATTAATCTGAATTCAGCAACTGACCTGCCCTTCTTGGCTGCGGCGGCGGCGGTGGAATTAGAAGGCGGAGGAGGAGGAGGAGGAGGAGAATCAGGGGCTGCCTTGAATTCGTCGCTATCTTCTAAAAGATCAAGAGAATAGAATTGGTGGTTATTGCTGAAGGTAACATCATCCATATTACTATATAGGGCCGGGCGCCGTAGATGGGAGGTTGTTTTTGAAGGCTGTCGGAAAAGTTTGTATCAGAGGGATTTGAAGAAGAGGAAGAAGAAGAAGAATAAAGGGGCAATTTAATGTGGGATTTCTTTAAAGAAGTGTTTTTTTGGATGTTTAAATTTAAATAATTAAAAAAATGGGGTAAAGAGTTGACAAAAATATTAATTGGGGGACGTGCGGCTACTACTCTCTTTAATAAGTATCTAATCTCTCACAATTTGGTGATATTAAATCCATAATTTGTCGCTGTTGATTTCTTTTTTTATTTCCAATTTTATTAAATTAAAGTTCACTGCATTTTTATTTTTCACGTGGGACACCATAAACAGAAAAATATAATTTTATTTTAAATACTTATTGGTTTTATTCGCACTTTCTAAAAAATAAAAACCTTAGTTTCTAATATTTTTAAAGATTGTGTTTAATATTTTTTACCCCAAGTAAATAAATGAAATATAAGCAAATTAGCAAATGAAAGAAAGAACATAAAAGACTTTAATTAACTATCCTCGAGAAGACCAAGCCCAAGCTAGGTATTTAAATAAACAGTTAAATATGTATGGATTATAGTTGATAATTAATTACAACTATCTTAATTAATCAATTAATTAAACTTCCTAAAAACTTAGTTGGATGGATCACATGGTTTTGGCTGCAATGAAGAATCTTTTCTCATTGCTACAAACCTCACTTCTAATCTTATTTATACCTAATTAATAAGCTTTAAATATGCTGCACTTAGCATACAAAATTATATCAAATTAGTATCTATTTTTCCTAAAATGAAATTGAGATATTTTAAAATCATCCCAAACCATAATAATTTTTTTACAATCTTCATTTTATCTTTTTTATATTATTTAATGAACTTTATGAATAACAATTTTTTAGCTTAATAAATGTAAATTGTATATTTCATCTTTGATTTTGTATGATGTTTAATGTAGTGGAAGTTCATAATGAATTTATTAAAATTTGAAAAATTTGATAATTATTTTTATTAACATATTTGATTTCATTAATGTCAAAATTGATAATTTTACAAAATAAATGATGAAATTGAGATTGGTGTAGAAAATTAGGTTATCTTAATTTTTAAATATATATATCATTTATATTATTGGTGAAAGTGAGAGAGAACCAAAAAATAAATTATGAAATTAGAATTTGATGGCTTCGTGAAGCAAGCAATAAACACTAATCGTATTAATTAATTACGTGATTAGACTAAGTCTGTTTCCGATTCCCTTATTTTAATTTTTTTTAAATATAAAACTTATTTGGTTTCGTTTTCCCACTTTCTCATGTATCCATCCTTCCTCATTTCTTTTCAAATAGCTTCTCCAGAAATAATAAATTTCAAACCCATTCTTTTTTTTTTTTTTTTTTTTCAGAATTAACGAGTAAATTTATATTATAATTTTTTAAATTTTTTTATGTTTTATATCTAAACTAAAAGGTTCCAGACTAAATTTGATAAATGTTAAATACAACTTATAGGGTAAGGTTGCATGGTACTTTTAAGATTATGTATAAAGTATAATTAGTTAAGACATAAAGTCCAATATTTAAATCTCAATTTCCACGTATTTGTAAACTTAAAAAAAAAAGAATTAATATTATATTTGTGTTTCTTTTATAATGTATCTAATTCAAATGTATCTTTGCATTTGTATTGGGATCCATAAATATATCTCATTCATTGAATAAGTTGATACAAAACGGACAAAAATTCTCTAAAACAATCGAAATGTTGTAGCATAGCATTTTCTGAAAAGTGCCGTCAAAATAAATAAATCATAATGTAAAAAATATTATTTCGGTTGGTACGAGACATTTTAGGAAAATTAAAAGAAAAGTCAATAAAGTTTATATTCAAAAGGTACAATATCATATTATTGTAAAGGTTCACAGATTCCTACTAATCTCATCCGCCATAGCCACTAACCCACCTTACCCTCAGATCCGAAAGTAAAAAATAAATAAATACAGGGGATGGCTGATTAGGTTGCATAATCTTAAGGTTAGAAAAGGAATAGCATTATCATAATTAAAGTTTACAAGCCCATATGTGTGTGTGTATATATATATATGGATCTCCTTTTGACAGGATGCCATTTAATGAAGGTACCATGGCCAAAGGCGTCACCGCCGCAGCCGGCGGAGGGGGAGAAGGTGGGTGTGATCTGTTTGGATCGTCAAAGGAGATTTTTCCTGCAATTCTGCTGCGACAGTTTGCCTTCCTAAGCAACAAGGTATATGGGTTTTTCTTTTTTCCTTTGGTCAAAATCAAAAAACATAAAAAAAATAATAAATAAATCATATTTGACCGTGTTGGATGAAAATCCCACGTCCCCTCATTTAAGGAATGATCATAGGTTTATAATCAAGTCTCCATTCTTATGAGGCATTTTGAGAAAGCCCAAAGCAAAGCTACGGGAGCGGTGGACAATATCATACTATTGTGGAGAGTCGTGTTCATCTGGAACGGATTGTTTAAATAATCTGAAGAAATTGACAAAGGCTAAACAAAATAGTTGTTTCTTAAGGATTAGTTTGATACCATTCTGAAACCATATAAATCCCAGTTGATGATCCACAGCATATGGATATCCCAATGTGATATTCCCTTCATTTGCTTTGCTTCTTGCTCTCCAATATTCTCACTCACCAGATCATGATCATGATGATTAAGAAGATGGAGGTAAGAACGTTGTTATATTAATGATCTGTGTTTCAGAAGTTCTTGCTTTTCTGGACTTTGATGAGGCTGCTGTTTAAAGAGTATGTGGGGAAAGGAAGGGCCAAAGAAATGACTCATCAACATAAAGTTGGCGCATGGTTCGAAGATCTCGTACAACAATGTACTGTACTTCCTTGCTTCATTCTCAATGATCTTCAATAACAATTTTGTTAATGAATTTCCAATTGTTGTGTTTTGTAGAACAATACAACACTCTTGAGTTTTATTACAATGGTGGTGCACTGCAACTAAAAGGGATTATTCCCTACGCATATAATTTTAATGCAATGCTTAAACTATACATGTGTGTCACGGTTATGTTTGTCCAAAGTATATTGTCTGTGGCTATATGTCAGATGTCTCGATGTTAAGGAAACATTTCTCTATTCTGTAAATGATTGTAAATAAGAGAACTCTCACCACCATTTAGGTGTGGTGGTTTCAGCAAACATTTACACTCGATCATCTTATTTAGGACGTGTTGTCCATGACCACATGTTTGTTTCAAATCCCTTTTGCTTACTTTCATGTTAGATAGGTCTTTACTATTGTATCAATACGGAGTGTATGATCAGTCACCAAAATCATGAATATACTCGTCTGGACTAAAATGCCAAAGTGTACTATAGCGGATGTGACTAGTTGTCAATTATTCCTCTTCAGGTTATATGCTATCAATGTCGTTGTTGTTACTTACTCCCTTCTAGCTTATAACATTGTTTTTTAAAAATTATTTTCAACGTATTTCCTCTTCATGTTTTCTAAAACATTTCTCTCAAGCGTGACCTGAGGCTCAAGCATACACCGATATTGTCGGCAAAATCTGAATTTCACACAACCGACTTGTTTGTTGGGTTAGAATAAGTGCCACACAATCATTGTCTCACTGCCGCAATAGTATGATTGTGACACGGGACAGACTTTCAATTCTCAATTTATTTTCACGGGTTTTAGATTTTCCACAAAGAATTTTTTTCTATTTTTATATATATTTTTAAAAATAATAATAGTTTGAAAGAATTTTTTTAAGAGATAATTTTTCATTTTTCAATATAATTTCTATTAAAGAAATTAAAACATCCTAACAAATCCAATAATATTTCATAAATACAATATTCAAATAAATATATATAAAATGAGGTGATGCGGGAATTTGTGTGGGATCAAGGGTGGAGACAAATTCTATTTAGCTAATGGGAAAAAATTTCTCTCCGCTCCTTCCATCATCTCTCGTTTAAATTAGAACCCTCACCCATTTAGCTAACGGAAAAAAATCTCTCTCCACTTCCTCCCTCGTCTCTCATTCAAACTAGAATTTCTCACAGGTTAAATAGACATGTTTAACTTCAAACACACTCCGAAGCACTCCTAAAGAATACCACCTTTACTTCCAAGTCTCCATCTTAACAGGAAAAAAAACCCATCTCATAGGTTGGGAATAAGATCCATGGGAATCTTGTCCCGAAGCAGCAGCATTATACTTGTATATTTGGCTTCAGAGGGGGAGTATTGTACTGGGAATATGCTGTGGTCTCTCTGCTATAAAACAGTGGCAATGCGGAGCTTCTTCATTTAACAAAGTGCATGCAGATTGCAGATGAAGATGAATATGCCGGCAGTGCATTGGATGGATTTCCGGGCAACTACTCCATTGGCAGTCGGCCTTTTCATTACCTTACTGCCAAAGGAGATTTGCCCGGCAATGCTCCCATGCAACCAAACTAAACCCTACAACCCTCTTGCTTGCCTCTAAACATTAACGGAAAGGGTTAGTGTTCTTTCTATTCTTTTTTTTTTTTCTTTTCTTTCTTTATTATGATCTCATAATTCACTGTTCTTGGAAGGGTTGCTGTTCTTTATGATATATATAATCAAATTTCTGAATGAAAAACGTGGGAAACATTAAGGGTTCAAATTAAATTAACCCTTGCTTTTTCCTTATTAACCACGTAATCAATGACGTAATTTTAATAAAACATTACCTTAATTACATTTTTCATTATCATTTTTTAAAGGACCCACAAACTTAAAAACAGGAATTTGTTTATTTAATAAATACCTAAGCTCACAGTCACAGACTTCACACGTATAACCAAAGTCATGCCTTTGGGTTCATGTGACGCACGTGCTTATTTCTGTTTTTTCTTTTTTTTTTTTACTTTTTTTAAATTATGTTATTCAACTTTTAATTTTGTATTTAATAACTTACTAGCTAATTTGATATTTAATAATTTCTTATATGTTTAAAAAAAATAAATTTTAATTAAATTGATAAATATAATAATATTATATTTAATTTAATTTTGCACTTTCAATTTTATATTTATTTGGAGTGAATAGATTAAAGATTTATTAGAGATAATTAAAATAATCGAACTCTATAATCGGGCTGCCCATATGATTCAACTGCAGGACACGTCAAGTTGACTCCTCGGAATCTCCGAGTTTATTCTGAAACGCGTGTCCGAATATTCTTTTTTGAAAGCGCGGAATTACTGTAATGCCCCTTCCGCTTCAATTTGGTAATTTGGTTGCCTTCATGGATTGACCTTATCTGGTCAAACAGCCGAGTTGACCTCTATTATTTAATTTTCAATTATTATTTAACCTCAACAATCAGCCATTGGTTTGTTTTAAAAATTACAGGTTCATGCAATTCCACACGCTTTTCTGTCTTTGTTTTCAAATTCTCCCCCCCGGTTCACATCGAAATAAATCCCACGTTATTGTTGTTGTTACAAAAATTTAAGTTTTTATTTTATATGACAAAAAAAAATACGAATGACAAATAATTTGACTATTGATTATAATCGAGTAAAACCTAGACTATTAAGAATAATAAGAACATGGCAAGAAATTCGAGGGAATTATATAAAAATACATGTGACCAAGGATTTATTAAAAAAAATATGTGAAATTTTGAATAATTATTGAGACAAAATAACTAATTAGCTTAGTTTGATGGCTTAAAAGGAATTGTTATTATTAATTGTTGTTGTTGGGTTATGTTAGAGTAAAAAGAAAGGATTTTTATAGGAGAAATTTAGTTACTGCATCCAATCAGTGATTTAATCATTCATTATGATTGCCATGATATGCATGGTTTAATTTTATACCCACCACACACACACAATCATTCTTTTTTATGGTGGGTGTTGGCCTTTGCTTTGCTTTTTAAGTCATTTTTAAGCAATATTCCATCTCTTTCATAATTTATATATACATGTTATTATTTCTTTTTTGTTCCTTTTAGGATTCAAATCTATCTCTTTAGGGGGCCAACATCTTCGTTGGCACACTTCCTGATGTTTGTCTATGATACCCTTTGTAACATCACAAGCTTACTATTAGCAGATATTGTCCGTTTTTGCCCGTTACGTATCGCTGTCAGCCTCACGGTTTTAAAATACGTCTGCTAAGAAAAAGTTTCCACACAATTATAAGGAATGTTTCATTCTCTCTCCAGCTGACGTGGGATCTCACAAGTTATATGCTAACAATATAACATTGCTTTTTTTTAAATCGTTTTCTCAAATCTCTTATGCCTCCATTTTCTAAAACTTTTTTTTTAAAAAAAAAAGTGGGGCAGAGACTTGTGTATACGTCGACGACCAAAGTTTGAGTTGATTGATTTATTCGAATGTAAGAGTAAGTGCCGCACAATAAAAAAAATGCGATTATAACTTATTTATATACTTACAATTTATTTATATTTATAGTAATTTTTATCTTTATTAAGAAAACATTTAAATTCTACCCCTAAAAATAAAACACTTTTTATATAAAGACAAAACTACACCTCAAACAAGGAAATAAATTTTTAATTCGTAAATTGTTGAACAATTCAAGGGCAAGTTGGTAACAATCTAATGTTTTAGACTCTTTACACGCATATATAAAAAGAACATTAGTTTGTGAAAACCAAATTAACCAACCACAAAACACAAACAAAACAGAGATATCTGTTTTGCGCCGCCATTGATGGACGTTGAGCAAGTTCTCAATCTCTTCGATTCATTCTGGTTCGAGCGTGAAATCTTCAACAAACACCCCTTTCCAACAAACCCCCAAAACCCACGACCTGAAAATCAAGATCGCGATCCATTGAAAAACTCGCCGCCAGAGGAACCTTTCGTCCCTCGGATTTGCCCGAGGTCCATAAGCGAAGATTTAAGCTCCAAATTAACCTTCATGTCAGATTCCAGTTCACCCGATTCGGTTCTCTTCTCTCCAAAGCTGCAAACGATTCTATCCAGCAAAGACATCGCCGGGGCAGAGGCGCCGGAGAACAGCCGGAGAGTAGTAATTAGGCAGAAAAGAAAGCAGAGGAGGGGAATTGGAGGGAGAAGCATAAGGGGGTCGGAAAGTAGAAGCCTTTCGCAGCTGGAATTTGAGGAGCTAAAAGGGTTTATGGATTTGGGATTCGTGTTCTCGGAAGGGGATAAAAGCTCGAGCTTGGCGTGGATAGTTCCGGGATTGAACAGGCTGGGGAAAAGGGATGATGAAGAAGAAGAGTTGGGAGGTGGAGTTTCGAGGCCTTACCTTTCGGAAGCTTGGGCGGCGATGGAGGAAGAGGAGGAAGTGAAGAAGGCATTGGTGATGAAATGGAGGCTTCCTGCAAATGAGATTGATATGAAGGATAATCTCAAATGGTGGGCTCATGCTGTTGCTTCTACTGTTAGATGACACTGCTCTCATTCATAGTTCTTCTCCTCTTTCTAATCCCTTTTTTTTTTTTTTTTTTTGGGTTTTCTTAAAGTTTTGTTCTAATCTCAAAGTTTTGGATTGAAAGCCAATTTGTAAATATGTTCAGAAATTTGTTGGAAATTATTGTTCCTTTTTCTTATTTATTTTAAGGGATTTTTTCCCTATTTTATCCACTCAAAATCTTTTAAATTCTAATATGATGGTCATATCCCACCTTTGAGTGTAGAGAACAAAATTGAGTAGAAACATATAATAGAGTTGTTTTAAAAACTTTAAGGAGAAATTTTCTTAAAAAGAAAAGTTCAAAAAATACACCTTGGAAGCTCAAAATAAATCCAAAAAATACAACTGTTACATGGTTTTTGTGGTTAGTTTTAACATTTTGGGATAATATGGATTATATTAAAATATATATAAAGAGTTGACCTTTCTAAAAGATTAGAGACAAGAAAAAGAAAAAAATTAAAACATATATCTAATATAAAAGAAATTATATGGATAAGGCTAGAACACATATAATTTGACATGCACATAAAATATTATATAAAATAATGAAATTAATTTTAAAATTTATAAATGGCATAAAATTTAAATTTATTATAAATAAAATAAATAGTTTAAAAATTTTAAATTTGTAAAGCCACCGTTAAACAAAAAAAAAAATAGAAGTTCAGTAACTTTTTAAACATTTAAAAAAATGAAGTGACCAAATAAAAAGTATTATTTATAATTTGATTACGGGTTTTTTTTCTTAATTTAATTTAATTTAATTTTTTTAGTTCAACCGCTTATAAAGATGGAATATTAAATTATCTACATTTATTTAAGTATATTAATAGGCATCTTTGTACAAAATTATGCTAATTAATTCGAAAAAAATTAAGGAATAATTTGAAGAAGTCAAAGAAATGGGGATAAGTTTGGCACATCAGATAGGTAGTTGACTAATTTGATCTAAGCCAAGACTTCCTCTCATGGAGGATAATTTTAAAACAAATGAAGTTTCCTTTTAAAAAGAATAGAAATAATGTAAGGGTGTGACATGATCAACTTAGGTTATTTTATTTTCTTATTTTTCTATAATATTACGTAATTTTGTTTGGTGACCCATTAAACTAAAAATCACCTCCTTCATTGGAGGGTGGAAGGATTGCCTTTCTACGTAAATATTGTTTTATTAGTAAATAAAATATGTGTTAGTAGCTTTAAATAATCTCCATAAAAATAATCCAACTTGTATTTCTTAAGAAAAAAAATATGATGAATAATTGTTCGAAGTCATGGTTATTATATGTCTAATATTGTTTGTTATGGACTCTAATATATGTATTTAAAATTGAGGTCATAAGCTTTTTAAATAATAATAATAAAATAAAAAGACCTAACTTTTCTTTTTTATTTTTTAGTTTAGTGAACATTATTTAGTCGATCAATGATACATGTCTTAATCGATTAATTCATACTCCGGTTGAAATTATAATTTAATTAAATAAAAAATAAAAAAGAAATAAAAACAAAAACATATATACCGACTTTGAACATCTCACTTCCCAGCTTAAAAGTTGAGAAATTTCAAATTAAATATGGATTCTTCAGCATAAAGTTGAGGCCTTTTCATTTTTATTTTTATTTTTTAATTTTAATTTAAGAAAGAAAAAAAAGGTTGGTGATGGTTTATTACTTTTATTTTTACAATAATTAATAATTAGTTTGTGATTGATTAACTTCAACTCCCACAAAAGCACGCTCTGCTTCGCGTTCTGAGGAAAATGGGGCCCACGTTCCAAAGAAACATGTAATTGTTGTCGTTTAGCATGTTTTATTTCGACCGTTCGAACGACTTTCCGTTTATTTTGACGGTGTTACGAACGGTCGGTCAAAAAGTCCATGGTTTCTCACGCACACAATTACATATACTCACGAATTTACTATATTACCCTCAGAAGAATTAAGTTATTATCTCAGTAACAGAATGGCAGTTTAGTCATTTACCTTCGTCCATCTGGAACTTGGTTATTAATAATCGTTTTGAAGCTTCATTGGAATTTTGGGCGTCTGAATACAATGGAAAACCAGCAGGTTCTACAGAATTTGGATTCTCTCTGGTTCTTCGCCACTGTATTCTCAAACAGAACGCCGCCGCCGGTCGTCCAAAAACCCACTCAAAACGACTTCGTTGAGCCGCCCGGAGGAGAAATTGCGACACCCATTTTTCAAAATCAGCAAAATGTTGGGGATGAGAGGAATATTGTAGACGAGAAGACGAATGAAAACGGTGGCGGGTTGGGGTTAATAATAACAGAGGAGAGGAGAAAAAGCAGAGGAAGGAGATGGGGGTGTTTGGGGCAGGGGAGAAAGATTGTCGGAGAGATGGATCTGAGTGATGCTGTGAAGGAGATTTGTGAATGTTGGTTGCTTGAACAGAGAATTGGCGGCGGGAATCAGTACCAGAGAAGGAGGAGGAAGAACAAGAAGACGAAGAAGATGCCTTCGTTTGAAGATAGTATGGCCATGAAAGAGCACATCAGATCCTGGGCTTATGCAGTGGCCTGTACTGTTAGATGATCCCATTTTGTCGTCCCATGTTTCTACCCAAATTTTGTAATGAAATTTGTAATTTGTTTAATAAGTATCGTAGGAATAAATATAACAAATCTTAAAATCCATTTCTACTTAATTTTTAATTTCAAAGCACATTTTGCAATTAATTTTAACGTTGGGGAGACAACAAGGATTTATTTGGAAAAGAATAATTATTTAAGAACTAATTATATATTTTATTAGTAAAAAATGATAAAACAATATTATTTTTTATTTTTTTTTAAAATTAATAATTGTTATATAATTAAAAATCTTGAAACATAAATTTGGGCCGAAACTGAAGCAGCCCAGAGTCGGCCCAGAAGACCCAAGTTCAGGATCATCGGCGACTTGTTGGCCATCGGTAGCAGCGGACCAATTCGTGAAGGCGAAGAGAGGCAACGATGACGGAGGCGCCGCCGAGACGACTAAGAGGCCACAAAGGCACGGCCACGTGCTGCATCGCCTCGAATGACCGTCCTGGCCTCGTCGCTACTTCAGGCGAGGTAGAGTAAGACTTGCTTATTGCCTTTGCGTCCTCTTTCCTTGTTTCTACTGTATTGAATTTGAGTAGGTTGCATAAGCTTCCTTGGTTCTGTGGTGACATCTTATTTTTCTGGAGTGTGTAGGATGGTTGTGTTTGCTGGTTTGACATGAGATGCAAAGATGTGGTATCCATTATGGAAGTAGGAAAAGAAGCTATTACATCCATATGTTTCAAGCAAGGTCCATTATTCTCCCACTTATTCCTTTGTTTAAGTCTCAATGATCTGTAAGCCATAGCCACCGGCTAAAAATGTTTAGTGGTTTCTCGAGATTGAAATGATGTCTCCTATCCAACATAACTTCGGAATATTTTGTTTTTTATATAGTTTTTGCTGATCCATTCTTCCTTTTTTTTTTTACCCTTCTTATCAGGGAAGGAAGATGTCATCTACATCTCCTCTGGGAAGGAAATTAAGTCATTTGATGTCCATCAGGTAAGGAAGTTTCATAATGTTAAAAACTTATTAAAAATATATTTGTATTTTAAAGGAAAGAACAAATCCTCCCCAAGTTGCATATTACTTGCTGTCGATTTCGGCCACGTTTTTGTGTCTTTCATATATGAAAATATGTATTACTTCGATGCTGTCCCTTACACTTAAAATTTATCAATGGTTACTATACTGTCGACTTATATTTTTCCTTTTACTTTTGAAGGCCACATCATCGAAACCATTGGAGAGTTATAGTTACAACAAAGAGGAGATAAATCAGGTAGAGGCGATCAGTAAGTTGTTTATATTTGCATGTTTAATGATGGAAATAAGTTCTTCCTTTGTCAAGTTCTTTACTTTAAGGTGCGGAGACTAGTTTCACAATCCAATATTTTTTCTGAATTAAAAAAAAAAAAAGGGATCCGAAGCCATTAGTCAAAATTTCTTCCCATGCAGGTTTCTTGTAGCCCAAAATCTTCTTTTCTGGCTGCTGCCGATGATGGTGGTGATGTTAAGGTCAGCATCTTTAGCTTACTGTGATTTCTTTTCTTGGGATTTGAATTCAAATGAGCATGCTGGTATGTTTTTTTTCCTCATTTTAGTTCAGTTCAAGTAAATGATGGAACAGGTCTATGAGCTCTGGTAGTGGTAATATGTAATGAAATTTCTTTTATCGAAGTATAGCTTGTCATAAGGACCCGAAATTTCTGGCATCAGTTATCTACAGCATTTTTAAGCTGATGTTGCTTTCTTATGTCTGTTTGAGTGACAGTGAGCCTGTAAGTTTTGATCATATAATTTCTTTTGTAAAAAATCTGATCAGCTCATTTGCAGGCAGTTCATGAAGCTTTTCTTTGGGCATTTTATCTCTAAGAATTTTATCTTCCCCCGCATGATATTGAATGTTGATATAACATACATAGTGATAATTTTTCCATTTCTGACATAACGGATATAGTATCTCATTCTTGTGTTCAAGCATGCACGAATTAACTCCTTTTAGTAATAAAAATGCAGAGGTAATGGTTTTATAATGTTGCTATTCCAAATGTTAGATTAGATACTGATAATACTCTTTATGGCAGATCATTGATATTCACCAGAATTGCCTATACAAAACATTACGATCTGGCCATACAAGTGTATCCTTTCTTGTAGCTTGAAGCTTTTTTTTTTTTTTTTTTTTTTTTAATAAATCAGGGTTCTGTAATCCACTCTATTCCCATGTGCTTTACAGTTCTTTAATTTTGTTACATGGATCTCATCCATGCATCCTAAACCATATACTTAGATCTGTAGCAGTGTTCAATTCCTTCCATGGAGACCTTGGGAAGGTAAACTCGACATTCTAACCTTCACCTCCACTTTTTTCAGACCATCAGTGATCCAATCTGCATTGTTTAGAAGTAGATAAACATATTGAGTCATGAGTTATTAATACCCTTAATCTTTGTTCTGGATTTGGAGAAGTTCAAAGTAGAGAGCTTATTTATCACGAGGCTTCATCTCATTGCAATTGGAAAAAAAACATAAAAAATGAAATTATCCAAGTTTCAAGATTTCTGTATAATATTTATGCTCGAGTCTAGATCTTCACTGAGATATACTATTCTTGTTGCATATTTCGTTGCTTATTGTGAAAAAAACATCTTAGAATAGTTAATCTGGATTTGTGACGTCTTATTCTTTCACATGAAAGATGTATTTCAATTCCCATGTATTACAATTTGTCCATCAATTTGAAGTTGGCTGTAGGATCCTAGATCCTGAGGTTTCAGAGTTTTCTAGGAATATGATAGACAAATGCTTAACAGAGTGAACCAATTCTACAATTACAAGTTACCATTGGCCAGAAAGTTAGGATTTATTGTCTATGTTGTTTCCCATGCAAATGTATTTACAGTCCTTGGATGACCTCTAGACATTATTGAAGAGGGTGCCAATTGGAGAGAATCAAACTCAAGTTCTATATATTGAGGATTTATAGACGTTGTTCATGTGTTCACTATCACTCTTAGAATTTGCTGAACGATGAGAATTATAAATGTCGGGGGATAACGTGTCACAAGTTTGAAATGATTTTTCCTGCGATTTGGGAGTCACCTACAACATTGGTTTCTTTGCTAGTTGTTATTCTTGATACTGTATCGTCATCATTTATGTTTCAAGTCGTACCATGTTTAAATAAGTGAAAGCCTCACCATTCGTATCTGACTTTTTTTACAATTCCGGCGTTATACAGTTATTACGGGAGGTCTTGATTCAAAGCTCATTATGTGGGACTTTTCCAGAGGACGTCCCATCAAAGTTCTTGATTTAGGTTCGTACTTATGCAGCCCATCTGTTTATGTGATTATTATTCCATGTTTTCATTTTGTTTGCACTTGCGCGCCCTTTCTTCTTTTAGGAGCAGAAGTTGGGCATAGAGCCCCTTGGGTTTTATGTAAATTCATAACGATGTCTACAAGAAATGGTGATAATAGCACTCACTTTTGAAATAATACTAGCCCAAGAAACTCATCAAGCTCCACTGTACTTCTCTTGTTGGCAATTTGTACTAATATTTGCACTGTTTTGTCGTTTTCATCCTTCAACAGACATCCCTGACAACAACCCTTCTAGTAACACAGGACAATGTTTTAATCCTGCATTTATTCATGCAATAGTAGTTCCTGAAGTTAATATGGTGGACAGATTGGGCCAGATATGTGTGGTTGCAAGGGGTGATGGTGTTGTTCATGTGATTGATATTGAATCCGAGAAATCAAAGATTTCCACAAAAACTAGTAAAAGAACACAAACTAGATCTAAGGGGGGAGTTACAGCAGCTTGCGATGTGGATAACCAAGAGCAAACTGGAAGAAAGAGGTTATATTTGGATTACACTGTTGGTGGACATTCTGCAGCTGTGTCCTGTGTGTAAGTAATTTCTTTCTCCCCCTCAGCAACATGACGAATCTCCCTTACCAAGTGGAAAATTTCAGGGCATTTTCTCGATTTGGGGAGAAAGGGAAGTTCATAGTTTCTGGTGGGAATGATAAATGCGTAAAGCTATGGAATTGGTCTGGAGTTCCTGATGCTGGGGAAGCTGGCAGCAGCAGCAGCAACAACAAAATTCTTCATTTGAACATCGATCTGAACAAAAAGGTTGTGATTTATTGATAGTTGCATGTCGCCATCGATATCATTATTCATTACTTGTGCTTTTATGAATTAGTTTCTAAGTTTGGAATGTGGTTCTGCAGGTGAATTGGTTATGTACTACTCCATCTGACACAGAAAACCTTGTCGTCTGTGATACCAGCAAGGTAGTGAAGGTATATAATGTTGCATAAGCCGTCGGTGGTGCCTTCCCTCAGAATCAGAGGTTAGAAAGAAACCCTAGGAATTATGAACCATGCTGCTGTTCTTACATTTAAAGCATCTGATTTTAGATCCTTAAGAGTTACAATTTTGAGAACGAAGAGTAAGCATTTGCTGAGAATTACCACCAAATATTGCCTGCCAGACAAGGTGGAGAACCCTCCTATTTTCAGGAATTTGCATTGACCTGCTTGAAGTAAATACATACAACTTGGAAACCGAAATATCTTAAAACCCGTTTGATTGTAATTTAGATTATAGTTTTCTGTTTTTGAAATTTTTTTCATGTTTTTTTTTACTATGGTTTTGCATTTTTTTAAAAAACATTTGAATTTTTAATCAAATTAAAAAACAAAAACAAGTTTTTAGAAAGGTCTTCCACCGGTACACTAAACCACCGCAAAGCAACCTGCAACCTGCAACCTGCTCTGATCACTGTGCCATGGCTAAGCACCCACTCGAGCCTGCTCCAACGCTCGGCCTCCCTCCATGCCGCATCGCAGCTGAGCGAAAAACACACCAGTATGGGAGGTTGTCACTGTAAGGGAATCCTCTGACCGACACTTGAACGAGAGGTCTACCGCCAACCGCCAGCGCCCAGCTCTGCAAAATCCACATGAAATGTGACCTCATCATCCACATCCGCGTGAGCATTAAGCCAGTCAGAGTGGTCCGCGGCCGACCACTCATTCCAGTCACACAAAACGAAGAAACATTAGAAGGGAAGAAATGCCGCCATAAATCCATGAACACCATGCATTTCCATATCAAATGTACAATTGTCTCAGCAGCTTTGTGACAGAAAAGACGCCAGAAATTCGTAATAACCCCTTCTGTCGTAGGTTTGTCCGAATGTTATTTAGAATTTATAGCTGCAAATTTTCACCTTTCGAGGCTGACGGGCCTTCCAAAGGCTCTTTCATAGCTCGAACACTTGGAGGACCTGGTCCGATTCATCTCCCTGCTCATCTCCATATTTTAAGCACTCTTCACCGAAAAGTTGCCCTCTGGATTCAACCCTCAACATCTCTCATCTTCTCCATGGCTATTCAACGGTATGGAGACAATCCTTGTTGCCTTTTCGTCTAGGAAACCTCTCGCACCTTCTAGCTTCAACTAACCGGAGAATATTCATTTTCATACCGGATAGATTTGTGAACGAAGCAAAGCTTTCTGTGTTTCATCTCAAACCCACCGCTAGCCGATATTGTCCTATTTCTATTGAAAATCCATCAATTTATTTTGAAATAAAATAAATGATAGAAATGGTAAGAATGATGTTTAATTTTTTATATAGTTGTAAACAGTATCTTTTAATTTTTACACTATTGCCAACGAATTTTCATTCTTTACATTGAAATCTACCAAAAGGGTAATCTGTTAAATCAGGATATTTTAGCTCGACTAAACAGACTTCATTGATCATCCGTATGAATTCAGCGGTTAACCCATCAATCAACAGTAGCCAAGTTTTGATTTTTCCCGCCAACAGTTTTCTTTACAACGATCATTTCATGGGTCTAGTTTGAAAGAAGAAGATTCAAATTCCAGTAAGGAGTGCACTTCAATTAGAAGATTCATAGACTCCCGGTTGTTCGTGTTTGTGGGGTTGCTTTCTGGCTTCTCATGTTGGGGTTTGGTGCACAATCGTCTGTTAGTAGTTCAAATCAAAGACGTACTCTGCCCAACAAAATCGTTGCTTACACTTCCCGCGAAACTCAAACTGTTTCTGCGCATACTTTGCTTCTCATCTCTTCTTCCTCTCTGTGCAGATGGGTGAAACCAACTTTCCAACGACTACCCTCAATTCCTCCCCATTTCTAAAATGCTCTCACCCCTCCTCTCGCACAGATCGATACGACCCATCTGGGTTTTGCGTTTTCCATTTAAAATCACCCCCAAGCGCTGGGTTGAGAGGCTTCGGGGCTAATCTTTGATTTAGGGTTGCAGAATCACGGGTGTCCGAAGAAAGGGCAATGATGGTTTCTGATGTTCCCATTTGCCACACTTGTGGTGAGCCAGTCGGAGTTGATGCCAATGGAGAGGCATTCGTTGCTTGCCATGTGTGCCATTTTCCTATTTGCAGAGTCTGCGTTCAGTATGATATTAAAGAAGGCAGAAATGTTTGCTTGCGTTGTGGGTCTCCATTTGACGGTATCTTCTGATTGCTAAACTATTCCTGTTGCTTTCATTTCGAGGTTACGCTTTTACTGCTCAGGAACTTGAATTTCATTCAGTGGAGTTTCTATTCCAGTTTGAGATAATTTGTGATTGACCATATATTGTTTGAGAGTTGTAATAGTCTTAGATAATCTCATGCAGGGAGTTATAACTATTATTAGTATGATCCCAGTTTGATTTGCTAATACTTAATGAATTGTTTAAGAAGTTTGGAGTATCCATGGAAATTATGGGTTGGGAATAAAGTCATTCCAAACAAGCCTATGATTCGCACTGTTTGATATCAATAAATAAGCGGTTCTTGTCTTTCCAGTGGTTCTGAATTTGCTTGCATGTTCTGAATTTTCAGAGAACTTGCTGATGGATGCTGATACGAAGAGATCAGGAGATGAAAACACAATGGCATCTCATCTCAGTCATTCTCAGGTGAAATTTATTTCGTCAGTTTTGTATGCTTGTGACCGAGTTACAGGTGGTTAGTATTTAATCTCCTATATGTTCTACTCCTCACGAAGTTATTTCTCAATTTTTTTTATAATTTTTTTTTGCTTAGGACGTTGGAGTTCATGCTAGGCATATCAGCAGTGTTTCAACAGTGGATAGTGGTAATGAATATTGATTTCTTCAATCACGTTGGGAGCCTTTAATAATGTTCCTATTCTTAATAATCTCTTGCTGTTTTTGTGAAGAATTGAATGATGAATCTGGGAACCCAATATGGAAGAACAGAGTAGAGAGTTGGAAGGATAAGAAGAATAAAAAGAAAAGGCCTACAGTGAAGACTGAACAGGAAGCTCAAATTCCTCCCCAACAACAAATGGAAGAGAAACAGTAAGTACAAGCAGATTTTGGTTCTTTTAATCTGATTTTTGAATGCGTGATTGGAGCTAAAAGCTGGTTTCTGTGTGCTGATGTGCTTTTTTATTGAACTGGCTTCATATCTGCAAACTTCATAATGGCTTGGATTACGCTCCAGAATTACGCTCTTCTGATGATATGATATTTAGTCATAACAACTTACGAAAAATGTGATTTTTGTTCTTCCAGGATTTCAGAGGAGGCTGCGGTTACACACTCATTTTCTTCAGTTTATCCAATTCCATCCAGCAGATTAACACCATACAGAATTGTGATAATCATTAGATTGATCATTCTAGCTCTTTTCTTCCAGTATCGAATAACAAATCCTGTTGATAGTGCTTTTGGTCTATGGCTCACTTCTATCATATGTGAAATCTGGTTTGCCTTCTCCTGGGTGTTGGATCAGTTCCCTAAATGGTCTCCCGTCTGCAGAGATACATTCATTGACAGATTATCGGCCAGGTAGGAGCAAGACAGCACAACTTATTAACGTATTTGTGAAGTGAATTGGGAGTGTTATTCTTATAATTAGTTTTTTGGGTTCTATAATACAAGGGAAAGTGTTTAACAACCCAAGCCCACCGCTAGCAGATATTGTCATCTTTGGGTTTTCCCCTTCGGACTTCCCCTCAAGGTTTTTAAAACGTGTCTGATAGGGAGAGGTTTCCACACCCTTATAAAGAATGTTTCGTTCTCCTCCCCAATACACAGATGTGGGATCTCACAATGCCCCTTTCTTAACTCTACAAAACATGGTAATTGGGCTGTAGTAAAGATATTTGGGTACCATGTAGGCCAGGAAGAATGCTGAAATGTTGGATAAAATATGGAATAATGAAAAAGGTGGTGGGTATGGGTGCTTCAATTTAATGCTCCTGATGTTGTATCGTTTGTGTTTATCTGTTTCGAGGTCAGGTTTGAAAGAGAGGGAGAACCTTCCCAGTTGGCTGCTGTGGATTTTTTTGTTAGTACCGTTGATCCATTGAAAGAACCTCCATTAATCACTGCCAATACCGTGCTTTCAATCCTTGCTGTGGACTATCCTGTCGATAAAGTTTCCTGCTATGTGTCTGACGATGGTGCAGCTATGCTCTCATTTGAATCTCTTGTTGAGACAGCCGACTTTGCAAGAAAGTGGGTTCCATTCTGCAAGAAATTTTCCATTGAACCCCGAGCTCCTGAGTTTTACTTCTCACAGAAAATAGACTATTTGAAAGATAAAGTGCAACCTTCTTTTGTCAAGGAACGTAGAGCAATGAAAGTAAGAACCTCAAGCTTCCTCTTCACATTCTGCTTCCATGACTAAGTGACTTGCTTGATTTGTATTTAAAATATATCATTTAGTAAGTGAATGATCGGAAACAGTTATTTAACAATTAGTCTGCTGATTCGTGGCAGAGAGCTTATGAAGAGTTTAAAGTACGAGTCAATGCTTTGGTAGCAAAGGCTCAGAAAACGCCAGATGAAGGCTGGTTCATGCAAGATGGAACAGCTTGGCCAGGAAATAATCCACGTGACCACCCTGGAATGATTCAGGTTAAACACTACTCATTTGATTGCGTTATTCTACTAACAGAGAAGAATGTTCCACTTCTGTTTGACTGATTAATTTTCTAAGGCAAATTAATGCCAAATTATCTTGTGCTTGAAATGTCCGACTCCCTGAATGCCCCTACCTCAATAGAAAGGGTTCAGTTTAGATTGTATCAAAATGTTCAGTCACCGAGGATGGATTGTTTCAGGTTTTTCTTGGCAATACTGGCGCCCATGACATAGAGGGTAATGAACTTCCTCGACTAGTCTATGTCTCCAGAGAGAAGAGGCCTGGTTACCAACATCACAAAAAAGCCGGCGCTGAAAATGCTCTGGTATTCAATTATCTATCATACTTTTATGTTTTGCAGGCACATCAAAGTTGTAAACTCAAATATTTTTCCTTAAACAGGTAAGAGTATCTGCAGTCCTCACAAACGCCCCTTTCATTCTCAATCTTGACTGTGATCACTATGTCAACAATAGCCAAGCTATACGTGAGGCAATGTGTTTCTTGATGGACCCACAAGTAGGCCGAGATCTATGCTACGTTCAATTTCCTCAGAGGTTTGATGGCATTGATCGAAGTGATCGATATGCCAATCGCAACACTGTTTTCTTTGATGTGAGTTTAAATTAGTTTTATTTTCTAAAAGCATATATGGTCATTCTCTTCTGAGTTCTTGATCCCTGCTTTAGTCAGTCTTGAGGATCTTCATTTTTGTTTCAGGTCAACATGAAAGGATTGGATGGCATCCAGGGACCAGTTTACGTGGGTACAGGTTGTGTTTTTAATAGACAGGCTCTTTATGGCTACGGACCTCCTACTATGCCTAGCTTATCCAAGACATCCTCATCATCCTGCTCTTGGTGTGGCTGCTGTTCGTGCTGCTGTCCTTCCAAGAAGGTCTCAAAAGATCCAACTGAGATTCAGAGAGATGTAAAAAGAGAAGAGCTTGATGCTGCAATCTTTAACCTCAGGGAAATAGATAGTAAGTCTAATCTTGGAGGAACACTGTTTTAGAAATTGAAGGCAGTAGTTCTCCGGCTTGTCATTAAATCTAGTTTTGGTTTTGTTCTACAGATTATGATGAGTACGAGAGGTCAATGCTAATTTCTCAATTGAGCTTTGAGAAAACTTTTGGCCTATCTTCTGTATTTATTGAGTCTACACTAATGGAAAATGGAGGAGTCGCAGAATCTGCAAATTCATCGATTTTGATCAAAGAAGCAATTCATGTCATTAGCTGTGGTTATGAAGAGAAGACTGCCTGGGGAAAAGAGGTATTTGTGAGATCCCACGTCAGTTATAAGGGTGTGGGAACCTCTCCCTAACAGATATTGTCTTGGACCGTTACAAATGGTATTAGAGCCAGACACCGAGCGGTGTGCCAGCGAGGACGTTGGGGCCCCAAGGAGGGTGGATTGTGAGATCCCACGTCAGTTGAAGAGGAGAATGAAGCATTCCTCATAAGGGTGTGGAAACCTCTCCCTAACAGATGCGTTTTAAAACCGTGAGGCTGACGTTGATACGTAACGGGCCAAAGCAGACAATATCTGTTAGCGGTGGATTTGAGTACTATTGTCTCTCTCTCTTTTACATGAATATGAACAGTAGTCAATACAACCATCATTGGGCTTATGGTTTTGCTTTTCAGATTGGTTGGATATATGGTTCAGTCACTGAGGATATCTTAACGGGTTTCAAGATGCATTGCCGAGGATGGAGGTCCATCTACTGCATGCCCTTGAGGCCAGCATTCAAAGGATCGGCACCCATTAACCTTTCTGATCGTCTACACCAAGTTCTTCGATGGGCACTTGGATCTGTTGAGATTTTTCTCAGTAGACATTGTCCATTATGGTATGGATTTGCAGGCGGTCGGCTCAAATGGCTCCAAAGAATGGCATACATAAACACCATTGTCTATCCCTTCACCTCCCTCCCTCTCGTTGCGTACTGCTCATTACCGGCAATCTGCCTGCTGACAGGAAAATTTATCATACCAACGGTAAATATATCTACCCTCGCATTGTTGTTCTAACATATGCATGAAAATATTCAAATATAATCCACAATTTGTACACTTTAAGAAGCATCTCCTTGCCATGTCTGTTCATAGTCTTTGTAAATACCCAAATTGACTTGTGTTGCACCTGCATTTTTGGGACTGAATATCCTTATTATAGTGAAAATCCTTCTGTATGTCTTCTCCTCATTTTTTTGCTAAACATCATGCAGCTCTCAAACCTAGCAAGTACTCTTTTTCTGGGTCTCTTCTTGTCCATCATTCTCACAAGTGTTCTTGAGCTGCGTTGGAGTGGCGTTAGCATCGAAGATCTATGGCGTAATGAGCAATTCTGGGTCATTGGAGGCGTCTCGGCCCATCTCTTTGCTGTTTTCCAAGGATTCCTAAAGATGTTAGCTGGTGTGGACACCAACTTCACAGTTACTGCAAAGGCAGCTGACGACGCCGAGTTTGGGGAGCTATACATGGTGAAATGGACAACACTTTTGATCCCTCCTACAACTCTTATTGTTGTTAACATGGTGGGTGTCGTTGCTGGATTTTCTGATGCACTAAATGGTGGATATGAAGCCTGGGGACCTCTTTTTGGCAAGGTATTCTTTGCCTTCTGGGTGATTTTTCATCTCTATCCATTCCTCAAAGGTCTCATGGGTCGCCAAAACCGGACTCCAACCATTGTTGTTCTGTGGTCAGTACTGTTGGCATCAGTTTTCTCACTTGTCTGGGTGAAGATAAACCCATTTGTGAACCAGATTGACAGTACAACCATTGCACAAAGCTGCATTGCCATAGATTGTTGAGTAATATTGAAGAAATTTATCAAAACCCTTCAATTTCTAGATTTCACAACCAGTTCCTTTATGGCATAGTTTGAGATGAAAACATACAAATTCATCTCAATATGTATGAATGTTTTGATCTTGCTCACTCATTGTATTATTTTTGCTACATGTTCTTAATGTTCTTAACGAAGGAATGTTGTAACATTTTAAAAAGTCCACCGCAAGTAGATATGGTTCTTTTAAGGCTTTTCCTTTCCAGCTTCTCCTCAAAATTTTGAAACACGTCTACTAGATGGAGATTTCCACACCCTTATAAAAAAATGCTTTATTCCCATCTCCAACCGATGTGAGATCTCGCTGGCACTCGTTCCTCTCTCTAATCGATGTGGAATCTTACAATCCATCTTTTTTCGAGGCCTAACGTCCTTGTTGGCACACCATTCAATATGTGGCTCTAATAACATTTGTAATAACTCAAGCGTCTCGAAAGATGGTAGATTATGAGATCCCACATTAATTAGAGAAGAGAACGAGTGTCAGCGAAGACGCTAGGCCCTGAAAGGAGTGGAATATTTGCTAACGGTGGGTTAAGCTCTTACAAATACAATCTAACATGTTAATTGGAAAGTTTGATTTGTTTGGTAACTATGATTGGGATGAGTGGTATATTTTAATCATCAAACCCATCAAGATCTGATATGAACACGAAAGCTTTGATATGAAATTGGAAAACTTCTCATCATTTTTCCTGAGTCAGCAGCCAACATTGTCAGCTGGGCATTATGTTAAAATGATCTAGAGCCAGGGTATTTTAGTAATCATGCCAACTGTCCCATTCCAACTCCCAACCTTTGCTCATTAAATTACTCTCAGCTTCAGCTGGCGTCCTTCAGCTCACACTTCCAACGTCTCTCTGACCAACGATGAAACAGCCACTGCAAAAGGCCGTGATTTTCTCACTTCTCCTCTTAATCTCCACCGCCACCGCCGCTACTCCGGCGGCTCCCATTGAAGATCCTCCAACTCCATCTCCGACCTCCGCCCCATCGGACGCACGGCCACTACTGCCACCGACATCGCCGTCGCCATCTTCTTCACCATCATCATCTTCATCTTCCAACTCTCTTGACCCGAAGCAACTTATTGCTTTGCAATCGCTCAACATCCCCACCTTCAAGGACCCCTGCAAGCAACCCTCACTTCACAACGCCACCGTTTGTGATTCCTCCGCGCCGTTTCGGCACCTCGTGTTCCTCCGCCTGGCCAATTGCTCCGACGACGTCGCTTTGTCATTTACAGCTCTCAAATCCCTTTCCACTCTCAGATCTCTTGAATTTGTTGACTGCCCCATTTCCCCCATTCGCTTCCCTGCCGATCTGGTTGCCTCTCTCCGATCCTTCACTTGCACAAACAGCCTCCGCAAGCTCACCGGCGTCTGGCTTAGCCGTCTCGAGAACCTCACCGATCTCTCTGTTACCAATGTCCCTGTTAATGCCTCGGGTCCTTTCGTTATACTTGGCAACATGAATATCCTCAAGTCTGTGACTGTCTCCAATGCGAATCTTACGGGTTACTTTCCGAAGCATTTGAATCGCAACCTTACCCACATTGATTTTTCGGGTAATATGCTCAAGGGAAAGCTACCCACTTCGATTACTCTGCTGGAGAATCTAGAATCGTTGAATCTAGCTTCTAATGCGTTCAATGGCGAGATACCCACTTCAGTTGGGGACCTGATATCGCTCCGGAACTTGTCGTTGGCATCAAATTCGCTTTCGGGATCGATCCCGGAATCAATTTCGGCAATCCCTGGATTAGTTCACCTCGATCTGAGCTCAAATCAGTTGAATGGTACAATTCCGAACTTCCTTTCGGAGATGAAGAGCTTAAAGTATCTGAATCTCGAGAACAACCAGTTTCATGGGGAAATGCCTTTCAATGGATCTTTCTTGAAAAGGCTGGAAATTTTTAGGATAAAGGGAAATAGCAACCTTTGCTACAACCATTCGATTCTATCATCCAAACTGAAGCTGGGGATAGCTCCTTGCGATAGACATGGGCTTCCATTGTCGCCACCGCCAGCTAAGGAGGATTCGTCGGCTGATGAAAACAGCGACTACGATGACAGTGATGGAGATGATTCTAGCACCCATCACAAGGAGTCTCATAATGGCCCCAATAAAGTCGTGCTTGGAGTCGCAATTGGGCTGTCTTCCATAATTTTTCTCATCATTTTCCTGGTTTGTATGTCCAAGTGTTGTCGTTGAGAGTGAAGATTGATCGGCTTTACTTCTTGAGTAGAATTATTTGGTTCTTTCTTCTTCTTCTTCTGTTCTTGGTAGAATAATAGTAAAGAAACCATGATAGGCATAGGCATTGTAAATGTAGTGGCAGGACAATTTGGTTGGCGTTTGTTCTTTTAGGTGGATAGTTCCAATTATTATTTGAGTACGGCATGTTTTGATGTGTTCATTTTGAGTGTTATCAACATCGTTTCAAGCTTTTGCTTTTGTTTTTTCTATTATGACACGATTTGCTATATTGTCTCAATAAAATCTCATTATGTTCAGTGTCTCAACTCTGTTACTCTCTCTGTCTCAAACTGCCTTCTTCCTTTTATTCACCAGTAACCTCTACAAGAACAATATCCATCCTTGAAATGATGAAAACGACTAGAATCTCTCAAAACGATCTCCCTCTTGGTGTCTTTCGACATGAACCTGGCCATCTCGTGACAGTCGCCGCAAACCCGGAGATTTTTAGTCACCCGTATCGTCTTGCCGGGTGGGAGATTCAGCATTCCAAAAGCCATTGCTAACTTCTCACTGTGTCCACAGAGAGCAACTTCCTTCTCCCTTTCATCTGCATTTAACAAAGCATACCTTGTTTTTGGAGAGTAACCTTCTTCCTTCATCTTGTTTCTTAGTCTTGTCAGAAGTAGCTCTATCTTCTTGGCTTGGGGTTTGGAGCAATCTCCAGCAACAAAGATGTTCACCTTGCCCTTGATCTCTATCCAACTGCAGCCTGGATTCTTCTTCAAACCGCGTCGTCCGATCCTCGTCCTTAACTTTTGAACTTCTTCCCACTTCTCTGCCTCTGCATAGATGTTAGCCAGAAGTACATAATAGCCTGTGTTTTCTGGTTCCAGTTCAAAGATTCGTTCTGCAACTTTTTCTGCTAGTTTGACATCATGGTGTATCCTGCATCCGCACAACAATGCACCCCAAATTGTGGCGTCTGGTTTGATCGGCATCGTTTCGATGAATTTACGTGCTCTTGCCAGATTCCCCGTTCGGGCAAGAAGATCCACCATACATGCATAGTGCTCCAGGTTTGGTTCAATCTGACATTCTTTCTTCATAATATTGAAAAAGTTCCATCCTTCATCAAGCAGTCCAGAATGGCTGCAGGCGTAAAGGATTGAAATGAAGGATACTTCATCGGGCTCAATCCCAGCTTTTCTCATCTGGTTGAAGGCATTGATGGCTTCACTACCAAAGCCATGCATCCCATATCCAGCTATCATCACTGTCCATGAGACAAGGTCCTTGTTGAGAATCATATCGAAGAGTGACCGGGCAAGAACTAATAGCCCGCACTTGACATACATATCAACAAGTGCATTAGCAACAAATTTGTCCTTTGAGTATCCATTTCTTAATGCATATCCATGGATTTCTCTACCCTTATCCAACGCTGCAAGGCTTGCACAGGCTGGAAGGATGCATGCCACTGTCGTGCCATCGGGCTTCGATTCTCTTTGCATCTCTGCAAATAAGCTCAGAGCTTCATTCGGAAGACGATTCTTCGAGTAACCTCCGATCATAGTATTCCATGAAATAACATCCTTCCTTTTCATGTGAGAAAATACATCAGCTGCGTCCTTCATGCTGCCGCACTTGGCATACATGTCCATAAGAGCATTACTGACAAACGAGTTAGTTTCCAAGTTGTTTTCTCTGATGTAGTTGTGTAAACTCTTCCCACTGTTCAAGTTGCCATTAATAGCACAAGCATGAAGAATGCTTGCAACAGCATACACATCCGGGAGCACGCCTCTGCTTTTCATTTCGTTAAACAACTCGATCGCACCATCAGACAGACCTTCACGAACGTAGCCTGCAATCATCGAAGTCCAAGATACAACAGTTTTCTCATCCATTCTCTCAAAAGCTCGAATGGCACTGTTCAAATCCCCACATTTTGAGTACATGTCCAGTAAAGTATTATTGAACATAACATCTCTGTCAAGAGCAGCAGCCTTTATTGAATAAGAATGGAGTGGCTTGCCCAACGAAAGAGTACCCATATTTGCACAAGCTACAAGCACATTGACCATTGTAGCCAAATCAACATCAACACCGAAAACTAACATCCTTAAGAAAATCTCAATTCCTTTGTCTTCTAAACCATTCTTAACATAGCCACTGATCATAGAGTTCCATGAAATGACATCTCGGTCACACATTTCATCGAACAGCTTCCGTGCACTTCTAACCTTTCTACCCACGAAGTAGAAAGAAATCAGTGAATTAACGACTGCATTATAAGAAGTAAAACCCAACTTGCAGATCAACCCATGAACCTGCATACCCTCTTCCACTCGTGCAACTGCTGCGAAACATTTCAGAACACCGGAAAATGTGTAAGAATTAGGGTTTATCCCCAATTCCAGCATTCGCTTGAACAAATTTATACTCTCTCCATAGTTACCACTTCCCGAATACTCACTGATCATAAGGTTCCAGAGGAAAACCTTCTTTTCAGAGAGTTTATCAAAAATCATCCTCCCTTCTCTAAGATCCCCGCATTTCACATACATAAAAACTAGTTTCGCCCCTAAGATTCCATCTATTACAACTCCATTAGATTCAATTATTGAATGAACCCTTCTTCCATCTCGTATAGATTTTTGTTCAGCACATAGCTGCAAGATGAAGCAATAAGTATCCAAATCAAGGTTGGAATTTTGGGAGCTGCAAAGAAGCTCTATCGCATTTTTGAGATCACCCACTTCACAAAACTTGACAATTTTGCGGGAATTATTCAGTTCAACATCGATGTAGTTTTTCGCTTCCAATGCTGCGGGGGTGTAGCTCTCTGTAGAAGCATAGGCCGAATTCGAGAAGGAAGATTGCGAATTGGGTTTGACAAAGGCTGAAGATTGCCGGAATTTCAAGTTCACTAAGCCACAATGATCGTACCCGGCTGAAGATAACCAGAAGGTTGGAGGGGCTTTTGCTACCAGTAAGAACATAGCTTTCGCCGAGGAGTCCCAGCAAGAAACAGCGAAAATGGTAACGAATTTCTTCTAATAAAGAAAGAAAATAGAGAGCAACAATAGGGCCAAATGAAAGGGAAGAATGAGTGATGAGATGGGCACGTGGGAGAACGAGCTTCAGAATCACATGAACCAGCGGTAATGGCCCCACAACTAGTAGATATTGAAGGTCGAGTTTCTTCTCCCACTTTGATATCAAAAACCCGTCTAATTTTGCAAATCCATTATGAAAACATACCGATCAGCTCAAACCTATCCATGGCCACTGCTGAAAACATCACCACAGACCAGGTAGCTCTTCTTGCTCTCAAAGCCCACATCACAAGCGACCCACATAATTACAAACAATTGGTCGGTTGAAAAGTCACTTATAGATACATGTATGAATAGATACATGTATTGAAGTGAAGGGTCACTTGTAGAATGAATAGACACATGTGTTGAAATGTCACTTGTAGATACATGTATAAATAATAGATACATGTAAGTTTATTAGTTCATAATTAAATAGGAGCATGAATTCAAGATAATGAATGGTAATGGGGAATGTCTCAATTTACCTTTATATATATTGGTATTGGTGGAAGAGGTAGAAAATCATTTTAAGCATTCTTTTATTGTATTACAAAGTTCTCTTCTCTCAAAAAATTCTACAAAATTTCTCTATTGTCACCCACTTAATCTGAAACTAGTTCAGTGTAACTGCCACGCATGATTGGTAGTATAAAGCACAACCGAGTGACAAGCTTAAATTTTTCTTACATGGGTTGGCACATTATGGCTCCAGGTGACGGACACTCTTCATTAAACTCAGTCTTGTTTCTTAAATCAAGTTTCCTTTGCAATGCAGAGTTGGGGTTGGATGGGATTGTTTCCAGAAGAGGTAAGCATTCTGTTAATGGAAACATTCACAAGCTAGAAAAGAAGGCTAGAGATGAAATGATTTGTACAACTAATGAGCTTAAGAAATGGGTACCCAAATCCTATCCTCACTAAATGGCCGATGTTGCAGATTCAATCACCAATCTTTTAGCTATTCAGAGTGAATGTCTATCATCCATTGTATTGTTGGCCTTGTCGTTGTCGTGGACAGTATGATCATCAGAGAAGAGGCCGAGTATCAAACATGTTCTTGGCCCTCTCAACAAAATCAAGACGAGGATTGGGCAGTCCCAAGTCCATAAATCTTGAATGTATGAATGAATAGAAGAGGTTTGGTTTGGAATGCCCTTTTGAAATAGTGCTTTAAATAAACTGTTTGCTCATTTGATGGAAAAATCACAAATTTAATACCACATACACTTAAGGACCACATATGATTAAACTCGTAATTTAACTAAAGTATAATTTTCATTAAATTAAAACTTTAATCCCTGACGTTTGTGTCAAATAAGAAATTTTATAAAGCGTCTTGCTAGATATTTACAATTTCTAACTTTGTTCTTGAAATGAATTTAAAAGTAGAGTTATTTTAAGCACGATTTAGATTCTTGCCATTTCATTTCGTTCTTCAGATTGCCTTTGGATCCTCCTCTTCCATAATCCATATCCACCACCAGCGTGGATCTCTGATTCATTCTGGGGTTGGCGTATAAGAAGCATTTAGGCCATGGGATTGGAAGATTTCATCATACGATCACATATAGAAGGACAAATCTTCCAAAAAAGTGAAGGTAGTTGTACCAATGGTTCTGTGAAATTTTTGGGTGATAAGGTTTACTGGACCCGCCAATCGAACATTCATCCTCTTCTTCTTCCTCGTCCTCCCAAGTTCAGTTAAGGCTCTATTGTTCAATAATGTGAGAACCCAGAAAGGGAGTAGCTCTGAAGCAGACGTTTAGCCCTGGTTGGTAGCCGGTAATTGTTCGCAAGTATTTCTTGGTGTTCAAGGTTAGTCTGAAAGTGTTATTCGGTCTTTAATATTTTGCTTTTATTGCACTCATCTATTCTCACCGGACTTTTCAGCTTTCCTTCCCTTTTGTTCCTAACGTGTATGCATATCTTCTTGTTTAACAATTTTCTTTGTTTACCAAACTTGAATTTTTGTTAGATCACTTCTGTCTTTGTGTTGGTGGGTTGTTTTCTGAGAAAGACAGACAGAGAGAATCTGTAAGAAAAAGAAAATGTGAATGCAGGCCTTCATAGTTTATGGTTACATGTTTTTTTGTTATATGGTTCCTTAAAACACCAAAGTTTCTGAATAGTGTAAGGAAGGATAGATGTTTGAGGCTGTTTGAGAGATAAAAATGGGGAAGCAAGGGGTCTCCAGAAGTTTGCGCCCTGAGTCTCAGAGTGATGGAATGTCATTAGGAATGAAAGATTATCAGATTAGATGTTGTTCAGAAAACTTTTGTGGGAATAATCCTTCTATTGGCAGGAGGCTTTCAGGAGAAGATGTGAACTCAGGTTTGAAAACCGTATCAGTTCATGGATTGAAACATGATGTTTCCAAAATTAGTGCTTCTAAGGGATCCTATGGGGGCAAAAGAAATTTTTGGCTTCAAAAGCATGTGAGGTCAATTTTGTTTATGATTGGGGTGATTGGTTTTGTTTTTTTGGTTGATTCCTTAACAGTATCCCTTGTCAATTTGATTATTCGCCGGAACACTTCACATGCCAGAAAATCAAGTGGTATCAAGGTAAAATGTAAGAATGTTTCTAGATTTAATTTGCATTTGGAAGTTCAATGGCGTTGATAGATATCCTTATATGCTTGGATCCTGTTCATACTCTCTCCCCTTGATTTTAGTAAAAGTTTAGATAAGATCCATCAGTACTGACTTCATAGAATGCCCAAATTCTATGGATAGAGATGGTCAGTGGATATTACAATGTTCTAACATTAATGCTCTAGTGATGATATTTTCATTTTTGTTGACTCAAGGATGATAATGGTCCCAATGTTCACAAAGAACAATCTCCAATCCAGATGTATGACCGCCTTGTACATTTGGCCTCTGTTTCTCTTGCAAAGGTTTGCTCCTTGACTCTTCACATACTGTAAATATTGTCATTTTTCTGATGAAATCTTACAAAGTTGAGACTGTTCTGCTTTCAGCTTGAGTTTAAACCAGAGAAATCAAGCTTGTGGAAGGAACCATATCTTCAGGCCTCTGGATGGGTACCCTGTGCAGATGGAAACGTTGCATCAGATATAGGTACCCGATCCGACTTTTAACTGTTTGACGTTTATAAAACCCTTAATTTTTGCTCAGATAATTGATAATCGCTGCTGCAGACACAATGAGTATACTACAATTTAGTGCTTGAATACTTTGTCATGTGACTGACACTCAGTTGTAATCTTGGAGCAGGGAAGTTTGATAAGACTAATGGTTACATAGTAGTCAGTGCAAATGGTGGTCTTAATCAGCAACGAGTTGCTGTAAGTGTTTGTATCTTCCATGTCACTATTATCCTTATTAGATTGTTAGAGAGTTCTATGTTCTACCTGCATATCAGCGCATTCAAACGCCTATAAATGATGAAATACTACAGTTTAGTGCCTATAGATGATGTCCTCTTAGAGTTCTTGTTTCAGTCTTCTTCTTCACGTGGGCTTACAACTCTTGCAGATCTGCAATGCTGTTGCACTGGCATCTCTTCTTAATGCAACTCTCGTCATTCCAAGATTTCTCTACAGCAATGTATGGAAGGATCCAAGGTCTGAGGTCTTTCTGAATCCATACCATTCTTTTTTTTTTAGTTCAACCATATGCGGGGTGGGAGATTCGAACCTCTACCTCTTGGTCGAGGATACATATTTTGCTAGTCTAACTTTGTCACTTATAACCGTTTCTCGGCTGATGTGGCTATGTAAGAATGATGAAGTGGCACCTTCCTTTCATTTATGCATTGTTGGTTGACTTGAGAACATTTCATTATGGTCATTCAACTATATAAAATAACAATTACTATTCAACTATAGAAGCATTTCCAAAACTGAATCATTGTTCTTGTATAATTTTTCACATTAATGTTCTGACTTCTGGCCATGGCAAGCATTTGTGATTGTTGGTCTGCTTGCTGTCCAATTGCTTACATTTTATGCTTTTAATGAGAATGCAGCCAGTTTGGTGACATATACCAAGAAGATTACTTCATGAATACTCTCAAAGATGATGTACATATTGTCAAGGAACTCCCTTCTTACTTAAAGTCTGTAGATCTAGAGGCAATTGGTATTCAGGTATGTTATAAATAAATGTAAATACTTCATATAACAACTTCCACTCTGGAAACAACTTAGTAACTCCTGGTCTTTTTTCAGATCACTGATGCAGATATTGCAAAAGAGGCAAAGCCCATTGATTATATTAGAACCGTTCTCCCTCTCCTTTTGCAGAATCGAGTTGTTCACTTCCTTGGCTTTGGAAATCGACTTGGCTTTGATCCTATACCCTTCAACCTTCAGGTTGTAAGCCAAATATAACAGGACAAACATTATTGCTATTAGGATTTAGCTTGGTATCAACATGAGTCTAAAGTGTAGGTATTTCTTAATAATTTGCTGCAACTTTTTCACATTGCAGAAATTAAGATGTAAATGCAACTTCCATTCTCTGAAGTTCGTACATAAAATCCAACAAGTTGGTTCTTTATTGGTCAAAAGGATCAGAAACTACGAAGCCGCCAAGAGTATGTTGGATAAACAACTGCTAGGGAACTTCATAGACTATGTGGCATCCAAAGAGGACAAAGTTGTTGGAGGTCCAGTGAAGTATCTTGCTTTACATTTGAGATTTGAAGTGGATATGGTTGCGTACTCCCTCTGTGACTTTGGAGGTGGAGAAGATGAGAAGAAGGAGCTTCAAGCTTACAGAGAAATCCATTTTCCTTTACTGATTGAGCGTTTGAAGAAGTCAAGGTACTTCAATGGAGTTTTTTTTTTGTTTTTTTCAGACAGTATGAGCTTATGTTAGTAGATGCTGATCACTTTGGAATTGCGAATTGGTATGCAGGACCATTTCTTCAACAGAGTTGAGAATGTCAGGGAGATGCCCATTGACACCAGAAGAAGCAGCACTTGTTCTAGCCGGCCTTGGATTCAAACATGGAACTTACATTTATTTGGCTGGATCTCATATATATGGTGGAAATTCCCGGATGCGAACCTTCACCGACCTCTATCCTAAAATAGTCACGAAGGAAACAGTTCTTACTCCCAGTGAACTTGCACCGTTTCAAAACTTCTCTTCTCAGGTATAACATTGAAGAGCATGCATATGACAATTATCTCTCTCAGTAATTTCTAATGCATATTCTCTAGGAACCAAGCACTTGGGCAAATGTAGCTATATTTCCTGTTTACTATTTATGCACCACAACGAAAAGTTGCTTGTTTCTTTGATGGTTTGTCAAACCATTAGACTGAATGCATTGCCTGTATATAGCTTGCAGCGTTGGATTTTATTGCCTGTGCAAGTGCTGATGTCTTTGCCATGACCGACTCTGGAAGCCAACTATCATCTCTGGTGTCAGGATTTCGAACTTACCATGGAGGTGGCAATGCTCCTACTTTAAGACCAAACAAGAAAAGGTTAGCAGCAATCTTGTCCGAGAATAAGACCATAGGTTGGAATACTTTTGAAGATAGAGTTAGCAAGATGATAGAGGAAGGTCAACGATCCCGGACCAGAGGGTTCGGTAGAAGCATCTATCGTCATCCGATGTGCCCAGAATGCATGTGCAAATCCCACTAGTGTTCTATAATCTGGCTTGCACATAAATGTTACTCAGCTGCCTTGGATGGAAATTTACATATATCTTCGCCTCCATTCCGGCAGGCAATATTCAAATTCATTTGTTCATTCTTATTCCGTGTCAGTATATAATCTGCTGCAGTTGACTGATTATGTTCGTCCATTATAATAATAGTTCATTAATGAGAGAAGAACTGCTTGTAAAAGAACCATTCCCCCCTTTCTGATTCTGCCTTCTTTCAAAGAACCAATTCTTTTAGGTACAAAAAAGGATCATTGATTAAAAAAACAGACAATACAGCTCTCTTCTCTCAAGACTAAGTTGGTTTTCATCTTGGGAATGATTCAAAAGTTGGAGGCTAAGGCCTACTATTGATGGAGTCCAGTCTCTGTTTTTTACTCTTCACCCTCCCCCCATCATTCAAAGAATCTTCTCAACCTGGGAATCTACTTTTTTATCTGTACGCAAGCAGCAAACTTTGTTGTCTCCTCTGTTTCTTCCTTCTATTCAAGATGGAGGGAAGAATTGGTTTAGGTTAAAAGGAAGAGTGTAAAACTCTTCATTCCTGCCGTCTCCCTTGAACGTCCTGAACTTAACCCACCATGGCATTCCCCTGTCTCTAGCACTGTCTTTGTAGTCTAGTGTGTTATCCAAGAAAACCGCAACTATGAGTGCTACTGTTGGTGGAGAGAAGAAAATGGTGTTTAGGAAGTCATTGAACTGCACATTAAAACAAGAACACGCGTGAGAATGGCGACGAGGAAATATTGACAAACAAATGCTGAGAACAGAGCTAAATTTGTTAGTTCATGTTCATAGAGCAGAAACTCACCCATCCAGCGTTTGTGTGAGCAGGGCCATGGAAGGCCTTTGCAGTGTACTCCCTAAAATAATCAGGCACAGACAAACCCAAGAACAATGCCACACCAGTAATGAAGAGATTCCTCATTGAATTCATGTTGGTAAATTGCAAAAACGACAACCCCACAGAGGCTGAGAACAGAGCTAAATTTGTTAACATTCCATTTCCAGAGAATGCAAAATGTGAATATATGCAAAATCTACTCACCAACAAGACCAAACAAGACACAATATACAGCTGCAAATATGGTGAAGGGTACTGAAGCAAACAATGCACCAAATTTCCCTGCAGAAATCAACAGTCATATGATAAACTTGAACAAGATAAGATTGAGAAGAATATCATAAATAATTTCTGCTCACCTAGAATTGAGAAGAATATCATAAATCCAGCTGAAATCTGGATAACCCTGCGGCTACCAACACGGGTGCTTCCAAGAAGACCTATATTTTCTCTGTATTTACATTGTAGGTCGGAAAACTTGCATAGATTCATACAATCTCAATGACACAATGCAACGAGAAGCGAATACAAAAAACTTACATTGAGACAGTTGATCCAGACAATGTTCCAAACAGACCACTCAGAAGAATCCCGATCCCCTGCCAACCGATCCCTCGGCTCAGAACATGAGCTGGAGGCGGGGTTGCACTCGCTAAGCGTGAAGCTGCCTTAAATGCTCCAGTTGACTGTCAAATGGTCATAAGGTTTCCATATGACTCTTTCAAGTACAGAGCAAGAATTAGAATATACTGCTTGCTAGAGTAGAAGAATATAGTAAGTACCTCAATCAAAGATACCAGAACTGCAGCCATCATCCCAAAAGCATGGCCAGCATCGAAGGTTGGAGCACCCCATTGAAGAGGGTATGGTATCTTAATCCTGAATGATGAAGAAGGCAATGTTGGGGAAGAGGGGTTAAGTTCTCTTTTTTCTTTTTATGTCAGCACAAAGTAAAAGCGAGGCCAGGTTTAGATAACAACCAAGGAGCAGATGAAATGAGGTTGGCCCTGTCAGTTCGACAATTGATTTGAGTTAATTCTGGTCGATGTTTGTATGCACCACTGGCTGTCAAGAGGTGTGCATATGCCCATATCACAGTAACAGATATAAGAAGAGCAAAGCGTTCAAGTATTGGCAGTTGCCTTATATGAAAACCTTTGAGATACTGCAAAAGAAGTAAATTGTATCGATTTTTAAAAAGGGTGCCTGACTTTTGTTATTGTTTTACAGTAGCAAGATAATAAGCCATCACCTGTGAGAGAGCTATAAAGAGTATAAGCATGGGAACGCCAATTTCCACACATCTTCCAACCTGATTAAGTTTCAATGGTCAGATGAATGGAAAAACCAAAAAACCAAAACTTGAAAAGCACAGGGACCTCGTAACTATACCACTGGGAAGCCTCTGTCAAACAGACCAAAGCCTACTAGTGCAATCACAGGGACCATTCCAAGAGGACTGAAGAACCTGAAATGGATGATGAACTTCCTTCCATTAACATTTAGTGTGAAATAGATTTAGTGATGTCTTGATTCTTAAGGAAGTTCTACCTGGAACAAATAGCCCACAACTGACTGTATCCCAAAATAATCTGTATACTTGATGATACAATTAGAGCTCCCTGAACTGCTCTCATTGTGCTCAGAAATCTCTGTGGAAGTTTAATTCATGTATTAAAAGAATCCCTGAATCTCTTATCTTATGTTTAATTCATTAGATAAAGAAAAAGACAACCATGTTGACTCTTTGGACATTGATTGAGTTGAATGTATGGACAAAATCTTACAGTTCATTATGCATCCATAAAGACAATTAATTTGTCCACACGTTTGGAGACAAATGGAAAGGTAAAAAAGAAAAAGGAAATACTGAATTGGGTTACTGACCAAATGGGGGTCCTCGATTCTTGATAAAGATGAGTCGTGAATGATGGAAATAATCGGAACCATAAAGGCATAAGAACCTCCGATAACAGTCGGCAATCTTGTTCCAAACAGAGTCTGTAGAAGCGTATTGATCCCTTCAACAAAAAGTAGAGTCTGTACCACCCTCACTTTATCACCCTATATCAGAGTTTCAACCCCCATGTTAAAAAGACAAGCAGAAAAGCATGTTGAGATTATTTTCTTTTGTCTGTATTTTGAAGGCAGAGAATGTGTCATGATTGAAACTCAGCAGCCTTCATGTAGAAACTGAAAATAGCAAGACAAAGTTGAAAATGAAGGAGTTGGAAATGTTTCTCACATCATCGCCTCCCATCAAAGGAACAAGGAAAGAAGGGATGATGACAGCAGTACCCAACGCCAGAATGTAGTGCTGAAAACCCAAAGCTATGGCTTCCCCTGTTTTGAATACATAAGCAAACAACAACAATTACGAGCTCCGAAGAAGAAAAACATCAATGAGTTGGCATAGTTGTGTGCATTTGGAAAATGTAGCATTACCCCAAGATGGGTTAGAATCGATACAGTACTCCAAGCCCTGAAGTTGATCCATTGGTGGATGGCTAATCTCCTCTGGTTTCGGAGCTTCTTCCATTATTCACAAACTCCCAGTGAGTGAAAATACCAAATGGGGTTGTGGTAAAATAAGCAAAACAGAGAAACAAACAAACGAAGCAAGCCAATCTGTCTCTGTTTCAGAAGAGAAGTTGTAGAAAAACAGAGTGAGAGGAGAAGAGAAGAGAACACAGAATGAGAAAAGAAGAAATGGAAAAGCAAAAGTGGGAGTGAAATTAAAAGGTTAGAGAGGTGAGGACTGAATGCGGAGAGAGAGAGAGAGAGAGAAGCAGTGAGTTGGTTGCCGCGCATGAGCAAGCGGCTTTTGTGGCTTTAGTGTTGTTGGCCCTCTTCAGTCTTCACCTCATTTTTGGCACTTCCAAAAGGGACGTCAAGGGTTGTGTACACTTCCCAAACTACCCTCACAAGAACTGCCAAACCCAAATGTAACCGTTGCCCATTCAGCCTCATTCTTCACCTTCCTTATAATAATAATAATAATAATAATAATAATAATAATAATAATAATAATAATAAATGTTCAGTCTAGTTAATCCACAAAATTTTAAAAATTTGATAAATTCATAATTTTAGAAATTCATAGACATAATAGATACTAAAAATCATGGGGTCAACGGTATCTTTGAACTTGCTTTCATCTTTGGCTCTCTTTTTCCCACTTTTGTTGTGTGCATGATTAGGATGATTGGGACAAAGGTGAATATAAAGCGTAAGAGTTTTAAGGATGGAAATCGGGCTATAATATGCACAACATTACAACTCTAATCTTACTTTATTAGACAAAGCCTCCTTTGGCCAATCATAATTTCCTAAGTCGTAGGGTGGATAATTACCTAATACGAATGAAGGTCTTTGAGTTGTGCGGTCAAAATGGATCTTGAGTTTAGCCTTCTAGCTTTAGAGAGTTTGTAGAGCTCATAGACATCTTGTGGTGCTTCCGTCTATGGTCGTTTGATTTGGAGGTTGTAACCGTCTAAGAATTTCCCTTTTGAGCTTCTCCTCAAGCTTTTTAAAACGTGTCTGCTAGTGACAAGTTTCCACCCCTGAATATTTTCTTCTTCTTCTCAATCGATGTAGGATCTCACAAAAGTAATGTTTTTAGACGTTCTTTTATAGTTTGTCTTGTAGTGTGGGATAAGTTGTAGACGAGTGTGATCGTATTGAATGTGAGAGAAATCTAAACTCAAAACCCTAAATCCTAAAAAAAATATTATTGAAAAAAAAAAAAGTGGAAAATAAGAAAAAGATGAGGCAGCTGAGAATGCAATCTGAGTAGACACCAACGTGTGTTGGTATTGAACGGCCTTTCACCAATCGCTAAAACTCCAACGTCTCTTACTGCAGCTTCGAAATGGCTGCCTACTCTCTCTCTCTCTCTCCAAAAAAACACTCGTGATCTTGGTTTGTATTTATCACAATAATCTACTTATAATAAGTTGTTTAAGTTCACTAATGGCCACGACAAGCTTTATCTTTATTCGTTTGTGTTGTCATTAATTATTACAAATCATTTCACTAAATGGAAAAGCCTTAACTTTGTTTTTTTTTTGTTAAACTATATTATTCTAAACGTTTTATTTTTCATCAAGCCCAAACATTGGTAAGAATCCAATGTTTCAAGAACAGTTACTTTATAAGGTTCGTCTATAGAGGGTGAGTCAGAACTTAAGATCAAGCCGAAAAATGGAGTCGATGAACAAGAAGTAAATATTCTTGTACTACCCATTTTTGGTCTCGAGAGACGGAAGATGCTAAGCTAGTCGAAAGATGGCTATTAGTTTAAGGGCTTTTTCACGGTAAGAAAGGTCATATAAACCTAGAATTGTAATACCCTTAAACCATATCGTAATGGGTACAACCAAAATTGTAAAAGTAGAGGTAGAAGGGGTAATTTAATGAGCTTTTTATAAGCCCAATATGAAAGGATTATAGATGATGTATAACTCATAAAAAAGGTGATGCATAAAAATAAGGGAAAAAAATAGTAAGCAGTGGAGACCCTGTCATGCTCTCTCTGTCTCTCGCGTTTCAACTAGTCTTTTATACATATGCATCCATGGGACAAGCCTTTAGCTTCACATGCTATCTCTTTGTTTCTCTCAAAAGAACACAACTTGTGTTCTATTCCAAAAGCAACTGTGCACAGAAGCAGTCTTAACCAAAAAGCAAAAGCTCCTAAAACATATAAACCCACTTCCACCTGTTAAGCTGCCTACCAAAGGTGCCTCTTTTGGTCTTTATAAACATTCAGGAATTGTAAAGCGACCATCTTCGGATCTCCTTTGTTTCGATGTTAAAATATGGAAGAAGAAGAAGATTCCTTTTTTCCAATTCGCATCATAATTTTGTTTGTTCATATCAAGCTGTGGGTTTATTTAGAGGAAAAGGGAAACAAAGTTGTGGGATAATGAATGAGGTAGGCGAAGGTGTGGGGTCTCTGGTTTATTCTTTAGCGATTATTTAGGAAAAGAGGTAACTTTAGGCGAACATACATCGAGAGAAGAATTAAAGGCTAAGGCTGATGGTATTGACTTTAAAGTATTTGGTGATGTTTTGGTTTGGTAGTGTGCGTGTGAGAGAGAGGCAGACACAGAGTTGAAGACAGCCGCTTGATTGTGGGGTTCATAATTGCTTGGAATTTTGGCTGTTTGCAGGGATGAAGAAGATCGAGGGGCGTGGGGAAAAGGGCAGAAGCTGTAAGCCAAAAACGTCGCTGTCTCAAGGTGGCCAACCTATATAGAGAGGATCATTTGTCAATTTTGTCACTGACTTGATGCTTATCGGACATCAATTTTCTATGAATTTTCTACTCATAGGAGGAGGGAGTCCACTGCAGTAAAAATTAGTGGGCCAAAAAAGAATATACAATTCAGATGGATCAAAGCTTGGTATGGTAGACATAATATCCCCCTCCACCTTCAAAGCCTACGGAAGTAGCAACTAAATCACTTGATTGGTGTTTAATGTAGAGATGCCCACCGAGGCCGGGTAGGAATGTGGAAGAGAGATGTCCATGAGATGGGAACGGAGAAGTGTTACTCATTTCCATCTCCGTCACTTATTTCATTCCTCATTTATTTTTGTAGGGATTGGAGTAGAGATTATCCGCGGATAACTTGCAGGGATCGGGATCCCTACAAGTCTTCCTCATCTTCATCCCGGCCAATTATTTCATTCCTCATCTCCACGAACACCTATTTCATTCCCCATCTCCACAAACACATATTTCATTCCCCATCGGACAAAGATTCTCTACAGAGAAAGTGATTGGATTCCCGTTGCCTCATTTATTATTCGTTTAAAAAGATAATTATTTTAAAATTTTCATTTTTCAACCTAATATTTATTTTAAAAAATCATAATAAATCAATATATTTATAAACAAACCTACAACATAATTTTAGTTTCAATATTAGTCTCAAAATCAACTATTTTTTAATATAGCCAAAAACATATATATTCTTTTCTTTTTTTTTTAATGTATTGAAAATATTATATTGAGCAAAACAAGGACAGAGAATTGGGCAAGGCGGCCTCAAGGAAAAAATATTCTTCACTCCCTTTCTCATTCCTCATCTATACTGAGAATCCCCTCCTTGTTCAAGACAGGTCCCGCAAGGACCCCTACCTTACAAGTAAAATGACTCCTACCTTACAAGTAATTTGGATATCGAGTCTCCATAGATAAAATGAACATCTCTACCTTAAAGTCTTAACCTAACTAAAATATTATAGTGGGCAGGACAAGACAAGGCGGAGAATTGGGCAAGGGCGGAGAATATAATCTCATCCCCAACCCCAACCTCATTCATCTAACAGGAGAAAAAAATATTTCATACTCCCTCTCTCATCCCTTGTCTAAACGAAGAATCTCCCCCTATCCGGGAC
This sequence comes from Cucurbita ficifolia, assembly GCA_033971965.1. NCBI lineage: Eukaryota > Viridiplantae > Streptophyta > Magnoliopsida > Cucurbitales > Cucurbitaceae > Cucurbita > Cucurbita ficifolia. Next base: position 7,005,659 of record CM066974.1, read on the forward strand.
AAGTCCCGCAAGGACCCCTACTCGAAAATAAAATGGAGATCTCATTAACCTGACTAAACTAAGAAAGTTGAGCAATAACAGAAGATCTCATTAATATTTACTATACAACAGAGAGAGCAAATCTAAAAACAAGTTCCCATGTCCTGGTGTGTCGAGTGTGTAAGTCAGTTCGTGCTTCTCTCACGAAACTCACAAAAAAGGAGCCTCCTTTGTTCTGGTGTAATTTGCTTTCCCTCTGGCTAATTTTACAGGTCAAGAAATTTAATGAAACAAATGAGTTACAAGCAATAAATAGTACATTTTCACATCTTCGTTCTGACCGTAATACATGGTTGATCACAGATACAAAGCTAAAAGCCATTTCCCTTGCTTTTCAAAATGGTTCTATACTTAATACTATGGAACAGAACTCATTGCTCTTAGGATCTTCTATCCAACTTACTCTCACTGGATCTTTTTTCTTCAGCCTCTCGCCGTCTCTGTTGCCTGTCAACAGGAGTGATGCACATCAACATTGAACTTTCAGATACCACTAAAAGTTGGGGCTCTAATTGTTCCTATCCAAGGAAGTACGATATTTATACTAATTAAAAACCCAAAATCAATGTAATCTTTGAGAAAGGGTAAACAAACTTACGCAAAAGCCATGTATCCAGAACCAACATTAGCAGCAGATAGTAAAGTTGAATGAGCACTAGCTGCATCAGACCCACCAGAAATGACTGGATTTTTTCTATCACCATCTACCTGAAATGTATTCAACAAATACTTAGCAATATAGTATAGATCGCTAATACGCATGATTACACGTTGGCAAATCGTCACCTTATCCCATTTTGATTTTTTGTTTTGTCTTCCATCTCTAGTAATGGCATCAGATGCATGAGCTCCTGAATGTAATCCATTACCAGCGACAGCTGAAACACCTGTGAAAGGAATTGACAGAAAAATGCTATAAGAAGAAAAAATCACCATCAGAAAGAGACTAAAGAACGACTGGTACAAACCTGAAAAAGGTATATTTATTTTAGGAGCAGTCACAACTGTACCACCAGGTTGTGTTCCTCCTGAAACAAACTCCATCTTCGGACTTTTCTTCCTTTCCAGCTCCTTCCTCTCCATCTCACGTTTCATGTCAGCCTCTAGTACAAAATATGAAGCTTTGAAAATATTGTTTGAAGTTAATAATAAGTGCATGTAAATAATGCAATTGTTTGTACTTTGTAACATGTTCTCCAGTCCACCACATACTAAATTTGCGTCTTGCAAATGGGTAAAAGTAGAATGTGCGGAGAATATAGATCAACGTAAATTCTTTTTAACCCTGAGAGGAGAAAGACAGAAATTCTGTCAAATGTGCAAATTTTAGTTCCTTGATAACCTCTAAATGTCAAAAGATCCTATCAGTCGGTTCATGATAGCAAAAGCATCACAATATGACCGCCGGTATTTCTGTAATAACATCTTGAGTAATCTTTTCCAATTGTCAAGATAGCTGATTATGAAATTTATTTAAAAAAAACAAAACTGGTATTATTAAAACTAATGTAATACATGGACCATGAGCATGTGATATTTTTTATAAATGAAAAGGAGAAATAACATGAGAGATACACAAAAGGAATTGTCAATGACCTATTTCAGTATAGTAGTCACTTTTATCGTATCCATGAGGGTCAAACACATCCTTACTGAAGCAAGACCCAATCTGGTCAATATCTTGATACCTCACAGCGTGTAACAAGAAATCAGGATTCCGGTAGTCTTTCCTAATGCGTACTTCTGCATTGAAGCTTTTTCCAGCTTTCTTATACTCGAGAAACTTATTGATTTTCCTCTGCACATAAAGTTAAGGAAAGGAACAAGAACGTCAGGAGATAAAAAAATAATAAGCCTTGAATTATTGAAGAAACTAGATGGATGTGGTTATCAATGACTAAAAGGTACCGTCTTCTTACTTAACAGTCCACAGGGGCTCCTTTTAACTGGTCCTTAAGGTAAGTCATACCCAAGTTGCTAGGAATTGAGAAACCAATACATCCTGCAGAACTAAAATAATTTCATCGCACTAAGACCTTACACTTGCATAATTCCCCGTGCATCCACATTCTAAAATTTATGTCCATCAAGAGGGCCATACAACAAAAAACCAATCCCCATCAAGGTCAGAAACCAAGTCACACACTCACCAACATAGAATACATTAGGCCCACCAACATGTAAGCATATCCTAACCCCATATGCCAGCCGCATTAGTAAACAACCCAGGCTACTCACTTGAAAAACTAAAAAGGATTAAATATATTTAATACATATTAACTGCTTTATGTTTCTTTTCAAAATCTAGATCAACAGTCACATACTATTTTCTCAGAACACAAGTAGCAAATATATCAGAAAGAAAACTAACTTGCAGATCCTCAGCACATTTTTCTTTTGGCGGAGGAAGAAAATTGTCCAAGGGATCAATATCTTTTTTCTCTTCTTCAACAGTTTCCTCAACATTTTCAGTTTCAGATTCCAGTATCACATTATTCATTGAACCAGAATGTGGCGATTCAGAAATTTGAGGAGTGGCTAGATTGTTTGGTGTTGAGACCGTTATAGTTCCTGGAGATGTTCTATCAAAATCACCTGTACCATAAAAATAAATAAAAATAAAATAACCGAAGAGGATGAAATAGGAGAAATGATCATAAGCATCACTAGAAACTGCCACCTGAAGATAGTATTTCAAAGTTAACTCATCAAGTTCGTCAAACGTCTAAAAAGAAATCATCACAACATAAGCAATCTTGAGTCATCAAAGATTTAACACAATAAAACACCAGTGCCAATAAATAAGTTCGCCTTGCATATATAATTATGATACTGTAAAAGGGCAAAAAAGTCCTACACTTTGCTAGACTTTCCAAGATATAGTAATTTTTCAGGCTACATGCTGTAGGGATTTAAGCATTTAACAAAAAAATCACTTCTACTCTCTACATCATGAGTTACAGTATTAGATCCTCAATAGCCAACAACCTTAAACCCCACCCCTTCCCACTAATACTTCCAGTAAACAATTAAGATGCTATAAAACAAACCATTTTGCATTCCAACATGAGGCAAGGACCTAGAAAACCGATAATTTCATGATACCACTCACCAATCAAAGTTTAAGAACGGAGGAATAAATCCATATTTTCATAAGATAAGCAATTAAATAACATGGATTAATAGCGAAACGAGTAAGGAATGATAGGAGTAAAGAGTTATCTAGAGCAGATGTGTATTAACTATGAGCTTGCAGCACTGATAGATTTTAAAAATGAGAAGAAGCAAAGTAACATTTCATAGCTAAAAGAACTATACAAACCATTAGTGCCTAAAAGCTCATCGCCAAATGTAACTCGACCAGATTCCTCAATTTCTCCATCCTGAATGCAAGCAATAGGAACGAAACATTAGATACAACTTTCCACCAGTCACCATACAAATAAGATGAAAGTTACAACACATATTTCCATAGAAGATTTCTCTCAGATATGCCTGCTTAATTCTCCTAAAGCCGAACTAAACAAACATCTTCTTCAACAGCTCAAGTGGAACCGTCAATCGTCGTTCAACACTTTATTTGATTAATATGTTTAAAATCACGTTGTAACTTTAGCCAGCGACGCTTACAACCTTCGCGATATCAACAATAAGAGGAATGTAAATGTAAAATTTCAAAGTTAAAAGTAGAGTCTTCCGTTTCTCACCAACCAAGTAGAGATGTTGTAAGTACCTCAGCCTCAGGAGACATTGCGGCTTCATCATGACCGTAATCAACTATCACAAATGTCCCCCTTCTCCTACCAGAATTATCGATTTGACCAGCTTGGAATCGCATTGGCGACGATGAAACCACAACCTGGGTCGGTTGCGGTGTGGATGACCCGAATTTGAGCTTAGCTGCAGTCGAATTTTCATTAGCAACCGGCGGCATTGAGTAATCAGGAGAATCACTGATAATCATTCTATCACTGTTCGCGACCGACTCTTCTTCTGCAACCCTAACTCCACCATAATCTTCTTCTCCTCCCTCTTCTTGCCTCTGGTGCTGCTGCAGTTCACTGTCTTCTTCTTCTTCTTGGTCTTCAACGTCTTCCATCTCATCGTCCTCGTCATCGTACATCGAGAGTAAAGCTATACCTTCAGATTCTTTCTTCTTCGATGCCATGAGAGCTTCGATTCTCGACACCCGGAAGGAATTAATTCAACAACAAAGAAATAGGACTTCAGAAATCGGAAGATGGATCTCAAACGGATGCAGAAATCTTGGGATTGTGGATCAATGTCGATATTAGGGAGAAGGTATTCAGTTTCCTGGGTGAGCAAAGCCAGTGAAAACGAAAATGAAGAAATTTGAAGAAAAAAATAGGCGTCTTGAAGATGGTCCATTGTCCATTGATATTCGATTGGGGATTTCAACGGTTAGAAATATTTCGTTTAGGGAATAGCATAATAAACGGGCCAAAAGCCTAGATACTAAGTGATTGGGCTTAAACTGTAAAAGGCCCAATTTAAATTGGACCGGATCACTCATACACCCGAGCACGAAATACGGGTTTCTCCAAGAAGAAAACTCATGACGAAGTAAAATGGAATGTTTTTTTTTTTTATTATAAAAAAAAAAAAGATAAAATGGAAATTTATGGTATATACGTTGCCGTCTTTCATAAAAAAGACATATGAACGTGTTTATGAAATAAAATAATATATCATTTAACGAGGCTAAATAGAATAAATAATATTATTAATGCATAAATTTTTGAAGGAAGATAGAGAATAAATTTAGTTAAATTTGTTGATGAATGTGCATAAAAAATAGAAGTGGAGATTGGGTAAAAATGGAAAAGATATGGTAAACATAGGAAGATCCCTTACTTACTTTTTGACCAATTGATGCACTTCCTTTTTAACTTTTGCTTTGTCCTCAAAAAGTGTCAGCTTTCAAGAGTTTACACTATTTGATTCATCAAAAATGCCTTCATAACTACGTATAATAACAATAATTGAACTGTTTTTCTCATAACTTTTTTAACCAAAGATATTAGTTACTTTTTTATTATTATTGTTATTTTTTTAAATTCACACCTTTGATTTGGACTATATAATCTATATTACAGTGTTTGAAATAATCCGTGAAAACAATACTTTTTAAATCAAATTAGTTTTTATTTAAAGCTGAATGATTTAGATGTTCGAAATTATTATTATTCAATAACTAAAAAACACTTTAAAAAAATAGATACTCTCAATAATTTCTTCAAAAATATATTTAAGAATTATCCAAAATTTTATTAATTTTTTTAAATAAAAAACTGTTTGACCACAAAAAAAAATCATTTAATAAGCTATACTAAACACATTTTAAATTATTATATTTTACGTAGGTAATTATTATAAACTATTTTTTTATACAAAAATAGTTCTAAACACACACTTATAGTCTACCCAATCTTAACACAATTATATAATCAATATGTCAAATGTATGAATCAAATATGAGTAGGCATCTACTAGAGATGTCTATTTTATTTATGGGGTCAAGGCCTCGCAGAGACGCACCTCGAACATAGAGAACTTTCCGTTTAAACGAGAAAAGAAGGAGGGAACATTTTTTTCCTTAAATAAATGAGGTCGGTGAGACTATAAATGTAATATTTAAGCTAAAGACAATGTTAAAGATTTTTTTAATTTAAATTTTTAAAAATTATGTTCATATATATTGATTTATTAGGAAGATTACATTGAAAAATGAAAAGTTTAAAATAATTATTTTTAAAAAGAATAATAAATGGAAAAAAATTAGAATCCGATCCTCGAAAAAATAAATTAGAAAATTCACAAGAATAGAAAATGAAATAGGTGGTAGGAATAGAGACAGCGAACATACCTATCTCACATACATCTCCAACGCGTACACTGATGCACCTACAAGGTCCATTTCCACGAATGCATATCTTGTGGCATGTACGGGAGGTCTATCACAATTCCCTAATTCATATGATTTGACCAACTTTTGCTTAGTCAAGACTACAACGCTGAATAAAAGTCTATGAACTTATTTAGGCTACTGATATTGGGGTTATGAAATTTGGTAAGAAGTTAATGAAATAATTCGAACAATAACATTCAAAGAAAACGGTGACTTAGGGGCGTCATTAAGATTGAATCATTCCTCCGACCCACATTAACTTAAACAATAACGAAAAGTATAATGTAATGAAGAAAATGGGAATGGACGAAGCATGAAAGTGACACTAAAAAAAAGACACGACATGAACTAGAAAACAGAAGAAATGGTCAATTTTCCAGAAAGATACGTGAACCCAAAGGAAGCTGCATAAAGCGCAGTCCAAGCACGTAACTCTAACCAAGCCCACACATGCACATGCATATGCATATGCCTATGCCTATGCCTATGCCTATGCATGCATCCCTCCCTTTATTTTATTTTATTTTATTCCCCCCTCCTTTCCCTTTCACGATATGGAACCAAAAACAATCCATTCCCATATCAACTGCCTTATCTCCCCCATTCAACATTTATTATAAATATCTAATTACATTCCTCCACGTCACCATCTACATATACATTTCAAAATAAACTATTTACTCCTTAAGGATTAATTATTCAAGGAGTCTATCGCAATATAAATAACATTACTAATAATAAGATAAATAAATAAGAGGAATAAGCAAAATTTAAAATTAAAAAAAAAAGAGAGAGAGAAAAAGGAAAGAAAAATAAAGAAGGAAGAAGGGGGAGGAAAAGGGGAAAGCATAAAGGAGAAAGAGAACGAGAATGAAAGAGAAGGACGATGAAGATGAAAGAACATATAACGATATTATTTTATGGACTATATCCTTTTTATTTTATTTTTAAAATAAATTTCAACCATAATTTAAGTTTAATCATTTAATATATATATACAACAATAATTAGCAATTTGAAATTAAAGAAAGAAGTGTACACCACATTAATTTGCTATAAGAAACGTTTCACGGAATAGTTTGATAAAGCATACACAAATCCATGATTCATAATTAATGTTCCAATTAAGTAACATTAATTGATTAAGCTATGAATTAGAAAGGATTAAAGTAGATCATCATTAAGTTAACTTTATAAGTTAGTATTATTATTAATCATCATTAAGGTGTTAGACGACTATCCCCAAAAGGCCTCGTACCAATGGAGAGTGTATTATTTGATTATAAACCTATGATCATTTCCTAAATCAGTCGATGTGGGACTTTCATCATCCAACGTAAGGAAACCCATGCAAGAGAATAAAGCCAATCTGGCTTTGTCTGAGCACAGGAATAAAGCGAAAAGAAAAAGAAAAAGAAAAAAATATATGAAGATGAGGGTTAAATAATAAAGTAATTGGATGATGGGAGAGGCAGTCCGGAAGAAGAGACAAGCCATAAGTGGGATTCTTCTGCCTTCTCCTCCCTCATTTTTTAATGAACCCAAAAATTTTAAAAAAGGAAAGAAAAAAAAAAGAAAAAAAAAGTTGTTAAAGCTGGTCAAGAGGCATCTCTGGTAAGGCAAGGGAAGGGACGGGAAGGGGCTAGGCCTCCCCTGTTCCGGAAATGCTTTTTCCTTTTGGGCCACTCCGTTTCATTTTCGTCATGTAGTGGCACAGTTCGTAATTTACCGATGAGATGAGGGGTAATTGTGTCGATCCAAAGTACACTTTCATGGATGTATGTCCTTGAGCAGCCCTAGGACCTGTTGCATTGTAGGCCTTTTCAACGCCGTCTCCGCCGTACACAGATACGCCACACGGAGGCTCTCCACCATCTCCGATTCCCCACCGCCAAGTCGCAATCTAGGATCTATCGCCTCTAAACCTTTTCCCTCTCTTACCATCCTTCTCACTCCCACCACCGTGTTAGCACTGCCGGGCATCCCCGTCAAAAGCTCCATCAACACCACTCCAAAACAGTACACGTCTTTCTCCACGCCCTCGCAGTTTTCCCCGCCGGCATCTCGCAATCCAAACCCCCCGATTCGAGCCTCGAAGTCATCCGCAAGAAAAATGTTGGACGTCACCAAATGCCCGTGGACAATCGGTTTCGATCCCGCGTGGTGGAGATACGCCAACCCACGCGCAATCCCCACGGCGATACGGTGGCGCGTCAGCCAACCCAACTTCTCCGGTAACGACAAATGGGACCCACTCATTGGATTACTGCTGATCTCCCACGTGTCGGTGCTCCAGTCTTCCACGTTGGGCTGGCCGGTCGGGAGCTCGTGAAGCCACCGGTGGAGGTCACCGTTGGACATGAACTCGTACAACACCAATTTCTCTTGACCTAAAATGGAAGGAAATGACATAAATTAACTGAACCATTAATTAGATTTCGACAGTTTTTACGTTGTACGCGGAAGTCAATCAGTCATTTGAAAACGACGGCGCTTAAATTTACAGAAAGAAACAGAGCGGAATTAATTGAATGCTCAGAGAGGTCAAACAATCCAAAATAAGAGATAGAGACAACAAAAAATTTACCAGCAATACAGTAACCAAAGAGCGGTAACAAATTGGAATGCTTGTGTGCGGCAAGCTCCTGGAACATGGCTACAGCCTCATCACGAGCAACGGATCTAGCGGATTCAAGAACCTTGATAGCCACGTGGATGTCTCCGGGAAGGACAGCTCGGTACTCGGGCCCACACCTTCCCTCTGCCAGAAGGGACTCTTTACCGAAATGCGACGTGGCAGCAATCAGGTCCTTGAAGGTGAGGTTAATCAACGGCTTCTCGAACATCACCACTGGAGCCGAAGATGGTTCCTTGATGTCCGCTATCCAGGAGGATCCTGACTCGGTCTCGAAGGCGAACGGTCCAGATTTGTCCATCTTCAACTGGACTTGGGCGGGCGTGGAGATTGCCCAGTTGATTTTTTGTCTCATCATTCTGTTTCGCCTCCATATCACTAAAACAGCCGACGCTAAAAACAAACCTGCTGCACCAGACGACACGGCAAGAATCAGCGCCTTCGTTTTCGATTTGGGTTTGGCCTTTTTCGCTGGTTCTCTTATGGGTACGTGTGATTGGATGGTATTGTTATGATGAGGATTTGGGGCGCCTCTGGTTTTCATTTGAACTAAAGTAATCCCAGTTTGAACAAACGCTGATTCCCCAAATTTCTTGTAATTCTCCGACCCAATCACTCCCTCAAACTTGTTTATTGAAACATTCAAGAACTTCAATCCATTAAGCGGAGGGAAATCCGACGGAAAATTACCCGTCATGGAGTTACCCGACACGTCTAAATACTCGAGCGAATTAAGAACAGAGATAGGCTTCAAACTCCCAGAAATGTTACACCACGAAACGACCAAGTGTTTCAGATTAGAAAGCTTCTCCAACCCAGATGGAAGATTCCGCAGATTATTCCGCGAGAGGTCCAGAACTTCCAGCCGTGAAAACCCAGAGAGCCGAACGGTATTAGAGAATCTATTATAAGAAAGATTAAGAACCCGAATCGAAGAAGAAGGAAAAACACGTCTGTAATCGGAAATTTCAAGCCCAACAGCTCCTCCAAATCGATTACGGGAAAGATCGACATGAACCAAAGTGGGTATCCCCCACAGCCAATTCGGAACAGAGCCTTCCAGCGAGTTTCTGGAAAGATCGATGGAGCGTAAGTGCGTCAAATTTCTTAGAAATCTCCAAGAAACAATTCCGGTAAGATTCTTGGAAGGGAGGCTAATTTCTTCAACGGAGCAGTCAGCCATAATCCAGGAGATATTGAAGCCGGAAACAGTGTTGAAAGCCTTGGAAACAAATAGCCTGTCTGCACTGTTGCAGGCAGAGTCCGCAAAAGAAAACAGAAGCGCCATGAGAATCAGAATCCTGCAAAAACAAAAAGCACCCATTTTTCTTTCTCCGATTAAGCTCTCGCGATTCATAAATTAGATGAAGAAGTGGAAAGCTGCATTTTTTTTTTTAATGGAAGTGAAGTGGGAGTTGGGAGTGAGAGGGAAGTAGGAGAGCGAAGGCGAGCAATTTGGGAATAAATAAAGTATATAGTATAATATAGTGTCGGGTGTTGGAAAATGGTGGGGGGGGGGGGGGGGGGGTCTTATATTAATCAATCTTTTTGAAAAATAAAAAAAGATATATATTTAGAAAATAGAATTGGGTTATGTTCTTCAATGGATAGGGGACCAGGTCGCGTCATAAATAACCCTTAAGATAAGTCACGTCACATGTGAAAACTAGTTTATTTCTATTATTTCATAATAATAGGAATATATATATAATGAATAAAATAATATATAGAAGAATTTGAAATATATATATTTAAATGAAATTGAAATGGATGGTAATGATGTCATAACAGTCAACGAGGGAAGTCTGACTCAATGGTGAGCATCACGGTAACCGCAGCGCAGAACACGGGACAGGGATGCCATGATTTACATCGAAGTACCACTCCAATATATATTTATATATTTTTAAAATTTTGTTGAGAATTTGTAATTGTATTGTATTCCACAATTTCAAATAAATAAATCCAAAAAGAAGTTCTCAAAATATTACAACCAAGAAACGTGTAACCCAAAATCTTCAAACCTTTTAACTACCATTTAAATTTAAAAAATAAAAAATATATATTTTAAATTACATGTTGAAATAATAATTTGATTTGGCATCTTAGGTTGATTAAGTCGTGATAGACGACTTGTGGGGTCCAAATGAATGGAAATCAAGAATTTATCATAAAAAATGTAAAAGAAAAAAATATATATTGTAATTTATAAAAGAAAAAAAAAAGGGAAAGTCAAGAGCGTAAGCTGTGAAGGCTAAATGAGCTCCGCGTATTCTCCATCAATACCAAATTTCTCCCCACTGTTTTAGATTTAATAATTTTTAAATTATTTATAAAAAAAAAAAAAAAAGTTTGCTTCCACGTATTGACAACAGATTATGACGGTCTTCCTATCATATTCTTATTTTCTTTGCAATTTAGAACAATCCATGGGTTATCTTTTTTAAAATTTATTTATTTTTAAGTATTTAATTCTCAGAAAAGAAATAAATATTTTATCCGTTCAATTTACTATCTTTTCCGTAGTCAATTTATAAGTTTAGTTTATAAAATATAATAAGAATTATATATATAACAATCTAACTTAAATTAATAACAAATTTGGTACAATAGCCTTTTGTCAAAAAATGAATGAAATGATTAGATAAAATGAATGGAAAGAAGAAGAATACGATTTGATCCATAGGGTCCAAACACAAACCAAAATTGGTATAATCTAATATTGAAGGGAGTTGATTAGATAGATGGGCGACATGGGGACCCAAACCAACCTATTTTCTGAATCCCAATCCACTTTATTCCAATGCCATCCCCAGCTGTGACCAAATGGACAAATTCCAATGGGTTTGGAAGTTGGCGAAGCAGCCTATTGTTGTAATAACCCTATTTAAAAGTGGTGGATTTTCACCTGCTCTCTCACGTGACATATTTGGCTTCTTTATTTGCCATTTTCTTCTATCCATTTACAGCCCTTGGGGGATTCCCACATACTTCCAAATCAAAATTCCAACTCAATTACACCCTCTCCATTAAAACTTTACATTTTTATCATGTTTTAACATCTTTTTGTGTGCAATTTTACGACTTTTCCCTTTGTCTCCACACCTACACAACGTTTCCTTCTTGGTCTCATCCTTCTTTTGTAATCTAACCCATCATCTTTTGCTATAATAGGTTTGTGGGGTTCAAATTCCCCCATCCATTCGTGTAATATAGATGGGATTGGTGCATGATATGATTTACTTACTATCCAACCTAGCCCAACTCTCTATGTTTAGGTTATTTTTTTTTTATTATTTATCCACCACGCACGTTTCATTAATAACTAAAATATCATATACTCACAAGTCGTAATGCATCAAAAAAAAAAGAAAAAGAAAGAAAAAAGCACGTGCAAGAGAACTGGGCCGGAATTATTTAGGCTTTACCATTCAAGCCCAACAAGCTGGTGGGCAGAAACATAGTCAAGCCCAATAAGAGCTGGCTTCAAAATGAGGCCCATTTTCCCCACAAGCGATTCAATTAGTTTTTCTTTTTTAAACTTCTACAATCGGAGATCGAGTTATATTTGGATTTCTACGCCCGACACGCCTCTGTCCTCCAACCTTAAGTTTCACAACACCAACAAATAATTGAACGATTAAGCATCTTAACAAAGGTTGTTCATATTTGATTCACTCAAAATGATATCATTAGTGACATTTGGAGATCATTTAGGACATGGGTTATTCATAAACAGATAAGATTAAGAAGAGCAGCGGCCTTCTTCTTCTTCTTCTTCTTTCTAATATTAATTTCTAGAAGAGAGAACTTAAGAACCTGCCTACACATCGTGTGGTTGTTCATTTCCTTCCCAAGTCCACACTATGTCCTTAAGGCAAGGCCTCATGTCTTTGTCGTAAAATTTCCTGTATTCCAATGTGTCCCCTGCTGTTTTCGTCACCTCCACCACAAAAAACGAAGGCGTCACTTCAAATATCTCTGCGTCTATAGCCAATTGTCCTTTCCTCCCCTGTTTGCTCCCCTGCAGTTTCACTATCCCATCTTTCTTCATCACCTTGAACCTTTCCATTTCTGCTATCTCTTCAAACTTCGATACGATCGCCGACTCTGGCTTCGTCGTCGTGAAACGCGACTGCGGCCTCTCGTTCACATCGCTCTCGAACAGACCCGACAGATCAAAACCTGGCGACAGAGATATGATGTCGAATGCATTGAAGGAATGATTTCTCCTTGGGGTTCTGCCCCCTGGTGGTGTTCCACTCTCGTTGCTGGCACTAACAGAGCCTTCCTCCGAGCTACTGTCGTCGAAATCGATGTGGACGTCGCTCACAGGCGACATGTTTCCATTGATTTGAAGCGGCTTTGGAGTTGCTACATTTGCGTTGAAACCCTTTTTGAACCATGAATTTTCCATTAGTTTTGCCATTTTTATTCTGGTTTGAGGATTTGGGTCTAGGATTCTTGAGAGCAGCTTGCGAACTTCAGGGGGAAACCAGTGAGGGCATTTGAATTCTCCTCTCGAGATTTTTCTGTACATTTCCATCAGATTTGGGTCGTGGAATGGGAGATAACCAGCCAGAAGAACAAACAGGACAACCCCAGATGACCAAATGTCAGCTTTAGCACCATCATAACCTTTTTAACAATAATTAACAAATCAATACACGACATTATGAGTTGTTATTTAAATTGAATCAAGAAATAAAAACGAAACCTTTCTTGTTGATGACTTCAGGGGCGACATAGGCAGGAGTGCCGCAAGTGGTATGAAGAAGCCCATCTTGCCGCCTAGACTCAGCCAAAGCACTCAACCCAAAATCGGAAATCTTGAGGTTCCCAAACTCATCAAGAAGGAGATTTTCAGGCTTGATATCTCTATGGTAGACGCCACGGCTATGGCAATAATCAACAGCGCCAATGAGCTGCTGAAAGTACTTACGAGCAGCGTCTTCCTTGAGCTTGCCTTCAGCCACCTTATCGAAAAGCTCCCCACCTTTGACATACTCCATGGCAAAATAGATCTTTGTCCGGCTAGCCATGACCTCGTAAAGCTGCACTACATTGGGATGGCGGACAAGGCGCATCACAGAGATTTCCCTCTTGATTTGGTCGATCAACCCAACACGCATAACTTTCTCTTTATTAATGACCTTGATGGCCACGCTCTGGCCTGACTTAAGGTTACGAGCATGGTAGACTTTGGCAAAAGTGCCCTGGCCAAGCATCCTCCCAAGCTCGTACCTTTGCATTAAAATGGAGCTCTTTTTCTCCATTTCTTTGGATGGGGAGAAGAAGACGAAGTGGGGGGAAAAACAGAGAGAGAGAGAGAGAGAGAGAGAGAGGGATTGAAGAGAGAAACTCAACCTTGCCTAAAGGAGGCAGGGTTGAAGGATCTGTGGTGAGAGAGTGAGAAAAAGGGAAGAATTGTACGAGAAGTATTTGGAATGAGAAAGGAGGAAGGCTTTGGAGTTTGGTTGTGGCTGAGAATTGTGAGGGGTAACAGAAATACCGGAAGCTGACCGACTAAATTTAGGATTGCCTAAAATTGGCATTTCAAATGATGGGTATCAAATCTGTAACTTTGGAGTATACAAAGAATGGCCTTTGGGGGCCAAATTGCGACAAGTGGCCAACGCACGTGAGCGTTTGGAGCCACAAATCAAGTGCCTGTGACCTACTTCACAACTTTGGTTATCATCATATGCTCCCTCAAACATGTAGTTTACAAGCTTGATTTATCCCTTATTTTAACATCGAAGAAACTCTCGGGTTGGAGTAATATGCATACACAAATAGGGTAAGATATCCCAAATCAATGGTCCATTTTTCTTTTCAAAGCGGATCACTCGCTCGTGATTAAAATCGTCTAGCTTGACTTTAACCGTCACATGTAGACCCTAATCGTCTAGGTCATACGTCTAATCAGCTTTTTGAAATGAGAAATTATAACCATCAACACATAGCAAAAAAATAAAAACCTTAATTCTCCCTTCAGCGAGTAAAAAAAAAAAAAAAACTTATTAAGACAGAAGTTGTATTTTAAAAAATAAAAAACTAGATGACTACCAAATATAATCTTAGTTTGTACTAAAATTTTAAAATTAATAGAAAATTTGATTTTGTGTTTTCTAGAACTCTGTTATTTAATAGTCTATAAAATAATTCAAAAAATTCAATTTAAAAGTTTGTGGACTAGCAGTCTAGGTTCAACTTTGTATTGGTTTTGGAGAAAATATAAAAGAGCAACCTGAAAAGATAAATTTAAATATAAAAGTATTGGATGAAAATATAATTATTTAGTATAATTTAAAGCATAGAAATTGGAATTAAATTTAGAAGGTAGACGAAGGATCATCCCTCTGACACACAGAACATGCGACTTGATTTCGAGGAGAGAACGACAACAAAAGTTTCCCCAAATGTATTTAGAAAATTTAAGAACCTGGAGACTGTATGGATAAAATTAAATTAAGTAAAAATCTTTCATTCCACCAAAAAAATTAAAATAAAATTACAGCACAAAAACTATATAAATTTTTTGCATAATGTCCTCCTCTTTTTTTAGCTGAACGTCATCATACATTAGTGAGGTGATGTAACCATTTTTGCCACGTGGCATCTATATATTGGTCTTTGAAGAGGTGAATTTTATAAAAGTACAATATTTTACCTTGTCAACAACTTTAATTAAATCTACACAAATGAAATAACCTTTCCAAGGTTGTAAAGGTTGGATACTTTATTTTTACACCAATAAAAATATTATTTTATTTATAAATTCATGATTTTTTTTTTAATTAACTAATATGGGACTCCTCCACCCTTCCCAACGTTTTCATATTGTTGAACATAAGCTCTCGTGACTTTGTTTTTAGTTTTTCAGTCTCATGTTACGAATCGCCGCTCTCCACGATTATATAATATTGTCCACTTGAGCATAACCTCTCACGGTTTTGCTTTGAACTTCCCAAAAAGCCTCATTCTAATGGAGATGTATTTTCCTAAGTTAGCTAATATGGAACTCTCTCCCAACTCTCTCCCAACTATCTTCAACACCTCACACCAATAAATATAGTATTTTGTTTATAAACTCATGATTTTTTCCTTATTTTAAATATAGAATTTAAATATGTCGGGGTTTAAGATTTAGAAACTAAGTGAAAGGTTGAGTAGTTTGGGTGAAAATTATAAATGGTTGCATAGGGAACAAACTCGAAGTCACGTTCATGGAACATGCGGGATGACAAGTTGATGGGAGAAAAAACCAGCGGCGCACGTGCCACATGCGTGTCTTTGTTGCATTATGCAGAACATGATAAGCGTCAAAACTCCTCCGTACCAACTTCCCCTCCCTTCAATTGAATATTATTTGTATTCAACTCAACAAACCACCTTTAAATCGTTTTCGCTCTTAGAAGCAAACCACACGAACACCAACACATATTGAATCACGAATTTCTCTCCCGAACCAACGAAGGGCACTAACGAGCTTCTTTCAAACAAAGAGTGGGTCCTAATAAACTTCTATCGAGCTAGTTAAGCGTTCAATGTATAAAAGAGAAATTTATTAGAAAGAGAAGGTAAAAGAAAAAGGGAGAGAGTCCAAAATCCAAATACCGAAGAAGGGAGGTCTGACTTTTCCTGGGTGTCCTCCCAAACTCAGAAAACCAGAGATCGAGAAATGAACTCTTCTGTCCTTTTGCTCTGTCATTCATTATTGTAATCCATTCAAAACATAGATACCCACAAAGGGGATTCCTTCCCTTGCATCATAATATCCTCCACTTGACTATGGGGATGGATAGATATTGGGTTATATTCAAATAAATAAATAAATGACACCAATATGGAGACACTATATAAATTAGCAGAGTATTAGGTGAAACAAGAAAAGGAAAAACAGGGCAACCAGCTGAGAGTCCTCCAATTCATGGCAATGGGTACCAGTAGTGGTAGCACCCACCAAGAACGTTCCCGGTGCTGTTTCCAGGAATGGATGAAACTTCAGCGCCAAGACCTGACCCTCCTCCAATCGCTTCACAAAAAACCCAACCACGAAGAAGTCCAAAACCTCATCCACACTTGCATCGCTCATTTCGAGGACTACATCTCCTCCCGCAGCCGCTTGGCTCAGGAAGACCCATCCACCTTCTTCGCGCCCACATGGTGCACGTCCTTGGAGAATTCCCTGTTGTGGATCGCGGGGTGTCGCCCCACCATTTTCATACGCCTGGTGTACGCGCTTAGTGGGTGCGAGGTGGAGGCGCGCCTACGGAAGTGGATGGAAGGCATGAGGAAGAATAATGATGATAATAATAATAATAATAATTTTAATAGCATTAGCAGTGGTAGTGATAGTGTGGGGGAGCTTTCCCCGACCCAGATGAGGCGGGTGGATGAGCTGCACATGAGGACCCTAAGAGCAGAGGAGAAACTGACGAGCGAGATGGCGAGCTTACAGGAAGAGTTAGCGGACCAGCCGATTGCGGTGATCGCGAATGAGATGGAGGGGATTGGGGAAATGAACGAGGAGGCGGAGATGGCTCTGAAGGAGCATGAGACGGTAATGAGAGGGATCATGGAGAAGGCAGATGAGTTGAGGCTCAACACTCTTAAGGAATTGGTTTTGGAGATTCTGAAGCCACCTCAGGCCGTCCAGTTTCTGGCTGCCGGCAAGAAGCTTCATCTCTGCCTACATCAATGGGGCAAACGGAGAGATGAGAAGCGTGGAAGAAGATCATATTGTGACTAAATCCATCCATTAATATATATAATAAAATTATATTAGTAGAGAGGAAGCTAACTTCTTTTTTCATTTGGGAAAAACAAAAAGAAAAAAAAAGTTTGTTCCTGTTTTATTAATATGTTGAGTTTTAGCAGGTTAATTAATAATAATATTTTAGCAGCTTCAGTTTAACTATACTTATATTTGTTAATTAATGCTTAAATAATCAAAGAAAACATTACTTTATGATTACGTAGTCTGTTGCATCAAATTCATTCACTAAATTATCCTGCTGCCAAAGCAGAGCATCCATAATCCACCCAGATTATAAATATTGGAGCTTCAATTAAAACTAAGCAAAAGAAAATAACCCATCATGTTTGCATAAAAGATGGCATTAGCATCATGAGAATTTAGTAATCAAAACTTTAAATGGAATGGAATGGAATCGCACTCTTTTTAGTATTTATAGAACACCACTAGAGAACAGAGTCACAGAGCCAAATTAAAAGAAAAGTAGAAAACAGAGAGGAAAAAATGAATGAAATTTAAGGAAAGGTTATTATTATTATAATTATCGTTATTGTTGTTTTGTTGGTGGCATTTTTGGGAGACGTTTGGGTTGCCCCCATTGCCTGAGGCGAATCTGGATGAGAGAAATGGAGGCCAAGAAACGAACGCATTGCAATGGCGTAAGCACCTCCAAAATGCCCTTCATGGTCTTCAGCCTTACGCAGTCCGCAGCCTTCATGGTCCTCTCGAGGCCGACCAGCATGCTCTTGATGGCCGCATCGACTAAGCCCTCCACCTGCCCCACCACTGCTGGCATCTGCTCCCCATTCCTGCGCCGGGTCTCCAGCCTGGAGAGCTGGACCATGTGGTGATCGGCAAGGGCCATCTGCTGCCTCTCCATGTCCCTGTCCACCCTGTCCTCCTGGGCTTTGATCTTCACGCGGAGCTGCTCCAGCTGAAGGAGCTGATCGGGGGAGAGTGCGGAGGGGAGGATGAGGCGGAAGGCCATCGAGGGCTTCCACCCAGTGACCCAGCTGTAGGCGGCCTCCAAGGGGGTGACCCAGGAGGGGGAAAAGAAAGCGAGGACGTCTTGGTGGGCGTGGGCCCATTTGACGGTGTAGTAAAGCTTGATATGGGCGGTGAGCTTTGAGACCAGGCTGCGGAGGTGGGGCTCTTGTTGTACTTCCATCATGCCGCCGCTGCCGCCGCCTGTGGAGGCGTAGAGGAGGTGCTTTACCAAGTCTTCCAGTTCCGACACCCAGCTCTCGAAGAAATCGGAGAATTTCTCTTCCACTTGGGTTCCCATTTGGGATCCAAACCAAAACCAAATTCAATTATTATTTCTTCCAAAATGGAACCGGCTGGCCCCCTTTACTATTACATATATGATAAATAGTGCCTCCCAGCCCAGGTGGAAGCCATTCAGCAGCCCACGTAGGTGCTGCGCTGGGAATCCACGCATGACCTACAAACGCAGAAGTGGAATTCAAGGAGCCAAGTGACGCTTCGCATTCACCAAGGGAAACATTCTTAATTTCTTTATCCTTAAATTACCATTTCTTTCTTAACTATTTAATGCTTTTTTAAAAATCAATTTATTTAACTTTCATTACAAATTTAAAGATTTGTTTCGTAACTTATAAAGTTTAGGAATAAAATAAATAAAAATGTTTTAGGACTAAATTTATAATTTAAATTTCTTTATATATTTATTTTATTATTCAAAAAAATTAAAATTAAAATTAAAATTAAAAGACTGAAAGTGGGGATTAAAACACGCGACAAAACCAATGCTTTGACTAATACTATTTCTCAGTAATTACATGAATCCAGAATTCCTCTGACCCTGATTTTATTTTTTTGTAACGAATAGACAGTTTAATAGTCAAAGTCGTGTCTCGATTTGATAATAAGTTTAAATTATATAACTTTTACAAATATCTAAAATTTTGTTTATTTTGTGTGTTTTACTGTAAATTTTCAAATGGATTATTTTAACTTAAATCCACGTCAGTATAACTTAATTGATTAATTACCATATATTAAATAACACTAAGATTAATTTATAATTCATCAATTTGTTATGTTACAGTATAAGTACTTACAGATTTTATAAATAAAAATGGTGAAGCATACATATATTATATTTAAAATATAAAATTTAAATTAGTTAAAAGTATTAAACAACTATCTATTAGTTTATATTTACAAAAAAAAAAGTTAATACAAACTCATATATTTAACTCCCACACATTAATTTATCCTGCCCGGGGGCAATGTGGAAGAGACGAAGAGTGAAACCGCCCACAGGTAACCCAAAATCTGGGGCTGCTTTCTTGCGACGTGTTCCCACCTCAATCCTTTTCCTTTTCTACGTGGACTTCCCTTAGCTTTTTGGTCTTCTCTCTTTCTTTTTCTTTTTTTAATTTATTCCCTTTTCTATAACAAACAAATTCTCAGTAAAATGAATGTAGACCATGTTGTAGATTCACTGTTTATTTTTCCAAAGCAAGAAGGCCGCAATGAATGGTGCCAACAATTTTCTCCTGACACCCACACTCTCAAAGAGGCTACCTTTGTTTTTAGAGACATATTAAGCAACGTACTATACTCGCAACAATGGAGACTGAAGGACATCTCCAGTTTAGCCCACCAAAGGAGACAATGTCTTGGGACCGGTCACTTCCCGCAGTTTGGTGGTAATGCCTTTCATGGTTGGTCTCATCCTTGGATCTGATTCAATGCAATGTTGGATCAGTTCACAAAACCAAACCCACTTCCAATGTGGGACATTCACGAACTTCGCCCAACCTTGTAATATGGCTGTTTCTAAATTAGGTTATTTCTGCAGGAATTGTCCCACTTCAGTTATTTCCCCTCAAATCCTTAATACAATATCATTGAAATAATTATAAATACATAAAAAACAGATAAGAGGTTAAGTTTTTGAAAGCCTCAAATTTTAAAGAGGGCTCAACCAACAATTTATTGACCAACTTTCATTCAAGTAAATTACTTAATACACCCATTACTTGGAATATACAATGCAATAAGCTCACAGTCACAACAGCTCTATTGATTCCTAGGCTGCATTATACAGAATTCATTCTATGAATATGAATATGAATATTTCGTCGGCCTCGGCCACGCCCATACATGCCTTCACATAAATATCAGAAGACATAAAAGGAAAAGGGCAGAGCTCAGATCCTCCCACCAACTTATTCAAAATTTTTAGAGGAAAAGGTACAAAACCATGCTGATCTATAAACTTTCACACAAACCCAATCAATCAATCAATCAATCCACCTGACTGTTACAGACAACTACTTCAAATTTTCTGTTGTTGAATGCTGAGAAACACGAGATATTAATTCCTGAAAACAAACCAAAAAAGAAAAGGATTAGTTCTCTTCTCCCAAGCCCACCAAGTTGTTCCATTATGTATGTTAGCAAGCTCATGACATTACCTCAGAGTAGCGAACGTGATCGTGACGCAAATTCGAAGATTTTACGATGGTTTCCCACTTCATACTGGCTGATGTTCTTGGGCTCTGCGGCTTTTGATACGACTTGTTTCCAAGATTTGATCTTTTTGAGGAAACTGAAGGCAGGGTACGCCACAGCCAAGACTCGGAAGGAGACTTTGGTAATGGTGGAGGTTGAGAAGATATCACTTTGACACTTGCTGGATCTTCTACTTTGACCAGCTGATAATTGGCCTTGGAGTAATGTTCTTCATCAGCAATACCCACATTAGCATATCCTGTATCATCAATAGCATCTTTGCTTTTAGATTCTGCAGCTTCACGCTCCAGCCTCCCTTCTTCAACCAGAGTTAAGCATTTTACTTCTAGGAAAGAAGGCTCCACAGTGGTACTTTCTTCCATTGCTCTGCTCTCAAATGCTATCTCATTCTTCCCACAACGACAATCAAATTTCCTCTCGTTATCCAAATGGGTCGAATTAAATGGAGGATTCGTTTCAGCAACACTTGCAATATCTATATAGAGTGTCTTCTCTATTAGGGGACTTTCCATGTCAACCCCATGTCTAGTAGCTCGAATGGATGGTGTATCATGAAAGTCAGTATCACCTTTAGATTTGGAGATAATCTCAACTTCTTTAGGAACTACAAGTGAATGCTTCCTACAAGGAGACTGTGGTGCTTCATTCCGGAAAGGAGAAGCAGCCCTTGAATACCTGAAGGGAGAAGATCTACCTCTCATTTGCCGATCGGTGGAGGAAGGAAAATGTCTTGATTCACCAGTCCACTTTTCTTTAACCTCCGGCAGCTTAGGAGATCCAGCAGCAGCTTCTGGTTTTTGTTTGTAAGCAGCCTCCCAAGCATGCTGTAAGATGTAAAGTTTACCGGCAATTATAGTTGAATACATGAATGGGAACAAAAGGAAAGTAAATAAACACTAACCTTGTTGATTTTTTGGCTGTGTGAAAGGTGGTGCATTGTTCTGCTTCTCATTCCGTGCACAGGATTAAGAAGGCCCAAAGAGTTTTTGAAGCATATATTGGGTATTAGACCACAACCTCTAGCTGATATATCAACTGAATTGTCATATTCATCATCCACAGAGTCACTCTCTTCATCTACTTCATCTACTACATGCACTTCATCTTTTCCATACTGTAGTAACAGGGTAGAGTCGAGTCGTTTAAGCGGAGACATCCTCCTATTCTCAGATGTCACCTTCTTAACTTGTCTACATTGTTCAACTGCTACAAGTTGCTTCTTTAAGGAATACCTAGCAGGCTCCAAAACCATCGCCTTGGCAGCAGGCAAGAAGCGGTTCATCATGAAATCTCGAGTTTGAGGATCTGTTCGGAATGTTCCCGATGGTTTCACCATGGGACCATTGTATCCACTTAGACCACTAACACTACAGTTGTTAATAGAGAATGAACCAGTGAGGGACAGTGTCTCACGTGCATCAGAAAAATCATCGTCGTCGTCGTCATCATCATTCTCAGTCTCAGATGCCAAGTTCCTCGCATCACTAGCTTTGGTTGACTCTAATCTCACGACAATGGCATTAGAAGAAGTTGCCTCAAGCCTATCTTGATGACAAGCTTCCATTTCCCTACTATGATTTTTAACATCCACAGCCCTCCCAAAGGAAAGCCTTGGAGTAGAACAAGTCCTTTCAGGAGGCTGAGGCAGCGGAACCTCAGGTGAGGCCGAGCCACTATCATTCTTAGCTCTTCCTGGAATGTGCTCCCAGTGAAAGGGAACTGCAACTGGTTCTGTAACTTGCTCTAAATTGAATTGTGGTCTAGAAACCGGAAAGGTACTCCGTCTACTAAGTTGGGAATTATCAGATTTCTTTTCATTCACTTTAGCTAAAGAACTAGATGCCTTGGAAAATCGCCTCACAGACATGAGCGGTGCATTAAAATTGAGTTTTCTTCCCTCCATTGCGTACCCAACCAACAAAAACTATGGGAAGAAAATTAAACTACCGAAGTAAGTCTGCAAGAAAGATGACAGCAAAAGTCACCAACTCCGCCAATTTTGACTGGAAAAATAAAGCTCATCTGATAAACCCTTTTACTAGCCTAATTCTGGGCTGGTTTTAACTCATGTCCGATCAGACACGAACACAAATCAAAGATCAAATTAGCAAGAAAATTCATCCAGAAATTCTGGGGATCAGATTTCATAGAGAAGAAGATTCGACAGCAACCCAGTTTCCAGTTTCCCCAAATTCCCATAGTAGGAAGATAACAAACATGTGGGGGTATTTAGAAAATGGAAGGATGGAAATTAAACATCTAAATCCGTAAAATTAAGCGAACCCCAGATGAGAATTCCGAGCCCCACCCCCTCAAAGTATGTCCAAATGCGAAAACAAACGCAAAAGAGGTAACAAATTGAACCGATTTCAGAGATTATGAGACCCCAATGAAAACAAAAAGAAGAGAAGACAGAGCATTAACGCATTTTACAGAGAACAAAACAGATAGAGCAGCAGAGAGAAGATGGTATTACCAGTAACTCGGAGAGATGCCCAAGAGAGAGGGAGAGAGAGAGAGAGAGAATGATCATCCCTGTTAGAAGGAGTCCATCCATATATGATGGCGTGTAGTTAGGGAAAATGAGAGATGAGAAAGTGAAATCAGTGACTTTTTGAGCGCCAAACTGTGAGTGTGTAGTGTGTTTGGCCCGTTGCTTTAGGCCGATAATGGGGGTTTCAATTCAATTTTTCACGCGCTCTCCGTTTTCGACTTTTCTTTGCTCCGACCTCTCTCTTTGATTGTGGTCACGAGGAATACAGTTGAGTAACGACTGATAAAAGGGCGGAACAAGAATTGATTATGCACTTTCTTTCTTGCCCGCTTGGTCCACCTACCTTTCCACACTCACTGTCTCCCAATTTATTCCTTCAAACCATACACCAAATAATTCAATTCATTACTCTTTAAACTATTATCATTTTGGTTTTTTAAATTACTTTCCGATAATAAATATCTGATATTCTAACGTGAACTCAAAAAATAATAAAAATTTAATTCAAGTTTTTTTTTTTTTTTGAAAGATTGTATCAAATTATAGAAACTTTTTGAATTTAAAAGGATCTAAATCAAGTCAAATAATAAATAACAGAGGCTTAGAAGAAAAGGAGTAAAGAGCATAGTGTGACAACTAAAATCCAAAAATAAAATCATTAATTAATTTTTTTTTTAATATGTCGAGTAAATGCAAAATTTCCAAATTCAACCACCTGTAATTTAGCCACAAATGTATTTTTTGTTCATAAGTTTACGTACATTTATTTTAAATTTAATCCAAAAAGTTGTCTCGTAAAAATAAAGAAATAAAGATTGAATGATTACTTACCGAACATAGATTTAGCTGCTCAACATTCCTATATAAAATATATAATATATTAACGATCTTGGGTGTTTGGTAAGCAATATTTATTTTATTTGATGGGGGTGATAAGTGAAAGATTTAATTATGTAGAAAAATACAAAATCCAAGAAAATATAGAATAAACATTGATTTTAGAAATTTGTGTTTAAAAATTGTGGGTGGTTGGATTAGTTTAGTGAAGAGCTCCAAAGGTTGTCTTAATATTCCTCCTCTGATTGCGGAAATCTGGTTGGCCCAATCACATGCATCCCGCAAGTCCTTGGCATTACCCCCCAAACATTCCATCTCCTCCAAATACTATGTTTTCTAAATTATTCCCACTTTTAAGATTCTTATTAATTTTCCAAACTTACAAATTAAATATAAACTTTTTTTTTTTGACCCATCGACCTAATGTATTTGTGCTCAGAGAATTCAAACATTCAACGTGTCAAATCATATACTCAATAATTTTTTATTGTCTTTAATATAACTATATTATTATTATGATGTTTTGTTTTGTTTTGTTTCATAGTGTTTTAAATCAGATACCCAATAAAGTTATTGTCTTTAATATAAATATTCTAAATAATATTATGTGAAAATTGGTAAGTGGGCATTAAATGATTTAACATAGTAAATTTGTTAAAAGACGAATATTAATGATATCACCAATAATTAATCAAATGTGATTGTATATTTTTCTTGGTTAATATTATCCATATATATTCCTATTTATCCTCAACATCATTTTCATACTTGTGTTTCAATTTTTGCCTCTTCCCAAAATTTATATAATTGAATTTTTAATTTAAAACGTCTCATTTTCCACGCTCTTTGTAATTAATAACGTTTCATGGATCTGCAGGCCCAATAAATGAGATTGATATAGATTTAAAACTGGGCCACCGTTTCATGCTAAATTTGGCCCATTTGATGGTAAAGACCAGGACATGGGGTTTACCATCACATGGGTCTCGTCATCGAGCCGCTTGACGCAGGGCTTGGGCGGCATGCCAGTGACCGACCAGCGCGCACTCCCTGGCGGATGGTGCAGCTCTTAAGGAACTGCTCGACTGCTCGTAAGCCCGTGAGTTGTGGAAGCGACGGACCGTGGACCACACAAGAGCCAGAGACGCGTGAACCACTTGAAAGAGGGTTCGGTTGCAGTACATAATTGGAAGATGACGGTGACGGTGACGTTTCAAAAAGTGGGCCGGATCCATACAAATTGGGCCTGATAAATGTGCTTTTTGTGAGGCCTCCAATTTGTTCCTTCTCTATTTTTCTCTATAAAAAAAAAATAATAATAATAAAAACACAAAAAGCCAAGTATATGTATATATGTGTGTGTATATATATATATAGGTTATTTATGTAGATTGATGTTTGTTTGGTTGCGGTAGGTGCAAAGAAGGGCGAGAGGGTTGCTTTGTGACAATGAAGTGTGGGAAGGCCCACCCAACATCGCCCCCTCATGTCATGCTTCTATGTGGACTCCAACCATGTTGGACAAATTTCACACTCACATCACTCCCAACACTAAATTAAAACCCCTCATATTCCTTTTCACCAAATTTTAATTTAATTAACTTTCTATCTATTTTACCCCCACATAAATATTATTTAACATCTTAATTATTCTTTAAAAATATTTCATGTTGAATAAAATCAGGGACAGTCACCAACCGATTTATGTTTTTTAGTACCAAAAAACAGAATAAAAAATAATGAATGATCATCGTACATACATTCACTTTTTTCCTCTCAACAAAACCAAATACAAAAAAACAAACAACATGCACAATGTTTTTTCCTCAGTTTTTTATTTTTAAAAAACAGAATAACATAATTCAAAAACACTATTGTTTTAAAAAAGATTTAATAAAGGTATAAATTTAAACAAATTTGCAATGAAAAACTTAGATTATTATTTTGATAAAGTTCAAAGTTTATTTATTTGTGGGGACATAATTACCCAGCATGGTTCCGTAAATTTAGAATACGGTCGATTTGGGGGGGGCCACCGTTTGGAGTTTTCCCAAACAATCTCATTTCCGCTGTCTATATTTCTTTGGACTCAAATCATTAAATCTAATTTCTCTCCACATATATATTTCATACCAATTTTCCATTTCTAAAAGATATATAATCAAATTAAATTAAATTTCTGACATTTTTCAACAATTAGTTTGTAAAAAGAATAATGTTGATGGATTAATAGCATATCATTTTATTTTTGTCTATACATTTTTCAACAAGTTTCATCTTGATACAGTTTAGAGAAGAATGGAAAATAAATAGAGTGCAAAGGGGAAGGTGTAATGAAGGGATAAGAATGGTAATCCATGTGGGAAGGGCGTTAGATGGACCCTAACATCTCCATCTCTATCTTAACCTATTAAATGAGTTGTGGGGGCTGAATTTGGATGGGACATTACTCAATCAAACCCTAACTTTATTTATGTATAAATATGGTACATTATTTGGTTACCTTATATTCTATATAATTCTATATTTAGTTCATGAATAATTACTTTTTTTTTTTTTTTTTACAAAATTGTGGGAGGGGACACTCAGTGAAAGATGGGATGGGGCTAATGGAGGCATCTATATGGTCAATATGATGATACAATTGTAAGGCATCAAATCAATCGGTTTGAAATTTTATTTGTTTGAAGGTCATCAACATGCTTCCATTTTATTGTCTTCCCCTCATGTATCTAACAATACCATTCAAATCAACGCGCTTTTGAATTTATGTCTTTTCGCCTTTTTATCTTACATTATCTTGTTTTATCATATTCTATAAATTAATTATATCATGTTGAATTGAGAAATTAATAGAGAATTTTAAGAAACGGGATGATTATTATGACATTGGTGTTAAGGAATAGTCTCACATTGACTAATTAAGAGGAAGATCGTGAGTTTATAAGTAAGGAACATCATCCCCATTGGTACGAGACCTTTTGGTAAAACCCATGAGTTTAAAGTTACGAGAGTCCATACTCAACGTGGATAATATCATACTATTGTGAATGGTCGTGGTTCTTAATATGATATCAAAAACATGTTCTTAACTTACCCATGTCAATAGAGTTCTCAAATGTTGAATAAAGAAATTGTGAGCGTGGAAGGTGTAGTGAAAAAATGATTCAAATATCGAACAAAAGTTCATGCTCAAAATAAATAATATTATACTATTGTGAAATGTCGTGATTCTTAACAATGATAAGATTTAAAAGACGAACGGAATCGAAAGCGAGAAAAAGAACAATGAGGGGTGACTTTCCAAGGAATATGGCAAAAGTCTCACATGGTGATGCTTGGGGACATTGAAATATGATACACAAGATTTGCTCTCTCCTCTACAAATATATTTCAATAAACTTCCAAAACAAAGTGTCAAAGCCTTAGTTTTCTCAATCTTCAATTGGAGAACCAATCACAAGTTGACACTTGTCAGCCCCCAAAACCCTAAATTAAATTATTGAACTTGGTGAGACAAAGAGAGGGCCCTAATTTCACACATCTCCCAAACCCTCAAACTCCCCACCTTTATGCTCAATTATTAATGCACAATTTTCCGTCCTTTTTTTTTTTTTTTTTTTTTTAACTTTATGGGATGATTTAATTTTACCCTTTGTGCTTCCATTCTTCCTTACTTATCAAATTCATTTCAAAATCTCATATTTATATTCTTATCATAACTAGGTCGAATTTAATTATCCATTTATTGACTTTTGTAAAGTTTATTGAGTATTGATATGATGGTTTTTGACTTGATCTTTGAATATGAATTCACGAAAATTAAACCAAACCAATGAATTATGATTTGATTTTTTTAGTTCCGTCGAGTAGCTAATTAGTCGGAGGGATGTCTTTAATCAGTATTATTATATTCAAGAAGTAAGAGGAGGCTCCTATGAACATAACTAAACTGATATAAATATTATCTCGATCAACCCATAGATGTTTGATGTTTGAATTTTTAGTTGAAAAAGGTAAAAGGAAATAGAGAAAATTACAAAATATAGTAAATTATATTATATTTAATTGTTTATATATTTAAAGATTTTGTGTACGGTTGATGGAGATTGCCATAATTTGATATATGAAGTTTTATGTTGATATATTGTTGATTTTGAGGAAGAGACAACACTTAGCTGCAACCAAATGAATTTTTGAAATTTGAAATTGTGGACGATTGGCACATTAAACTTTATTTTTCTCCTTTTTTATTGCTTGGAGTTTTTTCGAGTTTTGATTTTAGATGGTTTGATTTGCTCTTAAAAGGTTGATTTAGTACGATTATACCTTATGAAGGAATGAATGAATTGATTATGTACGATTATACCTTATGAAGGAATGAATGAATTGATTATGTACGATTATACCTTATGAAGGAATGAATGAATTGATTATCTTGACTGATTTTCTTTTTAATTTCATTCATATATTAATGTGATTAAATTAATCCATTCATCATAGGCTAATTTATGTTACAACTAAATCTATTGATGATAGAATACATAAAATTTTAGAGATTTCAACCTATAAAGCTTTAAGACAATAAAGTGGAAGGATGGATGATGTGTACATAATATAAAACATTAATTAATAAAGAAGAATGAAAAAAGAAAAGAAAAAAAAAAAGAAAAAAAAATGAAGTTTTCTGTTTCGATCTCTCTCTCTCCTCTCCTCTCCTCACCCATATTCCATTTTATTAATCTCTCTCCCAGATTTTCTCTTTCCTTCGACTCTCTCTCCTCTGGGAGGTTGACGAAACAAAGAAACTGAATTAAAAAAAAAAAAAAAAAAAAACAGGAGATGAAAAATAGCATAAGATGCTGCATATCTTGCATTCTACCATGTGGAGCTCTGGATGTGATTCGCATAGTACACTCCAATGGCTACGTCGAAGAAATCAGTGGCTCAATCAAAGCCTCCGACGTCATGAAAGCCCATCCCAAACATGTCCTTAAGAAGCCCTCCTCCCCCTCCTCCACCGCCTGCGCCGATGACGCCTCCGCCCTCCCCAAGATCGTCATCGTCCCACCGGAAGCCGACCTCCAACGCGGTAAGATTTATTTCCTCATGCCACTCCCTCCCAACCCCGACAAGCCCCGATCCCGATCCTCCTCCCGAAGAAAGAAGAGAGTTACCAATAACAACAACAAAAACAAAAACAATCCTCACTCCGACCGACCACCCGCCACCGCCGCCTCTGCCACCGCCGACGACAACAACGACAACAACGACAACAACAACAACAACTCCATTTCCATGTCCAACCTCCTCGTTTCCGACCAGTACCTCTCCGAAATACTCTTCGAGAAAGCCTCCACCCACCGCGAACGGCGGCGCGGCCGTGTCGGCGTCTGGAGACCTCACTTAGAGAGCATTTGCGAGTCACCCAGCGATGTCTAATAACCGGCTACTCAGGTTGTGGGTCTTTTTTTTTTTTTTTTTAAACATAAATCCATATATAAATATATATCATCATAATTAAATTCCATTTCTTCAATATCATATCATTCCTTTCCCCCAGAAAAAAAAAAAAAAAAAAAAAAAAAGCCCTTTTCCAATTTCCCCAGATTGATTGCAGAGAGAAGGATCTGAAATTAAGAATGTGGTAAATTTAATTTGTAACTAATCTTTGCTTAATTAATTTTCTATTTTTCAGGAAATTTATGGATTTTTTAATGCATTAGTCTAGAATTTATTATATTTAAGCATAGTTTAATCGATATAAAATGTATATTATTTCTGTGCATGAACATAATTTTGAGTGATTGTGATATGATGATGATTGTACAGCTGCAATAATATACTTTCTCTGCCCATTTTTATGGGCCATATATGCCATCATTTTTCTTTCCTATTTTACACTTAATAATACCTCATGCTTTACACTTTTAAACTAAACTCTATATTACAAATAACTTTGCTCAAAATAATTAATTCAAGTGTTCTAAGCATGAACTTAAATATATTTATACATTTTTATAATTTTTTTCTACTAAATGCTCTATATAACTCATTTTAATCGAGCGTTCTCTAAGTTCTCTTAATTATTTTTACTATAGAATCCTATAAAGAAAATAATATGAATAATAACAAGGTGACCATATAATATGTGAAAAATACAAAATGAAAACTCTGAATGATGTATGGATGGCATCAATCTCTCGGCCCCATTGGATTTTTTTTTTGGTGAATTTCAAAGAGCCAACCAATATTAGAATTAAATCAGGATTTTATTTTCCTGATTTTCTGCATCGCGTATGAATTAAATTTAATATTTTAATTAATCAGCATTATGGTTTTTATCAAACCCCACAAGCCTTGGTCATTTAAATGCCATTAACTATCCTATCACTTTGTACGTGGGCCTCTCCACCATAATATTTAATTCTAATTGTTATGCCAAATTTTAGGATTATAAAAATCGC
Source organism: Cucurbita ficifolia (assembly GCA_033971965.1). Lineage (NCBI taxonomy): Eukaryota > Viridiplantae > Streptophyta > Magnoliopsida > Cucurbitales > Cucurbitaceae > Cucurbita > Cucurbita ficifolia. The sequence goes on from CM066974.1 coordinate 7,036,328, forward strand.
ATTTCTTTATTTTAAAAAGTCATATGCCTTTATGCCTGTTTTTAAAAATAAAAAAAAAAGAATATTAACATTTGGATATATTTTATTAAAAAGTTCATTGCTTTTGAACGTAAAAAATAAATTTAAGTTAATTTACAATAAGAAAAACTCATAAAAAAGATAAGATACGTTAAAAATAAGTGAATGATTTTTTTTAAGACAATAAGAGGAAATGATATATAGTCACACTCTTTTGAGCCCCACATCAAAAGGGTTATTACAAGTCGGGAGAAATTTAGTTAGAATTTTATTTTTATTTTTTTATTGGTACATTTTCTTAGGTAGGTTCTCATATTGTTCTCTTCGTGCACTGGACTTAAAGCCTCCAATGTTTGTGTTTAAAGGTCGAATCTTTTATCTACACACTTTTGTTGACATTCTCAAATTAGTCTATGCTTTGTTGATCTTATCAAACCTTAGTTTATTGTGCTTTTAAAAAAACTGATCGTCTTAAAGTTTTGTAGTTTTAAATATCTTGAACTTTAGAATTATGATGACAAGAGAACACGTGTCATTTTGGTGAACGGGTAACTTTTTTTGTTTAAATTCGGATTGTATTTAATTTATAATTACCCCAAAATTAATTTTATGTAACTATATCATCTTTATTTTATAATGATTGTTTAAACGAATTTTCTAACTAATATTTTGTGCAGAGAATTTTTGTGTGTTTAGGGCCGTGGACCGGTATTGGCCTTCTAGGAGCCCAGGGTCTTGGCCCAATCCCGTATCAAGTTCCATTATTCATTTGTAATTAGACAAATAACTAATCGAACCGAAAATAAAATAAATAATAAATAAAAGTAAAAACACACGTAAAGAAAATTGAATATTTATTTATTTATTTAACTAAACACAACAATTGTGGAGTTGTATTACTTCTCACAATATTTTATTTCATAAAATTGTGCTTCAAATTTGGATAATAAATGGAGCGTATAGTTTTAAATTGCGATTTAAACCTACCGATTCAAATAAGCTTTAAAGAAAAAGAATTTCTATTATATATTCAATAAATTGTAAAACATAATAGGTAGAAAATTGATAAAATTGGAGAGAAAAAACATTGTACTATTGTTTTTGTTGAAAGTTATAAAATTTGGTAAAATTATTTAATAGTTAAAAGTTATTTTAGTACAAAATTTGAATGAATTTAGGAACAATTTAAGATTATTTTTTGGGTTAAAATTAGTAGTGAAGAAAGTAGAAAATGAACTGAGGTAAAAACTTATTTAAATTTAGGATGAGATTTAATGAAATGGAAGTGGATAGTAATAACAAAATTTAGAATTAATTTTTTTTTTCCCAAATAAGTAGTATTATTTAATAATGAACTAATGTAAGACAACAAAAATATCCGTAAAATAAAGAAAAATAAAAGAAAGTAGTTTTCCGCTGGCCGCAAATGCTGCATTTAATAAAATTAAAAGAAAATAAAAGCAGCCGATAGAGTTAGTTGGGGCGGGGGCATCCACCGGACGAGAAACGACGATCGAAAAGAAAATAAAAAATAAAAAATAAAAAATAGACGCAGGTGGAAGGGGAAAAAGAAAAAAAAAAGGCGTCGACGGCCGGCCACGCGCTTGCCGCGTGAGATTCCACGTGCATCGTAGTCAATCAATGCCCGGCCAAAGGCACTCCCACGTGAACCCTCTCCGTTTCGGAAATTCCCTCTCCCGTGCCCGCTGGCCAGGCCGCAGTCTTCCCGCTTGTCAGCGACCCCACCTTCCCTCCTCACCGTCCGCTTTCTTTTGGGCCGAAGCCGAAGCCGAAGCCGAATCCGAGCCTTTCCGACACACTAACCAAACCATGACCCAACCCCTTCCCGGTCCCGGCCCGCTTCCTTTTCGGTTCCCTATCCCTATCCGCTCCCCTTTTCATCCCCGGCGATATCATCGCCGACGCTCCCTCTTTTATACCTCTTTTACCCATTCCCTTCGCCATCTTCTTCCCCTCTCTCTCTATTCCCCTTCTCCTTCTTCTCTCCCTTGTCTCTCTTCTGAGTTCTGATGGGGGATCTCACCGATTCTCTCACCCCTTCCTCTGCTAACTCCCGCCAGGTTCCCATTCGCGAAGACTGTTGGAGCGAGGAGGCTACCTCTACTCTCATCGACGCTTGGGGTCGTCGTTTTCTCGACCTCAATCGTGGCAATCTCCGCCAGAAGGATTGGCAGGACGTTGCCGATTCTGTCAACTCCCTCCATGGCCTCACCAAGAAGACCCATCGCACCGATGTTCAGTGTAAGAACCGGATCGACACCGTTAAGAAGAAGTACAAGACCGAGAGGGCTCGGGTTGCTGCCTCCCATGGCAGTTTTGTCTCCTCTTGGCCCTTTTACTCTCGTCTTGATGAACTTATTGGCCCTACTGTCTCCATGAAGAAACCCTCCTCTCCTCCTATGGCTCTTCCTTTGCCCTTTCGGAAGACCCCACCCCCTGCCGTTGCTGCTACTCCTGCTGTCGTCGCCGTGTCTCAGAAGCGGACTGCCGCAGCGATGGACGACGGGTATTTTCGGAGGAATTACTCGGCTATAGCGGCTGCTGCTGCGGCGGCTGCATTGACGGAGGAAGAGGAGGACGACGAAGAGGAGGAGGAGGAGCGAGTGAGCGACGACGAGGAGGCGGAAGGGGAGGGCATGAGTAGGTTGGCAAGAGCAATTAAAAGGTTCGGGGAGGTGTATGAAAGAGTGGAAGCCGAGAAGGTGCGGCTGATGGTGGAATTGGAGAAGCAGAGGATGCAATTTGCCAAGGATTTGGAGGTACAACGGATGCATATGTTTATGGAGACCCAGGTTCAGCTTGAGAGGATTAAGCGAGGGAAGAAATCAAATCCCAGTGGTAAGGCTAAGGGAACTTTCTGCTCTGTTTTCCCATTGAAATTGTTTTTTTCTTTTAGCACGAAGCTGAAGTTTGCTCTGTTACAGATTCAACATTTATTTCAGCGTATTCTGTGCTGACTGTCGTGGTAGATTTAGTTGATCTGATTGTTTTCTAGAATATCTTTGTTTTTGATATCTCTGGAATAGAATGGTTTCCCAAGAAATTCTACAACTTTAAAATAAACTACTAATTTAACCTGGCATGGTCACATTTCAATCTTCTTTTAGAATTGTTAGTGAACTTTTTTTATTTTCTTTTCCTTCTATGGACCCACGAGATGATTCTTTAATTTTACTGGTGCTGGTGCCATGTAATTATAATATAGAGCTTATATCTGGATATGGGTTGTGATGAAGTGGTATGACCTTGCTTATATTGCATTGCTACATGACCAACTCTTAATGATTAAGAGAAATAGGTGAGGGCTTTAGAGAATTTGAACATTTAGAAGTGTGCTTGAACAATTCAATACTGCATAAAAATCACTTGGGCACAAATTTTTTTCTAGCTTTGTCTGAGTGGACGCCTAATTGTTCACTATGGTCACATTTACATGCAATTAGTGATCACTCTGAACTTTTCTTGGAGAGAATTACTTGCAAGGCTTTTCTGCATACTACAGAGAAAAAAGTAATGCAATTATTCAGGTTTGAGGTGATCATGTTTTGGTGTATTTATCATCTTTGAATGTTGAAAATTTGAATTGCAGAAAGAGTCAGAGCATAGGAAAGGGAGAAGAAGTGAGGTAAGACGAGTATAATTGTGGTATAGTTTAATTGCATGAAGAAACAACCACTAGAAGAAGAGCTGTACATAACTGGATATAGAAATAATGAAATCCAATTGCGTTTGAACTCCCTATTGTTAGTGATAAGAAAAAAAAAAGTATCTTCTTGTAAATCAGAATTATACATTTCTATATACCTCTGTGCCAGAGTATGGTGTGGGGGAGGGATCCAATTTGAAAGGGAGAGAGCGATTGCCTGAAAAAACTTCTCCGGATGGATGGTTGCAGCCCAACTTCAAGAGTGCTGACACGTATTAACGGTTTAATATACACATAATGTCTTTTTTCTGTGTTTCATATAGATAATGTGTGGCTTGGAACAATGTTTTCATTCATTTTTGCGAATTTAAGAACATTGGAATATAGGACTGATCCTAAGCATCAGAAACTGGGCGAAGTGGTGCCAAGTTCTGCTTTATTTTATATGAGCAAAGTGGTATTAGATTACTGGATTATCTCCTATGGCTATTTTGTTTTTGTCTTTGACTCATTTTTTTAACTTGGGTTTAGGTACTTGAAGGATGATTCCTTCCTCAAAATTATACTATTGGATCATATAGTCCTATGTCAGTTTCGTCTGAAGATTATGAAACCAACTCTCTTCTTCATTTCTGATGTAACGTGTCATTTGTCCACTCTTAGTCTGTTCTTTGGTCTACTTTGGTTTTACTTATGGGATTCAGGTTCATAAAACAATACAGGATTGATATCTGCGAGAATTGCAAGTGTATAGGAACCTGTTTCTTGAAAATCTCTTCTACTGTCAAGTTTGCGGTAGCTACCCTTATATTATTGAGGACAGTCATTTGATAATGTCAAGACATGAATATTCATAATCAACTGTCAAAGTTACAAGGTGACGAGAATTATGGGATAAAACACATGCATGACATTTACTTGTACATTTAAAGTTACAATATTGCCTTGATTGTTTACTTGTTGCATTCGTTCAATTTAGATCAAACTGTTTGAAGTGGCAAAGTTTGAAATGACTGACTCCTGTGCTTTGCTATGCACCGTTTGAAATCAAACGTTCATTTTACTTTGTGTGGTTTATGAAACTAAAAAACATTTCCTTTTTCTGGTGCAGACATCTAGAGTTGGTAGCCGTGTGAGAGGGAATAACAGAGAAACTTCGTAAGGTACATACACACGGAAGCTGGTATTCTCAGGAGATGATAAACACTTCTAATTTTAAATTCACAATATGGAAAATTATTTTGTGAAGCTAGCTAAGGCCAACCCCCTTCCCCTCTCCTTGTGGGGAAGTTAGTTAGGCAAACTGCTGTAATCGACTTTTAGATGTGAAGCTAATTTGTGACAACCTTTTATCTTCTACTTTGAGAATTAGCGTGGTGGATACATTGAGCTTCTTAAAATATCCTATGCCTCGTTTTTAAAGATCTTGTTGGGAAAGCTCATCTGATATGAATGTTGCATACAGTTTTCTCTCATCTTCTCAACGTGGTGTAATGGTAAGTGCTCTTGTTTCAATGAACAAATTGAGAAATGTGATAATCTATCTATTATGACAAGGTGGGTGTTTCTTTTATACGTATTTCCATGCCATATGTTACCTGGAAATACAAAAAATGGGGTCTTTATTCATTATATTCTTTAATGTAAGATGTTCTCCAGACCATTGCATTTATTCCGTGATGAATGCGTAGATTGAAGGAAAAAAAGGAATGCAGAAAGACATCAGCGGGGCAAGCCCTTTATTCTTTGTACCAAGAGGAGAATTTGGTGCAGAGAACAGTGAGATAAAATGTCTGCAGAAGATGCTGACATGTTAACATTTTTATCGATATTTTTACGTATAATATCATAAAACCTTGATTGTGATAGGGAGGTGGGTTCAAATTCATCTGTATGATTGGAGTTATCATCAAACATGTCATTTTATTGAAGATACGATATCCAAAGGGAAAATGATGATAGATTATTAATGTGGCGTCTATAAAGGGCCATACTTGAAGCTTCTTGCTTGCTCACCAACACCATTTCAGTTGCCCCAATATTACAATTCTCTCTCATCGTCAACCAAATCTTATATTTATTGAATAGAATTGCCATGAAATGACAAACATTTGGACAAGGTTAGTGGTATGTCATTTCGTACCCTAAGACTAGAGTGTGCTTCACTTAAATAAATATGACCTTTTTATTTTTATTTTTTATTAGCCATCGACATGAACCTTCCATTCATTCCTAATAGAAAATTTTGCCATCTTTAATAACTTTTGAGTTGGAATGTGACATTATTTATAATAAACAAAATACAATGAAAATATATTTTATTATTATAAAGTATTTAATCCTAATATCATAGTACAAAGAGTAATTAAAATGGTGTAAATACAAAATACCTTAACATTAAAGAATGCAACCAAAGCATTAAGTATGATGTCACAAATTAATTATATAATATATATATATATAATAATAGGACAATAGAAATGACATTTTTCATCTTAAATGTGAAGGGCAAAACAGTTGATTGTCACCCTCTAATATGGAATAATTTAAAAGTGAACCTAAACTTTGGGTTTTTTTTCTTTTTTTTCTTTTTTTAATTAACTAGAATGGGAGAAAACACATTGCTTGCTAGCTAGGCTTGGCTACAAACTATATACTAATTTTTTTTTATTCAAATTCTCTCTTTCTTTATATAATTATCTCTACAACATATATATATATATATATATATATATATAATATAAGTATTTTATCATATAGAAAATGCTTCAACTCGTTCCACAGTTATACACTCTTCATCCTTTGCTTTTCTTGTCCTGAAATTAAGAAAATAATGAAATATTTTTAATTAGGTTTTTATCAGTAGCTACAATCCAAGAAATATGCAATAAAAATAAAAATGATTACACAGAAAGTATTAAACTAAAAGGTTATTAAACAAGACCTAATTGATTTTTTTAGGGTAAATTTAGTAGTTTAATCTATTTCTAACAGCCTACTTTTGAATATTAATTAATATGACATCCAACCTATAAAATATTATAAGGAATGAAAGGAAAATAATATTATGGAAGCTTAAATAATAAGGATAAATGTAATCGTTTTAACATATTCTAACAACGATGCTTTAACAAATATAATTCTTTTTTACCAATAAGTCAATTTTGTTACCTCCTTTTAAATTTCTGCCAAAATCTTCGATACCTTTTCAAATATTTGTTATAAATTGTTAATAATTAAAAAAACTATTTCATTAAAATAATGTTGGTTATCAAATTATGTTAGATATCAAGACATAATAAAATTTCAATTTCAAATGTAAAAAAAATAAAAAAAATAATAGTAATTATCCACAAATCCGATATAACGTCTCTAAATTTGACTCCAATGTAACTTCATCTATGATCTTGGATTCAAATTTCTTTACCCTAATTCTCTTGATCGAAAAGGTACGTGTTAAGAATTTATACATATTATCAACTGATAGATATGATATTCAAATCCTTCTAATCTATCTAACTCAAGGAAAAAAAAAAGTTAAAGTTGATGAATCATGCCTAAAAAATAATAATTTTATAATTTTGTCAACACGAACATAACTGAATTACGAGATTCAAATCTAAATAATATCCTTGAAGTAACAAAGAAAAAAGAAGTAATTTTAGTTCATAAACCAAATAAGAAGGAAAGTTTTGTAGTGTTTGGGGATATTTATTTAAAGGGTTTCATTTTTAGAAAATATAGATTAAGACAATAATTATTACAAACCTGCCAACAATTAATGTTAATAATGAAAGTTTGTGTAATGCAATGGCAATGAGGCAACAACACTTGACACATAAAAAGTTCTACATATTATGTTAATAGTATCTTTAATTTGATCAACATCACACTAATTAATTCCATTTAAATGAACTTAGTCCATATTCTAAACTTTTGAAGAATCTAATGTTAATGGTTAAGGAGGATTTACAATCTAAACCAGAAAACTAGAATATCTTGACAAATTAAAAAAGTGATCCCAAATCTATATTTGCCACAAAATCAGTGAGAGACAGAGAAAAAAGAGGTGGGTTTTGTTTGGAAAATTTAGAACAAAATGCAGAATTTTGAAGTAAGTGAAAGGTGAAGAAGAAGAAGACGAAGAAGAAGAAGAAGAGAGGAAAACAGTGTGAAAAGCAAAATTGATATCAATGTATAATTATCCTTCCATTCCATCCATCCATGTATGGGGAGCACAAAATCGCACAGAATCACAAAAAAGCCCCAAAAACTTGTAAAAGTTGAGAATTTAAATGAACTATTTAATTAAATCAATAATAATAAATAAATAAACAGTGCTTTGTTTGATTTGAGAGAGAGAGAGAGAGAGAGAGAGAGAGAAGAGAGTAGATTCGTAGTTGTTTGTCTGTTCGAGAAAACTGATGTTGTTATAAGTTATAGCTCATTGATCCATATTCAAATTAGGGTTTTATGAGAAGTGGGTTCTAGGGTTTTTGGTTTACAAATTAGAGGAACAAGTTTCGTGAGAGAATTGAAGTAAGTTGTGAGGTTTATTTGAGTATTCCTGGAACTTAAATTAATTGAGGGAGGATAGGAATGAATTATTGGTTTGAAAATGAAGTGCTTGAAGGTTAATTATTGGGGGTATTTTAATAGTTAAATAAATCCAAGCAGAATTAAAAGGACCCAGATTCCAGAAATTAAAATTGAAATTGAAATTGAAAGAGAAATTACCAGGAAATGAGAAGAAGGGTGATTTGATTTGATTTGATTTGAATCAAGGAAGAAGCTTGGGTTGGCTGTCCTCGTGGTTGCCCTTCAATTGGCTTCTTTTTCTCTTCTTTTTCTTGTACGGAATCCCTCTTGCTTTGGCTTGACACTCCTTCACTTCCCTCAAATACACTCGAATTGCTCCATTTCCAAAAGGGTTTGTCTCCGGCGATCCTCCGTGCTCCTCGTACGCCGCTCTCAGCCGTCCGATCAGGGCGTCCAGGCTGCCCCATGCTTGCCGGAGTGGGCAGGTGCAAGGGGCAGGTGGGTCAGGCTGTCCGAAGAAAACACACCCGTGTAAGTGAACCTTAGTTTTCCCGAACTGGTCCAGGTACCTCATGAATTCCACCACGTGGTTGCAGTTGCACTGCGACAGCGGAACCGGCGGCGTTTGATTCTTCAGATACTGTCCGAACGTGTTCCAGTCCCGCTTTTTCTGCGACTCGTACCGGCTTAGTGCCGCCGACGCTTGCTGCTGCTGCTGATCCGGCGCTGCAGAAGTCCCCGCCGCCGTCCTGGACGATGACCCGGCTTCCGTCGAATCTTTTCTGCCTTCTGTTGACATGATCAATTTGAGATCAACAAATTAGAGGGGAGAGAGAGAAAGCGAGAGAGAGAGAGAGAGAGAGAGAAATGGGAGAAGGCTAGAAATTGTTAAGCAAATTTGGCTAAAAAAGAAAAGAAAAAAAAATATATGGAAAATTTGAAGGTTAAAAAAGAAAAAAAAAAGAAGGGGTTTTATTGCAGTGGAGAAGAAAGATGAAAATCACATCTCGAGAGAGGACATTACATGGGGCCTATGAAGCTGCTTTTTGTTTCTTTTTTTTCTTTCATGCCCAATTTATTTTTATATTCTTTTCTATTATTTTCCCCACTTCCCCATTTGTTTATTTCCATCAACTTGCTTGCTACCACAAAATTATAATTTATTCTCCAAATTCCAATATAATTATGTATTTTTGTGATTGTATATACAGATCTATACGTACAATATTTATTTATAATTGTTATTATCATTTTAATTATGAAATGTTTTTTTTTTCTTTTTGTTAATAATTCTTATGGAAGTGGGAACCTGTCGGTGGTGGCTAGCTGTTAGATTTGGTGTGTGTAATTAGTCTTTTTTTTTTTTTTTTTTTTTTATTATTGTTTTTGCTGCAAATCAAAAGAGGAATTATACTTTTCATTGACATTAACTTCATAATAATCCCTACTTAAATCTTTCTTCTTTACTAAGTATCATATACGGATAAACACTTTTTTTTTTTTTTTGTGGAAAAAAATCTTTTTTAACTCGGGTAAGTTAGAGGTTTCACATACATGTCTAAAGCCACGTGTAGCTCTATGATAGGCACTTATATGTTTTTTTTTTTTTAAAAATTACTAAATAATTTTTTGATTAGGTGACTGTCATGAAAATCCGACTCTAAAACATAGGACCAACAAAGAAACAAACTGGTCTCGTCTTTCCCTTACCTTCAATGTTGTTATCAATAATGATAAGTGTGAGGAAGATCCAAACAACGATGTTGCTCAAGGAAGTGACAATCACGACAGTTTTGTTGACTTCAATGGTGAGGAGCTTGAGCTTGGCTAAAATGCAAGTGAGAACAGAGAGAAAAAAAAAAGACATGTTAAATAGAATGAACTAGTCGTAGTTGATCTTGTTTGTTATGTTGATAGTGTTACGAAGGATGAAATCGACACTATTAGAAAGAAAGAAACAAGGATTACGACAATGCTGCTTCTAAAAGCCCTAAGCTCACTAAGGTAGAGGGAGAACAAATTGAACTAAAATCCAATGAAAAGTTTTAAAAACATAACAAACCAATATTGATGATCAATTCAAGAATGAGACTAACCAAATAGAATTATACGGACTCTCAAATTGGTTGATTTTAACATATGGTTTCACGATGGGTAAAAGAATAATGTTCACTACCTTTGATTATTCGGGTCCTATGGTCTACCACTATATTTAATATTATATATAAATATAAATAATGGTGGTGATTATGAGTATCTAGTGTTTGTTATTATACATTTTTCTCTCTCCCTCTGCTTGTCTGGTTTAATGATGGAAGCATTAATTCATATTTACGCAACTAGATGTTAATGAAGATTGCCTAATCTAATTAAGATACACCATTTTCTTAATGAACATTTATTATATTAATTCTAGGGCTCCCCTGTTTAGATGATGCTTTTTATTTTTTGACAATTACTCTCAATTTTTTTTATATAAAAAAATAACGTATATCATACATTAAACCTGAAATTAGATAGTTAGGCAATAAAGTTGAACCACATTTACACTGGGATCCGACATCTGTGTCTCTATTAAAGATTCGAAAGTGTGAATAATAAATTGGGTACTTAGTGGATATGGATGTCATTTTCCTCAAATTAATGATTGAAAAAATAAAAAATAATAATAATAATAACAAGGCCCCGCTGCGGCAGAGCTGGGGTGGGTTTTGAATTAGCAAAAGTTGAAGGGCAATAATGTGAAGCGTAGGAAAATTAAGGTTGGCAAGTTTTCGTAATTTGGATAAAACCGTGGCCTTACTGCACCAATCTGTAACATTTCCTTTGCCTTTTGTTTTCCACAAAAAGTTTATTTCTGACACCTAAATTTGTCTGCAATGTCTCAATTTTCAGGGCACTCAAAAACCTTCTCTTTTTCTTTTTCTTTTTCTAATAAAATTATTACATTTTTTTTAAATAATAATTATTCTAATGAATATAAATTTAAATTTTGTAAATAATAAAATTCAAATAGACTTTTATAATTTTTTTAAGTTAAAATATCAATACACACAAACATTTTATTTATTAATATAGTAATAATAAGTATATATGGGAACACCTTGACTAGAGCGGACATTTTATTGGTGAATATAAATGACAAAATAATATAAAAGAAAAAATATATATTTATTAGTTTGATACTTTCTTAATCCACTTTTATATACCGTTAATAAATTAATTCATAAAAACAATAAATTCAAGGGCTATTTTGCTGACCTCATTTACTCACTGTTAATCATTTTTTTTTATAAATAAAAATATAATGTATGATATATCCATTTTGTCATTTTTCTTTTTTTATCAATTTATTGTAATAATTGTGGATTTGAGCTTACTTCAATTCATTTTAAACATATATTGTAATAAAAGAAGTCAAAATGGTTGGAATTAAATGATTGAATTAATTTACAAGGCTGTTTAAACTTGTATAGATTAGGATGTTGTAACATATATGATGATTAAGCATTAATTGGTGGGATGTGGGCTAGAGAATCTAGGGTGGTAAGCTGCCTTTCTTTTTGTCTCTCTTTTAGTTTTAGTTGTTGAGAGAATTCAAACCCATTATAAGGGGATCCCATACTACTTTACATATATGCATCATCATTACCTAAATTTACAATCATTTTTTAATATCAATTTCTCAAATCTATACCTTTAATTGGTTGGCACCAAGTTTTTCCCTTCACTCTATTCATTTTTTTAATCAACTACAATCTTCTGTTCAAAGTTTTCTTAGATGTATAATCAAGGTAATTGCCTCCGGTCCTCTTCATGGATGTATTAAACCAAATGGCTTACTAACATTTGAATGTCATATATCTCGAGAATTCAAAGTATTCAATTCAAACTATACAAGTTGAGTTGGATTAAATGCTTTTTTGATTAATGTTAGGTTTGAATTTTTTTAAATTGAAAGTTTAGGACAATTCGTAGGTTATATATATATTGTCGGATCAATCCAACCAATTCAATCAACTTGAAATAAGGTTACAACTCAACTCCATCCCACTTTAATTTTAAGATTATTATGAATATTAAAGAGATTTGGTAATTGTAACGGATGCTAATGTACGTGTACCGTAGATAAGTAGTTTTTAAAAATAATTAAATAAGAACTTGAAAATCTAACATAATCCAACAAAATAAAAATTGGGGTTGGGTTGTGTTCAGGTTGCTCTAGTTATCAACCCAATCGACCCGAAAATTTGGATTGGTGTAAAAGATTTCTCCAACCCAACCCAATCCATGTACCTCTTATTTAAATCATCCAATTTAAAATATTCTTTAAAGGCGACAAAAAGTGCAAATTGATTATAATTAGAAAATTTAGTATGAGTAGAACAACACACCTTCTCAACTAAGTGAAAATTAGAAGAATAAGAAGAAGAATATTTTGTGATGGCCCAAGTTTATGCTATGCGTACACGCTATTAATATTAATTATTAGAGGAGAATCTTTCATTATCTCTCTAAATTTTCTTTTTTAAAACAAAATCTTCTTTCATGTTATCTCAACTACTTTTTTTATTTATTTATTATTATTATTTTTTTAAGAATCATTTTCAATTGCTTTCAACCGGATTCAACTACACATTATTAGCTTCTGAAAGTTGGACTCAATTTTCTTAATTTTAATTTTCTTATGAAAAAAGATAGTTAATTTTCAATTTTATGTTTAAACCCGACTTTAAAAAAGTTTAATTAATCTTTAAACTTTCATTTTGGGTGTATTAAATTTTTATACTTAAAAGTATCTAATAGGTTTATGAATTTTTTTATTTTGTATAGAGTAAAATTATGATATATTATAAAAAAAAATAATAATGGATTATATAGATATAAAATTTAATTTTACGACCGAATATGATTCCAAATTTTTAACTTTTTACATGGTACATATGTGTGAAGTTCAAAAAATATACAAAGGAGTCTAGGAAAATGACTAAAATGCTCTTATATTATCTTTTAATTTGTTATAATATACGAACATGATTAAAATACTCTCACATTACCTCTCTTAAATCTCTTCATCTACACCTTCACCGTGGTTGCCACGGGCGACTATCGCCCATTGTCAACCACCCATGTCCATCGTTTTCCCTACCACCAACGACTATTACCCACCATTGGCAGCCAACAACCACCGTCGTAACAATCGATCACCACCACCCATCGTCGGTGACCGCCAACCTCACGCCACCACCGCCACATCGATCATCAACCACACTCATCAATCAATCAATCATAGTGTTTTAAAAACAAATTTAAACATTTGTAATAACTTAGAATAAGAGTATTTTAAAGGAAATAATTTTTATTAAAAGACTTTTCTTTGCTAGCAATCCAAACGAGTCATAATTAGTGTTCAAATAAACAATTGAGAAAACAAAATTGAAAGAAAGAGGGAGAGAATATTGTGAGGTTTTAGGGTTAGGTTATGATGATTAGGTAATGAATGATGATATTGCTTTTATGTTTAAAACCAAACAAAAAGGTCAAAAAACACAATCCCATGTTTAGCAGTGAGAATTAGGTTTTACTGAAGTCGTCAAATACAAGACAACTTTATGTTTTACTGTTAATCCAATAAACTATACTGTTCTTAAAGCTGCCTCTTTACAAAATTATTCCTAAAAGTAAATGAAAATGACAGAATTCGAACATAATGTTATAAGACCACTTCATTTTTAACTTCAATTTTGTCTCCCTTGCTTATTCTTTTAAGAGATAAAAGATTAACCTATAAATTTGGTGATGGTAGCATCATATATTTTAGTTTACTCTAAAATTTAAGGGTATAGTTTGAGAGTTTGAAAAATGTTAGGATGTTAAATGGGGCAAGGTTGGTGATATAAGTTAATGATGTAATAAATAATGTGGGATGCACGTGAGGAATGGGGCCATATGTTGCTTATGAATTATGGAAAAGAATGTGAAGAATCTTCACTGTTTCTTTCACCATATCTCTTTCATCTCATACTTTTCTCTCCCATTTCCATTTCCATTTCTTTATAAACAATCAATTATTGTCAAATATTTGTCAAAAGCTCTATTGATTACCTTCATGTTTCGGTCGCCATACCTTTCTCTTTTACGTTATTAATGAGAAGTTGAAAAGATTGAACTCAAGATACGTTGCTTTTTTTGACGTCTTGAGGAATGAAGAGGTAACTTGTTCGTGTTTAGGTTATTGAATGTATATCCTGACGTTTTGGGATATGGGTGTCTACGCATGAACATAACTGAACAGATAAGACACCAGTTCCTTCACTCAAGTTGAACAGAAAACAAATTTTTTAGAAAGAACGAGAATAGTACATAAAACCCTACGGGTGTGAGAAAAGTTTGATCGAACCCACAAAAGGAATATATGCAATAATAAGATGGACAGTTTTTGGTGCAGCTTTATGGGTTTGGCAATGTTTTCTTGCTTTCATCTTTGAATGAAATGCAATGCAAAGGAGAAGACAAACTCAGGTTGTCTGTGGGAGGCACTCAATTGGTTTGGTTTGGTACTAAAGCTGATGAATTAAAGGGTATGAGGATGCCCCTTAGATATGTATGTATATGAGTAGAAAGGCGAAGGGGAACCCCACATTATTTGGTGCTTTCCAAGCTTTTTGTACTGTTAGTATTCAACGCCTGATTCTGAATAGGAGGAGTTTTTTAAAAGGGGAGATGGGAAAATTGACCTTTCATTGAGAATGACATGTAGTAATTGTAAGAAAGAGGACAGTATGTGTCCTAAAACCGAATGCCAAATCCCTTGTCATTAAATCTCCTTGTCGGATGCAACACTTTTACACAGCCAACAGAATCAAATTGCAGACACTCTCACTTCCCCATCTCCCTATGCTCCTCTCTTTCTATCGCTCTAATAGTCTTAAACACACTTTTTAGGGAACGACTATGTGTGGTTTGTATACGTCGTTGTTTCAGTGCAGTTCATAAGCAGCCATAGAATTGAGTTGTTGTAAATTTAAAATTTTGACCATTTGAGAGTCGATTCGAAATGAAATAAGTGAAAATATTTGAGTGGGAAGATGGAAGATAGAAATTTGAGCCAAGAGATCGTCCATCAAAATTGTTGCAACAATGGCTCACCCCTTTTGATATGATATTGTTGTTTGAAGTACTCTTTAAAATATGGGTAGTAATGCAGGTGATTGGGCCCCTTGCACCCCATAGTTTTGTACAAGAAAGCATCTTCCTCGGTAGGCCCCACTTATAAAATTCTTATTTGTGGATAATTTTTTTGTTATTTTGCACTCGTAAAGTCGGTGTGTCAATTTGGAGTGCCCCATTGTAGGTTTGAGCCCAATTCCAGAAATTATTGGGCCGGTAGCGCTATGGTTGGGCTTTTAGTTTCTGCAAAAGAGAGGCCCTTTCTTTTCGTCACTATGTGCATAATTGTGTTGGTCACAAAAATAATTGATACATGCATATTGGTTGGCAACCTAAATGGACCATTCATAAACACGAGGTTAAATGGACATTATTGTGAGTAATCTAAAATTTGATTGTTTTGACACGGATGACCAATAATCCACTACCACAAAAGGTTTCGCCCTCGACATGTTTTTTTTGTTCGTCCACCTCTTCGAGCTCTGCCTACCTTGGTCTTCAATTGAGTTGAGAGATTGGTGGGCACGTATATAAAATGTGTAAAAGTAACAATGGTGAGAGGTGTTGAGTAAGATAAGAAGTATAAATATAAAAATATAGTTCAAGGTTTTTTTTTTTCTATAACGGAGAAATTGAGTGGTGTCAGAATATTCTTGGCTTTTTACATCATATATATTTTGTAAATTCTTCAATTCTTCTTGTTTATTTCCAACATAATTTTAAAATGGTTTTTGAGTTTCTTAATTAAATCCTTTCTGGGTAATTTATGTAATAATAAGTTTTTTCAGTTCCTGAAAATGGTTATAATAGTCGCGTCAATAATATATAATCTACTTACAGAGACAATCAATTTTCTCAATTAATTAATAATTGTACTTCTATTTAATTTATTTGTACTATTAAATATGATATAAATCAACAAAAACAGTAAATGTGAGTATTTAGAATATGAAAAACACTTGAGAACTCGAAATTAAAAAGCAAATTTCCTTATTTGTCCCTAAGTCGGGTCCCCACCGTCAGGTGGAAAACAGTTGTGGGAGCCACGTTTTTACGGTCTCCGGTGGGTTTCAACGGCTCTTTTTTTTTCTTTTAAGCAAAAAAAAAATTGAAAGTCCGTTTTTAAAAGGGAGTTTTATATTAAGCAAAACAAATAAATAAAGTTTTATAAACTTAATACATTTGTGGGTTTTATGAAATCAAAAATTTGTATTTATTATATAGAAAAGAATGGCTTATGGAGTTGGCAAATGTCCTACAAAACTCACAAAAGCTCCCTCGCTGCAGTAGTTGAGCTGCTCCCATCCCCACCACCAACTCTCTCTCTCTCTCTCTCTCTCTCTCTCTCTCTAACATCTCCGACGAAGCTCTGCTCCTCTCTCTCTCTCTGTTCTCTCCATTTCCCTTATCCTTTTCAGCTTCCTTCACTTCATTCAGCTACAATTTCGCCTTGCTTTCCTTCCCCATCCACACACCCTCTTCCTCAAATGCGCACAGGACCCAACTGAAATTAGAGCAAGATGCCACTGGTGAGGGTGCAGGTCAAGAGCGAGTTCGGCCTCGGAAAGCCCCATCTCTACATGGAGGCCAACAATGAAGATCCGAAAGCCGTCCTCGACGGTGTAGCCGTTGCTGGTCTCGTCGGGATCTTGAGGCAGTTGGGTGACCTTGTCGAGTACGAATTTTTCTTTGCTTTTCTAACTTGTTTATCTACTATATTCGCTGCCTCGGTGGTTGCGAATTAGGTATTTTCCTTCAGATGTTCTTGTTTATAGGTAGCTCTTACGTCTCGTTCTGTATAATGGGTTAGTTATGCGCTCTTATATTAATCGGATTATAGAGGGTACTCTATACAACATTTAAGCTGACTGGGATGGTATCATCGTATATTGTAGATTTGCGGGGGAGGTTTTTCATGGGTTGCAAGAACAGGTTATGACAACAGCTTCCAGAAGTCACAAAGTGATGGTTCGCCTCAAACAGATTGAAGCTGCCCTTCCTTCATTTGAAAAGGCAATACTAACTCAAACAAGTCACATTCATTTTGCTTACACAGCTGGTATGACTCAATTGCCATCTAAATTATATATAACTTAGACTTCAACTTAATTTGTTTCAGTTTATAAGGTGCTATCAACTTGTCATTTGTCATTACTCTGGTCTTGATTAGAGATAACCTTGTCTGTTTATGTAGACAATTGTCTGTTCTTTTCCTTTGTAATTGTGTCTGAACAGTACAGTGTGCAACTTTTGTTATTTTCTTGTTCGTAAAAGTGAAAAGAGGAAGCGTTCTAGATTCCCCCCACAACACAGACACCGAATACCTTTTATAGGCAGCGTCCAGCCATACAGCCATTTATCTTACCTAATTTCTAACTTTTCTTCTATGTTCTTGTGAGATCCAACATCGGTTGAAGAGGAGAACGAAACATTCTTTATAAGGGTGTGGAAACCTCTCCCTAGTAGACGCGTTTTAAAAACCTTGAGGGGAAGCCCGAAAGGAAAGCTCAAAGAGGACAATATCTGCTAGCGGTGGGCTTGGGCTGTTACAATGGTATCAGAGTCAGACACTGGGCGATGTGCCAATGAGAAGGTTGAGCCTCGAAGGGGGTGGACATGAGGCGGTGTGCCAGCAAGGATGCTGGATTCCGAAGGGGTGGATTGGGGGTCTCACATCGATTGGAGAAGGGAACGAGTGTCGCGCGGACGCTGGGCCCTGAAGGGGGGTGGGGGGTGGATTGTGAGATCCCACATCGGTTGGAGAAGGGAACAAAGCATTCTTTATAAGGGTGTGGAAACCTTTCCCTAGCAGACGCGTTTTAAAAACCTTGAGAGGAAACCCAAAGAGGACAATATCTGTTAGCGGTGGGCTCGGACTGTTACAGTTTTATTTATATTATTATATGGTCTAGACACGCATATACATGAGTGTCTATATCTGAAGATTTGTTGTCCAGGTGGCAATTTTTTGATACACTAACAGGGCGGGAGGTCCTATTATTTAACTCAATGCTGATTTAACTTCAGAACAATAGTTAGCTTAACTTTAGTTAATCGTCAGTTTTGTTTTGCTATAGCACCTATATTCAAGCATGCCGCTTTAGCCAAAACTTAGGTTCTATCAGGATCATGTTAAGACATTTGTTTAAAATGATAAACAAGAAGTTTGCTTTATCTTGTTAAGCATAAATCCATCAAAATTGATGCCTTGTCCAAATCATGACATCATGTAGTTACTGGTTAACAACCTTAATTTTATCCAAAGTAAAAGGTCCAACATCCTGATTGTAAACTGGGTTTGGGTAGATGTGCTTTAGAGTGACATAATTATAGTTTTCTACAACATTTTTTTGCAACATTTGCATATTTGTATAATGTTAAGCAGTTACTTTGCAGGTTCTGAGTGGCATCCTCGTATTCGAACTGAACAAAATCACTTCATCTATCATGATTTGCCACGATTTATGATGGATGCCTATGAAGAATGTCGTGATCCTCCACAACTTCATTTGCTTGATAAGTATGATCGATCAGTGTTTTAACTTTGTTTAAGGTGCATCTCCTTGCTGAAAATGAAAGGCAAGCCTTACAGTTCTGTTCTTCTCTCCATCCAGATATGATACGAGGGGTCCTGGATCTTGTTTAAAGCGTTATTCAGATCCAACGTTCTTCAAAAAAACATCAACCTCAGGAAAAATAAGCTTGGAGAAGGTTCGGAGTGACAAAAAGGCTCACAAGATCAAGGTGTGCAGTGAAAGTCTAGGAGTTATATGTGTTACGTGCACCTTTGGAAATAAATGATTAGCTTTTAAGGTTCAACTGCCTAGTTTCATGATTGAATTTAACAGCCTAGATTAAGCCATAGGCACTAGTAACAACAAGAATATGGAGTCATTGTGTTAATTAATATTCTTGAAATCAAAGCTTGGCCCATTCTTTTCTTGTTTTTTTTTCCGTTTGTTA
Organism: Cucurbita ficifolia; assembly: GCA_033971965.1. Lineage (NCBI taxonomy): Eukaryota > Viridiplantae > Streptophyta > Magnoliopsida > Cucurbitales > Cucurbitaceae > Cucurbita > Cucurbita ficifolia. Next base: position 7,055,685 of record CM066974.1, read on the forward strand.
GTGGAATACATCAGTTTTGTTATTATAAAGTAGTCATTATGACCAATAAATTAACAATGCAGAGAAAAAGATCATTGGTACACAGTGGAGAAATGATACATGGTGCATCAGTTTCCCATCTTAATAGCAGGTATTACTAACTAACGATTAGCTTTGGGCGTTTCTTCTCTAGTTGAATGGATCACCGACAACTTTATATGCAGCTTGAAGTTGACCTCCTTTTCAAATGAAGGGGCGTCTCTTTCTCAAACTGCTACAGCTGATCGGATGATGAAATCAGATGCTGGGGACTCTTCGAATTCTTTTGATTCTGGAACAGGGTCAGGATATGCTGGAAATGTTTTGAAATTAGGTTCTTCCTTGCAAACTAAAGAACAGGAATTTAGGGAATCTTCAAGTCCAAGTTTGATGCAGTTTAGTGATGCTGCTGATTCAGTTCTCCCAGATGAACAAAGTAGGATTATGGATGATAAATTTCAATATGCACCAGAGGGTCAAATCGATTTGAGTTTCTCTTCTCATGTCACATGGGACGAAAAGGCAGAAATATTGAAGCCCAAGAATCAGCAGGATGATAGTGAAATGACAGAAGAAATAGTGCAGTCAATAGGTCTAGAGGATGTTAGAGAAATGGTAGAAACAGTGCAGCTAAGGACTCAACTGGATGTTAGAGACATGGAAGAATTTGTGCACCCAAGGTCCCAACAGGATGTTAGAGAAATGGAAGAAATAGTGCAGCCAAGGACGAAGCAGGATGTTAGAGAAATGGCTGAAATAGTGCAGCCAAGGACTCAAAAGGATGTTAGAGACATGGAAGAAATAGTACAGCCAAGGACTCAACAGGATGTTAGAGAAGTGGCAAAAATAGAGCAACCAAGGACTCAGCAGGATGTTAGAGAAGTGGCAAAAATAGAGCAACCAAGGACTCAGCAGGATGTTAGAGACATGGAAGAAATAGTACAGCCAAGGACTCAACAGGATGTTAGAGAAGTGGCAAAAATAGAGCAACCAAGGACTCAGCAGGATGTTAGCGAAACATCTGAAATAGTGCTGCCAAGGACTCAACAGGATGTTAGAGAAGTGGCAGAAATAGAGCAACCAAGGACTCAGCAGGATGTTAGAGAAACATCTGAAATTGTGCAGCCAAAGACTCAAAAGGACGTTAGAGAAATTGAAGAAATTGTGCAGCCAAGTTCCCAACAGGATATTAGAGAGATGGCAGAAATTGTGCTGCCTATGACTCAACAGGATGTTAGAAACATGGCAGAAATTTTGCAGCCAAGGACTCAACAGGGTGGCACAGAAAAGGCAGAAATGGTGGAGCCGGGCAGTCAACAGGTTGGTAGAGAAAAAGTGGAGATGGTGGAGTCGAGGAATCAGCATGATAAAGTTAAAGATCATGAATATAAAGTTCCTATACCTCAATCTTCCCTGGATCCATGTGAAACGGAAGGCCTTTACCTTATAAATGATGAACAAACGAGCACGCTAGCTAATATTGGTCACCCTTTAGAATCAATTTACGACGGGAGTGTGTTTGATGAAATTGGAAGTGAAACGGACAATTATATGGATGCACTCAACACAATTGAGTCAGAATCTGAAACTGACCTTGATTGCCAGACAAAACGAGAAGTAGAGCCATGCTCATCCAATATAAAGTGTGAAGTAGTAGATCCAATGCATGACCTCCTTGAATCTAGTTTAGGTCCTGATATTCCAATTCTTAACCGGAGCAATGAGCCTCAAAAGTCCTTTGACAAAGGTATTATTTCTAGTCTGCCAAATCTTGTTTCTTCATATGGTTTTTACCATGATCAAAGGCTTGAAAACACCATGAAGGTTTCTAGTCCCGACTGTCCCACCGACCTGCATGGCAAAGAAAGTTCCACATTGGAATCTGATATCACTGATTCCTTCCCTCCAGACTCCAATTCTAGTTTAGAGGATCAGTCTGGAATTAAATTATTGAACAGAATACATGAATCTGAAAAGGTTTCTTTCTCCAGCAATCTTTCAGATAAGTTCTGGACTAATGGTGGCTTGCTAGGACTTCAGCCATCAAAGCCTCCTTCTTGGGCCGTACCAAATGCTGCTTGTGAGAACTCAAGTAAAGGTGAAAACCGTGGCCCTTCTGATCATGCACATGTGATCAATGGTAATGCACAGGAAATAAAAATGGATAATTTTCCAAAGGTTGCTATTAATATTGAAAAGGATTCAACTTCTAATAAGTCCTCATTGCACGGTGATGATCGTTCAAGAGATGGATCTAGTTATGGCCATATGAATAATGTGGTAAAAAGAAATGTGATAGCAGCAGCTGGAATTGCGTTTCCAGCTGTACCTAATGTCAATGGCATGCCTACTCAAACCATTATGGAGAAAGATGAAAACTCCAATCAAAATTCTGGACTTAGCCATCAATTGCTTGTAAATGGCTTTCATAGAAAACTGACGCTACTACATGATGAAAGATTTGAGGCTATATCTATGAATACAGATGGTGCAGGGAAGAGAAATGGCTACCAAGATACTGTTTTTGAAACAATGTATGAAAGGACTTCCACAGAGCAATTAGCCAGTGATTCTTCGTCAGATTCATGTCCTTCGCCCCCACTTGATCACATGAAGATCTCTTTCCATCCTGTCTGTGGTTTCGAATCTTCAAAATTGAAACTGAGATTTCCTGATGGCAGTGATGGTCGCGGAAGCAATAAGGACATATTTCCATCCTTTCAGTTGGCCCCAGAGGAGTCTATTTCTGTTCATGAGATTGGCTCTGAGTCTGATGATGACACATTCTGCAGATCATCTCCGTGTATGTCTGATGATTGTCTTAGTGATCACTCTAAGTCAAATTCTGACCTGTGGGAGTCAGATGACACTCCAGAAACCACAGGCAAGAACTTGTATGATTTGCACCACATGTCACAGACGGAGTCTTTGTCTACATCATTTGAGCTCAAGGGAATCACAAAAAGTGGCATCACTATGGCCGATGAAAGTGGAAATGTGAACGTTAAGAAGGGCATGGATGAATCTCTTTCAGGTCCATTTCTTGATCTTCCATGTTTTGACATTGTGAACCCTGTAATAAGTGGAAGAATTAAGTCGCAATGTTCAGATAGCCCTACTCCAGCTCCGCCACCTCTTCCTCCTGCACAATGGTGCGTTTCAAAAACATCCTTAGATGTGTCCGATGGCCAGAAGGAACTATCTGCTCATTCAAAACAAGTGGAACCAGTCTGCTCGCAGCAAGCGCCCAATGCAACCAAGTCAAATGGCAAGGTAAAAAGTAGTATATTGGTTTTTTTTTTGACAACCGACAAAAACAGCCTGAATGATTTAAGATGTGGGAAACCATAATTTCTTATGCACTTATTATTGAATGTAGAAGCCAAAACAAGTGATGGTGGATGGTCAGAAAGAACTAAACCACATTGGAAATGACAAAGTGATGGATGGTAGGGAAGATTTCCTGCAACAAATTAGAGCAAAAGTAAGCACCTTCCTTGCGTTTTTGTTGAAAATTAGTTTCCCCTTGTTGATTTGGTTTGGGTGGATATTGAATTACCCTAATGCAATGTAGGCTATCATGTTCATGGTTAAACACCATAAATTTTTAAATTACATATCATGGTTTCCTTTGATGAAATGAGTTAGAACTGGTATAGTTCTTGTTATTAACCATTCTCGACCATGTCATCCCCAGTCATTCAACCTACGGCGCACAGTGACTGAGAAGCCTAGTACTCCAGCTGGACCTGCTACCCACGTCAAAGTCACAGCAATTTTGGAGAAAGCCAACTCAATCCGCCAGGTTCTTCATTGTCTTTGCTTTCCTACTCTGCACTTTATTATCATTATACATAAAATACTGGTGGTAACCATTTTGAAATTTATCAGGCTGTTGGAAGCGACAATGGTGAAGACGACGATTCATGGAGCGATGCCTAATTGTAGATATGAAACCAAATTTTAGGCGTTGGAAAAGCTATGTTTGAACATACTCGCAGCAAGCAATACAGCCAGCGCACACAAAAAAGCCTGAAAATGCTTCGTCTTCCCAGTCAAGATTTCATCTGCTCATGATCCTGATACAAAAACGTTTCTATCAGTCTACAGGAAAATGAAGTGTAAGAAGAAGAAAGGGGCAAGTAAAGTAGGTTGGTAAAAGTTCCTTTAAAGTCTTCAAAGAATCATTCAAACAAATATTTGGGTCAATTCTGCAGAAAAGGAAAAAAGAAATTAAAAGAAATAAAAATACAGAATTTGATTGCGTGGATTGGCCAATTGATTGACCAAGAAAGAGCAATATTTGAGTAAGGGAAGCCAGTCTGGATTATACTCTGTATCCCATTCATAGATATCATCTGTCACTTATATTTCTGCCATTCTAATCCATGTGATAATACACAACAGTCTTCTATTTAGTAGATTCTTAAATTTACTTTACAAAAATTCTTTTTCAATAATTTTTTGAAGGAAATAAAATAAAATAAGATAAAATAAAAGGGTATTGCTTTTTAGTAATGAGAGGCCAGCTATTATCCACATGGAACTTAAACCAACAGCTAACTCTATCAAAATATAGGTTTTATTATAAAATTTTGTTGCACAATTAAAAGGTAATTACTTAATTAATTAATTAGTTATTTAATTATTATGGGGTCTTATATTTAGGTGAGACCCAAACCTCCCAACTTGCAGCACTGATTGGAATAAGGTATGAATTAAAGAATATTTAACCCAAAAAAATATAAAAAGGGAAAGAAAGACTTTGTTTTGTGCTTAAAATAAGGAAGTTGGGGTCAATGAAAAACCCAAGCATCACCCAACATGGGATCATTTTATTATTCATTTTTTCTCATAAATATATAATCGCCAAATTTAATTTAATGTACTCTTATGCTATATTTATTCAAATATTTAAAAGACGATGATATATCAAATCTCTAATTTTAAAATTTTAAAAAGAAAAAAAAGAAGAAGAAGCATGTATGGGGGGTTTTGTCGTCCATTCATTATATTAGTGGGAAAAAGGTGTTCGAGAAAAGAGGGTTACTTTCATATTAAGTATATATATTATATATAAAAGATTGCTTTATTAAAGAAAATCCCCATTTTTCAATTTTAATTTTTTCCTTTTCTAATCCATTTATGAAAAGCCGTTTTGAACACTTTTTAAAATAATAATTATAATAAACTTCAAAGTTTAGCCACCAAATGCATGCATTAAAAACTAAGGCAAAAGGTACGAGTTTTAATGCAAAAAAGGAAACCCAATATCCAATTTAAGTTTATTCAATAAACTCTTTTACATCCAATATAACTTTGGAATCTATACATATATATTGAAAATTTGGATCCAGACCCACCATTAAAGCGTTTCCTTTTCATTACGTAATTTCTGATTCTACAATGTTTATAATAAAGTTGTGGGTTAATTAATTAACCTTTTAAGATAGTAATTTATGTTTGGAAAAAAATAAATAAAAGTAAAAGAAATAAATATATTTGATGGAATAATGAAAAATATAAGTACCCTATCTATGAGGCTACCAACAGTGATGTATAAACTTTTCAAGGCATCTGTCCCTCGTTTTGTAATTATTTATTATTTCATTTTGTTTTTTCAAACAAGTTGATTTTATTAATAAAATAAAATGTTATTAATTATTATAAGAAAGATGAATAATTAATACTCTCTGGAAATCTCAATCCCTATTTCCACCAGATCCAGTTCACATATTACACGACAAAATCATTTTATTTCAACTTTCTTCATTCATTCATTAATTTTCTCTTTTTCTTTTTTCTTTTTTCTTTTTCTTTCGTGTTGGAGAGTTGAGGGAGGGAGGTGGATTTTTCTATTCACTTCAATCCTCTCTCTCATTTGACTACCATCAAATAATCCCTTCATTTTTTTTTTATTTTTAGTCTAAATAGGTAAAAAGAAAAATTAATTAGTTTTATATCTCTTTTACTCAAATTTTCTTATTCTTATTTGTAAAATATTACTCTGCATGTAACCAATTTGTAAATATAACTTTAAACCATGTCACTTAATCAAATCATCTAAAAATATTCGAAAATATAAGATTGAAAAGCAAAAATCTTAACGAAATATAAAGATTAGTTGATCGATCAAACTATAAAATTTTAAAAATAAAAGAAATCAATAAAAAAGTATACTTTTTTTTTTATTATAGATATAAAAAAAAAGATGATAATAATGATGTAGTGAAGTAATGATGTGTACAAAAAGCTCATCTTCAGCTTTTCTTTTCCATCCCACCAACCTCTCTTATTGGCGGCTTTTGTTCTTTCAATTTCCAGTTTCCATTTTTTTTCCCCCTTTCTTAAAAAGCACTTTTGAGTTTTGACTTTGTCTATATAAATCCCAATATTTCCTATTCCTCCCTGGAAAAAAAACGGAATCCCAAAATCAACGATTCTATTCTCTGTGTTCTTCTCCCTAAGATGATGGCAGAGAGAAAGAAGAACGATGAAGATCATGAGGGAGGAATTAAGCTGTTTGGGGCCACTATTATGTTGCACAACAACCGGATACTCAAAGAAGAGCCCAACGATTCAGATCACCAATCGCCAGAGAAAAGGCCTGAGAAGATCATCCCCTGTCCAAGATGCAAAAGCATGGACACCAAATTTTGTTACTTCAATAATTACAATGTTAATCAACCACGCCATTTCTGTAAGGGCTGCCAGAGGTACTGGACCGCCGGCGGGGCCCTCCGTAACGTCCCTGTTGGAGCCGGCCGACGAAAAACCAAGCCCCCTTGCCAGACCTTTGCTGGGTTGCCGGAAAATTGCGTCTTTGATTCTTCAGGGATCGTGGCGGTGCAGCCGTTTGAGTTGGAAGGGATGGTCGAGGAGTGGCATGTCGTCGCTGCAGCTGCACAGGATGGGTTCCGGCAAATTTTACCGGTAAAGCGACGGAGGGGTTACCAAGACGGTCAAATCTGTTGATTATTGTTCCCCTGTTTCTTTTTTTGTTTTTTGCTTTCTTTTGTGTTAAGAATTTCGATGTGATTGAGGGGGGGAAAATGGAAAAAGAAACGTGTTTTGATGCTGTTAGTTTTGTACAAATAATACAGACTTTGTTTAAAGAACTTTGGGAGGAAAAAGATTATGCCTAATTTTGTTTTTAACCATGTTAAAAGAACTCATATTGGTTACCCGAGTTTGGTGACGAAGAACCGATCTTCACCGTAACCAAAGCTAACCAAAGCTAACCAAACCTAACCAAAGCTAAAGAGGGAGAAGACACAAACAATTTCTTCTTCCTTTTTTCCTTCCTCGAATCCGAGGTTTCGTTGATTCCGAGGGCTTTTCACAAACATTATTAGAGGATCAATGTTTCAGTTTTTATAGGAAGTGAGGGAACATCATTTTTTTGTGGGAATTTGATTTGGTTTCATATTACAACAATGGTGCTTCTTTTCATTATTTTCCTCAAAAACTTGTGGTAGTTATGTGAATTGTCATCCCCTAAATTTTCTACCTTTTCTCCCCTAAATTCTCTCACCCATTTGGATGAACATAAAGATGACTGACGAACTTTTTGCCCCTACTTTTATCTTCTTCTTTCTTTCTGACTTGTACCAGTTTATCCATCCATCACAATCGTGGGTCAGTCTAAGATCTCACATCGGTGGGAGGGCAAAACGAAGCATTTATTAGAAGGGTGTGGAAATATTTATCTAGTAGGCATGTTTTAAAACCGTGAGATTGACGGCAATACGTAATGGGCTAAAGCGGACAATATTTGCCAGCGATGGACTTGGGCTGTTTACAAATGGTATCAAAGCTAGGCACTAAACGATGTGCCAGCGAGAACGCTGGACCCGTAAGAGAAGTGGATTGTGAGATCTCCCATCAGTTAGAAAGGGGAACAAAGCATTCTTTATAAGGGTTCTCCCTAACAAACGCTTTTTAAAATCGTGAGGCTGACGCTTGTAAAGGTGTGGAAAACTCTCCCTAGTAGAGACATTTTAAAACCGTGAGGTTGACAACGATACAGGCCAAAATGAACAATATCGGTTGAAAGTATGATAAAGTACCAAACACTTTTTAATTAATACAAAAAACTATGTTTGCAAAGATATCAAAAAAGAAAAAGAAAAAGAAAAAGAAAAAGAAAAATCCTACCCACAATGATCTTAGAATGGACATTGCCTTGAATATTACTTCATATATTAAAATTTAAAAATAAACATCCTGGTAGCCTGGTGATTACTTCTTGACCTATGCGTGAATACTTCAACCAATTGACTGACGTGCAAGAGAATTGAGATGGCTGCCTAATCCTATTTTATATTTTCAATTATTATTAGAAGTCAAAACAACTTGGAAGAAGAACAAATTCCTCGTCGCTACAATGAATAGACCAATTATCAAGAAACATGAACATAACAACTCCTACTTAATAGCTAATCATCTACTTGGTTGATCAATGTCGCTTTTTATTCAGCATCATTATTGTAGTACATGTAGAATTAATTACCCTTAATTTCTCCTTGATTAAGCTTTTTACATGTGACAAGCTTACATCCAATCTATAATATATTTAACTATGACAACACAAACAATCTGTGATATTCTCTCTACTGCACAGAGATAAGGCTTACTGCTATAAGCTAGCCACCGGGGCAATTGAAGACGGTTCTTGTTGCTTGAGGGTGTCTGCAACATGAGCCACCACGCCAGCACCAGCATTGTAAAGCCATTCGTTTTTCACCTGAATTCATGATTCATTTCATATAAGAAACAGAAGCAGAAGAAACAGCACGAAACAGCTTGAAATAGAGCGATCAGAGACGAACGTGGATGTTGTTATGTGCAAAGAATGGCCAGAATGAGGAATGAAAGCTGACATCAACTTTTATCCATCCCAACTGTTGCAAGCCACGAATCATCTCCTCTGGAAAGAAAATGTGACATTGAGCAAGGAAACAATCCTCTAATAATCACCACGTTCAAACTCCTACTGGAGTTGGGGTTTCATACCTTCCATGATTTCATGATAATCCACCGTATTGTGTGTGGTTGGTGATTTTTGGGCTGCCTCCTTTGCTTGAGCTGCTTCAGGGGGGAAATGTGGACCAGCGGAGGAAACAGGAGGACAGTATTCTACGTCTACAACATGCTTGTAACCAACCAATGATCGGCGAGGGGGCTTCCAAGAATTTTAGAAGATGTCAGAATGATAATGTACATTGCTCCTAACTAGACCATGTGCATACACACACACACAGACATTCAAGAATGCCAAACAAAATTTTCTTCTGAACTAGGAATTCCCTAGTGTCAACGACTCAATAATATCTATTCTCAACCCAATCTCCTTCAAGATTTCTCATCTCTATGTTCTTATGATTAGAAATGCTTTCAGTGATGATAAAATGGAAACATACGACAATCAAGTGGTTCATCACCTTGATAAGTTCATTTTCTCTCCTTATAGATGAAGTGCGCCAACCAACCATATCTATTCAGTGTTTAAAAGAGATATAATGGTTAATGAGCCAAATAAGAAAGGATCAACAACATAACAGTAAAAAGAAAAAGGTATAAGGCATGCAGTGGATACGATCATAAGCTACATTGGCATAAAGAACGCGGGATCGAAAAGCACCAAGGGCAGATCTGCAAAGGGGAAAAAAACAACAGAGTGACCATTTTGTGACATCACTCAACAAAAAACAGGGCGCAAACAAGGGGCCTCCACAAACTGTACAAAGAGTCTAACTTACATGAATTTCTCTTTTTCACTACCGGATGCCATTCTTAATAGAAGAGGTGGTTTATCAGGTTTTCCATCGGTAAGGAACAGCTGACTACCCGTACGGCCCACGACAATAGGGGCTATTGGTGGAGCCAGTTTCTCTAGGAAGGGAACTCCCAGAAGAAAAGGAAGCTAAGAAAAGAAAATATTAACTTAGTGTCAGTCAAGTATCGAATTATAACTCAAACTACAACTGTTAAGGGTCTCTTATGATAATCAATAATACTCCAAAAAACCAACCTGCTTTTTACCTCTCACTCCCAAATGAGGAGTTGCCAAGGTGATGAAACTGATTGGCTCTAGTCCTGCAATCACACCTTTTTTTGAAGAACTGCAAGGATCGTTTGGTGTGCTACTACACAATGAATCTGAGTTATTGTAAAGTACAGCAATAGCATATCTCGCAAACAAACCACCAAGTGAATGAGCCAAAAAAGAAATCCTTTTTAAGCTCTCTGTTTGTTGTACCACTTGCAAGACCTGATTGCCATACAGATCATTGTTGAGTATTAATGAAATTACATGTACCTTTCAATGAGCTAGAATACATTGAATCTAAACCAGAAACTGTTTCAAGAAATGCATATCGGAATGGATTACAACCTACCTCATCGGCTAATCGTTTTCCCGCCCCATCAATTCCAGTGAAAGTTTTAGTAAAAGTATTTGACGAACTTGCTGCAGATAAATCAAGGTAACTAAAATATAAGATAAGCATCAACTGTTCATTAACTGGTTACTTATTGATGTGCCTATTTATAAGCCTAATTCATTGTACACACATCAGATTTTTGGGAATAAATAAAGTTTTAAAAAAACAGTAACGATAATACATTGGATGGTGCACCTGAATTTTGAAAACATTACAACACTTACATGCTTATAATACATTGGATGGTGACATCCACCAGTAGAAAAAAGAACTTACCATATATTAAAAAGTTTCTTCCAAGACGCCTTTTTAATTCTGCTTCAAAGTAATTCCAATCACTTGGGCTGCATAAGAAATGCATTAATCAAAACAGGGGTGGGGGAAGCTTCTAACTGATAGCTATACAAATCTTGATAGAAAATAAGAAATATGATTCCCTTATAATCTTGTTTTTTTTTCTTACTATCTAATCTGGTAACTAGCAATCATAATGTTTAATCAATGGATACCTAGCCATGATGCCATGAACAAGGACAAGAAGATGATCAGGCTTGTTTTTCACATTCCCTATGCTACTTGATGATGACAATGTTCCCTGGGTTAAAGTACTCATGGCTTGAGGTCCAAGGTCAGGTAATCTCCAACTGTGATTCGAGTCTGAAATTCATAAGATTTGCTGATGTCCATCAATGACATGTAAAAGAAAAAGTATGTAACCAGCTCAAACCAAAAGAAAAAAGGAAATCTAGCATCCAAAACTAATAATTAAGCACAGATAAAGTTCAGACAAATTCAAACAGCTGTAGATTACAGACTTCGAGCTCATTGGAAGCAGGAATAACCGAATAAGTAATATTATTGATTCTGAACCTGTAATCAAAATTCTAGCAGTGCCTTCCTAAAAAGGAAGTTTCAAATGTGGTGTAGCCTTGGATTATCAGTTTCTAAGGAACTATTAGCAAGTAGAAATAAGTCTATATGACTATCGAAGTCACAGCACTGCATTATATTCTTCATAGAAATAAAACCTTCATTTTCTCATCGATGAATACTAAATGTACAGAGAAACTACAAAACATGAGCTTATCTATTGATTGCATATCTAAATTCGTAGATCATCATACAAACACATACGTTCACATGAAAGGAAAGAGGCATTTCTTCTCATCCACCAGGTTTGCATTATCTCCTTGCCATCGACAATCGTATTTTACTTTATCTTAGGAAAGTATAGTTTGGTAACCAGAATCCACGATTAGGTACAGAAGAGTGATAATCCAGATCGAAGAGTTGGCGAATTCATAGGGTATATGAAATTTGGAAAAATTGATATCCAGCTATAGCAAAACCAGAAAACCCATTCAGATTGCTGTCATCTTCACGATTGGGAAAAATCGTGAAGAAAAAACAAAAACAAAAACAAAAACAAAACAAAACCCAATTTCCTTGTTCCCTTCACAAACTCATGAATCAAAAGAAAACAGGAGAAATAAGAAAAATAGCGAAGAAGGAGAGGGACAGAAGTACCAGAGAAGGGAGTGGAGGAGGAGGAGGCGGCGGAAGAGGAAGGAGAAATCGACGACGTCCCTACAGGTCCATGAGAAGAATTGGTTCTTTGAGTGCCAAAAAAGGGGTTGAAGCAGCAACAGCGCGCGTGAAGGAAAGGCGCCAATGCCATATATTTATTATACGAGAAAGAGAGAGAGAATTAGGAGGCAGAAGGAGAGGTGTCCGAATGGAGTCAAGAAGAAGCCATAACGTTCCTTATCCTCTTCGATGATGAAGGCAAAGGCCCATACGGCCATAGGCGGAGAGAGAAAGCTGTGAAAAAATCTGTGCTGAATCAGTCGCTGTTCTTGGGCGGACCTCGACCTCCATTGGCTATGCTCAAAAACCCCACACCTCTAAATCATTTCTAATGGAAACAACATAAATTTACTATCCTTCAACTTACCTCATTCTTGTTTGTCTCCTTCTTAAAAATGGTCGGATTAATTTCGATTCTTAAACTTTTTTTAAATTTTGTATTCAATATAAATTTGAAATTAAATTTCAATTTGACTTTAATTATTTCAAGATAGACTTCTCTTCTTTTTTTTTCAACCAATCAAAATTTATTTAATTTCCGAAATTCAAATTATTACTAGCAATCGACCAATGAGAATACAGAATCAATGTCCTTTTCAGGAGCCGCTGTCTCAACCTCTCACCATTTCTACTCCCCTTCATAATATTTGCTTCTTTTTTCTTTTTTTCTAATAAAGGAAAATATAGTTTACTTTTCATTGCATTTTAAAAAATAAAATAAAAAATAATACTTTTAATTAGGTTCGGGATAAATCTAGAAACATTAATAAAGTTCCTGGAGAATATTAAAATACACATCTCTTGCTCATTTACACATATTTGTACACACACACATATATATATATCACAGTGAGTACACATATGCATTCAAGTTAAAAAGAAAAAGAAGCTAAATTATAAATGAAATAACTTTCAAAGTACTTAATTAAAAAAAAAATTAAGTACATTATTCAAAACATACACAAACTTGCATTACATAATAGCACAAGAATGCGGATTCTCATCACTGAACATGGCACCAGCTTCTTCATCAATCGTTGAAAAGGGTGGCTCTTGATGATAGCCGTAGTCGTCAGCACCGCTGCCGCTGTAGTTGTAGCTATTATACTCATTGATGGGACTCATATTGTGCTTGTGAAAGGAAGAAGAAGACAGTGAATTGTAGGTGATGATTGGCTTAGTTTGAGGCTGAGGCTGGGGCTGATGGTGATGCTGAGGAGAGTTGAGGTAATGCTGGTAATGGTGGATGAACCCATGGTACTGCGGGTTGTAAGGGTATGGCCACATCTCTGCCGTCCGCCCATTCCGCCGCACTGCTTTCAGAATCTTCTTTTGCTTTGCCCACCCCATCACAGTCACCTTCTGCATGCTTAAATCTATTATCACATCATCCACACCTGATCATCATAACCAAATAACAATTTTACTACTTTCTCCACAAAGAATTTCAAGATATTGATATTTTGATATGCTTTCAATGATATAGTTCAGAATTACACCATTAGTGAAGTAGCGATTCAGTCTCTAAACCTTTTCTTTTTCGTAACGATTTATTCTTTGTACAATCAAATAACTTCTCTACGTGTCTGCCTTACCTGGTAGACTTTCCAGAGCTTTTCTTACTTGTTTTTCACATCCCGTACAGTCCATGTGAACTCTCATCTCTGTTACCTGGTATAAATTGAAAGAACAAAAATCCAAACATGTCATTCACATAGTTTATATAAAGTAAAAAGAGAGGGGGAAAAGAACACTAATTAAATAATAAATAAAAAAAAGTTTAATTTCCAATGCCCTTCCCGTTTGCCGGTTCATCATTTTGTAAGAATCAAGATGTGTTTGAAAAGTCATTGATATATGGGTCCCGGCTTATAGATCATGTTTCATCTTTATGCATAAAATGAGGAATTAACTAGTTTTTTAAACATAATGCATATAGGGCCTTGAATAAAAATGTTTAATGCTAAAAATAATAATCTGAACTAAATGATAACGAGTAGAAGACTTTGTCTAATGCATTATTGTTGGAAACTCATGAGAATTAAAAATAAATAAAGTCGAGGAATTTTTCATCGACTTGCATATAATATAACTAATTGCATTAGAAAAAAAAACTAAAAAAATGACACCTTAAAGATAAACATTGACTTGTAGTTACTACTGATGTGTGAGTCGAAAATAATTTGTTAATTAGAAGGTACCCACATCATTGATTGGTACAGAAACCAGAAATCCAATATATCTCTCTTTAAAGCAAGAATAACAATTCTTATAAAATATTGAGAAATACACATATACAAGGAAAGGTCATTTTTAACGCCAATAAAATATCAAAAAGTAACCTCTACTTTTTCCTAATAGCTTAAATCCTCAAAGATATCTCTTTTGAAGTTAGTTTCAATTATACTCCTAAATTTAAAAGAATTCTTGAAGTTTGAAGTTAGTTTCATGACAATTCTTAGTAAATTTATTTTTCATTAGATCCATAGGCAGAAAGTTCAATCTTTTATGTGAATAAATATAAACACATCGAAAAAAAATAAAAATAAAAGCACATAACATTTGTTAACTATATATCTTGTTGTCTTCCTCCTTTCGATTTCAAGCCTCCTACAATTCCTTGTCCTTTCATTTACGATTTTTTCTGAACTCTATCCTCCAAATTTATTTTCTGACACAAAAACTTTGATCCACGAATTAAACGACAAAAACTTGAAGAGTTGTTTCGAAACAAACTTAGACTTTTCAAAATTAAGAATCATAATTGAAACCAACTCTTTAATTTAAGGATAATTTTGATAGTTTAAACTTCCTAACAAAATGTCTAGTTTATAATAATTATTTTGTTTTCATTTTTTTAATATATTATTCTGTTCATACTTTCCCCCCTGAATAGACCACGAGAAAAGGATTTGGGGGCTTTTTCCTAATAAAGTGGTTGGTTGATATATTATTGTTTTTAATTTTAATTTTTTATATTAATCTATTCTTACTTTCTCACAAGAATGAATCTCACTGAATACTGTGAGGCCGTTTAAGGAAAAGGATTTTGAATGCCATAGTATCAAAAACCTAAATAACAGCTACAGCTTTGTTCCAGTTGAAACTTTTGTGCTGAACGATGCTGACAAGAAAAGGCTGGAGAGTGGTTTTCCCACAAAACTTAAACGTGTTTTAATAAACTAAGAATTACTCAAAAGAAGAACAGCCAAACTAGAGGGGAACTCTTTTTCAGAAAACAAAAACGTGCACGAATCCAAAAGGAAATGTAAAGTGAACATGGCCTGCCTAAGATTCTTTCTTAGCCTAAAAAAAATAGATTTCTTTGTCCAGTAAAAGAAAAAAACAACCAAACCAACACAAACTCCAAAGCTTCGGACATACTCCGAATTTGAAAATATGATAAAAATTGAAATACTTTTACAGTTTCTCTCCTATATTTAATGATACAAAATTATCAGTCACACTGGATCAGCCTCCTCAAATATTTTATCGTTCAAAATATAAACAGACATCTTCTTGTGATACTGTAAATGAAACTTCACAGGGCAGACAGATATAGACCAGAAAGTGAAAGATACTAAATTAACAACATAGTTATAAACAAAACTGCATGAAAAGCTATAAACTCAAAAGAAGTCTTCCACGAAAGAGAGAGAGAGACTTACAGTCATGTCTGTATAGCAATTGAAGAGGGTCCTGAAGAAGCTTTTCTCCTTTAATGAACAAAACAAGTGTACAAGGAAGCTGAAGGGAAGCAACAGTCAATTTATACGCATTACAAGCAAGCCTCCCTCTTTATGTCTCTATGGAACATTGGTAGAAAATACAAGGCAGTTACTTAAAACAGTTGCCATGGTCAACACCTGCAAATGCATAAGAAAATCATTTGTCAAAGACTTCGTAATTCACAAGTCTCCGCTAATCGCTATAATAGTTTTAAATCTAATTTCAAGACATACTTAGAATTGTCACAATGACCAATTAATTATAAAGCTACTGTCGTCACCACATCTTCTTCAATGCCATTCTTATTTTTGTTTAATTAAAAGAAACTAAAGTCTTCTATCATAGCCTAATATGTAAATTGTGTATTACATTTCCACGGCATTTCGTATAAGCATCAGTCTCTTTGTTAGGGGAAATGAAAGAAAAAAGAAAGTCAAGTCCCTCTTTTGTATGGATGCATATTTCGACATGTATACGTGGATAGTAGATATGGATGCACTAAAGAATATTTTATATTCAAGCAAGTGGTGATTGACTGTGCTTAAAGTGCAAGAAAGTGCTGAACGACAAGAAACAGGTAAATGGTTGCTTTCTGGCGTATACTAAAGGTAAACTGGAAATCTCTTTTAAGTTGCTTTTGTAGGTATTAAATTATTAAGAACAAGGAGTGTATTGAACCAAATTAGTGTAATATCCTAATTCCCTCCCTTCTCCAAATTGACTTGGTAAAAGAAAAGAGCGTTGTTGGTATTTTATTAATTGGTAGCTGATTCCTCTTGTCTTTTTGAAAAAGTTACAAATAAAAAGTGAACCTTTGTGGTTTCATTCAGTCAACATCTCTCCCTAAATAAATAAATATCCTCTCTTTTCTTTCTATCATCCTTTTCCCTTCAATGCTCTCTTCTCTTTATTGATTCTATCTACAATTGTGAAAGAAATTCATTGCAAGAACAATGCTTTAAATCGAGTTGCTGTTCTGACAAAAAGAAAAGAAAGGAATTTACCTTCAGGAGAATCGTTCCAACTACCGGAAATTGCGAGAGTTGAATCATTGTCATTGCTGCCTCAAGACGAGGCAGAAAACAATTAGATGGTTTCAGAACAGAACAAGGAGTTGCTTTCTAGTCCAATTCATCGTCTGTTTTTCCAGCCAGAAATCCAAGCAATTGCTATAATTTTAAACTCAAGTTCTTACTGCATTCATAGATGAATGCCCCAAATCTTTATCAACCAACAATATCAAACGAGGGATGCATCAGGCCACGCCAATTCGATACATCACGCCAACTATTTCCTTGTAACTCAAAATATTGAGAATCATCTTCTAAATTATTAACCTCACTCTCATACTCTTACTTCTTCTTAATCACTCGCTCACTGTGGCCAGCAAATCAATCCCCACTTTCTCCAAATTCTTCCCCTTACCACTGCCATTTGAGATTGATTTCAACTTCATATACTGAATCGCAAAATGAGGACTCTTCACAATATTCTTCGTTGTGACATCTCTTCACAATATTCTATTGCTACATTGTCAATACTAGCATCAACCTCATTCAATTCTGACAAGAACCAACACGGCAGCCACTATCGGTAGCGGTTGCCGCCCAGTCGTCAGAAACCACTTCATAGCATACTGTAACAGAAAGATGCCTTGCTTAACAATTCTCTCGAGTCTATCTGCTTCTACTTTTGAGGAAGATGGTGAGTTCTTTGCAGCCCGCCCTAATGAATCCACAATGTCAAACATTGGAAACTCATGCCCCTTCAAATCCAAAATATCGACGACTCTGAACCATTCTGTCAAGTTCATTAAGATCACATTCGAGGGCCGATGCAACCTCCGACATTGATAATGGACGATTATACTTACGCATAGAAACGTAAGCACAAGCACCAAGTCCACACTCGCCCTCTGTAATCGTCGATACTAATATCCTAACACCGTTTGATAGGGACGCAGAAAGTCCTAACCTAAACGTAACATCTTCATTAACTTTTTGAGCCTCAAAGATTTTCTTGGCCTTATAATTTTAAACGCTGCCCGAATCTAAGGTTCCAACGCGGATGAAAAGTGCCCTGTGAACCATTGACACCAAAAAGCTGGGACTCGTAATTGTAAAATTCCTGAACAATACCGCAGGAGAGGAGAAAATCAGGTTGCCGGAAACAACATCGCGGAAAGATGGACCTGCTGCGGCAATTCTCACAAAAGCCGGACATCGGAGAGACGAGATTGGAGGCAAGAAATTGAATCCATCAGTTTGAGAGTTTACTAGAGAAGAGAAAATTATAATGAGTTAGGAGATTCTCCGATGAATGAAACACCGGTAAAGAAAATTTAAGCGTGTCTTAACATTCCTGCAAGTGTCGCGTGACTGCAAGGAAGCTCGAAATCAACCGCGGGAAGAGCTGAATTTCGAAAATGGGCTGTAGTCTTCTAAACTGGACTGCACGTTTGTGGGCCCAAATTATACAAATTGGGCCTTCTAATTTCATTATTGGGCTTGTAAATGGAAACCCAAAAATGTAATCTTCAATTTCGAAAATGCTCAAGCCATATAAAACTGAACTTCTTCCCTCAATTAGCATTTATAATAAATATATAGTAAAAATTGATGAAGTTAGTACTAATTTATTGGATGTACAAATTTTTATACCCTTAGCCAAATTGAGGTTTACTTGATTTTTTTTTCAAATCATTTTTAAAAATTGTATAATTATGTTAATTAATGGGGTGTTTTAGTAATATTTTATGTCTTAGTTATGATATTTTTTACAATTATATTAAATAAATAATATTTTCTAATAATAAGGTAGTTTTGAACGTATTTAGAGTAGTATTATCATTTTAAATTGAGTAATATAGATCAATAAACTTTTCTTTTGGTATTTTATAAATTCTAAAATTTATAAAATGTATAAGAAATTATTTAATTTGTTATAATATATGTAATAAGCCCTTATTAATAACATATTTAATCTGTTATAACGTAAAGAAATTATTTAAAAATTCACGCCATTTTTAAATATTAAAAAATTTAATGATATATTAAATATCTAATAAAATTTTAAAAAATCACTAACTAAAATAGGCAGGGATATACTTAGAAATTAAATATTATAGGCTAAATCTAACCACTCGCGTTCACGTACATGTTGTCTTTTTTTTTGACTTTTCAACTTCTTTTTTCAAGGTTTTTAAAATGTTTTTTTTGGTTCATTTTTAAAAATATATTTTATTTCTCTCTTCGATGTGATATCTCACAATCCACCTCCTTAGAGGCTGAGCATTCTGGCAGGCTGAGCATTCTGGCACTCATTACTATCTTCATTCGAGGTGATCTCACATTAAATTGATAATTACTTATTTAACCAAAACAAAATATAAAATTTATTTTCAATATTGATATTTATTTAATTTGAGAAAAATGTAAAAGAAAAACAATTAACGGAAGAATTTGGGCTAAATTCAAGCTCAATTTTTTGTTTCCAAAAAAAACAGTCATATGGGGGGTATCATAAATAATTTAATATGATTATTTCAGCCGTGACTCAATTTATTAAAATTAGTTGGGGAGCTTTAAAAATTATTTTATCAAGACACTAAAATGTATTACCCTTTCAATGAGTCTAAGAGATTAAATTCCCAAAGGCCATTGAAAAAAAAATCTTTTTCTTTTGGGACATCCAAAAAAGTTAAATTCAAATACATATATAATATTGTAAAATAAAGCAAATAATAAAACACCTAATTTTGGTGAAGTTCCTATATATATATATAAGAAAATAGCGGACCGAATCAAAATATTGAGATAAATTAAATTAAAAATAAAATTTAATATGTAACCATTTAATTTCTATATTTTAAATTTTGAAACAATTTAATATTCCACGTCAAAAACTCATCAAAATTAATTGTCAAAACCAACTTTGTGTACAAATACTTAAAGAGCCAATTTTGAAGAAAAAGAAAAAAAGTCAGAGGCCATCTCACCAAAAAGAACCCCATAAAAGAGTCAATAAAAAAAACTATTGCCCCTTTGACGACATAGCCACGTGTACACCCACAATATTGGATTATTGATTATTCCAATACAAGAAATAAATAATAATAAACAATGGCTGGTACTTTCTCCACCAGATGTATTTTATTATTTCCAATGAAAACCTCATATATATTATCATAAGGTTGCTCATGAAACCGTCCAAATATGTTAACATTAGGTTAATATATTATCATAGTATTTTATATCATATATAAATTTAGATAACAAGCTCTGTAAAATTTTTAAAATAAAGATCCATTAATATTCTTGTATGATTTTCGGAAATTAAGATGCATTAGTTGACAATCGAGATGCCCTTTAATCTTAACATTAAACTTTAGGATATAAAATGAATTGAAATATTGAACAAAATTAATGTAATTTAAGAAAATATAGTACTTGGAATCTTATAATTGACTTCCACAAACCTCCATCTATATATAAGCTTCAGTATAACTTGTATTCTCAATCTTTGTTCATTCTCATCCGTGAATTGATTTGAAAACCCATTGAATTCATATATTCTCAAGTTCTTTCCGAATTCCAAGCGATCAATTCCCAGAAAAACATTCGAAATGCTCGAATTCAAGATGATCAAGAAGAAAATGTGGATGTTTTCTGTCTGATTCCTCGCCTGTAACTATCTATTTGCGCGAACCGTTATGGAAGGTACGAAAAAAACCAGAGTCGTCAATATTGCCGCATCATTTTCCAGCAAGATTTTCAGCAACAGAGTCTGTGTACAACGAAGCTTCACTCTCCACAAGCTATCCTTTTGGTTTGCCCCCACGAATCGACCTCCTGGACTACTGTCTTCAACCTTCGGTTCGTAAGTAATTTCCGAGTGATTATTCATTTTTTGGGTTTCTGGGTTTGCAATCTATGGCTTACTCATACGATGCCACTACTTCAATCGACCCGTTTTCACATAGTTTAGAGAACCTTAGTTTTGGATTTGTGCGTGGTGGGTCAATATTATCTCAGTCTTTAGTGTTGAATACTGAAAAGGGAGAGGTCGTAAAAGCCTCAATTCAGCCGTCGAAGAAACGTGTTTCGGAGGAGAAAGCACTTGCGGCGTTAAAGAATCACAGCGAGGCGGAGAGACGGAGGCGAGAGAGAATCAATTCCCATCTCTCGACTCTGCGCGGCCTTGTTCCTTGCCCCATTAAGGTTAGTCATATTCAAAGATTGTGAATTTTCAAATTCGAAATCCACTGGTTTTCCACACTCATGAATTGCTGAATCAGAGGGACAAAGCAACGCTGCTCGCTGAGGTTGTCAGACAAGTGAAGGAATTGAAGAAGAAGGCTGCAGAAGCCAGCAATGGAGTTTTCGTCCCATTGGACACCGACGAAGTCAACGTCGAACCTTGTGGGGTGGGAGCAAACGGGCATATGACCTTCAAGGCAACCATTTGTTGCGAATATCAACCGGAGCTTCTGTCTGATCTTAAACAAGCCCTTGATTCCCTTCACCTGAAGTTATTAAAGTCAGAGATATCAACTTTGGGAAACAGAATGAAGAACATATTCTTTTTCACCAGCTCCATAGCAGAGAATGCTGCGCATTCCGAGGCTTCCCGAAATCTCGCATCATCGGTTCATCGGGCAATAAGTTTAGTTCTTGAGAAAGCTTCATCCGTAGAATACTCGCCAAGAACAACAACAACGCTCCCAAGGAAAAGGCGAAGGCTGTCTAGTTTCCATACGTCTAGACAGCCAATAATATGAACAGTTCACAAAATTTTAAAAAAAGGAAGGACAATTACCTGCCAACAATATGAACAGCTTCTATGGCTCGTGAAGAAAAATGGAATTTGAAGTGACATCTCTTTATGCTGTTCACTCTCGTGCAGCCATTATTCCGTCTGCTCTCGGTTCCAATTCCCATAACAAAATCGGATTCCAAATTCACTTCCTCTCATTCCATCATCAATCAAAATCATGCCTCCTTCTCTATTCCCTTATTCGTACATCAAAATTCGGTTCCTCACTCGCGTCCGCCAATTCCTTCGCTCCAAATCATCTCGTAAGCGATTCCGTTTACCGTCTGATCCGTCGGATATTTCGAGGCCAGAAATTCGGGAAAGAGAAGAGAGTAATATCCGGAAGTATGATCAGGCGTCGTCCGTGTTGCAGAGGACAGTGAAGAGCCTCCACTTCGGCGACGGGGAGGAAAAACAGAGAGCGGCGAAGGAGATTGAGAGGTTGATTAAAGAGAGCGCCAAGGTTAGAGAACGGATGGTGGATCTCGGAGTTATACCTGCTTTGGTGGCGATGGCGGATTCCGATCAGTTGGCAGTTAGGGCATTGATTGAGCTTGCTAACGATACTCTCCTGTAAGTTTGCCCGAGGTCTATTCGGAAGTTCTTGTTCAGTATTTTTTTGAGGAAAAAAAGGAAAATCATAATCGATGCTTTGTTTGTTTTCTAGGTCAAGGTTTAAACTTAATTTTTATGTTTCTGAAATTAATTAATTAATTAGGGCAGATTTTCAATAATCCTAAATTAATTAGAATAATAAAATTTATATTAAACAGTTAAGATAAAAGAAAATATTAATTATAATCTCTGCAATTCTTCAGGAACAAGACAATAATGGTGGAGGAAGGGATCTTATCAAAGCTACCAAAGAATACCCAGTTCGCAACAATGGATTCATCCAGCTATCAATTTGCAGAGCTTTTATTTTCACTTTCTTGTCTAGCAAACATCCAGTTGTTTCTTGCTTCAACCGAACCGCTCATTTCATATCTCTTGACCATACTCAACAATTCAAAATCCAGCCCCAAAACCAAAGCATTTTGTTTGGCAACTTTATTCAACATTTCCAC
Source organism: Cucurbita ficifolia (assembly GCA_033971965.1). Classification (NCBI taxonomy): domain Eukaryota; kingdom Viridiplantae; phylum Streptophyta; class Magnoliopsida; order Cucurbitales; family Cucurbitaceae; genus Cucurbita; species Cucurbita ficifolia. The sequence continues at coordinate 7,078,345 of CM066974.1, forward strand.
CGTCCTAGAAAATGCAGAGACCTTAATCTCCAATGGTGTGGTTCCAACGCTACTCAGATTCTCCCGTGTCAAAGAGTTTTCCGAGAAAGCCCTCCCGACGCTAGCAAACTTGGCAGTGACTTCAAAAGGGAAGCAAGCTCTGGAAAGCAACTCAACATTCGCAGAGATTTTGATAGAGATTTTGACATGGGAAGAGAAACCCAAATGCCAAGAACTTTCAGCTTACATCATAATGACTCTGGCCCATCAAAGCTGGGCGCAAAGGGAGAGATTGGGCGAGTCCTGCATCGCCCCTGCGCTGCTGGGATTGGCGCTGTTAGGAAGTTCATTAGCTCAAAAGCGAGCTCTGAAACTGCTGCAATGGTTTAAAGATGAGAGGGAGGCGAGAGTGGGGCCGCATACTGGACCTCAAAGGGCTGGGATAGTTGCAGTGGGCTCAGGATTCAGTCAGAAGGAGGTTGAGAAAGGGAAGAGGATAATGAGAAGCCTGGTGAAGCAGAGCCTGTATAAGAATATGGAGATAATAACTCGACGAGCCAATGCTGGTGGGGAATGTTATAGTCCAAGAATTAAGAGGACCTTGGTTTCCAGCATTAGTTCCAAGAGTTCGCCTTTTTGAAAGACCTCCAAATCCACAACGCATTTGTGAACTTTCTATTATTCTCGTCTTCTGCAGTCAATCAACACCAAACGAAGTCAAGAAATTCACTAAGAATTTAAATATTTCAATGACCAAAACAACATTTTAAAAAGTACTTTTTGTTTTTTTAATTGACTAAGAATTTAAATATTTATTTATGAAATGTGAAAACCATATAAATAAGTATACCATTACCAATTTAAAAAATACAAAGCTAAGATTATTCCTATATATATCCTAAAATTAAAAATAGGAAGAGAATTGAATTCTGGATACAAATAAAATTTTATAGAAATATTTAATAACGTCATAAATTTACTTAGACGACTATCCTTCATATCTTGTAAGGGTACAGTATTGAGTCAACCAATATTTTTACAAAAAAAAATTCATTTAATATCGATAGAAAATTGCAAATAACAACCAATCTAATGCCACCTAAGCTTATTTTAATTAGCGGAATTACTATGAATAATATTAAATCTAAATGGATGGAATTTTTTTTTCTTTCTATTTATTATTAGCTTCTAAAAAATCGAAAAATAAGTGAAATTGAACTGAAAAGAAAATTGATAAAATACCCAACAGAAAGGCATCGGCAAAGAGTTCAGGGCCGCAGAGTACGCGCGCGAATATGGCGGATACAAGATTGGGTCCCTCACTGTGCCTCAATCTCCCCAAAATTCCTCTCCATGTTTCTTCCAGAACTTTTCTCTCCATGGCTCTTCCTCGTTCCCATTGCAATGGTTCCTCGGATCCAAATCATAACCCCATCCAACCCTCTCTTCTAGTCTTCTCAGGTCTCAATCCCCGAATCCTGCGGGAACTGCTCCAATGGGGCTATTTCATAATGTTTGGTTCGTTTTCTCTTCTGAACGAGTAGTTTTCTGGTGTGGTGCAGGTGGGACTGCATTTAATGGTGTAGTCGAGGAGCTCAAAAACTTTACGACCCGCGTAGCTCATGTTCTTCCCGTTTCCGACGATGGAGGAAGCACCGCTGAGATTGTTCGCGTGCTTGGTGAGTCTGTTTGATGTTTATTCACTTTTATGGTAATTACGTATTCAATTTTTTAGTGAATCTTGGGCTAGGTGGTCCGGCTGTTGGAGATATACGGTCAAGATGTTTGAGGTTATCTGATCAGAGTACGGCGGAGGCACTCGCGGTGCGCAGATTGTTAGGTCATCGTTTACCACTTGATGCACAGCAGGCCAAATCGGAGTGGTACCTTTTTCACCATCTGTCTTTCTTTAATTTTGTAGGTCTTTTCCCCCCCTCCAAAATGATAAATGTAGCATGTTTTAACTTTTAGCATTAATTTGCCATGAGATAAAAACAATTGGAATGAACTTGCAATTCTAAATGTAGCTATCAATTTACAATAAACGAACGACAGAGCTAAAGTAATAAACGGGGCTGCAAGCTTGGTGCAAAACGCACACCTAGGTTACCTGTTGCCAATCCGTTTCTTTGTGGCACGAACTTGCTTCTATATTTGCTAGGTTTCATGGCACTTAGCAGGAAACGATCTAATTGGTAACAGAAATTGCACTATGAAAATTTGTCAGGTATGATATCGTGGAAGGAGAAAATTCTCTGTGGGACGGTGTCTCAAAGCCCTACAGGGAAACTATTCGAGCATTTCTGGCCTATTTTCAGAACCAGGTATAATGTAGGCGGCATTTTTGCTACTAGTTCATTGTCGGTTAAATGGTTTTTTGGGTTCTTCTAATCTCCCACTCTATTTTTATGCCTCTAATCACGTTACTGTAATGCCTCTATTAAGTTAGTCCTTATATATATATTTTTTAACGAAGGCTGCATAGGAAATGTAATAAAATTGCTTGACTGCAGATTCTACGACGGTCCGAAATGTTATTTTGCTTCAGCAATGGAAGGTATGTGTTATAGTTTACCCCTTGCTCTGTCGGAGATATGAACTTAAGGAAAGAAGTATATAAGTTGGTATTGCTTAATATCATATAGTTGCAACTGATTGGTTAATTGTTTTTAGCATTATCATGACTTACTAACTCCCTTGATTTTTGCAGCATTGGGAATTTCTTTTTTGCAGGTGCTCGTATATTTTTCCAGTCACTAGATGCAGCAATTTTTCTGTTTTCACGTGTTTCAGACATCCCGTCAGACAGTCTTGTCCTTCCAGTGATTTCCACTAATGACAGGCTTACATTAGGATGTGAATTATGGGTATGATTGTCAACACTCTCTTTTTTTTACAATTGTTGCTCAAAAGTTTATATAATACATGCCAATTGCAATGAGAAAGTGCAAGTATGTGCATAAGTGCCTGAAAGAGCTAATAGTAATTAGGATTATCTAAGGCATTCAAATTCTCTATTCAGAGCTGAAAGAAAGTCGAGGCATTTCATTTTTCATAGTATTTGGAGTGAAGTTTGCAGAATTCTTCTTTATACTTTCGTTTCCGAAACATAGTTGCTGTGAATCCCTTTCATACTCTCTCTTCTACTCTCAAGACAACCTTTTAAAATTTTCTTGATATAGTTGCTTTTTTCATAAAGAATCTGATACAGCTGTAAATTTCTGCAATGCTGCTCTCAGCAGGGCTCAAGAATTTGAACTGTGGAAACCATCTATATATAATTAATTTTCTTTGTTCAATCTACGTTCAGGATGGGACAATAATACGTGGTCAGAATGAAATCTCTCATCCAACGACGGGACCTTCAAAGCTTATTAATAAGGTACAATTTGTTTGAGGCCTATTCTTATTTCACAGTGAATCATTTCTTTCTTCCATGTTTGTTTACTGTAACTGTGGTTACTAAGGCTGATCAGCTGATGAATAAACTACGGTGGTGTTTCATGGAAATGCTTTTAATATTGGTGATCTGGGATTTTAAATCATGGAAATGATGCAGTACTGCTTAACAGTCGAGGGTTGATCATGAGAATGTGAAATGATCTTGCCTACCTACACAAATGCCGTGGTTGAAAACTTGAAATCAATTTATTTTGAGAATTTTGTACCTTGACTTGGATTACTCCAGTTGATTCATAAACTAAAAGTTTCACACAAAACCAGTAGATGGTCAATTTGGCCCATTGACGCATACAATTTATTTATTAACTCATTGCACTGATTTTCACCATGATGATTATCCTACTTATTGAATATACGTGATTTATCACTGTGATGATTCGATGTTGTAGTTGGAAATGCATTTACATGTGGTAAGACAATTAAATGTAGAGGTGGTTACTAGGTTTTCTTATTTACTCAAATGTGGAAATCTTGCAGGTGAACAGTTCGGCTCCAGCACTTCCTACAAGAATAAAGAGGGTATTCTACATGTCAAGTGAGGGCTGTAATTTGCTTCATGAGGTAAATGACTTGGTAACTTGATTATAATGTGTACTATACTTATCTACTTCTACTACGCAACTTTTAGTATCGATCATGCGGACGGTGTTGTCCAAGAATTATGGTTTTTGTTTAATTTTCTTTTTCCTAATTCTGTTTAAGTTGTATTATCACTTATCAATCACGTGTACTGTATGGAAGCATCTCCATTCTTTTGTCTTTTGTTTTTATATTTGTTTACCTGTTTCAATGCCATATGCAACACAAATGCTACTCTTAAAATGCTTATTCAAACCTGATTTCCATGACTCATGGTAATTGCAGTACTTTCATTAATTAGGTTTTCCCCGCACCAAATCCTGTTGTCCTCAACCAGTTGAATGACGTGGACTGCATTGTTTATGCTATGGGATCCCTGTTCACTTCCATATGCCCATCACTGGTAAAAGTCTTCAGAAATTATAAGCATTCTATAATGGATTTTGATTACTTCAATCAACTAGGTACACAACTTTGTATCTTGCTCAAAAAAATAAAAATAAAAACAAAAAGGAAAAAAAGAAAAAGAAAAAGAAATAGGTACACAGCTTTCGTTGATATGATGGATTTATAGTTTTAATTTTCTGCTACTCCATCTTCATTTTATTTACGTTTACAAATCATGATGTTATATGGAAGCCAAAGTTAATGCTAAACTTTTCACTATTTATGGATTATTTTAGGTGTTGCTTGGAATTGGTGAAATCATTTCATCACGATCCTGCCCGAAGGTAAAATTTGTTGAAACCCGAACAATGATAGTTCCACACTGTCATCTGCTAGATTTGCCCATTTATGATAAATTAAAAAAAAAAAAAAATTCCCCTTGTGCTTTTAGTTTTTCTCTTTTGGGTTAGTTCGTCCATTAATTAGCACTGAATCTTAAATGTGCAATTAAAACAGCATGGATTTGCATCATTCCAATGACAGGTGCTTCTATTGAATGGCACACATGATCGGGAGACTAGTGGTTTCACCGCTTCTTGTTTTACGACTGCCATTTCAGATGCTTTAAATAGAACTTATGGAGAGAAGCATAATTGTTTAAATAACACTGTAAGTTCATTCTTCGAAGCGCAAATTTAAATGAATAAATCATGCCTTGTGAAATCGGTAATCATCTGGTCACAACTATTTCTGCTCAGTCGTATTACTCAAGTTTTGATAGTTTTAAGTTTCACTTTCAGAAAATACATTGTTTGGTCACATAAGAAAACGTTTCTGTTTCAACCTCTTACATATGTAGTCGGACCAGTACATCAATACCATTTTGGTGCCGAAAGATGGTGAGATTCCAATAGATTCTCAAGCCTTGGCTGCACAAGGAATCTTTGATGTGGTATGCTCGAGTACATTTCCCTTGCTAGTAACTTAGTATCATCATCATTATTATCATCATTACTTGCTTTTCGTTGCAATCGGAATAAGCATCTTTGCTGATGATGTGTCCAGCAGACTTATGACTTCTGAGGCCACAGATTTGACAGCTTTTTATTCAGTGTTGGATTGCAGTTATTACTACTAATGATGAGTAATTGCCTTAATTGTGCTATGTCATTTCTGCAGATTGTTGTTGATTCCGTACGGGATTCTAAAGTTGGTGTAGTATTCGATCCCAAATCTTTGATCCAAACTCTAGCAAAGTTGATTGCAAGATATACAAGATCACGTATAACAGAACAGGTTTAAATGACTGCGTATGGGATGCAGGGGTACGAACGCACTTGGCTATGCTACAACCAACCCCTTATTGTTTCAGGTTTGAACTCTCGTATATCCTTATATCAATTATCCAATGGCAAGGGTAATTTGGCATGTTCTTCAGATGAACATTATGGAATGCACTACGGGAGCAGACCCTCTTTTTATCGTCTGGCCTTTTACTTGTACTCGAAGAATACAAGGTGCGATCTTTACAAACAAGTTTGATCGATTCCTACCCAAGTAGTTCACTCCATCCCATGTAAAGAACGTACCTTCCACTCTATTCATATATTAAAACAATTATCTATAAGATTGTTCAGGGACATGGAAAAACCCTCCCTAGTCGCCCAAAACTTCGTTTGATTATGCTTCGATCTATCTATATTTTTTTCTTGTTATGATTCATCCTTCTACATTGATTTTAATGGGTTTATCGTGTCATTGATATCTGTTGTAAAAGCTCATGGGGGCAAGCGCTCTATTTTGAAGTTGTTAGCTACAAATACCCCCATAACCAAGGAGGCAGAAGCCAATGACGATGGAAAAATATTTGAGATTTTGATACACAGCATTACTTGATGGAGATATCGATATTATTGTTTGTTTGAATAAGCCATCAAGCACAATTTTAATATTTACAGCCATGAACATATGCTTGTATTTACGCCATAAAGATACAGATTGCACGATGAAAAAGCAGAAGAAAAAATAGAGTGAGATAGACATGAAATAAGCCACAGCAACTTGTTTTCCTTCTTTTAGATCCATTCTGTTATAGGTCCATTCGGAAGCCACAGCAATGTCCTTCCTCGCACTCTTCATCAAATCATTTCCATGAATGACGTTCCTGCCAATATCATGTGCAAATTCCCACGGATGGTTACTACATCAACATTCTTTCCAGATCATGGCAGCGACTGGGCCAGAAATTAGGTACCCGAACAACCCATTGTTCACAGTGAATAGGATGAAAGGTATCAACATGACCAACCAAGTTTCTTCTTCAGCAAAAATTGGTTGAAAAGAAATACAGGAATTCATATCCAAAGAGGAGCACTTGGAGAGGCTCACAAATTCTTCAATTATTACTTCATGCCGACAATTGTGGACCAAGAAATCTCATTTCTAATAGCAAAACCGTTACTTTTACAGACGATTTCAGGAGAAAAATATGAGTTTTTTTTAGAAACCTTTAATGCTTTCAAAAACTTAAGCTCAGTGTGGAAAAGGAGAGTTTACAACATACTTGTAGCCAACGAGAAATGGAATTTTTATTATTTTATTATTTTAAATTGACTAAAATAATCAATTAGGAATGTAGCTCAAATGATAGAGAGTTTGTTTTATGTCACGGTCATACTTTTTCAACTGTGCGGCATTATGATCTTGACACACTTACAACTATCTTTGAGGCGAACCCAAGCTTTATACACATTTTTCGCCCGATTTTGTGGCTTCGTTAGACGTTAGGCAAGGTTTGTCTTCGCCCACCAAACATAACTTGTGCAGAATTCAAGTTTGTTCGCCGACACGCCGTCTATGTGTGCATGCTCAATCATCTGCGATACAACCGACTCACCTCTACAATAGGCCAAATCATTCAACTCCGGTTGCTTATAATCGGAGCCAAAGTCTGTTGTGTCTATCTTTAGTGTGTATTACAACATACTTTGTTGGAATGAGATTAGGACAGTCTGACAAACAGGAACGGTGCATCTCCATCTTTTTCTAAACAAATTTGCATTTTTGGGGGGATGGGTAATTGGGCATTTGAGGTGGGTCTCCACCATTACCTTTTCTTTGTTGGGGTGTTGACTCTTTGATAGGGTGTCCCCACACTCACAGGCACAGCATACTGCACCACCCAAGGCCAAGGTAAAAAGGGCCAAAACATTTTAGACCCATTCTCCCCAATCTGTTTTCCTTCTTTTACCCTATTATGCAAACCCTTAATCTTTCATCTTTTATATCTTTTTATTTCTAATTAAATATGTTAAATTCATTTCTTTTCCCGAATAGTCAAAACCACTTTCATTGCAATTGCTTCCTTTCTTTTCATTTTACTTTAGAGGTCCAAATTGGTATACGTACATTTATTAAACAATTTTCTAAACGATGAAATATACACCAAATTTAATTTTGAAGGTACAAATAGAAAATAAATAAGCAGATATATTTTATAAATGGTAAACAAGAAACAACATATGACGTGTGAAGGCCATGTGTCCTCGATTCCACTTGCATCGGTGGGTAGTGTAATAATATGCGGCCCCGTGACATGCAGTCCCCAATTCACGAGCTGTGCAAAATGTTCCAATTTTAAATTGGTTTCTTTTTCAATCCATTTTAATTTCAATCATTTTTCCCAACCCACGTTACCAAATCATGTGATTGAGAGCTCTGTCCCTCACTCTCTCTCTCTCCACCTTCCATTTCCTTACATAAACTCACTTGAGCGATGCTAAAAGCTTCACATTCATAGCTCAATCAGAGTCGTTTTGGAGCCCAAAATCCAAGAAATGGGTTTTGGGGTGGGAGTGATTTTGGGTCTGTTTCTTGGTCTTCAAGCTTATGGGTTTGTGTCAGTGCAGCAAGCATACGCGGCAGGATTCAACTCACTGAAAGGAAGAAAGCAAGCCAGTGGGTGTAATCTGTTTCAGGGAAGATGGGTAGTAGACCCCTCTTTCCCTCTCTACAATTCTTCCACCTGTCCTTTCATAGACGCCGAGTTTGATTGCCAAAAATATGGCAGACCCGATACCCTTTACCTCAAATACTCCTGGCGACCCGACTCATGTAACCTTCCAAGGTTATTTCTCTCTCTTTCTGTAATGTTAATTAATGATGCTGTTTGTTGGAAAAAGGAAATGGGGGTAATGATATTGAGTATGTGGGGATTTGCAGATTTGACGGAGTGGATGTCCTGAAGAGATGGAGTGGGAAGAAGATAATGTTCGTGGGAGACTCACTGAGTCTGAATATGTGGGAATCGCTTTCGTGTATGCTGCAAGCGGCGGTGCCTAACGCCAAAACCACCTTCTTCCGGCGGGACTCCATCTCCTCCGTCTTCTTTCAGGTTTTGCACAGAATGTTTGTCCAACCATCATAATGTCTTTAAGAATCTGCCCTTAATTAATCAAATTACTTTTTTTATTTTTTTTTTTAATAAAATTTTTGAAGGTGTGAAATATTTATTTTGGAAATAATTTTATTAATTAAATAAAAATCTTTTCATATTTATTTTTATTGTGATATTGGGCATTATATCTTAGTATTTTAATGTAATCTCAAACTCTTTTTTCTATCCGAATTATTTGACTGGTCCACCGCCAATGGCCCCACATGAGCCTCCAATTTTCGGTGGCCACGTGTATTACGTTGCTGACAGCCTGTGATTGGCAAACTTCGCCCAATCTCGCTGACGATACGCGCTCTCAATTTTGTTCTTTTTCTAAACAAACCATTATTACATCAATTCAAAATTAATATCTTTTTTAGTATTTAGCTTCCTTTTTAATTTTTAATTTCAGAAACTATACTATTGTTTCATTTAATTTTTAGCCTACTTTCATAAATTTTGATATGAATTTATTAAAAAATAAGGTTTATTGAAATTTTAATAGACTAAAATAGAATAAAATATGTGATTTTAATCTTATTTTTTGTCTGGGTTCAAGTACTTATATAGTTTATTTTGGATCTTCTGGAGTTCGACAATATGTACGACGATTCGAACATTAAACATTTTGGTCAATATTACATATATTAAGCCAGTTGATATGAATGATGTAAAACATTGTGTGGGGACAGGATTATGGAGTAACACTGCTCCTATATCGGACGCCTTATCTTGTGGACATAGTGAAAGAGGACGTAGGGCGAGTACTGAAACTAGACTCCATCGAGGCCGGCAAGGCATGGCTAGGAATGGACGTTCTGGTTTTCAACTCCTGGCATTGGTGGACCCATACAGGAAACTCTCAGGCGTAAGATCAAATTCAAAAATGGTTCATCATGTCATGTGTGTTTTTTCTGGGATTACAAGAAGGATGAAGAAGAGGTCGTGTAATTTTGCAGGTGGGATTTAATACAGGATGGGACGACACTGTCTCAAGACATGGACCGTTTGGTAGCATTTTACAAGGGATTGACGACATGGGCCAGATGGGTTGACCTCAATGTCGATCCTTCAAAAACAAAGGTCTTCTTCCAAGGAATCTCGCCCACCCACTATTTGTAAGTGTCAAATTTAACCTTCAATCAATCAATGATTCTTCCATTTTGGATTGTTGTTCATGTTGAAAATCGTTGAATCAGGGGGAAGGAATGGAATGAGCCCAAAAAGAACTGTAATGGAGAGAGTGAGCCGTTAACCGGATCGATGTATCCGGGAGGTGCGCCACCAGCTGTGGATGTTGTTAATAGAGTGTTGAGTAGGATAAAAGTGCCGGTTTACTTGCTGGATATCACGACTCTGTCTCAGCTGAGGAAAGACGCTCATCCTGCTGGTTATAGCGGGGAGATTTCTGGGACGGATTGCAGCCACTGGTGCCTTCCTGGATTGCCTGATACATGGAACCAGCTCATGTACGCGGCTCTCTTAACCATGTGAACCTCAAATCAACTTACTTATTTCTCTCATTTTTCTACAACACAAAATAAGGAACAGGTAACAGGGATGGTACACAGAAGAATAGGAGCAGATGAATGGATAAGATAGTTTAAAAGGGTGGATTATTTGTGTCTGTTGTGATTACAACATAGAATTTTAGGAATCAACTTCTGGTTTATTCAATTTAGCTTCTACCCATTTGCCTCTACACCTTAAGTTCATGGATATTTATGTAATCTTTTCATAGTGATCAACTTATCAAATGAATTGGCTTTCCTAAACTTATCTCTGCAACCAGCAGTCTTGTTTGCATTACTTTGTAGTAATCTTCTTCGCTGATCACTCAAATTTATTCATGTGTGTACGTTTGATTAAAACACACCCAACCAAATAATCAAAGCCAAAAGAAATAAAACAAATAACATCATAACTGGTTAATAATTTCTCAATGCATGGCTGAGACATCCTATAATTTCAAAGCTATGTTTAATGTTTGGTTCAGAACAAGTAGTTATAGACTCACTAAAACTCATGGGAGAATTCCTTTTCCTTCTCCAATCAATGTGGGACTCCCAATCTACTCCCTTCGGGGCCTAACGTTCTTACTGGCACATCGCCTCATGTTCACTCCTTCAAGACTTAGCCTCTTCATTGGCACATCATTAGGTGTCTGACTTTAATACCATTTGTAGCAGCTCAAGCCCACTGCTAGCAGATATTGTTCTCACTAGACTTTTCCTTTTGAACTTTAGCTCAAGATTTTAAAATGTGTTTGCTAAGTTGAGGTTTCCGTACCCTTGTACTACAAGAGGTGGTGGTGGGTAGGATCTCAGTTAGAACTTGAGTTTGAGTTTGGTGCAACCTGTTTATTACTCAGCAGTGAGCAGTAGAACATCCGACAGCGTTTGGTTGGTGAGCTTGGCAGAATCTGAGTTAATCTCTCAGCTTCCATATCGAATCCTCCATCGAAGTGGAGAAGTAGAACACGTTACCATCCAATCAGCAATTAAATTAATTTTTTAAAAATTTAATTGGAGGTCTAAAATAATATTTTGGAATGAAACAAACGCCGGAATTCCTTTTCCTTTTCTTTTTGCTTTTAAACAGAACGAAACAAAAATGGGGAAATGAAAAGTAAAGAAAAATTGGAAGTATTATGATACGAGAGGCAGTAAAATTTGGGGTAAGGTGCAGTGTCTCGTCAGCTATAGCAAATCCAGAGGCTTTGATTTCTAAGGAGTGGGAAACGACATGTCGACGCCAAACCCTTTCGCTTTTACTCAAAGTTGATACACCTTTTTTGTGGACTATGGAATCTGGTTTTCGTTACCAAAAGAAGAAAATAGCCAATGGTTCCATACGTCAAACCATATTCTTTGTTTATCATGAAGTTGGAAGTTCAAATCCTCTCATATTTTTATTCCGGATGTCTCGATGATATGGTTGACTAATGAAGTTGGCTCTCAATAAACATGCCCAAGACTTAGAATGACAACACGAAGTGTGGACTATATTATTGTGAATCATGATTACAAGATGAGATGAGACATTGTATTCAAAAGAACTTAGCTTAAAGGAGAGACAAGTTGGCTAGAGTTGCAATGAACAAATATGCATTCACGGGTGGCGTAGTATATGGCCAAACAAGCTTATTTTCTACATGAGTCAAGTTTGTTCGGTGAAGGAGAACCTTGCCTAAGGTTTGACAAAACCGTAAAACCAAACAAAAAAAAAATGTAAATGGGACTCGAATTCCTCTTAAAACTTGTCATGCATGTAAGATCATGACACCGCATGATACGAAAAGTACGGTCGTGACAACCTCCATGTCGTTATGCAAAAAAATATTCATTGACCGACTTTGAGACATTTGAAGGAGGGTTTTCTTGGTTTACCTTATAAATATCAATACGATATTCGATACCTACTACAATACGTTTTCTAAAATACTAATATTTATAAAAAAATGGGCTAAAAATTAGTCTTTCGTCTTTGTTAACTAATTCAATAATGAAGTTTGGCAGTTGAAGCATCAACGAAAAGCTAAACTAAACACCTCATTTATTATTAAGCGACAACGTGGGAGGAGGAGGAGGAAACAGCGGAGAAAACAAAAGACAACTCAACAACACAGCTTCAAATTTAAGGTAAAATATGGTTGACGATGTTGTGAAGAATCTAATGATGGTGTTGGTCAGGTCCTCCGGGGCTCGATCTCGCTGGCCGGCGCTGATTTGCAACTTGTTTGGCAGCTTCATTCAAGGCCTCCACCATTTGCCTCACGCTTCTTTTCTGGATTACGTCTTTACCCAAACGCCGCCCTTCAACCACCCACCACCTCCCAAAAACAACCCATACCATAATAATCAACAAACCCAACAACTTCACCGCCCTCCACATTTCTGATTCTGATCCTATTTGCCTCTTTCACTTCGCTCTCATCAACCCATTTTTATTTATAGCCTTTTACCTCCTCCCATTCATAGGATGGGTGTCAATTAAGAATAAGAAAATGATTTAAAGATTTTGAATAAATTTTTATGGGCTTAAACCTAGATATTATCTCAAGCTCACTCCTACCATATATTGTCATAACTTTTGGTTTTGGGCTATTTTTAAAACGCATCTACTAAGAAGAAGTTTTCACACAAGATATGATCCGTTCTCCTCTCTGACCTATGTGAGATTTGAGTGATACTTATTAAAATATTTACGAGTTAACTAAAAATAAAATCCAAAATGTGACGCATCATTTGAAGTAGTTTGGGTTTTGATACAATTAGTGGGGCTGATGCATAGGAAAAGACAAAGGATCTAACGGGGGAGGGGAGTATGAATACACCATCTCTTCCTTATTTTAAATTTTAATTGCTCATCTTCAAAACTCAATCCAAATTTCCCAACTTTTTCAATTTTATTAACTCCACGAGTTAAAAGACATGTTTTCGATCAAATTTTCTTCATTTTGTTTTGGATAAGTTTTAAACTTTTCACCGCGATTCGTTCTCACTAAGTATTAAATAATTAAAAAGATGGTTACCAAAGTTGGCTAATAAAGCTAGGTGGGATTTTGCTAGTTTAATCTTGATTTAATGGAGTGGTTTTTTTTATAAAATATATATGTGTATATATATATATATAGTTGGATAAGATCTAATGTTTGTGACATATGAATTAAATTTAAAGTTTTTAGGTATAAAATGGATAAGCACATGTGTTGAGAGAGTTAGAAACTGGGGGCGTTGCATGCAATATTCTAAAATTGTGTTGCTTTCGATCCTAAAAATAGAGTTGATAATGTTATTTTGTGTTAATGGATGTCCAGATTTTACCATTGCTTTATTATTCTATCTACTTTTTATTACAATGTTAAAGATAAAAAGATGTCTACATATTCATTCTTATAATTAACTTAATTATGATATTGTGAATAATATGAAGCTTAATTTCTTTTTTAATCCAATATTCAAGATCTTAGTTTCATACCGAAATTAATGGTAAAGCTTATCATGGAGGATTTGATATACCAAATTGAAACATTAGTGTCTCTTTTGCTAAGTTTACTTGTTATGTCCTTAACTTCTGCTAAGTTTAGTGTACGAGTTTGTTATATTTAAAAGTACAAATCCGATTTTAATTTGTGGCACAATATTTCTCCACCCATCATCTTATTTACTCTTTGCTTCTGCTTCTTAAGAATGAATATTATATCCACACACCAACACGAGTCATTTCAACCTATTTTGTCCTCACTCACATACATTTCTAACAAGTTTCTAAGAGGTCACCAAACATAAAATTGTTCTAAGTAAAACACGTTTAACCATGAATTTTTATGATTTAGCCACCGAAAAAAAAGGTACACTTTATTTGTAAGCCTTTTTTAGTCATCCTATTATCATGACCGCTCTCATTTAGATATGGTCTCGGTTCATTCATGTACCCTTCTTTTACTCCGGTGTCATAGTGACCATCATTATAGAGCCATCATAACAATCAAAACGACATCCAACGCACGTCCCACATCGTTTCGCTTTGATTTGAGTTGTTGATCTATGTTAAAAGGTAAATTTTGTTTTAGTGGTCTTACTCTGTTTTTTTCTTTTTTAAATAGAGTTAATGTTTTTACTTGTTTAAAAAAAAAATATATTCTTCTTTAAAACAGCCCTTCATATTTTGTATTGAAGATCAAAAAAATTTCTACTATTAGTAACGTCATTTAAGAATTTTTAAGACCTCTAAATTTGTTTCAATTTGAAAAAATAATTTCGAATAGGTTCATATGGAACCAAAAAATTTAAAGGAGGGTAGCAATTGAAAAAAAGAAGGTAATTAAATATTGAAAATTCAGGTAGATAATATAAACTAAAACTTTTAAAATATGTAATTGTGATAATAAATCATTTTTTATTATAATAGCCACCCCACTTTTAATTTAAACCCATTTTTCTCTTTTTCCTTATTTGAAACACTATTTTAATGTCAACCAAAACAAAAGGATTAGATTTTTAAAATTAAACATATTTTAATGCATCTTCACAAAATTTTTAGACGGCGTATTTTTTTTTATAGACGATAATAGTGTAATACTTATTTTCATTCTTCAAAATTGATTTTAAAAAACAAAATTAGATAAAGTTTTGAAAAAGGCAAGACATTTAACGATTCGTCAACTTATATATATTTATTTTGGCAGTCCGATGTGCGATTGGTCGGTCGGTTCTCTTTTTTTTTGAAAATAGACTGGGCGGCCGGCGGTTCACATAAATTCCTTTTAATATATCTTAAAACTTAAATAACTAAAATGAGATTAGTACAAAAGTAGTTTAACTATTAATTAATTCACAAAACCCATCTATAATTAGCTATGTAATTAGCTGATTAATGCATATTTATACTAAAAGAAATTAGCTTAGGATCATAAATAAACCTAATGAAATCTTAGTAAGGGAGCTCAATTTTGTATATCTTTTAAATCATTCAAATTATTATTTTTAGTGGTCATTTGAATTAATCAAATACTTTTTTTATTTATCAAAATATGAATAATTTTTTAATGAGTTCGGCATTATGTGACATATGCATCACTAAATTCACAATGTTCATCTTTATGGTAAAATGTAAAATGTGAAGAAATGTTGGTACGTATGAAAATATATTGAATTATTAATCTCATGTGTTTAATTGATATAAATTGATCACTTAAATAGAAAATGGAGAAAAAGTAGGCAATAAAGTGAAAAGGAAGGAATATTGTTGGTTGGATTATGTGCGTTAATCAGATATACAAATCTCAGATAATTAAGGCGATTAGTGTTTTAAAAGGCAAACCCACTTTCAAATTAGATATTAATTAATTTCATTCTTCTATCGAGTGCTCTTTATCCGAGTTAATCCATGGCGTTCTCTGTTTTTCATTTCAAAATATTTGAATGTAAGCCACGCAATATGGAAATTTAGAAATGAAAAAAACAGAGAAGAGAGAGATTTTATTGATGGGGATTCAAAATCAAAGCTGGATCAGCTGGTTTCCTTGAGATATGATGTTGTTGTATTGGCCCAACCAGGAAAAACCCATAATCCAGACGTCGGTCGCAGTGGAGAGCATGTATTGATGATTGGGCATTGGCATTTCGCTGTTTCTTCAATCAAATCAATCTGGAAATGCCCAATTCTTTTGTTATGCAAAATGAAGTGTTTAGGGGCCGTCTTCAACCTGGGGGTGTTTTTCTACGAAGAAAAACATACCCCTTACTCGGATGGTTGCTAATGATGGTGAGGGTCGGGGCCTCCGGGGCTGAGGCGGGTGGGTTTGTAGCCAAATTTCTTGGCGTGTTCATTCCCCAGTCGAGAGATTTCGGTGGCCATTCGGGTCAGTGCTGGGTTTGATTTCGTTGAGCTCTGACTCAGGTTGACAGGAATGGCGAAGAATCTGGCGATTCTGGTGATGGGTGATATGGGGATTATGAACTTTGACTTCTTTGGAGCAATCAAGGTACGAGCTTCGGGTGTTGAAGGTGAAACCAGTAGGATGAAGATCAAAACGCAGAAACCCAGATTGGCCATGTTTTTCTTATTCTCCTTTAGAAAATGGGATGTAATTGAAAGAGAAGTGTTGAGAGAAGAGGTAACGTTTTCAGGGTTTCGCTTCTCCCTTTTATACTATTGTTTGGGTTTTTTTTTTTCTTTTTTTTTTCTGTATGAACAAATGAAAATGTTTTGCTATAAAAAAAACCCTAAAAAATTTAAAAATACACCGAAACTTTTAATCATAAAAAAATACTAGTGAACTTCAAATTTTTTTTTAAAGTATGCTGGTCCTATGTTAAAAAAAAAATATAGGCGTTGACATCATTTATCATTATAAAATAATTTAAAAAATATTTTACCACAAACAGATACCTCATAGATTATCTACAAATATTTTAATGTTAGTTTAGAAAATTGGTGAGTTATTTTTTTAATTAAGAATATTAATGAAAAAACCAAAGTATTTAATTTTAAGTTTAAAAAAAATTAGAGAGAAGAGTAGGAGAGTATTTTTTCATTAATATGATTTAATTTGGTCCTTTGGTTGGGGTGGTGGAGGGAGGGTTAGGAGCCTTCCTTCGTCAAAGTGGATTTCATTTTATCTCCTCTCTGTTCTTCAATTTTGTTTTAAGTACTGAAAGGCGGTTTTGTCGGCTGCTTCCACCACAACTTACTCGCCGTCTCATTAAATAAATTGTGATTAACCAAATGGATATGGATATGGATATGGATATGGATATGGATATGGATATGGATATGGATATGGATATCACTTCCAAACATAAATTAGTTTTACTTCGCCGATGGATCACATTCTTTACTCACTTAACATTTGGGTAATCACAATTAGAATGGAGAATCACTTTATAAAGAGTATACAGGCAAAGATAAGGCTGCGTGGGTGAGATAGGAGGCTCTACTATGTAAAAAACTGGTTGCAACCTATTTATTCGCCCCTAGCACCATGCGCTAAAAGCTCTTTGTTTGAGTGAGAAGAAAAAGGAGGGCTGTTACCAATGCCATTCCTCTCCCCCGTTGGCACTTGAGGAACCACATGAATGAATGAATATCTATGTATTATCTACTACTTCTCAAAAGAAAGAAGTCTGCATAATATTTTCTCCTCCCTACAAAATGACAAACATCTAATGTTGTCAACAATACAATGATACCTTCACTTCTGAGCATCTCAAGGTTTGCTGCCATTAGCAGAAGCAATCCAGAATCTGGGTGGGCGCTCCAGAAAGGCAGGTGGGCGCTGGAACACCAAGGAAGCTGCCTTGATCAAGATACCAGCAGTGAGAGCCCAGATCACATAATTTTCATTCTCATATTCATAGTCAAAAAAGTGTAACAGATAATTATATCCCATCCATTCCTTCTCCACTGTTCTTCTCTTCTCATCCTGCGCCAACTTCAATAAGTCACCAACCAAAACCATTCTCTATAATATAGTCTAATCAAAGTTAAAGATCAATCAAGTATGATAAACCTTGAGGAACATTTCCAAGGGAGCATCAAATATTGCATCTACTTCAGCAGCACTTGGATTGGGTTTGAATGCTTCCTTTCTAGATAACAGCCCAAGTACAGGAACTACAGTCATACCCTTCTGAATAGAACATACATGGTTAGGAATTACGGACCTCCACAGTAATATGATATTGTCCACTTTGAGCATAAGCTCTCATGGCTTTGCTTTGGACTTCCCCAAAAGGCTTCATACTAACAGAGATGTATTCCTTATTTATAAATCCATGATCATTCCCTAAATTAACCAAGGTGGGACTCACTACCAACAATCCTCAACATACATCCCATATGCACAAGTAACAAGAGAGAGATAATAACGACGGGCAGAAATGGTCAGAATTAGCAGCAAAAAATGCAAAATGTGACATAAAAATTATAGTCTTGCAGAATCAATAGACCTCGGGAAAGTAATTTGTGGTTAAACCAAAAGAACGCCTACACCTTCAAACAAATGGTCTTCCCTCAACCAAATGTTTTATCTAATCAAAATGTACAATGTTAAATGGAAACTGGAAGGGAATGTACAGTTTGTTGTAGGTCGGAACATACCCAGAGAAATCTGAATATCATCATGTTTTTTTGAAAACTAAACATATGAACACTAATTGCATTAGTACCCTTTATTTTGTATACTTTCTACAGATGTTTTCAAAATCTAAGTCCCAGTTTTGATGTTATGATCAGGCGAAATAAGAAAAATTATATAAAAAGACAAAAGGTTAAAAGTAAAAACAAAAACGAAGTAGTATGGATTGTGCAGTGAATATGGTTCATGGACAAACAGAATCTAAGCTCAAAAGTAAAAACAAAAAGGTATATATGAACCTTATTAACACATGAATCGAGAACAGCGACGACGTTAACAAGAGAAGGAGCTAAGCCAATTTCCTCCTCTGCCTCTCTCAATGCCGTCGCAACATCATCGACATCACTCACATCCCTTTTTCCGCCGGGGAGCGCGACTTCCCCTGCATCCCAAATATCAATTATCTAATCCTTCTCCTATTCTATTGTCCTTTAAAGCAATTTCAATTTCACAAAGATGAATTAGGGTTTCGGAGCGAGACTCACCGGAGTGGGAAGAAAGCGTAGAGGCTCGCTTGGTGAGAATCACGCGGAGTTCGCCAATGTCGCTTAGGAAGAGGCAGATGAGAACAGCAGCACGGTTGGTGAGTTGGGCTGCTGCCGGATCTGGTGGCGGCAACGTCGGAGACTGAGAAGAATTACTTGTGCGGAAATGTTCTGCCAAAGCCTGCAGTCTCTGGAGAACGTCTTCTCCGGAGCTTTTGGCGGCCATGGACATGGTGAATGAGGCTGCCGTTTCTTTTCTCCTGTCCTTTCCTTATATGGTTGGAAATTTCATGCGACCAATTGGGGATTTTACTAATTTGACTTTCTTTTAAATACCAAATTACAAATTTAACTCCAAATTCCAATACATACATGCATACATACTTATATACATATATATACACATATATATATATGTATACCTTTTCCCCCGGCATTCTTACTGTTGTTCTGAAACTCATAAATAAAATTGTTCATCAGCATTGCAATTCTGGAACGATCCACTAAGCCACAAAATTTCAGAATGGGTTCTCAAAAGCCGTCTCTCAATGATATAGATGAGAAGACGGTGAAGCGTGGCCGGACAGACCGTCGCTGGCGTTCGAGCGCCGGCAGTGGCAAGGTTTACACTTCAAAAGGCTTCCGAGCAAGGAGGCTCCGGCTGTCGGCTCCTACCGCCATTCAATTCTACGACATTCAGGATCGCCTTGGCTATAACCGACCAACTGAAGCCGTCGATTGGCTTCTTCAGAATGCCAAATCCGCCATTGATGCCCTCTCTCGACCATTAGAAACAGAAAACGACAAGCGTAGCTTCCCTTCTATGGCTTCTTCCGTTCCTTCGTCGTCTTCTTCCCACTTCCTGTCTTACCCACTTGAAAATTTCTCCCAAAATGTTCGATTCTTGTTTATTTTTTTGAAAATTTTGTTTGTAGTTTTCTACTTTATTACATTTATAGTTGCCAGAAATGAGTCCAATGATAATGAATGTCACGCCGGCGGAATTCTCCGGCATGCAGCCACCGTGTGTAAGTCAGAGCAATGCAACAACTGGGTTACCATCCTTTCCGATGTGGGAATAGCAGTCGCCAGTCGCCAGCCGCCAGCCGCCAGCCGCCGGATGATTTTCAAAGGTGAATTTGGCGAGGTCGTAATTTAGAAATAGTTTAAATTCAAATTCAGTTTTATAAAAAGTGATTTAATCTCATATTTATTTCCTGTCCAATCATTATGTTTTGTTCTCCAGAAATTCGGTTGCTTATGAATTGACATGGAATCATTAGGTTTTGTTGAAACATCTGTTTCAGATGGATTCTCAGAATTTCACGCGCCGCCGGATCATTGAAGTCAAGTCTGCAAGTCACAGAGGTGGTTTCTGACGGTCTTATTGCATCAGAACCAATAGCCCTTTTGTTATTCTTTTTCTCTTTGGATTTGCTTTCTCATATTTTGCAACCAACACTCAATTTCTTAACATATTTTTTACTATCTGCTTTTCTCGAGGGAGATAAAAAATTTAGTTCATTAATCCAATATGTATTTTCCTAATATTCATGGTAATTTGGTTGAATTTTAGTACATTTTTCATCCATTTTGATATTGATATTGATCGAACAATTTGTGTCGATCGAATAATTGTTTTTAGATCAAACGCTTTCGAAAATATGTCTTGACTATCAATTATTAAATTATTCTATCTTCAAATTTCAACCATTTGATATTGCTATGGTTATTGATACAATTATCCGTGATTATTAGATTTCTTTTTTCTATGTTACCTACATTTTAATTTTTGATAATATTATTCATTTTTGTCTATAAAAATTCAGCTTTAGAAAAATCTATTTTAATTTTGGCTAAGATTTTTTTTTTAAAGTTTTAATTTTGAAAAAAAATAAAAAGGAAAACCATAAAAATTGATACTAAATAAGCTTGAGTTTTTTCAAGTTTATGTATCATTGAACTAAACGTGTTTAATATTTAATAAATTTTTAAAATTTTAATTTTATCTAATATAATTTTTAAGTTTAAAAAATATTTTATGTCTCTATCTTCAACTTTTAATTTTATTTTTATGTCTAATGAATTTCTAAGCCTCCCATTCTTTTTGTTTAACACTTTTTTTTTTTTTTTTTTACACAATCTATTAGATAAAAAATTTCAAATTCAAATGATATATTAGACACAAAGCTAACAATTTAAAGAATGATTAGACATTTTAGACATGAAGTTAAAAATTTAATCATTGATGGAACACTTTTATGAGTTTAGAGATTAAATAAATAAATAAAAAGGAAAGGGAGATGAGATGAGCCAAATGGTTATGTGTGCATGATGATGATAGTAGATAGAAGGCAGCAGCTTTTGTGTGTTACAAAGCTGTGAGTTTCTTAATATGCTCACCTTATTCTTCAACATGTTTATTTATTATTATGTGCACATAATAAACAGTCAGTCTGAAACTCCCTCACACTCTTCATTCTGGGTTTCTTTTCTGGAAATGAACCCTCAATTATTGAGTTCTCTCTTACACAAAAAGGGCCCCCCTTTCTTCTCTCTCTTCACTTGGACCACTTATTCCGTGCAGATGTGTTTGTTCTGGTCCTGGCGAAGCTCGAACTCGCGACCTCCGGCTCGTAAGACCAGCGGTCTAACCAACTGAGCTACGGGACCAGACGATGTTAGCTTTGGTTATTTTGTTAATTTTAATTTAAACAATAGCTATTCAAATACGGAGTTTCAGTATTTATTTTGGATCCAGGCTGTCGACGGCTTCATTGTGCACTGAACCAATTGCTGCAGCACTGCCATTTTTACTTCTACATATCATCAGCTTATATTGATCGCGTCCGGTCTTCCCTATTATTGGATCGTGAACTATTATTATTGTATATAAAACTCTAACCACCGCTCTTTTAAACGTGTTTTGGTCACTAACAAGCTTTTCTACCATTAGATCGTGAATCGATATTGCACACAAAACTCAACAACGAAACATTTCAAAGTTTAAGAGCATAATTGGCATGACTATTATTTTATTTTATTGATTTATTTTCGGTATAATTAACCTATTTACAAAATGTTTTTTTTGTTGGGTACTTCCCTCTCAGAGTTGAATGCTTCCACGATTCCCAGCTTAATTGAACATATATTGCAATCTAATAATATGTAAATATAATACAATGTTTTGATTTGGCAGTAAATTGAAGAAAATCTGATGGGGTATTAAGAAATTAAATTATAAATAGAATATGGATTGTGTATGATTCTCCAAAACCAAAAAACATTAAAATACGCAATGTGTTGGAGTAAACCCAGGTGTGTTGATATAAAATAAAAGAAGATTTTGAGAGGAAGATCGGATTTAATTAATTACTCGTTTTGGTTTAAAAAATTGAAAAATTGAAAAAAAAATAAAATAAAAAAGATTTGGGGATTTTTGAAAGAAGATGGTAGTGTGGTGTGATTCTGTTGATGATTAGATAAGATTGGGTGTCTGTGATAGGCCATGTGAAGTGTGAACCCATTTTGGTGCGAGGGAGAACAGAACAGAACAGAACAGAGAGAGAGAGAGAGAAGCCCCCACCTACTCACCTTACTCTAAATCACCATTTTATGTTAAAAGAATATTTATTTGTCTATATATGAAACAAACCACCATGAGTGAGCGTTGGTCTTGACTATTAATTCAGCTGTCCAGACTAGCTCCTCATAACTTCCATATATTTTCCTCAAAAAACACAAAAGCATCCTAATTTTCAAGATTCTCAATTTTATTGCAAATAAATCAGGAATTAAATACAAATGGTTAATCTTAGATTCAATTTTTTAATCATAAATAAATTTAGCACTAACTTAGTTGCTTAGAGCTAAGATTATCTCCACCTACCAACATGAGATTCCTCACTCACATGCGTTCTCAAAGCAAGCTTAACCCTTGAATTCTTGCGACGGAGCCATTAAAGAGAAAAGTAGTCCCAGTTGAGATAGAAGGTTGAAGTTTTTCGAAGAAGGGCGAATGAAACAGTTCAAAAAAAGGTGTAATGAGTGGTGTGTGGGCAGGTAAATATGAGTATATTGAAATAGAGCAAAAAAGGGGAGGGAAGAGACCTAGTCCTTAACTATTCCATGCAACAACAGTAAGAGAGAGAGAGGGATGGTAGAAAAGGTATGAATAAAAATGGGAAAGATTTTGAGAGATTTCAAGTGTGAGTGGGCAAGAAACAGATGGTTGCTGCTCCTCCTCCTCCTCCATTAATGCCTTCTCTTTTCTTCTGGGCTTTGAATTGAATTAAACCCCCTATGAAGCAGAGAGAAACAAAGTTTGCGATAAAACCCAGGAAGCGGACGCCTCAAATTCCGTGCTTTTCAAAAACTCCACCTTCATACAGTCTCTCGCTCCAACATCCAACACTGCTACTCATTTCCCTCTTCCCTCAATCTTGCTGCCAATTCAATTCTTTTTTTTTAATGGATTTTTTATTTTGATTTTGATTACCCGTTTTCCAGATTTTTCTCTCTGTTTATTTGGAAATTCTAGATTCTTGTTCGTTAATTTTCTCTATCACTACCGCTCTTCCCCCCCCCCCCCCACCTCTCCCAAGATTTCATAATCTTTTTCCACCATTTTTGGATTCTCCCTCTTTATTATATAAACAACCCCCTAATTTCCTTCTCTTCCTATTCTCTTTAATCTTAATCTTTTCTTTTCTTTCTCTCATGTTTTTTTACACCCAAATCAACCCAACAATGTGAAATTTTCTGCCCATGAAGAAAACTCACCCCAAACGACACCGTATTCCCAGGAGAGGACCTGGCGTTGCAGAGCTTGAGAAGATTTTGAAGGAGCAACAAGGCGGCGGCGTTGGCGGCGCCGCCACCCAAGATCAACCCGGCATTTCATCCCTACCACCATCTTTTTTTCAACATCGCCGCCGCCACTCTCCCAATAATACTCCCTCCTCGTTAAACCCCTCCCCTCCCTCCCCCACTTCTTCCACCACCGCTGACACGCGATTACGCTTCATGGTCAAATCTTCCCTTGTTCCCAACTCTTGATTTTATTCCCCCGGCCTTGCCAACCGCCGCCGCCGCCGCTGAAAAACCCTTGTTTCCAACAACCCGAAAATCCGACGCCCAAATCAATTTGCCTCCACATTTTTTCCCTACTTTTCAATATTCTGCCTCCTCTCACAATCTAATGGTGAGACAACATTAAATTTCAAAATGTTGATAAAGTTTTCATTTTTTTTTTATTTGATGTAAATATATTAAATTTATGGAAAAAGTTGGCAACTTTTTCAGATGAATATCATTCCAGGATCTGCCACATCGCCGGCGGCCAGATATTATCGTCAAATAGAGCACCCTTCAAGCCAAATATCAACAGATTTCAACAACTCACGGACCTCACCGGAGGAACAACAAAAGGCAATTACTTCTCACCTCTTTTTTTTTTTCTTTTTCTCTTAATATTTATTTTATTTCCAATCATAGAATTAAAAACTCCAAGCTTATGGTTAAATTTTCTCTAATTAATTTTAATTTGTAGAAACATGTTTGTTATTAAATACATAATTTTGCCACCTATATTAGGATACAAGAAAATAATGACACTATATTGGCTAATTAACATATCAATCTTTCTAATTTTTTTAGAAAGAAGATTTGATATGATTTCTTCAAGGCTAATTAAGAAAATGCATGAATATTTAAAATATTTAAAGTGAGAAAAAAGGGAATGATAATTATAATAATAATAATTCACAGATGGTAAGTGCAAAGAGGGTGAGACCCTTTTTGGATGAACGCCATAGGGATCCAAATGCTCAGAGCAGAGCTCCATTTTTCACAAACATGGCCACCAAAGAGTCTTCTTCGTCGTCTTCATCGTCGTCGTCTTCTTCCATGGAAATGAATCGTTCTCCATTCAATCTCGATTCAAACTTGAGGTACTCTTCTTCCTTTCCAGATCTCGTTATTATTTTAATTTCAAACAAAATATAATTTCTTGTAGTCTTGTTTTTAATGAAAATTTCTGTAGATTTGGTTAATATAAGTGTTCATAGACGCAGCTAGAGTATTAAAAACCAAATCTTTTTACAAAATATTGCTATCTTTTTTTTCTTCCAAAATATAACGGAAGAAAGCTATTGTTTCGTTAAATCTTTAAATGTTAGTTTAGAACCCAAAAATATTTTGCAAATAAAAATTTAAAATATTGAAAAGATTATGAAAATAGATTCAAACTTATATCAATTCATTGGTGATTTGTTTTGAATTTGATGTTGAATTTGTGTAAAGAGGTACAAAAAGGGGGTTTGGAGGGGAGTTAATGAGGTGCAGCAAAAGAAGTGAAAGGTACCAGTTAGCTGGAGAAGTCAGCCATTTGATGGCATTGGGATGTTCTTCATCAGCTCCAAATGAAGTTGCAGCAGCATTCAATTTCCATCCCCCCCAAGTAAGAAACATCCACCCATCCATCTTCATCATCATCTTCATCTTCATAACAATTAACTTTGACTTTCTTTTTTTGTTTAATTTCATTAAACCCACCTTGGGAAAGCTTTAAATTCCATCCATTAAACCCTAAACTCAATTAGGCAACCAAATTTCAATAAATCCAATCAATCCAACCACAAACAAACACCCAACTCATAGCTACAAAATAATAATAAGGAAACTTTTCATTTTATTTTCTTTATTCTACGACCAATTTGATGATAATATTTTTTTCTATAAAATTAACATGTGAAGTAATGATTTTGAAGGAAACCATGGAGGCTTCACAGTATAGAGATGAAGGAGGAAGTGCCTCAGATTACAACAAAATTACATTTAACTCCTCCTCCTCCTCCTCCTTATATGAATCAAAGTCAAAGGGTAACAAAGAAATTGTGATCGGCTCTGCATTCGAAGCCGAAGCCGAAGCCGAAGCGGAAGGCATCGATCTAAATTTGAAGCTGTAATTGCTGGGGAAGTAGGTTAATGTTTGTTTAGAACAAGAGAGATTTGGAATTTGTTTGTACCCAAAATATATGCATACATACAAATTAAGGCTCTTAAATTCAATTATTTAGTTGTAGTTGTAGTTTTGGTTCTGGAGAGCTACATTTGATTATAATTTAAACTTCCAAGGTTTTTAAGGTTCTTTTATAAATTTCGTACTCTTAATAATAATCCCTCGATACAAATTTTAAATATTCTTCTAAATGAAAGCAACTCTTAACAACATAGATATATAGATAATATATATATACTTTAACAAATTTAAATGAAAAAAAAAATGAAGAATGATGATATGCATAGATTGCTATTAATGACTGAAATATTTGATCAATCAATTCATGGTAGTACTGTAGCATGAAATGAAATTAAGAAAAAAGTGTGCAAATTGGGAGACAATGTGAGCTTAAAGAACAATGTCGTTAGTGTACATGACTGCAAGCAACGTACGTACAAGTGGAAGCTCCGCAGCTTGAAACCCAATTGAAGACTTCAAGCCAATAAACAACTTCGTGTTGTATAGGTACGATAAAAGTGATTTCTATCCCACCTTGGGCCGAAGCCTGTTAGGCACCCATGAAGGAGATCTGGTTAGCCCAACAAGTTTGGAACCCCACATTTAAATCTATTTAAATCTATTTAATCTCTTAGCTTTTAAACTCCATGTGGGATGATTCTAAAATAAAGGATTTACAACCAAAAAAAAAAGGAAAACTTGGTTTGCATAAATTAATTTTCCAAACAATAAATAAAATTAAATGTTCTAGGATTGATTAAAAAAAGCTCCAAATGTTTTTTACTCCCAATTTTTTTATAAAAAAAATTATAAAAGTAATATTTTGAATATTTTCACCTTTCTATTTTCGTCAAGTGGCATCCTACAGACCACAATTTTACAAAATCCCACCAAGAACAAGGATGAATAGCGTAGCATACCTGCCATTGTTCGCAGCCAGCGTAGGTACGAAGCGAACCACAGTGTTCAGCAACAAAAAGAAAATACAGCCGATTAGATCCATGAGAGCTGTTGTTCAGAGAGTCTCCTCTGCAAGCGTCGAGGTCTCTTATCCCTCCCCCTTTTTCCCTCTCTATGCTTTTCTGAATCGCCGGTGTGAGACACTGCATTTCGCAGGTCGATGGCCGCACCGTTTCAGAGATTGGGCCGGGCCTCCTCGTGCTCGTCGGCCTTCATGACTCCGACTCCGAATCCGACGCCGAATACATGTAATCTACTCTTCCCATCTCTCTTTTCTATACTAATTCCATGCTCGATCAAAACATCTTCTTATCACAAAGCTACTTCCTCCTTTTCAAATTGGGTTACAGATGCCGTAAGGTCCTAAATATGAGGTTGTTCCCAAATCAGAGTACCGGCAAAGCTTGGGACTTAAACGTAATAATTATATGTACAATCCTTGCTTCCCTATTCCGAAAAACAAAAAGCTTGGGGATTTGCTTTACCATTTTCCTTGATATTTGTTGCAGGTAATGCAGAAAAACTACGAGGTTCTATTAGGTAAGTGAAACGAGGTTCTCTTCAAACTCTGTTCCTAGACTGTGAATTAGATTCAATCCACTTATTAACTGTACTCGGTGGATGGCAACCAGTTAGTCAGTTTACACTGTATGGAATGTTGAAAGGCAACAAGCCGGACTTTCATGTGGCAATGCCTCCCCAAAGAGCCAAACCCTTCTATGCTTCTGTGGTCGAGAGGTTCGGTAAATACTACACCCCAGATGCGATAAAAGGTAATCTATGCTTCTTTCTTCCCCTAATTTCAAGTTCAGTCTCTTCCAAAGAGTCTTCTGAATGTCGTCTTTGCTCCCTTCTCCTATGGGCAGATGGAGTGTTTGGAGCAATGATGAAGGTAATCTCACTAAGCTCAGTTTTGAATTCCAAGTAAGCTCGCTATTTACTGGATTGTAAAGTTCTGATATTTTGGTCACTTATGTTTGAGAAGGTCAATTTGGTGAATGATGGCCCAGTCACAATGCAGATCGAGTCCCAACCGTCTAAGTAAGCAGCTCAACCAGCTTATGAGCCCTTCCGCCTGCTGCAGGATATTCTGGAAAATGGTAATTTGACAGTGCTTATCGTAACTTTCATTTCAGGAATATAGTTGAAGCTTCAGAAGGCTCGTAATAGGTTACTATTGGATTCTACAATTTAAGATCTGGCAGCGATTCTTTGTCGGCTTACAAGCTGAAGATTAGCTCGATGGGATGACAGAATTCTTTTCATCTAATAAGTGGAAATGTCCTTTCGTTGGTGCTATCTACTAATTTCTATCAGTTGGCCGTGGGGTTGTGTGCTGATTTACTCCTATGACAATATCGAAATTTCTTTCTCGTACCTTTCGATTTCAAAAATCAGAAGCAAGCCGCAAAGGCTTTGATATGAATCATTGTGGGGACGTTCAGCACCCTTTCTTGGTTTTAGACCTATTCAATTCTAATCCTCGTGCTTAAACTTACAAATGTCAGCAAAATCCAGACTCAATAACCAGTATGATCTAATTTACAAGATGCAAATAAAGTACATCGTTGTCTTTGTATTCTCTGCAAAGACTTTTGGAGGATGGTTAGCTCACGTAAAATAAACTCGTTATGAAGCATGAAGCAAATATTTTTAATGTATAAAATATCTGAACTCTTGAATGTACGATGAACATTGAATATCCTAATCAAGTGGGCTGAGCACATTGGACTAATGCTATATGATCTACCCAACTTAGTTAAGATAAACTCTGAAATGGGAAATTTTCTAACCTGTACATGACACATCTTCATTATGCGAAGTATCTCAAAATATTACTTTTCTCTTCATCTGCCATTGACTTCGACAAGTGGGTCGCTGCTGCTGCTGCTAATAGGTCTTGACATGCATATTATGAGATCTCTGAGAGTAAACATCTCAAGAAGTGATTTCATTCGAGCCCTATGATCTTCTGGAGAGGATTGTTGCAGCTACAAAAATGGCCTCTTTTGCACACGAGGAAATTTCCAACTGCCTGCGTTATGACATTGATCTTAAGAAAGGGAAGACAAGAAGTCGAAAATCTACTTCGTAAGATTTTAGTAAATGTGATGCAATAAGTCAAGACCCAAGTTAGAAAAATCAACCGACATCCTCGAAAGCCAACTTGAAAATAGCAAGATTATGACGTGATAGATTCAATCCTCTCGACTCTGACATGTTGCACTGAAAAAAATTTGGAAGAAAAGATGAGAAACTTACTTGTCCAATTTCCGCAGGCAATTAAAAACTGATATCAAATTCTTGCAAGTTTCCACGACCGAACCGCCCGCCAGTTGTTCTTTGGAATCGGGGAGGCCTTCACCCATTTGCTTAGTAGAGAGCAACAGAAAAGCCTGAAGAATAATGGACAAACTCAGTAAGGTTCCCGAACTAATTATGGCCTCTACTAACTAATGCCAATAGATTACAAGCTAACACACAAACATACGCTATGCTAGGCGTTAAGGTTTAAGAGTCTCCAAATAGCCAAAAGATAAAAATAAAAGAGAGCGTATTGCTTAAGGGATGCATGAAGCTGGAATCGTTGCCCAATCCCCAACCATCTCTTCAAAATCTAAAAAAATTTAAAGCCAGAAGTAGGGTTTTCAGGATAGGGACGGTGACCATTTGAAACCAGAAGTTTCCAGGGCATTGGACACGTATACAAAATAATAAAAAGTACCCCCACTCAAATTTCCCAAAGGTTCAAAGAAGTACAGTCATTAAAGAGGCAACCCAAGTTTTCTCAATCAGCTGGCTGCACACTGAACACAACTACGAGGGTAAAGAACCATGGAGAGTGTATTTTTGTACTGTCTAATTTGCACTACAAAGGAATACTCTTCATAATTAAGAGGCACGAAGGCCTATGCACACATCTATATATGATCTTGTTATCACTTCCTAAGATTTAGTACCAAAAAAATTCAGGAAGTTGAATAAAAAACGATGATTATAAATCTATAATGATATGTGAACCCTTAAAATAATCCAACAGATATTTAGCATAAATTGAAAATTGAGAAACTATGTAATCTCATTCAAGTACTCATGAAGAACTAGTCAATAGAACATGGATTATCGTGTTCCCACAGTGGGTACTTTAACAGCAAGTATGAAAAACCTTTTCACTAAGTATTGATGAAATTTATCTCTGCACCGCACAAGACAAGAAGCTGTCAACATTGTAAATAAGAATTTCAAGCATGCAGCAAAGTCATCAAAGCAACCATTAGCAGCATTGCAGTGGGTCCAATTACAATTGAGTTTATTATACATGTGACGAGAAGTCAATCACCTGAAAACCATGTGCTAATAAAAGATGAATTGCATGTGCACCAATCTTCTTAGTAATACTTTTAGTACTGGAGCTGTTTGAAATACACTTCAATACTCCAGAGAAAGTTGCATCTTCTGCAGGAACATTAGACCTCCTAGTACGAACAGAAGGCTGCAAATTGCAAAATACATTAATAGCTGTGTTGTTTAATATTTAATGTACTGTGTGTGTGTGCGTGTTAGATAATGAGCCACAGCACCAGTACAATCAAAATTATACTCGGTAATTATTGCAGACACTTTAAGAAATAATTTGGGCTAATATAATCAAATACATCTAAAATAACCTAGTAGGAACATTATTAAATTACTCTGACGGTGCAGATGAAAGATATACCTTGGAGATGTATTTCCAGAAAAATTGCACGATTATTTCCAGTTTCCATTTTGAGTCCTTGAAGGCCTGCAAACAAAAAATTACAAGATCATAATACTATTAACATGGTGAAGAACTTGAAGCATAGGACTAAAAATAAGGTGAAAAAGCCTTGACAAAGTTGTATGCATACTGACTAGGAAATTCATTAGCAAGAGAAAATAATCATGAAGTTAACAGGGGAAGCATATAGTTATTTTTGCTGCGTTGACAAATGAACCTCCAGTATACACAACCTATGCATGACTCAGAATATCATGCAAGGAAAACAAGCTGGATAATGTTTCTCTATCACTTGCCACTATATGGTTCACTCTTACTGATTGGATAAATTAAGAAAAGCATATAGTTCCAAGCAAGAGAAGAATAAAATTTGGTGATGCAACCTGAAGAAATGGTGACAGAATGTTTTTATCATATGTCAGTTCATCTTGAATAATCTCTGCGAGCGGGGTTCTGAAATCCCACCAAAAATACTTTTAGAAAATAATCCCTGTTCTAAGAAGAGAGAGAATATACTGCAGGAAAAAGAAAATAACGAAACTAGTACCTCACACCATCAGCCCTTGTAGTATGACCAAGCATATCCGCATTCTTTTTTGAGGAATCAAGCTCCATTACCTACGCCAGTTCTCCATTCAGAGCAGTAATAAAGAATAGCAATACTTGGATGACCAAATTGCCAGAATACCTACCATTACCATGAGTTTCAGCGTGGCAGCACATGTTATCCTTCCAAAATGAAGAAATGCAGTGGCCAAAGCAGTATCAATAGCTTCATGTTGTTTCACCACAGAAGTCCCAGAATATGGGACAGCATTGTCATATTCAGCAAGATATTGACCCAACCCACACAGGCTGGTCACACAATCCTTCATTAATCCTTTGTAGTTCATTTTCCTTGAACACTAAAGAAGAAATAGAATTTAAATACAAGCAAAATAGGGGCTTCCAGCATTCAAGTTGCTAGACCAGAAAGAAGCTTCCATTGTAAGTGCAATACAATAAGATGGAGAATCGACATGTGAATCATAAATAATAGTGCTACAGCAGGGTGTACAAATTGTTGACATCATACCAGAATTGTGTTAAGCAAAGACTCCCGTACCAAGCTCCAGTTCATGCTTTCTGCATGCGAATAAACTTCTTAATTACCTAGCATTTTACGAGGGGATGACTTATGGACATAGTAGGTTACCTATGTACATTTGGTTTCGAGGCACAAAATCTCCTTCAAGGACACTGACAAGATAATGAAACAATAACATGTTACTTAGGACCTGCAACAAATTTAAGAAAAGTAGTTGGCAACAAGACTAGAGAAACGATTAAAGCTGCTTAAATTTCCAATCATCCCCTTTTAAGTTATATTATCACTTGCATGGAAAAGAAAAAACATAGTTCATATTTTAATAACTTATATTCAGGTCCCCTCGTGAATTCATAATTGTGGTTGCACTAACTCTTTTCAAAGACAAAGCAAGGAGAAAACCTTGGTATCTGGTGCTTGGAAATTTTCAAAATCAGAGACTTCAGCAAGGCCTTGCAGAAGTAGATGAAAACCCTGCGCACCACAGAAACTTCATTGAATTCTGAATAGTACATGCAGGAAGGATGGATTCCATAAGCATATCAATTCAATACTTCGAAGTTACAGTACATAGTCAACTAGCTCAATCTAAACTTTCTTTCAAACTGAAAAAAAACTAGCTGACAAGCACTTATAAGTAATATCAGTAAACGTGGTGCAGTCTAGAGATCATTCAATCAGGCAGACAGTGATATAGGGGGAGTTTGGAAGGCAAAACTGACAGGGGGATCAATTAGTCCGCCAGTGAGATCATATGCGGTTGCCCTCTCACTATCTGAAATGTCAGTGCCTAGAACAAATGGACTCCAAGCCTACAAAAGAAACACAACAATTACTGGAAAATGAAAACAAAGTATCACGCTTACATGATTTAGAGATTGAACACACAAAAATGTAATGCTAGCAATACCTCCTGAAGCACAACTAATTCATGGGGCATGCTGGATTCGCTGGCATTCGTCATATACACTCTAGGGAATTCCTGTAGTAAAATAAAAGAGTCAAACTCACACATGATGCAGAGAGAGAAAGAGAGGTTGGTATGTATAAACCGATATATGGAAAAGGGATAGCTCTGAGTACCAAGTCTAACTCGTTCAAAAGCTGGCAACTTGTTGTAATCAGTTCAAGGGACTTCCCGAACCTCAAGATTTTGAAAATTGCTTCGCACATTTTGCTTCGTGAACAAAATTCCATGTAATTACAAGGTCAGATTGTTAGAGAAGATTATTATTACAATTCCAATATGTGATTTGAAAGAGGAAGAAGAAGCTTACAACGTCGGTGGCGATTTATTTTCTGGCAAAAGTGAAGCCGCACGAACAGCTTCGAGAAAAGCAATTCCTGATAATGAACATCTTGATCAATACAATGAAAACGAAAACATGTAATTTTCTTCCGACTGATACATTAGGGCTTCCAGTGAAACGTAGGACTTTATTTTCAAATGAAGCACAACTGAAACATACTCCACAGAGAGTATTCACTAAAGAGTCCAGCTCATCAGAAGAAAATCGATTGCTCTTCTCACAGTTCCGAGCAGTTTTCAGAATCCAAACAGAAATGAACAAAACTCAAATTCTAAAATGAAGATCGTACTGTCATCGTCGGCGTCTCGAGTGTGTTTAGTAGCTTCGGATGCGTCGAGAATAGCCAAGGTATTCGCCTCGATCGCCCCTCTAACGCCGCTGCTAGGTTTCTCCATTGCTTTGCCGGCCTCTGGTGGAAATGCTAACAAAAACGATAGCGAAGTTCAAAAGCTAATTCCAAGGAGAGGACAGACCGACCTGTGCTTCTAGTTGTCCCGCCAAATTTCCAAGCGGGGAATCCAGAAACCCAGAAATGAAAATGTTTGTTGGAAATCTTGTGATTTGATATTAAGTGGAAATGGAAAAGAGGGGAACGGTTTAAATCAGTCGAGGAGTGTTTAAAAACCGGTCCAAACCGAAAACTGAACCATGTGGACTGAGAATCGAGCGGAGCACTTGCATGGTTAGAGTTGATTGAGCTGGGTGTAACTGAGTTGGGGCGTGGGTCGTATCTCCATGTGCAACCACATCTTAATTTATCTCAATACTACTTAGATTTAAGAGCATATTGAGTGTTGCCATTGCACTTTATCGAGACTTAGAATGCGAATGTGCAACATTTATTCTCCATTTTCGGAGCTAGTTGATTCGACAAGTGAGTTGTTACGCATTCCTTATCGAATTTCTACTTCCATGACCATCGTCTTACTGTCTTAATCGACCAACACCCTTTGTGGGATCTAGGTTAGCACGTAGTTAGGCACCGTAACCTAGTTTCCGAGTCTTCAAGTAAGTCAACTAATTAAAATGTCAGTCACTATTGACATGAGTGATATATGCTCAAGCCTCCAACTTTATTTTAGAGAAAACGGAGTCAGAAAAAAGTTTTAAAAAATATTTAGAAACTGACATAATATAGAATTAATCTTAATATGAAAAATTGACAACGGGCCGGTGATTATTTTATTTTATATATAATTTGACATTTTAGGTATGTTCTAGGTTCCTGGGCATTTTATTTTATCAATTAACAATGCAATTTTAGCATGCAGAAGAAAACTATATAATAAATTAAGATTTTCATGCTCTTTCTCTAATTTGTCCCCTACAAGATTTTCAGAATTGCAAAAATTTTACATATAAAAAATGAAAATGTAAAATATTGTAGTCACTGCAAGAAAAAGTTGGTAGCAGCAACGTAGAAATAGAGGAAAATTAGAAAGTCAATAACCAAAAGATTTACAAACTAATCATACATTGTAAGAAGCTTATGATCATATTAGCAGTGTCTGTACATTTTTAATCTCATAACAACTGCCCCTGTTCAACGTAAAATGAGTATCTATATATATATACATATGTGAATATATATATATACACGACAATCAATCTAGCGACCTTTTATCTTATTACTTCTTTTTTTTTTTTCCTTGTATCTAATAACTTATTCGATTGTTACATCACAACAATAAAAATAAAATAAAAAATTATTACCCAAAAAAGAAGGAAAAATGAGTAAAGAAAGAGACCAACCACCAAATGAAGGAAGAACCGTCAGAGTTTCCTGTCGAGCTTTCTTGTGGTTGTGTCGGGCGGCGGGAACCGAATGAAGGAAGAACCGTCGCCGGTGCGGACTAAATTGGGTAATAACTGAGGTACTGGGGAATCGGAGTGCTGGTCGAAACTAATGAAATTACTGGAGGCGGCGTTGTAATAATCGACAAGGGAGGCGGGGGAGGGATCTGGGTGGTGGTGGTTGGCGGCGGCGTTTTTGAACTTGATTTCTGATTGGAGGAGGGCGTTGTTGTTAGTGGTGGAGCTGCACTGTCGAGGCTGGGTTTGGTAAAAGACCTTGGAGACAACTACTTCGCCGTCTTTTTCTTCCTCGTTGTTGCCGAGGTGGTATTGGTGCATCACCCAGTTGGTCTTTTCGGGCTTTCTTTGGCGGCCGTAGTTGGTGTAGAGGACAAGTATTTTCTTGAATCCTTTGACGGCGCCACCGACGAAGACGGGTCGGGTTTTGCCTGTCTTGTGCCAACGTGTTTCGTTGCCTTCCTCGTCGGTGTGGACTTTGCGGCGTTTTCTTGTTCCGGTTGTGTAGGCCTTCGATGGTCGATGGAAAAAGTGCCGGATTTGCCCGTCTTTTCTTACTCCTGCCCAAGTATCAAACATTTTCTTCACTTTTAAATCAATTAATTTTTTAAAGAGATTTATTAGAAGTCAAATAAAAAATTCAATAATCTATTAACTATGAAAAATTTATGAGCCTACATCCATTTTAAAAGTTAATAAAAAAACACCAATTTTGAAGTTGAGAGCCTACCTTTGCAATTTAATTTTTTTTTTAAATATCTGAATTAAACAAGTTAGTTAATAGCGGTTGCTAACATTTTTTGGACTTTTTTTTATTAACTCAAAATTTAATGAATTCACTGCAAATTGACTCATTAAATTTAAGAATTAGAGAGTTTGGAATTTAAAAATGATAAGATCATAATAAATATTTTGAATAGTTTTGAAATTGAAAAATTAATAAAAGTTTAGTTTAAACATCATAATAAAATTTTAATCTAATTTTTAAATTTTGTTAATATTGTAAATTACATTCTTAAAAAAAAATCAATGAATAAAGAGTAGAAATATTTATAATAATATTCCTAATAAGTTCTAAAAATTTGGATTTCGTATTTAATAAGTGATTGAATTTGTAAATTATTGATCTTTTTGAATAGTTTTACAAATTTAGAAGATGGTACCTGGAAGCTTCTGAGGGTGAGTATAGCAAATCCCATTTTCGCCTTCGAGAGTAGGGATGAACTCATCAATAAGGGGATGAAGCTTACGAGCATCAGAGATGGCCTTAGCCTCTAAGTGCTCAAGAATTTCTTGATCGGTTGGATCAAATTTGACTCCAGCAGGTAGCCCAGGAAGATCATGAATCCCAGCCTTCAATTCAACATCATTTTTATTCATTAAACTAAACCATCACTAATAAGAATGAATATCAATTTATAGACGTACCTGGTCCTGCAACTGAATGGGATGCCCACAGGATGGGCATCGGAGGGGTGCGGGGAGGACGATGGAGGCGTGGTGGGATTTGGCTAATTGGTGAAGAGAGGCAGACGACTCGTCGTCGTCGTCCGACCCGCTGCACCAACTCATGATCTCTCCGCTGCTTTGGGTTTATTATCGGAACCTAAGCTAATCCCCAGTCCAACATAAGAACAAAAAGGAGCATATGATTGACTTCCGCTTTGGGTTCGCCTATTATTTGTGTTCTTCAACTTTTAACACCCAACACAACAACCACCTCGTTCAGACATGTCGGGGGAAGGAATTTTCTTTTTTTTTCTTTCTTTTTTCTTTTATCAATTAATTTTGCTTCCAAGCTCTGAACTTGAGAGAGATTAGGTTAGACGTAAAAAGAGAGGAGGAGGAGGAGAAAAAAAAAAAGGAGTTTTCTAGAAATAGGAAAAAGGTTGCTTCGACGTCAAGTTTCCTAATGCTTGCGTATCTACACATACATATGACACCATCAAATTACTCATTATATAACAATAATTTTGGTTCAAAAGATAAGACTTTAAACTCTACAAATTATGTATGTTTCCAAACAAAAAAGAAATCATATAAGATACCTCCAACCCTCGTAATAACCCTCGTAATAGTATGATATGATCCATTTTAACTATAAATTCTCATGGCTTTAAACCAAGATTAATTGGGATAGTGTTTTTTACTTATAAACTCATGATCTCTCAATACTCCTGAACAATTCTCCCATCGAACAAAATACATCATAGAGTCTCCTCTGAGATTCTTAATTAGCCACTGTAAAACTATTTCTCTCAATAATCCTTACTTCAAATAGCGTACACCATATAGTCTCTCTCTCCTTGTCTAAAACTCTACATGAACTCTCGTGACTTTGATTTTGATTTACTCAAAAGAAAGGCTTCATATCAATAGAGATAATGTTTTTTTACTTATAAATCCGTGATTTTCTTCTTAATTAGCTAATTTTGAAGAACGTGATGGATGGGCAAGAGTGGAGATGGGGCAAAATGGGATTCTTTGAGACAAGTGGAGGGTTGAGTTTCACCAACTTTTAGATGAAAAGAAGGGTGGGTTGCATTGCATTTAGGGTATGGGGGATAGAGGCGAGGCAGCTGCAGTGTCAAAGTTGGAGTAAGATGAAAGGCTTCTATTGTAATATTGAATATACAAAAGGGGGGAGGAAATTACGTAAAAAAGACTGCAAAAAAAGAGTATACAAATAATAATCTTACCTGTATAGTCCTAAATCTCTTCCTTTACGTCCACTTCTCCACCTCAAGCAAGGTATCCTTCTTCATCCTCTCCAATTTGTTTTAACACCACCTTTTTTTATTTATTTATTTTTTTATTTAGGGGAATTTAAAAGTGGAAATAATGTAAAATGGATTGATGGAATGTTAGGATTTCCTGAAAATGGGTTTCGGCGTGATTAATGTTTGGACGTTATTATTATTAATGAGATGCCTAAAATTGATGGCTTACCATAGCTTGCACGTATTCAGTTTTAGATCCTAACTTGGGAGGTGTATTAAGATTAATTTTTTGAACCAATTCGAAATTTTGGATTGATTGAGTTAGTGATCGGAGTAAAGTTCACAACCCACCCCAACACTTTATTTTCTCATTTAGATGGATTGGATTATCCGGTTGTTCTCTTTTATTATTATTATTATAAAAAAACATACTTATTTACGATATATGTTACATTAATAACTACAAGTCACAACGCATTACGAATATAAAATATTCTTAAGTTTCGTAATAATCTTAAGAGTAAGGTAGGGTTAGGTTGAATTGTAACCTTATTTTTTGATGGGTCGGACTGATCCAACAACAAAAAAATGTCAACCGACAAACCTACCTAAATTTAAATTGTATATGAACATTTTTATGCAACTTAAATATGAAATATGATTAAAAGATAATTTCATATTAATTTGATACTCTTAAACCTAATTTTCAAAATTCAAACTGATATTTTGAAGAATTAAAATAAATTGATATTTTTTTTTTCAAAATTTATTAAATTGACAACTGAATTCAATATTACATAAACTAAATTGACTTCTGCCATACCCTTAAATATTGGTTGACTAATTAATTTAAACGCATTACAAAGTTAATTAAGTATTGGGAATTGAGTTTCATTCGAGGATGATTCATGTATTTAGCGTACAACGTTAAAATATTGACATACATTACACAACATAAACTATTATTTACACATTAATATTAATATTATGTACGAGGTAACTTATAAGTATATATCATCATTTATAAATATATTCATTAACGAGAGTCTAAAAAATAGATTAAATATAAAATTGAACAGATTCATTAACGAGAGTCTAAAAAATAGATTAAATATAAAATTGAACAGATTGTACTCGGTCCATCAACTTTTATTTTTCACTTGAAATTTAAATTGATAAAATTAAAAGTCCAATTAAAATTAAAATTGAAATTGAAATCTTCTCGTGTTGATAACTTGCTCCTGGGCCTACTCCACAGCCCATATATAAGCCCATTAGTAATAGGGTAATGTGGGCCTGTTGGGTGCATTCCTTTTCTTTTCTTGGCTTATTTTTTTATTAAGAAAAACCATCTGGAAATCTTTTTATAAATATTTTTAAATTATCATTGAAGAAATCAGTTTGAAAAAGTGTAATAAAAATTGGTAGCTAACACTTTCATGTCATTGCGGACACTCAGTTTAGGTTTTAATTTTCATTAAAAAAAATTTGTGTATTTCTATCGTAATAATAGTTTTAAAATATTTATGAAAGGTCGAAAAAATAAATGAAAATGGGAGGACAGATAGGATCATTCAAAATTAAAATCTGCAGGATTATTTTATTTTATTTTTTAATTGAATTCCCCTGATTTTGGAGAGAAACTAGGCCAATATATATTAAATAAGTCAGGGTCCCATAGAAATAAAGGCATATAATTCCCTTCCCAGTAGGTAACACAAGTGAACCATTTATTTGTTTTGAAATAAATCATTTTTCTATAAAAGGGCGCTTACTTCGAAATAAAAGAAAAAAAATGGGGTATTAATTGAAGATGGGAAGAGGCTACCAACCGATAGAGGCTGCATAGGTTGTCACAATCTAGGGTATGATTGTATTCCGAGAAAATCATCGAGAACCATGATTAATTTAAGTGAGAGAAAATGTTATAATCATACCAAGAAAACAAGTATATTGTGACCCTAAAACAAATTAGCGACACAAGGCACCCAAACCCGGTCGAACGAAAGTTTAAATAGACAAGTGTCATGATATAATCGAGAAGTATCGTGCATCGTCCAACACCCAAAAATAGCTTGCATTCAAGTCAAACTAAGGCATAAGTAAGAGGTCAACACGA
Source organism: Cucurbita ficifolia (assembly GCA_033971965.1). Taxonomy (NCBI): domain Eukaryota; kingdom Viridiplantae; phylum Streptophyta; class Magnoliopsida; order Cucurbitales; family Cucurbitaceae; genus Cucurbita; species Cucurbita ficifolia. Next base: position 7,118,104 of record CM066974.1, read on the forward strand.
GTATTAAAGACAGACATGTTAAGGATAAAGTAGAGCTATAGACCTTGATCTCAAAAGTCGACCTTCAAGTATAAAATTGAGCATGAAAATTAAACTCAAAACTCATGGAATAAGAAAAAAAAAATAATAATATTCTTTCTTTAAAGAACCAATAAATTTTCAAACAGATGGTGAAATTAATAAAGAAATATCCACTCACAACCATTTAAATAAATACAGTCCCAAGTAAAATTATATAATATTTTTAGGGGGTGAAAAAAAGATCATAATGCGACACCATTGGAAAACAGTACTTGAATAAGCGTGATTAAATTTAAGAAACCAATAACGTTGTAAACTCTACTTGAAAAACTGTGGATAATAAATTAAGCTTATCCAGTTTTGTCGGAATGAGAAAAAAGACAGGATTTTTTGACATTTTTGATGTCATCTAAACAGGATCACAGCCCACCACAGATTCTCTTCTGGATCTTTTCAAAAATACTTGAAGAAAAGAAAAACCTTACAATTCTTCTGCTGTGAAGTGTAGTTTTCCAGAGGAACAGAGAGAACCAAACAAATTTACACATGATCTCAACAATGCTGCTGCTTCCTATGTCTTCTTCCATTCAAAGAAACCAAACCCAGCCGAGAGAATATTGGAAGAAATCGTGTTTTGTTCTACGCTACACTTCCCTGATCCGAGGAATCTTCGTAATAGTAAGGAGTTAGCTTCCCATCTTTATTGTTGGTTTTCAATTGGTTCTCTGCCCCAACTTCTTCCAGCATTTTTACCACTTTTCTCATTGATGGCCGGTTGATGGGAAGAGGGCTGGTGCATACCAGCCCAATGTTGAGCACTCTGCATATTTCTTCCTTGAAACACCTATCCAGTTTCGGGTTGATCACCTCGTCGATCCCGTCTTGATCCAATGTGAAACACACCCATTTCACCAGGTCTTTCTCCCCGAACACTGGATCGATCGGGAGCCTCCCGGTTATTAGCTCCAGGATCACCACGCCGAAGCTGTATATGTCACTCTTTTCATTGACGCGGAGTGTGTAAGCATACTCTGCAATGCAAGATCAAGAGAGGACTATTAGATTGAGGATTAACTATGTAATTTTCTTTTTAAATCAGACCAAGTTCAATAACTAGTTTGATTTACTAACCAGGCGCAATATAACCACAAGATCCTGCGATTACCGACATGGATTTTGGCCCTTTCGGGGTTGAATCGATGACCTTAGCCACGCCGAAATCTGCTAACCGTGCTCCAAAATCGCTATCCAACAAGATATTGTTTGACTTAACGTCTCGATGAACGATTGGAGGGGTGCAATCGTGATGAAGATAAGAGAGTCCTTTTGCAGCATCCAAAGCTATCTTAAACCTGGTAGGCCAATCAAGCACTCCTTTTTTACTGCTATGAAGCAAATCTCCCAAGCTTCCATTAGCCATATATTCATAGACCAAAAGCTTGTAGTCTCTTGTAACGCAGCAGCACCACAACTTCACAATGTTCTTGTGCCTAATCTTTCCCAGAGTATTGATTTCGGCTTCGAATCCATAGTCTTGAAGAACTTGACCCTTCTCGATATCGCCGCCTTTTTCGCCCTCTTTCCTCGTCCCTCCGAACAGCTTCTTAACAGCAACGGCCTCCCCATTGTTGAGCACAACCTTGTAAACTTTACCAGAAGATCCGCTGCCTATGATGTTATCTTCATCCAGACAATCTAAGATCTCGTATTCACTGAAATCCAACTTGTGGAAGGACATTAATGTCCATTTCCCCTTCTCCATTTCTCTCTTCGCTGCCTTAAACTTCCTGTATTTGAGGTAAAACCAGACGACGCCGACGATAAACACGACACCGGCAAGGAAGAAGATCGATAGAAGCAACCAGAGAGAGCCTACGCTTTTAGCTTCTTCACCTTTGCTGTTGCATAAACTTCCCAAATGTCCACACAAATCTGGATTCCCTAAAAAGCTATTCCTGTAGATTTCCTTAGCTAAAAATGGGGGAAGCTCACCTGACAAGTGATTGTTCGATAAATTCAGCAGATTGAGCTTCAAATTCTGTAGTCCGACAGGGATGTTCCCAGAAAACGTGTTTCCCGACAGATCAAGGTAATTGAGAACCGGCAAGTCCCCGATTTCTTCAGGGATTTCGCCGGTGAATCCATTGTTTGCCAAACTGAGTTCGTTGAGATTCTTCCACGACTTGATTCCACTGGGAAGTTCCCCAGAGAGTTCATTATTTCGAAGATCCAAGCTCGAAAGATGCACAAGATTCACAAGACTCCCTGGTAATGACCCACTGAGTTTGTTTTCAGTCGCTAGCAACTTCACAAGATTGTCCAGCCGTCCCATCTCCGCCGGTAATGTGCCGGTGAAGTTGTTCTTAGAGATAATGAAAATCGAAAGGTTCTTCGCTGTGGCTATGGCATCCGAAATATTCCCCGAAAACGAGTTACTCACCAGCTCCAACAAATACACACGTGGGAGCCCCCAAAATCCCGCCGGCACCTCGCCGGAAAATCGATTGTAACCCAATCGCACCCTCGTGAGACTTTTGCACTCACCAAAACTCGCCGGGATCTCCCCGGAAAACTGGTTGTTAATCATCAGAAGTTCCTCCAACGCTCCCTTTTCACACAAATCCGCCGGGATTTCACCCGAAAACTGGTTGTTAGAAACATCAATCCATCTCAATGGCGAGTTCTTTCCAAGATTTGGCGGTAAACCGCCAGTGAGGCGGTTACTGAACAGCCTGAGTTCGTACAAACCCGGCGAGTTGGCAATGCTTTCCGGTAACTTCCCCTCAAACTTGTTCTCGTAGAGATTAAGACTCTCAAGCGGCAACTGACACAGCTCGTCCGGAATCGACCCAGTCAAACCGTTCATCGACGCGTCAAACAGTCGCAGTGAGGTCAGATTCGAAAACCCAGAAGGCAACTCACCGGTTAACGAGTTATTATACAACTCAATCTGGACCACGCTACTCAAATCCGTAAGCGACCTCGGAATCGGACCGTAAAGATTATTCAACGCCAAGTCCAAATCAGTAAGCCGCTTCAACCGACCAAGAGAGTTCGGAATTTCTCCGACCAAATTACACTGAGTCAGCCAAAGCACCTCAAGATTCGTCAAATTCCCAAACTCTGGCGGGATCGAACTCGGCGCAAACGGGTTGTACGACAGATTCAACATCTTCAACGACGTAATATTGCCAAGAAACGCGGGCATGGGTCCATCGAGAAGATTATAAACAAGAGACAAAACCTCCAACTTCCGAAACCGGGCGAAACTGGGCGGAATATCTCCGGAGAAGTTATTCCCAGTCAAATCCAAATAGCGAAGGTTGGGGAGATCGGCGATGGAGGTCGGCAGTGCGCCGGTGAGGAGATTCTGAGAGAGGTCGAGATGGTGGAGATTGGAACAGTCTGAAATAAGAGAGGGAAGGGACATGTTGATGGAGTTGTTGTAGAGGGAAAGGAATGAGAGATTCTGGAGACGGCAGAGGAGGGTTGGAAATGGGCCGGCGATGTTGGTGTTGGAGAGGTCGAGGGAGTGAACGGAGTTGGTTTGAGGGTCGCAAGAGACGCCGAACCAGGAGCAGGGAGTGTGGTCGCGGTCGTTCCATGAACGGAGGGAGGAATCTGGGTCGTCGAGGGAGAGCTTGATGGTGTGGAGGTAAAGGCCTTCTTGGGTTAGAGAGAGGGAGAGGAGAGAAGGGTTTGAGAGGAAGGTGAAGAAGAAGAAGAGGAGAAGCATTGCTGTGGTGCTTCTCTGATCTCTAATGGAAACTGAAATGGAGGGGTTTAGGGTTTGAGAATGAATCTGGGAGAGGAGTAGTTTTAGGGAAGAAGAAAGGGTGAGAGCTTTGTTTCAGAGCTTCTCCTGCACAGACCCAGAGACAGCGGCCATTAGAGAGGCATGAACAACATTAAATTTTTCAAGGATTCTTTTTTTTGAATGGATAGACTTGGAAAATTTACAAAATTTGCTGGTTAAAATGGAAAAAAGAAAGTTGTAAAGAAGAAATAAAATATATTTTTTATTCTACTAAACTAATAAAAATATTTTTATAAAAAATCACATTAACTTAAAAAAAATGTTTAAAAATATCGTGGGTAAAAGGTTTCATTAATAACTTTAAACTTTTTTTTAAAATAAAAAATACATTTAAACTTTTTTTAAAAAAACTAAAAATTATATTACCGACAGTAAAAAAGTAAATTTTTTATAAGTATATTAAAGGAAAAATTATTGTTTTAATTATTTAAAAAAATTGAAAGGCATTAATAGATATTTTTAAAGTTCAAGAGTATTTAAACACCGTTGAAAGTTTGTATTTCTTAAAAATTATCGGTATATTTTTTATACTTTTTAAAAAATTAAGAATATTATTAAAACTTTTATAAATTTAAGAATATTAGTTAGACCTATAAAAGTATTTTTTTTTTTTATTTTAGTCTTTTTATTTTTTAATAATATACGAGTGCGGTTGTTTTAACTTTGGTTCCACTCTCAAATTTAGTTAAATTTGATACTTTTAAAATATTAAATCTCAAATTTAGTTAAATTTGATACTTTTAAAATATTAAATCTAGTTGTGTATTTAGAAAAAGGGACTATTTTTGTCTCTATTTACAAAATTTTAACAATAATAAAAAATAAAAAAATAAAAAGTAAAATATAAAAATTCAAGAACTTAAAATGTAACTTTTAAAAAGTAACCTGAACTAAAATGGACATTTTGTAAGTACGTAGAAAACATTGAACCAAATGTGAAAAAACTGAATATTTTAAAACTATTTTATCAAATTTAATTGAATGTTAAAACACTAAATATTTGGAAAATAAATAGACTAAATCAACCAAAACTGAAAAACAATATTAACTAAGATTAACTATAAAAAAAACATGTAATTTATTTTTTATTTTTTTTAAATACAGATTGAAAATTAGTTCATACATAATGGTTGAATTTTTTCAGCTGTATTTAATGATTTGGTAAAACATAAGTATGTGCATTAAAATTGACACGTGTCAGGTTGATTTGATTATAAATGTCTTGTTCTTCTTGTTATAGTAACCATGAGAATTAAATTTGGTTAGAATGCCATGTTAAATTAATTATTATTGCCTTATTTAGCCTGTTATGGTAACTATTTGAATTATATGTTAATTTTATTATTTCTGTCTTCTTCTATTTGATATAGTTCGATTTTTTTTAATTTTAAAAAACAATTTAATAATTATAAAATTCTACCATGGTAAAGGGTTTAAATAATTGCTGTCGTCCCTAATTGTAGCCTTTGAGTAAATCGTAAGAAAACAATTTTATCATTATAAATTTTTTTTTATCAATTGTTAATAATTTAAATTCATGGGTTTTATTTCCAATTTAGAAGAAACAGTAAAATTAATATTAAAAAAATCTGTTATTCTAATCATTAATTAATAAATTAATATATGTTTGAATCTTCACATCATTATTAAACTAAAAAATAAAATCTCTCCAAATATGTGTGGATTTAGAGAAAAGTGGCCGTAGGATCTTTGGAGGCTGGGATGCAATCGGACGGCTGGTGTTGCATTGAGTTGGTAGCCTACTGTATATTTGACGGATTAAATTCCTCTCTATTTATCTTTTAATTAATTTGTTATTAAAAATAATTTAATTTCTCTCTCCTCACGAACGTGGAGTAAGCAGTTTCATGTGTCGCCTCACACTTTTTAAAGTTTTTAAATTTCATCAATCTCTCTATTTTATTCCACTTTCCCATGCGTCCTTTCCCTTTTCTCTACCTTTTTTTCTCTTAAAATATTTAATTTAATGTTGTCTTATATACAAATATATATATTTTTTAAATAAAATTTATCATTAACACAATGTTTAAAAAAAATTATCACGAACTTTTCAATATAACAATAAAACGTTGGTAGATAATCAAGGATTTGTCGATAGATAGTTTTCGTTAATATATTGACAGCAAAAAAAATTTGATTTTTTTTTTATAAACATAAACGATGTTAATTCTACTCTTAAAATTTATGAGTATTTTTTAAATAGAATACTAAAAGGTTGAAGAAAACACTATGCTAAAAGTTAACTATAAAAATAATTTTTAGACTTTTTATAAAGTTTAAAGATATTATTGAAAGTTGAGAGTATTCTTGAAATAAAGCATAAAATTTATGGGTATTTTTATTAATTTAGTTAGAGGGTATTTTATTTTAAATTTTTTTATTTATCTAAATTGAGTTCTATATATATTTTACAAAAATATTAAATATAATCACTTATCTGTTAATTTTATATAAAAAAATGTTTATAAAGGTTCCATTATTATGATTATAGTGCAAAAACCTTAATAATATATATTTATACAAGCGAATGCTTGGAGTTGAAGCCATTGAAGAAGAGAGATTAAAAAAGAAAAAGAAAAAGAAATTAGTGATTAGATGTGGTAAATTTGATGATGAACAATGAGAACAAAGATTTGGCTCACTGATTTTTTCAACGCCTGTTTCTTTACTTTTACCTAAAGCATTTTTCGCAATCATTTTAATTATTTTATCTATTTTTGTCAAGGATTTTTTTTAAAAAAATATGAATAAATACAACAGTGAAAACATTAAAGAATAAATATTACCTCTTTGGGGATAAAAATAGTTAAAATCATAAAAAGAATTTGAGACAAAGATTCCAGGAAGCTACGGAAAAGATTTTGTAATTTTCCGACACATTTTCCAATGGGAAAATTAATGACATCGTTTCTTCCCTCTTTTGACCGCCTCGGTCACTCTCTCTTAAAATGGGTGTTATTTAGTACTACTCTAACTAATTTTTTTTTTATCATTATTTTATTAAGAATCAAATTGGAACTTTATTTTATAATTTTAATTCATGTTTTTTTTTTTAATATTTGTTTGGGCTGAACTAAAGAAATTAGTTGGATTATATTTTAGGTTACAATCAATAATCATTTTCATTCTAAAATCTAAGAGAAAAATTAGAGGAATGGCATGCTCTATAGGATGCACGCCAAAACAAAACAATATTTTTCATTGGAATTTTGATAGATCAGTTTATATTAAATCTGAAACTGTCAATTACTAAAATGGGATCCACGTCAACTACACAAACATATCCACGTGACATTATTTCAAAAAAAAAAAAATATATATCTTCATGCTGGATTGAGCTCCACTTTGATCAACAAATAATTCTCGTCTAAATGAAAAATGAGGAATAAATCTAGATTTTGCTCACTTTTTATATATATATATATATATATATATATGTATGTGGATGGAAGAAACCCTAAATTATAATTTTTTTAAATGATTTCTTTTCCTCACAAAAAACATTCTTAAACTTAATGAAATCACTGATTGATAAAATTACTACCATAAAACCCTAATAAAACCCATATTTTAATCCTTGATATTATATATATATATATAGTACAAAATTTAAGTTCAAATGACTTAATTGTATAATTTCACAAGCACAAAATTAATTGACTCGTTGAATTAAAATTTAATTTAAGAGTGTATTTGTAACCATTCTTATAATTAAGAGTCGTTGTCATATTAGAAACTAAGCACCAAAGCTCTTAAAATTATTTTTTTATTTTTTATTTTTAGTGATAGAGATGTGAGTAACAGTGGTCTAAAAGACCTAGACCTCCCTAAGTTTACCCAAATTGTAGTTTGAGTTGGATTACAAATTTCTTTAAATTGAATTTGATTTAAATAAATGGAAATAGATTTCTCTAAAATCGGATCGTATGGAATCAAACAAATTCAACTCTATTATTTAGTTGAACTAAGTTTATGATTTAATTAAGAGCAGTTTGAAAATAGAAATATTTTAAGCTCTATTTGAACTTATAAACACTATTTTCATAAATAAATTTATTTATAAGTTTGATTGAGAGAAAATAAACATAGATTTAAAAAATAAAACTGAAATCCCCATCAAATTCGAAAACAAAATCGTCAAAGAAAGCATAGAGGGGAAGATGTGTGGGGTCAAATTTGAAAGTATGAGGCAGAAAAATGGGCCAAAATCATAATAGTAAAGATTGATTTAGGCCTAGAAAGGAACAGTAAAGGCAATAATGGTGGCTCCAACCCCAACCCATTTGAGTTTGTTGTTTTCATACAATACAATCATAATTCTCCTCTTTCTTCCATTCCTCTTTTTTCTTTTCTAAACACACCTTTCTTCAGGTGCATGCTATCACTTTCTCTTAGATTTAAACTCTATCTCTAGTCTTTCTTTTAATTTTTGTAATGCAATGATCATAATATGATATGATATGATATGATATGAATATTGGATATTAAGATTTTGCATATTTTTGATAATGGAGTATCAAAATCAAAGGCAGTTCAGAAATTGGGGTACACCAAAAAGTTATTTTGACCAAAGAAAAGATCCAAAAACCTTGATGGGTAAAGTGACTGATGGATGCCAGAATCAAGTGATCTCAAACTCTGGCTTGGAAGACAATATGAGGGTCAGAAGAGTTCAACCTTTTAAAATCTTCTTTTCTTAAATTATTTTTTTTTAAATTCTTGAACTTTCCTCCAGATCTTAAATTGGTGAGGCTTTTCTTTCTAAAGCCGATCTAAAACTGGGAGATAGAAAATGGGCAGATAACAAAAAAGATATGCTCGCTGATTCTGGAGGAGGCTTTATCCTTTTCTATGATTGTATGAAATGAATGTCTATAAAAAAAAAGGTCATCATACCCACTTTTGGGCTTGCCAACCAGTCCTTAAATTGAGGGAAAAGTGCTAAATGCAACAAACAAACTCATTACCAACAAAGCCTAAATCAGAAAGGGCAGCTGACATCAAAATAAAGTTTGGAGTCTACCAATTATTACCATTCAAAAGAGAGAAAGAGAAAGGAAAAAAAGCGAGAAGAAAAGGAATGCCCAAATGAATATTTTAACATACCTTTGTGTGTGCCAAAGAAGGACGGTCACATTCAAATTGCCATTGGGACAACTCATCATCACACACTTCACACCATCTATCTACAAGAATGTTGTGAGTCAAAATTTTGGCACATAATCATTCAACATAGGGAAGGCGCAAACCAATCAAGACAGTCAATTATTGCAAGTGGGAATATTGTAAAGAATTGCACAACAATATTAAAAAGAAAGAAACATATTGGAAGTTGCTTGTAAGGGAGAGGCACATGGCTGCATAATGAAGGCCTCCCACTCCCACTACAGGCCACTCAGTCTCTGTTGCAACCACCAAACACTACTGCTAGTTTGTGGTGAGTCAACTTGGTAAGATTTACAACATGTTCTCAGAATGGCCAATGAAACTCATAGATCATGTTATGGGAGCTATCCAACCATTGGGACCAAGTTCTTTAATTTTCTTGTTCATTAGTTATGATCACCCCCTCCCTGCCCCTCCTAAAAAGAGAGCAAACTAATCATCTTGGTAGTTTTATGATCTTGGTACACGTTATAGGTTCAAATCATGACCATATGCTAAACAATTAAATCTCTCATAAATTTCCTAATGCGTACTAAAGTAAGGTAAAAAAATGGGGCTAATGTTGATAGAATTAGTCCAAAAGGCAAAAATCTAGCTCAAAAGCTCACAATTATCCACGATGAACTCAACTTCTTTCTCATATCCCATACAGTACGGTTCAGAATGCAGGGGTGTTCATAGATTCACTTAAATAGTAATTTAATGATGAGCCATCTATAGACAGTAAATAAAGTTTCCTGGTTTTTCAACAGAAAACTCTATTGTTACCACTTTTGGGAGATGCTAATTAATCGATAGAATATAACTCAGGTGGGATGGGATTCATGTCCAGACTTCACAAAGCAGGATCTATGAAGCGCTAGCAATGGAATTTTAAATGAATAGTCGTTTGCTGTTTTTTTGCAAAGGCAACTGATTAAATGATCATGAAAACAAAAACTTGATAGAATATAGAAACACCAAATCTAGAGTAGCATCAATGATTCTAGTGTTAGTCACTTATAGAAAGTGTAGCACGCCACCTTACTTTCTTCCGAAATGCTAATGAGTATTTCTGTATACATGGAAAGTCAACCAGCCGAAGCTAAAAGAAAATGTGAAAGCATGAATGTTTCATAAAATGCACAAAGGCTTCAAATTACCATGAAAAAGGTAACTTGTAATAGCATTGTCTGTCATGTTATGTTTCTACTACTACAAATAAGTCTTTAGAGGAAAAGGGGGAATGGAAAGGAACAAGAGGTCAAGGAGGCAAATTACTTTAATGCACGAGAAAGATGTATATGCAATGAGAATTAGATGTGGGTGTTTAAAAGCAAGGCTAATAATACGTACCATGCATGGTGAATGCAAGTGGTAAGTCGCATGGCTCTACACCAAATGCTACCTACAAGGCTACAACAATGTCTAAATGTAAGGATATAAATGGAACAAGACAAATCATCCCAATTAGTATGTCAATGTTCTGTTTGGCTTCCCATTGACACCATGATTATGTAGAAAATACCATTAAGAAGACTGGAAATGTCGTTGGGGTTAATGATACTTTCAAGCGGACAAGAGTTAGGAAATAGAAAATAAAAGAAACAGTGGTATGCATATTTGTCCAGGGAGGAAAAAATTCAAGGTGCAGCTGCACAAAATGAACACGAGCTCATGAAAATGCAACTTTTAATAAATATTATAGACCCAAGAGATCAATTCAACAACTCAAGTTGCAGCAATTCCATAGCATCACAAGCTTTTCTTTGATCACAAAAACAATTAACCACGGTACTCCACATTTCTCTCTCAGGAATACATCCATTAATCACCATCTCATCCAGAATTCTAGAAATTTTAAGAAGATCCCTTTTGTTACAGAAGCACTTTAACAAAGAATCGAAAGTATCAACAGTGAGACTAATACCACGTGTCAGGACACTGAGATATAACTGAAATGCACGATTTGAATCATTGACAGTGCAGAGACCGTGAATTACTCTGTTATGTGTCCTGACATGAAGGCTCCATGTTACTCTATTAGGTGTAATCCCACAAAGGACCATCTCATCCAAGAAGTTCGCAGCTTCTTGGAATCTGCAAACATCACAGAGGCGATTCACTATTTTCCCATACAATCCGGCATCTGGTGTCAAACCTTGAAGTTTCATTCTGTCAAGAATCTCTAACGCTTCATTTAGTTTTCCTTCCTTACAAAGTCCATTAATCAATGTGCTATAACTGATCATGTTGGGCCTCAAGCGTTTTTGGACCATCAGCTCCAAGAGGTCTCTAGCTCGCAAAGAATGACCAGCCTTGCAAAATCCATCCATTAGAGAACTGTATGTAAATACATTAGGCTCAATACCCTTGCTCATCATATCTTCAAGTAAGTCCATTGCTTCATCCACATTGTTCAACTGACACAGACCATGTATCATTGAAGTATAGGTGACGACTGAAGGTGAACAACCTTTTTTTTCCATCTCTTGCAATAATTCCTTTGCTTCAACAATGTTTCCAAATCTACATAACCCATTGATCAAAGTCCCATAAGTATATGAATCAGGTTCACACCCCTGATTAGACATTTCACGAAACATGTTCATTGCTTTATCCATGGTTCCACTATTCTTGCAGAAGGCTTTGATTAGAACATTAAGAGAAGCTACAGTAGGAGGAATACCCACTTTTCTCATATACCTGTAAAATCTAAAAGCCAATTTTAATTGATTTTCTTCAACCAGAATGGCAAACACTGAAATGTAAGATTTCTCTGTAGGCTTGCAATGGAAATCCTGCATTTTATGGAAAACTCTAATGGAATCCAATGGCCTATGGATACGACCATAAGCCCTACAAATAGAAAGAAATATATCCTCAGTGACATCAAGTTTCTCTTCCTTCATCCTATCAAGAAGTGTTTCTGCTAACCTGAACTGGTTTGCGGAAACTAACTTCCTAATCACGAGCCTAAAAGTATTGAGATCATGCTTAAAACCATTTGTATACTCTGCTGTTGCAGAGTCAAATATGAGAAGTGCCTTGTTTATGTCTCGTTCCGCTTGGATTAGCTGTTCAACATGAGCAGGTGTGACTGTTTTTGCCCATTTAAACATAGCTTTACTGCCCATTGTTCCTCTCTTTCTTAAAGCATCAGACTTTCTAACTTCCGATTGAGAACCTGAACATATGAATCTTTTTCAATATTTTCGAGTTCATAGTTTCCCATGCAAATAAATAATCGTAGTGCATATAAATTCTTGGAAGTTTGAAGTTCATTAAAAGATGACAAAAGATACATCAAACCGATGATTCACACCACCAACGTTTTATTGTTTTAGGGAATAGAATACAACATGCATTATTACCACACTGTACATTAAGCATTAGCATTTCACAACGCATCAAGTTTCTTGACCGTTAATGAAGGAAACATTTGCTACTATAAGTAGTAAAACACCCGGGAAAAGAATTACAAATGGGGATAAATTTGTTTAGTTCTCAGACTAACCGGATAGAAACTCACACTTTATGAAACTAGCGAATGAATATTTTATTGAATTAAAACCACAGAAATGTTTTTTTTTTGTTTGTAATAAATAACCGGGAATCAAAGCTTTGCTCCCTTATACCTGGGGGCACCCATGTCCACTTCAAGACATCTTATGTTTATTCTTGTAATGCTCAATGCCAAGGATTCGAACTAAGATTTGGAATTTGGATTCGATACCTAATAACCTCGATGTTCTCCTGCATCCCTTGCGATTTGAGCACGTTACATACTTATTTTGAACTACTTTTAAGAGTGAGGACTATCTCCACAAACTAACACGGGTTCTTTAAGTATGCTTTGTTCTCACTCACATGCTTCCTAAAAGATCATCTAATATAGAATTGCTTTTAGCCAAACACACTTAACTTTGGATTCATATGATTGAACCAACGAGAAGGAATGTGCAGCTTGTTGGTATAGGTAGTAACTATATTCTTTTAAACATTTCTTATCCATCATATCCTCATGATTACACTTATTTAGGTGTGGTTTTGGTTCATTCACATATCTCTCATTTACTCGAACATCACAATTTTTTTTATAAAAAAAAGTACAATATAATTAGTCTATCCCACAACTGCACTATCTCAGAAGTCATATTAGCCTGCAAAATACAAACTGGTAACTCCACTGTTGAGTGAGTCTACCTGTTTTGGTTCATTTCTATAGAACCTTTGAAATAGAGAAATTAATAGGTTAGCTTCACTTCTTGCCATAATTCAAAGGGTCAGGCTTTATCTTGGGCGTAGCAAGCTATGGTTGAGTATAGTCATTGAGCCCTACGGTGGTTTCTCTCTCAATTGATTTCGTCCCAATCTCCTTCTCACCATTCTCTTTCTCTAACCATTGGAAATATTTCATCCCACAAACAAGTTAGCTCTGTTCTTGGCTTATTGCACTTGGTAGAATTAATACTTCTAAATACATTCAAATGCCTCAACTTTTGTCCTTGGCCCCAACTGATGTATTTTGCCCTCGAATAGCCTGTTTCTGAGTTTGCTCTGTTAGACTATTGTTCCCGTTCCTAATGTTCGCTTTGTTCATCTCCTTCCTGTTTCTGATATTCGTTTTGGTCTTAATAATATCACGTAATTTTTTTACTATTCAGCTTAAATTTCTACATCAATACTTTAATCCATACATTTTCCCCTCAACTTTGTCATTGCAATCCAACCTCCGCATAGCAATCGGAGTAGAGAATGATCCAAAACGGTCACACACAAACTAGTATCAGAATCTATTTTCTTCTTCCATAGAACTAGATAAAAATCTGAAAATAATCCTTTCCCAACATTTTTCATCTGTTATTTCCTACAGCACATACAGAAATTTTCGTACAGAAGGGGGGCGTACCTGTCTACGGGATGCAGATCTGAATTTGGCTAGAGTGACGTGAGAGATTGATCGATGCAGTCGCAGGGAGAGGTAAATTGAAGAATCTCCAGCAAAGGCAATGGCTGAACTCTGAATCAGGTAGTGAAAGGCTGCAGAAGCAGCGTTTCGTAGGGCGGCAAGGTGATGGCAAAAATCCGGGTGGACAAATGTCACAGAGCCTTTAGGTTATAATTTTTCAAAATAGTAAAATAATAATAATAATAATAGACCAGCAATTCTACCTAAAAAAAATCATTCATATTTCAATTAAATAAAAAATAAATATGGAGAAATTTTCGAAATTTATATTTGAATAATATAAAATACTCGTATAAAAATACATAGATTTAACCAATTTAAGAAATTCTTTAGACCACGTGGCTCCACGGGATTCGTAAGATGGACAGATCAACGGCCTCATCGACGTGTCAAAATACACGAGATGTGCAACTGTTTATTGATCTAGCAAAACCATAAAATACTGACACGTGTACAATTGATTCGGTCTAAAAGTCAACAACCTTTCCCAAATTATCTTTTTTTTTTAGTACGAACATTTTTTAAAGTTAATTAAGCCGTGAATCATTATATTATCTCCAGAATTCACTGATTCAGCCATTTCGATCCGGCAACCGAGCTTGAATTTCTGAAATGTCTGCATTGTCGTTACCGATTCTCAGAGTTCCGGTTCGATCAAGCCTTTCCTTCTCGTCCCCCACCATTCTCTCTCCCCCGTTTTCAGTTCGCGCCAAGAATTTATCTTCGCGTTTCGTCGTATGTCAGGCCTCTAATGGAACTAATCCCACTAGTGAGACTGTTTTCGCAGTGCCAACAATATCAGTTGACAACTCTGAGGAGGATGAGTCCACCGCATTCGTGATTCGGGCCCGCAATCGAATCGGTCTCCTTCAGGTGATCACCAGGGTTTTCAAGGTCCTCGGCTTGCGCATTGACAAGGCTACTGTGGAGTTCGAGGGTGACTATTTCACCAAGACGTTCTTTGTAAGCGATTCGCATGGCAATAAGATTGAAAATCTGGAGAGCATTGATAGGATCAAGAAGGCACTGATGGAAGCGATCGGTGGCGATGACTTGACGATCTCCACCGGACCTGCCACTCGTGGCATTGTGGTGAGAAAGCCTGGGTTGTTGTCTTCCTCATTGGATCGGACAGCGAAGGCGGAAAGAATGTTTGAGTTGATGGACGGGTTCTTGAAAAATGATCCGGTTAGCCTTCAAAAGGATATTCTCGATCACGTTGAGTACACAGTTGCCCGGTCTCGCTTTAGTTTTGATGATTTTGAAGCCTACCAGGTAATTCCGTTTAGTTAATTTTAAATTCCAAACTAAAGATTTTCGATTACTCAATTCAAGAATGGGTACAAGATGTAGCCATTTTCTTGGACCGGAGTAGAATGCGCCTACTGCTGGAAAAAATAGATTCCTGATGTTTAGACATGTAATCATGTGAAACTTCGCGGATTTGACATTCTCTTGGAGAAACGATAAGCTGTAAGCTTTGACCCACGAGTTGATAAGCAAATTGGAGTTTGGAAAAATATTTTGAATGCATCATTGAATCTGCTCATGGCTGCCATTGTATAGAATGACAAGGTGCTAGTTGAACAATCTTAGGAAAAGATTGTACAATACTCATGCTTGACCCACAATTTTCTCCACCGTGTTTCTGAGTTGATGTGTGATTGATTTTATTTCCTTCAACATGTCAAGGTCTAGTCTGACATACATATCGAACCTCCCATTTTTAGAAACAAATGAAATTTCAAAGGCAACGAAGTTCTGAAAACATAAAAATAAAAATACAGATATCACAAATTCAAAAAAGTTTTAATTTAGTAAGTTTAATGTAAGAATGCTCAAGAAAATTATATATCATCACTATTGTATTTATACCCTATCATCGACAGTTCTAATATATTTCTCCCTATGTCATAGTCTTATGACGTATTAAAAAAACATATTTATTCTGGTATTGATTTCAAACCCTCTAATTTGTTAAAATATCAATGAAAATATTGGCATGTAAATTTTACTCCATGGATCTTTTGTTGCGACCTTTTCCTTGAATAATTAACAGGGTATTGTTGCATGGTATTTGTGGGCATATTTTCCTAAGCAACATGTCTGGTGACATACATCTAGGGTCATTCTTTCTAAATATAAAATAACAAAAGCATCAAAATCATGAGTAATGTTGTAATAGTTTTGGCAAATTGTTGTTATCATAATTATTTGTACTCGAATTGACTCTTCTTTTCATCATCATTTGATAATTGATTTTGAAGAGTGGTTTTTGTAGGCTTTGTCTCATTGCATAAGGGATCGATTGATTGAACGATGGCATGATACTCAGATACACTTCAAGAGGAAAGATCCAAAGCGCGTATACTTTCTCTCACTTGAGTATCTTATGGGTATTTATGCACTTTTCTGAGTTAAGAGTTTCCTTTTACAATTCCAGTATCGTTTTCTCTATCAGAATCTGGTAATGTGACAAAAAGGTTTTCATTAAAACTAACTATGGTTTCAGCCATAAGGTCTTCTTTTAAGGACTTCTAAGAGACGTCAAATTGTGATGTTTCTTTGAAATGGAATGCAGTGTTTGCTAACTTCTCTCTGAGTTCTCTTGTAAAGTCCTTTAGTATGTTGGTGTTAGCTGTCAGCTGATGTTGTTAGATAACTGTCAACTGACAGCTTGAACAACTGCGGATATAGCCAGCTTTCCATCTGGCTGACACTAGATTATGAGTGTTGAACTCATTTTTAATATATTCTTTTAGCAATTGAATAATTGAATCCCTTTTTTTTTTTCTTTTTTTTCTTATACAAAAAAGAACATCAAGGTTATTCAATCACGTAACCTTTTTTGAGACAAAATCGTGATACTTTTAATATTTAATAATTTGAGAATACATAAGCATAGCAAAGCTGGCACTCTTCAAATATGTCACCTTCTTTCCATTTCAATCGTTTTTAACTTCAATATTTTACCTACTTAAAGTTTCAGCTCTTGCAGTTTGATAGGACTGTAATTTAATCATCATGTTCTATGTTTCATATTCCTCGGTCGATCAAATTAGTTTGAAAGACTTAAGACCCTTCACTGTGTGTCATTTTTTCTTTTTATTTTTCCAGCTGCACATCTATTGTTTCATATTTTTTCTATGCACGCTTTGATCTTACTCTTGGTTACATTTAAACTGAACTAGTGCTTTGGACTTTTGGTTTGCTATCTAATCGTTACTCATTATTGTTGATTTTCTATCACATTTCCATCGTCTCTTGTTGTCCTTCCCCTGCTATCAGTTATTTTCTATAATTGTATTTTAGAAAACGTTCTATATTCTTGAATTTGCCCTCATATTTTTAGTCCTTACTCTTTGGTTCTTGACTATTAATGCCAATATAAAGCTTTATTTGAAACCAGGCCGTTCTTTGTCAAATAGTATTATCAACCTTGGTATCCGTGACCAATGTGCTGATGCTCTGAGCCAGCTTGGTTTTGAGTTTGAAGTTCTGGCAGAACAGGTTAGTGCATACTAGGTAGTTGTCTTAATCTCTGCAATCTTAGCTTTCATGAATGGTTCAACTCAGTAGATTTCTAACCATTTTCTTCATCTATATTATACTATATATAAATTATGGTACTGAAGAGACTTTATGTTTGTTCTCATTTCCCCTTCAATTTTGTATTTTTTTTTTATTTTTTATTTTTCCCTTCCTTTTTTCCAAAATTAAATGATAATGACAAAACAAAACAAAATTAATTTTACTCGCATATGTTAATGGACTAGTACTAGAATGACCAGCGTATGTCTAGTTAAGCTGTTACAGTGTCGAACATTCTCAGATTTTGCTGAGTTAAGTTTGGAGTTGTACTAGAGATCGTGAAGACTTACTGGCACATCATTGTCAACCTCAATCTCCCAAGTTGTGTTTTTAGCAGGGAATAGGGATGAGGTTGCTGTTGGCCTCTTCTCTTTCACCCATGGATTTAAGAATTTCCAGGCTTTTTCCTGGTTTAAATATCATATGATGTTTCTTGTTTACCACATTTTATCGTACCCTACTTCGCTTTCTTATGCTAACTGTACCCAATGTTTCCAGGAAGGAGATGCTGCCCTTGGCAATGGTGGCCTTGCTCGTCTTTCTGCATGTCAAATGGATTCTTTGGCAACTATGGACTTTCCAGCTTGGGGGTATTACACCTTGAGATAAAATTCTAGAATTTCATGTATATGAGTAATTATAATTATCTTGATACCCATAGTACAGTATCTACTGCAGTTGAGTATATAAGAGTAAGAATTTGTAATTGCACTCAGATATTTAATATTCTTTAGAAAGCTTTTGAACTCCTTGTCCTCTATGTAGTAGGGTGAAGTAAATTCAGTTATTATGGTTTCTATGTGTGTGAATGTGCGATACTGAAACAATTTTGTTTCTATTTCTAGATATGGACTACGATACCAATATGGATTGTTTCGTCAAGTCATACTA
Source organism: Cucurbita ficifolia (assembly GCA_033971965.1). Lineage (NCBI taxonomy): Eukaryota > Viridiplantae > Streptophyta > Magnoliopsida > Cucurbitales > Cucurbitaceae > Cucurbita > Cucurbita ficifolia. The sequence continues at coordinate 7,136,562 of CM066974.1, forward strand.
GATGGCTTTCAACACGAACAGCCTGATTATTGGTTGAACTTCGGGAATCCTTGGGAGATAGAGAGAGTTCATGTAACATATCCCGTCAAGGTTTGCGAATGTCACATGTCCCATATTTTTTAAGCTTTCCTCTTTTTTTATGTCTGAAATTTGCATAAAATTTCCAACTTACTGTACGTGATGCTGGTTTAGTTCTATGGTACTGTTGAAGAGGACATTTCGAATGGTGAGAAGTACAAAGTTTGGATCCCTGGTGAAATGGTAAGAAACATCTTTCCTATTTCAGGGGTCCTGTGTTTATTTAATGCCTTTTCCTAGTTTCTTTTTTAGACAACTAATCGTAGACTTTTGAAAACTACACCCTAAGTTGAAGGACTATCTCAAAACTATATCAGCTGAGTTGTCTGTCTCAATTATTTTAGGTTGAAGCAGTAGCCTATGACAATCCTATACCTGGTTATGGGACAAGGAATACCATTACTCTCCGCCTTTGGGCCGCCAAACCAAGTAATCAGCATGATATGGTAATTACTGAATACCAATATACTATTGAAATAATTCCAATGTATATCTAATATCATACGTATGAAAAACTCAGCTTTCACACTGTTTAGCTGCATATATTTTTCATTGCATCATAAAAATATGAGCTCTTTCCCAATAATGAAGATATAACATTTTATTATACTCCATTGGGCAGCTGTTTTGGAATCTTTTATTCATCTCTTTTTTAAAAAAATGGCCTAATACTGCAGAACAATGTAATTTCCAGGAAGCATATAATACTGGGGATTATATTGATGCTGTGGTAACTAGGCAAAGGGCAGAAACAATTAGCAGTATTTTGTACCCAGATGACCGTTCTCATCAGGTTGGTTTGATTTTGATTTATGTTTATCATATTTTCTTTTTTATACTATTGTTATACTACTCAATTATAGAGAGAACCAAGACATTGATGCTATTAGATGTGCATTTTGTTTTCTTGACATTATTAGTGCTTGCAATTAGTTTTTTCTTGTAATTTAATTTATTACATGCTCTAGTGCTCCTCCATTGTTTATATGTTCACTCTATCAGCTTTTGTCTTTCAGGGGAAGGAACTGAGACTGAAGCAACAATATTTCTTTGTCTCGGCATCCTTACAAGACATCATTCGCAGGTTTAAAGATGTTCATAAGGACTTAAATCAGTTTCCTGACAAGGTTATGATTCCAGTAGTTCCTTTAGCGGTTGAGATTTCCTTCCATTTCTTTGAAAGAAAAATTATAAAACCGAAGGGATTAACATGCTTGTTTTGAATTAAATACATTATTTTTCATTTTTAATTATTTTCCATCTTGTTTGAGAAGATATGTGATTTTAATTGACTGGTATACGGAGCCCAATATGCAATTGAATGGGATTTCTCCTGATACTAGTAACAAATATACCTTCTTGGAATTTAATGAACCAGTCTACTATGTGTATGTTAAAATTGGAGGTGGAGTACAATTAATTTTGTATTTAAATTGGTTGAGACCTGCATCCAATTGTTCAAGAAGCGTATTACTCCACTTTTTGAATTATTCCTCTTAGGTTGTTATTGGATACTGCCATATCTCTTCCCTCTAGCCTCCCAGCGTATGTTCTTCTTTTAATTTCTTTAATAGACTTGTCTTTTTGTATTTTTAACTGACTCCTTACTTGACCAAGCACCCTCCCTGAAATTGGAAGTCTCAGGTTTTTGGTTTTTAGCTTTTCTTGACATAACAATTAGAGTCTGATGATCGAAGAGTTTGTCCTCCATCTACCATTTTGGGAGAGGGGTCGTTTCCTATGGCAAGCTGTTGTGTGCACTGTAGTGTAGGGGCTGTGGGAAAGAGGAACAGTAGAATCTTTAGAGGGTGGAGCGGGATAGTACCTGTCATTTGCTAAGTTCATGTTTTACTTTGGGCGCAATGTCATTCTTTTTGTAATCATACTTTGTCTCATTTTGGTTAACTAGAGTCCCTTCCTATAGCAGGTCTCCTTTCTTTTCTGAACTTGATTTTATTAGATACCCTTCTATTCTTTTTTTTTTTTTTCACAATGAAAGTGTGGTTCATTATATTTTCTTTTTTTAACTGCTGTGCCCACTTTATGTTTGTCATTTTCTAGCAAACACAGAATTAGTAGTCAGCTTTACATTTCCATAAATTGTGCCTACTTCTATGTATTAGGTTGCTCTGCAACTGAACGATACTCATCCGGCTCTTGCGATACCTGAGGTCATGCGAATACTTGTTGATGAAGAACGTCTTGGCTGGGAAAAAGCATTTGACATAACATGCAAAATCTTTTCATTCACAACTCACACAGTATTAGCTGAAGCGCTGGAGAAGATCCCTGTTGATCTGCTTGAAAGTCTTCTCCCACGGCATTTACAAGTATGTTCTGATCATCGTTGTTTGTTTTATCACAAATTTTGTTTTCCTTTGTTCTGGTTCATTTGAATGATAAAGTTTAATGTTTGAGAGTCAGCAAGGCTTTTTGTCCTTGCTGTATTCCTAGTGTTGTCTTGATTTTTTTCAACCACTTTCTTCTTCTGATAATATCTCTTCTACTTAATTAAGCTAAATAAATTTTCACAAGCTTACGGGGCGTTGTTCTTGTTAGATTATATATGACATAAACTCGTATTTCATGGAGGAGTTGAAGAGAAGGATTGGTTTAGACTATAATAGGCTGTCCCGGATGTCAATTGTGGAGGAAGGTGCTGTGAAGGTACTGCTAAACCCATCACAGTTCTCTATTTTTCTGAAGTTTTCATTGTCGGTTTTCAAATATTTTTTCTGATTGTTTCGATGGTGTTATTGAAGAATGTCGCAAAGTTATTAATTTTCATATTACAGAGTATTCGTATGGCAAACCTGTCAATTTTTTGTTCCCATACTGTGAATGGCGTATCCAGATTACATTCAGAATTATTACAAACAAGGGTATTTAAGGTACTGCAAACTTCATCAGCTTTTGAGAGACTTGATGCTCGACTGTAAGGCTATTGAGTTGACACCTGAACATCTTTGCAGGACTTCTATGAGATGTGGCCAGAAAAATTTCAGTGCAAAACAAATGGAGTAACCCAGGTAGATTGTAGTGATCTGGCAAATATGTTGGGATGTGTCTGATCATTTCTTTCTTTATTGTTCAGTATGATTGGAAATAAGGGGTTTGGCAAACATGATGAATGCACCTATTTCACTTTTTTTTAGCGAATTAAATATGAGAAGAACTATTTATTAACTATGTCAAATAAAACTATTGGCTGTGTATGGCACGTGTTCCAATAGTTTTGGGATCTTCAATATTTCCCCTGGTCATTAAGATTGATTTTGACTCGTAATTTTACTTGCGTCCTAATAAATATAATGCTCCTTTGATGTCATCTTGATTATTAAGGTCATAGATATGCTTGTTTGGTTATTTGTTCACCACCATAAGTTCATATATTCCACGTGTATTTGGAAAAATCCTTGTTTCTCTCTTTCTTGTTTTTTGTTTGCTGAGAAGATTTCAAATTGGATTCCATGAAAGTGCTTGACTAATCTGTTCGATGACTGATTTCCTCAGCGTCGCTGGATTGTGGTAAGCAACCCTAGTTTATGTGCTCTCATCTCAAAATGGCTTGGGACAGAGTCTTGGATACGTGATATTGACCTTCTAATGGGCTTGCGTGAATATGCCGCTGATATTCCCCTGCATCAAGAATGGCAAATGGTAATTTATTACATTCATTCTCTCAAAGTTGGATTGACTACCTGTTATGGATGTTGGGTCTCATTCTTGTAGCGTGAACTTTTAGGTGCGGAAGATAAATAAAATGAGGCTTGCTGAATACATTGAAGCAACAAGTGGCCTCAAGGTGGGCAGATATTCCATATTTTACCTCTAATCTCAACTTGCTTGTATTTAGTCTTCTTTATCACATGTTGCTGTATTATTGTGATAATACCTCGACTCTTGACTAATGCAGGTCAGTTTAGATGCAATGTTCGATGTGCAGATAAAAAGGATACATGAGTACAAAAGACAGCTGCTGAATATTATAGGCATCATCCATAGATATGACTGCATAAAGGTAGATTGGAACTGTGATGGTTTTCCTTCTTTTTTTTTTTTTATTGGAGAAGACGGAATGCCATGTCAGTTTTAAGGACTTATCTTCACCAATCTCATAAATTCCATGCCTTCGGTCTCCTTATTTTATTTTCATTGTTCACCACTTATTTGCTTATTGCAGAATATGGCCAAGGATGACCGTAAGAAAGTAGTACCTCGCATCTGCATAATTGGAGGAAAGGCTGCTCCTGGTTATGAAATGGCAAAGAAGATCATCAAACTTTGTCATGCTGTAGCAGAAAAGATTAATAACGACAGTGACATAGGGGATCTTCTAAAACTGGTAAGAGGCTTTTCTGTGATCTTCTAAAAGATTAATAACATCAGTCACATATCTCAAGTCTTCTGCTAGCTCAATCCTCTATCTTGTAAATATGCAATAGTTATGTGTCTTCTGATAGCTCAATCCTCTATCTTGTAAATGACCAATAGTTATGTGTCTTTACAAATAGCTCCTACGCTTCAACTGACTTTCACCTCTACGACTTTTGAAATAATGCAGGTCTTTATTCCTGATTACAATGTTTCCGTTGCTGAATTGATAATACCTGGTGCCGATCTTTCGCAGCACATAAGGTTGGTTGATTTTCTTTTGATAGAAAACAGAACTTTTATGAAGAGAAACAGGAGAACTTTAGTCACATAATAATCACAAACTAGAAAAACCATACAGGGGCGAAAACAAAGGCACCCCATTGCAAGTATTCTCCCAATGATCTACAATAAGAAATGCAGGAATACATTACTTCTGTACAAAAATAATGAAATAGTTGTGCGACTGTATCAAGACTTAGGATTTCAAGTTTTAATAATTTAAAGAATGCGTACATGAGAAAACTGATAATGTGGCTCAAATTCAATTCAAAGGAATCTCTTTCATAACTGAAGTATATAGAAAAAGCTCCACGAAACTATACTTTTCTTCTTCATCTTCTTTGGTGCATAAGATGCAATAAATTTTGATGTAGTACTGCTGGACATGAGGCATCAGGCACTGGTTGCATGAAATTTCTTATGAATGGCTGTTTATTATTAGCTACAGCAGATGGATCTACAGTTGAAATAATTGAAGAAATAGGGGAAGACAACATGGTGAGTTATCTTTCTCATAGTTTATAGCTTGACTAGATGTTCTTAATTAAACTTTTTCTATATTGAAAAGTTTATCACCCAATCATCCTGCTTTTAGGAAATTGTTGGTTCTTGCAGTCAATGAATCAAACTAGGACAATGTTTAAATAACTGGAAGTTAATGCCTTCGATGAAGTAGTTGTATAATCATTTCATACGATCTTTTTTCATAGCAATTATTTTCCAAATGCAAATTACAGTCTCACATTATCTCTGTGTTGTTAGGTTATCAAAACCTTCTATCACGTCTCTAAGTTGTTTTAGCGCTAGGGAGAAATGGAACTGATATGACCTATCAAAACTGGTCAAGAATCTTGATAAGTACAGTAGCACCTTGGTTTTTTCCATTTGCTATTAGGATGTTTGTTCTTTCTCTTTTTACATGATTAAGTCAATCTTACCCATACGAGTCATCTCGAAGAATTTTAGGCAGGCCGACTGCCTTTCCCACATACCATTGCATCTGGGAATAGAAACCATCTTTTATAGAAGTTTTGGCTTTTCAGATGTCAGAAACCTTGAGTGCACTAAGTTATGTCAGGAAATAAGGATTTACGATAGTTCCAATTTATTTGGTTCAGTTTTTATTTGGAGCAAAGGTGAATGAAGTTGCAACATTGCGTGAAAAAGGATCTACAATTAAGGTGCCTCTACAATTTGCTCGTGTTGTGAGGTATACATACAATCTCTCTCAACTGTTATGATCCACTGGGGAATGCACAATGAGCTTACTGTCCTCAATTTTGAAACTCCTTTTTATGTTTTCTGTAATGCTTTGCTTTTAAGAATGGTTCGAGACGGTTACTTTGGCTTCCAAGACTACTTCCAATCATTATGCGACACTGTGGAGGGCAGCGACGATTATTATCTCCTTGGTGCTGATTTCGAAAGCTATTTAGAGGCACAGGTATTCCTTTGGTGTTCAATAGCTTTTCCTCGTAATTTGTTTTACAATGATATAATGATCAATTGTATTCCAACTCCAGGCAGCGGCAGATAAAGCATTTGTTGATCAAAAGAAATGGACACAGATGAGCATTCTCAGCACTGCTGGTTCGGGTAGGTTCAGCAGTGACAGGACCATCCAAGATTATGCAGAGCAGACATGGGGAATTGAGCCTTGTAGATGCCCTTTATGATCAGATCACCTTCTGAAAGAAAGCAAGCAAAGTGACCATAATGGAGAAACGCATGGACCCGACTTTCTGTGCACTGCACAGAGAAGAATCCATTACGACGTTATTGAGTCTCATGCTTTCCATCTGCCCCAATAATGTGACCTCAGAATGTAACTCCAGAGTGAGATTGTTTCTCTCACTTCTCAATCTTAGAAACATGGAGTTCATTTTCTAACTTGTTCCGTTTAGGGTCCATTTTATAATTGTTTGATTTTTTTAATAAAAAAATTAAGCCCGGAAACACCACTTACTTATCCTCCATTTGGAATCATCAAAGTTCAAAAAATAATTTAAAACTTCATATATTTAGGGTCCATTTTAAAAGTATGATACTTAGAAGGTGAAAAGAAGGAAAAGTTTTAAAGATTGAGTAAATGAAAATAGTGGATTAAGAGAGTATTCAAGAAAAGAGAAAAAAAAATGATAATTGAGAAAAATTGTTCAGATGTATGAATTATCTTCATCTATATATTAATAGTGACAAAAAAGTTCTCGGGATATTTTTAGGATAAATTATGGACAGTTTCATCACAAGCTAATAGTAATTGTATTTTTAGCTTTTTTCTTTCAATAATTTATCTTAAATTGACGGCGAAGAAATGATTTACATGCGGGAGAGAGGCTCCGTGCTGCAGAAATTGCAGGCGGGTTTCTGGGTTGTGAACTCAGAAATCTCTGCAAAAATGGCGATTTGCCCAATTAAGATCTTGTATCTCCTTCCCGCCATATTCTTACCTCTTTTCGCCGTATGTGAAATCGCCTCGCCCGGTCGATCAAGTAACCATGGGCTGGTCGACGAATTGCTGGAAAGCAAGCTCAGGATCTCTCACTTAGGTGCATACCGTTTACTGTTTTCCTTTCACATGACATTGAACTGTTTTAATTCTTGACAGGATTTAGCTCATTGTAGTTTCCGTCAATCTAGACTTCAGGCTGACGCATTTATTACATAAGTTCTCTGTGGTGTCGCTGTTTTTGATACTTAATAAAATTGAATGCAGAATCCGTTCTGGAGGAAAGCAACCAAAATTTAACCGAGAAAAGAAATGAGCTCGAGGCGCAGGAAAAGCTAATCGAGGCTATGTCCCGTAAGATTCAATACTTGGAGTCTGCTCTATCTGATATGAAGGTTTGATTCGTGCTTTATAATGTAGAAAATGTTGCTTCACCTTTTTGTGCGTATACAGAGATTCATTCCGTCTATTGCATTTTCATATTCTTCGTCTATTTATCTTACATAAGAACCTGTTGGATGTATTCAGTTACGGATTTTGGAGTTGGGCAGTTAGCCATTCACACCTCCGAATTTACTAAATCAATGCAAAAGTTCGTCTGATTATAGATTGAGTTCTATTTTCAATTTAAGCGTTTAATTCTCAATTGCACGACAATAGGTAGAAACATCAGTCAGGCATCATCTCAATGCTTTATTTCTTTGAGAAAATGTCGAAGATCATCATTAAGACTGATATTAGTTTAGTTGATATGCAGAGGACAACATCAAGTGATGATGAAAGAATTGCTGCTCTGGAGGATGAGGTTTCCATGTCTGCTTTTTCGTATTTAATTTTTTATGTGGAAAGTTGCTTTTCTGATGAAGGAGCCAATTATCTGGTAAATTTTGTTGAATCATCTTCAAAAGTTCAATTAATCCGTATAGTAGGGTTGGGCATATTAGGTACGACGTCTCTGGGCTTCATCGAGAAAGAACAACTTCGAAATTCATATTCTGAAAGCCAAGGTACAGGAAGCTGAGGGAAAACTGGAAGAGGTTACTTCACAAGTTAAGAAGGTATAAATTTCTGACCAGATTGCAACAGGTTTTTTGTTTTTTTAGCCGGCATTGTGTTTGAATGCTCTGCAACATGCTCACATATGTGCCATGGAAAATGTATAAAACTAAGACGAGTATTTTATAATTATTTTGCATGTTCATGTGACACAATGTACATTATCTTTTTCATCTATGCAATGATTACTTATAGACAATAAGAAAAGAGAAATCCCTGAACATCTGGTCATTTGTTTGAAGTTTTTCATGGTTTCCTCCCTTTTTGCATGTTAGCACAGAACATTGTCCACAGTCTACTTAACTGAAGAAATGCGGTGGATATCACTTGTTTATATTCTGGACTCTGATTGAGAATGAGTTCATTTCTCTATGTAATTGATATGTCTTCTGCCCAACCAACTTATATCCATTGATAAATTGCTCCTTTATGTACATATTCCTTCGTTGGTATGCTTACTTTGTGGCCATTTTATTTTCCAGAAGTCTAGCATAGTATCTGAACAATGGATTCAAATTCGGCATCTAGAGCAGGCTCTTGAAATGACAAAAGTATGTTTTTCTGGAGTGGGCACAATGATCGAAAAACTTATTGTTAAGCTGCTTTGCTGATGTATTAACTAACTTTGTTGGCTTGTGTGACTAGATACGAGCTTTGAAGGTCCGCCGGCAAGTTGCTCTAACCAGATGCACCTATTGGAAGGTAATTGTTGGACAAGCTTGGTTGAACATTGTCTTTTCATTACTCTGGCTCACCTGTGCATTATGGTTACCTAAACCTTCATAATGTCTTCAATCATTTCACATTTTTTCCAAATAATTTCACTTGTAAGCTTCCTGTATAGGTGGTCAACACGCGTTTTATAAATCAACTTCAAAAGGTGCTTCAGACAACGAACCATCATCTGTTCACCAAAGTGTCTACCTTGAGTTCCATGGTTACAGGAGCCATCCATCACTTCCAAAGAGTCTATGAGGAAGCCAAAAAGTATCACCATGAGGTGTGTGTGTGTGTTTGTCTACATAAAGCTTAAAGTCAATCTAATAATTTCTGCAAAGACTTATGGGAATAAAACGAATTGCACACCATATAGCTTCTTCTGAAATGTGCTGCTACCTCCATCTTTTAATCTTTGACATTTGTATTACATTCCAGAATATAGATATTGCAATGGAATAAGCATTGCCAATCGCAGCTATATCCCTTCGTGATAATGAGTATAATAAAGTTTGAATATTGATATCTGCAGTTACAAAGACTGATTAAACAAGAAATGGAAAGAAATGAATATGCAGCATATCTTGCCAACAGGGAATTTATTTTCTTTCTGGTAAGCCAACAAAAATCTTGATGCTTCATCTAGAACTTTTCCTACCCGTATTTTCGCCTATTCCCGAATTTAATCATGTTTTATGGATTTTCAGGCGTCTGCTCTGGTTACCTTCCCAATTTTTGGTGCTTGGATGTTCCTCTCTTCACGGTTTTCCAGGTAAAGGAAAAGAGGGTATACTAGCACCTGTTTTTCCCGACTATCCTGATACTTCTCATTGTTTTGCTTAGCCAGGAGATAAATTTTCCAATATAAGATATGAAATATTCCTTCAAGATAAGACTAGACATAGTAGCAACTATTAGCATTTAAGTGACATATTGATATCTTGTGTGAAAGGTTGAGATATTTATTACATAACACTTTCTAAAATTTTACATCAAACTGAGAGTGCTGCATTACAGAACTGGCGACCATCAATTACACAGGATCCATACGATTTATAAAAGGAGGAAAGAAATGCAACCCTTTTTTGGTTTTGTAAACAGGTGGGCGATCAAATATCATACAAAACTGTGCCACCAGGCATTCGAACTCCAAAAAAGTGTTCAAATTCTTCCCATTCCCACCGGAGAATCACCAGCTGAGCCTCTGGAACAAAACCTTTATCATTTTAATGACTTTCTCCTCTGTCTCGTCAATGGTTCATAGCTTAGATTGTCAATGGTTCAAACCAAGCCTCTGGCTCGCCAATTCGAACCCATTTACTGGATGATTGTTCGAATTAGGCCCTTGGCCATGGAGAGACAAAACATAACAGCAGGACTAGCATACTTATATCTTAGGTACAGGCTCGCAGCATGGCTTAGAAAGCCATTGCCTTGTAATGGCATTCATGAGTGGCGTTATCGACACGAAGGACATCGAAATAACATTATGCTACTGAGATATGGTTAAGGACCGATATCACCATTTTAATTTTTAACCATTATTAAGGGTTTTTTTTTCTGGAAACTACCTTAAATAGTTTCATCCGACAAAAAAAAAAATTGATATGTGAAATCTAAAAGCAATAATAAAGTAGAAACTAATATTATTCTTGAAGGCTGTCCATATAGTATGTTATCAACCAACCCAAAATATCAAAACTATAACAAATTGAATTAATAATTTATTCGATAAAATCCAAACAAATCAAAGATTCAAAGTTTCACACATGGCATTAATTGATTTAGGGTTAGTTCCTCGTATGCATTATCTATTACTCGGTTTGTTTTGATGTCGAATTTTGTGCCACACACGTCAACTCCCTCTTTCACGTGTTTGACCATTTTCTCTCGTGCGAATGGGTGCACCCAATTATTTCTTTTCTCATTTCTCCAATCTCTCAAATCAAAACACTCCCAATCTTTAGAAAAATAATAATAATTTTGAGATTTATTAGACACGAAACTAAAAATTTAGAAATTTATTAGACGTTTTAGATCATATTCGAGCAGTCTATTCTCAACCTTCCTTTAGTTGTTAAGTTGTATATGAACTACAGTGGCTGAAGTTCGAATTCGGGTCCTAGGCTGACTGTATCAAGGAGGGTAGAAGCAATCGATCGATTGTATGTTAAATTAAAAAAAAATAATGTAAATTTTTATTTAGATGGATTGCAAGAAAGAATTCAAACTGTTGGCAAGTTATATGAAACTTTTTGCAATACACTTCATCAACTATAGCAACAAAAAATTTGTGTTTAAAGGGTTTTGATTGAGAATAAATTTAAGTTAAAACTTCTATAAATATGGATGAAAATAGTGATATGAACTAAAATCATTAAAAGGACAAAGAAAAATGGAGTGGCGATGGGAAACAAGAGGCGCGTGTAACTTGTGGTTGGCGCGTAAATTAAAGTCAAGTGTCTGGAGAGGAGACGTGGGCCCCTAATGTCGAGTGGGCCAATCTTACAAATTGGTGCGTGTGGGAAAACTGGAAATGTCACCCTTTTATGGGGCGGCGCTGTTTGGCTGCTTCCGTTTCCATTTACAAAAAAAAAAAAACTTGGTACTTTTTTTTTCATTAAAAAATTAATTAATTAATTAAATCCCATTTCTAAATTATTTGGTGGTGCTGTCGCGTGAGGTTACCAGGATGTGCATTATCGGCCAATTAGGAAACAAGGACACGCGTCAACGTGTGATCGGTTCGATCTTTTTGGGGCCCACCAAATCGGGGACCTCAAAAATAAAATCGAACTTACTTTGTTTTCTTTAAAAATATAAAACATTTTAACCCCTCCAACAAATAATAATAACCAAATTACATATTTACTTTGTCAATTTGTATTTATTTGATATTTCGAAAAAAAAATAATTTTTATATTAGATTTAATTAAACTTTATATTTTTTATTTATATATTTAAAAAAATTTAAAAATTTCGAAACTAAATTTGTAAGGTTGAAAGTTAGAGAGAAAAAAATGATGGTTGAATACTAGCCATTGGATCAAGAAATGGAGATGATGTTATCGATGACGGTGTGGGGATGGGACCGGGAAGTCAAAATCCTTGCTTTTGACTTTTGCCATTTCTCATTGAATCAAATTCCAAAATTCCAAAAATTTTCTTCTATAAAAAGCCCAAATCCCTTCCTTTCCACTTCCATTTCCTCTATCAACTTACAACCAATCGGATCACCATTTTCTTCAATCAACTATGGCGCCGAGAGACAAGGTTAAGGCGGCGGTGGCAGCCGGCTGCAAGAACAAAGAGGTGCATTTTAGAGGAGTGAGGAAGAGGCCATGGGGAAAATACGCGGCGGAGATTAGAGATCCGGCGAAGAAGATCCGTGTGTGGCTAGGCACATTTGACACAGAGGAAGAGGCGGCGATGGCTTACGATGCCGCCGCCCGCAAATTCCGCGGCGCCAAGGCTAAGACTAACTTTCCCTTTCCCTTTCCCTTTCCCTTTCCCGTTCCCGTTATCGTCAACGACCTCAATCTCCGTCCCAACAGAAGTACCACCGTTGAATCCCCCAACCGAGACCCCACTCTTGACCTCAATCACGAACCTGACGCTGACCGTATCGCCGCCGGATCCACGCCGACCTTCCCCTTCGGAATTTTCCCGCCCCCCAATCACCTTTTCCTCTTCGATCATCCCATTTTCCGCCACGGAATGGTTGAGAGTCTCCATAATCATCAATCCGCCGCGAGTTTCGACCGCCGCCACCAAAAGACGGTCCCCGGCGGCGGAGTTCAAAGTGACTCAGATTCATCCTCCATTAGTAATCTCAACCAAAATGACCACAAATCAAGACCCCCTCTAGAGCTCGATCTCAATTTCCCTCCACCGGAGTCCGCGTAGGCTTCAATTTTCGCCATCGATGAATTATGGGAACATTTTTGAAGGTCCATGTACATTAATACACGTGTACTAGCTACCAGGACATATCTCACTCCTTTTTGTTTAAAAAAAAAAAAAACAAAAGAACTTCCGGCGACGGAGGAAACTGAAAGAAGAAAAGAAGAACATGATTAATTGGGTTCTCCGTCTATGTGAAGGTCAGCTCAGGCAGCCCAGATCGCCGGACGGGACGATATTTGGAGGCGGAGGGTGGGGAGGGGAGGGGTCCACTGGACACGTAATGAGGACAGAGGAAGACGACAAAACATAGTTTTATATTAAGGAAGTGGCAATTTATTTGTGGTTTTTATTTATTTACTATTATTTAAGTTTGTGGAGTTCTTATGGATAAAACCAATTCCAAACCATTTTACTGTCTTTGTATACTATTTTAATATTTATTATTTAATGCTAACCTAAATATATTTGGAAGTAAATTACTTAGTTAATGTCATCATAGTTCAGTATTCAATTAACAAATCCATTTTTAATAACCTAATTAATTTCTTTTTCATACATTTATTTCAATTTTCATTTTAGAGTAAAAAAATTAAAATAATTTCTCAGACTGAATTCATATTTAATGAATAAGTGAAGGAAATGTAGGGACTAAACTCATATTTAATACAATTAAATTCAGATAAATAAATAAATAAATAAAAAGAGTTTGGGGCCATTATTGAGTGGGCTGAAGCCCATAATTAGAACTCGGAAGGGGGAAGAAATGAAGAACCGGTAATTACCGGTTCCCGTAGCTGAAAGGAAACGGCTACTGGCATCTCGCAAACCGACCAGGCATGACAAAGTTTTCAAGTTCGTTATTTTGATTTTGTCTGGAGGAGAGGGGGATGAATATTTGCGTATGAGTTTCGTGAGAGCTTAGGTCTTCAATTTGGGATTCTTCTAGGGTTTTAATGGGTAGGGTTTTTCTGGTTGAATTGGAAGGCAGGTCTTACAGATGCCGCTTCTGTAATAACAATGTTGCTCTTGCCGATGACGTCCTTTCTCGGGTACTCCCACTCTTTACCTCTTCCGCTTTATTTTTCTCTGCAAATTCTCTTAACTTCTTTCTTCGTTTCCATCGACTAATTTCGCCCGTACACGCTACGATTTTGTTGTTTGAAATTCTGGATTGAATCTCTCAACAATTTGAACCGAAAACCGGAGTTTTAGTCCTCGAATTATAGGTTTGCATCAAGATGGATTGTTTTTCATTGTATTAGCGTTATGCGTTCTTTGTTCAATCCTTGTGTTCTGGTTTAATTGATATTTCGTTCGTATTTGCACATTCCTGATTTTTGTTTTGTTTTTTGAGCCAAGCATTCTTAATTGAAATATCAAGCATATTTTGGGTATGGTTAATTTGTCCGTCGTCGCTAGGTAAACTGACGCTACTGAGTCTTCAATGCTATGTTGGAAGTGAAATTCCAACAATATTACGATCGATTTCCTTTTGAGTCTTTTCAATTGCATTTTCGACTTGCCCATTTTGATGAATTTTTATTGTTCTATTATTGTCCCAGACTTTCAATTGCAGCCAAGGGAGGGCATATCTTTTCAGCAATGTGTAAGTGGCCCTGATCTTATTTTTATGTGCAGCTTCAAATCCAAATGTCGATTTTTTTTTGAGGAACCATTGGATGAGGACTTCTGTAAGAGGAGGAGAATTGATTGACTTACTTTTAAATTTTGTTTTCCTTATTAAAGAACAATTATATATAGAAATAGCTTGTGATGGTTCGGGTTTTTACTAGTATTTCTTAAGCAGTTCTCATGATTCGAAAATTACAGTATATTGCCTCACAGTTCTTATCCTTCTTCCTTTTTCTTGCACATTTCTGATCGACGTCGACTCTTAACCGTTTGGCAGAGTGAATATAACATCTGGTCCCAAGGAGGAGAGGTTGATGCTTTCTGGTATGCACACTGTGGAAGATATCTTTTGTTGCTGTTGCGGACAAATTCTTGGATGGAAATATGTAAGTTTTCTCCTCTTGCTATCTATGCAAAGAAGTCTAATTTCCACCATCTTTAATAGAACTGATGACTGTTCGGAAGTAGGAATCACCACAACGTGGCTCAACGGTTAAAGGAGCAACTTATTACTTGTACATTTAAGTTTGTGGTTCCGTTGACCGTTATCAACTATCTATCAAATGCATATTTCAACTTCCAAAATTAATAGGTGAAGATAATTCACTGTAACTAGTTCAGATGTGCAGAAGTTGGTCTGATGCCCTCAAGTATCAAACGTACTATATTAGAAATAATCTATAAAGAATAGACATGGGTTCATTGATATGATTACATGCTATTCTATTTCAAATTAGGAAACTTTAGGAGGTCATGGATTTGAATCTCCCAACTCTTATTGATGTAATATACTTAAAAGTCTCTTGAAAGGAAAAGCAAGGCCACTTCTTTGCTATTATAATACATAATAAAATCCTATTTTGTCCGAAATTTTGAGAAAAGAAAAGGTGTTATGGTATATGCTTGAATACTGGAGTTTGAAAATCTAAATTTTGGGAGATGAAGGATGGAGTGAGGGGTTCTTTGCTCTCTAACTCTCTCTATCACGTCTCTCATAGACCAGAATTCATCACAGTTTCAGCTCTTTTTTGTATTGCTTTCTTTCATTTCTATTCATTTTTCTTCGGTTTTGATTTTCACTGTCTTGTCTTTCTGCTATGTTGTGGATTATTAATTTTTATAATCCTTTTATCTAAAACCTGCCCAATGGAAAAGGGGAATGATAATGATAACTATAATATTGAGTTTTTGAAATTTTCAGCTATTGATTAAGGTGAAGTTTTTTTTCTTGTTTTTTTTTCCAATATAATTTGTAGTCTAAGACAAGCCAAGAGGGGGTGCCTTCTTCATTTCTCTTTTACTTCTTCTGATTATGAATATTGAAGGACTTAATAGACAAACTACTTAATTCATGCATAGTGTACATGTAATATTCCTTTCTAGCGGGGACAGAGAGAAAACAATCACAATTAGATGTAAATGGCATACGGAAGGAAGGTGCAACAATCATGTTTGCCTGGCTGGTTGTCTGCTGGGCTTGTCTCAACTTGAGCAGCTAAATAGGCAGGTTCGCATTGAAGCAGCAGTTATTGTACTGAGTTTACAAAAAAAAAAAAAAAAAAAAAAAGAGAATCTTTTTCATTGTTACCAGACAGGATGAGAAGAAAGCTTCTCCAATATATGCATGTATACGTATGTGATAATACCTTTCATCTGCCTGAAATCCTGAAATAACATTAAATTAGAGTTCACTGGTGTAATTTATGGTTTGCATCTGAAAACATTTGTGGGTTTGTGTTTTTATGAAAGGACTTTCAGTTGAGTTGTTGATTGTAGTATTAGTTTGCTAAATTGATATTGAGGCATTTCAATAGGTAACTACACATGACAAATACCAAAAGTACAAGGAGGGGAAGTTTGTTCTTGAGAGGTACTCAGACATTTTCCTCACTTCTCCAAATAACATGAAGTTTACTGTAAATACATTATTGGTTCTTGAGTTTATTTATGCTTCTAACAGATGGAGAATAGTTGAGGAGATGATGGAAGACTTAAATGGAGATGCTCATCCTGGTTCAAGCGATATGGAAAATCCTTAGTGAGTCTCTGCCATGAATCTCAGAATAAGGAAACTCTAGCGTACATGTCCAAGTGTTGTATGTAGAAATAATTCTAGAGTCTGTAAACTACTATTAAACTGCATGACCATAATCTATAATATTATAAGCTTTTTATCGAATCGTGTCTTGAATGCTCGGTAAGAGCCTTGAACGGAAGGGTGGCACTACGCAAATGGATGGTTAGGATCTTCGTAAAATTGATTGCCCATGGAACCATCAAGGGTAATTTTGTTTCTAGTTTATTAAAAAGGTGTTCTCAATCGTTCTAAACTTAGTTGATGCAAATTTAATTGAACTTTTATCATGCTGTGTCTTCTGTAAAGTTGATGACATAACAAGAAAAGGAGAAAAAAGGAAGTATTTGCGCTTTTATTATAGTATCTTATTGATTGTATGGTTAGAAGATGAGTGGGAAGCCAAAAGCAGCCATTGGAAAGGGAAAGGGCCCCCCTGCCATAAGTTGTTTTGCTGTAGAGGCCGATGATTAGCTTTTTGGCGGGACAGAGATGGGCCACAGGATGAATGGTTGAGACTGTGAGTACCTCAAATTTACCTGCACAGCCGCAGTAGTATTGAGTAATACATAAGGACAGAGGCAAAGGGGCCGCCTCTTGTTTGCTTGGCTGCTCGGCAAACCCCGCCGTATACGACGAGTGGGACTGCAGCCGGCTCCTCATTTAAAACGTTATCGGTAAGGGCGGAATGAAATCTTCAATGTTGTTGCTTACCTCTGTCCGTCCTTTCCCTTTCGCTTGATAGAACAAGCAAGTTTTAAATGATTTTAGGCTCTGCTTCCAAATGAAATGACTAAAGTCTTCTTGTGTATGTGTGAATCATGTCGAGGATTGTTGGGAGAATAGTCCCACGTCAGCAATTAAAGGGTTGATCATGAGTTTACAAATAAGGAATATTGTTCAAAACATCATACAATTGTAGAGGTCTATAATTTTTAACAAAACTAAAAAAATGGGAATGATTTTAAAACATTTGGTTTTAACCATAAACATAAGAATCAAGGTTGAGTGGTTTAGTGCATTAAAAACGAGCATAATATCTGAGTTTGACGCTAAAAAATTGTCTTATTTGGAAGGATTTGAGAAGTTATTCAAAATAAAAAGCATCGGTTTAGAAAAATAAAATCTGTCACGTTTTGAATTGAGAATCAAAGTAGGAGTTGATATTTATTTATATTTTTTGAACAAAATTCAAAGGAAACGTGTTTTAAAGGGTAAATATAAGATAATGTAATAAATAGAAAAGGAGTGGATATGGTCCAAGGAAGTGTCCCAAAAACAAAAAAGAATCGACTTCGGAGCGGCTTGTTTAGTTGTGGCGCGACGTTAAGCCGCCGTGATGTCTCAGCTACCGACACCCTCACTAATTCCTGTATTTATTTATCTTTTTATTATTATTTCTTTAGAAAAAGAAGAAGAAAAAAAAAGAAATATTGGACATATGGGCTGGGTGAGATGTGTAAAAGCTTTTTCCAATATAATAAAGAAAATAAAAAAGAAGGGTATGGAATGAGGGAGGACGTGGCGGTTTGAAATGACGGCTGTGGCAAAGTGCAGGTGGTGTGGGGGTGGCAGTTTTTATGATGACGCCATTTATTTATTATATATTTAGTTATTTATTTATTTTGCGTCGACTCTGCACCGCACTTTCTCTGTTTCTGCGACTGCTTCTCACTCCCTTAATTTCTTCATATTTCGACACACCCCCCTCAACTATTCTCTTTTTTCAACTTCCCCCCTCCCCACCCCACCAGCCAGGTTTCTATGAAAGGTTCATTAATTTAATTACTTAATGGACGTGAGCAATGTTTTAAAAATTAAAAAAAAAAAAAAAAAACTAATAAGCCGCCGTCCAGGAGGGGCGCTTTTTTTTTTTTTTTTTTTGGGTTATTATTTTAACCCTAAAATCCAAATTCCAAACAGACAAAATCTCGAACAAATCTGTAATGGAAAACGGGGTTTGGTTGGTTGGTTGGCTGGTTGGCGCTGTGATTTGTTTTATTGAGCCCAAAATAGGTTAATAAGCAACCAAGATATTGTGCTTTGTTTTTTTGTTGGGTTGAATTTTCTACAATTATGAAAATTAATGTAAGAGCACGTGATTAATATTTAAGAAATTGAAGTAAACCAGGGGGGCAACGTAACCCACCAGCCCATTGCAATTTTTGTTGACTTTTTGTAAAAAAAATATATAATTGTTTATCTATTTAGTCTCGTTTTTGTAATGGGTGTTTGATTTTTGAGGGTTGCCGCCTTGTTTTTCAATTTTCAATGTCAAATTAAATGTAGTTGGGATGTTGTATAGTTCCATAATTTAAGATTTATTAAAAATTATGAAATTATTAAGATTCCACTTTTATCCAATTTGGGAAGATGCTTCTATTGATATGTTAGAGATCTTTTTTCCATATAATAATAAGTGAGCTAAGTTTCAATAATTGAGATTACAGGTAGTGGAACTTAGAATAGAGGGACTGTAAATTACATTTGTACCCTCGAAATGAATGGTGTAAAAAAATTTAAAAAAAAGTAGAAAATGAAGTGAGCAAATATTGACAAAAGTAAAAGAAAGTGAAAAGGAAGGTTAGCCAACAAAGGAATGTTCCCCAATTCCCACTTTCATACAATCATACACACAACTCTCACTTTATAGTACAACCAAATTTTGACTCTTCCAAATACACCAAAATATTATTCCATTTATTTATTATTATTATTATTTGGAAATTTTGCTATTTCGAAAAAAGAAAAATAAAGTTGAAGCTACACATATCATAACAGAAAAGATATGTTTGTAGTTCAATTATTATCTCTACTTAATTATGAAAAAAGAAAAAAAGAAAAGAAAAGAAAGCTTGGTACGGAAAAGGATAAAACAGTAAATGGATATTAAATTAAATATTTTAAAGTGAAGAAGAATAAGGAAAGAATCGTGAACGGCGGACGGCGGAGGATAAAAATAAGAAAGGGGGGATTGGAGTAGACGCGCGGGGGAAGGCGCGTGGAAAAGGAAAAGGAGAGGGAGAGGGTTTAGGGTAAATAAAAAAGGTTAAATAAATAGGGTGCTGAAATTGCCGAAACCGCAAAAGCAGACGTACGAAGCGAAGGGAAACCAAGAATGGAATGCAATTATTATAAAGTGCACACGCTTGGGCTTCCTTCCCTCATTACGACGTCGTTCCTTACACCAATTCTAATTACTACTACTATTAATAATAATAATAATAATAATAATAAAAGAAAAACTCATGCTTTTGGCGCGTGACGATTGTTATTGTTATTCTTATTATTATTATATTTATATTTTATATGCGTTCGAACCAATACCGTCGGATGGAAGCAATATTTTCGGCGGACGGCCGCCGGCATCATTACGCCGCTTCATGAAAAATATTATTAAATAAAAAAAAGGTGCAAGATTTTTCAATCAATATCCACCAAAAACTTGTATTTACATATCTTTTAATGGTTTTTTTTTTTTTTAAATGTAGGGGGGTGAAAAAGTGGATACAGAACACTGTCAGAATATTAAAAAAAAAAACGACAAAAAGTGAGAGAAATGAGAAAGAGATGTCCGTTAAAAACGCCGGTAAAAGGCGTGGGGTGGGGCTGTTGAATGAATCATAGCCACACCGGTGGAGGCTCGTTCAGATCAAAGGGGAGCCCACGACGCACGTGCCCCATATACGACGCCGTAGTGTTGGCCGCTGGATCTCTCGAGTCCACCAGCCCTGGAGAGGCCTCCACATTGACATTGACATTGACATTGACATTACACAAGTCGTTTCGAGCGCCGTGGCGGAGGAAATCGCCGAGGAGAAGACGAGCGGAGGAGGAGGAGGAGGAGGAAGGGGTGGCGGAGGAGGGCCAGTTGCAGGTTGTAGGAGTGGAGGAGACGTTGAGGTCGAGGGAGAGAGGGGGAGGGAAGTTGGTCTTGGCCTTGGAGCCACGGAGGGACCTGGCGGCGCCGTCGTAAGCAAGGGCGGCTTCTTCAGGGGTATCGAAAGTGCCCAACCAGACACGGGTCTTCTTCCAAGGGTCGCGAATCTCAGCGGCGTAGCGACCCCATGGCCTCTTTCTGACGCCCCTGTAGTGAGCCTCGCGAGTGGAAGCCATGGGGGAAATCACCAAACAAAAAAAAAAAAAAATAGAAAATGAAAAAGAAAAGGGAAAACCAGAAGGAAAGAGAGAGAATGGAAAACAGATTTTGGTGAGTAAAAGAAAGTGAATTTTGAAGGGGAAGAAGAAGAAGGGAAAGGAAGAGAAGAGAAGGGAAGGGACCCACCAAGTCACCCGTAATCCTCGGGTACACGGCATAAATACACACACATATTTCAACTCTTTCTTTTTATTAACAAAATAAATACCTCATATAGAGAACCAGATTTTGATTACATAATTAAATAAATAAATAATAAAGGGTTTAATTTAATATATAAATAGGGAAAAGAAGGAGGAGGAGGGTGGGGCCTGGATCAGGAAAGGGAAGAGAGAGCCGCCGCCTGATTAGACGTGAGGAGGATGACGTAAGCCCTACGAATGGGGGGCTGACCGGCGCCTGCCAAAATATGTGGGACTGTCAGAAAAATGGCCACACGTGGAGCCTTTATAAGTGGTGTCTCAGTTCTAGGGAACACCCTCCAATTGGGCCGGGCTGGGCCTTCCTTTTCTTTTCCAATTTTATCTCTCTTTTTTCTTTTCTCTCCTCCTCACTAAAATTTATTATTAATTTTCTTTTCCAGAGAGGGGCTCAGCCGCTCAGGGGCTGAGGGGCCAGATAGTTGGTGGTAAAAAAAGGGAGGGACGGGGGGGGACTCTGACAATGACTGAACATGGAGGTTTCAATTCCGCTGGAATACTAATTTACTTTCAAATGAATATTGTAAATACGTAGTTACTGCCAATGGGGGGTTTCTGTGTATTATTTTTTGGCTGCTTTTATTTCTTTCCAGACAAAAAAGTAAGGTTATATCAGCAGTTAATGACGTTTCGATTCCTTTTTTTAAAACTTCCAAAAATATTATAAATTTTTCTTCCGTAAATAAAATCTACATGCAGGTTAAATGGTAAAATGTTTTGTCCGGGAGTAGTTAAAAACTACTTGTCAGATTACACTCCATGTGCTCTTCCTCCCTTCACTTCTGTTTACCTGCATTCGTAATTTCCCTTCTTCTTCCAGCTTCCCACCTACAAATATAATAATAATAATAATAATAATAATAATAATAATAATGATATTACAAATCACAAATCAGGTTTTGACGTGAGGCAACAGTTTTGCGTGAACAAGTGATGAAAACACAAGAACAAGAACAATTCAGCTCAAAACAACTTTCAAATTCATTATCTGATTATGTTAGGTAAACAGAAACACAATCACAAAGCCAGACATGATATAACGACTCAGACACGCGTTCTTGTATTCATGTAATATAGTAAATCAAATTGCTCACAGTATTCAACGTGTAAAATGCAAAAAAATGGGATAATAAAGTTACAATTGGGGACATGAGGGAGTTTAAAAATGAAAAGGGTTTCTCTACCTGAACCTTTGCTACGTAGAAAAGGTTATCTTTTTCCTTTTTTATATTCTTTTCTGTATGCAAGCAGTTCTCTACTGGTCTACAAAAATCTTGAAAACTCACCTCTCATCTCATCTCCGGTTCAAGTTGTAAGAGTGTGTAAAGAATTGTATCAATGTACAAGAATTAACTTCCATTGGGGCGTCAAGGATCTTTACCATTGTTGATGCAATTGGATTCATAACCAATCTGATGCAGTCATACCAAGGAAGGAGCTGGCTTCAACCAGACAAGATGGCACAATTTTAACAGTTGAATCAGGAAATCAAGCGTCCATTTTCAGTGGGAGCCCTCGTATGGCCTTGATTGTGATGCATTGTCATCTGGATATCACGAGATAGATGGGTCCTAGCTTTTGCATATGGAGCATCTCTTGCTGCAAGAGTGATCCAATAATGCATAATTAGCTCTTAGTGATGCCAAATCTAGAATAGCATTTCCATGCCTCATTAGGGATTTGTGTACCATATTTAACAGAGACCACAAAATGAACTTATTGAGTCCCCAATTATACCACTATCCAGGAAAAGAACCTATGCATACCATGAGGTTATCCCTAACTCAAAAAAAGAATATGTAAAACAATGGTAGTACTTCTAGGTAGACAAACTCATCAACAACGTTCTTACCAGCATTCTGCACTCGGAGGATATTCTGCCGCCTTTTCCAACAGCAAACCACAAAAGTAATTATGAGCAAGAACATAATTAAAGCTCCAAATGCAATCCCTATTTTAGCACCAGTAGAAAGGTGTGGCCCACATGCAGGTAGCCCAGGTATACCACAGAGACCGGCATTATCAGTAAAGCTGTACCGTCCATGTTAGAATATCAGTATCTAATAAAAATACATATAAACAGAAGAATTTTCCTCTGCCACGTATAATTAACAATAAAGTTAACTGCTTACTTGAAGCTGGCCCTGTGCAAAAGCCTTGCACCTAAAGCATCAGGCACTCTTCCGGACAAAGAGTTTCCATTAAGATTCCTGTGAGGGTAAAAAAAAAACGTCTTGATGTGATGATCATTAAGTTCAATTTATTGGATATGGTCTGAAGTATCTTACAGTATTCGTAATGATGTTAACTGTCCAAGACTTTCAGGAATTGATCCATTGAAGGAATTGTAGGATAGATCCCTAATAGAGAAAATATATTTCAAGCATTGTACTGCCACAGTTGTCTAGATTGAGCGATAACAATCCAAATATAAAATGAAACAACAATCTAAATCTAAAAAAAACAAACATTCGCATCATACTTATTCACAAAAATTTACTGTTGTGCATTTTTTTTTACATTTTGAAGCATTACTGTACTCCTTATATACATATCAGCAATTATTCATCAGCCAGCTTCATTCAATAGAATAGAATAGAACAGTATCTAATTTACCCTCACGGACATTTTAAACATCCCAAAGACGCCATTAATTTGCTTTCCTACTTGTTTACATTACTTTTTTTTTTATTATTATTAGATATGATATCCGTTATGAAGGGTTCTATGCCACTCAAAGAGAGAATCTCGTGAGGGAATGGTAAATGATCTCCACTCTTTCTGTGGCCCAATGGCTAGACAAAACAACAAGCCACAACCACCCTCTTCGAGGGAACCTCAACATTAGATGGTATCACTCCTTGACTACCATTTGGATTTGGACTAAAAATACTCTTGTAATACAAGTTGCCCTCCCCGAGCTGTATCTCCAAGCCAACCATCAGATCTCATGGCGTGGCATATTTATCAATATTAGATTGGAAGAAAAGTAGTGCTTCTTGAAGCTTTTTAGTTCCCTTTCATATAGCCATTTTATACAAATCACTCTCCATGGTGTTCACATTGAAACACACTTTCTGCAGAAGAATCCATTACTTGCCTGAAACTTCCCCATTACATTTCTGTAGACAAAGGTATAACTTCATATGAAGCTTCCACTATGTCCATTGAACAAAGATGGTTTCACTGACATGTACTCACAAAAAACTTGATACATGTACGTGGAGTTGCCAATTCTCTATAAAACACATTCTTGAGAAACCAACTCACATGGTGTGGCTTAAGAAACTCTATGTTCTCTGAAACCTATAAGCACTTCACTATGCACACAACCAACCAGCTATGATCAAGCTTTTCTTTTGCGTCTCTACTAACACTGGCTTGTCAGGATTTCTGTCCCCCTTAGGCAGCATGGTGAACCCTCCACAGTCGGTATTAAAAGTTTTTAGTTTCTCAGCAACTACTATGTAATGATTAATACAGAGTGCAATAGATCAAAACCTCAACATCATTACCTAGATTATGCTTGTTTACCACAGATTCTAGCTTATCACCTAAGTCATCATACTATTACTAACTCTAATTTTAAAGTTGCACTGATTCAATTAAATGACATCTCTTTGAAACTATGTATCAACAGTGTAGATTAGATTACAAAAGTTAGAAATCCAAAAAAAGCTTCAAGAGAAGTTTATAAGCAATACTCACAAAACTTCTAACTTGGTTATTGTTCCAAGTGAGGCCGGAATGGGACCATGGATGCTGTTTCCACTTAAATTTCTGGAAAAACATACATGCATGGATTACTGGTATGAAACAACAAACGCCAACAGACATCATATAACAGAATTTTCACTTCCTAAATACCAGGAACAATTTTATTTTAATCTGGTCCAAGATTAAGAATCCTCTATACTAGTTAAAAATATTTGGAAGGGACAAAATTCTAAATCATTTAACGAAAATCAACCAAAAAACCAAGAGAATATTTTTTTTCGCTATTTACTAAAAAGATGAAGTACTTCAAACAATAACTTACATGCTTTGTAGATAACGCAGTTGAGATGTTTCATTTGGCAAGAATCCCGTTAGACCTTGGTTGTCAAGAGCCCTGGCCATGCAATGTAGAAGTTAATGCTTATAAAAAACTCTAAAAAGGAATAAATAAATAAATACAGAAGCCATCAGCAAGCAAATTTTTTGAACATCGTCATATGGCTGCATGATATCTCAGATAACTATAAAGTTTTCATATATTTCTTTAGAAGGAACAAGATGAGGAAAGTACAGTCCATCAATGACCCATTTGTTTCCAGCTTTATCGTATTGGCAGTCTGCTCCACTCCAAGGATGTTGTTGAGGAACGCATGGATCACCATTCCACCCAAAACGAACAGGAAGTGCTAATGCCTTCTTCAGGCTCCGCAAAGCCCTAACTATAATGATGTGACAAAATTAGTTACAAGTAATGACTCCAGGATTTAAAGACTAAAATGCAGTAAAATCACATATTCTGCACTCCGTAATTGTGAAAGTTGAAACAAATATTTCTTTCAATAAGAAAAAAAGATGGACAAACATGGTACATAAAAGAAGAAGCAGGGGATGCATCTACACCCTACCTTCATCTGGGGATGTTTTTACTTCAGCTGAAACAACTTCAAACACCTCAATGGCATTGATTATGGCATGACTGCCTTCTTTAGGCTGCAAGGTAATAGTCAAAGTCCTCCCATTGACAGCTACAGTTCTGTTAAGTACAAGAGCAGTATAAGGACCACCACTGAGTTTCAAAATGTCCACATCTTGGAATTCAACATTGCCATTAATCAAGATGTCAAAAATTCTTTCTCCAACATTTCTGATTGAACCATCAATCTCAGCAAAGTGAAACCATATTGAGTAGTTTCTATTGGGATCCACATCCATTATATATGTCAAATCAGGTTGACTATCGGTGCTCACAAGTGCAGACCGATATAGAGCTTCTGGATAAAAGTTTGGCAAAATTGAAGCTTGTTTGATGCTGGCTTCAACAGAGATGATACGATCAGACTGCTGGCCAAAAGTTTTAATAGGACTCCAAAATCTATCCCCACCCCAATGGTTCCCATTATTATCTGCATCAAACTTGGGCTTCCCAGCACCACAGTTCAGTCTTGTGGCCGTCATAAGGATCATTCCTTGACTCCATTTGGAACCAAAATAATATGCTTTCTCATCAACTTGAAGGATTTCAATCGCAAGGATAGCTGGATCTCCATGACCTGTGCTATGAAAGCAGAGAGAGGCAGAGCCATCCGTTAAAAATACAAGGGCTTCAGCAAATGTCTGTTCATCGTGGTTGCTCCACCCTGATTTAAGTGAACAAATTTGTGTGCCTTCAACAGAAACATCGAATAGAGGTTCATTGTCAAAATTAGGTTGTTTAACAATCCCAAAGAAGATCCTCACAGAGTAGTGTCCCTTTGGCACTCTGTTGATGATGTAGCAATTTTCAGGACCCGCAGACAGGGGGAAATAGCGAAGGGTTTTAAGAGGAGGAGAGATGTAACTTGGGCGTGTCGCATTAGCTGGTATCCCTCCTGTATATGCAAAGTCCTTGAACCATGGAGTATTTGTTGGAAGTGTGTGGACGTCATTCCGAGCCCCACAGCTTATGCGCAAAGCAAATGGTTCTGCAACAATAGGACACATGAATGCATGATAAGACAGAAATGATATGAAGACATATAAGGAATGCATTAAGTTTTCAGATATCTACTATGTGCTAAAACTACGAAGGCTCATAGATATTGAACTACTTATAAACTAGGAATGTCTTTCAATAATTTTGTCGAATGCCCAATGTCCGAAAAGAAACTAAACGTTTTCCTTCTCTGCAGAAATGAAGTAATTCAATCCAGAATCTATCAGACATGGAAAATCCTGCTTCCTAGCTTCTTTATTTTCTGCAGCCTTCCCTATACGTAAAAAATGGTGGCTATTAATTCAGCAGCTCCTCATTTCCTTACAATTCCAATTATATGAAGAATGACTAATTTCGTACTCGTATTATTACCTCCACATCCTTCGATTTTTTCAAAAAAATTGTTAGAAAATCAAGCAACGCGGAAATCATCACAGATTCAAGATACCATTACAATCACCATTGAATTCAAAAGCACATAATTCACTTCCTACTCAAAGCAACAAATCTAACTAGTGTTGGCAACTTATCGACTACTCAAAGCAACAAATCTAGTTAGTGTTGGCAACTTATCGATCTACCCGCCGGTGAGTCCAGTCCAAATTGCATTCCTCTCAACTCAAATTCAGAGCAATTGAATAGTCATTAGATTAAAAGGCACTAGTCAGAGAAATGGAGCGAGAGTGTGAATCCTAATTCAGTACAGCAGCAAAAAAATAAAAATGCAGATTCAAACGAAGAAACGGTGAACGAGAGAGAGAGTAAGGGAAGCTCACGAGGACGAGCTGAGGAAAGAGAGAAGACGAAGCAGTGAATTAGAAGCCATGGGAGTAGAAATCTGAGCATGTTTTAGCAGCTGCGATGAATACTTTTGATCGCCTTTTACTCCGATAAATCAAAACCGCACTTCACATTCTGATCTACCGTACTGCATCTATCGTCTTCTTCATCTTCTTCTTCCTCCTCCTCCTCCTCCTCCTCCTCCTTAGCTTTGAGGAAAGATTGTGCTCCGACGTGTACGCGGCTCACCTTTTACAGTTGGGACTTGATTATGCCTTTATTTAGTTGACCCTTGAAATAAGGGTCTGATAATGTGATGCTCAACCTTATCAACGCTCATGCGCCTTCACTACACTAGTGCCTAATGCCTAATGGTATGGTTGGTTGGCTTCATAATGCCCTATTTATCTAACCATCAATAATTTAGTTTAAACTTTTAAATTTGCTAAATTAAATGATAAACCATGCCTAATAATTCTTTTAGTTCTTTATTATTTTATATATGTCATCTCGCCGTCGGAACGGATCATCATCATTCAAAGGTTGGTTTAATCTACGGTGCAGATGTGCAATATACGGAAACTAGGGTGTGCAGCGCCGCAGAGGAGTGAGTTGTAGGTATAGAAATTGGGTATTTTCTAATTCCACGTAGATATTTACTGTTAGTTGAAAAAAACCCAAAGGCCAAGAGACGAGGAGATTCAGATAAATTGACCAAAATACCCTAAGTGGCCTCCAATTACTGCATAATCATCGGGTATTTAGCAAGTCTTGATTGAAAGGGACAGAAAGTACTTTTTTGGAAATTGGAGAAAGTGTTTTATGTTTTTGCTTAAATTGTATGGAATTTATCTTTTCCTTCTCGTTGGGGACTTCAATTATTTGCTTAATTAAGAGGCACATAATTCGTTTTAAGTATAGATTATTTATTTGGTTAATTTCTGTTTAATTGCTAGTTGTTTTAAATGTATGTTGGGATTAAGGGAATAGAGATGAAAATAAGGCTAATAAATGGGTAATAAGCAAAATAACATTAAAACTTTAATAATAATGTGAATTTAATCATTCTAGTTTATTAGATTAATATATACACACTTAATTCTTTGGCATTCCAATGTGATAAATTAATTTATTGAAATATACACATTTTTTCAATAAAATAGCAATTGAAAACTACCAATTCATTAATTAAAAATATTATCGGTATGATTAATTTAATATAGACTGTTTTAATAATTATAATTAGTTACTCATGGATTAATAAATCAATTAATTTTAATAATAATTTTTAAAAAGAAAAATTATATATATAATTAGTTCATTGCCTAATAACTCAAAAGGAAACGATCGGGGTAATTCATGTCTCTCTTTATATATACACACAACAGAGGCTGTTTTCTAAATAATTCCACGCCTGGGATGTGGAATCTGAAGGTCGCCTAACGAAGCATTTGGGCTGCAATATGCCGTCCTCTTCACTCAGTTTTACTGGCTGCCTATTGGGCTTTCGTTTTAAATTCGTATATTTCCTTACATATTTACCTGAGTAATAGGACAAGCCCCGTCTTTTCTGCTGCCTTTGCATCTTCTCTCTCTTCTCTCTCTCTCTCTCTCTGAAGCCTGTTTTACCGAGTCTTTCCCCTATAAGCAAACACAGATGCCGAACATAACAAATAAAATCTAGAAGAAAGAGAGAGAGACAGAGAGATGTATGGAAAATTTGACTATCAGTTTCCATATATAGTACAAAGAAATGGCGGGGGGGAAATAGAATACTGCCTAATAAATATTTGAATCATTATGAGCAAAGCAATATCGACAAGGAGTCGTACTTGGTAGTCACCCACGATTGAAGAGCGTCCAAGTTCAGTAAATTATTGGGACATTTAACATTAAAATATTAGCTTTTTACATGGATTTTCTGGGTTGATGGAGACGAGGTTGCTTGTTCTTTTAAGTCGTCCTCAGCAGTCAGCCCTATTGTGATTGACGCGGCTTCTTCTGATATGCCAGAAGCTGTGCACGGTGAGAACTTGGGATCAATGGTATTGATCAATCGGGGTTGGTATAGAAAAACTAGTGAACATACTATATGTCATTCATAAGTTCTATTCTGTGGTGTCTATAATGTGAAAATTTTAGGAAATTTTACCAGTTGACCACGAGTGGAGCAGTGGGTTTTCAGCTCTGCTAAGGTTTGTTGTTCCCTCAAAACTTGAAAATGATCTTCAATAGGAAGTGGAATCAAGGATTTTGAAACTAAAACATCAATTGAGGTCGAAGGCTCGATTTTGAGGTTTAGTTCTTGTATCAAGAACATATCTATTTCATCAGCTTGAAATCCAGTCTGACCAGCAACGTACTGAGAGAGAGAGATGTAAACCAGGGTGTGAAAATATTAACTGCATGAAGGGGATTTGAAGACGAAATGAAAATAATTACCTGACAAAGATGTCGGACTGACGAGGTTGGCCTACAGCAGATATAAGGAAGCTGCAAACTGGGAATTATTCTTTGATCATAGGAAAATAACAGCAGGCAGACGTCACGCTGAAACCAACATATAATCATTATCATCTGGAAAGAACGGGGAGATGGACTCACAAGACATTGCTCACCAATGAAATAAATTTACCTCCTCAGCATTGTTGTCTGAAGTCCGAAGAGAATCTACCAGTGTTGAGATGCGGTTGTTTTTGACGTTCTTGCTGCTCCCAACACTCATGCAGCCATGTCTTGTGTGGCTGCGCATGCCCCCTTTGCCCCAAACAAGCCTCTCTGAGTTTCCCACAAGCCTTGAAGATGCACTAAGGATTTCTCTATTTGCTTGATCCGAGTCATTGTCTTCACCAGCTCCATCTGAACAAGCAGCAAAAGGAGGCTGGGAGAACTTGGCAGCTCCTTGTTTCTTGAATCCTTTTGATCTCCGCTCGGACCGCTCCATCTGTTCATCAGAAGAAGAATCTTTGACTCCATCTTCAGCAGTTGGATCCTCATTGTCATCAGATGCTGGAAATTCAGCATCATTTCTGTAGCTCCTTTTCCCCTTTGATTGGCTGTTCCTGTAGTTATTTCCCCGCAATCTTCTAACAGATGGAGGGCGTTTCTTGCTAACTGCCTCAGATTGTCGACGCAAGGTCTGAGCTATGGAAGCTTGAATCTGTCCGAATAAATTGAATATTAGTACCTTGAAGCATTGTAAGAAAGTTCCATATAGTTATACTTGGGACATTCATAACAACTGTAGCTCACACGTGAAGCAATGAAGTGTTTGGACGAGAGTAACTAACGGGCCAGAGTTTTGGATACCTCATAAAATTTGTCAATTAATACACAATGTTTGGAAACAAAATATGAAAAAGTGTGCTACTTTTTCCTAAATTAATCGCTTCCTTTTGCCCTTCATGATTACTTAATATGTTCCCTTAAACTTCCATTGCTTTGAGACAAATTCCTCTGCGTCTCATACACCCAATTCAGGAAAGAAAACACTTGGAAATATTTCGTTTCACCTGCTTATTGCGGACTCTCTCTTCTTCTCGAAAAGCCAGCTCCTACAGGAGTGAAATAAACAAAATAACTTAGCTGACGGACATAAATGCGTACCCCAAATGGAAAAGTACTGATGAATCTCACAAATCATACATCTTCTTCATACTTCTCAATATCTGGATATAAAGCAGCAATTAAAGAATCATAATTTGGATCATCTCTCAGTGAGCGGCGACTAGCGCAATGTGTGCGGCAGGCGGGACACTCGTTGTTGCTGCAAAATATATCAATTATGAGGTTAAGAAATGAACAAAGAACCGTTTCACAAGTCAAACACAAAACCACCTTCTTTTTGTTTTTTATATGTAAAAGATCAGGTAAGTGCATACCCCAAACGCATAGATTTGTCAATGCATTCTCTGCAGAAGCGATGCAGGCACTCCATAACTGTTCTTGTTTTCCGAATAATCCCTGCCACCCAAAGAATTTCCGGTTTCACATTATTCATACCCACGAAACAAACAATGCATATCTTTTTATGCAGCAATTCTTGCATGAATGGCAGGTTAATATGGGGGGAAGTAATCATTTTTGTTTGGATTGCCTGTGTTTTTCATGTTTTGCATGCAATAACTGATTGAATGAATAAAATGCATCATTTCTTACAGAATCAGGTATAAACTAAAGTGAAATTTTATTTTTGTCGAACTCTTTCTACAAAACAGCTTTCACATTCGAACTGCATCAATATGCAGACACGTTTCACCTTTAGAAAACACTGTTCAGAAACGAAAGTATCAACTATCAAGTACAAGTTTAATTAAGCTCATCACATTGGAACGGTAGCAGGAAAGCAGTTCTACCATCAAACCAAATGCCCCATTCCAATTCAAATTACAAAGATAAACAAGAACACATGAAACACCTCAAGCAATCTAAGAAATTCCCACTTTCGTCCATCAACAGTTAGAAGATACTACTTTAGGATATTGATCGCAACATGAATGTAATACACAGAAACTGATATCCACACTAACGTTTCGGTAAATTAACCAATTAAGTAACTCTAACTGGAAAATAAAATAGAAATGTAATATTTGATTAGCAATAGAATCTGAATAATCAAGAATAATAAATACAAAACAAAGAGTCGACATCAATCATACCCAAGCAGATTGGACATTGAACTTCTTTGCGAATATCCGAAAGTTTTACAACGATAAATCTGCACCCATGAAGAAAAGAGAACAGTAGTTATGGCCGAAATGGATGAAACACGAGAAACACGATTCGATCTTTGTTTGTTGCATGATAAACATTTATTGCCGACATAGAAGCAAAAAATGAACAAAACCTCCCTTTAACCGCCACCAAATGCCCTGGACAACAACGTTCCGTACATTAAGCAATACATATATTTGTTTGGAGAATCCGCCGCAGCTGTGGCGGTGCCCAGAAAATTGGCGAACCCAACTCCACCAACCTTCCTCGGAATACGGCCGAGCGCGTTCTTATGAGCAGAAAAGGAAACCCATGGCAGAAACTATTGGGAAACCATGGTAGCGCTGTAAATCGGCATGGCTCGTACCAAAATATGGCAGCGGATTCAAGTAAACAAACATATTCACGAAGCAAAACAAACAGATCCCAAAATCAAATCCAATCACTAAAGCATTAAACAATTATACAGTGTAGGATAACGTAATAATCAATTGAAAATAAAACAGACGAAGGAAAACAAAGATGAGAACGCGCGAAAGTAGTGAGGTAGAGGACGTACTCGTCCTTCTCTCCATTACTGGACGACGATGTGCTCCGATCGGATTCTAAAGAAGAAGCAGAGAAAGGAGGAGAAAATTACAAACTCGTAAAATTCGAACGAAGGCAACTAATGCAGGAAAAATCAGAAGAACTCTTTCCTGCTTCGTTCAAAATACATATAAATGAAGTCCAAACAAAACTTACCGTCTGCATCTCCATCTTCAGGGCGAGCAGCAGAGCAGCCATGGTCGAGTTTGAGAGAATCATCCTCAGATGACTCCGGAGCACGCTTCTTTGCTGGCATTGCTTTCCTTCGAAGCAGAATTTTGAGCCGTGGAGGAAAAACGGAAAAAGAAGGTTACAGAGTAAAGGCTAATTGAGGTAGCGGAGGTGGTGTAGTTGTGTTGGATCACAGACGGAGATGAAACCGGCGACCGCGATGGAGGTGGCCGACGGACTGTGGCCGAGCTTCACCAGAGCGAGACTCTGGGCTTGGGCAAATTGATTGGTCTACGAACTGGCTTCGTTAAAATGAACATTGTTTTATATTATTATTTTCTTTTTGTTAAGCTATTTTCCCCCTTTTTCTTCATTCTGCAAGTATATTCGTGCTCTGGACAGACCAAAATTGTTGGGTACTCCATACCCGATTCACCGACCCGACTGAAATTTATATAAAGTTATTATCTTTTGTATTTTTATTTATAATTCTTTTTAACAATCACAATAAAAATTTCGTTTTTTTAAAAATAATTATTTTATACCCATAAAATAACCTCAGATATACATACATTATTAATAATATTTTACCAATTAAATCTCTAAAATTTTATAAATAAATCGAGTAATTAGAATGGGTAAGAAAACTCCTACCTAACGAATAAGAGAAATCCTGGAGTCCCTTCTTATGATTTCGGCTACTAAGTGCCATTAACACCTATGCCGAATGATTAAAACACTTAACTAGAGAGACATATCCCTCATTAAACACACATTTATTAATATTGAGCAAATCTACCTTACTTTGATCCAATACTTAATATTAAAAAGTGTGGGACACAATACCACACAGTTAATTATATATATCTTATAAATCGATCCAAGTAACTGAATCAAACTGTTGCTCGACTATATTTGGACAGCAATAATATTCTTCTCGATGAAAAAACCATATTTTTTACATTTTTCCGTCACATTTAAAATATAAAAAAGAACAAGTTAACTATATATATATATATATATCTTATAAATCGATCCAAGTAATTGAATCAATCTGTTGCTCGACTATATTTAGACAGCAATAATATTCTTACCAATGAGAAAACCATATTTTTTATATTTTTACGTCACATTTAAAATATAAAAAATAACAAATTATTATTATTAACATTTTTTAAAAAACCAACTTAAATCCAATGGTTAGTTTTGTAGCAACTTCTCGTAGAAATTAGAAATTTAGTGGACTTTTATCTTTATATCTAATATAAGTCTCAACTTTAAAAGCATATAATAAATTATATAAATCACCACTTAATCTAATGTTATGTTGGAATAATTCTCTTTAATTTCAAAACTTTTAATTTTATTTTCAGAATTTAAATTTGTGCGGCAACCTGCAAAATAGTAAAAAAGAGGTTGTTTTCAACTAAACTTATGATTTAATAAAAAATAAATTAAATATTTACGACATAACTAAAATTTCTTACCAAAATTTTATCCAAAAATTAATTTATGTATTAGTATATGGTTTTTAAACTTTTAATTTTTTATTTCGATATAACAAAATGTTTTAAAAAATCTAAACTCCAAATTTTAGTGTAGGTTCATTCTTTTTTAATTTTGTGTCCCTAAATCATGCATTTCAACGTCTTTTAAAATTTATGAACTTTTAGTGTGGGAGTTACCTTAGACATAAATAAGTTAAGTTTAATTCCTTTTTTAATACGTCAAGAAATAAATTTATTGGACACAAAACTAAAAGTTTTGAGATTTATTAAACATATTAAAAAAGACATAATTTGACAATAATTGACACTTACGGAAAAATTTTCTATTGTAAAAATATTAACAATGTTCATATAACTCCAGAACTTGACTAACTCTAATTATCCAACCCAAATCATAAAAGTTGAGATAGTTAAAAAAAATTTAGTTTAGGTTAGTTGAACTTTTATAAAATTGTAAATTTTGGTATGTTTGCGAGTTGACATTTTAACTCGACTAGTTTGAAGAAAATAGTGCTACATCTCAACTCAACCCTTATTTTAAAATTATTACGAAAGTTAAGAATATTTAATCTTTAATATATGAGTTTTATGAAATTTTAATTATTAATGTATATAATTTTTTTTAATAATTAAAAAAACACAGTTCTACCGGTTGCTTAAGTCACCAATTCAATCAACCCAAATTTTTTTCGTAGAACATCATTCATTTTTGTCATAAAAAATATTTAATAATTGTATTTGACTTCTAAAATAAAATAATATAGTACCGTGTTGAATGCATGAAAAGTTGTTACTATTATAGTTCCCTAACGTAAAATTACCTTATATTTAAAAAAAATGATTAAATGCTATTAAATAATGAACTTCAGAAACAAAAGAATATTGATTAAATTAAAAATAAATACCAAAAACACATTTGCAAGGGGACCAATTTATTTATAAAAAGGAAAAGAAAACAGGAAAGAGAGAAGAAAAGGGTAATGGATGCAGGCAAAGATGCAGCGGCTGCGGTTGCGGCTGTAAAATGATCATCAATCATCATTCCCCAAATGACACACCATTCGTTGCTCTCAGAGGTTGGAGCCACATCTTATCGAGGTTCAGTTCAGCTCAGTTGTGGGTTCCAATGGAAACTCGATGATTCTCCCTGATTTCCATTGATACCCTTTACACGAACACACCAATGGGGGACAGTTCTAGTTACAAAGATTACGTTGCCGGTTTGATTGCCGGCGTTGCCACTGTCATTACCGGCCATCCTTTTGACACCGTTAAGGTAAGCTGAAGTATCTGCTCGAACTGCAATTCCTTTGACCTTCCCTGTGTTTGTAGCTTAATCTTGTGGATTGGACTGGAATCTTTCTTCTTTGGTGTGCTATTTGTTTTTGGGGGTTTGACCTAGATAGGTGTAAATGAAATGGATAGGAAAGGCAATCGAATTTACATTTTGGAATTTGACCTGGATGCTATGTCTCATTTAGTGATTTTTCTTCTTCGTTTTCACCTGTGGCGTTTAGGGTTGAACTTATCTGAAATGTGGAGTAGATGCAGATCAACGATTCTTCTTGTACATTACTAAAATTAAGAACGCCTACTAATCATTCTGATTGTTTGTGTCAAGTTGCCTTTTCCATTACTGTTTTCTGGAGCAACAATTACCATGTAACCATGCTGCCTTGTCTGTACTAGCACATTCAAACTAGTTGATTATTTGTGCAAATGGGCTTGCTATACTCTTATCAAACGGCTTCCATTTGAACTTAACGGCAATTTAAGCTAGTTCTGCGAGTAAATAGTTAGTGGCTGGTGGAATTATTTCTCATATGCATATCTGTTTACTTACTTACCAGGTAAAGCTTCAAAAACATAATACCGAGTCGCGGGGGATTACTTATCGAGGTGGTCTGCATTGCACTACTAGGATACTGAAGACTGATGGTGTAAGGTTTCTGAACTCCTGAGAAACAAATATATGAAGCAGTTGAATATGCCATATTAGATAGGTTAATCGGATGCAGATTTGAATTGAATGTTTATAGTCTTCATCATCCAATGACGTATACCCGGTTATGTTGGAAAAGTGGTGTCTTATTTGCTGCTTGTTGCAATGTTGTTTGATTCCTCATTTGTGGGAAGCATTGCTTTAAAGTGTGCAAGTTGCTCAATATTGCTCTTACTACCCTTTTTCTGCATAAATCGTTATGTCTCAGCGTTGATTCTCTACAGAAAATCTCTGATATGCAACCTTTTCCACTTTCCGTCCTTTGCTTGATGATCATATTTTGTAGAATTGAGAAATAAACGATTTTGACAGGTGAGAGGACTTTACCGAGGGGCGACATCATCTTTCATTGGAGTATCGTTCGAGAGTTCCCTTCTTTTTGGAATTTATTCCCGGACTAAACAGTCATTGCAGGTCTGTACTGAAGAAATTGACACTTTCATTTTGCTTAGGATTTTTGGTCCATTTGCTGGCTTCCTCAATTGTGAGATCCCACATTGGTTGGAGAGGGGAACGAAGCATTGCTTACAAGGGTGTGGAAACCTCTCTCTAACAGATGTGTTTTAAAACTGTGAGGCTGAATGCGATACGTAACCGGCCAAAGCAGACAATATCTGCTAGCGGTGGACTTGGGCTGTTTCAAATGGTATCAGAGCCAGTCACCGAACGGTGCGAGACATTGGTCGGAGTAGGGCTAGACTGTCTCTCTATAGTGTAAACACGTTTTAAAACCGTGAGGTTGACGACGATATGTAACGGGCCAAAGCAGAGAATATCTGCTATCGGTGGACTTGGGCTGTTACAAATGGTATTAGAGCCAGACACCAGGCGGTGTGCCAGCGAGGATGCTGGACCTCCAAGGGGGGTGGATTGTGAGATCCCACATCGGTCGGAGTGGGAAACAAAGCATTGCTTAAAGGTGTAAAAACCTCTCCCTAACAGACGCGTTTTAAAATCGTGAGGCTGACGGCAATACGTAACGGGTCAAAATGGACAATATCTACTAGCTGTAAACTTGAGTTGATATATCAATTTTGCAAAAACCTCTTTACTTTATGCTCGGTAGTCTTACAATTTTTGGCCCATGAGCACTGTGTGCATAATCGTGATGTCCTTACTGGTCTCTCTCTCTCTGATTGTGAAGGGAGACCACCAAAATGGTAGGCCACGGCCACAAGTAGTAATTCCTTCTGCAGCTTATGGTGGAGCTATTATCAGCTTTATACTATGTCCTTCTGAGTTAGTGAAGGTAGGTACATCATGATGTACGAGTTTCTTGCTTTCTTTGGATTGTTCCCATGTCAGGCTCATGACTCTTTAAATTTTCCAGTGTAGGATGCAAGTTCAAGGCACTGATTCTCTTGTTCCAGTGTCCAGTAGATATAGCGGTCCACTCGATTGTGCCCTTAAAACTATAAAAACAGAAGGGGTAAGGCAATCCTTGACTTGGGTATCTCCCATTTGTGATCTGGTTTTCAAATCACACTCTGTTTTGCAGGCGACTGGTATTTTTTGCGGAGGGTTTACAACATTTTTAAGGGAATCAATTGGAAACGCTGTATTTTTCAGCGTTTACGAGAATGTTCGCTATTATATGCATACTACTTCGAATGTCCATAGCAACCTAATGGACATGGGAATTGGGATTTTGACTGGTGGCCTTGGTGGTGTGGCTGTAAGCTTCTGAGTAAATTCCTTGTTATTCTTTAGAAAGACTTATTGATCTGATTGTTGTAAAGTTGACTAATGTTTCTAAATTCAACCAGTTCTGGCTAGCTGTTTTGCCCCTGGATGTTGCCAAAACCATAATCCAGACTTCTCCAGATAAAAATGCCACTAGAAATCCGTTTCTAGTCTTGCGCTCGGTAAGACGTTCGACATTGCTTCATTCAAGTTCTCATCTCTGGAAATTTGATCTCTACACATATCTTTGATTTCTTCTTTACATTCAAAATAACACAACATGCTGAACCAAATCATTGTTCTAGATATACCAAAACGCTGGAATTAGAGGATGCTATACAGGATTAGGTCCAACCATACTTCGCGCATTCCCTGCCAATGCAGCAGCAATCGTCTGCTGGGAGCTAGCAATGAAAGTTCTTGGTATCGCCCGAGATTAACTCAACTGTTTCCGTCGTCCCTCCCCTCTTCAAATTTCATGTTATTTCTTTAGAGTACGTTTTGATGGTCCTGCTATTGATTCTAGACATTCATTCCTTTTGTTTTGTTGAATTAGATTGGAAGTAAATCAAAAGCTGATATGCTCCAATTGTGTTTGAGTTGCAACCCATAATCTTACTTAACATTGCAAAGGGATTAATACAAAAGATGAACTAATATTGGTCTGTAGTACAGAGCAAAAGCAAAGGGCTGGATTGACAGAAGAGAGAGAGCAAGCAAATCTGGTAATCAAAATTAAAAACAAAATTCCCCTTCTTTCATCATTCTGCATATTGCTAGGTTGAGGTTCCGCCATGGACATCCGATGAGCTCTTCCGCCGCCGCTGGTTGTGTCCGGCCAACCGCTTCCGGCAACTCCTTTTTGTTTCATCGAACTCTTGAAGACCATGAAATCTCCAGGAACCCAAATGATGGATATTTAGTTTCTCAATAATGATCGCTACTACTAAGGTTCATAAATATGCATGAATCTGTAATATCATATCACTACAAAAACTATTTAAACCCTAAAAAAAACCTTATCCTAAATATAAATTTAGATTATGTCCTATTCTCGAGATATATAAATAAAAATGGGTTTAAAACGCTCCCATATCCTGAAAAACCAAGAAATTAAGCAATTGTAGCATAGTCTCTTTACTATAAGAGCATGATTTAATTCAAACTTTAATGTAACACAGATGAATATTCATAAGAAGAGAGCATTTCTATACTTGAACTACATTATTATTATTCTTTATTTTACTCTCATAGTTTGTTTTAGGTTAAAATTTTATATTTAAAGTTAGCTATTTTGTATCCTAAAATTTTCAAATTCAAAACTATAGAGTAAAATTTTGTTCCTCATAAAATCTCTCATAAAATCTCTAGCTCCACCATAGTAAATATTATAATAAAATTTTGTGAAAAAACTATCTATTTGCATTAATATTTACATTAAACTTTCAATTTCATCCAATTACACATCTCAAATAAATGTTACCATCTTAACCTTAAATTTAAATAAGTGTACCAAAATTTACCTTCTATTCACTCTTGGAGAGTTGTTATACAAAAAATTACAAACATTAGAGTAAATTTTTATTCTATTCAACCGTACAATTTTATGCTTAAATGAGATGGTTCAAATTAGTAAACAAAAGGTAAAAATTTCAACATTTAATTAAATTTAGGGTTTAATTTTAAAAAAAATGAAAAGTTTATACAAAAAAATTGAAAAACCTTGCAAAATTTAGGGGGTCAAGACTGATTTATTTAGTTTATAAAAAAAACTTGAGGAAGTAGAAAAATGAAAGAAAAAAAAAGTCAAATAAAAAACCATTTTTACATTATTATAATTACAAATTTCTTCATTTATTTCATAGTTGATGGCCTTGGGATGAATAAACAGTAATTTATTTTTTGATCAACCAAATTCCAAAGAGAAGAAGAAAATTACACTGAAAACAGTTAAATTTTGGAGTTAATTAATTCAAGAACAGTTAAATATACACTAATGTTCTCAGTAACTATATGCTGAATTATTATCTAATCTTTACGTTACCTTTAAAATAGGTTAAACCACATAATTAAAAAACAGATCTAAGATTAGGGTTTTTGTCCCAAAATACCTGCTGCATTGTTGGCAGAACCGTTGGTGGATTCCGGCCACCATAACAGCCAGAGCCTTGGCATGAAACTCACAGACCTTATGGCGGCAGTGGTAGCGCTTCGAACTAGACAGATCGGCATTGCAATTATCCGCCTGGCACGACGGCGCCGCCGTAGACGCTCCACCGTACCCAGATCCTGATTTTTTATTAGAACCACCACCAGAACTCAGAGTTTTCTTCTTCTTATTGAAATCCCCTCCAAACCCTAATTCTCCATCAACAACCTCCATCTCCTCTTCTTCCTCCTCTTCTTCCTCCATGTCGTAGTAGTTTAGCCTCCTTTTTCCGTCAGCTTTTCCGGTGGCCATCTCAGAAGACCCAAAACGCAGACTAATGAAGAGGAAGAAGAAGAAGAATCAAGAAATTGGTTGCTTCAGAGGAAAGAAAAGAAGAGAAGGACAATAAGAGTAGTAATAGTACTACTACTAGAGCTGAGGTCTGAGGACCACAAACTCCATTTTTTGGCCTTTTTTCCCTTTCTTCTCTCACTGGAAGAGCCTAAAACAAAAAACAACAAATGGGTTTGGGGAAAAAATGATATTTTTTCATTTTATTTCTTTCATAACACTAAAAAACCAAGCATTTTTGCTCCAATAATGTTGCTTCCACATACCTTGAGAACCCAAGTTGCAGTAAACAATTACTTTAAATATATTACTCTTCTCTCTTTGGAAAAATTGTCTGCTCCTAACAGGAGTGGTTATATCTTTTGGGTTTTGTTGATCGTTTAATTTTGAAAAGTGTCTAATAAGTCTCGAACTTTCGTAGATATGCATGACTTGGGACATCCCATCTCTATCGCTAACTTTAATAGATGCTGGTCTCTGTAGGGAATGCTTCTTTCTGTTCAGTTTCTGCTGTGTGTAAAGTATGAAGTGTACCCATTATAAACTTTATTGTGTCCCTATTGGACAAAACAACAAATAAAACCCTCAATTCTGCCTTTTTACTTTTGGCCTCACTCTTTATTTATAACAAATATTCTAAGATATCGAGTTCTTTTACCTTATAGTTGAAAACTTATATATATACATATTAATCAGCTGAGCTATGTTTTTAATACTCTGTATATCTCGCTTTTAGTAATAGAAAGTTTAACCAGACACGTCCAGAATTATAGCGATTGATTTGAAGTTAAATTTAAAAACAAGATTAATATAAATAAATAATAAAAAAAAAGGCATTGGAACCCTAAAAACAACAATAATGAGAAAAAGAGAGCTAAATTGGTCCCAATTGTACTGGCTAGAGGGATAGCTCACTGTGCAATACGTTAGAGCTTTATGCTGTGTGGGTCCAATTCATTTCAAGTTCATCTCAAACTGTACTTATTGTTAATTCCACTTTAATCTCAATTCTTATTCATCTTTGTTTCATTAAAAAAAAAGTTAATTGATGTAAAATATGTATTTTCCATCCAAATAAAAAAAAGTATGTGTTTATGAAACTAATTATAATAGTGTTCACAAGTATAGTCTGCTTTAACCAATCACGTATCTTTGTGAGTCTTACCGTTTTAAAACGCGTTTATTAGAGAAAAGTTTTTGCACTCTTGTAAGAACTGTTTCGTTCCCCTCTCCAATTAACGTGAGATCTCACGATCCACGATGTTGTCCTCTTGAATTTTTAGAATACAAAAAAAGATTGTAGATATACTTTAAAATCACTCACTAGGAAAGAAGAACTCATAAAAACGTAACCATGATCGCGACTCTTAAACTTATGGATCTGATCTGAGCCTGATCTAAAAGAAAAAACAATAATTGAGTGTGGGTTTTGAATTTGTATTTTATTTCAAACAAGAAACATTTCCTATAGTTTTCTTAAATTGGAAAAAGGATGGAATTTTGTTTATAAACAAACAGCTTCAGATTGGCTTTTTGTAACATTTTATTAATCATCTAATGTTTTTAATTTCCTGATTTTAATTTACATCACACCTATTTTCTCTTTCAGTAATAATTACTTTTTTTTTTTTAACTTTCTATTTCTCCACTTTAAGTCAGCTGTTCAATCATGTAGACTTGACATGTCTAAAAGGGAACGACACAGCTCAGCTCAACTAAATGCATATCTTTTTGTATAATCTTTTCCTAATTAAACCATGAAATTATCACAAAATCATGCTTTAAATACCTGTTTAGTTTCTTAATAGGTCTCTAAATTTTATATTTTATGTTTAATAAATCCATGATAAATTATAATTTTCTTAAAAAGATTAATCTCTTAGATATAAATTTTAATTTTGTGTTTAATGAGTCCATCATAAATTAATTATCAATAATTATGTTTAGTATAAATATAAAATATTAAAATGCCACCGTAATCTAATTAATTTGTAATATCTTCTGAATGAAAGTAATAGATTATCCTTGTCCACGTATTAATTACAAAGCAACAAACTATTTATTTTCACCAACAAAACAATAATAAACAAAAAAGGACACAAAACAAGAAGATATTATTGTTCATTGTATTTTATAAAACCTAAAAATATGGATGCATGTTTCCATTTATGTCCCTGTGAATATCCGCAATTTTGACAACATTAAATTTAATAATAATTTTATTATTATTTACAAATTTTTTTTTTAGTATTTTAGATTAATGAAATGAAATATAGGAAGTATATATCTCTAATATATAAAAAAAAAGTTTGTTTAAGACGCAATTATGAAGTAAATTCACAAATAATTTTATATCTTATGCTGTGTACTAGCAGTAGTAAGCCTCCATTTGGGCTTCGGCTCGGCAATAGAGGCCCAACTAGTGGGCCCATTAGTATTTGCGCTTAATGTGAAGCTCGTGAAATGGACTGGACCAGGCCCATTGAGTCCGAATTCAGCATACAGCTGATAGCCCAAGAAGGCCCATAAGGAGGCCCTTCCCTTCCCGACAGAACCAGTTGTCGGGAAAGTGTCGGTGAAATGAAATGCACCAAATTGCAATTATTTTAAGGCAGAAATAATGATGAAACATTGGCGGTTGCGCGTCCGCCGTACACCAATCTCAGCCGACCGGCTTAATTCACAAAGCACGGTCCCATAAAATTAGGGCTTATTTTTAGTTCCATAAATTTAGGGCTAAAGTGGGCATGATTAGTGGCTTTTTGAGTGAGTAATTGAAGCTTGCTTATAATTATTATTCGTAGTTGACCCTATATTTTAACCATTATTATTTACTTTTATAATTAAAACTCAAAAAGAAAAATTCTATATCGAAATTTATTTATATTTTTAAATAATTATTAAATACGAATTTAACTGTTTTCAACGTGTAAAATTGACATGTTATGAGAACATTTTGGAATAAAATTTCCCTTTTTTTATTTATTTATTTTTAATCATTATTTTCCTAACTTATTACACTTTAGGCGTCATTTATGGTATATAAATTATGATAAATTATTAAGAATGATGAACTAATCCATAGATAATTGCTATTATTATGTTAACTGTACACTTTTTGAAAGGAGATCTTAAAAGGACCATTAAAATCAATATTTCGGTTATTATAACTTCAATCTCATTTCAATTTGGTCCAATAATTTTAAATGGCTAATTTTAGTTTAATTTTAATTTAGTTTCAGTTGTTTTAAAATTTTAAATTTGATTCAATCAAATATAAAATATTAATTAATTTTTATCCCACGTAAACAAAAATGGATAGTATATCATAAATTTAATACACTATCATTATAAGGTTCGACATATTATAAAAATCAAATTGAAACTTCATTTAAATTTAACATTTTTAGGTAAAAATTACACGGCGTTAAAAAAATGTTATTAAGTGTGTCAATTGGGTGGATTAAGATATATTATAATAATTATCTAAAAAAAAAAGATAAACTATAATAAAGCATGTTTAAGATTAAAATCAAACTTATAATGATAATTTAAGAATTAATTATAAAATACAAGATTCAATCAATTAACTCCAAACAACTTGATGAGTATCACTTCGGATTAAGAAAATGATTTATTATCAACGAAAATGATGGCTTTTTTTATTTATTTTAAAAAATTAAAATTATTATTATAAGTTTTATGTTTTGGTATGATCGGTGTTATACAATAAAAAACAATTTTCTGGGGTTGGATGGGAAGGGGATGAGCACCAAAATTAGGTAGGAAAAATATTAAATAAATTGATTAAACAAAAGGTAAAGAAAATAATAATAATTAATTACACACTGAATGGACGACAACAAGGTTACAAAGGCAAAGAATTTGAATTTAACGTAAGCAGATAATTGTAAGATCCATATAATGATGACATATTCATATTTTATAATCTAACACCTAATCTTCCTCACACTTACATATATTAAATAATTAATACAATAGTTTATATTTTTAGGTACAATAATGCCCAATTCATATTCTTTATAAGATTTAGATCTACACATGGTTTTGAGTTTCAATTTTTTTTCTTTTTTTTTCAGAATTTTTATTTTTCTATTATATTACAAAAATGGGTAAAAGTGTTAAAAGAGAGAAGTTATTGTTTAAAATAAAGGCCATCAATGGGCACTACTTCCTTGGAATTTTCCAATTCCCCAAGTTTGACCATCACCATCTCATGGGAGCTCCCTCCACTAATTAGTATTAATATACAAAACTTCGACTTAGAAGGAAGAGAA
This sequence comes from Cucurbita ficifolia, assembly GCA_033971965.1. NCBI lineage: Eukaryota > Viridiplantae > Streptophyta > Magnoliopsida > Cucurbitales > Cucurbitaceae > Cucurbita > Cucurbita ficifolia. Next base: position 7,181,421 of record CM066974.1, read on the forward strand.
GGTTACGAGAGATTTCTCTTTATTAGCTAAACGAGTTTTAAAATACTATTTACATATTCCGGATGAATTAATGTTAGTATAAAGTTGAATTTTTTTTTTTTATGGGGGAATTTGAAATTCTTCCACCGCTTCCCCTACTCATAGCATATTGTTATTGTCAAAAAGAATAAAAATGAGAGAGACAAAAAGATTGAATAAGAAGAACATTTTGGGTGTCATTGAGAAAGAAGTGGGTGTGAGGCATCATTGAAAAGGGGTTATGATTGACACCCAAATACCAATATAATTAATTAGAGGGAGATTTTTTTTAATTATTTTCAAGATTTCAAGGGCTTTTTTTTTTAATAAAAAATTTGCCATTAAATTGTATTGTGGACAAAGGGAAGTGTAATATGAAAGTGGATGTCCAAATAAGCAGCCAACCAAAATGGGTATGGAGATCTTTGTCTCAACCCAATGGATGTGAATGAGTTCTTGAGTTGATGGAGAGGTCCCCTCTTTCCTCTTTTTCCTCCTCATTCTTCTTTAAAAATTGTATGTGATTCGTTATTGTTATCTTCTGTTATCGGTCAAAGTTTCAATCTTTCACTCTCGTTGTAGTTATGTTTAAGAACGAAACATAGGCATCTAGATGTAATACTAAAAGAGTTATGAAGTTATTATTAAAAACGTGACCTTGAATTCTCATTGTAACAGCTTAACCCCACCGCTAGTAGACATTATCCGCTTTAGCCTGCTACATGTCGCTCTCAGACTCACAGTTTTAAAACGCGTTTAATAGAGAGAAGTTTACACATTCTATTTCGTTCTCCTCTACAACCAATATTACACCTTTCTTGAAAATGTCGAGAATACATTTAACGAGTACGATGAGTTTTTTTTTTTTTTTTTTTTTTTTTGTGGAGATTAGAATAAAGCAAAGGTTATGTTCTATATATCTTGCATTTAGTTAGATAATCACAGTTTTAAAACGCGTTTGATACTCTTTTAGTGTCTCTCTCTTGATCTGTAAAGCCCTGCAAAGCTGAACAATGGGAAGTTGGCCAGCAAAGGATGTTAATCGAAGACATAAACTATATTATAATCCATAACCCATCAACAAACTAATAATCTTAAACCCTAATATACAAATAATACTTAACCCTTATTCCATGAACAAATCAAAAAAGTGGAGAGAAAGAAGTGGTGAGGGAATAATGATGGAATGTTAGGGGAAGCGAGAAAATCCCTTGGTTTACTACAAAATCCATTTGTTCTTCACCCTATATCTTGGCCTTGTAAGAGGGTGAGGGTGAGGGTGAGGGTGAGGCTGTGGGTGAGGCTGAGCTGCCCACCACATGGCCTTCAAAGCCCCTTATGCCCTTCTCTTAAAGCCACTCCCTTGAGAATAAAGTGATGTTTTTTTTAAAGACACCCCCACATGTTACTCTGTTTTGTCCCCTTGCTCTTGGAATTATCACCAAATTCATGCCTAAAAGGAATACTTCCCTCTTCAAACCTGTCCTACACTACAATTTTCAAAGAAAAAAAATGCATATTTCCCTTCCCCTATTCAAAACCCATAGGGGTTTTAATTAGATGCCCACAAAAGTCATCTAAATTATAACCCTCAATAATGCATTTACTATTTAATGCATGCTCACCTTTCTCTCTCACTAACCCTCTCCTTCCTATCAACTTTCCCCTTTCCGGGCTATATTATTTACCTTTTACTTTAATGCATCCCTCATCTAATTATCTTTAATCCTCTCTTAATTTAGACTTAATTCTCGCTTAATCCAAATATTATAGATTCTGTGGAAAGCTGTTTCTGAAAACAACCGGACAGTGAAACAAAAGCTTTGAAAGGGGTTGGAGGGTTAAAGTGGAAGTGGTGAAGTGGTGGGAATGTGGGTGAGATGCTTTGCATTGGGCATTGAGCACTCTAGGGATTCCCTTCTCTATACTTTTACTTCAACATAAAGCTAAATGTTACATCAAGATAGAGTGATTACTCGTTAGATGATATATTATTTTATTATTCTTAAATCCTTCTTTGTAAAACTTTTATTACTGTCGTAGAAATTTTCGAAATGCATGCCATTCTTTTCTTGATCCTCTCAAGATTCATCTCTGTAATATTCTTCAAACTTTATTTCTCCCCCTTTTTTTTATTGGATTTCTGAATGTTTCTCAACATTCTTTAGCTGTTTTTTTCAGACATAAAGAAATAAAGAAAGAGAGAGATTCAAAAATTTAGATCCACATACCACGTGAAATTCTCATTAAATTATACATATAATCATCAATGACTTCAAATTAATTCTTTGGTCATAATCATTTTCAACCCCATCTTAGAGAGAGAGAGAGAGAGAGAGAGAGAGAGAGAGAGAGGGGGTTTGAAATAAAATCCTCCCTCGTCACCTACTCTTTGTCTGTTTACAATTTGTTTCCAAACAAAATTGGTGTAAGAGAAAGGAGAGATCCAAAAAGAAATGCTGGGAAACTGTGACAAAATGGTTCTCATCTCTTCATCACCTAACCAATGGCCACAAGTAAGTAAATTCTCTCTTTTTTGTCTCTCTCTCTCTCAAATTATTACAACCAAAAATTGAGCATACCCCTAATTTTTTTGTTGCTTTCCATTTGGACTGGAATAATATGTGTATGTTTTCCCTCTTTCTTTTCACATAGATGAAGAATCATCCAACAAGTTTAGATCATGATCATGATCATCATCATCATCAAAAGGGTTTGAATAATCTCATGCCCTCTTCTTCTTCTGGATTAGTAATGGACAAACAACAACATGATCAGAAAACTCAACTCAAACAACACCAACAAGACCCTCTCCGGTGCCCTCGTTGTGATTCATCAAACACCAAATTTTGTTACTACAACAACTACAGCTTGTCTCAGCCTCGCCACTTTTGCAAGGCTTGTAAGCGCTACTGGACCCGCGGTGGCACCTTGAGAAACGTCCCTGTCGGTGGTGGCTGCCGGAAAAACAAGCGCCTCAAAAGACCTTCTACTACGACGACGACTACTACTACTACTACTACTGCCTCTGCCACCGTCACTGCCGCCGTCACCTCCCCGGCCCCGGATTCCACTTCCTCCTCTTCAACTTCTTGTCCCAATATGTTTTATGCCTCCACCTCCGATCTCAACCTTCCATTTTCCGGGTATGATCATCATCATCATCATCATTTAAATCCATTCGGGTTAGGGTTTTCTTCTCCTAATATTGATCACAGGGAGTTTAATCTTAATGGGTTCAATTCAAGTTCGCTCCTTTCGGGCTATTCTAGCTTATTTGCTCATAACCCATCTTCTTCAACCTCCATTTCTTCATTGCTTGCTTCCAAGTTCACCAATGGTGCTGGGTTCAAATCCGGTGATCCGAATCTATTTGGAAATATCCTAGCTTCTCCAGCGTTTGATCACCATCACCAACAGGAGGTTGATCATGTGATGGGATCCAACGGTGGAGATCAATTAGGGTTGAATGTGAAAGATGTGAAATTGGAAGATGGGATGAAGAGGCTAAATTGGGATGATCAGCAGAATCAAGCGGATGAAATTGTTACCCAATCTAATGATCATAATCCTATGTACGGTAATTGGAGCTCTCAAACCTGGCAGGATCCAGAAAATCTTGGTTCATCTATCACTTCTTCTCTCATCTAGGGATGAAAAAGAATTTTAGTTGAAACCCCACCTTCATCTCTTCATTAGATCTTACAATTTCTTCATTTTTTTCTTCTCTACTTTGTTGTGAAGTTTAATGGGTCTGGTTTGGTTGTGAAGAAGAAAATAAAGTAGCAAATTTGGGGATCGGAGTGTTCATGTCAGCAGCAAGAAGAGGCATCCAAATTGAAAAATTTTAACTTTTGAAGCAGAGGTTAGAGAATTTTTCATTTCCATTACCCATCTGGGTTTTGCGCTGAGAGGAACCTCGGATCCCTGACTTTCAATATCATCATCTTCCATGCAAGAGATCAGTGGAAGGAAGCCTAGAACTTGTCTTTTTTTTTCTTTTTTTTTTTTTCTTCTTTCAGTAAGTTGGGTTTTATTTGGCTGCCTTGTAAATATAGGGGAGAAAAGAAAAGGGAAAAAAAAAGAGTTGATTTACATTATTTGAGGGTTGTGGGTTGTGGGGTTAGTGGGGTTTAGTGGGGTTTAGTCGGGTTTAGTGGGGTTTAGTGGGGTTTAGTGGGGTTTAGTGGGGGCTGGTATATGTTATGTTCCACTTTTGTTTATTTGGTGGGGGCTGGGTATAATGGTGTGGTGGTATAGAGACGGGGGGAGATTTGGGTCTTTCAAAACATTTGTATTAATCTCACTTATTTTCAGCTCATCATATGCTTTCATCTCAATTTCTTGCCTTCCATTATTATTTTGTTGTGTTCATTCATTTTATGAAATGTTTACAATTCAAACTAATTATGAATTTTACTATTATTCTTATTCTTAGATTTTAAATAATAATAATAATTTTTACTAACCTTGAACCGTTTAAAGTCCGGTAAATGATGTCAGCGTAAACCTAGTTAATTGAAATGAATTCTTTGTTTAAAAGTTGCTGGTGGCACAGTCAAATTAATTTTTTTTTTTTTTTTTTTTTTGAAAAGATATATTATTGAATAGAAATAGTATAGTGCAAATGTTGAAGACTTTTGGTTTGTTTTTAAGTGTCCTTTCAAAGAGATTGATTTTGGATAACTTTTTTATTCCCATTTTTTTTTACATTGTTTCTTTAGGTATTTAGAAAGTATATTTATATATATATATATATAAAAAGTTACTAATTTTGTTTAAAAAATAAAATAAAATAAAAACTAGAAATAATCGAAATGGCCATTGAAGATTCTTAATCCATTGTATTCCCTTTAAAATTAAATAAATAAACAAAATAAACTCCCTTTTCCCTGGGAGTCTACTGACAATGGGCTTTTTTCAACTGAATCACTCTGGACTTGGCCCAAAAATAGGCCTGCCGAATCATATATATATATATATATATATAGTATTTAAACTTTAAAAAAAAATCTAAAATATACTATTATCCAAACGGTTTCAAAAATATTTGTACTTTAAAAATCTTCATTAATATTCTTTTAAAAATACCCTATCCTTAACATTATCTTTCAAAAATATCCATGAAATTTTAAAAATAGTATTAACACTTTGATTTTATAGAAAAAAGTTTAAAATTTTTTTACTGTCAATATATTAACTAAAACTATCTCTTTAACATTTCGTATATTATCTCCAAACATTTTAATATTATTTATGAAGTTCATGAGTATTTTTAAAACATGGTGCCAACATTAAGAGTCTTTTTTTAAAATTAAATTTAAAGGTATTTTTGAAGTTTGTAAAAAATTTAAAACCCCCGATGAAACTTTTGAAAATTCAAAAATATTTTTCAAACCGGTTAGAAAGTTCAAGGCATTTTTAAAATAAAATACAAATAATTTTAGTATTTTTTTAAAGTTCAAGAATATTTTTTATATTTATTTTTTAAAATTTAAGGATATTTAGTCTTGCGAAGTGATTCTCACTAATGTCACACGTGATCCCACGTGCCCTATACTGTTTATTTTAGAGAGTAAGCTAGTGATGCTTTGACTACTGAACTCTTGCCATCTAGAGTGCAGCAATCCGCCACCTCGCATGGTAACATAACACTTGTATTTCTCTCTCACAACTCTAATTTCACATCATTGTAACCATAAGTTAAGGAAAACGTAATCGTAGCTTGAACGATTGACTAATGAATCTCATTCGGTTGACCCGCTTACTCGAAAGTTGTGTCGAATAGGCAATCAACACGTGTAAATGATCTCAATCTAATCAGCAAAACGAGCAAGGCAAGCAAGCATGCATGAAGGGTCTGTATGTTGTAAACATAATGGGATTTGGAAGTGAAACGAAGAGTTGTTCCACAAGCAAGGCCAAACTTAAACGTTCCTCTTTTCACATCTGTGCTATAGAATGTGATGTCTTAAGCTAATCAAATCAACTCTCAGCCACTTTTGTGTATGAGTGAGTATGAAATCCAAAAATGAAACCCTTTCATATTCATTCAGATTGGTCGCAAAACTCCAAATATAGTAATCCCAATGAACAATTTGCAAAAATTATGCGAAATTCATCAAAGTGGTGACAAGAAACAACAAGTTTAGAATTGATTTCTTGTCATTTTGAATGGACAAAACTCGGAATTCTTAAGAACAATGAAGATTATTTTGAAAGGGATGTTTTAGAGGTGGCAGACCCAACAATATTCTGGCTTACTCACAAACCACGATGCCCACCACTTTATTTATTTGAATTGACGAACCAGTTGATTTTTTACGATAAGATTCTGTCGCCCAAAAACTTGATAGATTAATTATAATATACAAGTTGATTAAAATTCAACGTGTGCAATGTATCAACGGAGATTGTCGTGATATCAATTAAGATATGAGCATGGTATCAGATGCTGCAAGCTACTTTGTTTGATTGGTAAAACCATATTAATTTATTCAATCAAATTATTATTAATTCTCTCAATTTTCTTGGTGGGTTCTTGAATATTTAAGATCCAAAATCTTATCAAAACAAAAAGTAGCCACGTGCATGCATGCAATGAGCCTCATCAGCCAAAGAAATAAAATCATGAAAACAATTATAGTTGGACTAAATATTCATTTAACCTATGGAGATCAATCTCAAATGTGACCGCTAATGAAATAGAGAATAAAAATAGATTTCTCTAATGACTAAACCGAGCCGAGATGAAGATTATATACTTACTAAAACTAACTCATTTTACTTATTTTATATGTAAAGTAATTAGGTTATATTTTTAAATTTTGAGTTTTTGAAAATGATGTCTAACCTATTAAATTTGAATTTTTCAAAAAGAATATTTTCCTAAAAAAAATAAATATATAAAATCAATGAAGTTTTTTTGGGAAACTCGATAACTGTGAAATTTCCAGGATTTTTGCAAAAATAAATGAAGATTTAAAATAAGAAACAGAGACGAAGACAGAGAAGACTTCTTCATCCATACTCGATGATATCTCTAATCACAGTAATGTGAAATATTTTTCATAGCAAAGTAAGCTTTTGACTAATAAACGTTTCATTTTAACTGTGATTATAAATAGGATTACATAGAAACAAATAGCTTCCCTTCTAATGGCTATTAAATGCGAGGTCAAAACAACCTTTTTTTTGAAGCAGTCTAAGTGAAGAACATGAAATCAGAGGGGGCGGGCATAGGGAGGCAGATGATCATGATGATTTTGGACCAAATTACAGCATTCATTTTCAATTTCTAGGCTTAAATTTTCATTATTACCTGCAGAGCAAGAATTGATGGAGTTGTTGATGGTAGTCCACGTCGTATTATGATCACCATGACCAAAGCTCTGAGATAATCCAAATGAGTAAGCCCCCACATCCACAGCCACAGACGATTCATCGAGAGTAGAGTCATAAGACGACAAATATCCACCAGCATCTACGGCAAGAGACGGCGGCGCATTGAGGGTGTCCGGAGAAGGGGAAGAAAAGGGTATTGTTTTGGGGCGCTTTGGTTTCCTAGTGCCGCCGCCAATGGGGACGTTACGGAGAGTGCCACCGTGAGTCCAGTACCTTCGACAAGACTTACAAAAGTAACGCGGCTGTGAAAGGCTGTAGTTATTGTAATAACAAAACTTGGTGTTGGAAGAGTCGCAGCGAGGGCAGTTTGGTTGGATCAGTGTGGGTTTGGTTTCTTCATTGGACGCAGCTGCAGCCCCTTGCATTATTTTCTGGCCTTAGCTCACAAGCTCTCAGTTTGAGTGTATGAGGGTATATATTTGGTAAGGTATTTGGTTGCGTGGATGTGAAGGGAAGGCATTGACTTTGGGAGTTTGGGGCGCATGCGAAGGGGAAGCGTTTTTGGTGGATTAGGAGCCTCGACGTGCCCTCAACAATATTTATGACTCCACATAACTCCCCATCAATTTGTGGTGCTGCTTTTGGATCGTTCACACTCCATAAAATTGAAGTTTCAAAGGTTTCTGTTTAAATTAAATGATATAAAGAAAGAAAAGGGATCGAGGGCTGAAAGTGAAGGAGGAAGGTGATGATTGGACCTCTAGTGCTCTATGGGTCATTTTTGGAATCCATAAGCTTCCGTCATCAATATCCTCCTTAATTCCCTATGCTTTTTACTCATTTTTGGCTCATTGGGTTCGTCTTAGAACATCTACAACTTTGCAGAAGATGTCATGAGTCATTGAGAGATAGGAACGAACGAATGTATGCACACAAGAAAAACTGATTGCCATGAGCTGTTTAATGGTTCATCAAGCACATGCAAACTGCAAAGACATATTGTCAATGTCGCACTCGAGGCCAGTGTGTGCCGAGGAGGACCAGTAACCAGAAGCTATGGATGACTATGCAACGCGAACATGCTGACGATGTTCAAGAAAACAGAACAATAACACAGAAACGAACATGCTGTCATAAAAGATCTATTAACAAAATATCGTGTTTATAATAAATGAACTATGAACCAATCCGAGTATAGTTAAGTGGATAAAGACATACTCACCTTACATTTTGCCTGAGAATTCTTCAGCTGCTCTATGAAATGCAGAAGAATAAGGATACAATATCTCATCAGACATAAAGCAATCTTCTTCAATGACATAATTATATAATACAAATTTACTTGAAACTCACTCACTGCAAATGGTCAAATTCTTTCCAACTTTCTATACGTCTATATACAAATCCAAACTCTTTCATTTCAAACAGCAAATGTTGAAGGTCAAGCTGGTGATTTTCTCCTTTCCTCGCTGAACAAAATCTAACAAAATCCTCAATTCAATCTTTCTGGAGCTTCCATTTTTTATCTTTTAGGTGCAGCAGAAGCGGCGGCGCGTAACTGTGGCCGAGCATGTGTTTTTGGTTCTCATTTGCGCCGTAAGCTGAAGGGAAAACTGGATGGCACAATGGACTCTCCATATTCATTGTTGGATTAGAAGCCAACTGATTCCCTATTTGATACAAATGGTCATACCTTGAAGTATCATTTCTAGAGGAATTGCAGGGAACTGCCAATACTTGATTACTCACCCTATCCAGATTGTGATTCTCCCTATATTGACGAAGCCATTCAGACGAACTCATTCGATGCGTGGACGAATACATATTCGTAAAACCAGTAATCAAGGGACTATATTCATGTGTAGCATGAGGGGGAGCCCAATTACCTCGAAAAGCGTTCGAGAAAGTATCATTTCGGTCCACGTCCCTACAGATTTGGCCACCAGAGATGGTAGCATTGGTGCCATTAAACCAAACAGCATCATCAGGCAAACAAGGGGCTGATGGTGCTGTGACAGAATAGGGAGGAGGAGGAGGAAAACGGTATGATTTTCCAGATTCACAGCTCGGACAGCTCAGACTCGAAGCAGAATTCTCGGTACGACCATTTATAAACTCCAGAGTTAACTCATCAATGGGCTGCAAACCAGGTTTACCAAAACCATTTGTCCCTTTTTCTCTATCAGGGTTAATACTAAAACCCCTGTTGAGCACCCAGGCACTAAGTGAGGGGGGGCCTGTAGATATGGAGGCTTCTGAAATTTGATGTACTTCTGCATCTGTATGAAAAGTAAAGGGATCCCTCTGGCCCTGAGTCTGTTCTATAAGTAGCGACGTAGCACGCCTCAAGCATTCATCAGAAGATATCGTCTCAGTCTCAATGCTTTTCGGTGAAACTTCGTTGCTCCCTACAATAGAGATCGGTGCAGAATTATACCTCGTGAGAGGATCGAAGAGAATGACTTCTTCATCTTCGACAGGGAAAGATTTCTTATTTGAATCGTTCCGAAGAGTATCTTTCTCACAGACATCCTGAGTTGGTTCTTCCAGTTCATTTTGTTCTACTGTGGAAAAGACCTTCCACGTCCTATCATAAATTATCCACTTTGGAGAATCATTAGCCATATTGGAAACTTTGGTAGCAGCAACAATTATGCGGTAAGCACGGTGTTTTGCTCCCAATTCAAAGTTGTTCATGTGTTCCCAGTGGGATGAGAAATCCAATGGTTCGTGTGCAAAGGCTAAAGGTGTGAAGCCTCTTAACTCATAGTCTTCCCACAGAGGGACATCAAGAGAACACTCTGCCTCAGCTGTATTAATACTCATTCTCTCTAAAAGGTTGACATAAACACCAAAAAAGTAAGCCATGGAGCTTCTACTTTTTTCATCATAACCATATCTTACTACTTCATCAAGAACGTTCGGTAACCACTCAACGAAGACGAGCACAGCGGGCAAAAGAGTGCACGAATCCAATTGCCTCGCCTTCAAACATCTCTCAACTAGACGTCCCATGACAATAAAGGTAGCAACCAAAGCCAAGTGAGTCAGCTCAAGTTGGTGCTCATCATTCATATCAAATTTGCTAAAAAGATTCTGTACCATGAAGATGAATACAGAAGCAATTTGGGTGGCTCGGAAAGGGCCTGTTCTTACTGAATCCAAACGCTTATAGGACTCTAATGAAACATTCAACTCAGAATCATCTAAAGACAAGAGTTCATCCAGCCATCTCATCATGGATGAAAATGTACTTATGAATTCCTCCAAACTGTAATGCATGAAATAAGAGTTCATAAGACAAATCCCCTACAAATGTAACAGTGAAATCTGTACCGAAAGTTCGAGCGGCTAACGTACCTGGATTTTATGAAAAAGAAACCCAATGTTCTGATGAGCAGAGGAAAAAAGTGTGTCTCTAGAGATTCGTGATCGTCTTTGATTTGTGATTTTATCTCGAAACAGCACTTCTCGGACGGTCTTAAGAAATCGAACTGGCCATCCTTAGAGAGGGAAGGCAGGAGAGATGACCTATTCTGTAGGGTCACTTAGTTAAACATGTGTAGAAAGTCTAGAGGATAAGACCCAAAAGGTAAAAAATGGAGTAAAAAATGAGTCTTACTCTTTCAAATAGTAAAATAAGGTTATCCCAAGCATCAGGAAAAGGTTCTTTGGCTGCAGAACTTCTCACACAATGGTACATAGCAAGAAACTGATCGTTAACATATGTTGCCAATACAGCCAACTGGAAAGAAACATGAACAGATGAGTAAAACAAGTAATGCTATCTGATATCATGGTTGGAAAGGTCATGAGATTATAAGATTACCTGATTATGGGGGCTTCCACTATCATGCCAAACCATTGTTGCTTCCAAATAATGAGTAGCAGCAGCTAACCATTTGTGGGAAGGAACATCTGGTTTTTCATGCTGTTCCATGTACCTAGCAAGATCCCCGAGGCAAACCAAAAGACGGTGACACAAGAATCGACATTTCTTTTTCTTGTTCTTCGGATCGATACCTTTCGAGACACCAAATGCTTTATACAACAAGCTTTCTTTTGGAACCCCACAATATTCTCTGATTTTCAGCATCAGTTTTTGGTAGAATTTTGTTGCTTCCAATAGAAACAACCTAAATTCTGCAACATGATTGTTAGGACTTTGTGCTGTCCCCAACTTTGGACTCTCTGCATTTGCAGAGCTTCTCTTTATCCTTTTCCGAAACTCGTCTATGAGCTTGTAATGAAGCTTCCACAGAGAATATTCCACATCTTGAAGCTCTAATTGTTCATATTCACTCATGAAAATTCTCTCGTAAATTGAACAAACTTTGTGGTATAGATCTTTGACATCTGAATGTAATATCCCTTTGGAAAGGATTGATGATGTCAACTGCTTTTCCAAGCTTACAACCTGAAATGAACACTCATATTCTTGAAAGAGTAATAATTTGCAAAAGAAACAAGATAGAAGATCTTATGCAGCAAATTACCTCATTAAGCAATTTCTCCTTTCTGGTTTGACTTGTAGTAGTAGTAGTCATGGTTTGCATTATATTCGCTTGTAATTTAACCTGTGAGAAGGGAAACAATGAGAAAAAAAAGAAGAAAAACTCCAAAATCTGATGTGTTAAAGACATCATTTCAACAAGGGGTAGAGCCAAAAAACAAAGGAAAATCAATGGTGAAGTGCTGCAACTTCCAAACTATCCTCTCGTTTTGGTGTTCTTCTGAGTAACTTGGATCTCAAAGAGAAATTTGGGAACAAAATGAAGAAACATCCCAAAATTAGCACGAAAAAATTCCTAAATTCATTCTGAGAAGCCAAAATTGAAGCCCAGATGAAGAATTCAACTGTTTGAAGAGTAAAATCAGTAAACCAAGCACGCAGCCTTACAACTTCACAATCCATGGCTATTGAGTGTGATTCGTTTAAAGGGTGTTCCCTAAAATTCAACACCAACTTTGTAGAAGAAAAAAGATTTTGAGGAACCCCACATGAAGTGAGGCAAAAGAGAGAAAAGTAAAAAGGGACAGTAGAAATTAGGGAAAAAGATAGAGCAAGTAAAAAGAAACAGAGTGAAGAGGAAAGGGTACCTGAGAAGAGAAGCAAGAAGTAGGCATCAAAAGCTTTGACAAACCTCCATCGCCATTAAAGAATCGGAGAAATATATTTGAAGCAGAGGCCAAAACAAATTATCCACCCAAAAGTGCACACTTGGAGGATAGACAGAGACGGAGAATAGAAAGCTATGTAAGAAGCGTTCGACACCTGTACGTTTTCAGCAGTAATAAGAAAAGAACAGAGAAAGCAAAAAAAGGGTGACGATGAAAAAGAAAATCAGGAATAAAATTTTAGATATCAAGTGGGATTGGGATTATATTTTTGTTGTTCATAGAAAAGTTCCAAAAGAAATAAAGAATAAGTGGCAGTGGCCAAACATTCGTTGTGTTTATTGACTAATGAGAGAAGATCCCTTGTAAACCAAGCGAAATGACCCCATTTGTATACTCAACTGGGATTTGTTTTGGAGCTCAAAACACAGCTAAATTATGCTCATTTTGGACAAAGTTATCTCCTTTTTAATGGGTTTTGTATAAAATGCAGGGAGGATCATCTGGGTATTCTCAAAACTTAGAAATCTGATTTGAATTTGTTTTTGTTTCTTGTTTGAATTCCATTATGGGAATTGGCAAACAACCTAACATGGCTTCTGCGGTGGTGGAGTTTGAAGGGAAATTCCGTATCTTTAAATGCTCTAAATCAAATGCACAATAAACACAGTCAACATGTTGACAGACACAAGTACTACTTTCTATTATTCAACAATAAATTTAAATTTTTTCCTTTTTTTTTTTTTTTTTTAACATTTGTAGAGAATAAAATATAAGAAAACTCAAAATACAAGAACCTAAAAGTTAGACGACAAAATTTACAAAATAAAAACAAACATAAATAAATGAAAAGACACAAAGATTTAGAGAGAAGAAATTCGATAAACAATCACTGTACCAAAAGTGCAAAAGTGTCCATAAGTGGACTCTCATACTACAGAGTCTCATTTACAAAATTCTTCCTATCGGCTTTATATAAATACAAAATAATTCTAACTAATTGGTATTTTAAAAAGATTCTCAACAATTAGAAAGAGAAAGAGAGGAAATGAAGGGAAAGAAAGTCCCCAAAAGAATAAAAACACCTAATTGATGGATAGGTGGTCTACGTGGTGGCTATTAGGTACAATGGTCACTGGGTATTGATTGTGTACTCTGTGGTGAAGAGTGTTTCTGGTGAGCTCTACATCTATAGCCGTTGGATTGAAACATGACACGTTCTCAAAGATCAGTAGCTGTAACGAGAAAATGGGGCCCAGGAGATGGAGGCTTCAAGAGGCTGAACCCTAATTTGTAGTCTAAATGGGATTAGAGCGAGAAGGGTCCAGAGATCATGAATGGGATTCTCCTCTCATTTATTATTCTCATTTTTCTGGTTTGAGATTATTCTGGCAGTTTCTTGTGCATTTATTTCCGTCTAATAGATTAGTAATCCAGTTCTTACTTAAGAGTTCTTTTTTTCTTTTAGACCAACACAAGATTTATGATTGGTTAGGTTGCTGTTTCGAAGAAGCTGAATAGGGTTCAGAACTCGACACCTTATTATATCTTGTCATATTATATCTTGTCATATTATATCTTGTCATATTATATCTTGTCATATTATATCTTCAAGGAAAAAAATTAATTTATAATCCTAAACTTTTGGTACACTATTAACCACATCAATTTAACCAACCTTGAACTAAGGCATTCATGTATCAACTCTTACAATTCCCATTTAATTCTCTATTTCTGGTCCGGTTCTGTGTTTTGGGCCTAAAAAACAGGCCCAATTTGTTGTGATCAGGCCCAGCGACCCAGTGATCCACCCTCCAATTTAATTCACAGTTAATGCTCTACTTTCCTCTGCAATAGAAATGAAGCTTCTATTCCTTCTGCACATGGCTGCGCCTGCGCCTACCCATTCATCGTCCTCCAACCACCGCCGGCCTTTGGGATCTCTCCCATGCCGACTGTGCTATGCCTCGGCCTCCTCCCACACGCCTGCCTTCGTCCGTGAATCCATTGATGAGGAAGATGAGGTATTTTCATTTAAAAGTTTATGATGATGCTAGCCAGTATGAGATTTAAACACCGTTTCCACACTCTCACTACTATTGTAAGATTACATACTACGTTACTTTAATTATCTTGGGAGTCATAAACCCTGCAATATTTACATAATTATTCAATTAATTTACTGGGAAATTACAATTCTCCAATATACAATTCCCTAAAAACGGGGAATACAGATTAAACAAAAAAACAAGAACAGGAGAGAGAGAGAGAGAGAGAGAGAGAGGATGGTGTAAGCAGATATTTGGGGATAAATTGGTAAGGGGAAAGGATTATGATGTGGTTGGCAATAAATAAAGAGCAGAAATTCAAAAAGATGCGTTTGGTTGGGTGGGAATCTATGCCAACGCCCAAAGCCTTTGAGAGCGAGAATGAATGACTTTATATCATCAATTCCCCATCCATTGCCTATTCCATTCCCCTTTACAACAACACACACACATCAATCATCATCCCCCTCTCTTACTTCACTTCACCATCCCCACCCACCACCACCATTCTCCCACTTTTATCTGCCCACCTCCCGTTGACTACGTCCCTACCCTTTGTACACACCATCCGTGAATGGTCTGGTGAAGTGTTCGAATTGTAACGACGTGGGTGGTTCACTGCCCGCGACGTCGTAAGAAGTCTACTGAACCTTTATCATTTAGAGGAAGGAGAAGTTGTAACAAGGTTTCCATAGGTGAACCTGTTACGAACTAACATCTTGATTGATATAAGACCATTTCGATATATTCTAAAGGAAAAATGAGATTAGGGAGATATTCAAGTAAAGAACTCGAGCCTTCTTGACAAGGGTAGGGAGTAGGGTCGTTTTAAGAGGCAGGGAGTGATAGCAGTTAGAGAAAAGTTTCAAGATTGCAATTAATGACACCCACCAACTTATAGGAGTGTTAAAAAGTATACAAAAAGCAAACCCACAACAAGAAACGCCACACTATACTAAACATATAAAAACAATCAGCCAAACAAACAAACAAACAAACAAACAAACATCACTGAAAAAGAGCACCATGTTTTCTGGCTTTCCGCCCCCCTTTCTCTTTCTTCATCACAACTCCCACTTCCTTTCCCTCCCGTGTCCCCATTTACTTTGAGCTTGTTTCGGCGGATTGTTCAGTGTCAACCAAGTAGCCCACCGTAAGGGTTAAGAACAAAATATCTTTCCCATGGCTGCAAATTGTACTCAGGTCATCACTAAACACAGCTCGATTTATTGTTCCAGCTTCAAGGTCCCCATTTGAGTACCTTTTCTGACAGGGAAACTCCTCGTTTTAGAATAATTGTAAGGTCCCCATCACCATGGATGCTTCCTTCCTACTTTGTCAGCAACCCTAAACTAAGATGGATGATAAGATTGCTATTGTTCAACTAAAAGTGTTGACCAGATTCACTTCCATCTCACCTAAATCTTCTTCCAGAATCAATTTTCTAATCCTATCAGGATAAATGATCACAAGTTACTTCAGGCCTCAAACATGGAATATGGAGCAGAGAGGAAAAAAGAGAGCAAAAAGAAAGTTACCCATGACAAAAGCTTACAAGATACAACACAAAAGGTCAAGATTCCACGCCCAGCTTTTACTCCTATCGTTGAAAGTTAGAGCAGGGTCGAGGCCGCTTTTTCATTACCCTCCCCCACACCACCTTTCCTTTTTCCTCACTCACCTGCACCACACTAATTGCTTTGCCAATGCCAAAATCATAGTCTTCTCATTTATATTACGTTTATTCAGTGGTGAGTGTTGACTACACGACGAGCAGTAATAATGGTAATCATAACCGATCGGCTAAACAAATTTTCAGATATGGAAAAGGATTATAGCTCATCCCTAAAGTTGTTTGTAAACTGTCGTGGGTTTGAAGGAAAAAGAATCCGATAGAACATTTATCTTCAGGAAGGGGGAAACATGATTGAATTTGAGGCTAAGTTTTATCTTCTGGGAACAAACAAGGGAGAAAATGGGGCTAAGTTTTATTCCTTTTTTCATAAGAAAGGATACAGAACATCAAATTTTGTAATTGAAGCAACAATCTATCACTCTCTGGAAATATATCATTACAAGCCTTACCACTCTCGCCTCCTTTTCATTATCATCAAATGCCATTACCCAGCAGCAAAATATAAAATCGAAAAACCCAAAATCCTTAGAGGAAAAGAAAAGAGCAATTCATGAAATGGATGATGAACCTGGCACTCTAGGAGATGTCATTGGGAACAGTGGCAACAGCCGAGGCTCGGAGTCACGAGGAGTGGTGGTCGGCGATGGATGCAAGTAAAACCCCTTTTCTTTAATCGCTTTGTCTTCCGCCTCTGCATCCATCTTGGCATTCCCATTCTTCAAGTAGCTATAATTCGCCAACCCAGATCGATCAAACGGGTCAGGAATCAGCGGCGTGACCGGACTGAGAGCGAGCGCCGGAAAGTCCAGAATACTCGGAGAAAGAATTTCAGGTTTCCTCGGAGAAAACCCCGAATGAGCACTGGAACCGAAAACGGGAAACACGGGGTTAATCTTAAGTTTATTCAAAGAGTTCCTACGCTCGTAGAGCTTGAATCCAGATTGCTGCCTTTTGGGTAAAGTTTTAATGGGAGGAATGTGCGTTTTGGACACAGAATCAGAGTTGGAAGGCGCAGCAGCAGGGTTGACAGAGGCTTGCTTGGCGGTTTCAGGGGATCCAGTGAGCATTTGAACTACTTGCTTGAAAGAAGAGGTATCAGCTTGAACAAAGGTAGTGGGGTAAGGGTTGACAGATTCGGATCGAGTGATGGGTTTGGGCGAGTGCAAGTGATGCGGTGGAGGCATGAGTTGTTGGAGTCCATAGCTGGTGCTGCTACTGCTGGTAGTGCTGTGAGTCATGCGGCTGCTTGGAGAAGGAAGGAGAGAAGACGGGCATGGGTTTTCTTGTAAAATTGAAGAGGATTCCATTGAAGGGTTCTGATCAGTGAAGAGGTTTCACAGAGAGGTAGAGAGAGAAAAGGGGGAAGGAAGGTGTTGAGAAAGAAGCAGAGGCGTGGTGAGTGGGGTAGATGAGAGAGAAAGGGATGTTCTTATTTCTTACTGCCTCCGCCTCTGCCTCTGCCTCTGCCTCCGCCTCTGCCTTCGCCGTCTGGTTCATGGTTTGGTAAGAAACGTTTTGGAGGGGACTTTCTTTTTACTGCCTTTACCTTCAAATTTCAATCATTCATATTTCATCATCAACAACGCGCCTTCTTTCCACGCCCCTTTTCCCCCCATTTTTATCTTTTATATTTTTTAATACTGAAAAATAAACTATTAAAAACCATATTTATAAATAAT
Source organism: Cucurbita ficifolia (assembly GCA_033971965.1). NCBI lineage: Eukaryota > Viridiplantae > Streptophyta > Magnoliopsida > Cucurbitales > Cucurbitaceae > Cucurbita > Cucurbita ficifolia. The sequence goes on from CM066974.1 coordinate 7,199,264, forward strand.
TAAATTCTAGAGATGTCCATAACTTCCATGGTTACTTACAACAGCGGTCCACAAGCATTAATTAGTTTTTAATTTGAGGGTTACCAATTATAATAATGATTAATTAATTAATAGTGGATCCATAATTACTCCCAAAAGGCTATATTTTAATGCAAATAAACAGAAATCTTACCTGGAAGACGGAGTATTTTATTAAAACTAGACCTAAGTTTGGGTCCTCCCCTAAATTAATTTTTTTAGAAATGGATAAACTTCAAATTATTTTGAAAACAAATATAATAAATTCATGATTGTCAACTTTCTACCTTAATAATATCAAGCATTTGGGTCCCAATTCAATACACCACTTTTATGGGGTTTTTTTGGATTATTAAGAAAAAGAAGCTTTATAATTTATATTGGTTGGGATTTTTTTTTTTAATAATGTTTTATTCCACTAAATTTAGACGTATTATAATCTTGGCTTAGGGCAGATTTCATTAAACTTTCAAAACACATCTCTTATAATTTTTCACTTAAAAAAAAACATCCCATCAATATACATATTTTTGTCGTATTATTTAGCAATTCAATAATTAATAGAATAATAATAAAAGTTAGCGTGACACCTGAATAAAGAAAAATGTATTTAAATTGACTGAGATCATATCGGAATGAAAATAATCTTAAAGATACGATACTTAAAATAATCGATAGATACTGCTCATATCGGTTAAATAAACTTTTATTTTTCTTAATAACAAAAAAATCTTAAAATTAAACGTGTTTAGTTTAGAACAATCTTATATTTATTAATTTATGTGGATAGCCTTTTATTTTTAAAAATACTTCAAAATAAGTAAATAATGGTATTTTTTTAAAAATATCGTAATTATTTTACTGAAAAGAAAAAACCAATACGACAGATTCTAATAATTCAGGTATTAAACCAACGGTTTTTTTAATGCAAAACTCAATAATTAATATATAACGTTAAAAAAAGAAAAAAAGAAAGCAATAGCAACAGTTTTGGAATGTGAAGAATACGCGCTAGAGATGAGAGTGGGGTTAACAGAAGTTGTGTGGTGCGCGGTATTCAATTGGCCGAGCTGAGAAAAATTGGAGAAAGAAACAAAGACAGAGAGACGGAGTGGTGGAAAACGTCAAGAAAAGATTCAAAATTTCCGCACATTGACGGTCTACAGCTCGTGGCAGATTCGGTAATATCACCAAATCAGAAGGTCATTTATTGATACCCATTATTTTATTATTTCGCAAATACCCTTAATTTCACCATCTATTTATGAAACGTAGCCCCCAGGTAGCAAAATAATTATAAATAATACACAAACATAAAATGCATATAAAAAACATACGATAACTCTATAAAACCTATGTAACACATAAATTACAATAAGGGGTTAATGTAGGTGGCATGAGTTAGATAATTTGATTTATGGAATTTAATAAAAATATCATATGCTTAGTCACACCTATTGGATGGAAAATCTGGGGAATAAAGCTTCTGTCCTATTATTAAATTGAGTGGACAATAAATGAGCAAAGTAGCTAGTGTTATTCTTTTTAAAATAAAACAATAGTTTACTTTGCTTATTTTGTTTTTTTTAATGTCATTGTGGTTTGTAGGTATATTGCAATAATTATCTTATAAATTATAGGAAGATAATTAAACAGAGTTATTCCATTAAAAAAGAAAAGAAAAAGAGTTTGTCAAGCATTTGATTCTTTTAAAACAACCTAATATTTGTCACCCGACAACATGAATTTGTTACTACTAAGTTAAGATAGGTCAAATGCATGCTCCTAGCTCGAAGAACATAAGGGTTAGTCCAATCTAATTCTCAAAATTCTAAATTTACGGTGGAGGCACGTAAAAGGAGCATCGTTGCATATTCATAGCTATTAATTTGATTCAACTTGGGGGCATTTGAATTTTGAATTTGAGCTATATATATATATATATATATATATAATTTATTGTTTGTTTGTTTGTGTGCCAGGAATCTTACCCCACGCTTTCTTTCTTTTCTTTATTTACTACCAATTTTTTAAATAAAAAGAGAGAGAGGAGCGGTGAATCCAATTCTCTTCCAATTTTCAATGCTTTTTTTAAATAAAAATTGAAACTAAATGCTACAAAACGGAGAAGGGACCACGGTTGTTATACGGTGCGACATCTGTAGAGGATTATTATTTTGAGTGCCCATTTTGGATTCCATCTCAAAATGCGCCCGCTCCTCTCGCCACGCATTTGCTTTACCCTCGCCCCCACGGATCTCATTCATTCTTTTTATTCTACTTTATTTATTATTTTTTTTTTAACGAAGAGTGAATTTCAAATTCACTCGCACAATCAAAATTGACCGTTAAACTTATTATCTATTTTGGTTTATACGAGGGACGCACCCCTATAAGAAATATTTTGTTTCTCTTCAACGGAAGTGAGATCTCATAATTCACCCCTCCAGCCTAACATACCACCTGGTATCAAGCTCTGATACCATTTGTAACGGGCTAAGCGAACAATATCTGGTAATAGTGGACTTGAGCTATTGCACCTTTGGGACATTTATAAATGATTGTGTGACACTTACTCTCATCACCGAGTAAGTCAGTCAATTCGAAATCGTGTCGCCTACGGCCGGACGATGTATGCTCAACACTCTAGCCCTGTTTGAGAAGAAGGTTTTCAAAAAACAGAGATGGAAAGATTTTCGAAAGAGAGTTTGAAAACAAAACTAAAATAATTTTATAGGCTATAAGCGAAAATTATTATTGAAAATTAAAAAATATTTGTGAATTAAATATTGATTACTTCGATCAAAAGTTTATGTGTATTATCCAAAGTTTTAAAAATTAAGGATTTTTTTATTTATTAATTCATCTAAATTACAAATAAAGAAAGTTCAAACTTCTGTATCAATTTTAGCCATTGCAATCTTCCCGACATAAACTTGGAATAAATGTAACGATTTTTTTTTTCCGTTAAACATAAATAAACAGTTGCCGTTATTTTCTTTAAATTGATTATGGTTGGAAAAAGTTGAAAATTATCGATTTAAGATAAAGAACACCGATTTCCGAGGAAGTATACTCGATATCATAAAATCTAACATATGTAAAAAACTGTCAGCTTTGTTTTTTTTTTTTTTTTTTTTTTAATCTAGTAAAAATTACTAAAAATCATTTAAAATATTATTGTGTAGCATCTTAATAATTTTTTTAAAAAATCAAAACTATGTAATATAATTGTTTTAATTAACCTTCAAATATTATGTGTTAATCATTTATCGGTCACACTTATTTGATTATATTACTTAAATTAACCAAACCCCGTCAATACTATTTATTTCTTAAAAATCATTTATTATCTTAGTATTATTTTTCTAGTAAAATTTCATAAAATCTAAGAACATTTATCAAACTAGCAAATAAAATGTGGCAATGCATGGTTTTCTTGAAGTGTCGACTCCACAATAACATCGCAATAACCTAGAAAAGTGCAGGAATCCAAATACATCACATCAAAATCCCAGATGTTACTACACTACCCCCACTCAGTCCCCACCTGCGTTTAACGAGCGCAGGTAGGTTCAAAAGCCAATGGCCCAACATTGTACAGCACAACCGGTTTCTTCTCGGCGTTCGTGAATGCCTTCGCTGGCTTCAACTCCGCCCCGTCCTCTCCGCCATTCATTTTCGACATCTTACTGCAACTGCTGTCCGGCGACTTCACCAGATAAACCTTGCACCGGTGGAATGCGTAGCTCGTTACGTTTTTCGGCGCCGCCAGCCGGAAGTAGCCATTCTTGTCAGTGGTGGCGGTTTCCACCGCTGGAGCGTATTTGGTGTTCTTGCATGACAGCTTCACTGTAGCACCTGCATTTTACAAAGGATGAAGTTAGTTTCAGTACTTTAACAGCTCCGTAAACGACGGTTAAAACTTTCGACGAATTTGGAACTGACCGTTGAGGGGTTTAGCTCCAAGAAGAGTATCAACACCAGGATAATGGCAAGACTTGCAATAAACAACACCTTGGACTTCAACGAAGCTTCTTGGGACGTAGGTGGACCGTTTGGGTGGTTGAACCGGAGAGGGAACCGGAGCGTAGTGAGCCGGAGGAGGAGGTGCGTAAACAGGGGAAGGAGCAGGGGCATGAGAATGGTGGTGGTAAATCGGAGACTGGCTCGGTGGGTGATGATGGTGGTGGTGGTGGTGATGGCTAGGGGCGGCTACTGGCACTGGGTAGTGATGGTCATCTGTCCTTGGTGCCGGAGTAGGGCTGCCGTGGTTCGCAGCCGCTTGGAAGGCATTGAGGGCGCAGCAGAGCAGGAGGACAAGCGAAGCACTGAAAGCGACAGAACCCATTTGGAATACGAAGCTTGTAACTTCAAACACAAGGACATTGTTATATATACAAAATTGGTGAGGGTTAATTGTATAATATGATTTAAAAATAATAAAGAAAAAACATTTCTAATTTAAATTGATATAATATAATAAAAGTTGTATTGTCAGTGTTTCTAGACGACCGTGCCCTCCTTTGTATTGCATTTTTGGTCACCGGAAAATATGGGGAAAATTTTAGTATTCCAATACACCTCGTTAAATATATATACAAATATATATGTTATTTTTCTTTGTATATTTGAGTTTTAAATTAATATAATAAATTTGAAATTAAAAGTGAAAAAGACAGGAATGGATAAAGTGGAGAGAGATGGTAACATGCAATGCAGCGGAAAGAGAGAGTTACGTTACGTGGCCTGATTCAGACTCAATACACGTGGCAGAGCTTTGCTTCGTAGACACAAACCGTGTGCTGAATTTTACCAGTTTTTCTTATAACTTTATAAATAAATGATTAAGATTTTTGTTTAAATTATAATGTATTAATTAGGCTCAAATTAATGATTACATATAGGTTGTATCACTTAAAACCATAAATTATTATTATTTATTTGCAATGGAATTAATTAAATTTGGTTCATAGATCCCAAACAAGTATTTTTCTTGCACTCCACGGAAGTGAAAAGTCAATGCATTGGCAAATGCGTTACAAGAGATCCAACGGTCTGAATAGCTCCATTGAAATTCAATTCAAGATTACCGCCGTTGCAAGCAACTCAACAAGGTCACATTTAATGCTTTTTTTTATTTTTTATTTATTTTTAAAGGAGGTGTAATTAATGCTAAGATCTTTTAAGCAATCGAGATTTCCTATTTAGATCTAATTCCGTACACACACCAATCATGCCAAGCCCATTTCGGCCCAATAGGAACACTCAGGCCCAAACATTAAGATCCATTTGAAATATTTTATTTTAAAATTAAAAGAAAACATAATTAAAACCCAATTTGAAAGGTTTCCACTTTTTGGAACCCTGAACCGAGGAAGGCGGGATGGGAGGCCGTACCAATCAAAGTGCCACGCTGGATCTTTATAATTCCTTACGATTGTGACACCTGGACTTTCCCCCTTCACTTTTAGAGGGCATTAGGGCCCACAGCTTCATGCCGCCGCGCCGCAGTGGAACCCCTCCAAATAGCAACTTTTTATAAAGAAAATTAAAAAAAAAAAGAAAAAGTTATAGGCTCCACGGGATGCCCGGAGAACCAACACCTCTTCGACTGCGTGCGAGCCACACTTGATCTTTTTTGTTTGTTTGTTCGTTTATTTTTTCCATCTCAAGTAACATCTGTCATTCCCGAACGGTGAAGGAAAGCGAGCAAAAGATTCTAAGTTCACCCATTCCCTTTACGAATTATAAAACCCTTTGCAAACTGCAAAATCTCCTCAAGGATTTTTTTCATGGTGTTTTGTTGCTGCAATGATATAAATATGGCTCCAATGGTGCCGGAGACTCCACCGTTTTGTTTATCTCCTGGTGAGTTTCTTCTTTATTTTCTCTCATAATCTTTTGTTTCCGTTTTTGGGTCATATATTGATTGCATTTTCTTGATTTTGCTTATGGTTGGATTTGTGTTTGAACAATGATTGTGGGTGTTGTTTATTTGAATCGATGACTAATGTGATTATAAGTTTGTCCGTAGTATGGATTCGATTGTTTTCTTTTGCCTTGTTGATTCAATTTGTTTATTGGAATTCTGGTGTGGGATTTTCCAGACGTAGGAACGCGAGGTCGTTTGACTTCTTGAAGCCAACAGTGTAGGTTTGAAAAGAGGAGGAGGTCGTTCAGACAATGTGGCTGAGGGTTCGAGGGAGAGACTTCGACTTTGGTACTCCGAGATTGAGAATTTCTCTTGGATTTTGATGGGATATATTTGTTTTCAAGGGATTTTGGTTTCGATGGAGATGAGGTTATTGGTTGAGACGATCTTGTTCTTGATCGATCTTCACAGCTTTGATTAGCCCTCTCAAGAATTTCGGTTTCTATGTTCTTGATCGATCTTCACAGCTTTGATTAGATTCTTTGTTTTTGAGCCTTTTGAAAGTCATGGAGGAGGATCCTAATTCTTGGTTAAGAAGAACCAAGTTTTCTCACACAATATGCTATCGTTTAGAGTCCTTACGATTAGCTTCCTTTCCTGCCGCTACTCACCCACCACTCAACTCAGTTGCACAATCAAGATCTCATGTTCTTTACAAGCAGAGGTCTTTGTCTCCAGCTCGGGCTCCCCAAACTACACTTTCCGATGCATTTAAGAGTGCACGTACCGATCAGAAGCGGTTTTCAACGCCACCGCCTCAGAGGAAGGCACCTGGAAAAGAGAAGGGTAGAAGACTATTTAGTAAAAAAGCTAAGATTCGCAATTCCTTAAAGGAAGAGAAGTTAAAAGGTCTTCTGAGGCATTTTGCCTCATTTAAAGGCAATGGGAAGTCCAAGTTCAAGGAGTTTTCTTGGACAAGGTTTTTTGAGCACAGTGGAGGGAAGGTCACTGCTGTCGATGCTGTAGATGAATCGTCTATTGACCTGTCCAAGTTGAGTTTTGGGCATAAATTTGCTTACGGAGCTCATAGTCGGCTTTACCATGGACTTTACGAAGATAACGTTGTTGCTGCTAAGATGATCAATCTACCAGTCAATGACGAAAATGGAGAACTCGCTGGTCGCTTAAAAAAACAGTTTGATAGGGAAGTAACCCTTTTATCTCGTCTCCGCCATCCCAACGTTATAAAGGTAAACATCTTGCTCCTTGATCGATGACAAGTTCATCTGAATTACTTTTTCATAGGTTAGTTTTGAGGCATATCTTTCGCTGAACTTTTATGTTTTTAACGTTTGATATGAGTTCCCAGTTGCTGCTTGAAAAGAAAAAGGATCTGTGTCATCAATTATGTATGAACAGTATTGTATTTTGCCATTGCTTTACAGTTGGTAGCAGCTGTGAAAATGCCACCCGTTTATTGCATCATCACTGAGTATCTACCTCTGGGTTCCTTAAGGGCATATCTTCACAAACTTGAAAAAAAATCTCTCCCACTGCAAAAGCTATTTGCCATTGCCTTGGACATTGCTCGTGGGATGGAATACATTCACTCGCAAGGTGTCATTCATCGAGATCTCAAACCTGAGAACGTTCTTATTGATAAAAACTTTTGTCTAAAGATTGCCGATTTTGGCATCGCTTGTGAGGAGGCACGTTGTGATACACTAGCGGAGGACCCTGGAACTTTTCGTTGGATGGCCCCCGAGATGATCAAATGTAAAGCTTATGGAAGAAAGGTTGATATGTACAGCTTTGGACTCATCCTGTGGGAATTAGTAGCTGGAAAAATTCCTTACGAGGATATGACTCCCATCCAAGCAGCTTTTGCAGTTGTAGATAAGGTATTTTTATTGTTTAGCACCATCTTTTTATTTAGCAACTTATCTCTTCTGAAACACTGATGGTGCTGTATGTTTCAGAATATTAGACCGGTGATCCCGAGGGAGTGTCCTCCAGTGATGCAGGCGTTGATGGAGCAATGTTGGTCCACGCAACCAGAAGAGAGGCCGGAGTTTTGGCAGGTGGTAAAAGTATTAGAGCAACTTGAGAGTTGTTGTGTTGGGGGAGATGGTGAAGTGTAGAGCAGAAGGAAAGGTGGGAAGATCACAAGAAAGGTGTAAAGCAGCATGGGATGGATGCAGAGGCTTGGTCCTCTTCATTCTCCTCATAATTCTCTCACCTCCACACCTAAATTCATATGAATCTTTCTCTCTGCGCTTTTTCCTTTTCTTGAAAATATCATGTTCGCCCCCAGGTTCATTGTAGATAAAAAGAAACACAACTTTTGCAGTTTTTTTTTGGTTCCTTCATTTGTTTCTGTTTCTAACATTCACATGACTGAAATGAATACGTTTCTGACGATATTTTTGGAATTCTCTCTCAACTTGTAAACTAATCTGTTCCTTTGCTATTTCTCTTCCCTCTCCTCATCCAACTTTCTTGCTTTCTTACTCTCTACTTTCTTGGCTCTAAACTCAGTAACACTTTGTCCTCTTCAACCCAACCCTATGTGGTATGTGGGATCTCACAATCCACCTCTCTTGGCTTAGGGGTCAGTGTCGGTAAAGAATGCTTCGTTCCACCTCCTTGTAAGGAATGCTTTGTTCCCTCTCCAACCAATATAGGATCTCATAATATACCCATTTGAGAGCCAACATTCTCGTTATAGGATCTCACAATATACCCCCCTTGAGGGCCAACATTCTCGTTGGCACACCACTTGGTGTCTTGAGAGAGGTTTCCATATTCTTGTAAGGATGCTTCATTTCCCTTTCCAATCGATATGAGATCTCACAATCCACCCCCTGGGCATAATCCACCCCCTTGGGGGGCCAATGTTCTCTCTGGCACACCGCTTGGTGTCTGGCTCTGATACTATTTGTAACAGCCCAAACTCACGCTTAGTGTATGACTCAAATACCATTTGTGACATCTAAATCTCACCATTTGTGGCTGACACCTAAATCTCACCATTTGTGGCTGACATCTAAATCTCACCATTTGTGATATCTAATGCTCACTCACAGCTGCCATATATTGTCTGCATCGAAGTGGGATCTCACAATTTGTTACTTTTCACCTCATTTTTTCTACGTTCATATCAATGTATCTCTCGGTAGTACTGCATTAAATTTTTTTTTAGGAGGCAAAGACATTTAGAATGTTGGTGTGGTGAGCATTAATACAGGTGACATATGTAATAGGAGTGACGTTGTTTCGTTCATCTTTATGTTGATTTTGAAACTATAGATTTTAAGAGACAAATTCTTTCGACAGAGAGCACCGAAGGTTAATTATTGAGTCAGGCCACATAAGAAACAATGAATGGATGTAACTCTAAATATAATTATACTATCCATACTGATTCTCGTCGGTTCTATTAGTCATAGATTGTGAATTTTATTTTCACATGCCAGCAGAGCACCAAAGTTTACAGCTCAAAAACATAAAAGAAAAAAGTGGAACAGTGGCCAACACAAAAAAGGAAACTCTACGTTATATGATCTATCTTCTAGTAATTTAGACGACTTCAACAGCCGTCCGATTGGGCAATTTGTCGAGCAAATCAACGGTAAGCATCGAAGCTCTGGGCTTCGGAAGCCGACCAGACGAGTACCCAACCGAAACAAGAGGCATTGACATGGTCCTTTCACACGCACTCAGCCATTTTGTTTGCATGTATCTCTGTTTTCGCCATGGCCCCAAATGCATCTTCTTCTCCTTCATGCACTTTTTCGCAGCGCCGCATACTATTTTTATTACGCCCTGAAGTTTCTCCACTTTTCCCACGAAGATCTCCGGCAGCCGCCGTACCAGGCGGTTGTAGTCCTCGCTAGCTCGAGCCATTTCAAACTCTGCTCTCAAGTTTAGCTCTATTATGTACCTCACCTCCCCTTTCTTTGATTTGTGTACCACATCCAAAAATGTGTGTTCCCCTGAATCAATTTCAATGGAAAAAGCCCAAAAATTTAGAAATTTTAGGAATTTTTTCCATAAATTTTATTTTTCTATTTGTGTTTGTCGGTTTGTTTGTTTACCTGAGGGTATATGATGCGAGCTTCTCCACTTGGTCTTGCAAACGGCACTATCGTAGCCGGCGTTTCGAAGGTGACCGGAAATCTCCCTCATCAGGCAGCTCCGGCAGCCCGTCATTGCCAGAACGGATCTTCCACATCCACAGGCTCCTCCAGTCCCCTGTATTTCCTTAACTGCCTCCTTTGTGGCAGTTCTGATCTTTGATTCCAGAGAATTAGTCCGACATATCGTCGCCTGCATTACCATTACAGAACAAACCCATTAATCTCAAATGTTTTTCTTTTTAAAAAAATTATCTTTTAATTAAAAACAAAATACTCACTTGTAAGATCTGGTTTTGGGTCTCCCAAAAGTTCTTGCTTTCTTCCAAGCTCTCGCTATTTTCTTTTTCTTCATCATTTTCGTCAAACGCCGTCGTTTCACTCTCTTGGCTCTCTAAACTGCTCCCAAATCCCTCCGCCGGTAACCCCTCGCCGTCGTCCAAAAACCCAAAAACCATGTCTGAAAAACTCGAAACCTCTGTTCCCGGGAAACTCCGGCCGGCCATTTTATAATTATGTGATATTTCACACAGGTGTGGGTTGTGTAGAACTAACTGGAGGACTCCGTCTTTATATACCAAATTCTTCGGATCAAAGCGGGTCTACCGTAAAACCGGGCAGATAAACGAGACGCCACGCACAGTTGGGGTCCACGTTGATGATGTGGCGTGGCCGAATTGAACATGATCGAACAAACTAGTATACTGATCCTCGTGGGCTTTAATAGACCGGACAGCGGGGATCCACGTCAGTTTGGACAGTGCAATAATGCCGATCCATTTTATCAACCTAATCCGGATATGCTCGAATATCCACCATTGCACCTCTTCTTTTTTCTTTTTCCTTTCCATTTCCAATCATTATTATTTTTATAATTTAAAGTATATTAAAAAAATGGAAAAAGAAAAGAAGTTACTTGTGGGGTATAAAAATAAAATAACAATAACAAAATAAAAAGCGACTTAAATTTTGAAAAAGGGTCGAGTTAATATACTTAATTGTCCAAAATGTTTTACAATCAATATTTTTTAGGAAAATTATTAATTGGTGGTGAACTTTTAATTTAATTATGTTTTCATTAATATTAATTTATTTGTGAACAATAAATACAAATCATAAAGTGCCCAAATAAATGAATAATACATATATAAATAAATGGATATATTTGTGGAATGGCGGGGCCAGGTTTTGTGAAAAAACAATTAGCGGGATGACATAAATAATTAAAAGCGACGCAGCAGATGGGATGCGAATTTTATCCTAAAATCATAATCCGGTAGCACTGGTGGGGCCATCATTCTTGGACGCTTGATTGATCCAAACGTGGGTAAATTACCGACGTTGATCATGGAACGTTGGGACCCACCTGTTCCCTACCCGATTTTAATCATTGTACTTCGTTTTTTCTTTTTTGCATAATGGAGAGTTGGGATCTTTGTAAATTGTTTAATCCGACGTGGCAATTACGCGGCTCCTCGCCTCCGCCGTTGACGTTTCTTTGGCAGTTTCCCGCGCGTGGGACCCCACGGCCATGTTTCTATCCTTGAATCATTTGATTTTATCTATAAATTATAGTCTTTTTAGATTATTTTATGCGCCTGATCAAAATTACGCTATTAATTTAGAATATTTATATAATAGGTAATAAAAATTACAAATCGAAACAGTAAATGAGATTTTTACATTTTCTCAATTTTGATTCAATATTTCCACATATTATGGAAGGTTTTAGAAGTCCGTAGAAAAACAGATTATTTCAATCATTGAATTTAATTATATATATAATCAAATATTAAATAGAACATGAATGATTAAACATAGGTTTGAAAGTGATTAGTTTGATTTTTTTACATTAACTTAATTAGCTTAAAACAAAGGTTAGATGCTTTGTAATTGGTTAAAGCAAATTAAAGCTTTAAAATGAAATTCCTTCTTTTCTTATCCCGAAGCTTTTAGAAGTTTGTGGAGAACAGACTGGAAATGGATGATTGATGTGAATTTTACATTTCTTTTTTATTTTATTAGTAAAATAAATGAAGAATTATTTAATACAACCACGAGGAGTAAAACTGTGATTTGAGGATTAAATGTTATTTTAATAATATATATTTATGTCAATCAATTAAACTATAATCACATTACTCAAATAAATAAATAAAAAAAGACCAATAATATTAATATTAATAATTTAGAAACCTAAGAGGGTTGTGATCCAATATTAATATTAATAATTATGAAAACAACATTTACCTACAAACTCCGTCTAATTGTGGCTTATATTGGTCCAGGCCGCCCAAAATTTTCATGTGGACTCTATTTTTCTCTCTTTTTTTTATTTATTTATTTATTTTATTTTTTTGCATGTGTTCTGTTTGCTTCATTAAATGATAAATTCATCCAATTTTATAATTTGTAATACAAAAAATTCATTAAATTAATAAAAAATATCTCCTTTTGAATAAAAACCCTTCATATTTGGTTTCAAAAATATTTTTTTAACTTTTAAAATTGTTTTAAAAATATCTAGATTTTTCAAAAATTTGATTATATTCTTAAACTTTTTTAAAAACTTTAAAAGCACTTTTTTTTTTTAAATATTCGCGATCTTTCAAAAGTAAGTTAACAAATTTAGAAATAGTCAATGAGGTGAAGGTAGATAGTGTTTGTCAATGTATTGACTATAAGAATTTGTTTGAATTCTTTTTTTTTTCTTTTTTAAATTAGAGGGTGTTAACGTGACTTATAAAATTTCATGTGTATTTTTTAAACATAATATTAACAATAATATCAACCGTTACTCAGAGAGAACGCTGGGCCTAAAAAGAAGGTGGATTTTGAGATCTCACATTGGTGGAAAAATTTCCTAAAAAAAAAATAGAAAGAAATAATATCGGCTAGCGGTGAGTCCCACCAAATTATGAGTTATTAATGGATAAAATGAATAAAAAATCGTGGGTAGAGTCACAAACGAATATCTAAATTGGCTATAATGTAGGGTGTTACATAAATGATAGTATTAAAATGGAAGATCGTGTGGTTATATGTATTGGTGATGAACGGACTCGGAAGATATTCAAATCCATGAAGTCCATAGTTTGGGCCTCGCAAGGCCCATATCCATGATTATGGACACAGGTGGGTCAGTGTGGAATCTTACAAACGGGCCGAAAGCCCAAAACAGTGTATAGAAGTAGTTTGTTTATGTACACTATAAAAAGCAATAATCCATTACAACGAGTTTGCAAGTCCAATGCCTTCCTCACCTACCCACTACAATGGAATCGGACCAAGACAGGGAGGTTGAAGAAGACTGAAGAAAATCCTCAAATGTTGGATGTTTATGCCCAAAACCAACGCCAGAATCACACCACATTCCTTGCGACTTCAATCTTTCGAGCAAAGAAGCATTCATGCTCTCACTCTCATTCTCATCCATCTCTATTTTTCCTTCCAAAACTTTCACAATTTGCCTCATCTTCGGTCGAGTTTTCGGGTCTGGATGTACACTTAACAATCCCAAATGTAACACTCTCTCGACTTCCTCCTCGTTCCACCCGCCCTTCTTCCTCAGTCGCTCGTCGACTGCTGCTGTGATTTCCCCTTCAACGGCCAATCGCCGAACCCAATCCACTAATGGTGGCTTCCCTCCCTCTATTGGTCTCCTCCCACACATCACTTCCAAAATCAAAACACCAAAACCAAACACGTCTGATTGAGTCGAGGCTCGTCCCGTTCGAATCAACTCCGGTGCGATATAGCCCATGGTGCCAACGATTCGAGTCGTGCTAGCTACTTGGTTGTGGCTATGGACTCGAGCCAAACCGAAATCTCCTAGTCTTCCATTCATGTCTTTGTCTAGCAACACATTGCTGGCTTTTATGTCCCTATGAAGGACCTTCGATTCCCATCCTTCGTGTAAATACAAGACCCCCGAAGCTACGTTTTTCAATACTCGAATTCGATCCTCGCAACTCAACATGTTTCTCTCGTCGCAATCAAATACCCATTTGTCTAAACTTTCATTTTCCATGTAATCGTAGACGAGTAAGAAATTCCCCGTCTCTTTCTTACACCAACCCCTCAAACTGACTAGATTTCTGTGCTTCAATCTCCCTATACTCGAGATTTCAGCTAAGAACTCTCGCATCCCGTCGTTTTCGTGGGAAATTCGTTTCACTGCAACTTCCGAACCACCTCCGGCCAAGACCCCTTTATGCACTTTCCCATTTCCTCCGATCCCGATGACATTTTCTTCTGCAAACCCTTTAGTTGCTGCTTCGATTTCTTGATATGTGATTCGGTGTGGCCAATACTCCAATTCCCAATCTTCCATTTCCGCTCTTGCCCTCGCTCTCCTCCGGTGGTCTGCAATCAAAATCCCCAAAATCGTAGCTATGAAGAAAACGAATAGGAATCCGCCGGCCGTCACACCGGCGATGAACCACTTCGATTTAGTAATTGGGTCTTTTGGGAGGACGAAGGAGGGCAATCCAGCGGTAATCAAACTCTCGCTCAACGAAAAATTAGAGTTACTGAAACTCCAGGCTAAAATGTTGTGGCCTTGAACCAACTTCCCTGTAGAGCTCGTAAACCCCACATACATTTCGTCGGTGAAAATTTCGGAGAGATTCAGAGAGGCGTTAATCAACGGCCGCCGTGGTCTTTTCATCCCCGCCGGAGCCATCGTAACATTCATCTGAAAATCGGAATAATCAATCCAGACTTGATAATTTTCGCCGCTATTAAGCCGGAACCTATTAAACGAGCCATCGTCGGACCAAAACCCAGCTTCTCCGGTAGCGGTAGACGTCAAGGAATTGAAGTCGATTCCAACATGATTGTCGTCGGGGTCATTGAATTCCTCATTATCAAACACATCGAACTCAATTCCAAAGACATGGTTATTAGGGTTCCCATTAAGCGTGAAGTTCAAAAACCCCAAATTCTGAGCGGAGGCAGTTCCGTGGATCCCAGTCTCCGGAACGAAAATCAAAACCAAGCCATGTCCAGGAAGGGTATCCCTGTAAGGTGCCATGGCGAAGATGAAAGAAGTGGAGAAGGAGTAGAGGCGGGAGGAATTGGGGGCCCTCGTGGGGATCTTGGAAGGGTACAGAGCGCGACCGATTGAGAAACTGGTTTGGTTGGTGAGGGCGAGGATGCGGGATTCAATGGTGGCGTTGCCGTAGAGGAAGACATCGGTGGAATTGAAGCCGTTGAAGACGAAATCGAGGGCGGAGGATATGGAGAAGAAAAGAAGGGGGAAAGAGAGGAGAAGAATTGGGAGTTTCAGAGCGGCCATGGGAGGAGCAGAGAAGAAACAGAGGAAGATGGAGAAAAAGGCACACGGTTAGATGGGCAGAATTTTGTTGGTCAACTATTAGGCTTCAAAACCCTGTACGACACCGACTCTCTTTTTACCTCCAATCCAATCCAGCTTAAATTTCATTTTCAATTTCCTAATTTTTTTTTTTTTTTTTTATTTTTTAATTTCTAAAAAAAATAAAATGAACCCATTTCAAATTAGGAATAGTCTTAATTACCTAATAAAAAGATAGATCATGAGTTTATAATAAGGAATGACCACACTAGGGCTTATCGTGGGTAGCAAGAGAAGCTAGGCGGTGACAATTGAGAAGTCGTCACTGAGCATTCCGTATCACACGGGGAGAGAAGTCAAATGACAAGAGTATACTCCCGCAGAATATAACTCACACCCAAACATCTGATTGTGGAATGGAGCAACACCCATAAAGTTCTGGCGAAAATGAGTCTTATGAACAATTAAAAGTAGAATCATGAGAACTTATGCTTAAATTGGATAATATCATAAGATATACTATCGCTAGTAACCGTGTTTAGTACTTTAGATGAAGAAAAAAAAAAGTACAAGCCTAACATGTGGGAAGTTTCATAAGTTAGGCATAATAGATATTATAATTTGGTAAAGACCAGAAAAAAGGCGATATTCTAAAAAGAAAGGCCAAAATTATTAAATAAGTAGATATTTTGAAAGTTTTTTTTGGTTAAAATAATTATTTCAAAAGTTCAGATACAAAAATATAAATTCTGAGAATTAAGGGACGTATTGGAATAAAAAAAAGTTTTTTTTTTTTTTAAATAATGGGAAGAAATTTATTTTTTAGTTATTTAAAATAATTCAATAAATTTCGTCAAGATTGTTGAAGGATCTGGATGCTGTGTTTGTAAGAAAAATTAGCAATAAAAAAATTAAAATTCCAAATGAACAAACAGAAAAGACAAATACAGCTTAATTATGTAATTATAATATGAAAAGAGCAGCAAGCATTGAATTTTGTTTCAATTTTTCTAATTTATTTAAAATATTAGGTATTTTTTGCTCTCTATATTAAATGGAAGGACCTCTATTTACTATTTTACGAGTCATTATTACAGGAAACGGCAATTGTCTCACGTGGACTTCTGAATTTTCAATTCCCAAATAAAGTTTCTTTTCGGTGAATTAGGTTGTATTTGAATTATTGATTTTTCCATTCAAATTTACTTGCAAGGGTACGTACCTCTACACGTCAGTCGTAGAGAAAAACGAAACATTTTTTATAAGGTGTATAAATTTCTCTAGCATTTTAAAATTTTGAGGGAAAATTCGGAAGAAATAATTCAAATAAGACAATATCCCGTAGCGGTGAGCTTAAGTTGTTACAAATGGTATCAAAGCCAGACATTGGGCGATCTGCCAGCGAGAACATTTGACCCCTAAGGAATGTAGATTGTGAGACTGACGATTATACATAACGAACCAAAGTGGACAATATCTACTAACGATGAATTGAAACGGTTCCAATATATATTTTAGAAGAATAGATGTCTCTATACTAATAATTTTACTCTCTTAATCCTCTGAGAGTAAAATTATAGGATTAAAAAAAATCATATTGAACTACCATCTCTAATATCATTTTAACTCAACTTTATTTTACATTAAAAGTATATTAACGGTAATTAATTTTCTTCTTACAATTCTTTTTAAGTAGCTCTATTATGAAAGGCCGGGCGTTGTTAACTAGAAAAAGAGCGGACTTGAAAAGCTAATATGCGAGAGAGAATTTTAACTAGAGATCGAGGTGCTGTGTAATCTTTCTTCTCATAAAATGCTCATTAACTTGATAATTAATATAAGAGAAATAATCGAGTAATTTGATTAAATCGTAGGAAGAATACATACCTTAAAATGGTTTGGATATCAGTTCATTTTATTGCACCACAATTCATTAGAAAAAAAAGAGCTATTTGATAGATAAGTCGTGATAAAGACCATTTATTGTATTATTAGTATCATAAAAGATTTTGTTGATAAGATAAGATCATTAGAAAAATAATTGCGATATTAAAGGAGAAAATTTGTTTAATTATGAACCTATATGATTAAGCAAACTTACTCCATGGCCCGCCAATGAGGGTGTAAGCTCGATGTCATGTTTTTTTGACTCAAATCTATTTAAATATAGCCATGGAACAACGTCTTAATTTTTCAAACAATTATCTTTTATTCATAAATATTCAATATATTTGATAAAACCAGCGAAATGAAGACAAGGAAAAAAAATATGGTAATAGTGTTTAGATATGAACGATTTTTTTTTTTTTTTGAAATGTATGCCCGTTCTTTAGATTTCAATTGGTAAGGACATAAATGTTTATGACTATTTAATTGACCGAGTCAAACAAATACAATAATTTTGAGGAAAGATTCTCACGCAACTTCAGCTATTATTTTTATTAGGTGTAACACACTCATTTAGGTAACAGAGTCGGTTAAGCTAACACCATGCTAGTTTGCAAATCTTAGTTCGTCTCATTCTTATGCTTGAATCGAAGCAGAACTACAAAAATATGAGTATAAAATTTGAACCTAACCCAATTTTTTTAATTCAACGAACAAAAATATGAGTATATATTTCTTACGTGAGATCGAATGTGAAAAAATGTCAAGTTCCCAGCGGGACATGAGTGTGACATGTTGATGTAGGATGTATCTTTTTTCAATAACATATATTAGATATTTAAAGTCAAAAGCAACCATACGTGGAATTGGAGCCATAGATTGTGACACTTTTTTAATATTTTTCTTTTTATTTGCCTCGGAACCTCCTTCACCCAATTACATATGAGAGAGACGACAATATTATCATCAAAATTTAAAAAAACAAAACAAAATTTATCTAATTTTCATGAATATTATGATGTTAATCGATTTAATTTCTTTTTTAAATGCATGTTAATGATTTATCAATTTAAAATATAGTAACATGATTATTGTTTAATTTTCTTTTGATTTTCATAACAAATTAATTAGAGGTTTTCAAATGAATGTAAAGTATTAATAAGTCAAAGATTATTGTTAAATGTGAGAAGGAAAATAGAAATATATAATTAATGTGTTTGAACACCGAGATTAACCCTACCAAAAAGATTGTGTCTCATTTAAATCTCTATAAATCTATAAATGAAAAAGAGGTTAGAATTGTTTGACCCATAAAAATCAAAGATTGAAGCCGTCAAAATTTTGTGTAAAAGTCAACACTCACGACTAAATTGTGTTCACCATTCGTGTATTAACAAGGTCATGCATATATTAATTCCACTACTTTTTATAAATCAACTAGTTAAAATATTAAATTTCTACCTTCACATTTAATGAATTCAACAAAATAATATTGTGAATTCAACAAAATAATATTGAGATATAAATATATAGATATTTCTAAAATACGAGTGCATTTAATATTCTTACCATAGTATAATCAAAGTCAAGTAATTCAATTAAGCACAATTCAATCAATTAAGATAAATGTCATCGAGTAAAATATCAAATATTAGAATCTTCAATAGGTCGTTAAACTTCAAAAAAAGTTAGAGATAGAAAAGAATAATAAACATATTTTAAATTGTTGATTAATTAGTTATAGATCTTATTTACGATAACGACCCATGCTCACAATTTAGAACTCAAATTCTGCTGCATTCCTCGGAGATGGTTAGGTTTACTAACTTCGGGCTTCTAAGAGTAAACACTATTTTCATAGACCGTCACTTCGATATGTTTTGTCCTAACTCACATGCATCATAGGAGCCACCCAACATAAAATTGCTCCAAATAAAACACATTTAAATATTAAGTTTCTACAATTTAGCCACTAAAAAGAAAAATGAACCTTGTTGGTATAAGTAATGTCCTTCAATTCTTTTAAGTCTTTCTTAGTCATCCTATCATAAGACTGCTTTTACTGAGTGTCACATTTACAAAATTCAACTTGGGCAATTTTTATAAACATATATTTTTATGGTCTATTAGAAACGTTGATTATTATTGACTTAGTGAAAATATATACAAAAATGACGAATAGCGTTACTTTTCTTCTATTTATTGAGGTATGAATGGCTTTTTCTACCAAAAGTTAATACAACTTTACAGTGTGTTTGTGATAGCTTTTGAAAAAAAGATATTGACTTAGAAAACTTTTATTTGAAGAAACTTAAAAATATTAAAATATCTAAATATCTACAAATTAATTTCATTAATAGAAAATTTTGAAGATATATTATAGGAATAAAAGAAAACTCAACTATTTTTTATAGAAAAATTAGAGATTAGGTAAAAAAGAATTTACCTAAGATAAATTACGGGTAAAATAAGTACTCTGCACAGCAAGGAAAATTCCTTGTTGTTGCTTTGGTATTGTTTGATGCTTTTCTCTTATAAAAAAAAAAAATACTATTTTCATTTTACTACACGTGGCAAAACAGATGAAAAGGATGGACACGTGTGGGTCGACAGGCCCAATAAGAGGGTTACTTTTCATGGGCCCTATAACTTCTCATTGGGCAATCCTGGTCCAGTAACCGGCCCACAACAAGAAGATATTTGTAAATATCTGGTTTCATTTTAAAAATATATAAAGTTAAAACTGGTATATATCCACTTCGCTATCTCGCATTTTCCTATTAGAAACTAATGAGTAGCGCACTTGGAGGGCTATAGGCATTAAATATAGTAAAATCGTGGACATTTCATACTCAACAATTCTAGTCCTAATTAAATTATAATAATAATAATAATAATAATAATAATACTTATAAGCTTACACCTAAGTCTAACTACCCTGCCAAACTAATTAAATTATTTATATAGATTTACCAATAAATGGATATAAACTTAAAAAAGAAAAAAAAGAAAAAAAGCCATAATTTTCCAAAACGTTTTTATTGGTCTCTAAAATAAAAAATAATGATTATCTTAATTATTTAGTATTATTTTTCATTTATAAAAGTTAGAATTAAAAAATATATTTTAAAAGTATACAAAAGAAAAAAAAATATGAATTTTTTGAACTTTATGTTATTATATTTTTATGATAAAATGTAATTAGAAAATGAGATTAAAAAATATAAATTTCTATTTAAATATTTTTAACTTAAAAGTGCTAGTATGAGAATTAGAGCATCTTAACGTCTTGATTTAGGGTGCCTATCTTATCTAATAGTATTTTTATTGTTTTATTCCATATATTTTCGATAAATTTAAATTTAATTATTTGAAGTTAATTTTTTTAAGCTAAAATTTGTTCAATAATAATAGTAATTTTTATTTAAGAAAATACACGATTAATAAATATATTCTTAAAATAGCTCAATCGATACGAATTTTAAAAATCTAGGATTATTGATTCTGACCCCAAACGACATAATGAGAAGAAAAAATAGCCCAAGACATCGAGCTCACTTCACCTACTAAATAATAAAGAAAGATTCCAACAACCATAGTCTCTTAAAATTAAAACTAATATTTCAAGCTTATATTAATTTATAAAAACCTACTTTTAATAACTTCAATTAATCCAAACTAAAAAAAGAAAAGAAAAAAATCAATAATTCTAAAAAATAAAACTTGATTTGGAAAAAAAAACCCGTCATAAAAATCTCCATCAAATTAGACAAACAAAAATTAAATTCTATGTTAGAATTTGTATATTTATTACATTATTTAAAATTTGTAAATAATTTGATTTTCTACTATTAAGTTGACCTAAAAATATTTCAAGGGTCGAATTTTTATAGATAAATATTTAAAATATTAAATTTAGATTTATTTCCATTTAAATTATGATTTAAAAGTTCGGTAAGAACTTTATAATTAAACAAAAATATCTAGAATTTTATAAAATAATACAAATTATTCGAAAACTTACAAATTAAAGTAAAAAAATCAATCAAAATTCATAAAATTCGTAATTAAATTGATATTAAAAGAAATATTATTCAACGAATTTGGTGACAAGAGTGACAGTCGATAATTATGACAGATGTCGCCCTGTGAATGGAGGATGCACGGTGTTAAGCGTACATCGTGAGGTGAGGTGTGATTGTGAGGCAAATGGCGCACGTTAGCCTATCAAGGAATTTCCATCTATAAAAAAGTTACTTTTTTTTCCTTTTTCGGAATTTCCCGCAAAATTCATCCGGAAATGATTGCCTATGTCTAATTTACATTTGTAAAAATAAATATCGGATGAATATTCCATCACTGGATCATCCCATATCAACGAACAAAATTTATATTGAATGCAAAGCTTCATTAATTTGGTTTTATGATCCCAGATTATTCTCGATTTCGAAAAACCTAGATTCATTCCCTCCTCTATCTCCTTCTAATTTTTCTTCGTTTATTAGCAAGCAACATCGCCTTAGATATAGGGGATTTGATCCTGCTGCCAACTCAGTTTCTATTCGTTTTGGTAGAACTAGTATTGTTGTTGTGAAATCTGAACTGCATTTTGGTTTACAGAGAATGTTAATTGGCGAGGCGAAATTTTGGAGAAGCCGGAGAGTCTTGGCTTAATTTTTGTCGGGTGGGTGTTGAAATCTTTGCGCCTTGAAGCCAAAATCAGAGGCGTTTCTTCGGTGGGCGTGTGTGAGAGAGATAAGGGGGGGGTTATGAGAAGAGTACATGTTAGTTTGGAGGAACAATGACTGGACCGTCATTGGGACTTCGTTCAGCGAGTTACGGGGCATTGGATAAACAGCTGAATAATGTAGTTCCGCCATTCCAAACTGCACGTAAGCCTTCCAAAATGATGAAGGAGAAGGATTATTTGTTTCCTTGGATCTGCAAGTTCGTCCATAGAAAGAAGATTGGGATGCTGCTTCTCTGTGTTGTTTCTGCTGCGGTTTTCCTCTGGGTACTGTACATGGGCAAAGGTTTGAGTCTCTTTTGCATTTAGATACATAAACCTTTTAGTCTTTAGTTGTCAGTTGCTGCTGGAATTTTGAGTTTCAGATTGATTAAGAAACAAAGCTGGAAATTGGAGTTTGAAGATTTTGTTTTCGCATTCATCAAATTTGTATGAACATTTTACTTTTGTTATGCTTATGAATGTGGGATGAAATCAGTGGCTATAGGCACCCGACATTACTTTCTTCTTGTTTTCTAATAAAAGCATTCGATTTAGTTCACATTTGTGGTAGATTTATGATTCATTTGGTTCAATTCACCAATCTTTTTTTACTAACTGACCAAACGTTAATAGATTGATGATTACCTTTCAAAATTTTATGGTCTCTGCACATTGTTTGACACTATTTACTCTGATAAAATGTTGGACTGTCAAGATTTTTTTCCATCCATCTTTCCTTGTGTGCGCTTGCACGAGGTAATGATATGATTTTGATCATGACTTTCCAGGTGAGGATGCCCAAGAAGAACAGCATATCCAGCACATCAGTATGAACAATAGCTTAGTTATGAGTTTCAGGCAATCCCCATCTCAAGATATTATGGATGATAGAAGTAGTTCCTTGACAAAGGGGAAAGAGACATCTTCATTGGCATCACCTCCTCCTCCTCCACCGCCTTCTCTTCCTCCTCCACCGCCTTTGCTTCCTTCACCAGAAATTTTCATGGGTTACACTCTTCCACCAGGACACCCTTGTAATAATTTTGCCCTGCCTCCCCCACCTGCAGATAAAAAGAGAACTGGTCCGAGGCGTAAGTATTGTTCCCCTTTAACAGATTTAAAATCTTGCGCTTTTTGTGGATGTTCCATGATGGCTGTAATATTTGGGCACCAATGGATTCTCAAGGTACTTGCACCTTTACTGAGAATTTTCTTTTTAATGCTTCAGCATGTCCAGTATGTTACCCTTCCGTTGAAGAATCTGTTGCCTTGATGCCAAATGCCTCATCAGATTCACCTGTTAAAAATTTGGAATATATTTATGAGGAAAATTTAAGAAGAGAGACGGAATTTGGAGGTTCGGACTTTGGTGGATATCCTACTTTAGCCCAGAGGGCAGATTCTTTTGATGTAAGGGAGTCAATGAGGGTGCACTGTGGGTTAGTTTTTTTCTGTCTTCACCGTTCTTCTTTCATGTTTACTCCAACAATTTTCCATTGCCTATTGTCTACATGGCGTGGTTTGCCCATATGATGCCCATATGATGATAAATATTGTCTTACATATTACTTTTATCTTGGATTTATGTGCTTTGCTTTATGTATGCTTGTTTAGGTTTGTGAGGGGAGTCAAACCTGGTCGCAACACAGGTTTTGATATCAATGATGATGACCTTCATGATATGGAGCAGTGTCGTGGTGTGGTTGTTGCATCTGCAATATTTGGTACGATCTTTGCAATTTTGTTTTTAACTGTGAAAATTTTGTTTTTAACTGTGAATGTGTGTTTTGTTGCTCATCAAACTACTTATTCTTCAGGAAATTTTGATGTTATAAATCAACCAAAGAACATTAGTGAATATGCCAAGAACACTGTTTGCTTCTTCATGTTTATTGATGAAGAGACAGACGCATCATTAAAGGAAACTGGTATCATCCTGGAAAGCAGCAAGAAAATTGGGTTGTGGAGAATCGTTGTGGTCCATAACTTACCTTACAAAGATGCAAGACGTACTGGAAAAGTAAACTTCTAAATTTAAGTAAACACAGTTCACTTTGTATTAAAATTAGCACACCCAGATGATCAATGTTGCATAGTAGCTCTCAGGGGTTCTTCCTTCTTGAGCCTGTTTGGAATTCAGTTTAAATGGATGTTTTAAGAATTAAGGATAAAATGCTCTCCTTTTTTTTTTTTTTTTTTTTTTTTTTTTTTTTTTATATATTGTTGCCTATAGACAATAACCTTCTCAAATTTTCCTCTGGTTGAACAGAAAGGCATTTCCATTATAGTCTTTACTTTTAGCTTTATTTTCACAATGTAATATCACTTTGTGGCTGAAACTGGATACTAAGATGAAGGAGTTGTGCCTTAAACTTATGTTTTGTCCTGTGTTTTTACTGTTGCAGATTCCAAAACTTCTGGTGCACAGAATGTTTCCTAATGCTCGATATTCTCTTTGGATTGACGGCAAACTTGAGCTTGTTGTGGATCCATATCAAATTCTTGCAAGGTACATCTGATTATCTGTGAACTTTACAACTTTATTGGAGGGTTCTGTACTCATTGAACATGGCATTGAACTTTGTGATGCCATTACTCCTATTCTTCAACCTTCATAATTCCTCCTGTTGAGCCATTAAGATGGATCCTATTTTCTTAGACGATACTTCTTGACAATTTCCCAATGTCGAGATACTTATTGGTCGTGCAATATATTACACTGACTAAATATTGCTCAATATCTTGTTATTTGTATTTGCACGAATGAGCATTAGATTAACTTGATCACTGTGAGATCCCACATTGGTTGGAGAGGGGAATGAAGCATTCCTTATAAAGGTGTGACAACCTATCCCTAGTAGACACATTTTAAAACCTTGAGGAGAAGTCTAGAAAGGAAAGCCCAAAGAGGACAATATCTGCTAGCGGTGGGTTTGGGCTGTTACAAATGGTATAGAGCCAAACACCGGGCGGTATGCCAGTGAGGAGGCTAGGACCCCAAGGGGGGTGGATTGTGAGATCCCACATTGGTTGGAGAGGGGAACGAAATATTCCTTATAAGAGTGTGGAAACCTCTCTTTGGTGGAGGCGTTTTAAAACCTTTAGACGAATCTCGGAAGAGAAAACCTAAAGAGGACAATATCTGCTAGCGGTGAACTTGGGCTGTTACTATCATTGACTTTATATGTTTGAATGCCTTGTTGACCCTCTTTGTGGCAGTAACTGAAGGGTTGTATTGATGGAAATGCATAGAGCCACTCTATCATTTTTCCACAAAAAATGATAATGGAAAACCTGAGTTTCCCCACTCTGAAGTTTCTTCATAGTCTCGCAAGCAAGTGTAGTTTGGCCAATGCTATAAATCTTCATTGATATAGTAATAATAGTATAAACCACAACAGATTTCTAATTTACATATTAGTTGTATTGTAAATTTCTAATAGTTGGAAAGTCTCACACAACCTCTGCAATATAACTATCCTTTGGATTTGATGTCTTTCAGTTTGAAGAGGCTCTGCCAATATTTTTTTGATGCCCTGCTCACATTTTCAGGTTCTTATGGAGAAAAAATGCTACATTTGCAATTTCTAGACACTACAAACGCTTTGATGTGTTTACGGAAGCTGATGCGAATAAGGCTGCCGGAAAGTATGATAATGCTTCTATTGACTTTCAGGTTAACTTTTATGTAATGGAAGGTTTGACTCCTTATTCCGAAGCCAAGCTTCCCATTACAAGTGGTATGTTCACCCCACCCTCTCCATAAAAGAAATAAGTTAAGCCAGGGTCATATAAGGTTCTGTCTTGGATTGATTACCTGCAGATGTTCCCGAGGGATGTGTGATACTTAGAGAGCATGTACCTATTAGCAATTTGTTCAGTTGCCTCTGGTTCAATGAGGTCGATCGTTTTACATCAAGAGATCAAATTAGTTTTTCAACTGTGAGGGACAAACTTATGGCCAAAATAAACTGGACACTCTACATGTTCTTGGATTGTGAAAGGCGCAATTTCGTGATTCAGGTAGCTTTTCTATATTGCATTTCATTGATATCATTTTGTAGATTGCTTCTGCTATTGTTAATAAAATCATATATGATCATAATGCCAAAATGTAGCCATTACTGCAATATTGGAATATCAACATTGTGTTCTGATTGATTTATGGAGCCTTCAAAATTAGTGAATGGGAAAACCTCGTCTTGTATGCAATACTGGAAGAGAGTTCAAAACCTTATGAAATTCTGTATCATATAATCTGAGAATGTGAAGCTGTTGATAAAGTTTCAAGTGCATGGATCTACCTCCATGACATTACTGAACACTATTGTTTCTGTTTTGTACGTCCTGCAGAAATATCATAGAGACGTACTTGAACAGAAGGCTCATCCTGTTCCAATGGCTGTCCATCCCCCACCATCTCCACCTTCCTTACCATCTTCTATAGTTAATCCTGTCAGCAAGTTGTCAGAAAGAGTTCCAAGTTTACCAAGGAAGGCTTCCCAAAGACGAAGTCGAGAGAGGAGGTCTCGGCATCATCGTAAAGTCATTGCAGAACACGGGACAATGATTTGAGTTGAAGTTTTGTTCGGAAAGAGTCAATTTTATGGCTTTTTGAACAACCCCTTTAAAAATATTTATCATACTGGGGATAGGATGGCTGTGCAAGATGAGTGATCTAATTCTATTCTATTCTATTCTGTTCTACATAGTTCATTTCCACATTCTTTCTTCTTCTTTTGAACTTTACATTCATTTTTTATACATAGAGCAGAGCAAACAATATCTAATAATATAATTATTGTGCCAAATTCTACTTCCTTTCTTTATCATTGTAACAATTGAACTAGAACCACACACACACACATATATATATATATATATATATATATATATATATATATATACACACGATACCCATACGTCTTCCTTAAAGTTAATAAATGAATGATTTATTTTTATTGACAATATGAGATCCTACATCGATTGGGGAGGGGATGAATATTTTTTATAAGTGTAAAACTCAAAATGGACAATATCTGATAGGGGTGAGTTTGGACTATTATAAATTGTATTAGAGCCAGACACCGGGCGATGTGCTAGCGAGGAGGCTGAACTTCGAAGGAGGTGGACACCAGGCGATGTGTTAGCGAGGACGCTGGCCCCAAAACGGGGTGGATTGTGAGATCCCATATCGGTTGGAGAGGATAATGAAACATTATAAAGAGTGTGTAAACTTCTTACTAGCAATTTTGAGGGGAAGTTTGAAAGGCAAAATTCAAAGAATACCATATTTCCCTCAAATTGAGTATTGAGCCGAATTTCAAGCTTTTGTCCCCTAAAAAAAAATTATCAAATTATAAAAATATTAGTTCTTTTCAAATCAAAATTAATATTTGAAATCAATACCTTGAAATCAAAATAATAAAAAAACTAAGGTCTCTTCAACCATTTAATTTTTTTATAAAAAAAGGTGCTTTTCAAGAAAATATTTACAAAATTCAAAAACAAAGTAAGAAATGAATTGAACAAAGACGTGATTTTTAAGTATATATATTTTTGAAATATGTGTTTTGAGGTTTGCAGTAGGCTCTGGCTGTGCTTGGCCTCATGTCGGGCGGCAGCGCTCGCTTAGCGATCCGATTCTACAGCTTTTTCCGGAGTTTGACCGATCGGTATTAATGGAGGAGCTCTTTTGCCCATAACCCATTGGAGTTGTCTCTGCCTTTCCCTATTTCATCATGTTCCCTCAATGCTTCAGCTTCAATTCTCTGTTCCCATGGATTTCCCTTCTCTTCTTCTTCATCTCCTTCCTCCTCAACATCGCTTCAACGGCCTCGCTGATCGATCATTGGAATTCAGATACCGAAGCCCTATACGACCAACATTGCAATCAAATCGTTCCCAAATCGCCTTTAGACACCGACCTCTCTTCCTTCCCCTCTGCCACTTCTATGCTTCAGTTAAGGAACAGTTACTTCACCGGAGGCGACAAGATTATCACTCAACCCCGACGTTTGGACTCTTTTTTCTCCAGACATGTGTTCGTTTATGCGCTCCGTGCCCATAAAACCGTTTCCCCGGGCGTGGTTAAACTCCAAGCTAACTTGGTTCTTCGAGGCTCCATGATGTATCTCAATTCTTTCGACAATTACAAGCACCGTCGATTGCGTTTGATTCGGTACCGAGGGCCGAGGACTCATCCCTGGAAGCCGAGAGTGGGATTTGCGCTCGATGGATTTTGGTCAGAAACGTCTGGGAAGGTATGTATGGTTGGATCAGGTACGAGTTTAATGAACTCGGGAATTTTACAGAATTTGAATGTTATTCTCAAGCTGGATTGTCCTACAAACGTAACCATTTTTAATAGCTTGATTACTGGAACTTTGGAAAGTTTGAATGACAATAGCGGTCCGCAATTTTTCGAACCTGTTTCAATCTTGAGTCTAGCCGAGAGTCCGGAATACAAGTACACATTGATAGAAAAAGGAATCGAGGGTGGTTGCTTGAGTGGAAATGGTAGAGGTCTGAAGCTATCTCAAAATGTATGCTCTGTATTTCGTACGCTTACTGATACGTTTGATTTGGAGTATGAGAGTGACTGCGATGATATGAACTGCAATCCTCTTGGTAATAATGTCAAATACTTGCCTGTTTCAATGAATTATGAAGGAATTGAGTGCACCCATGAGGGAAAAGTGGTAATATTATTACGCTTTGCCAATTCAAGCTATCGTGTTAATAGATATTCTTTCATACCTAGTGACACCTTGATTGCTGAAGGAATGTGGGATCAGAAGGAAAACCAGCTTTGTGCTGTTGCCTGCCGGATCATGAACTATACACAATCGTTAACAAATGCTTCCATTGGAGATTGTTCGATAAGGCTAAGTCTGAGATTTCCTGCTGTTTTTTCTATTAGAAACCGAAGTACTATTGAGGGTCAAATTTGGAGCTCCAAATCTGCAAATGAATCAGGTTACTTTCAGAAAATTGGGTTTCGTAGTTATAATGAAATGCTGATAGATCCTTCACGAATCAAATATGAATATACTGAGGTTGGAAGAACACAAAGTTCATGCCCTCGAAGCAAGAATGTTTATGTTAAGGAAAAGACGTACCCTTCTGAGAATTCATCAGAC
Source organism: Cucurbita ficifolia (assembly GCA_033971965.1). NCBI lineage: Eukaryota > Viridiplantae > Streptophyta > Magnoliopsida > Cucurbitales > Cucurbitaceae > Cucurbita > Cucurbita ficifolia. The sequence goes on from CM066974.1 coordinate 7,228,368, forward strand.
ATGAGATTTGATTTGTTCTTGAAGAACAGTGAAGATCAGATTGCAAGGGGTTATGCATCGCCATTCTTTTATGGTCAGCATTTTTATCAGAATAATGTAAACTTTTCTCTGTCCGGGCAAAGAGAATCTGCAGTTCCAATGCCCACCTACAATGGTCTGCTAAACATTAGCTATAGGATAAGTTTCAGCGCTCCTAATGATTTCAAGATAGCTGGGCAAAACTTTTCATCAAAAAAAGTGGAGATTTCTGCTGAAGGATTATACGACAAGAACACTGGTTCTTTGTGTATGACAGGATGCTGGCAACGGGAGCTGATGAAGAATCGTACACTGGACTGTGAAATTGTTATCAAAGTCCAATTTCCACCTCTAGATGCAAGTGGGCTGGATCGTTTTAAGGGAACCATTGAAAGCAAAAGATCAAAGTCAGATCCTTTCTATTTTGATAATCTGGTGTTGTCTTCAGTTTCAATTTATAATAACCAAGCTGATGAATCCATATGGAGAATGGACCTTGAGATCACTATGGTTCTGGCTTCCAATACCCTTGCATGTCTTTTCGTTGTCTTGCAACTCTTTTATGTAAATAAACATCCAGAGGTGCTTCCATTCGTTTCTGTCTTGATGGTTGTAATTATGTGTTTGGGACATATGATTCCTCTTCTGCTGAACTTTGAAGCTTTGTTTGCTGCAAAGCGTAATCAGCAGAGTGTGTTTCTTGGCAGTGGGGGATGGCTTGAAGTGAATGAAGTAATCGTTAGAGTAGTAACGATGGTGGCTTTCCTTCTGCAGTTGCGTCTTCTTCAGCTCACTTGGTCGTCACGACAGGACAATACAAGTGAGAAGGACTTGTGGGATTCCGAGATAAAACTTACTTATCTGACTCTACCGTTATATGCACTCGGCATTTTGATTGCTTGGTTCGTTTATAAGTGGAAGGATTCGAACTCGTACATGCCATTTTTGCAACCAATGCATGCACGATATCGATCTTATCCTACTCGACATCTCCCGTACCAGCAAAACTCTTTCTGGGAGATTCTCAAATCACTTGGAGGTTTAGTCTTGGATGGTTTTCTGATCCCACAGATCATATTCAACTTGATGCTTGATTCTAAAGAAAGGGCTCTAGCCTTCTCCTTCTATATGGGAACCACATTTGTTCGTCTACTGCCTCATGCTTATGACCTTTACAGGGCTCATCATTCCAGCTGGTACCTTGATTTATCATACATATATGCGAACCACAAACTAGACTTCTATTCCACTGCTTGGGACATCATCATCCCATGCAGTGGTCTTGTATTAGCTCTTATCATATTTTTGCAGCAGCGGTTTGGTGGTCGATGCATGCTTCCAAGAGTACTTCGTAAACAGGGTCCTTCATATGATCAACTGCCAACCATAAGCAACGAGGAATTGTAAGATAAGACAGTTTGTATTTTGATTATTGCAAAGCTTCCCTTTGAGTTTTGAATCATACACAGAAATAGCAAGTTTTCACAATTTCTTTCTCTGATATATCTTGCCTGACTTGTATTTGATCGACTGGAGAAAAAACGGATCATGTCACTTTAAGGTAAATGATATAAAGAAAAGGTATTGGATGGTGCTATTCCTTTTATTGATTTTTACCATTTGGCAGAAGCTCCTGGCCCTCAGCCGATGAGTTCTCGCACAAACCTCTGAATGCATATATTGTCTCTCCAAGAAACTCATTTCAATTACTCAATTCACTGGATCTTGAACAACATAGAAGTCAAAACTCGAAAGTCATACAATAGAATACAAAATCATGAAGGATGTCAGGGTGGGGAGGTAGAGGAAAGTTCTATCAGAACTAGTTTAAAATAAAATACAGTAACCAGCTTGAGGACTTAATTAGTGCATGGGCTACTACAATAAATATGAACAGTATGTACAAATCTTGAATGTCGAGGAATTCCTGTGTCCTTCCCTGTGAAACACCAGAGGCTCGATTTCATTGAATACAGTACACATATCTGGTGTGAAACCGTTGAATGCGGTGGCTCTCAGAAATGCATCAACAATAAAAGCTCGAAGATCTGAGAAATTGAGGATGGCTGAATAAGACTCCAATTAAAGAATGCATTTGAAGAACCTCATAACATGAAACACAAAGCAATCATGGTGGAGTTTATTGAATAAGATCGATATCATGAAACACACATGATATGAACTGTTAGTTATATACAGAATCAACACTAGATACAGGACAACCAACCAAACTTAGAGTTTAACAAATCCATAAAACTGCAAGTGAATGATATCAACAACAAAATACCATCGAAGAAAAGAGAGGAAGCATGCACGACGACTGCCTTACACTCGAAAAACTAAAAGAATAGACTGCCCATAGTGATTGAACGGTATTCCACATTTCCACTTGTTTGCAAGTGGGTCATATTTTTGTTTAGTTTCTAGAAAAGATTGAAAAGGGGAGTACCTGAATTCACATTTCATATAGTCTTTTTGCCAGCAATGATACGAGATATCTGGAGGCCTCTGCTGAAGGCTTCATTAAATAAGATTCTTGTTTGCATTGACTGGAAACCAGGCAACCATGAGAGCAGTGCCAAAGGGGCCATGACAATCATTCCAAACAGTAGATCATACAACCGGGCCGATGAAACAACAGTATCCCACACGACAGTGGTTTGCAGAAAAGGTCTTAGCACCTGAGCAATTGATATTATGCCCCAGCCGGTGGGAATGAATGCCAAGAGACACGTAACAAGATCGCCCGTGTTAAAGGGTGTGAACTCCATCAATATAACAATCACCAGTACTATAACCACAATGACTATTAATTGAACCAATCGATAATAGATATGCTCCTTCGCAGCATACTTGTCCTGAGCATATGCTATAACAATATAAATCCCAACAAGAACAATCATGGATACCCAGGAAATAAAATAGACAGCAATACTGGTGTTGTTACCAGTAATGTTAAGGTGATATACAATTGCGTACTGGAAGAAGAAGAAACGAAGATCCAAAATGATCTCTAGAAGTTTTCCCCACAGACCCGTTGTTCTCAGATGGCTGTTCTCCTCTAGCCACCATGCTTCCCAGCTCTGTTCTGCTTTTGTGAACACTCCACCAGTATTCCATAACCAATTAATAAAATCATCAAAGTCGTAAACTGTTTTTAACCAATCAAATCCAGAAGGATTAAATATGAAGGGGGCCATTATCCATGAAACTATGAGAAACCAGCTAGAGATTGACAAAATGACAAAAGTAAAAGTACTTTTAGTCAGAGGGCTCCGGGAAGCATACACTATTAAAATAACCCCAAGCTCAATTGCCTTCACAAAATGACTTCGAGCATATAGTCTGTAGTTTTCTGCAAAGCTCTTGTGCTGCACGACGAACCCACGTCCTGTTGCTCGATACTTAGCTCCACCATGAAGAATAGTGCGTCCAAAGAAGTGGGTGCGAGTTCCCAAAGAGAAAGTGTAAAAAAATGACGCTAGCTGCAACTGCATTGTCAAGAAGTTCCAAATGGCTGGAAGAAACCCGTGCTCTAGGCTGTTCTCCACAATCATTGGTAGTGCAGTGAAAAGACCAAGTTGGATTATAAACTGCTGATTCAATATTGCTCCAAGGGCCCTATTGTTTCCAGAACTTGATGCTACTGCATCCTTAACCCCACTAAGTGCAAGATAAAGTCGGCCCCATAAAAATACAAAAACAGACAATACTACAAGCATTGTGTTGAAATAGTACCCAACAGTTGTGTAGAAAACCGAAAGCATTCGAAAGAAATCCAATCTATGACCCAGCCGGTATACATCCCTGCTCAAAACCTGCTCACCATTGCCACTGGCCACCTTGGCCTCAAACATAGAGATTTGATTAAAGCCAACATCTCTTCCTTTGCCCACCTGTATATATTCATGGTGTGTCACATTGCCCCCTCTAAGCGTGCAATTGAAGCCAGCAAATATATCCTCACTAACGTTGATCACTCTAGAAGCCTTGCTGATTCCACCACGAGTCAGAAACCAGAATCTGTCAAATACATCAGGGTGGCCATAATGCATTCTAACCTTTAAAGGATTTGCTAGAACTCTCTGTGCTAGGGTCACAAAGCTAGTCTCTTGTGCGGACATGAACCAAGCAAGAGAGGACACTGAGCCAGTGAAGACATTCTCACGAACACCTAAGATGGTTGGCTTCCTAATACCATAAGAGTTCTTAAATTCTTCCAATAAATTTCGCATCTTGAGTGCCTCCTCAAAATAATTCTCTTGGTTCATGTCAATGGTCTGAATTGCATCGCCCCGTGTAAAGATAATTGCATGGTTCTGATTTTCTGGTTTCCCTTCTCCAATCTTCAAAGGACCAGGTAACCTAATTCGATAAATCACAACTTCCGTCTGTAGCTCTTGATCATACTTAACAAGGACAGAGTAAAATTCAACCTCATCCCTCCCATGATGAACTTCATCAACATAGGCAACTCTAAGGGCTTCGTTTTCCTTCATCAAATTTAAGATCTCCTCTGCACGAGAGTCTCTTTTTTTTTTTTGTAGCCCATAAACTTGGCAGGTAACCACATAGGTGAATTTCATAAGGGCAGTCCCATACTCGTATCCTCTAAATAACAATTCTCCAGAAGTCGATCTATTCAAATTCCTGAAAGAAGGTTGTGTTGAATGTAAACCATCCAAGGCATGCTTTCGGGTTATTGAACCATGAGAAGCAATCTCTTGTGATCCCATTCTAATATCCACCTCAGATGCAGTATCTAGAAATGAGAACATTTTTAGTGCTCTATGATAATACATCATTCCCCTAACAGTTCGAGATAAAGTCTGACCCCTATATGATGCCCAAAGACGAAGGTCCCTCGACTTTTTCGTCCATATGTCATCCTCATGCTCCAAACCCTCTTTACGCATTCGCTCCATAAAATTCCTCCACTCATCTTCGTAGATTCTCTGCAGATAGAACAAAGTCGAAACACCATCCTCATTCTCACTTCGTAACATTTCTTTGCCATACACAACTTCTTCATCGTAGTAAGGGGTCAGAACACTGAAAGGCATCATTTTTTCTACATATGGAGCACGGGGTATGTTCATAAAAAGTGAATTGCTAAAGAAAGCTAGTCGTCTTCTAGCCTCGCGATTGGAAGGGACGCCATGCATTGAGTCTCTAGATGTAAGAATTGTATGCAGACGCTGGACATTCCTATAAAACATTTTGTCCTCTAAATCAGGAAACTCAACTGCCTTCACAAAGAGCAATCCTTCATCAGTGGCTGGATTACGAGGCACCAATCCTTCTTCTCTCAACTGCTTGGTGGATTTCTTCAATCTTGGGAACTCTCTAATGGAAAGTTCATACAAGGCCTGCAATATATTCACTGCCTTGCTCAAATCTTTCTTAGTTCCAATTAGAAGATCAAGAAGTGAAATTAACTTGGAGTGAATTTCTGGGAGCACATTTGAGTTGTATGCATCCAGGAACTTCCCCAGTCCAATAACGTTATCTATGTCCATAAATAATTTTGCAACAATTGAGTTTTCTTCTGAACCATATTTAACAATAGTCAAAAGCACGGCCTTCACACTATCATATGATTCAATTACAGCACATCTCTGATACTCATTCTTGCATATCTTTGACCAAAGATCCTCGTCAGGTTTATCTGCAAGCTCTGTTGCCTGACTGAGAGCAAGGAGCAGTTCGTTGCAAAGGAGGAAGCATGGCCAACGGATTACCCTAATGTTCCAACAATTAGGTGGAAGCTCCAAGAGATCGAAATCTCTATCACTAATGAGATCTTCTTCCCTCATAGTTATAATAATCTCATTCCAAATCAAAGCAAACTTGGTAGTATCTATCCTGCTTGATTCAATCTTTTTGTAAGGTTGGCCAAGTCCATATCTTAGCTTCAATCGGTGGATGGCATCACGGATTTTCTTCAGACGTGTCATTTTAGGCGTGAGCTGTTGTACCTCTGGCATGAGACTAAATTGCATTGCACTGGCAAAGAATTGAAATCTAAGGCTTAACTGACCAATGTTCCGAATCTCACCCAAATGCAAAAACAACCCAACTGTAGCACCAACAAGCGATGAGAAGATAGAATACCAAATCTGCAAATCCATAAGGTATATTAGCACAACGGGAGTCCATAACAACACAACAGCTACAATATTGGTGCTACCAAAAAATTCATGCCATTTATAAGAACCCTTGAGGTTCAAAAGTCCCTTGGTTGGATCAACAAGGGGCTGGATCTGAAAGAAGTAACTAAACGAAAATTTGGAAGCCAATACTGCTACCCAGAAAATCGAGTACTTGATATTATCTATAAGGCCTTCACGCAAGCCACGCCCAATAAACATTCGAGTATGAAACCACCATGTAAATAGATACAACACTTTCCAATCTAATTCCTCGAGTCCATTCCTAATCCATGGAAGAACGAAGAGTATCAAAGCCAGCATCTCAGGGATGAGAAAAGCAAATACTACCCGAAGAAAAATAAAAATCTCCCCATTTGCCTCATCTGACCAAAAGCCATCCGATTTCTTCTGACTCCAAATCCGCGCATAAAATATGGAAAAAACTATAATCCAAGCAATGGCAGCCAAACCCTTCAGCAGCATTCTGACTCCTAGCCACATGGTTTCCCTCGAAACCAAACTATACTGAGTTCCAGCATCGAGCACAGCCTGAAACAACCGCAGACCGCTCCAAGTGATGAAGACAGTGAGTAACTCCACCTGCACATCCCTACTCTTCAAAGCTATCCATGGATACTGTTGCCCCTGCCAAGCAACAATGATAGAAGCTTGTAAAAACAACAGTAACAATATCCAAATCTTGTCAAAGCTCCTAAATATGTTCCAAAACGACCTCTGCTCCACATAACCTGTCTTCCCCACTCGCCTGTTTTTAGGTGTCGTGGCAAAGAAATTACTACTTAAATTCAATGGCCACCCGAGACTTCGGAAACACCTCCTACTCCAGAAATATTCGTTGACATCGTCGTAATTTCTCCACGCGGAGTGTGGTGCTGAACCATTTCTGCTACTCTCCACCTCGGTCTTAATGGTCTTGTAAATGGGCATTACTACACTCTTCAAAAATGCACAGTCTCCATGAATAGCAGGCGAATATGGCCTACCCGTGTCAGGGTCTATGTAATCGTCGAGAATCTGGTTTAGTTCCATGGCCATAAAATGATAGATATAACATAAACATTCAGGAGCAAATCGAAGATTAGCAGCCTCTCCCCAGATTAAAAGGTAAAGTGACACATACAGCAGTTCTCGACGGCCCTCATTCTTGTCCCGGCTTGAAAGCCGTACAGTGGACTTCCGGCCTAAATAGGAGCACCACAAAGTATAGTTGCGAAGAAGCTTCTTGCGAAAGTTGCGAAGCACCGTACGGTCGAGTTCATCCGGCCGATCAGGAGAGGAGCGAAGCCGCATTTGGGAATTAGCAAGGTGGAGGACCAGATGTTCGCGTTGGTTCCGAACGTTATCGTCCTGAAACCCGAAGAAGAGCCCAAGCCAGTCCAAAAGATCGTACTTAGGGTTCCATGGAACAAACGAAGGCCTCCTCAGTTCCCCTACAGTGCGTAAGGCGGCGGCGGCGGCGCGTACCTCCGGCGACTGAAGAGAAGGATGGTCAGTGAGAAGATCGTGAATAGGGATTATGTTGTACGCCTCCACCGGCGGCGGCGCGTTTTGAAATCCACCACGACCCACCGGTTGAGGACGCTGCCTCAGATTCATGATAGCTGAACTCTAATTTCTCCTTTCAAAGTTCCTTCAATTTCCGATAAGCATAGGCTTTCATTATCAGCTTCCTCAATGCGCCGTAACAGTGAAAACCGCCAGTGGATGAAGAGACGACGGCTAGTTTCTGGGCGACCACCGTATTAAAGATTAGCAGAAGGATTAGCTTCTGTACTACCTCAAGCAAAGAGAAAAGGGTTGGAAGTGGGAGAAAGAAATGCTAAAAGAGGAAGAACTTCCCTTTTTCCTCCTTGTCGTGTCGTGCTCCTAAATAATCTCTCTCTCTGCAGAAATCTAATAAGAAAAATTAATTTTTTTGAAGAATAAATAAAAAGGTAATTATCTTTCTTTTCACGTCCAATAAATATGAGAATTCTCAATCAATTTCAAATATATATTTATTTGTTTTATTGTATTTATAATATTTCCATTTTACCAATTTTATTTTAAGACGTTAATCTCAAGTAAAATATCATTTATTCTTCTTTTTTTTTTTTAAGTAAAATATCTTTAGAAAAATTAACCCCCAATTGATAATTTTATTGGTTATAGTAAATATTTTTAACTCATAAGTAAAATATTTATTATTTGTAACTTGAAATACTCAAATCTCGACTCTAAATTATTTATTTCAAAAAAAAATTGTCAAGATTCTCATCTTATATTATTTGATCTAAGAAATGACAAAAATTATAATATCAATAATAATAATATTACTTTTAAAAATTACTTTTTCACCTTTTGGGTGAAAAAGGACATTCTGACAGGATGCCAAAAGGGCAAGGTGGAGGAACGTATATTCTGTTTCAAATACTTTCAAAAAGTATCACTCACACACGCGCTATCCGCGAGCGTGGAAGTACTGCTGACGTGCGGGACCCACGTCTAGTCATTAAAACGACAATACGTTTTTTTCGCTTCCATTTTTAAAATATTTTAAGTAAGTATATAATAAACGGTTATTTATTTATTTATTTATTTATTGGCAATTTGATTAATAAGGTGTTAAGATGAAGGCTTTTAGTTTCAGAAATGAACAGAAGCGCTGAAAAGGCAAGCGTTCGTCCCACGTGCAGCGGTCGCAATTTTGTTCGTTTATTACTGTTCACACAATGAAGCCACCTTTTATGTTATTATTATTATTTTTTTTTTTTTTATTCTCATTTCATATATTCTTTATAGCGTGGATTTGTCTACCAATCTATAACATCTTCATTTCCAATCGAATCATTTTGATTTTGAGTTGGAACGCCTTTATTAAACTATCAAACTCAATCCGTTGATAAGAGATTATGCAGACACTTTCTATTATATTTCGATCCGAAGTAAACTCAATTTGTTGAGGCGTCCCCGCCATGTTTTTATGTCAATAACAATTCTTGCATAACTAATCATCCAGTTGTGTTACACAAGCTATCTCCAATTATACGTCTTTGCAATCTAGTGATTTGACATAGGAAATATATCAATTGTGCTCTTGTGAGATCCACGTCCGTTGTAGAGTTGAACAAAACACTCCTTATAAGGGTATGTAAACCTCTCCATAGTAGATACGTTTTAAAATCTTGAAGCTGACGGCGGTACATAATGAGTAAAGTAGACAATATTTGTTAGCAGTGGATTTGGATTGTTACAACTTTACTATTAGATTTTTCGAAAAAGTATCATATCTCTAACTAGTGTATGGATGTATGCTCAAGCATAACGTCGTAGGTCTTCTTTCATCAACATCCCTTAGAAAACAGTCAAAACTAATAAATTGACCAACTAGTCATGGTCAATAAGTATAAGTCGATCTCTCTTCAACAAATCGCGACGAATATAAGGTTAAATCTTCTATAAGAGTCTAAGCTCATCGTTAGCAGATATTGTCCTCTTTGAGCTTTTTCTTTCGGACTTCCCTCAATATTTTTAAAACGTGTCTGCTATTAAGAGGTTTCAACACTCTTATAAATAATGTTTCGTTTTCCTCTCCAACTAATATGGGATCTCACATCTTCATTTTCTTTATTACAGAAAAATTAAAGTCAAACTTACATAATTGATTAACACATAATTTAATTTGTAGGAATATCATATATTTCTTACGTCATTTGCGAACATCACATTCATATCTTGCTTACGTGACAATTTTTTTTTTAATTGTTTATTGTTAACGGTTAGATTTCATAGATAATGGAGAAAACCTCTAATTTAATCCATTGAAATCTTAGGGTTTGATGGACAAAATGATTGTTTATTGGACAACGAATTTGATGGGACCAACCAAATTATTTTAATTCATTGTTACGTTCGTTCATATCATTACCCAAAGCTTTCAAAATGTCTTAAGAAAAAAATAATAATACTAATAAAGAAGTAAATCCAATTAATTATAAATTATAAGGAATATATATATTTTTATTATATATTCAAATTTCAAACTTCTATTAAATACTATTTTATAAGCATGAATATTAAATCATTTAAATTTAAACATTTGAGATCATTCACGTCTATGTTTGAATTTTCAAAATAATATAGAAAATTAGATATTTATTTTTATTTTTATCAATTTTATAAATATAAACTAAAATTATATGGCATCGTATAAGTATTTAAATACTATTAATATTAATAATGATTTAATGATTGATTTATGTGTTTTACAATAATAATTATATTTAATTAATTAATTATAAAGAACAAATCGATGTAAGCATAAACTAAATACGGTATTATTTAATATATTATTGCATTATTTAACTAATTAATCAATGAAAAAAAAAATGAATATTATTACACTAAAAATTAATTAAAAAGTATCGATAAATAAACAATTTAATGTAATTCCAAAACTGATGTACTTTTATTTATTTAATCTCACCACCACTAATAATTCACAACCAAAAAAAAAAAAAAACCAATCACATGGATGTGTGTTCCTCGATACCTGTGAAGTGATTTTATTTACTACTATTATTATTATTATTATTATTATTATGATTATTATTATTATTATTATCCTCTCAAAACCCGCTCCCAAAAGTGGCCCGAGAAAGGAATTGAGAAGTTGGTGCGCCAATAGTTCGCATCAGCGCGGGACGACCAACGCCGCAGTGGTACACAAACAGTACTCCCATGCCATAGAAGAGCATGATCAGTTCATAGCCGACTGATCGAGAGAATGGAAATCCATGAAATCGAGAAAGACGAAGATGACGGACCTCCTCCTGGATGGGAACCCATCACCCCACCGTTGCCGCTACCACCGCCGCAGCCACTTTCTTGTGAGTGCTTCCGAGTTTAATTTCAGATTTTGCGATGAGTATATTTCGTCTACAATTCAGTCCGGTATCCTTCTGATGCCTATTCGGTAGTCGGTCCGTCCTGAAATCGAAGGAATTATTTGTTTATATGGATTATAAGTTGTCGCCCCTCTCTCTCGAATTACTTTCTCCTACTCAAATTTAGTTCTCTTTGTTGCCTTTCAAAACTAATTGTGTTTGTGAATCTTCGTCTTGGTTATTTCATGTCTCTAACTAATTGTATTTATACATCTGATTGAGCTTCTGACGTGAGCGAATAGATAGGTGGATTCTTCCCATAGCTTATAACGGCGAATAAGTTGTCCAAATGTAGCACGAAAACTCCTTCTGAAATCAGTCCAATTCAATTCTTTGCAGTGTGCTTTCTTAATCTACTGAAACAGTTGTAGTTCACCCCTAGTTTCAGTTCATGGAATCAATGTTAGTTCAACAAAAGCGCATAGAAATTAGAGCATTCTTGTTAGCATGTTTCATTGCAAGTCCCAAATATTGTCAATGTATGCATTTAAAATCTTCTCAATGGAGACGTTTTGATCTGCAGCTGATATGGCTCAAATGGTCTGTGGTACCTGCCGTCGCCTGCTTAAGTATTTAAAGGGAGCTAGATATGTTCAGTGCTCTTGCTGTTCAACAGTAAACTATGTGCTTGAAGGTTCCTTCTCTTTTCCTTCAGTCTTTTTAGTTTTTACTATTATTTTCTTCCTTGAAAGTTGTCTTGTTCATATGCTGTTAGCTTTTTCCTAATCTTTAAGAAGAATTCCACCTATGTTGGTTTCAAAGTGCCATTAGCACTTCCCAAACTTTATGCTCTTCAAATCTGTTTTCTTCCTACTGGGTCCTCTTTCATTAGAGGGGTCAAGTTTTCGGCAATGTTTTTGAATATCTGTTTCTTGTAGTAGTGCTCGGTGGTGCCTGTATACCACATTCTGAGCTATATGTAATATTTGAGGGAATTGGTTATAGTGAAATGATTTACATTACGTGATTGTGCCTGGGCCTCCAAGCATCAATTCTTTACATAAAACCAAATATTGTAGGATCTACGATATTTCTCAATTGGGTTATAGATGATTTATGTGAGACTCCACATTGGTTGGGGAGGAGAACGAAGCATTCTTTATAAGGGTGTGGAAACGTCTCCCTAGCAGACGCATTTTAAACACCTTGAGGCGAAATTCAAATGGGAAAGCCCAAAGAGGACAATATCTGCTAGCGGTGGGCTTGGGCTGTTACACTGCTCGTCAATTTTCGTTAACTGGAATTGGGATCAGGGGATGTAACCAAACATTTCTGGAATCTATTGAAAAAAAATGAAATTCATGTTTAGAAGAAACATACTTCAGCAAAAATTGTTTGCCAGTTCACGTCTGTCCCGAGCCCCAGCCTTTGGAGGCAGTTCAAGTTGATCTTTTTTGTTGTTTTTTCATGATTCACTATTCAATATTAACTTAATAGATTCAGTCTTTCTAACGACTTTCTGTCAAAGTCTTATGATACCACTTTTGCTTATGTTAACGCCTGTACATTCTCTTTCTAGCGCACGAAGTTGGACAAGTGAAATGTGGTTCTTGTGCAGTGTTGCTTATGTACCCGTATGGAGCATCATCAGTAAGGTGTTCCTCGTGTACTTGTGTGACAGAAATTGGGGTATGTCGATCCACTTTCTTGCAAAGTTATTGCTTGGAATATGCTTACAGTCTTAATCTTTCTGGTTGTCTCATTCATTCACTATGTTGAAGCACGATTTTCTGGAAACTAGATGTTTCTTTAATCATTGGGTGAGAAATTTATGCCCTTTCTAAAATGAACACAGAAGCATAAAGCATGGATGTGGTGAAATTAATCCTTCGAATCAGTCCATGTGTTGGCAATAGTATAACTTCTGTAATTTTCATTGCCAAGAAGCATGGAGTAGGAGTTATGTGAGATCCCACATCGGTTGGAGAGGGGAACGAAACATTCCTTATAAGGGTGTGCAAATTTCTCTCTAACAGACGCGTTTTAAAACCGTGAGGTTGACGGTGATACGTAACGGACCAAAGTGGACAACATCTACTAGCGGTGGGCTTGAACTGTTACAAGTTATTCCTACCGTCTCTGCGATGGATGAAGTTATATTGCAATGTTGCAATATGGATAAAAATATTTTCTTACCAAATTCATGCAGATTCACAGTATTAAAATTCTCTGAGCATACGTAGGTTTAAATACTACTTTGGTTATTGTACTTTCATTTTGGTTCAATTCGATACTTGTACTTTTAAAATGTTCAATTTGGCCGAGGTTCTTTTAGAAAGGGCCATTTTAGACCATATTTACAAAATTTTGACATACAATTAAAAAAAAAGGAAAAAGGAAAATTAAGGATCCCTTTTTGAAAGTACGAAGATCGTAATAGACATTTTGAAAGTACATGAACCAGGAAGCAAATTGAACCAAAACTCACGAAAGTAGTATTTATATGTGTGTGGATCTTTATTATGCTTTTGTTGCGAGTTCTTCATATTCTATGGAAATAAGGGTATTAGTTAGGGTAATTTGCACCGTTTCTTTGATTTGATGCTCGATTACTTCATTAATTGTATGAATGAGAAATCATGCCCATAAAATTTAGCCTCTGACGGCTTTGAGTGGCTGTGCAGGTGCATAATAGACGCCCACCGTGGTCTGTTCAGCAGGGACAAGCAGCCCCTCCTACAAACTCTGTCCAGTAGAGTCTGTTCATGTATGATATACATCTGCAAAGGAAAAGATGTGACAATTTGTGAAGTTTTCTTTTCCGTTGCAGCCTTAATCAGCACACAGAGAAGGAGATCAACATTATCATCACAGGCACTTTTATTTCTTTATTGAAAGAAACTTAGGAACTGACCTTCCCAACTTCTAACTTGTTTTTATCTCAAGTTTGCCTTGTGACTTGACTTCCTGCTTATGTTCATTTTTCTATGCCTTACTAGGTGCTGCCAACCTTTGAGATGTTCTCATTGTAAATGATTATCTTACTAAGTTGAAGCAGCCCAATGTAGTCATTGAGGACTAAATTTTGTCTAAATTCTACAATTTTGGCTTTTCCTTAGCCGCAGGGTTTGGTTTTAATGAACGGCAAGTTGGGGACAAGTGTACTTGACTTGATCAGTGAATTTGTTTGGCACATCACTGAAATAAATTTTCTTGGTAGATGCAAGGTAGGACAATAGTGAACTGTTCAAATGACCTTGTATAAAATCCTATCTGGTGCTCCTTTCTTATTGCCAAACGGTTGTGGCCTTTTTTAGTTTTAGCAACTGAGGCTGCGGCGCCAGCTTAATGAGATGGGCCATCTAAATTTTATCTTCTACGATTGTTAAGTTTGCAGATGTTTTGAGATTTTGGCTTTAAATTTTCCTCGTAAGGTTTTTTTTAATGGAAATTTATGCTTATGTTCTATTTTTTAATTTAAATCTTCAACTTCAGGAGACCGAGGATTTGGCTTTGGATTGAACCAGTAAATGTTGGGTTGGAACATAAGGTAAGATATAGGGACTAATAAATTAATGAATTTATGTAAAGAAACAAGACATATGATGCAATCTTGGATGTCTAAACTATCTCTACTCTTCATAAATATTTTCGACTATTTTTGGAATAGAAATTCCTTAGAATTTTATATAGAACTTTAGATTGCGTAAGTCACCTAAAGTGATGTGATGTGGCAATTCAAATTTATGTTTTTAGTCATTCATGTTTGAAATTCTAAATGATTTCTACTTTAAATGTAGTTTTGAAGCATTTATGGAAGGTAAATACAACTTTTCATAGTACATCAATATTTTTTTAAACAAAATAGTAACATTTTTTATATATAAAATTTAACCATGTTGAAAATGAAAACAATTTAGCATTCATTTGAGATCAGCTGATTTAAAGAGGCATAGCGGCTACAGCCGGAAGGCCAACAATTAAAGTTAAGAAAATGGCTTTTATGGCTCAATTTAGTATTTCAGTTTACAATCTAGACTGTTAAGAGAAGTACCTACCCTCAAAAGAGATATGCCTGTACGAGAATGTATACTAGATAATTGCATCAAATTGTTTGACTGATTCA
Source organism: Cucurbita ficifolia (assembly GCA_033971965.1). Taxonomy (NCBI): domain Eukaryota; kingdom Viridiplantae; phylum Streptophyta; class Magnoliopsida; order Cucurbitales; family Cucurbitaceae; genus Cucurbita; species Cucurbita ficifolia. The sequence continues at coordinate 7,243,550 of CM066974.1, forward strand.
AGAGTACTAAAGAGAATTATTGAACGTTTTCATTAGAGCTCAACTCGTTAATACCTTCAATCATCAGCTGGGAAGTCCTCATCTGAACCAGTTTCTAGAAAAGAACCAAGAGTCTTCCGCAAAAGGCTGAAAGTCCTATCATCCTGTGTTCCAGACCCAAGTGTATAATTAAGGTGCCCATTAGCATAGAAGGGGGAAGGCGTTAGTGAAATTTTTTTGAATTTCAGGTGTATACCTGCTTTTTCCTTTTCAAAGACTCCTCCAATTGAGCAATCTTTTCAGCACAAGCTTTCTCTTGTTCAGATATCAGGCTCCTTTCTCTCTTTCCTGCCACAAATACGAAGGGAAATACATAATAATAAAACGTTTGGTGCTGATTGATGCATAACTTCTTGCTTACTCAGTTGTTCATATTTTGCGAATAGCCTTTCTTTCTCCTCTTCAAATTTGGAAATGGTATCTGCCAAAGCCAAGCAGCATCGGAAATTGAAAACATAAACAGACAAAGTGTGTGAGTGGGTTTTCTTAGAGCTCGAATGGTTTAAGATTATAGTCCCAGTGTCAATATACCAGAATATTTGCCAGATTGATAGTAGTTAAATAAATTAAACCTGTTATTTTCAACCAAAAAGTGTAAGGTTCTTCATTACCGATAAATCATACACATGAGAAATTTTTGCGGAAAGGATTCCAAAAGGCAAACAGTATTTGATGGAACACATCGTTGTTGAGGACCTAACTCCATGGTCAATGCTTCAATTGCCACTCAGCACGATGATGTCTCTCAGAGACCGAGGATTCTTATAAAGGCGTTGTACCAGTTGATATTTGATAATGGAAAATTATACAGCATGATAGGGATTTGTTCGTGCATTATTAAGGCATCGCACCAGTTGATATTTGATAAATAAAATGACAATTAGTCTAAACAGAATTAGGGAGCAAATAATGCGTAACTTTTCACCATAATACTCGAAGTGGATATTACCTTTCATGGCCTGGAGATGTGTAGCTTTCTCTTTTGTGAATTTCTCGTAAAGTGCTTGGAATTTGGCAGTTTCGTCCTTCAAACAGTTTTCACACTGCAACGAAGCCATATTGATTTTAACGCAACATCTGGAAGATTCATTAATACAATGAAACTAAAAAAAAAATTATATAATGACTTCAAATTTGCTCTTGAATGGTCTCTATTTCGAATCCTGTTCCCACCAACCTCTTTTGAGCTTTTCGATAGTGCTTTAGCAAAACTTTGCCTGAAATTGGTTGGAAGAAATAAATTGCTTTCATTCGCTGACAACTAATTCAACAAAAAATCTAAGCGAGCAACATCGTGAACTCGTTTCTAAAACCTACCTGTCCTTCTCAAATTTAGATTTCACCTCCTCAATCATTGTTCTTATCTCAGTCGATACACTGTCAATAAAATGCAATTAACATTCAAACATCGTATTAGTGCAGGACAAGAAGAAGAGTATTAGCTCAGAAAATGAATGAACTCCTCTGTCATTAAAAAGCGGCATGGATGGAAGTTGGAAAACGATCAAATGTTCGAATAGAAACGGTAAGGCGGTTGAAGTCCAATCCAGTAAGCTAAGTTTGATCAGGCTATCATTTCAATTTTATAATAAGTCAAATCAAGCACATCATAAAGTCAAATTACCAGTGAGGTCAGTTCAAATCTACCAGAAGAAGGAAAATGAAGGTGCAAACGAGCAGCCGTCTATAGAAATTCGAGAATCGGAAATAAGCACACAACAACACACAATTTCAGTAGCTCCAGTCACTTAACTAATCACCAATAAGTTCCAAACGAACAAAACCACTCAAATTACCTTGAGATAGTCTCTTCATTCTTCTTCTGATCGTCCTTCTGAGCTCTCTCTTTGATCTGATTCAGCGCGGATACTATCCCTTTGAGATCGCTGCATACCGTAAATATCACTATCAACGTTCTCCAGAATAACACTAAAAAATGGAACAGAAATGGAAAATAGTACGTACTCGGAAAGATCGAGATCGAGGTCGATATCTTCGTTGGTCCGCTTCCTTTTATCGGAGCTTGTGAGATCGGGGTCAGAGACTCGCTTCCTGGTTCTTGTTTTCGCAATAGGTATTTTCATGTTCCCCATCTGGATCGAAGTTGAAGAAAACCTTAGAATGGAAGATCGAGAACCGAACTATTTCGAAGCGTTTGGAATTTTGAATTACCGATACTTATAAATATCCTGCCGAAGCGTGATTGCATTTGGCGCGCTGGCAGCGGTTCCTTTGGCTGTCAATTCAAAATTTTTAAAGGACCAATCATCCATGTCCACGTCAATACTTACAATAAATAATATATATATATGTATTTATTTATTTATTTAACTTGCAAATGGTGGATTGATCCAACGATAATTGGTATATTTATTCATTAATAATAATAATAATAATAATAATTTCTTTAAAAAGGGACGTAGAGGAGTAGTCAACTTTTAATAGTTTTTTTAGAATATAATATATTATCCCAATAATGGTTGCCTCCCACTATAATAAAGCAAAAGTGAAAATTATATATGTAAAGAAAAATATACAAATATACAACCATATAACTCCAAACATGCTAACATCCTTCATGATTTGAACTGAGTTTATAAACAAATATTTCGATAGAGGATAAAGAAGACTATTTATATGTAATTATAAATTTTAAAATTTTTTAGAATCATAAATTAGAATTAAATTTGTGACAAAAGTAGTATGCTAATATAGTTCTAATGCATAAAAACATAAAAGAAATATAGATATTTAATTTTGATAACCTAGCTTTTAATTAAAGCACAATTTATCAATTAAGAAGAAATAAAAAAATTAAAATTTAAAAATTTTGAAAATAGTTTTTAATTAAAAGGCTTAATTATATGATAATTTAGTATCATTTTTTATTCAATTTGTTTTGTATTAACATTTTTTTGTGTGGATATTTTCTTATTTAAAATTGATTGGTTATAAATTTTGTAATAAATTGTTATGGCCCACGAGGAAGAAAATTATTAAAAGCAAACCATTAATTTGCCTTAGGTTCGGCAGCGGGTCAATAATTTTTTTCACTTGAGGAATGTTAAATATTTAAAATGTGTTAATCCTATGGCTATGCTTTTATACGAATTCATTTTATATTATGGTTTTATGTGGCCATGACGAACCCAACCCTCACGTCTTACTCTTTGTCTTAAATAAGACGTGAAAAATATTGTTGAAAAAAGTATATTATAATGTTTATATATAATAAATCTAAAAATCAAGACATTCAAATCTTTGCTTTTTTAAAATAAAAAGAAATATATAAATTTCTTAAAAAAATACTTGAATCCTTTTTCATAGTTGGTAAAAAATTTGAAAGAAATGAATTTCTTAATAATAATATTATTTTTAATAATACAAAATAAAATAAAATACATATTTGTCAACATTATGTTTCATCATTGCTAGTCATTTATTGAGAGTTTATTTATAATTCTACTCTTTTAATAATTGTATTTATTTTAATAGACGTTCAAATTGTGATAATAATAGAGTCTACATTTACTTAGTATAATAAATTTGGAGTTTTAAACCTCCCACTTGAAAAGATATTAATAATCCAAATTGTACATTTTAATTTTTCACTATTTTCTTTTATATTTTTTTTAAGTGTGGTTTTTCTAAGAATTTTTTATTCTACATCATTTTTAAATTTGATCTCTAAAATTCTCAAATTAAATTTAAAATTTTTGAATATTTAATTTGTTTATTTAAAAAAAACGTTAGAATTCTAAATTAAATTTTAAATATAAAAATTAGTATTTTTTAATAATTTTGAAAATTTGATTAATTCTAATTGTTTTTAAAATTTAGGTCATACGTGTGAGCTCAAGAGTCAACTAAAACAAATCTTTCTTTTCTGTGTTCATGCAAGTTAGGTCTATAAACTTATTTAATCATGCTACTTACATCTAAACGTGCTAGGATAACTGTTTTCATTCCTTTAAATTCTCAAAATCTCCAAACTAAGCACTATGCACACATGGTTATGCCCTTTTCGTTGGTCAAGTGATCCAACTAAACCCCAACTTTTTCAAATTAAAATTTTCATCATTAAGCCATTTCCCACATGAATCCATTATATACGTTTGGGTCGTTTATGTGAGATTTCACATCGGTTGAGACGGAGAATGAAGCATTCTTATTCTTTTAAAGGTGTGAAAACCCCCCTCTAGCAAACGCATTTTAAAAACTTTGAGGGAAAGCCCGAAAAGGAAGACTTAAAAGGACAATATCGGCTAGCGGTGGGCTTGGGCCTTTACAAATGGTATCAAAGCCAGACACTTGTGCCAGCGAGGAGACTGAGCCTTGAAAGGGGTGGACACGAGGCGGTGTGCCAGCAAGGATGCTGCTTCCGAAGGGGATGGATTGTGGGGTCCCACATCGATTGGAGAAGGAAACGAGTGTCAGCGAGAACGTTGGGTCCCGAAGGGTGTGGAATGTGAGATCCCACATCGGTTGGGGAGGAGAACGAAACATTCTTTTAAGGGTGTGGGAACCTCTTCCTAGCAAACGCGTTTTAAAAACCTTGAGGGGAAGCTCGAAAACAAAAGTCCAATGAATTACAAGTTTTAATTTTAAAAAAGAATCCTCCAATTTTATGCTTTATTTGAAATTAATTTTTTAAAAGATTATGAAGCTTAATAAATACGTTTATATTAAAATTAAATAATAGATGATTAATTTTTATTTTTGTGGAGACTTTAACGTTACTAGAAATACAAAATTAATTTTTATTTTTTAGAAAATCAAATCATATTACTAGAGATATATATATATATACGCACACTTTTAAAATACAAAATTGATAAGATAAATATAACTTTTATGAATTATAAGATAATAATATGAACTATAAGTTTCTTTATTATTTATTTATTTAATTTATTAAAATTATGAATATATCTAACATAAAATAGAATGTTATAGATAAAGCTGTGTACTACGGTGGTTGCTGGCACAGAGTTAGCAAATGCTTGTTCCTCACATACCATCATTGCCTCTTTTTCGGTGAAAGAAGCTCACGACTAGTAGGTTTTCTACCTCCACGCAGTAATGTTCCATCAGGCTTTTGTTCATTGCGAGAATTTCTTCACGGCTGCCTTTAGTAGGAGGCCGCGTGTGATTGGATATAAAATTTAATTTTATATTTAAAAATAAATTAATTTGAGAAATTAAATGGATGGAAATTTAAAGAATTAAGTTATAATTTAACCGAGAAAAATAAGCATAGTTAAGTTGGTGCGCTAGGATTTTGGATTGGGGCGAAAAATACACGTGAAAAATACTCTGGCTGACATCACGCAAGTCCCACCAGAACGAAAATGGAAAATTATTGAATTTCGTCTATAAATTGATGCCGTCTACGCCCGCCCGAACAGCACTCCTTTCCCTCTTTCTCCCCTCTGTCGTTTTCAGTATACAGGATACCAATTTCTCGAAGCTTTTCAAGTTCAGAGATCCCGCGCTGTGATTCTTCTTCTTCTTCTTCTTCTTTGCTACGCCTCTCGGTAACAGATGAACCTCTTCTTTTTTTCTCTTTTTATTATCTTTTTGCTCTATCACACTTGTTCTTTGACGTTTACAACTGTGATTGATGTGTACGAATATGACTGGAACCAAATTTAAATCTGCTGTGTTTCTTTGCAAGATGCTCCATATCTCTTCTTCTGAGTCATGAGTCTTTTGGGATTAAAATCAGAGGCCATTCTTTTTTTGTTGGTTCTGTTCAGTAATGTATTGTCGTCGTCCATCTGCATAGGGCTTAGGAATACGCCCTATTCCTCAAATTGTCTTGGCGGTGTTCTTTGTTGTATTTGCCAGTCGCCATTTAGAGAAGATGATCTTCGAATTTGTTTTCAGTCGATCAATCCATGAGTATTAGCACTCTGATTATAGATAGAGATCGCGCTCTCGTTCACATATATGAAATTAGAACTCTGTTTTTTAATTTTTTTTTTCTCTTTCTTTTACTGTTTTAGTCTTTTCAGAAATCCGTTTCTCTAACTTTGAAGATCTCGTTTGATATTAGGAACAATTCTTGAATTCTAGGTGTTTGCATTGATATGCTTAGAGGAAGATCAACATTTTTTAATCCAAATAATGACCTTACGATTTTATCATTGGCATTAATAGAAATTTGACATTTATCTCATTTCAAAAAGAAAAAACTCGCACATTTTTCTTATTCATGGAATTAATAAATGTCGTAGAAAATGGGGGTTTTGAAGTCAATGGGTTGGTATCGAACTTTCAGATAAATTCAAGTTTTTATTAAATGTTTGACAAAAGAAAAAAAATTGCACAGACTCTTAGGAATGAAATTGTGAATTTAAAAGGTAAGAGATCAAATTATTATAAATATAAAGTTTTTGTGCATTCGGGTTAAACTTAATTTTGTTGAAGACATTCTATTCACTGCAGATATTAGCTTTATAAATAAATCCTAACCAAATTAGTTCTAATTAGTCAGTGATGGCTTGAAGACAGAAACTTTTGATCTCATTAACATCTGAATAAGATTCTTGTGGTTCTGGCCTGGACATCTGATCACATTTGTCCGCATGGTTGGGCCACGACAAAGACAAGACTGAAGGCCGTAGGATTGAACAGTTCTTACATTATGAGTTATGACTCGTACCTATCCCATCATCAAGGTATAAGAAAATGTAGCTATATAAGAAAATGTAGCTACACAATTTTCTTATCTATGGCCTCCCGTTGGGGATTAAGACATGTTTTTTTTTTTTTTTATGCCAGTCGTTAGCTTCTCTTTCAAGCCATTTATGTTTTTTTGTTTGTTCTTGCGTCAACATTATGTCTTTCTTGAATCTTTTTCTCTATATGATGTCTGTTGCAGATCAAATCGTGGTGTGAAGCAAATTTGTGAAAGCCTTCTATACATATGGCCTTTGAGCACTGCTTTTCCCGTAGATGGAGGAGGTGTGTTCCAGCTTCCTCAATGGAAAATTCTGAGAAGTTTAAGGCTTGCTTTGACTGCAACATTTGTTTAGAGTTTGCATCTGAGCCTATAGTTACTCTCTGTGGCCACCTCTATTGCTGGCCTTGCATTTACAAATGGCTTCACGTCCAGAGCGCCTCCCTACTCCCCGACGAGCCTCCGCAGTGCCCAGTTTGCAAGGCTGATATCTCCCACACGACAATGGTCCCTCTCTACGGCCGTGGTCAATCGGCTGAAGAGGCTGAGGTTGATCCCAGAGGGCTGCTCATACCTCCAAGACCATCAGCTTTCGGCAACAAGGTTCTGGCATCCATCGGGTCTAATAATGCTTCTGGTGAGCAGCTTGCTTATGGAGACCTATATCAAAATCAAAACGAAAATTTTGATATGTATGACAGTTATGAAGAGGACTCCAGCAGCTCATTGTTTAACCTGGAAGACAACCCGGTCGGCAGTTTTGGCCATCCTACAGCCAGGATGTTTGGAGAGACGGTGTATGCTAGGTTGTTTGGAAGTTCAGAGAACTTACATGCACACCCAAATTCTTATGCTCTAACTGGGAGTGGCAGTCCCCAGTTGAGAATGCAGGAGAAGTCGCTTAACAGGATATCAATTTTTCTCTTCTGTTGCTTCGTTTTGTGCCTTGCTATATTCTAATTATAGTTGTGGGCTTCTGTAATATATCGTTGTAACCATTTTTGTATAGGTACTGATAGAGATCTTTCTTTCTTTTTTTCTTTTTTCTTTCCCCTTAACAAAAGTAACAAGTTAAATTATGCACATTCCATCAACACACCATGAGCGAAAAGAGAGTTAGCTTCAGCCCTCAACAAATTAACGACTTCCCCAACTTCTTTCACATCTTGCTTGTTGCCAAACTTTCCTTGAAGTGATTCAGTCCTGATGGCTACAAAATGGCTAATTCAGTCCTGATGGCTACAAAATGGCTGCTTCTTTGAGTGTACACTTCAAATCCATCGCTGGTAGATATTGTCTTTTTTTTTTTTGTTTTTCTTCAAAGTTTTTAAAACACGTTTGTTAGGAAGAAGTTTTAAAAAACGTGTATGTTAAGGAGAAGTTTCCACCTCTTATAAAAAATGTTTTGTTTCCCTCGATGTGAGATCTCACAATCCACCTCCTTCGAGATCTAGTGTCTTCCCTGGTAAACCACTTGATCTCCACTCTCCTTCAAGGCTCAGCCTCCTTGCTGGCACATCGTTTGGTGTCTGGCTCTGATATCATTTGTAACAATCCAAATTCACCGCTAGCAGGTATTGTCTTTTTTGGGCTTTCCGTTTTAGGCTTCCCCTCAAAGTTTTTAAAACGGTCGGCTAGGAAGAGCTAGTGAGAGGTTTTCACACTCTTATAACAAATGTTTCGTTCGTCTTTAACCAGCGTGTGATCTCAGCAGTTGATCCTTCTGATGACTTTATCCGCACACTTTTCAAGGGCATAGCAGTGCAGAAATATAATCACCTTCCAGTGCGCTTGTTATTATTGCAAGTTAAACATTTTCCAGCAGAGCCAACAAGTTAGATAGAAAAAGAGACCAAGAGGATAAACATTAAGCAAGCTGCATGAAAGTGAACGCTGCAGCTTAAACAGAACAGGGCTTTGACAGAACGACAAGACAACTATCAATGACAACAAAAAGCTATCTGACATGAGTTTTAGCTCGATTCAATTATCACTTGTAATCTACGAGGTAAAAGATAATAAGATAATCTCCCTCAAGAGTGCAGAGTTGTTTCACGGCGATCTTAATTCCATTGCTTCATTGGTTAGCCCCCAGTGGCTTAACTGACTGAGAAATCAAACCTCAGAACATGTTTGAATCTCCTTGTGCTTGTATACTAATGTTGGCCAGGCATGGCAAGGTCCCTGAGGTGCTAGCAGAGATGAAGGAGAAAAATGTTTCTCCCGACAACTTCAGCTACAGAATCTGCATCAATTCGTATGGTGCGAGACATGATCTTGAGGGGATGGAGAATTTATTGAAACAGATGGAATCTCAACCTCATATTGTCATGGACTGGAACACTTGTGCAGTAGTTGAAAATTCCTTTATAAAAGCGGGTCTTACTGATAAGGCGGTTAATGCCTTGGGAATTATACTCAAAGGTAAAAATATCTGAATATTTTATTTATTCTTAATATAATACTTCCCAACTTCATGATAATTTTTATTACTTTAATTAAAAAAAATTAATAAATACCTTAGATTAAACAAATGAACTAGAGGCCCACCCACATGAAATAAAACGTTCTCATACATTAATGAAATGAACTAGAAGTAAACATAATATGAAGTTAAGGCACATTAAGATGAAAATATGGAGGCACAGCCCTGAAAGTATAGGTACAATAGATGTAAGCAAACCAATTACCAAGCCTATGAGAATCCAGGTTCGCCAATGCTCGGCTCCTTTTACAAGCAGATCCTCAAAAAGCTCTGAAAATGGATTACAGTACAGTCAACATACATGCCTGCCTATTATACAATCTAAGTAGAACAAAGAAACTCTCCACGAACGTAGGGAAAACACAATGGCAAAACCAGCTCAAGAGAGAAAGATGGAAAAAGAATGAAACAAAAGAATATAAAGGGGGAGAGAAAAGGATGGACTACTCGGGTTTCTTTGACAATCTCTTCATCCTACTGAATGGCCCCACTGACCTGTCCATAATGTACATGTATATCACCTGGCTCCATGATTTATACGAATCTAATTCATTGTAGTATTCAGGTGCAATCTCCTTCACCTTGTAAAGCTTGCTTCCTGGAATCCTGGGGAAGTCATGGTGCTCATTATGGTAACCCACACTCCATGTAAGAAGATTAAGAGGACCGTAGTAAGAGTACGTCTCCTGTTTGGGATTGAAGACGTAATGTTCGGAAATGAAGTGACCAGCCATCGGATGCATCCCGCCACCGACGAACGTGGAGAGAATCAGATAAGAAAAAGGCTTCCAGCTCCAAAAGTAAACCATGGCAACATCAAGAGTTATCTGAATAAAGAAGTTGATGAACTCCCAGCGGCCTGGGGGCTTTGGTTTTAGAAACAATGGGCGGAGAGCATAGAAGAAGAGTTGGAGGACAACCCATATAGCTTTTGAGACGACATTAGTCACCAGACGAGCTTCAGTCTGGCTTGGAACGTCCATATCCATGCCATCTACTCCCTGGAAGCGATGGTGCTCTAGGTGATACTTTTGAAATGTGATGGACATGGGCACTCCAATGGGGAGATTAGCAAAAATCCCAAGCCACCTGTTGTGATCAGGTGTTGAGAAGGCAAGGTTGTGGCTGAGCTCGTGAATAGCTAAGAACAGGTTGTGGTTGAGAAAAGAGCCAAAGAAGTAGGCTATTGCCAATATCTTTAACCAGTCTGCATTGTGAAGGGTCGTGGCAGTCCATAACTGAAGCAGAACAACCACAGAAATCTGCAAGATTGCAAGGATGAGAAGAACAAATGGATAACTTTATTTTACAAGAACAAATTATTGATTGGTTTTTCAAACGCCAATAGCTAATTTCTAAGACTACAAGGTCACTTGTGAATGTGTAAAATGGTTGTTCACATTCTTCGTAACTTCACTTTCTTCATCAGATGAATCAAAATAATGATTCGGTGAGCAAACAACCCAGGAAAGTTCAAAATAATGAATCAAAGTTTGCATGATAGTTGAAACAGCAGAAAAGTTCAGACAAATGTTCATGACACAAGGAAGGAAGAAACAAACAAATAAACGATAGATGGAAAAAAAGGGGAAAGATAGAATACAGGAATCAAGCATAAAAACTGAACCAGAGCAATCAGAATGACAAAATTTCGGAATCTCAGAATGTGGATTTTCGATCAGTACAACTTGCAAGAGTAATCTGGTGGGGAAAAGAAAATGAAAAACAATGTCGAATGCAGCAATGTGGCAGAGGTAGCGTTCAAAATCAAACAGAACAACAAACAAACACCGATCAGATTCGGCCATTGACATGTGGTGCGACCAGCAATACCTCAATTCAGATCTACACACGAAATCAAAACATCCTGACAAGAAAATGACAACGAGTCTCCACATTCTCAGAACCAACAAGATACAGAAGAGTAAGATCATAGAGAAAACCTTGAAGAAAGCCCAGGGGTCAGGACCGAAGAGCTCCCGAATCTGAGGGTACTGCGAGAGAATTTGGCGCCTCCTCGAAGCGTGAGGCTCGTCGGTGTATGACCAGAAGAAGTCAGTGGCCATTACACCCTCATCTCTCTCTCCACCTCCTCGCATTGCCTCTGCTTGCGGCTGACCTTCGCTCCCGGAATATGGCTGGCGGCTCCTGGCGTTGAAATTGGGTTGTGGATTAAGGAGGAGAAAGAAACGGTTACTTATACAGGAAACTCGTTGCAGAGGAATGGCCTGGAATTGAAGAAGACCGACCAAATATGAAAATGGAAATGGAGGAGACTGCTATATTTAGAGGCGTTCCGTTCGAGTGGACTCCGATTTTTTCCGGCTGTACCCATCTTCCTATGCCTCCCAACTTGCCACCTCAACCCTATTCATTTTATTACTAAGTAAATAAAGAAACTTCAAATAATATTTTTAAATTTTTATTTTATTAGATACAAAATTAAAAATTAATTTAATGAATGCTTGATACAACTATTTAGACCGACCAGTTTAATTAATAGACTTTCCTAATAGTTCTGAATTTTAATCCAATACAATTTTAAGACTAAATTAATAAAAAAATATTAATTTTCGAAGGTTTCAATATTATCATTCCATTTTTGAAAAATCTAATAATATCATTGTCGTAGCCTTAGCCAGTCTGGCCACGTGGCTTCCAGATAGAAAACACCTCATTTTTTCAAATAATTTTGCAAACGGCTGAATTTATTTTCTAAAATATTAGGTAATATGTGCGCTTCCTTTTTTTTTTTTTTTCTTTTTCTTTTCTCCCTTCTCTAATAACACTTTCAATATTAGTGATGTTTTAATTTATATTTAACTACTGCTTTATATAAATCAGCTGAATCAAACCTATTAAATTGAAGAATTTTGGAAACTGAATAATATTAGTTAGTTAAAATCAAATAAAATAATTATAAATTAAGTAGGCACGTGTTATTCGAGTACACGTTACAGTATATACCGATTGAATTAAAAATATTTTAGACCTAACTTGAAATTTTTTGTTCATTGGATTGGTGATAAACCAATTCGAATTAAGTTTATAACTCAACTCAATTTGAAATTTTGGAGCAATTTTTTATAATTATTTTAAAAATTATACTTATTTTCCGTACATAAATTTAAATATAAAACATGTGTAACTATAAAACATGTATGAGTTACACGATACGATTTTCCAAATATTAGATTAAATCTATTTTTATTAAAAGAATGTATATCTTAAAATTTATTAATTATTAATCGAAAAACATTATTATTTCTCTTTCTTCCTTCTTCTTCCCCATTTTATTTATAAAAAAAAAACGTGTTTCATTATTTTTCTTAAACAAAAAAAGGAAATTAAACGGCCTAAACTCCGGTGACGTACAAAGCCATCCTCGGCGAAACCGACGAACCAACACCCAAAAACCCACCCCTGACAGAATCCGATTCCGGCGTTAGACCAGACTCGACCAACCTTGAAACTCCGACAAACGCACCAGACCCACGAATAATTCGGCGAGCCTATACTCACCCACGAACGCACCAGATCTCATCCGACAACCACCACTTTAGAACCCATCCTCCGATGAAGCCTCCAACAACAACCCACGCAGATCCATGGATAGGAACTTACATTTGTAGCATTGCTAGATCTTGGTTCGTTCAATCTCAGTGTTCTTAAACAACGGGAGAAGGAAGATATTAAGAGTTCTGATTTTTCTTTTTTTTCAAAATATCTTTTATGTTTACTGCTTTTATTGGTAAAGTTGTTCTGTCCAGTTGGGTTTTTGGCGAATCAGTCTCAGATTTTTCCATTGATTTAGTTTCGAATTTGGTTTAACGATGTTCGTGTTCAATTCAGTTTCAGATCAAGATACTCCATAAGCTTTGAAGTTTTGTGAATGTTTTCTTAAAAACACTTTAATCTATCCCGAAAAACGGCCAACATAGAAGCGAAGGTAACATTTCCGGCGAGAGTTCCGTCCTCTTGAATCACCCACACATAGCTGACTCGATGAGATAAAGCTTGAATCATCACTGCAACCAAAGAGTTCCATGGGTAACAAACAATCGCCTCTGATCTCCTCACTACTCTCGCTGAATATCGACCAATCTTTCCACTTTTCCCTGAACAAGAACCAGAACCAGATCCAAACTCATCATCTGAAGAAGAGCAAATTGAAGACGATGATGATGAGACTGTTGATGATTCTTCCTCCACCCACTCCAGAACCGCTTCTAAGTTTTTCTCTTCCAATCTTTCCTTCACTAATTGCACTAAATCATCCGGGGGGCCGCCACAGTCGATATACGCCATGAGTTCACCGGCTGTGAGCGTTGCAATAGCCGCCACCACCGTCTCGTCGGAGAAATTGAGCGTGAAGGGCGAAATTTCTCCAATCAATTTCTCGTCGAAGTCAACAATGGCGACAGAGGATTGGTGAATCAGCGCTTGCGAGATTAGGGGGAGAATAGACAGCGCAGACTCATCGTAGTTTACGGCGAGAATGTTGTTGGAATCAATTATGTCGATGGAATTGATAGGAGTCGCGGCGGTAGAGCTGAAAAGTCCGATTGAGTTGAGGAGGTAGCGGATTATGTCCTCCGCGCCGAGCCAGCAATATTCTCGATCGTTATGGAGAGAGGAGATGGAATTCGACGATACTTTCATAAGTAAGTACTTTTTCCTCTTGCTTGTGCTCATTTTGATTGGGATAACAAGCTTATGCACTCCATCGAGTATAAGATCGATCGCCTCCATCAAACTGAAAATTGCAAAAGAACAAACGTTAACAATCCATCACAGAGTAGACCTAACTTCACAATTTAACGAACAATCGATTTCCATTATCAAATCCAGAATTTCAACTGTTTCAATATTCAATCAAACCTGGCATGAGGCTCCAAATGCCTAACGAGTCCAAGTCCCTCAGGAATCAAAACAGAGATCGGAGATCGAAGCGCAATCGCCGGTTGCAACAAATTCTCTTGTCTGCAGAGAAAACAGAGTATATCCACCATGCATACTTTACCAACGCATCGACAACGCAATTCCAAGTCGTCCTTAGAGGAGTGATCGCCACAGCTCCAGACGCTGATGTAGCCTTCGTCAATCCTCGTCAAGATCGATAACGCGTCGGCGACGGTGGCGGAGATGGATATGGATCGAAGCGCAGGCTTTCCAAGACATAGGTCAGATACCTCGCAGGCCAACAAGCTTGCTGCCATGCACGAGCAATGGAGATAAATCGATGAAGGTACAGAAATGGCGGTTCCAAGAGAGAAAGAGAGAGGGATAGATTCGGGTCGGGTCGGGTCGACGGGCGGATTTCCAATATAAAAAGACTTCGAGGTAATTGTTTCAAATTTATAGGGCGAGATTTGTTGGCTATCCAAGTGGCGCACGCGTTTTTAGTTTCCCTTTTCTGATCTTTTCAATTCATAAAATATTTTTTTTAAAAATATTAATTTATCCATTTGGAGTATTTAAATTCTTTATTGTTAAAAAAAAATCCTCACGTTTTTCACATAAATTTAAGGTTAATTATGTGGATGTTTTTTTTACATAAAAAAGTCCTCTATTATTTTCTTTCTCATTCATGTACATAATTAATTGATATAATTTAAATAATAATAAATAAACAAATAAGCTATAGAAAAAAAAAACACAAAAGCAAGAATTCGGTTATAAAAGATGATGTATTTTTTGGGACGTCGGATTTAAGATAAAATTATACGATAAAAATCATTTAAAGAGATGATTGCAACCCAATAATTACAACTGTGCCACTGAATTAAATCCTATATGGTCAACTGTCGTAATCATAACGAAGATATAATCAATGATTGGTAACAAATCCATGTGCTGAATTAAGTCAAAGATTTTTATAAAAAAATATAAAACAGATAATTATTTGGTATGGTACGGTACGGCTAATTGAAGCATATCCGTCCTTTCATAACAGTGAAAGGTCATTTCTGTTTTCAAGGGGTTATTTCTGTTTTTGTGAACACTACAACACATTGTTATCATCATTTCCCTCTTCCGTTACTCCATCCCATTTGAAAAACAAAACCAAGGAGGGGTCCATATTATTACCCAGTTGCTTCCTTCTGCCCAGAAGGAATAACCATTTCTGCAATAATCTAACTAAAGAATGAGAATGGAGTACCGTAGGCATCTAATAAGAGCGTCTCTATCGAGCATACGCTTGCGAACGAGTGTCGGGCTTGATCGTTGGTTCCATGAGGCTGCTGAATTCCAGGAATGATGCAGGTCATGGGATGTTTACATCTCAGTGTCCTAAACAATGCAGGAAGTGAAGAGTGTCTTGTAAAGACCAAATCAGTCGAGACGAGACGTTCATTCCAGATCGACATAAATCTGCGGCCAAAAATGGATTTCATGAGTTTGGCAGTGAAGGTTTATACTTTATAATTTGAATAAAGTTCCTCAATCAAAATGAGGAAATGAACTAGGTTAACAAGGTTTAATCAGAAACAGTAGAAAAACCCCCAAATAGTGGGAAAACTTTCCAGCAATGATCACACCAATTTCATTGAAATATCAGGCAATAGGATACCTTTCTTTCATATTTTCACATATATGAGACATCCAAGCATTAGAAAATACACAACATTCCGGAGCATTATGTAAATTAAATTATGTAAGGGATCTTAGAGGTCCACCCTAAGAAGGAGAAATATGGGGACAAGTCATTTCCTAAGAACAGTAAAACAAGAACAGGACCAAAAGATGTACAATAAAATGTATCATTGATAATTACTTCATATACTTTCACGCATGTTATAAATGCTTTGAAATATAGTGAATTATGTGGTGAAAAAAAATTATACATCTAACTTTAATCCTAATCAATTTGATTTAAGTAAATTAAAATGCCATAAAGTATATCTCAGCTCTTTAAGTAAGGATAAGATACTGTCAAACAAAAGAAGAAATTCAAGTGTTCCACAAAACAAAAAGTATCTCCCCTAAAGGAAAACTTGCAACTCAAGCATTATTCTCACAGGATCAATCCCATACCACTCTATTTAGGTTAATCAAGTGAAATTATCTATTTTCGTTTATATAGTTTCAAAACCTTTTTGTTTTCTTATTTTATTTACTGCAGTTTCAAAAAAGAACCATCACTTTTCAATTTCTTTCTTATTTTCTCCGCACAGTAGGTTCTCCACGTGCCTTGATTGTTCCCTTACACATCCCCTACGTGTCCCCTCTGCATGCCCAAAGTTAATAAAATGAAAAGAAAACTCCAAATACTGTGCTTTAACACGTCCAACACGGACACTAGTCGAATAGCATCCATGCTCCCTAGTTGACATCTAATCCAATTCATTCAGAGTATTTTACCAATAATAGATATCTCTCAACGAGAGACACCTAATATGGAAACTGCAAACGTGCCCAGACAAGATCATACATTCACGTGCAAGGCAATCAAAATGCTGCTATCAAATAAATAAGAAGAATTTAAACCTCTAGATCCGGCAAAGGGTGGTCATAGGCTTTCTTCTCCCTAGTGTCGAAGACTTTAATGCCTGCGATTCTCTGAACTCCGGGTTTAGTGGCAATGAGGTTCTGGTTGAACAAAAGAAGTTAAATATTGTCAACATGACGGAGATTTAATGCTTTCTACTCTATAGGACACCATTTTCAATGCATGTATTTTGTGTTTAATTCATCACGAAAGAAACAAACAAGTTGCATGTTTTAATTAGAGCTAATGACTAATTATGATGTACAATAGAGGATTGAGACAGCAACATTTTTGGCAATATAATTTTTTAAAACATAAAATGTACGCCCAAAGAAAATATAGAGGTGGGTGTCGACTAAGCGTCATCAAAACAAGGTCCAACTCTCCAACACGCTCACATGCATAGAATGGTACAATAAATGAAGAATTTTGTTATTTTGTTTTTTCATACCAGGTGGAAATCTGTGGAACCATGTGGCTCAACTCTTGGTATGACCTGTTGAAAATTACATGTACAAAAATGAGAAACACATTTATAAAATGGATACATAAAGTTCTAATTGAAAGTTCTGGTTTCGGCAACCTTTCAACATGCCATCCCTCACCATTCCACAGAATTAAGAAACAAATTAATTGGCTAGCGTTGCAGTGCGAAAGTTCCCATATTTTGAACATAAGTATCTAAACACAAGTTAAACTAGAAAAGATACTTATGTTCGTGGCAATTGGATTGGTATAGGCACACCAAACGAAATTACACCAGATTCTAATATACGAATTATCAGAAATGATGAATTCTGATAAAAGGATTTGATACCATGATTAAGACAGGATGAGTGAACATACCATTGTCTGTAGACCATTAACCATAACAACTTTTTCCTCATCTGAGCCATTTTGTGACATCCAAACCTCAAAAGGGCCCAATTCCCTCTCAATCTGTGTTGTGAGACGCATATGTAACTGGAGAAGCAATAAATCAATCAACTCCAGAATATTCTCTCTGGGAAAAGAGATTAGAAGATATGTATAATCCTCAAGAGATTAAGAGGCAGAATTAAAGATGGATTCCAACCTCGTTTGGAAAATGACTAAATAATTTTAATCTTATCCAACTTTTTAGATGAAATTTTCAGAAGAACACAATAACAAAAGAGAAATTACAGTAAAAGGCCTCTCCAATCTGATAACATCTGGCATCTCAACAACATGCAGCTCAAGCTCCTTGCGAATAATGGGCTGCAAAACAACATAAATGACCCATGAGAGAAATATCGGCTAATAAATCTCAAAATCATAATAATACATCAAATCACCCTTGAGCTCAAAAGTTCTAAGTTGATGGGTTATAAAAAATTAATTTCTTAACACTCTCCCTCTGTAGACTTAGAAATTAGCACAAAAGGCAACAAGTCAATAGGGGAGGAAATGATAAGAACATTCGAACACACGACCTCCTCCTACTTTTAATTTTGATTCTGCTGAATCTAAAAACTTAAGCTAATGAGTTATGATAAATTTAGTCTAACACTTCAACAATATATTAGAGTTATAGACAGAGCCTGCTTTACTTTTTCTCTAATATAAATGCATCCCCTTTAGGTTTATGGCACATATTAGCTCTAGCTATAGTTTTTTGAGGAGCAAATGTCAACAAACAAACTATAAATTATTTAATAATTCATTTGCAGTCCCACAATCTGAATCAGCTCATACTATATTAAATCATCACTAAACTCGAGCTTAAGTTCAAATTAAGGTAAATTTAGTTTCTTAAATAAGGTAAAAAGTACTGATTTATAGCATTTGCAAAGCATATCATGCAAACACACTAGCTATAATAACATGTAGCTAATAGATGACGACAACATCATTTTTTTGTGCATCCATAGTTTAAAATTTCTAATATTTTTTCTCTATACGAAAAAAGTCGGTGTTCAGCCTACGCATTAACTATGTTCTAAATATGATTTTATACTCAGTAACAATCATCCATGCACTTATCAACCATCTTTCAGGATTCATCTGAGGCATTCGACAGGAACCGCAGGGTAATAAAAGTGTAAGATCAAAGCAAGGTTTAACTGAAATAAAAAATCTTGAAATCATGTGATAAACAGGCGTCAGTAAAAATTTCAGAAGCTGCAAAACAAAATAATCGTGTCACAATTGGAAACCATTTCCACAACTTACAGAATGGATACCAGAATTTTAACACGGTTTAAAACTTAACATTCCATAGGCAGTAGTCAAATGATAAAGCGAAGATAATTCCTCTGCAGCACGCAAGAGGTAGCTTACCAATAACCAAAAACAACAAAAAATCCATATAATTGAATTTATTTTTAAATTATTATATGATGATAAGCACTCACAGAACCCAAAATCTGTTGTGTTTGTAGCCGTCCAGGTTCACCCATATTTGTACGCCATGTTAACTGAAGTTTACCAAGAATATTACTTCCCTCAACTTTCCGAGGAGAAGAACCATGCGTTGAAAATTTCAATTGATAAAGAAAATTATGGATTCCTCCACCTGATCTGACCAATATAGGAGGCTTGAATACCTCTCTGCAGCATAAAAATTAACATAAGCTTGACTATGAGGGAAAAAATAAATAGAAAAATAACTAACCATGACGGTAAATTCATGGCATGAATTAGCACGTTTATCAATTATTTAATATCACTGAATTGACATATGATCAATACCTTGTTGTAGATTTAAGTTCAGATTGATGTTCATTAGTAGCATTGAGTATCACTGCATTCCAGTTTGGGGAAGGCTCAAAATCAACTTGGTCCATTAATAGATTTGATTTTGTATGGTTTTCAATGCAAGCTTCTAAAAATGTACTCTCCTGAGATAGAAAGAAAACTATCATTTGATAGCTTTCACCAAGGAAGTGCTATCTTAATGAAATTTTCAAACACATGAAAACTGGAATCGAAAAGTACGTGGCACCACTATTTATTCTTTATACGACCAAGATCTAGAATCCAGCATAACTATAGGGTCATAGAATAGAAAACTACTGAGTAGGAGCTGAGAGTACTGTGCTATATCAACACAAGTCGTCCTACAAAATATTAAAGAAGAAAGATGGTTTTCAGAGAACCAAGATAAAAAGGAATACTTTTAGGATGTAAAACAATATGCTATAATCGAATTCAAAGATTTACTATAAAAGCAATAGATATACGTCAACTACGATAGTTATGAGACATTTTCTAAACTTACGTTGACTGCTTTTAGTCAGCAAAACATACCTTCACAACACGGACCTGCAGATGAAGTAATTTGAAAAATATCAGATATTAATCCAGAACTAAGCAACCAAAGCCACTGAAATCTTTCATAAAATTCACAGAAGGCGAAAAGAAAAAGCCCACTGAAGCAAAGATGTCCGTATAATAATAGTTGGGGGTCTACAATTGTAGGATCCGAAGAGCATATTACCTTTGTTCTGACCGAAAGTGGATTAGCAACCATGAACTTGAAAAACTGTGGTAGATATTTCCGCTCACCATCACCATCATTGTACAATGCGGTGCAGACTAGCCTGTAAGAACGAAATAAAGCATCATTTATACGTACTTAACTAACAAGGAGATTCTCACTTAACTAACAAGGAGATTCTTACGTGTGACCTCCGAGTTCCTTCACATCGTGTTCGACGATGAAGTCGTAACGACCCCCAGCACGTATAGTTTCAACAGGGGATTTTGATGAATCCAGAAGAAGGATTCTCTGCCTCTCCGTTTGAATTTCTGCCTGTACAGAAAGCTCGTCTGCGACAAATTAGAGTGGATGAAGCAGGCCAATTTCTCTAAGTTAGAAAAGGAAAACACTCCTAATGCCTAAAAGGAAGGAAAACCGACCTTGATAATAACGTCCCTGACTTCAAAATCGGAGCTATTATTCACACTGATATAGCTACAGAAAGTCTCGCCTAAATAAATCGCCCTGGAAGATGGTCACCATTGATACCCCCAACAATGAACAAAAGAAAGATCCGAATAGAACAATTCATCCACAGAATGAAAGAAGAAAGGGGCAGAGAAATAGAGAAAAACCCGAAAGCTTGAGGGAGTACGAGGAGACCAGTGAGGCCCATAGCATCCGAGGAGTCATGAAGAAGGAATCTGGAACTGTAGCTGGGATCGGAGTCGGAATCATCGGGCAACTGGGCTTCAAGGAGACGAGGGAGTTGGCGAGCAGCCACAGGATCGTCAAAAATGTCCTCGCCAGCGACTAAATCGACCGGATCGAGGCGGAGAGGAGAATCAACTTGAAATGACGGCCTACAGAGCCTCATCACCCTGAAGGCCAGTGAATGCGATCCCTGAGCTCCGTTCATCTTACTTGTTCTCGGTTGAACACAGAATTGCAAAGAGAATGGGAGGATGGGAAGTAGCTGAAGTTGGCAGAAAGCCCGGCGCGAAATCTCAGCAATGGAGTTGAGACGAATCCAAAAAGGACGACATGTCGACCCTCCTTATGCAACTGTCAGACAATCCCCTAGTCGATTAATCGTATCCCTCAACTTTTTTTAAGGATTAAATATATGAACCTACGTGTAATTTTCACTTTAATTTTTAATCTTCCAAAATTTTTAAATTTACCTGTAATATATTTAAACTTTCAATAATTGGACAGATGGACTTATGTTTTTTTTTTTATTATTATTATTTTAATTTCTACATTTTTTTAGTAAGATTTGAGTATTATTTATATGAAAAGGAAAAAAAAACAATGAGCCGTTCAAGAGTCTTTATGTGGGAGACTCACCCTGAATATTTTGTTCTCTTGTTCCCCTCTGTGAGATCTCTGTGAGATCTCACAATCCACCCTGTTCTCCCTCCCACCCTGTTCCCCCTCTGTGGGATCTCACAATCCACCCTCTTCGGAGCTTGACGTCCTCGCTGGCACACCGCCCATTGTTTGACTCTGATACTATTTATAACCGTCTAAACCCATCGCTAGCAAATATTGTCCTCTTTAGATTTTCCCCCTCAAGATTTTTAAAACGCCTAGGGAAAGATTTCCACACTCTAATAAATAATGTTTTGTTTCTCTCTCCAATCGATATGGGATCTCACAAATACACTTTAAAACACAGTTCAATTAGATATCAATTATCAATTAGTTAAATAATTAACAAATTACATTAAAAAAAAAAGTACGACAAAGCATGCATGTAACAAGCTTTTAATGGGGGATGTCATCTCTCTCATGAATCATGAGGGTAGCAAGTAAATGGAATCGAACTGTTCTGTTCAAATAATCTACGCAAAAATTCATTTTTGTAGTGTCTATTTCTACAAAGTCATGCAAGCCACTGTCATCTCGGTGGCGCATAATTAATCAATTGTACGTACAACTGCAGCCTAAGGAGGCCTTCAGGCTTCCATCGTCTATCTCCATGCTCGACTCTTATGAAACAACACTGGTCTACCATGTACAAAACTAAAATACTCTGCCTCACCACTCTGATGGCAATGAATCATGTAGATACTTCCCATGAAATTAACTAATATCTTGCCTTCTAAGCTGGACATTCTTCTTGTTATTGGTCACTGTACTGAGAATTTTTATGAACAAGATAATGGCACTCGTCAAGCTCCCCATACGCAAGAGAAACTCCAACCTGTAATTTCAAAGAGGTATAAAATTAAGGACGGAGAACCAAAGAGCAACAAAACTGTAAGGTGCATATCTTCTGCAGTTGGTCATTTCTCAATAAAACTAAAAACTTTTATTGGTTCTACAGAGTGTATTGGCCGGAGAAAACAAATGAAAGGATAAGTCATGCACGCCTCTAATTTGTGTATCAGGCACAAAACACACGTAAAAGATGACACTTTCAACAGTTCCATTTATTTCCATCAAGAATTTGAAAAATAGAACAGTGAAGGAAACAGGATTCCCCTACATCCATATTTCATCTCATAACCTATCAAACAGAAACGAGAGACATAACCATTAACCCCTCAATCTGCTACTCCAATTTATATTAGTAATTATGGCACATTTTCATTTAAACAATGGCATTCAGGACAGCTACTTAGTTCAAAATAATAAGGACTTCAGTCAATGAAGCTCCTTCAGTCTCTTTTGATGTCTATTCACTAGCTACTTTCTACTTTCTAATTCCCTTTTTATTTATCTTCTAGAGGCAGAATAAAGAGTTAGAAGATAGATAGTACCCAACTTCCTGGAAAGTTGAACTATTCCAAATTAGAAAATTCAGAGAACAGAAAATCGAATAAACATACCTTATGGTGAGATGAGCTGGCACATGCAGTGCCAAACAAGGTGAAATGCAGTTCATCCTCTAACTCGTGCAACTGTATCCCCTATCTGATGTAACCGTATTTTATCAAATGAAGCAATTTGATTGCATGAACTTAAGCCTTAGTTCAACATTGAGGAAAGGACATTTTAAAATTTTGGTCTGCAAAACTATAAATGACACGATGACCATCACTG
This sequence comes from Cucurbita ficifolia, assembly GCA_033971965.1. Lineage (NCBI taxonomy): Eukaryota > Viridiplantae > Streptophyta > Magnoliopsida > Cucurbitales > Cucurbitaceae > Cucurbita > Cucurbita ficifolia. Next base: position 7,266,744 of record CM066974.1, read on the forward strand.
GATGAAAGTGAGTATTGCGACCCTATTGTTGAAGCCAGGGTTGTACATGGCAAGGCATAACTATACTACTCGAACCCATGTTCCACCACACATTGGGCATCCATAAGCCCATCGGCTAATCCACCAAGTCTCCCTCTCGTTTTGAGCAGTATCATTAGTAGCACCAGGTGAAGCAAAGGCTGATGTCTGCCTCAAACATCTCATGCACTGCAAATCACAAAGTCGGAAGATTCACAATGAATACAACACAAAGATTAGCAACGCATAGTCTGTAGAAGTAGTCAATCCTTCTAAATTTAAAGTAATACACCATAAACATGACGCCATTAAAATCTAGAAGCATGTTGCAGCAAACTGATATTATTGCAAAATAACTCATTGGCTTCTGCTTCCTAGAGTTGAATAAATTTTAAAAATACTGACACAATTTAAGCGGAAAAAAAAAAAGTATCCTTTTTATTGTACAAAATATGTAGGAGATTTTGGAATGTAATTTTCATTGTCTTCAACCTATCAATGTCTCTCGAAGTCTCAATACTTCAAAAGAAACGTCAATGTACTAGAATCATTGAAATAATATAAGAGTGACCAGGGAACTACATATCGAACCTTATACCAAACCCCTTCAAGACCAGTCTTCCAGACAGCAGTCACAACGTCTCTACGAGATCCCATTATACCTAGGTATGCTCCGAGACCAATGGACGTATTCAAGCCAAAAGCAGCATCTCTTTCAGACATCCTGCGCTTCCTAGGCCACAAACCATTAGCTCCATAGTAAACATTGCAATTTTCCAATGAGTTGAGATCAAGTGGGTCTGACGAATTACTAAGCTTGGAATTATCGTCTGTGGATCCCAAATCATCTACATCAGACCAAGGCCCACCATACATATTCCGCCTGTGCCATTCTTCAGCTGGAGGGTGGAGTTCTAATTCCCGAAGCAACAGACCAGCAGCATCTGCACCTCTAGGCCGGGGCATATTCTATGCAGCCCAGCCCAGCCCATCAGAAGGAAAATTTTTATTATTATTTGGTGGAGGTGGGGGGGTTAAAAAACAAAGCACAAAACGGAGGAACAATGAAAAACGAGCACAAGAGCTGCAAAAGGTTTGCCCCAACAAAAAATCCTCCAACTGGCACATATCAAAGATAAATCACTCCCGAGTAGAGGACAAAGGTAGTCCTATGATTGTAATTAGATCGACAAGTAAATGTCAACTCTAGGACTTCCTGTTTGTTTCTCCATTTAATAATAATATAACAATAATAATAAAACACTCGAGGACTTCCAGTTACACAGCAGATGTTAGGTCAATGTTCAGTGTTAGACCTACGCCCAACCACCATCAAAGTAAGAAATTGCCTTCAACTATCCATATGGTCTCTCTGACCATCTCAAGGGGGGCGATTAAGTGAATCAAAGAAACTATTTGGTCTTCTGTTATAACAGTATTACTTCATATATTATTAGCATCTTCATGATTATGGGATAAAAGGTATCAATTCCTTAACTCATTGCCACAAAACATTTTATGGGAAAATAAGATACAAACTCCGTAATCCATGAAAGCAACAAACATTAAATACCTGCATATGTGGACCAAGGGATGCTTCCACAACTTCAGGTAATACAGTATAGTTGCCGTCAATATAATGCAGACGCACTTGGATATTACTACTCCCAACCTGGGAGACTGGTAATGGATGTGGAAGACTAGCAGTACGGCGGCAGAGATCTATAAGTATGAGGAAAAGGACTTTCACCTGCAGAGTAAAAATTAAAGCAGTTGAAGCCTTCTTTTACAATAAAATTATGAACTCACCTAATTAACTTCATGCCAAATTAGGATCTATCCTTGCAAATAAAAAGAATCACCCTGATGCACATACCACCAATGGTAAATACCACCAACTAGAAAGCTCGGGTAAACTAGGAAATATCCCAAGAGGCCTAAAAAGGAGGAAAGGAGTAGATAATCTGTACCAAAACTCGAAAAAAGTAACTTGTTCTACCTCCTCAGAAGTATATCCTTGACCAGCATTGCCTGTACCGATTCTTGACCTACCAGCAAGCCCTTCTTCAGCTCCTTTAGCTCCAGTTCCAAGCGGAACAGCTCGAGCTATTTGACTTTCCTCAGGCTTAATAATATTTGGCACTGGCTTGACAGAATTGGAGCTAATCTCCTCCACTTTCCCAGGAACAGCGGGTTGAGGCTTTTGGGTGTTTGCATCAGCATTTTTTTGTGAATTACTAATATAACGGGGAAGCTGTGTTCGGCGAAAGAAAAAACAGAAGAGCAAAAGTTGGCATAATCTATGTAAGAAATGGCAATCCCCAATAAGCCGAACAGCTGGGGTTCCAGGAAAAGTTCCAGTATTTATGCTTATTGGCATAAAGGTAGATGAACCACTAATGGGGTTTGGGGTTGAACTGGATACTCCATCAGTTGTGCTACTAATCTTGGCAATCGCACCTTGTACCCAAGCTTGCATCTGGGTACTTCCTGAACTTGTTGTACCGCTTTGAGCTCCTGGAAACATGCGATAAAAATTTTAAATTACATGCAACCTAGATTAACCTGGATGTGATCATGCCTCCATTTTCGAACAAAGCAACCAAGGAGTTTTCTAGGCATCAACTCCGCAAGTTCAAAGAAAATGAGCCATCTTAAAGCTGCTAATTAATAAATAAAATAAAATTTATTCATAAACAAACAAAGCTAGTAAAACATTTTAATTAAAATTTTAAAATGTTTTAAAATTTTAAAAATTAAAGAAATAAATAAAACTGAACAAATAAAGAAACAAATCGTCTGAAATCTGAAAACTTGACTATTTTTAATATGGGAAGAAAATAGAGATCTCTTTTTCAACAATTCGTATATAAGGAAATAGAGTGAACTCACCCTGGCTTGTCGCAGGAGATGCAGCACTCTGGGTAGGACTAGTTACCATATTTCGGTTGCTACCAGTTCCAGCTGTAACAGCATGACTTGCCAAAGTGCGACAGAAACTAGCATAACGTCGCAAGCGTGTAATGAAATGTGAAGCAAGATCAAGGACAGCATCAACGTAAGCCTGCATCACTTTGCAACCCTCAAAATAAGGGAAAGAGATGATTTTGATAAATCTAAAAGTAAGAGAGAGAGAGGGGCAATTAACTCATGCCCTTTCCCGCAGTTCAATTGTCATTAGAAAGCTATAGCCACTCTTTTCTGCTAAAAAGTGGCTAGGTATATTTGGAGGGCCAATATACCCAAGCCACGCCATCGTGGTGAAAGACAAAAGCATTTCATAAGTTCCTATGAATGCATCAATACTCTGGCCCTTTTTACTGAAATAAATATATAAAGGACAAATTTGAAGCTAGACAAATCAAACCTGAATGCTAGGAATCAGTGCTGGTTCAACAGCCATTGCTTCAGGATCAATGCCGGATAATGTTTCACCGGATGCATGCCATGGCTCAGATAGTAAAGCAGACGGGTTTATTAAAGCAGATTCAATTCCTTTGCCCAGCATATCCAGCAACAATCTTGCTTGCATATCTAAAACCATTGCCCTGACTTCTTGGGCATTAGTGCCTTCCAGTAATCTACATTTTATCCTGTCCAAGCTCTGTATTGTGGACCAGAGAGAAAAAAAATAAAAATAAGTACGTAGGCAGTTACGAAAACAGGTCACGATTCTCTACAATATGATTAACCAGCACTCAGAAAATGAGAAGAAGGTCAATGTGAATATCTTTTAAGATAAAAACACAATGAAATAAACAAAAATGGCTGTGCAAATAGGGTCTCGAACAAAGACATATAAAACCTAAGACACCGACAAATAGAAACAAAGACAGATTCATCCCACCATTCATCAATGTTCCAGAAAGTAGTACCATTGAAGAAAGTTTGGGAAGTTATTAATGAACAAAACGTTGCCTTTTATCCTTAAGCTAAGACCACAAAGTCTAAGAGAAGTCATTCTCTCACATTTCTGAGCATAAAAAAAGATTATTGAAAAATGCCCAACAGTTCGCACCGTAGGTCTTAAGCTGCTGGGCAGAAAAGAAGCAGGTGGTCTTGGTTCTAAAAGCCTTATAAACAGCACAAGTTCGGTTGTAGGAACAAACATGGAGAACTTCGTTGCACTTTGCCAATAATGTTCACCCGACCTAAATAGAGAGCCGACTGGACAACTTGAGGACTCTTTGAAAGAGAGGGCAACAAAGATTGCACTGAGAAGAACCCTGATTTTTCAAGAAGCCAATTACTAGCACCACTGTCTTAAGAGAAAGGGAAGCTGAAGAGCTATAAGAGCAAAGAATTCTCGAGAAGTATTTTCTAAAGATGATTGGCCAGAAACTCAAGGAAGCACACCAGGCCCCTTTCATTGTGATCCTTTTATCCAACGCCAAGCTAAAAGGCCAAGGAAACTTCTCCTATGGGAAACCACTTCAGGCCAAGGGTCCAACCAAACCCAAATTACCAGTGCCACCATTCACTTTAATCTGAGCTTTTAACGAAAAATATTCTCACAATGGAAAACGCCACATGAAGGGCTACAAGAACTAGAGGGAGAGCATGAGATGGGAAACCAGCTGCTCCTCCTTTATAGCATATTTACAATAGTTTTCTTCCATAGCATTCCTCCATAGTAAAACACGAAATCAAGTAGCCAACAAAACAGTTTCAAATCAATTCTCAATCAACAGGATTAAACTTAATATTTGATGCCACCATAACTCACAAGTTTTAAGGTACACCATGAACCACCACAGGAAACAAACTTCATCTTGAAGTTTCACATTAGAAGTAAATTATCCCACAACTTAAGGGATAAAGGATTACCAGAATAAGCCAGAAAATGAAACCAACACAGTACAAACCTCCAATCAGATAAAAGAAAGAAAAACAAACACAAATAGTGGATTCATAAGGTAGCTTAAATCAAGAAACAAAAACCTCCAGAAATGCAAATAAAAAAACAAAAAATAGCGTGCACTCTGAGATCTGGGTAGCTGAATGCAAAAATAGTTCGAATAGACTCAAATTGCTATTTTCGGTGATAACAAAACAATGGAGAACTTACAGGACCATACTGCTGCCTGTGCTGGCTAGAAGGAAGTGAATGAAAATCAGCATCCAACACTGCTATGACGCTATTTGGAGAAACTGAAATGACATATTCATCAATTAGAAATGCCTTTCAAAAACTATCGTGTTATTTAAACGAATCTTGACTTCTCACTTGCACGGTCATTTCTGTTGCGACAATAACAAAAAACTCAATCATTCATACCAATGCCATCTTCAGCAGCACTCTGCGTACAGGCAACAGCATCCCACCAATCAACACCGACAAGAAGGCTCCACCAAAATCTACAATAACAATAAATATTCATAATCAGAACCATGACAAGAAAACTCATCCAAGATTTCAGCGGAGAAGTAGCACATAATATTGTCATTGGATTATAAGAAATACCAAAGAATGACCACCATCAAGTCACCTTTCAGCAATTGCACGCTCCCAAGTTGAAGAGTTTGCCTTCAGCTGATTGTTAGGAGCTGCAGGAGGAAGAACACGAATGATCTTCAACATGGTGCAGTCCTTATTCACTTCATGCCAAACAGACGCTGAACAGCAGCTAGTGGAAGAAAAGGCAGGAGCAGCAATGGCTGGTCCAACATTGATCTGGTAGTTCTCGACAGGAGCGAAGTTTGGACCAGAGAAAATATGCACCCCACCACAGAGAAAAGCAACAGCAATTTCGCCACCATGAGCAGAATACACTATTCGAGCAAGTGTTCTAACATCACTGGGAAGATCAAATGGATCAAAACAAACTCTTTTTGCCTTATCAACATAAGCTCCAGACAACTTCTGTAGATCAGAGTTTGGTCCCGATGCTGTTGATTGATTAGATTTAAAATCACTAGTTGGTGAAATACTCATGTCCACTTTAGATAACCAAACTGTTTGCATGGGTGCCTGACCACCAAAGCTGGCAGTGGGACTTCCAAAAATTTGATGTAGAACAACAGGCTGAAGTGAAGATTCCCAGCGTTGCACTCTCCACCCAGAAATTGAAGGACCTTCATCAGGATCATAAGGAGACATGTATTGTCCTGCATGAGTAATTGATCATCAGACTGAGAAATGTAAAAAGGACTAATTGGAAAAGGTTAAATTTCTTTTAACCGATAAAGGAACAATAAGATTAAGGACTGGGTTGTATAATGGAGATTGCCCAAAAAACAAGAATTAAGATCAAACAAAAATAAAGAAGAAAGAGGTTGGAGCTACCAAAAGGAAGGGGAAAAAAGCAGGCAATTGCAAAAACGTTTGAAGCTCAAAGCCCATGGAAAGGTATTATTAATTAAGCTCTATACCAAGCCAACAATCCCCTTACATCATAAAAAATGCATATATTTCTAGACGTCCACACTTCCCACATGGTGAAAGAGTTCCTCTCACAGGAAAATAAAGCAAAAAAATTAATGAAGTTTTCAGGATATGAATGAGAAGCTAAGTTATAATTCATTGTACAGATAATTACCCTCGACTATTACAATAGCTATAACAGAGCCACCCTGAGTTGGATCAAAGGCAACAGCAGTAACTCCAGAACCCCACGTAGTAGTTGTGGCAGATTGAGCTGCAGCCTCAGGAGAGACATATGCAGAAAAATTAGAAACTGGTGAACAATGAAGTGGAATACTATCATTAACATCTTGCGTCTTATTTTTTCCTTGCTTTAACTCAGATAATAAAAATTCTTGCCAGCTAAACAGGTATGCAGCCAATGGGGCAAAACCAGACCAATTAGGAGGACTGAGTGGAGCAGGGACCCCATTGCTCGAGCTTGTCTTCGGAGTGGCTTGAAAACCATTTCCAGGGCCAGGAGTAACCTCCCAGACAACAACAGTGGATGGATTTACAATTGGAACCCCTGCCACGTGCATGGCACCACTATCTGTTATGATGGCATCAGCAGCCATGATCCCACTTGGTCCAGCACCCAATAGTCCTTTACTTGTGCAGAACCATTTTGATGGTGAGCTATTTTGACTAGAAGGCCACTGGGACCAATGAAGTTGAACAGAGCCTGAAGAGAAAACCGAACAAACGCAAAGAAAATTTGGCCACCTAGCTGAAACACAAGCAAATTACTACATTAGACATCTCTTAAGAATATTCAACAAATTCGGGACATATATTTCTTTCTTTTTTTTAAAAATCACGGTACCCAAGTAAGGGCACACATACCTTGGGTAGTTCCCACAAGACAAAAACCAAAACGTCCAATATTTGTTATCAAAAAACTTGTAGGACATTTAATATCTAGGGTAAATGGCACTGTGGTTTGAACTCATTAACTCAAAAAAAAAAAAAAAAAAAGATTCCTAGTTTGCCCCTTTGATCATTGGGCTAATTCAAGGTGGACATTTAGGAACATTGGACAAAAAAATATATTTAGATAATTTTATAAACAACACAGAGCAGCAGCGAATCAAATGTTCCAGGGTTGATACCTGGATCCTGAGCTACAAATCTGTAGAATCAGATACATGCAAACGTAAATGATATGAAAATAATTTAAAATTCGGAGCAACCTGACGTTTGTGACTGCTGTGGAAGAAATTTTTCCTCAAAATTTGGCTTGGAGTTTGATGAGCTAGATTTTGCTGAAAGCCACCTATACTGGTATTTTGAACATGTGAAAGAATTATTCAGAAAAAAAACTAGTCGCCAAAATGAAAAAGAAGACAATTGACCTAAGGTATGAGATCGATTGAAACTAAAAGAAACAATAATTACCACCGAAATGAGGGAATGCAAGGCAATGCCATGATTGATAAAAAAAAATGCATATAGATGTATGAGTAAACCTCTCATTAAAAATTTAACATAATAGAAAAGCTCCAATGAATCATTCAAAACCAAATGAAATTTCAAGTACTACCTTTATGCTTGAGTTAGTGTACTTGCGCAGCATTTACAATTGCTAAGAAGTTAAATTCTAGAAAGGTTACTAGATAGATCTTAAGTCTAAACCTTAGAGTAACAAGCAAACTGGGCAAAAGATATGAAGAGGCAATCATCATCATAAATTTTTCATAGCAGAAATCGGCCTTACACTTCAACCAACTTCCCACCATATAAGAATTAATGAAAATGCTAGAAGGAAAATTAATCGCAGCCTACAAACTAATAGCATAACTTAGAAAGTAAATGCACCATTAAAACTACATATCATAGATAATAACATACTGCAGACAACCCTGACAGCCACTTTGTAACAACTGCAATATCTTGTCGCCATTCATGCTCAAGCTGCCAGCAGCTAGCATCACGAACAAGGTTAGCTGGACCCTGGATGAAAATAGAACGGTAAAACAAACTAAAACAAGAAAAGATGCATGCTTGCAGCCAAAAACATATATAGTTCAAGAGCACATGCAAGACCACTAATAGGCAAAGCTCGTGACATGAACCTTTAAAAACATCAATCATTCTGAAATCTTAATTCTGCAAGAGAAAGAAATAAAATTTGAGCTTACTCGAGATGGCTGAGTCCAGATAGTTGACCTCCCATGGAAATTAGCTATAAGCAAAGCACGTGGACAGGAAGTTGGTGACCATTCAATAAATTGTACCGAATCACGTGGAGAATCTGCAGAATGTGAAATACATTTGATTGAAAATGTCAAGAACGTTTTAAAATTTTGAATAAGGAAAATAAAATGCATCTGGCGGAAAATCATAAAAATTTATGTTCTTAATTTTTTTTTTTTTTTTTTTTTTTTTCTGAAACAATGGTGTTCTACTGACGGTGATACCTCTCCTATTCAATTATCCTAAACAAACTGAACTTTCTCCCAAGTTCTTAAGGGCCAGAAAATGTAGAGAAGGATTATCAAGAATCAACAATCAAAGGACTACAGTCAATCAATGTATCAGACTGTAAAACTCTAAGGAATTCTATTAAAAACAGTACCCTATTTACAAAATAAAGGCCCGGCCCTCTATACAGAGGAAGGACCAAGCTAACTACCCAAATAAGAGCAGAAATAAACTAAAGAATCCAGGATACGGTTGCAAGCCAACAAAGCAAAACAATACTACTAAAGCCAAAAATTATAGGTTTATTGGATTCCCAGCTTTACAAACAGACATACTAAAATCTCCATACTTGGTGGTTGCAAAGATCCCACCGGTAAAATATCACTATAAAGTTAATGAGTAACGGAACGGTAAGGTATATTAGCACATTGTCATACACCATACCTGCAATGACATTAAACACGGCACACTCGGTTGGTCGCTCAGGAATCACAATATGAATGGGGATCCAAAATGGTGGGTTTGCATTGGAACTGTCAAAAGATGATAATCACTTAGAAGACAAATCATACAAAGACAAAATAAGAAACAAGGTTTAATCGATACGGTAACTGCAGTAGAATCCTTTATTTGGATCACATATTAGACACCATGTCCGGAGAAGGGGAAAAAATTCTCTTGCCATTGATTTTCAGGACGTGTTTCATAAATAAGAGTAGCTGTAGTTGTAAGATGAACTTTAATTGTACAACTAAATTCCTTCAATTCCTGGCATATACAGAGCAAACAATTTCTAGAAATGAAACAGCTCGGGATGGGATACAATTTATTTCATCGTATGCTCCTCTGAGATGAAACCACGAACCCACATGACTCATTCAAAACGTAATCAAAAGATAAAAGAACGTTAACCTCGGAATTCTTGCACATGTCTCCGATGCACAGGCAATAGCATTCAGCTTACCACACCAAGCAACAGCACTGAAAAAAAAAAACCAGCAGAGAAGGATGAAATTGAAGCTCCCTAAAGTAACTTAAATCTTAGAAGATAAAACTTGAAGCATAAACCCACCGAATTGAGAAACTAGTTGGGAGCAATTGCACCCAATTCTCCACGTGCCATAACCATTTGACTAATTACCATAAAAAAACAACAAAAAAATGGGCACCAAAAGCACGAAGTGCACATCCAATTTACTCCTCAAAGCAATAATCATACAATTTCAAGCACGTATCAACTCCTAGCTCAACTCGCTGAGCATGAATATCCAATAACCATAAAATAAACAGCAGCTAAAAGTTAAAACCCAAGAAGCAAAACTAACCTAAAATTGCGACAGAGCTCAGGAACACTCATTTTGTACTGCAAATTGGATCTTGGCTGCTTGAGCTTGATTCGAAAAACAGTAGCCGGACTGATGAAGTCCTCGTCCATTGGATCTTCGGGTTTCTCCATAACCTCCTCCTCAGCAGCCACAACTTCAGTTTTGTCAGACCCTTTGGGAAGCTCCAAAGGCTGAACCAGGGGTTCTTCCTCCCCTTCCGTAGCGTTGGAAACTTGACTCATTGAAAAGACGACAACCCTAATTTATATAGAAAGAGAGAGAAAGAGAGAGAGAGAGGACGTAAGTGGTGGAAAGTCGCAATTGAGGATGACAGGTATCACTGTTGAGAGAGTAGTGGGGTTAATGTGGGTGGCTTTCGATTTGGCTTTTTTAAAATTTTGGTGGGTGCCTTTGATTTTCTGCTTTGTGCTTAGGGTTTGGCGTTGGCCGAGCATACACACAGCAGCAGATTCCCCATTCCAGTACCTTCACCGCCCCTTCGCTCTTCTCCCTTCGCCCTTCGCCCTCTTCCTTCCCCCCAATAATATAAACAAACCTCTTATGAAAATGCAAACGGCTGCTGCTCTTTCAGCTTCAAGTGCAGTCAACCCAAGAACAAATACTTTCCCACGCTTTGTTTCCATTTTTCTTTTTTCTTTTTTTTAATAAATTTAATTATTAAAAATTGAATCTTCAAAAAAAAAATACATATCTATTAATATCCCTTTATTTTTATTTAGGCATTTTTAATCTCATCATATTTTAAAGTAAATCAACCCATTTAATTATTTTTAATCTTAAATTTTTACTTTATAGTCCATAACTTCAAATTTTCATATTTATATATTACACATTCTCTATCAAGTTGAAGTATTAATAACCCGTAAATTTGAATCTTAGTGTTATCCCTAATTTTATAAGGAGTTAAGCATGTTTGACTCGTTGGGTTTACACTAAAGTGAGACTTATTGTCAATAAGACTAAGCTACTATGTATCACGATTATACTTATCCAAGTCGCGTTGTCTATGGCCTGCATGTCAAATATCTCGGTTATACTTGTCAATGACATATTGTCCGAGACTGCATCTTATATAGGTATTTACTATTTCATGTTATGTCACTTCTTCCTATTTGAGTTATATGTTATCAAAATCATTGTTGTTGCATAATCGTTTTTTAGCTTATAACACCATTTTCATTCAAAATTGTTTTCACGTATTTTCTCATTCACGTTTACTAAAACATTTATCTCTAACGTGACTCGAGATTCGAGCATATGTCAACGTTGCCCATAAAATTCAATTTTCTCATGAGTGACTCGTTCACCAGATTAAGCATAAGTATTGCACAATCGTTATCCTACTGCCACTTTGTTTTATCTAGTAGGTTGCACATCTAGCTGATACGGCTCGATCGAGTTGCAAAACCGTACACGAAGGGTCCAACCTCCCATACGGACCTTTAACCAAATATAATTAACTGAAAAAAGTAACACACATAAAAAAGAAGCATATGCTTCCTGGACAGTTTCTTCACCGGCAAACGGTCAAAGAAGCCCCCACCATACCCCCAAAAAATCAAATGGGCAGCCAATTGGAGATGGAATTTGGTGTCCAAAAGCACATGGATATGTTCAATGGAAAAGGCCAATTTTTCTCTTTGTATTCTTTTATTTTTTATACATTCATATTAGTTGAGATAATTATTTTCACTTATATGTTATCGGTTTTTTATTTTTGATCGTTAAATATTGTGTTTGTTTCTCGTCATTTTTTTCAACCCAGTTCATACCCCCAAGAAGCAAGGGCGGTCGAAGTCGGATCAGGCACTGCTTGCGTTGGCAACCCAACATCCACAAATCTGCTGAATCAAGCGACTTCCATCAAAATGGATTGCAACAATTTCCTGACTTGGCTGCTAGGAGCTACAAGCTTGAAGGACACCTCACAGGTAAAGATGTTTGTCTTGAAATTTCGATCATTATGAACTCGAGAGGGCATTCGACTGCTCGATCCAGAACATGACTAGTTGGGTGGCTCTACAACTCAATGACAGTGGAAGTGACCTCTCAGGTCACCGACGGTGTAACGAACTCTAAATTTCTACTAATTTAAAATTGCTACTATTATTATAGTATACTTTCTTATATGAAAATAAATATTTAAAACATTATCATAAAATAATTACATGTTCGAAGACATATTTAAACAACATAGCGAAATACTAAATAAAATATTAAAAGTAAAAATACTCTATACTAACTTAAGTCTAAGAAAATGAAATATCATTATCCTATGCACGTGTCATGGTCTGTACTTGCGATGTTGTTGTCAACCCTACAAGAGTGTCTTATGTTTTAGAAGTAGCACATGGCTAAATATTTTAAGAAAAGCTTTGCTGACCGTTCTAATGAAGTTCAAATTCTGCTTCTTACTTTTGGAAGGCGTCAAGAACAACTTCAAGGCCTAAAGAATGTGATTGCTATTAACCACCCTTCTGCCAATGTGCCAAGAACCAACACATCCAGCGGTTCTCAACGACAAGTAAAAATCAGAGTTATCATAAGAACTTTCTTGGCGGGAGCAGGGGCAGAATTCTGGCTCGAAACCAACATGCCAAGTTTGCAAAAAGGCTGGACACACGGCTGCAGTGTGTTCTCGTCGCTTGGAACGTGGCCTCTAAAAATTCAGCTGCTTCCACATCCAACAGCCAGACCATTGTCTCCTACCCAACCCAACAACCAAGTTTGCAAAAAGGTTTTTGCATGTTTTTGAAGATTCTTTTCTTCTCTCAGTACTCGTGTTCTTCAGATGTAATAACGAAGGCATTTAAGAATTGAGCTGATATCAGTTATCTGACTAACTTAAGATGTGTAATTTGAGTTCGTTTGAGCTTGAGCTAGCTATTAAACTTCTGGAATCAACACCTTGGAAGCTTAGCTTCAAATTAGTCATTTTAAGACAAAACATATGCCGTTGAAAATTACGTTTATCTACTAACAATTTTTTAAATTCACTAATATACTAAATTCAAACTTGAAAGTTTAGAGTTTTATTCTGAATCGCAAGTTTATAAATCTATTGGACACTAAGTTAAAAGTTTAAGAACTCATTATGCACTTTTAAAACATTTGATATCCACACTCTTATAAAATGTTTCGTTTGAGATCTCACAATCCACTTCATTCGGGGCCCAGCGTCCTTGCTAACACTCGTTTTCATTTCCCTCTTCAACCGATGTAGGATCTCACAATTCACCCCTTCAGGGTTCAGCGTCCTCCCTAGCACACTGCTCGGTGTCTACCTCTTTTAGGGCTCAGCGTCCTTGCTGGTACACTCCCTACAAAAACTCTCTAGAGTGGGAGCAAGGGGCTTGGGAATTTTTTACAAAGGTCAGAACCATTTCAAATGTTAGGCCTCGAAACCTTGTTGAGTTGATTGGATGCTGTTCTTAAAAAGCTTACCGGATCTTGGTCTATGAATATCTGGAAAATAATAGTCTCGATCATGCTTTGTCAGGTATTTAAGAAGATTGTTCTGTAGAAAAAAAAAGAAGAAAAAGACTGTTCTAATTAAAAAGCACATAGCTTTGCTCTTCTTTGTAATCTATGTTTCGATGTGATTTGGGAAGATGCTACCTCTTCCTACCCTTCCCACTTAAAGGACTTCATGAACTTGCAACTTTGTAGTAAATGTGACACTCTTGCAGCAGTAATGATATTTATAGGATTGATTGACTTATACCAAGAAATATTGAATGGTTTCATACTTTTTTTGACTCGTATATCTTTGTTATGCTGGCAGATCTCAGCAGATGGAGCGAACGTTGATCATTTAATATGTTTTGTTGTATTGATGTTCTTAAAGCAGAATTTTAATCAAGAATTGCATGAATAACACTTCTCATCGCATGGAATATTGTTTTCTGCAGCGGTTATTTGGCTCCAGAGTATCCACTGAGGAGGCCAGCTAACTCTGAAGGCTTATATATATAGCTTTGGAGTACTTCGACGGTCAGTGATGAGCCAAGTTTAACGAGAACATGCATACCACCCCGGCTTGGGGCTCAGTGGCATTCCTTCAGTAAGCAAGAAGACCTCCAACACTTCCACTAGCAATCAGATGAGCTCTGTGTTACGGTCTTGTTCAAGGCGTGTTGTCTTGAACATGTCGGATATTTTTTTAGTACTTCGACCGTATGGTCGTATGCCTGTTTCAAACTCTTTTTTCTATGTTTTTATCTTAGATAGGTTTTTACTATTTAATGTTGTGTCAATATGGGAGTGTACAACGTTCACTAAAATAATGTATACACCTGTCAATAGTTAAAATATCTCAAAATGTACTATATATGAGATATGACTAGTTTTCACATATTCCTACCAGTTATATGTTATTTAAGTGTGGTGTTCATTTATTTGTTTATAGCCATATAACGTTGTTTTCTTCAAATTGTTTTCAAATGTATTTCATCGCTCACGTTTTCTAAAATATTTTCCACAAACGTGACTCGAGGCTCAAACACATGTCGATGTTGTCCGCGAAGTTCGAATTTCTCATGGCTAACTTGTTCGCTAGTCTAGAATAAGTGCCGCACAATCGTTGTCCCGCTGCTATAAGAGTGCAGTTGTAACACTATGCAATTGTCTCTATAACTCAAATCACCCTGGGAGACGAAGAACGTTGAAGTTAAGAATTTTGTAGATTATAAAAAGTTGAGTTGAAAATTATACCAATATATAGAATATATATATATGTAAATTACGAATTTGAGTTAGATTAAAGAGACACCATAGTACATTATGAAAGCATTCGTTTATGAAACATTAGTATTATTGTTCTATAAGTTCACGAGAGGAAATTACGGTATTAGCCTTATCCCACACCAATGGTAGAAGAGAAGAAAACATCTTTTACATCCGAAATCAGAAGAAACCCTGAAGGCTTGATTCGAAGAATTTCTTTAATCGTGCTGAAAGAGTTTGGAGACCAAGTCTTGGATTGTTCTCAGCTCCACCAACTCCGTCGGATTTGTTTTTTGCTCCGACCGCTCAAAGCCCTTCGCTTTTCTTCAAATGTTATGCTCGAGAGCTGGAAGATAAGCTAAGCAGCTACCCAATTGTCGCCTAGGATCCAGCGATGATCGTCAGGAAGTACGGCCGCCGGAATCGTGGTCTTCCGAGGTCTTTATCCGACTCCTCCAACGACGCCATTCACGATTCTTTTGGTGACTCCCTGTCTCAGGAAAGTTCTCAGGACCCGCTATTTGGCATCGCTTTCTCGTCACAAGACTCCTCTTCTAAATGGTCCACTTTCGATTCTGAGCCATACGGCACAAATTCCTCACAAGGTTCGTTTTCAGCAAACCCTATAAGATCCTCCTTTGACGATTCGCTGAACGGGGGCAAGAAGAAGTCCAAGAAAGTCAAGATTGAGAAAAGGGAACTAGAGGTGCTTAAGTGTTCGCAGCTGGCGATTTCGTCTACATCGACTTTGATGGAAGCCCAGGAGTTCGGGGAGATGATGGAGCACGTAGATGAGGTGAATTTCGCGTTGGATGGGCTGAGGAAGGGTCAGCAAGTTCGGATCAGAAGGGCAAGTTTGTTGTCCTTGTTATCTATTTGCAGTACCGCGCAGCAACGGCGGCTTCTACGAACTCATGGGTATGTAAAAATTTAATTGCCTTTTGGTTACTCATAGTTATTGGTGAAGATAGAACACTGGAAAGCAGAAAGTTCTTCAAATTCTTAATTTGATTGGTAATGTTTGAGAAATTCATGGTCTTCCTCCCCCATTATTATAATGAAAACTTCTATTTGATGAAGTATGGATGCCTTAACTCTGCTCATGATAGGTTCTTTTGAACATGATGTACATGGAAACTGAATATAAAGTTGGTTCTTTTATTTTTGGATATTTTAATTTTTGTCGACAGTAAAGTCTCTCACTCTCCATTTTTTAGTGCTTGATTTTGCAAATTTGTATTTGAACTCAAATATATTCTTTTAGGATGGCAAGGACAATAATTGATGCGGTTTTAGGTCTTAGCTTTGATGACTCAGCCAGCAATCTAGCTGCTGCAACTCTTTTTTACATTTTGACGGGTGATGTAAGTGATCTTGCTCTTTAACATTTTGTGTTCTCCTTAGTTATTGAGTCCAACCATTTATGGTGTTTTAAGAGTATGGAGCTGTACGCTGAATTGTATCTGATAATGTTCACTTCTTTTGGATTAAACTCTCTCAAGCAAAGATGTGCGTTATGATGATGATAAGGTTCTCAAATATATTTCATTTCATAATCTCAGGGTCAAGACGATCACCTTCTCGAATCACCAAATTATGTTAGTTTTTTAATTAAATTGTTGAAACCAATTCTCTCTATGGCCGCTGAAGTGAAAGCACCAAGAATTGGCCATAAACTTTTAGTACTTCGAACGGATTCTGACATCCTACAAAGTACAGCAACAAGATTGGACTCCAGTTCTTCTGCAATTTTGTCAAAAGTTGAAGAAATTCTTGTAAGTTGCAAGGAAATAAAATCAAGAAGCATAGACACTGGCACAGCTGATAGACCAGAGTTGTGTCCAAAATGGATTGCATTACTGACTATAGAGAAAGCTTGCTTGACTACCATTTCCCTTGAAGGTATACAATCCTCTTGTCTGTCTCATGTTAGAAATTACATCATTTTCTTTTAATATGATGATCACATATCCGAGGAATTTCAAGCCTTCTAGATGTTAAGTGAAAGTTATAATTCATTAACCTTTATGAATGAAGCCTCCCGACCAACGGGCTTGAACAGATAGATGGTCAAATAATTATTTAGTCTTTAGATACCATTTTTGGATTTCCCTCCTGCCAATATTTGAAGAATTTCTTTTTAGATGTTTGACTATGAACATTCTGTTCGTTAAAAGTTCTTTCGATTCTCTATATTTTTGTCAAGTAACACCATGCTTTCTTTTTTAATGATACATGGGGATGGGCTTATTAAAGAATTTCTATGTAGTTTCAGGATTTGACCTAGTAACTAATTTTATTTGTTCAACCCACTTTCTGGATAGCTAAAGTTTCTCTCTTTTTTCCCCAAAAAGTTAGGATTCAAATCTATAACTTGTATGTTAAGTTATCTTACCATGTGGTTTAAATAGTTCATGCACATTCTTGGCCACTTGGCTAACTTCACAACCATACCGTCTGTCTTTTTGGTTTTTGTTTGCTTCATATGTTAGCCGCATGTTTCACATTCTGAATCTTGCCAATTCAGTGTTCTATATTGCTAATTCTTGTGAATCTCCCATCATCCTCTCAGAAGCATCTGGTGCTGTAAGAAAAAATGGAGGCGACTTCAAGGAAAAATTGCGAGAGCTAGGAGGACTTGATGCTGTCTTTGAGGTTGCCAAGGATTGCCATTCCAATATGGAGGTGTGAGCCTGTATGTTTTTTGGGATCTCATTACTGTTTCGTTATACAAATCTGCAGTAGGTACAACGTGGGAATGGAAATTTAGGCAAGGATCCAGCTTTTCTTTTTTTTTGGGGGGGGGGGGGGGGGATTCTAAGTTGCAGTTTTGTGATGGGATGAGGTGTAACTTTTAGACTCGGCCTGTGCAATCATTTATTTATTTATTTTTCCTCGCTTAAAAGAGGAAAAGAAAAATCATTGAAGAATTGAACAATTATTTATGGTAAACAGGAAATCATTGGCACTGGGCTTGTTTCTTTGCTGTTTTATGGATTTTTAGTTAGAGAGAAACCATAAAATTTTTAGAGGGGGAGAGAGGTCTCGGGAGGGGACATGGGAGATCATTAGATTTAATGCCTTAGTTTGGGCTTTTGTTTCTAAGGATTTTTTTTTATAATGATCAGTTAGGCTTCATTCTCTTCGATGAGAGCCTCGAAAAGTACTCTACCCAACAAAGGTTACAGAAAGATACCCCAATACGAATTGATCACAGTGGGAGAATAATTACAAAAAGAAATTTGAAGTGAATGCCAGCAGAACACTCATATTTAGACAAATGGATATATATTCATCCAATTCCCTTTCTAACCTTAAACTTCAAATGGTAGCTTTAATTGCATTCATTCACAAATATTTCCTCCTTTCTGAATCTATTGGCACAGAAATTGAATTAGTTTTTTCCTTGTTGTTTTGTAAATACCGAAGAACATGAAAATCATTGATCGCATAATCGTATTCCAAATTTAGCCTACAAACCTAGAACTAATACCTTTGACTTTCCTCTTTTTTCTTGCAAAGAATAGAAAAAAAAAATTGAAAAATGCTACTGAATTGTGCTGGAAGTTCTTAATAACCCTTGACACCAAAAAAAAAAAAAAAAAAAAAAAAAAAAAAAAAAAAAGAAAACACAAAGTGTAACTTTATTAATTCTGTTTCAGTGAATCAGTGGTATTCTTTTTACATTTAAGTTTATGTATATATATAGAGATATCAACAGTGCCATATTTTCTTTTTGTTTATGATTTGTTATTGTTAGGAAATGCTGAACTATGGTTGTCATCTGTTGCTCAGTGTATTATGGTCTGACATCATTGGTTGGGGCCCATGGTTTAACCAGAAGTGTCACCAAATGATATTAGAACTGTTTTTATTTTATTTCAAACATGAATAATAGCTACATTTCTTGGTAAATGATGAATTTTAGTCTCTATTTTATACGTTAGAATATCCTTATAAAATATGGCATATGAGAAAATTTTGTGGCACATTTTATTTCAGGGTTGTGTAAAGCGTATTTCACTGTCTACACAGGATGCAAGATATGAAAACTTTCTGCAGAGCCTAATGCTACTTTTGAAGTGCTTGAAGATAATGGAAAATGCCACATTCCTCAGTAAAGAAAACCAGGTATGCACAAAAGTGGTCTCTCTCTCTCACTCTCTCTCCCCATAAAATTAACCAAATACACAGTTCTTAGGACTTCTTTTCAATCTTTTTTGTAATTACATTAATGACAGAGTCATTTGCTTGGAATTAAAAGAAACTTGGAGGGTCAAGGAACGCCACAATCTTTCACGGAAATCATGTTAAATGTCATCAAGATTCTTTCAGGTAACTTACCACACGCGGGTTTTCTTTTCATTTTTTTTCAATATGTTGTTTTTCAAAGTCATCTGATGTTGATCAATGCCGTTTCATTGTAGGTCTCTATTTACGCAAAAGTTCTGCTGCTGGTTTAGATAATGAGAAGCTAGCTGATCTCTTTGATGGGTCTCACAAAACTTCCAAATTGCTTGCAGAGGCAGATCGTGAAGGTAATGGATTTCCAATTTGTACGTGCTGTTTTTTTCTTGATGCAGCGTTTCATATTTCATCATTTTCTGTTACATGAATGGATACTTTTCAATTTTTTTAAAAAAAATTGATTTCTCTTACATTTGCAGCAAACAGAAAGATAACTCTACCAAGCAGTAATTTAAAGACATGGTGCAACACCAAGAGTACTTTGTCTGACAAAAGCTCCATTATATCCCAGAACATGAGGAGTGCCACGGCTCGGTTAGACAATTCTCTAACAGCTTCTGGAACTACTAGCACTTCATTGGAAAATTCCAGTTTCTTCAAGATGAGGCAAAGATGCTTCACATCTGGTTCATCCAGTCTGACATCAAGAAGTACTGATGATGGAGCAACTGCATTGAATAATCAGCCTGTGGAGAAAAATAATCATCCCGATCCTTTTGCTTGTGAGTTTAACCTTTCAGAGGACCAGGATCCCTTTGCTTTTGACGAGGGTGATCTCGAACCCTCCAAGTGGGAGTTACTTTCACAGAAAGAGAAGAAATCTCGGGCTAAAAAAGGGGTGGTCAAATTTAGAGATCTCGAGAATGGATCAAAATCTCAGGTGATGACGAGTGAGAAAGAATCAATCAGTGGAGAAAGCCATTTCTTCAAGGAAATTTCATCCTTGGCATCCTTTAATGAGGAGGGATTCAATCTAGTAGCTGACTGCCTTCTTACTTCTATCAAGGTTTTACTAATATTATTTGCACTTTCGTTAGCATTCTTTACAGATTCATTCTCATTTAGTTTTTGAATGTTAAAGTTTCAGGGTAATTATTGAGTTGAATATCTTCTGTTGGATACCTAAAAATCTAATTAACTTCATGAAAGTTTTTCTACTCCCAGGATTTGGATGACGTATTAGTAGTTATTTTGTGTTAATATCTTCTATTTTCAGGTTTTGATGAACTTGACCAATGATAATCATGTTGGCTGTCAACAAATTGCTTCCTGTGGAGGACTAGAAACTATGTGTTCACTGATTGCCAACCATTTCCCTTCATTCTGCTCCACTTCATCCACCTTAAATGGATCAAAAGCTCATACATTGAGTCTTGAATTTGAGTCTCAGAACGAAAAGCACCTAACGGATCAAGAGCTTGATTTTCTTGTTGCGATTTTGGGCCTGCTTGTGAACTTGGTGGAGAAGGATGGTCATAACAGGTTAGTGTGCAGCAGTTTGCTGTTTTGATACACATATGGTTTTCACATAAATTCCTTGAGTTCTCCTTCTCTTTCCTCTTTCTCTATTCTTATAAACAAGTTTTCGTTTTTGAATTTTGCTAAAAATTCAAATCTTATCTTAAGAAGATGAAGACCATTGTGAAAAAATTGTGAGAAGACCAACCCAGTTTTCAAAAACTAATGGGGCCTAAACCATCGCAGGTCACGGCTTGCTTCAGCTAGTGTTTTGATACCTAGCGTGCATGGACCAGAAAAGGGTCATAGCAACGTAATTCCTCTAATATGTTCAATCTTTCTGGCCAACCAAGGAGCAAGCGAAGGAGTTGGAGAAGGGGAATCTTTGCCATGGGTTAGTAAAATTTCACTCGAACTTGATGGACCAATTGAGTGCAAGTATTGCAGTGACCTTGGACGTATTATAAGGATATGCTCCGAGGTAATAATTTTGATATGATATAATACCAAACTATACATTTGTGATATTTGAACAGAATGAGGAGGTAGCTCTTCTGGAAGGTGAAAAGGAAGCAGAAAAGATGATTGTTGAGGCTTATTCAGCGCTACTTCTTGCATTTCTTTCAACTGAAAGGTTAGTGTTTTTCTCTTATATTACAACTAAATTAAGCTTTCTTGTGGATATGTTCAAGGGATTTTCTCTCTTTGTTTTCACAGCCAGGGCATACGCGATGCCATTGTTGACTGTCTTCCAGATCACAGCCTAGCAATTCTCGTGCCAGTTTTGGAGCGATTTGTGGTATGTATTCAGCCATTCCTAATGATCACGGCATGAAACTCTTGTGGGTTTTTCTTGGGATGATGGTTATGTGATTGCATATACAACCAGTGTGTTTGGACTGAAAAATCATGTGCAGATAATATTTGTTTGATCTTCTTGTCTCCAGGCGTTTCATTTGACATTGAACATGATTTCTCCGGAGACGCATAAAACCGTAACCGAAGTGATCGAATCATGTAGAACTTCCTGAGAATGAAAGCATGTAGCTCCTGTAAATTCTTCACCTTAGTCGGATTGGTTATCCTTAATTGATACGATAGAAATAGAGAAAAGCTGCAACATACAGAAAAAGCCAGAGGGCTTATCGCTTATGTTGTTGTCTGATTGACCATTGTTCTTTCTTCTTTTTCTTCTTTTTTTCTCTAAATTTTCAGAGTTCTTTCTCCACCCATTTTGAGCTTTTTCTGGTAGCCTTTCTTCTTCATTTTCTTTCAATACCTCCATTGTAGCTTATGGTAAGAAGATGCTTGTTTGTATACAGAAAACTATAGTGGAATGAAATCATTATTCATTTTCGACTTTATAATTTATAACCCATTTCTTCGTTCTTCAGTATCAATGTGTTGGTTTTCGATAAATGTCTACAATTTTGAAGTTTTGATCCACCAAATTTCCCCTTTTCGAAAGTGTTGACGGATCGATGTGCGTTGGGCTTTGGTTTTTCAGTTCGTCTTTCGAACTTTTATGTTTTTCGCCCATAAACACAAGCAATTTCTTTTCTATCATTTTTTCGGACCTTACGACTAAGAAAGATGTTCATCTCAAGTATTTCATATACATAGACGGAAACAGGAGAATCAGGAGAATGGGTCAAATTTATCCCGACACGAGTGGAATCCTAGATAATTTGAGATCCATGCATTCACATACCAACATCCAATACTCCAAGGGGGAAAAAGGAAGGAAAGAAAAAAGCTGGCCACTTTGCAGCCACAGTCCCATCCCCTTCCTTTTCACTACTTTTTGGGTTTCCTCACAATCACATGCACATTCCCCAAATCCTCCTTTCAAAAAATATTTTAAAATTTTAATGAAATTTATTATAGAGATCCATAAAATTGATACAAATTCGATTTTCACATATTTGCAGGCTTGAGTTCCGCCATTAAAATACTCTGCAACTTTCTACACTCCATTTGTCCTTATCTTCGGAGTAAAAATCCCCAAACTTTCCCGCAGAATCTGCCGCTTCTTCTTCCTCTGTTTCCAATGATTGCTAATTTCAGGCCTTCTTTCTTCCTCCTCCTTCTACTCCGCCGCCTTCAACCTCTCAAGGAATCTGCTTATTACCATTTTCTCTCATCCCTTCCCGCTTCCCTTCTCTCTCTTCTCCTTCTCTTCCTTCTCGCTTTCAATGGCCTTTACGTTTTCTTTACTTACTCACCGTCGCCGGAGAAGACGATTCCTCACTCTCCCCCTTTCTTGCCGGATAAACGATGCTCCAATCTTTCTTCTTCCGTTCCCGCTTCGACCCACCTTCTTTTTTCCATCGAAGAAAAACACCCACCGGTGATTTTAAAATCAAATTCCTCTGTTTTTCACAATCCCCATGTTAAAATCCGCGCTGATGACTCTGCTGGACTGGCGGCGAAGAGGGTCGGGAAACACAAGCGCCGCCTGAGAAGCCTCCGGCTGGAATCAAGAGAAAACGAATTTTCAGCAAGGATTGAGAAGTTCTTGGCTGCGAATTCATGCAAGCTTAGATTTTTCATGATTTGGATTTCACCATTGAATTCGTTTAGCGACAGAGAATTCTGGGCAATACAGAGCATATTCAACGCTCATGAAAATGGAAATCCGTGTTTGGTCATTGTCTCGAATTCCCTCGATTCCACAAAAGGGAAACAAATTCTCAGCCCATTCTCGGAAAAAGGGTTCCCCTTAATCGCAATCTCTCCGGATTTCGATTCAATTTTCAGAAATACCGAAGCAGAGCCATGGTTCAATCAACTCCGGCAAGGAATCATAAAACCCGGCGAAATTTCTTTAGGTCAAAACCTCTCAAACTTGCTCCGACTGGCTCTGCTATACAAATTCGGCGGCATTTACCTCGACGCCGACGTGATAATTCTAAAGAACTTCACAAATCTCCGAAACGTAATTGGGGCTCAAACCATCGATTTGAAAACCGGAAATTGGAGCAGATTGAACAACGCAGTGATGATCTTCGACAAGAATCACCCACTTCTCCTTCAATTCATCCAAGAATTCGCCACAACTTTCGACGGAAACAAATGGGGTCACAACGGACCGTATTTGGTATCCAGAGTGGTGTCGAGATTGAACCAAAATCCTGGGTTTAACTTAACCGTTCTTCCTCCGTCGGCGTTTTACCCTGTTGTTTGGAGCAGAATCAGGGCTCTGTTTCAGAGTCCAAAAGATGCAGTTCATTTGAAATGGGTAAAGGCGAAAGTGAAACACATTGAATCCCAGAGCTTGGCTCTGCATTTGTGGAACAGCCATAGCCGAAAGCTTCAAGTTGAGAAGGGAAGCATTGTTGATATTATAGTAACGATGAAATGGTAAATTATATTTGTTGTTCAAAGATATCATCATAGAATTAGAACAGTCCTTAATTTTCTGGGAAATGTTTTTGTACTTTGTTTCTGAAAGAAGGAATTTAGACATCAAATTTTACTGTCGGAAATTGAATGTCACAGAGGAATTAAAATTGAAAGCGAATTCTCATTCTCCGTCACCTACCTCCGTGCTTGTGTATTTATAGCTTATTAATTACATTATCTTCCAATCTTTTTTTAAAGTCAACATAACTCAATTCATCTAAATATTCTAAACAATAATTAAATTAAATTTTATAACAATTTAGTCGAGAAAAATACATCCACCAAGATTTATGACAATTTTGAGAATTTGACATAGTTCAAATATTCGAATCATAATGGTTATCCAATAAACTATACAAATAAATACGAAAGAATAAGAATTTAAATTGAATCCACACGAACATATGTTGACCCGGAGATTTATCTTATAAGCAATATAAGTTGGTATATCAATTATATAATTATTGAGGGTTTAAATTGATTGATATATGGATATAAAAATATACCAATAATATAATATAAAGTATATCATATATATACCAATAAAAATATAATTTGATTAAAAAAAAAAGATTTTATTTTATTGATATTTGTAAATCTAAAAAACCATGCTGGATTTGCAAATAGTGTTATTGCAACCTATTACAAATTTTATTTTCGAAATTCGAGTAAAAATGCAATATGTAAATAAGTTCCATTAATACCTCGGGGCCCAAGTCAAATTTGTTGGGCCCCTCGATCAATCGGGTAGGACTAACACCAAAAGCCCACTAGGCCCAAATTATGAAATTGGATACATTCCAACTTTCCTTTGGAACATTACTAAATCGGGAATGGCCGGTAAAAATAAATTACCAAAAATTGTGGTGAAAAAAATGTTTATTAAGAATTTACAGCTACATTCTTTTTTTTTATAGTCCGAAGATAGAAATTCTAAAGTTAAGCATGTTTGAATTTTTTCTACAAAATATGTGAACGAGGACGATATGTTTTAAAATGATGTGTATAGCCATTTAGCTCTACTCTTAATTATAACCGGTCAACATTATTAGGTAGTCTTTTAAGTTAAAAGAAGAATAGTAGGATACTTTATAAAGGAATTTTGAAAAATAAAGTTGATTCAATAATAATAATCTAACAATCGGTGAAGATTATAATTTAACAAACGAATAAATTCTACTTTTGATTGCAACTACTCAACATTATTACTTAGACTTTAATGAATGCAGTTAATAAATGATATCAATCATGTGCATAATTTACTAATTATGCACTTTCATTACTCACGAGAAGAAAAAAAAACTAGTTTGATATCAAATTTAAACTTCTTTCATTCCCATTTGAACCAAGACAGAAGTTGGTGTACACGTGATGCACTAATTTTTTTTAACATGTTCTTCAATCACATGCTTTTTTAAAGAAAATTTATAAGAGGCCACGTACCATAAAATTACTTAAATTCAAACACGTAGAACTTTATTGATATAAGTAATGTTAGGAAACTGTTTTGAAATTTATTTGTTTATTATATAATTTGTAGGGTGATTTTGAAGTAAGGTCGAGGTTACTCTGTCTTCATTATTTATGTTTACATACTTCTTTATTGTTTCTAACTATACTTATTTAGTAATGATGGTAGTAAGTTTGAGTCTAGAAAAGTTATTGCTCGAGTACATATCAAAGCAATTCACCAAATCCACGTGGGTAGATATTATAGACACCCAATTAAAGTTAAAATACAATTAAGTATAAAACTTTGAGGATACTTATAATTAAACATTATTTAAAACTGAAAGTAGGTAAAAATAATACAAAGTTGTTTTAGTTCATACTATTGAGATAGATTCCTTTTGGGTTATAAATAATAGGCATAAGAGTGGGATTTGAAATAAACCAAATTTGGTTTAACAATCAAGCAATGGCTTCGCTATCACCACCAGCTCTTTCCACCACCACACTTCGCCCATCATCCACCCTTCCAACATCAAAATACCTTCCCAATAACGCTGCTCGAAGTTTGTGTAGCGCCGCCGATCGCAATATTGATAGAAGAGACGTTCTTATTGGGATAGGCGCAGGCGGTCTCTACGGAGCTTCCGCCCTCACCCAAGATTCCACCTTTGCCTTTGCCGCTCCAGTCCAAACTCCCAACATTACCAAGTGTGGCCCACCAGACCTGCCACCTGGCGCCGATCCAACCAACTGCTGCCCGCCCCCGACCACCTCGATCCTCGACTTCCGACCACCGGCACCGGGAAAATTAAAGGTCCGGCCAGCTGCCCATTTGGCGGATCAAAGCTACATAGACAAATATAAGAGAGCCGTGGAGCTAATGAAAGGGCTGCCCGAGGATGACCCACGTAGCTTCATGCAACAAGGGAACGTTCACTGTGCTTATTGTAACGGAGGGTACGACCAAGTGGGGTTTCCTGTTGAGGTGCAAATTCATAATTCGTGGCTGTTTTTCCCATTCCACCGTTATTATCTCTACTTTTACGAGAAGATATTGGGAGAGCTGATTGGGGATCCCACTTTCGCCTTGCCCTTTTGGAACTACGACGCTGCTGGGGGTATGAGAATTCCGGACATGTACGCCGACAAGAACTCCTCGCTTTATGACCAAGTTCGGAACCAAAATCATCTGCCGCCGACGTTGATTGACCTGGATTTCGATGGGGTTGATCCCACCATAGGCGATGATGCGCAGATAACACAAAATCTTCGCATTATGTATCGCCAGATGGTTTCCAATAGTAGTACGCCTTTGCTGTTTTTCGGCAGCGCTTATGTAGCCGGAGACGAGCCATCACCGGGTAATCTTTTTCTTTTTCCCAATTTCTTACCATTATTCCAGCATTCTTTTCAACTTTTTAATTTATTTTAATTTTATAAAAATGAAAAAGAAAATTATTCCATAGAATAATTGTAGTAATAAGTTGTCACGAAGAATGTGTCATGCTCCATGCATCTCATAACACTTTTAGTTCATAAATCTAATTTATTTAATCAATCTTTCATTTATTTTATTTATTTAGTTCATAACCATTTAAATTCAAATAAGATATTAATGCTTCTATGTATATATATATATATATATAAATGTTTGTTTAGCATGTCTGATGTGGAGTCATGGTCCTCAATTGATAAAAAAATTTGTGTGAAACTTTGTAGGATGAGATATACAATAATTAGTGGTGGGATAGAATGGTAGTTAAGTAAGTTAGTATACACAAAATGACAGGAGCTGGGTCGGTGGAGAACATCCCACACAATACGGTTCACACATGGTGCGGCGACAATAAGAAGCCCAACCTGGAGAACATGGGAAACTTCTACTCCGCCGCCAGAGATCCCATCTTCTTCTCCCACCACTCCAACATAGACCGCTTGTGGTCCGTCTGGAAGACCCTGGGCGGAAGGCGACAGGACCTCCGAAACCCGGAATGGCTCAACGCCTCTTTCATTTTCTACAACGAGAAGGCCCAAGCCGTCCGAGTCCGAGTCCGAGACTGTCTCGACTTCAAAAAACTCGGCTACATCTACCAAGACGTAGAAATCCCATGGCTCCGAACCCGCCCCATGCCTCGTCGAGCCCGAAAGGCCGTCGACCATAATGTCCCCTCCAGGCGCGTCAAACCTCCAAAGATCAAGTTCCCGGTGACTCTGAAGTCGGCGATCAGTACGGAAGTGAAGAGGGCGAAGAAATCGAGGAGCAGGAAGGAGAAAGATGAGGCAGAGGAGATTTTGGTGATTAGTGGAATCGAGCTCGACCCCAACAGCCTCGTAAAGTTGGATATTTATATCAACGACGAAGATGACAAGGAAATTAGAGGCGATAATACAGAGTTTGCTGGGAGCTTTGTGAACGTGCCGCATAAACATGGGCACAAGAAGAAGGTGAAGACGGGGCTTAGATTGGGGATAAGTGAAGTGCTTGAGGATTTGGAAGCTGATGACGACGACAGCATCATCGTCACTATCATCCCCAGGCTTGGATCTGGGCTCGTCTCCATTGCTGACATCAAGATCGAATATGGAGATTAATTTTAACTTTTTCATCTCTCTCCTTTGGGAAAGCAAATCTAAAATAAAAAAAAAACGCTTCAGAAGTTGGTTTACTTGATTCTTAATTAATTCCAAACAACTTCAATCCAATCCCAGACTCCTCTTTTATGTTTAACACGTCTATTTGCTGTAGCAGATGCAAGATTAATCACACTTACACATCTACAAACAGAAATTAAACAAACAAACAAACAGAAAGTACATGAGAGGCATTGAGACCATGAAGAGCCTGCCGGAAGACGATCCAAGAAGTTTTGTACAGCAACCCAATATTCACTGTGCTTATTGTGATTAGAATCAAACTCAATTTAATTGAGTTTTTCAATTCCTCAAATTTTTTAAACACTCTCCATTAAATCCATTAAATGACGTTCCTTAAAAGTGTAAGTGAAATTAAAATTTGAAGTAAAAGTTGTAAAATTCATATAATCTAAAATAATAATAATAATAAATGTGAGTTAATATGGTGTGGTAGGTGTGTCACCGTCACCCTTCGCAGTCCAAACCTAATTTTTATTTTTCTATTTTTTTTATAAAGAAAATATAACGCAATCTAACGACGATGAGAATGACTATTTTCATTGTCTGAAAATATTATTTTACTTCACTTAACCAACTATCCATCAGACTTTTCATAGCTATTTTTTCTCTTTTTCTTTATTTTATCTTTCAAAGTTTTCGATGTACACAATATGACTGGTTCAATTGAGTTGGATTGGACTGGCCGGTCGAACCAATATGGGTCTAGAGTAATGAAGATGAATCTAATATAATGAATTCATATATTATAATTTGATAACAAGAACTTAAATTGAGTTAGTTGCACGAGCATATGTTGACCAAGAAATTTATTATCTAAGCAACATAACTTGGTATATCGATTATATAATTATTGAATGTATAAATTAATTGATATACGAAATATGAAGTATATCACAAAAATTTACGTGATTCGGAGAGAAGAATTCTCCTCCATCCAGAGAGGCGGTAATTAACCACTAATTATCCTATACGAATCATCCAGAGAGGCGATGATTCATGTACGAATATGAGAGATGAACTAAAATGAATCCAATAGATTCATGAACCGAAGTTGGGAATATACCCGAACCAAATCTTCTGTGACAATTAATTTAAAAAATATTGATTTTATTTTATTTTATTTCTATATTTGTAAATCTCAAAAACCATGCTAGATTTGCAAATAGTGTATTACAGAATTTCTTTTGAGGATTCGGAGAGTAAAACATGCTATATGTAAATAAGTTCGATTTTGTTGGGCCCCTCGATCCTACGGGTAGGACTACACCAAAAGCCCACTAGGCCCAAACTATGAAATGGATACATTCGGCGGCGGCTTTTACTTTCCTTTGGAAGATTACTAAATCGGGAATGGCCAGTAAAAATAAATTACCATAGTTAAAAAATGTTGATAACTCATTATAGAACACTCTAAAATTAACCGTGTTTGATTTGAAATAAATTAATATGAAGTGATGTGAAAAACGTTTTAAAATGACATAGCCATTAACCATTCAACATTATTAATTACTCTTTAACCAATCGAATTAAGAATTGTACCATACTTTTTAAAGCAATTTTGAAAAATAATGTTCATTCAATAATAATAATCTAAGAACTCGGACTCTTAATGGTAACTATTCAACATTATTATTTAGGCTTTAACACTTTTTTTTAGAGTTGACGTGAAACTTATTTTATATTGTACGGTGTTACAAAAATATGTAAGTAATAAGTTTTTAACTTTTAATGAATGATGTCAATCATTTGCATAATTCACTAATTATGCACTTTCATGACTCTTAAGAAAAATGAAAGCAGCTAGTATTAAAAAATTGAGTCGTTACATAAACCTCTCTCGTTTAGAGTCATGTCATACACTAAATTTTTTTTAAAAAATTAGTAGATTTTATCCTCAATTACGTGTTTTTGTTAAGAATGAGAAATAGTAGTGATCCTAATCCGTTTGAGTCTAGAAAATTTGGTTGCTTTAGTCACATTCACCAAACCTACGCAAATACCTCAAAATCTCAAGTTCGAAATTTTCATTCTCATGCCTTTTTGCACAATTCATGTCAATAGTCCTCGAGATCAATACCATGCGAGCGAAACCCCAAAATTCCTACATCAAATAGACTTATAAAATTTCACGAATCGAATAAGAACATACTCTAGCGGTGATGGATTCTTTTTTAAACAACTTGATGAACTTGGTTTAGAAACGCCTAACTAGCCCAAAGCCCATAAAAACTAGCTTAAATTGTGGGTTTTTAGCCACTCTTCCTCGCCCATCATCTTCTAAAACTGTAACGGCCCAAGTTCACCGCTATTAAATATTGTCCTCTTTGGGTTTTCCCTTTTCAGGCTTCCCCTCTAGAATTTAAAACGCGTATGCTAGGAAAAGGTTTTCACACCCATATAAAGGGTGTTTCGTTCTCCTCCCCAACCAATGTGGGATTCTCACAATCTACCCCTCTTCGGGACCAGCGTCCTCGCTGACACTCGTTCATTTCTCTAATCGATGTGGGACCCCCACCAAATCCACCCTCTTCGGGGCTCAACTTCCTTACTGGCATACCGCCTCATGTCTACCCTCCTTTGGGGAACAGCCTCATCGCTAGCACATCGTTCGGTGTCTGGCTCTGATATTATTTGGAACGGCCCAAGCCCATCGCTAGCAGATATTGTCTATTTTGGACTTTTCCTTTCGAACTTTCTCACAAGGCTTTAAAACGTGTCTGCTACGACAATATCTGCCAGCGGTGGACTTGGGCCGTTATAAAAGTGTGAGGAAACTTATAATTAAACATTATTTAAAAGTCAAAGCAGGTAAAAATAATACAAAGTTTTAGTTCAGACTATTGAGATAGATTCTTTTTGGGTTATAAATAATACGCATAAGAGTGGGATTTGAAACAAACCATCTTTGATTGAATAACCAAGCAATGGTTTCTCTATCACCACCAGCTCTTTCCACTACCACATTTCGGCCATCATCCAGCCTTCGAACATCAAAACACCTTCCCAATAACGCTGCTCGAATTTTGTGTAGCGCCGCCAATGGGGGAGCCCAAAATCTCCCGCAACGCAGTATTGATAGAAGAGACGTTCTTATTGGCATAGGCGCAGGCGGTCTCTACGGAGCTTCCGCCCTGACCCAAGATTCCACCTTTGCCCTTGCCGCTCCAGTCCAAACTCCCAACATTACCAAGTGTGGCCCATCAGACCTGCCACCTGGCGCCGATCCAGTCAACTGCTGCCCGCCGCCGACCACCTCGATCCTCGACTTCCGTCCATCGGCACCAAGAAAATTACGGGTCAGGCCAGCTGCCCATTTGGCGGATCAAAGCTACATAGACAAATATAAGAGAGCCGTTGAGCTAATGAAAGGGCTGCCCGAAGATGACCCACGTAGCTTCATGCAACAAGCGAACATTCACTGTGCTTATTGTAATGGTGGCTACGACCAAAAGGGGTTCCCGGTTGAGCTTCAAGTTCATGATTCGTGGCTGTTTTTCCCATTTCACCGTTATTATCTCTACTTTTACGAGAAGATATTGGGAGAGCTGATTGGAGATCCCACTTTCGCCTTGCCCTTTTGGAACTACGACGCTGCTGGGGGTATGAGAATGCCGGCCATGTACGCCGACAAGAACTCCTCGCTTTATGACCAACTTAGGAACCAAAATCATCAGCCGCCAACGTTGATTGACCTGGATTTCGATGGGGTTGATCCCACCATAAGCGATGATGAGCAGATAAGACGAAATCTTCGCATTATGTATCGCCAGATGGTTTCCAATAGTAGTACGCCCAAGCTGTTTTTCGGCAGCGCTTATGTAACCGGAGACAAGCCATCACCGGGTAATGTTTTTCTTTTTCCCAACTTCTTACTATTATTCCAACATTCTTTTAAACTTTTTAATTTATTATAGTTTTATAAAAATGAAAAAGAAAATTATTTTATAGAATAACTGTGGTAAATTGTCACAAAGAATAAGTTCATGCACCATACATGTCATAACACTTTTTAGTTCATAAATCTAATTTTATTTGGTTCATAACTATTTTAATTCATGCATTAATGTTTCTTATAGGTATAAATATTTGTTTAGTATTATTTTGAAATGTATAATCATTGTCGTTAATTAATGGAAATTTTGTGTAAAACTTTATAGTTTGAGATATACAGTTTTAAACACTTTGGTTACAGTGATTGGCTAACATGGTACGAATGTTTGAAAAATTTCTTCTCTTGAAAAGTAGAGTGTCACAATAATTTGTGGTTGGATAGAGTGGTAATTAATTTAGTGTATACACAAAATGACAGGAGCTGGGTCAGTGGAGAACATCCCTCACAGTGCGGTTCACACATGGTGCGGCGACAAGAGGAAGCCCAACCTGGAGAACATGGGAAACTTCTACTCCGCCGCCAGAGATCCCATCTTCTACTCCCACCACGCCAACATAGACCGCATGTGGTCCGTCTGGAAGACCCTGGGTGGAAGGCGACATGACCTTCGAAACCCGGAATGGCTCAACGCCTCTTTCATTTTCTACAACGAGAAGGCCCAAGCCGTCCGAGTCCGAGTCCGAGACTGTGTGGACTCCAAAAACCTGGGCTACATCTACCAAGACGTAGAAATCCCATGGCTCCAAACCCGCCCCATGCCTCGTCGAGCCCTGAGAGCCCGAAAGGCCGTCCACCATAAAGCCCCCTCCAGCCGCGTCAATCCTCCAAAGATCAAGTTCCCGGTAACTCTGAATTCGGCGATCAGTACGGAAGTGAAGAGGGCGAAGAAATCGAGAAGCAGGAAGGAGAAAGATGAGGAAGAGGAGATTTTGGTGATTAGTGGAATCGAGTTCGACCCCAACAGGTTCATAAAGTTTGATATTTATATCAACGACGAAGATGACAAGGAAATTAGAGCCGATAATACAGAGTTTGCTGGGAGCTTCGTGAATGTGCCGCATAAACACAGGCACAACAAGAAGGTGAAGACGGGGCTTAGATTGGGGATAAGTGAATTGCTTGAGGATTTGGATGCTGAGGGTGACGAAAACATCATCGTCACTGTCGTCCCCAGGGCTGGAGCTGGGTTCGTCTCCATTGCTGACATCAAGATGGAATATGGAGATTAATTTTAAATATATCATATCTCTCCCTACCTTGTTTGGGAAAGTAAATCTAAAATAAAAAAAGGCTTCACAAGTTGGTTTACTTGTTTCTTAAATAATTCCAAACAACTTTAATCCACATCCCAGACTCCTCTTTACGTTCTAACATTTCTATTTGCCTTCAGGGATCTTAATTATAACCATTTTTTAGTACACAATTAAGACTTAATTAATCGCTCTACTACTTGTTGTGTCTAATGCCACAACAAAAACAAAAAGTGATTGGATACCCAATGGTTGTAGTTGAATCCATCAACTAAAAATGTTTTGATATCCAATTGTTGTTGTTGAATTTAGAGGAGTTACGAACTAAACTAGAGTTAATAACCAAAATAAATATGAATATGAACGACGTGAGTTAATAACCAAAAATTAACAAATTTGAAATCTTAATAAATTGTAATTTTTTTTAATCTTAATTATAACGATGGCAATTGGGTGGACATTATTGATCGGAGAAACATTGTTGTTGGGTTTCTTGGTCTGTTTGGAGCGTCAACTCTGTGCCCAGATCCCTTCGCCTTCGTTAATCCGGTGGTAACGCTGCCACTTAACACGTGTGGACTTGCTAGATGGCGCTAAGCCCACCGATTGCTGCCGGCTGGCGGCGGTCAAGATCAAAGACTTCCGCCCAACCCCACCTCCCAAATTGCGGGTTCGGCCGGCGGCGAAGTTTGCCGACGAAAAGTACATGAGAGGCATTGAGACCATGAAGAGCCTGCCGGAAGACGATCCAAGAAGTTTTGTACAGCAACCCAATATTCACGGTGCTTATTGTGATTAGAATCGAACTTAATTTAAAAAAATTTCATTAATTTAATTTAATTCAATTTTAATATATTTATAATCTAACTCAAATTAAATTAATCGAGTTTTCTGAATCATCAAATCCATTAAATGATGTTTCTTAAAGTGTAAGTGAAACTAAAATTTGAAGTAAAAGTTGTAAAATCATGTAATCTAAAATAATAATAATAATAATAATAAATGTGAGTTAATACGGTGTGGTAGGTGTGTCACCGTCACCCTTCGCAGTCCAAACCTATTTTTTATTATTATTATTTTTTTTGATAAAGAAAATATAACGAGTAATGACGATGAGGATGACCATTTTGAAAATATTATTTTACTTCAGTAACCAACTATCCATCAGACTTTTCACAACTATTTTACCTCTTTATCTTTATTTTATCTTTCAAAATTTTCAATGCACAAAACATGCATCTAGTAATAATTTTAGTTAGTTATGGTGTAGAAGAATTAGATTGGTTGGCGGATTGAATTGAAATACACATGACTGGTTCAATTGAGTTGAATTGGACTGGCCGATCGAACCAATCTGGGTCTAGAATAATGAAGATGAATTTAATAGAAAACTTAACTCGAAATCTTCATTTCTGCGACTTTCTGCCAAATTTGCCTTAAGAGTCCTCCATATCAAAACTAGGCAGGAGAAAAAAAAACATAAGTGTTTATTAATATACACATAAATGTCCAATTAATAAAACAGTTGAATCATAAATACAAATAATTAATGGACTTTTATTTTGGTTAAAAAGGCGTACTAACTCATTTTCTTTTCCCAAATTTATTGCATTCCCAATTAACCTTCAAATTCAGCTCTAAAATTTGTCAGAATATGGATTGCGTACACAACATTATCTTAGATTTTTCCTTTTTCATTTAGCTTTGAATATTCAAGCTTCCATGATTTCAAATTATATCTATATATTATAAAAAAAATTGAATTTTCTTTTTGAATGAAAAAATTCAACATTCATATAGATTTCAAGTGTAGGGTAAAATTATGAATCAACTATGAAGAAAAATATCTATATATTATTTAAAATAAGAAATAAACTTTATATATTTACTATGGCTATCTTCGTGAAAATGAAATGTCTTGGTAGACGTGGATGTTTGGTTTTTTTTATCCACCACAACGCATGAGGAAGTGGGCAAAACCATTACTCTTATCTAAATTAATTTCATTATCGAATACTGACTAATTATAGTTATTAAATTATATATTGCTTAACTATAATTAATACAACTTACTTTAGTATGATTCATATTAAATTTGCAATTCTTTAACTATTGTTTTTTTTAAACATACTTTAAATTTAGTTTTTATATTTTATTGGGAATTTTAAAAACTAACTTTTTTTTTTTATCCAAATTTAATTTTTTAATTAAATTCTTAAAAGATTGAAAATGATGTGTAAAATAATCTGATTTTAAAAAAACAGTTGACTGTTTGATTAATTAATAAAAGAACACGTGCTTGTTTTTTTTAAAAGAAAAAAATTTAAGACCACATAATAAAGTCAATGGAGTCGTACGTTTAGGTAATCCAAAACGACGTCGGGATGTAAGTGGAGTGCAATTCATTTACGTCTCAATTTCAAATTTCAAATTATTGTTTTATTTATTAAATCTTACCTTCAAGCTGATTGGGCGGATATTAATCGAACTAAAATCTAATATTTCCATATTTTCCAATGTTTATCTGAAAAGTTTTTTTTTTTTTTTTTTTTTTGAATAATGATGAGGTTGGACGTAGAAATAATGTATTTTTATAAATAAGAATATTCTATATCCTTATAACTGTATGAATATTTCTCTCTTTGCTATTTATTTTTAATATAGTTAATTATTTAACGGTAATAAATCAATAATAATCCACTTTTTTATTTGCTGAACTGAGGTTATTGATTAATTAGTTAAATTAAGCTAGAATAAATAATATTATTTAATAGTTACAATTAATTATTTATATTAAAAAAAATCATATTTTAAACCACCTCAATTTTGGAGTTTCTATGATTGAGACATTAAATGGAAATGTGCACTTTATTGATACAAATAGTAACTTTCAATTAATTTTTTAGCCACTTTACTTTCAGGATCACCCTGATATAGTTTCGATTCATTCATGTACCGTTTCTTTACTCAAGTGTCACATACCTACTAACTTCTATTTTGATTTGTCTTCGAATCACATCTTAACGAGGTGTCACTATGATATCACTTGTAATGTCCCATTTCTAAGATTCAATGCAATCCTATAAAAACTTTGCAGTTAAGCGTGCTTTGATTAGAACAATCTTAAAAAATATCATAGAAAGTGTGTGAGTGAAAACAAAACACGTCTAAAAAATTTGTGTTGGTCCATGGTAATAATCTTCACTCTTAGAGGTGAGAAGTATGGCCATCGAGAGGATGCATGGCCTCGTGTACAAGTTGGTACTTACATACCCATCGAATTATAATGGCCACATTGAAGTTTTTAATTTAAATTATAAATTTTCTAAATAATTAATTTATAGCAATTTAATAATAATAAATAACTTACATTGCTGACGTGGGTATAATAAATATCGCAATCGGTAGAGACCTATTCCAAGTTGAAGGTTCAACAAGCTGGAACATTTGTGAATGTCCACAATTACGTTGTGTCGGTAACTGCCACGTCAACATGACGAAATTGGACGCAAGAATCTCTTGAGATGGCTTAAAATGGTTCATCCAATAATTTTTAAAATTTGTGAAATTGTAAATTTATTAGAGATCAAATTTGATTATTTGACATAATTAAAATTTGAGACGCATAAATATTATTTTAAAATTGGTAGATATAATGGATAAAAAAATTGGGGAAAATTTATGATTAAACATTATTAAAAAGTAAAAAATAGGTAAAATTAACATAAAAGTTTTAGTTGGGACTATTAAGATAGATTTTGTTGGGTTATAAATAGTAGGCAGATAAGTGGGATTTGAAATAAACCATCTTTGATTGAATAACCAAGCAATGGCTTCTCTACCACCACCAGCTCTTTCCACCACCACATTTCGCCCATCACCCAGGCTTCCAACATCAAAATACCTTCCCAATAACGCTGCTCGAATTTTGTGCAGCGCCGCCGATGGCGGAGGCAAAAATCTCCCGCAACGCAAAATTGATAGAAGAGACGTTCTTATTGGGATAGGCGCAGGCGGTCTCTACGGAGCTTCCGCCCTCACCCAAGATTCCACCTTTGCCCTTGCCGCTCCAGTCCAAACTCCCAACATTACCAAGTGTGGCCCACCAGACCTGCCATCTGGCGCCGATCCAACCAACTGCTGCCCGCCTCCGACCACTTCGATCGTTGACTTCCTGCCACCGGCTCCGGGAAAACTACGGGTCAGGCCAGCTGCCCATTTGGCGGATCAAAGCTACATAGACAAATATAAGAGAGCCGTTGAGCTAATGAAAGGGCTGCCCGAGGATGACCCACGTAGCTTCATGCAACAAGCGAACGTTCACTGTGCTTATTGTAACGGAGGGTACGACCAAGTGGGGTTTCCTGTTGAGGTGCAAGTACATAACTCGTGGCTGTTTTTCCCATTCCACCGTTATTATCTCTACTTTTACGAGAAGATATTGGGAGAGCTGATTGGAGATCCCACTTTCGCCTTGCCCTTTTGGAACTACGATGCTCCTGGGGGTATGAGAATGCCGGCCATGTACGCCGACCAGAACTCGTCGCTTTATGACGAACTTAGGAACCAAAATCATCTGCCGCCAACGTTGATGGATCTGGATTTCGATGGGGTTGATTCGACCATAGGCGATGATGCGCAGATAAGAAGTAATCTTAGAATTATGTATCGCCAGATGGTTTCCAATAGTCGTACGCCCAAGCTGTTTTTTGGCAGCGCTTATGTAGCCGGAGACGAGCCATCACCAGGTAATGTTTTAGTATTCTGAGCATTTTCATAATTTTATTTTTTATTTATCTAAAAATATCGTACTAATGGAAATTTATTGCTCAAGTTTAATTAGCCAATATTTTTCTTTTTCTCAACTTCTACATTATTCAAACATTTTTTTAAATTTTAGATTAATTTTGAAAAAAAATTATTCCGTGGAATAATTTGTGGTTGGATAGAATATGGGTTAATTAACCGAGTATACACAAAATGATAGGAGGTGGGTCAGTGGAGAACATCCCACACAATACGGTTCACACATGGTGCGGCGACAACAACGAGCCCAACCTAGAGAACATGGGCAACTTCTACTCCGCCGCCAGAGATCCCATCTTCTACTCCCACCACTCCAACATAGACCGCATTTGGTCCGTCTGGAAGACCCTCGGCGGAAGGCGACAGGACCTTCAATACCCTGAATGGCTCGACGCCTCTTTCATTTTCTACAATGAGAAGGCCCAAGCCGTCCGAGTCCGAGTCCGAGACTGTCTCGACTCCAAAAACCTCGGCTACATCTACCAAGACGTGGAACTCCCATGGCTCCAAACCCGCCCCACGCCTCGTCGAGCCCTCAGAGCCCAAAAAACCGTGGACAATAATGTCCCCTCCAGGCGCGTCAAACCTCCAAAGATCAAGTTCCCGGTGACTCTGAAGTCGGCGATCAGTACGGAAGTGAAGAGGGCGAAGAAATCAAGAAGCAAGAGGGAGAAAGAGGAGGAAGAGGAGATTTTGGTGATTAGGGGAATCGAATTCGACCCCAACACGTCCATTAAATTTGATATTTATATCAACGACGAAGATGACAAGGAAATTAGAGCCGATAATACAGAGTTTGCTGGGAGCTTT
This sequence comes from Cucurbita ficifolia, assembly GCA_033971965.1. NCBI lineage: Eukaryota > Viridiplantae > Streptophyta > Magnoliopsida > Cucurbitales > Cucurbitaceae > Cucurbita > Cucurbita ficifolia. The sequence continues at coordinate 7,305,636 of CM066974.1, forward strand.
GTGAACGTGCCGCATAAACACGGGCACAAGAAGAAGGTGAAGACGGGGCTTAGATTGGGGATAAGTGAAGTGCTTGAGGATTTGGATGCTGATGATGACGACAGCATCATCGTCACTATCATCCCCAGGCTTGGAGCTGGGCTCGTCTCCATCGCTGAGATCACAATGGAATATGGAGATTAATTTTAATTTTATTATATTTCTCCCTACGTTCTATGGGAAAGTAATTTAAAAAGTTATTTTACCTCTTTGTTTAATAATTCCGTGAACTTTATTGGATGGAATACACTTTTTTATGTTCTAAATATACTTTTAAAAAAGGTTTGGTTATTGGAGATGGTTGGGAGAGAAGTCCGATATTGCCTAATTTAGAGAATGATCATTGATTTATAAGTAAAGAATACATATGTATTGATATTTGAGAAAACCAAAAAACAAAGCCATTAGAGCTTAGCTCTATGAACGGTAATTCCGTTATATTACGTACGTGAAGTGTAATTGATTTCGAATAAATATTTATTAAAAAAAAATGGTTGGAAGTTTGTAAGAATAGTTTCTTAGTACAATTTTAGGTTTGAAAAGTTTTGAATGATAGAAGACCACATGAAAATAATTTAAAATGGTCGAGAATGATGTAATATTGAAAACTGGTAATAAGGTAATAAGGATGAATGGAAGAGGTCTGATACCATAAAATGTTGGGAGTTTTGATAAGAAATCTTCAAATCTATACAACCATATGATGAAGGGTGATTAATGAAAGTCATAGTAATTATGTAATGTTTACAGGGTCTATCCAGAAACAGGGAAAAGGTGAAGCAACATAAACAAATACCATTCCACAAAGTCAAATGCTAGATCTCACATGGAACACTGATTCTTTCTATTTTTTGTTTTTCCTGCTAAAAAAAGAAGAAAACACAACTTTAAAAGAAACAGGATAGAATCATAGGTGGTGAGAATCACTCTCTATTTCTAGAGCCAATTCTCGGGTCAGCCTATCGGCGCGTTCGTCGTGTCCACCGGCGAACGTGTAAACTCGGTATGCCAATTGAAATGCCCTCCATAGCATCTTAGGACATGCCTTGTTTGAATTTTCGGATCGGACTCCGTTTCGTGTCGTCTCTGCTGCTGCCTTATCCAACTCTCTCTTTTCCTGTATCAATCACACAAATCACATTATTATTATTATTATTATTTGGTTTACTTACTTATAACTCAACTCAACACAACTCAATTATTCACCACCTTCAGAGCTAATTCCATGCAGCTGGAAGACACGTCCACCATTGATTCCTTGATCCGTATTAATACATTGAAATCAAAATGAATAAGGTGAATCCGGAATCTCTTTGATTCGTCGTCCTTCGTTCGTTCGAGTGCATCCACTTCTCCTTTGATCTGTGTGTGTTTAGTAGAGCCAAAAGCAATGGTTTATTAATCACATTCTTCAACCGTTTGTTGAGAATGGTTGGGAATGAGCTCCACACTAGCTAATTAAAAAGTCAGATCTCTAAACCCAAAACAAATTCATGAGAGCTATTGCTTAAAGTGGACAATATTATATTATTATTGAGATTCGTGGTTCCTAACATGATATCAGAGTCATGCCCTTAACTCGATTAAGGGGAGGCTCTATGTTGTACTTTGTTCGAGGGGAGAATTGTAGGTTTATAAGTAAGGAGTACATCTCTATTGGTGTGAGGGTTTGAGAGCTTATGCTCAAAGTGGGCAATATCATACCATTATGAAGGGTCGTGATTCCTAAAATGGTTTAATAAATCCAATCCAATCCAAATAGGCATTCGAAACTACCTTATTGAAGTAGCTTTCAACTCGGTCGAGAAGTTGTCCCAGGGGAGAAACAATGTTCCAATTCTGTAATTGAGAGAGTATTGCATCTAACTTCAAATATAACGCTGCTGCAGTCCTTAAAGCTTCCAACTTTTTTGTGGGAAATCCTTCAAATCTTGCTAGAACCTTCAAGATTGAGAAAATGCAGCCTACCCTTTTGAATAACAGTTTGAAAGCAACGATTATGAAACTGGGGAAGGCAGGATTTGTACAAACCTGTGATTCATCGGTTAAATTCTCCAATACAGATTCCACTTTCTTGAGGAAAATGAGCAGCTCTTTCATGTCCGGTGACTGGAAAGATGAAATGGAAGTTATAAGCTCTGTGATTGGTTTTGCGTGTTTTCTAACGTCTTCTTCAATTTGCTGAAAGTATGCTGATCTGAAACATCCCAAAACAAACAACATTTAATCCATTGCATTTGTCTTGCAGTTTATAACAGAGAATCTTACCTTTTTGTCATCTCTGCCAAGGCATCAGCCATCCCCTGTTTTCCTCCGGAGCTGCTCCCAACGCCGCCTTTTCTTCCATTAAGCAATGTAAGATTTTGATTGGATCCTTCCACCTTCCCTTTGAGTTTCCGGTACAGACTTCCCAATTGATGGGATCTCTTCAGTTTAGTAGAGGCTTTCTTGGGGCGCAATGATCGAATTGCCCCACCTGGAGGAGGTGGCGGTGGAGCAAAGCCATTGCCTTGAGGCATTGGAGGAGGTGGTGGTAGAAGGTTTAATGGTGGTGGTGGTGGTGGTGGTGGTTGTACTGCGACTTTAATCGCCTTTTTTATTACCTTTGACAGTGGTGTAGGCGGCGTAGGCGCAATAGGTGCAATAGGCACGGCTGCAGCAGGGAGTACTTTGATCCGAGGCAATGGTGGTGGTGGAGGTAGTTGTAAAGGTTGAGCCAATACTACATTTTGTTGCACCATTGGTGGTGGTGGTGGTGGTGGAGGTGGAGGAGGCAGAGGGGACCCCGGTGCTGACAGTTTTGATGCAGGAAGTTCTTGAAAATCAACATCATTAGCTCTCTCAGGAATACCCTTTTGGCTAGCTTCACCTCCATCGGCAGCATCAGTCTTTTCGGAGCTGAGCTGAGCTTGTCTCTTTGGGGCAGGGCGGACATTACCTCCACAGTGAGACAACGTGGGGAGTAAAAGGCGCTTGACATCAAAGGGGTTCAACATTTCCATAGATTTCACTCTAAGAGACCACAAAATGGTAGAATTACACGACACTTTCTCCATTCCAGATAATTTTCTTTCACTGTTGCGAAAATTTGCAAGAACGGATGTGGGAGTTTCAGGAGAAGAACAGCAAGGGCTATTGGTTTCAGAGCAGGAATCTGTTGAGGTCGAGCTCTTACCAAAGGAACTAGTTCGTGAATACGAGGAGCTCTTCGAGTTAACATATTCGTCCATCATATCAAACCTTTCGTTTGCCATATTAATGATGCAATCAATGATAGCCAACACGGATTCAACTACATAAAGCAATAGTTTTCATCAATTATGGTCCTGATTTTCTCTGCAGAAAATGTTTAGAAAATTTAAAAACTGACCAATTTCAGTGAAGCTGGAGTTTTCCTTGTATGATGGCAAATTATATTTTGGTTTGTCCTTCCAATCATGGTTCAACATCCAAGATTCTCCAATCGATTTCAGCGCAGTACAGAAGTAGGAAAGACTCTGATACATAATTCAAGAACTCATTCCATAATCAGAACAGAACAGAACAGAACAGAACAGAACAGAACAGGACAGGACAGAACAGAACATACCTGTTCGATACGTGTGGCATTCATTTCGGAATATTGGATATCCGATATGAGTTCGGGATAGAGTTTTTGAAGATCTTCCATGGTTCCGACCACCAGCTGCCAGAACCCATGACGAATCAAGATATTTGAAACGAACTAAGCAGATTTAAGTTGAAGAAGAAATGAAGAAAAAGATACCTCATTTATAGAAGAAGAGAGTTGTAAAGGAGGCAAGTCGATGATGTCTCTAAGAATCAAGATTTTCCTGCGCAGCTCCATCACTTGAGCAAAATTGTCTTTGCGCTTCGATGACTTCCTACTTCTAGCAAGTCTGGATAGCTTTGTTTTATTTGTATATGTCTTCGAGAACACGTAAGAAGGGCTCTTCATTGTCTACGACAGGAAAGCACAACACGTAAGAACAACTTCTGGGTGTTCTGTTTTATCTCATGTTTTGAATGAAAACCCCAAATTTGAAACAAAAAATCGAGCTTTATTAAGCAAACCCATTTGGGAAAAGTGAAAAGATTGAACAAACCTCGAGGTTATAAGACTTCTTACGACACAGCAAAGGGCCTAAACCACACCAGCCAGTGGTAGCCATGGAATGTGACGAAAGCAAGGCTTAAAAAGAATTGAATGAAAAGATTTGGGGTTTTTTGCAGAAAAAATAGTGTTTTGTTTTGTAAATTGGTCTGGTCAGCGATGTCGAAGTTTTGTCGAACACAAAAAAAGAAACGAATAAGGGATATTCTAGGGCTTTTGAAACACAGCATAAAAGAGCAGATTCAAAGTCGAATTCAAGAAAGGAGCAGACAATCAAAAGAGAGAGAGAAAGAATAAGAAGGAAAAAAAGAAAAAGAAAAAAGAAAAAAAAAAGAACCAAATGGAATTTACTGCATTGGAACCTTCTCTGTGAAGAGACAGCCAAGAAGAGGCGGAAACAGAGATGGGGTTTTATGGAAGGGATAGACAATCCACGGTTCCTAAATTACAGGAACTAATTCATAACAGTGAACACGTTTTGGTCTTGTTCTTGTTCATGTTCTTTACCAGATTCCTGTTTTGTAATTTTTACTTGCTCTGTTTGTTAAGCTTATGATCTGTATACTAAATATAGACTTCATTTTCTTAATCTCTACTCATATAGCCTTAACAACTAATAACAAATCGTTAGTTAAATAAGGTACAATAAAACCAAAGGTGTCCGCATAGTCATAGGAAAAAGTTGGTGTTTTAGGCAGACATGCACACAAACAACAAGGTTGAGACTAGTTCAGACAACCCAATTCATCATTTGGCCCATCCGCTTCGTGATTTCATCACTCTTGTAAATCTCCACTCGAGTTTGTTTGTCGTATTTGTTGCAATCTAAAGACGTATGAATGGAGTATCATATACAATAAATTTGTATAAGACTTATTCTACTCGTTCATTTTTTAATATATGCAACTCCATCTTAATTGGTTTATATTATATCTATAATGTAATATAGTTTAATTAAATTTTGTTCCAGTTAGGGTAATAATATAAACTATACTGTAATATAATATTATATGATGAAATTTTAGCGATGACTTCATAAAGAAGGTAGCCTTAGAGAAGAAGGAAAGTCTGCTGAAGTTTTCGTCACCAAAATGTACGATTAATGAAGGGGCCCCACTCTCATGCTGACTTTTATCGGTCAAACCATCACGTTCTTCGCCACGTGGCTACTCTCCTCCTATCCGTCTTAATTTCCAACTTTCAGCCTATTAATTTATATTTATGAACCTACTTTATGTTAAAAATCTTTTATAATAATTATTATTAAACGAGATTTCTATAATTGATAATATTTTTTTTAGTTAATAAAAATTATAAATGCTGTTTTCGAAATTTACATGATTTAAAATACGTGGGGTAATTACTTGTTTTCATCTTAATAAATTAAATTATCTTTTTTTTTAATTAAAATTAATTTTAAATTAAAAATATATCGAGTACTCTAACTAAATGAAAAATTGTACCTTTAATAACTTTAACATTTGACCTTAAAATTAAAGCTCAAATTTCATATAAATAACATTTAATGAGAGTTATACTTATATTGTTAAACATGTCGTTTTTTAATGACTAATGTAGACGGTTAATGCATGCTACTGAGTTATATCTCCACAGTTGTATGATATTGTCCACTTTGAGTATAAGCTCTCGTGACTTTACTTTTTAGTTTTCTCAAAAAGCGTCGTATCAATGGAGATAGTGTTTCTTATTTATAAACTCACGATGTTTCTCTTAATTAGTCAATGTGGGTCTACTCCTCTCAATAGTGTTCAACAATACTCCTCTCGAATAAACTACACCATAGAGCCTCCTTCTTTGGAGCTCGGAAAGAGTTTAGTGCAATCCTAACCCACGAAAAACCCAACAAAAGTGCAATCCTTAATTGTGGGACAGTTCTTAATTTAGGGTTAAAGAAAATTATAAAGAAGTATGCCAAATGGGGCACCAAAAAAACAATACACATATGCATAGACTTTGTCAGAGGTGTGTCTTTTTGGTTTCCTTTATTCTCTTTTATTGGACGTGTTTGAAGGGCTTTAATGAATATCGAAATGTAATTGTTTTAAAGAGTCAAAAAATATAACTGCGAAACCCATCAAATTCTTTCTTCCAACATCTTTTGTTTTTGAATTCAAACCCTAACCCCTTTTGGTCCTTATTCAGACGACGCCATTATATATAAATACCACAATTCTTCATTTCATTACAACAACAAACCAAACCCCTCAACCAAGCCATGCAACGCTATTTTTCAGCTCTCCCCAGAAACCACCTAATCCCCTCCACAATCCTCACTCGTCGGAACCACATCCGATCGATGTCGCAGCGCTGCGACGTCTTCATAAACTACCGTGGCGTCGACACCCGACGGAGCATCGCTGGATTGCTCTATGACCATTTTACTAGAATAGGGCTCCGCCCACTCTTAGACAGCGCCAACATGAAACCAGGAGACAAACTTTTCGGGGAGATTGAGGAAAGTATTCGGAGTTGTAAGGTGGGAATTGCGGTGTTTTCGCCGCGTTATTGTCAGTCATATTTTTGTCTGCATGAACTTGCTCTAATGGTGGAGAACAAAAAGAAGATCATACCGATATTTGTTGACGTTCGACCGTCTGAGCTTCGTGTCGAATTTAACCGAAACTGTCCCGAAAAAGAGATGGAGAGGTTCAACTGGGCGCTTGGAGAAGCCAAATACACCGTTGGACTCACTTTCGACTCCATTAACGGGTAATTATTTTCTCAATAAAATCGTCGCATAATTTGTACCCAAAACCACTCATGTTCTTTGATTATCTTCTTAGGGATTGGTCGGAGCTGCTCAGAAAAGCTTCAACCGCCGTCATTGATAATCTGATCGCCGGAGAAGCAGGAGAGATGCCGGGAAATTAAGCCATGTAAATGCATGCACACTCAAATCTGATTAATTTCAATATACACTCAATTTTTTTTTTCTTTTTTAATTCTTTGTGGAATAGGGGTTTTGATTAACACAACTGATACGCTTTCAGAGATTCAATTGTATCTGTCTTTGTTCGTACTATCATTTAATAAAATTTTGTTCAAATTCTTTGAAAACTTTCCCGGTGGAAATGTTTGAGAGACAATGGATTGTTGATAAGAGGTGTGTTAAATTACAAGTTTACCCTCCCAACTTTAAGATGGGTACTTATTTAATTTTAAATTTGTGTCTAAATGAGAGATTCTACATTGATATGAGCGGAGAACGAAACATTTTCGAAAAGAGTGAAAACTCTTCTTAATAGACTCGTTTTAAAATTGTGAAAATGATGGCGATATGTAACGAGTCAAAGCGGACAATCTTTGCTAGCGGTGAACTTGAGGCTCGCTTGCCACTAATGTAGCGAATTAAAAGATTCCACATCGATTTTAAAATGAGCTGCTCCAAGTGAGGCTACCGTCAATACATTAACAGGCCGGTTACACTAATAGTTTTATTAAAAAAAATTGAAATCTTAAAAAAAAAAATTGATTTCTTAGATATCAATTTAAATTCTATATAATGAACTATTATAGAATTATTTATATAAATAAAAATATATAAGAAAATTAGTTTTCGTAGGTGCCTTTGATATACACATATATACGTATATTTTTCAATATTTTTAAAAATATAATAAAGTAGAGTTTTCATAAGTGCATTTGTTACACACACATATATATATATATATATTGTATGAAGGGTCACATATATATGTGCGCATATGGGAAACTAAAAATTAATTAAAAATAAAATGATGATAAATATGTGCGTATGAGTAAAGAATATTAAAATAAACTAGAAAATAAAAACCGGATTTATTATTATTATTATTATTATTATTATTTCGTTGGTATAGGTAAGTATTTAGGGTATAAAAACCGTTATAATGATATAAGGAATTGGTCAAAATTAGAGAAGATTTAGGAGGTAGTCAAAAGTGAAGGCAATTATATTAGAAGTCAAACTTCAAGGTCCATCAATATTAAAATTCAAATTTCTTCTCCATCTCAAATACTCAATTTCTCTTCCAAATTAAATTCTGGACCACCAGACTATAGTTCAAAATCATAAAAAAAATAAACATTAATTAGCTCGTTAGCTCGTGATTATTTAGCTCATGTATTTATGACAGTTTAGTCCTTAAATCTTATAATTAACATAATAAGTAGAATAATAGGCTTGGGACCAAATTTACTAATAAATAAATAAAAAATATTTTAAAAAAGAAATCATCAAAATTTGCTTAGTTTGAATGTTTCACTTTCAACAAAGTGTCTACATGTACTTTGAACTTGGCAACTATAAACAAACAAATGGTGATGTGACAAACAATCCAAAACTTTTGTTTTGGTGTCAAATAATAATGTAAAATATATTTATCTTACCTATTTTTTATTCATTCAAATATCTTAAATAAAATCTCACAAAATATTGTTTTCATTTTCATTTTATATAATTGTAGACTCAATTATCCAAATTACCTTTCCATCTTCTCTTTTTTCTCTCTTCTTAAATATCATAATTTTAAATATAAATTCTCTAACTAGTCCAAATTTTTAAATTAAAATATGAAATTTCACAAAATTTAATAATAATAATAATAATAATTTTGAGGATAAAATATGTGAATGATGGGAAAAGGAATAGAAATTTAACGGAAGGACGAGTTTTCTATATGTGAATAGAAATAAAACCTTATTATATGTACTAACTTTTAATTACGTAGAAATTAAAAATTTTCTTAAGAGTTAATTTTACGGTTAAGTTCGTTATATTATAGTTCTTTTTAAATTTGTGGTTCCCACGTTCGGCTGTATTGTAATTTCAGTTCCCTTTTATGCCAAAGTTTCCACCGCCCAAGTGGAGGCTAAAGAAGTGTTCGTTTGACCTTTTTGTCCCTCCCCAACCTTAACAAATCATATCCCTTTTCTTTTTCTTCTTGTCTTTTTACTCTTTTTTTTTTTAATTTTTTTATTTCAATTCTTATCCAGTTCTTTGATATTAATTTTTTTTTATATATAAAAAATACATATGAAAAGTGAATATTCTCATTTTTTTAAAAAAATCTAAGCAGATTTTGCAGTTCATTGGAATCCAACACGTGGGCAAAGGATTGGGCCGAAGCCTCAAAAGTGTGGGCTCCAAACAGCTGATGGCCCATGAAGCTTATAATAGGTTTGGGGAAACAATAAATGAAGAAGAGAGAAAAAAGATATTTAAAGCATGTTTGATTTTAGAATTTAATTATGAAGTTAGAGAGATTCTTTTCAATTATTTTAGTCTTAATTAATCCATAATTAAATGTCGATCCATCAAACTTAGGTACAGCAACAATAACGAACAGAAAAAAGAATATACTTAATTTTGTACAACGAATTTTCTCTACGTTCTTACAATTCTGATATTCCTTCTCACATATTTTTATTCCTTTACATAATTTAATCAAAATAATGTTACCATACTTTTTAACCGACCATTCAACAAAAGAATATATAAGAGTTACCAAAAAGTAGCATTTTTTTTTGTTTTTTTTGTATATGAGAATGAATGAAAACAATATTGACAACATGAAATGAAATGTCAAAAATCAAACACAAATGTATGATGAAAAAAAGTACAAACTAAGTGAAGAGAAATAGAACAGACTTAATTCACGAGCCTCCCAACCCTATTTCATTTGTTTTGTGTTACCTAATTCAATAAAAACAATTAGGTTTGGCGCTAGTAACTCTTCACTCATTATTTTCAATTTAAAACATTTTTAAAAGATAATTCAATTGATTTAGACAGATATTTAGTTATAATTAAAATTATAATGATATAATCAATTGAACTGTATTTATATTAGAGTAATTCAGGTACCAGAGATGACGAAGAGATGGCGTAAGGATGTGTGGGAAGCATGCCATATGCCTTGATTTGAGAAATTTGTTTTTGGTTTCACATTTGTATAGTTTCACAAGGGAAGCATGACACCCAAAACAAATAAATTAAAGCTCCCATAAAATTCATTTATTCATCATCTCAATCTCCCACCCATCCCTTCCATTTTTATTGAAATTGAGACTCAGAGATGATGGATCCAGATTACATGGAGAGCACAGATTCATCATCAAATACATCGGCTCATCTGCAGCTGCCGCCGGGGTTCCGCTTTCACCCCACCGACGAGGAATTAGTGGTTCATTATCTCAAAAGGAAGCTTTCCTCTTCTCCTCTTCCAGCCCCCATCATCGCCGAACTCGATTTGTACAAGTTCGATCCATGGGACCTCCCAAGTAATCAACTTTATTAGCTTTTTGGTGTTTTAATTTAATGAAATGTTTTATGTAAAAATTAAATGGGTTTTATTTTTTATTTGGGGTTGTAGGTAAGGCGGTGTTTGGGAAGAACGAATGGTATTTTTTTACTCCGAGAGAGAGGAAATACCCAAATGGGGCGAGACCAAATAGAGCGGCGATTTCTGGGTATTGGAAAGCGACTGGAACTGACAAGCCTATTATGACCTCTAATGGAACTCAAAAAGTCGGCGTTAAAAAAGCTCTTGTGTTTTACGGTGGAAGGCCTCCTAAAGGTATCAAAACCAATTGGATCATGCATGAGTATAGGCTCCTCCACGCGGCTAATACCAATCTCAAGCCCCTCGATGCCTACCCCACCAATCGAAAGCCCTCTCTCAAGGTAATTCCTTTAAATCTTGTTTAAACATTAATTTAATTCACATTAATTTTTTTTTTTTTTTTCATGTAGCTTGATGATTGGGTTTTGTGCCGAATTTACATGAAAAACGCTGCACAAGCATCGACCATCATAGAGCGCGAAATGGAGGAGCTATCGAGGGCGGCGGCAGCGGCGGTGAGGCTACCGAAGCTGGTGGTTGGAGGTGGACAAAAGGGCGGCAGAAATTGCTACTTGGATGTGGTGGCCTTATCCAGCGAAGGTGACGAGATAATTAATCATCAAGCCAATTCGAATATTTCGGAGTTACCTTCTTCGAGCTGCAGCTCCAAACGTGGCCTTACGTGTCAGCTTTGGAGCGGCGGCGCAACTGCATCTAACGACGGCGGAAAGCCACTCCGGCTTGATCTTATGAATAGCTACAGCGGTGGGATGACTCCCGGAACTGAAGAAAATACGGTCTCTTACGTGTCTCTTCTCAACCAGCTGTCAGTACAAAACGCAGCGTTTCAAACCAATGAGCCATTTATTGGCTCCTTGAGCGACGGCGTTTTGAGGCAACAGTTTCAACTTCCTTCTAACATCAACTGGAACTCTTAATCAATTTCAGGTACTATTGTAAAATAAATAAATAAATAATTATATGAAAATTTTAAATTAGTAATTTAGTGGATAAAATGTAGGAAAATTAAATAAATAAATACTCAATTAGTGTAGGGAATATAAGTTGATGTAGCGTGATTATGATGTATTAATATTAGAGACTTTGTGAGAGTATTATATGTTATAATTAGTGAAATTAAATTAATTAATGAAGCATTAAAGAGATTATTTGTATTTTAACAGCTGAAAAACACACAATTTGGACGTTGATGTAATTGTAATCTGTATCCAGCCACTTTTTCTGATTGCTTGCATCATCAAAAATCAATTATTTGAATTAAGATGGAAAATAAGTACAAAATAAAAAATGGATTAAATTGTTATTTTATATATATATATCCACCCCTTTTGGGCCCGAGCGTCCTCACCCACACATCACCCGGTGTCCACCTTCCTTCGGGGATCAACGTCTTCGCTGGCACACTGTCCGGTGTCTAGCTCGGATACCATTTGTAACTGTCCAAGCCCACCGCTCGCAGATGTTGTTCTCTTTAGGGTTTTTTTTCGGACTTTCTTTTAAAGTTTAAAAAACGTGTTTGCTAGAGAGAAGTTTCTACACAATGTTTCGTTTCATTCTCCAGCCGAAGTGAGATCTCACATTATAAATAAAAAATATTATCTCAATTATACGAGAGATTATATTTAAAGTGGATAATATGATACCATGGTACATGTTGATATTGGATGGAGACGAATTTGAAATATTAAACAGTATGATTGGGTAACAAATGTCAAAAAGAAGATGAGGATGTGATATAAATCCAAATTGGCTTCCCTTATGTATCGATTTCATATTGGCTATTTATAAAGTACTTTACTCTATTTGTCGTATTTATTACAATTATTATTATTATTTAACCTCCACGTGTCTTCTAAATTATCTCTCCTTTGGTTTCTTTTCTTCCCACGGTCCCACTTCTTACCATTTACTCTTTAAAGTAATTAAATAATTACTTAGCCGACATGGTTGGAATTAACCACTTGGTGGCCCACGTTGACTCATGTTTAGGGATGGGATAGTAACACAAATTAATTATTGTGGATTAAGCATTGATTAGAAGCATTAATTATTGTATAATATAATACAGTGGCATTAGTTAATTAAGCTTAATCATTTCGCAGGTGGGGATTGCCCATTCAGAAACGAAGCAAAGAACGCCAATGAACTGCTTGGTTTGAAGCATGGCACCGCATGTCCAGCGCCTCTGAATGTGGCAAACGTTAGCCCAGCATATTCCTGGTACCAACCACTGACCTGCTTCTCGTGGTACCAGGGCCTCCACGCCTTGGTAATCGGCAGACCGAGCGAGCTAAGACTGTATCGAGTCGACAACACTGGCACTCTTCCATCAGTATCGCCACTGTCCCAATATTCAAACCAATTTCAGACACGGAATGATATCAAATCTTTTCTTTACTTATGTTCTAATTAAATTACCTGTAGATCCATACTCTAAGCCCAGCTCCAATCAGCTTCTCGTATATGGGAATAATCGAAGGCTTTGAATCATACCAGTTTTCAAATATGGTTGTGCTGTATTTATAATCCAATCAGAATTAATTAATTATTATAACGTTATCCATGAAATTAATAAATTGTTTCCATTTCATTATATTACGTACTTGCAAATGCTCCAATTCTTTAGCTGCTGCCCATCACTTACATGGAGGGCTTCCTGAACATCGGGTCTGTTGTAAAATGTTTTCGCGTAATCGTCCAGGCACGGATCGTATCCACTCATCATTCTTGGCATCTAAACACGTGTTATTATATGATATTATCCATTTTAAACATGTAGAAGACGGAGGATGGAGAAGTACCATGGTAGCGGAGCGTTTGATGGTTAGGGTTTGCATGGAGTTGCCATCGGTAGATGCGAGATTGGCAGTGCAAAGAGAGGTATAAAGGCTGTAAATGTCGATTTCTTTGTATTGGGTAAGCAGCTCATCCACTGCTTCACTGCAATTGTTGTTGCTCCAAGTGTCGTTGCTGTTAAAATCGCAGCTTTCTCTTATTATTTTGTGGGTTTCGTCGGATATCACTGCGTGGCTCCATGCATAATCCACCATTCCTCTCCAGTCATCGCTATCCGATGTTTCAGGATTCCCTAACTGTGAATTTATCAAATTATTCACAAAATTATATATAATAATAATCATAAAATAATTGAAAAATTAGAGAGGTTCAAATGATCCAAAAATCAGACCCATCTAAATTATCCACCATGAGTTAATAAATGTTACTTTAGCAAAAAAAAAGTTATTAACTTAGAACAACGGTCCCCCTTTTGTTCGAAGAGAGTTGCTAAAATTTGCAATTTGTTAGTATTTTATCCACTCTAAATAGTGTAACATCCAAGCTACTCGCTAGTTGATATTGTTTTTGTGTGCTTTTCTTCTTGGACTACCCCTCAATGTTTTTAAAACGCGTATGCGAGGGAGAGGTTTTCACACCCTGTAAAAAAATGTTTCGTTCCCCTCTCCAACTAATGTGGAATCTCACAATCCACCCATCTTCAGGGCTCAATGTCCTCGCTAGCACTCGTTCTTCTCCCTAATTGATGTAGAATCTCACGAATACTTATAAGATGTATGTTCTATTCACAACAACAAAGAGAATTGAAAAACATAAATGATTAAGGTTCTTAAGCTCTCTCCTTTCAAGTTGTTCTTTCTGTTTAACCTCTTTATTTCTGTATATTTCGATCATGAACCATATCCAACCTCCACCACAAACGGAGTAAAACGAAAAAAAAAAAAAAAACCATTCTAATCAAAATTCGTACTAGGGTTCCATTCTAAGAAGAAAAAAAAAAGACTTGGAATATAAATTCGTGAAAATAATCAATGAAATTATATACAATGAACATACCAAAACACCATGCAAATCGATGTGAAAGGAAGAATCTTTATTCCTATCGTGGATGAGCTCAGCCAGTTCAGGAACATATTTGCCTGGTTTTCAAGACATGTAACATGATTTTTCTCAAACAAAACAAAACAAAACAAAAACATAAAACCAAACAAAGAACCACAACAAGAACCTGCATAGCTCTCTCCTGCAATGTAAAAAGTGTGGTTTCTGTACGATGGAAACTTGAGGAACCACTTTTGCAAAAAGTTATATGAATCATTCGCTGTTCCAAGAAACACCAAACCAAATGATTTGATGATTTGATGATTTGATTCATCCAAAACAATAGCTCTAATAAATTCTACAAATTGTTTATATTACATTCATTACCTGTAAATTGGTCGCCCAGATTGTGATAATCACTAGTTGTATTTGAGTATGAAAAGCCAACACCAATAGGAGATTCCAAGAACAGCATATTGGCCACTGCATCATCATTAAAGTGCACCCTTTTTTTCTTAATTAAAGAACATTACATTATAAAAAGAATTATTATATATACCTTTATTCCAAGAATACTCATTTAATTTAAGCCCATTTGCATCATTCTCCACTTTGAATGGACCAATCTCTTGTGTTGCTCCATAACCCACAGAGGAGCACCCAGGACCTGAAAATAATCTCCTGTCACCTCACCATACAACATTCAATTGAAGCATACAATAAATTATGATTTTGTGTAATAATTAATTAACCTCCGTTGAGCCATAGAACCAAGGGTTTTTGTTCAGGGTGAGACGCAGCCTCGTAGAACCAGTAAAACAATGCCCTCCCGTGGGGCTCATGGACGGTGACATAGCCGGAAAAATGGCGGAATCCGACAAGAGGCTGGCCGGGCAAGTTAGTGACGAGGTCATCTTCTCCGGCGGAGGTAATAACTGGTTTTTTCTGTAAACGCCATTGTGTTCTTCCCAATCCCAACGCAGGCTCCATAAACAGAGCACACAGCACAAAAACTGTCGCCATTACTGAAAGCTTCATTTTTGAATTGATAATGCCAAATAATATGTTGAGAGAGAGAGAAGTGTGGAGCTTTGGAAACACCCCACTTCTCTATTTATACACTACATGTGATTTTAAAAATGACCCACCTCTGACACGTGGAAATATTCAGAAGAAGAGAGAGAAGATTGCGACGTGGCAAAATACCTAGAGCGGCCACAATGCCGAGCTGTGAATCGAGACATATAATTAGCTCCATACTATTTTATCCTCGATATTAACTTAGTTGATCACTTAAATGGTGTCGACCAGAGTTACGCATCAACTAGCTATTAAAAATTGCCTTTTGTTTTAAGATCAGTTTGAAAAGTTTAGTACAGAAGCGTGTGGTCATATTACAGTATTTTAAAGGAATTTTGTAGAAGCCACTAAGGAGTCATTGTTTTCAAAGGGAACAATTAGGGCATATTTGTAAACAGTGTTTGACTGACCATTTGTCCCATTGAAAAGCCAGGAAGGAAAGAGATACACGTGGCATTACATGGGTGGTTGAGGTGGAAAATATTATATATTAAAAAAAAGGAGACGAACCCAGATCCTGATCATCATTACAAAGTGGAAAGATGGAATTTTGTGGCGAACCGATGATAATTAATAACCCATGAAATTGTGGGGAGGAAAAAAATGCTATTTATTTGATATAGTGACGTGGATTCCAACTTTATTTTTAGTTGAATAATGAGATGGAATTCATTTATTTATTTAAATAACATTAGGATTCCATTTTATTTCTTAATTGGGTATTAATTATATGGTTTTTTTGGTGCCATAGATTTTAATATCTTCCTTAGTGATATAACATTATATTCTCCACTTATTAAGCTCGTATCTACAGACTTTTTAATATTCATAAATGTAGAGTTTTGGGTGCTGCGTGATCTTCCACTAAATTCCTTACCATTGTTTCATTTTTATTTCTAAACTTTATAAACATAGCCGATCTAGTTCTTCATCCATTGTTCTTACTTCCTCTTATGATTAGTAATGTGTTCAGAAATCGACGGGTTCTGAGCAGATTCCGATTCATGGAGCTATTACCAACCATTTCCTTTATGGGTTTACTTGAAAATTTGGCAAAGAGTAAAGAGATGTTCTTTACCCTAACATTGACGAAGGAAAAGTTAGGCAGAGGGCGCTGGCTGGTGTGGCATAGTAGGCAACAGGGCAGGGGTTGGGTTGGGCACGCACGTCGTTAATGGGCGACACTAATGCTTCAATATGAGTGGTTGTCTGACCGTTTTGGGGCAAAAGTATTGTAGTTTATGGACCCATTAAAGTGGGGTCGTTTCTTTCTTTTTGCATAAAAGTTTACTCCACCTTTCAAATTAAAGTCTTCTTACCCAACCAATACCATTAATTAATGTTTCGCTATCCATACCTTTTTCTTTTTTTGTAAAGTAGATTCTCATGGGTTAAATATTAGAATCAAATTTAAATATTTTAACTCAGTCTCCTTAAAATAGATCTATGTCAAACTTAACATTTACACACTCAAATGTTTAAAATTATTCTAAGTTAACCGGACATTATTCTTAGACACAAAGATTTGATGTTTAAAATTATTCTAAGTTAACCGGACACTAAGAATAACGTGTTGTAAAAGATTTGATGTTCCTAAAGAGATAAAAAATATATATATATATAAATAATAGTGGATAACAAAAGTTTGAAAGTCAAAAGTAGGTGTAACAAACTTTATATAATAAGTGATAAATAATAATGCAAAAGAATAGAAAATATTCGAGTCTATCCTAAATGGATTGGGCATGGAAGTGGAAAAGCGACGAAGAAAATTGTTGAGTAGAAGTCATATGAAGACTAGTCGCCCACTTAGCTGAGCTGCCGCTGCCACTGCCAGCAAAAGCATATGCAAAATGGATGAGCGTGGGATGCGACTCTTAGCAGTTAGCAGCACCAATTGTTGCCAAACCTGCCTTTTCTTCTACACATTTGGCCCACTTGGTTCTCATCTAAACCAATACTTTTCTACCCATTTGGATGTCTTTGTTCCACTCAAATGCTTGTGTGTTTACTTTCGAGTTTCGAACGTGCCAAAAAAGACATACCTTTCCACGTGGGTGGCCTAACTCAATCGAATAACCTTAACTTAGCTTAGCTTTGGAGTGTTTAATAAAGCGTTTTCAATACTATTTCGTGATACATTTTCTTAGATTAGATGACATTTTGAGTAATTTTCATTTTCAACTGATGTGAGATTTTACCGTACCCTTGTTAGCACTCATTACCCTCTCCAATCGTGGGATCTCACATAATTTATGTATGGTGTTCTTACAAAACTCAAAACTCATGTCCCGAAAACATACTATCAACAATGGTTTCATTTTTTCACCTTTTAATCTGTCTTCCACAAAATTTATTCGGTTAAAAGTATCAGTTTTTTTCTTTTTTTGTAACTTTTAAGTACTTGTACTTCCAACTATTTAGACTTCTTCATCTGTTGATGAATCTTTTTAGTAATCTTTTAAGTAATCTTTTATTTGCATAGCCAATTCCGGAATAGTTCTTTAAAATATTTTGTTATTGTTTGTTCATTACTTCACTGCACGGTCTATTCACGGCAGCTTAGGCTTGACTCGTGAACGGAGACTGACCCTGAAAACGGGGTGAGGCTAATCCGTTGCCTGTCCAAAGCCATCAATGGTGAACCTAAACCCAAATCCCTTCGCAGAAATGAACGAACAAGAATCTGAACAGGGCCATGGCCATGGCCGATCCTTTCTCAATTACTGGGGCAACACCTCCGAGGAAGACTATTTCGCATCTCAACGAATCAAAGCCTCCAAATCCTTCTACACTTCACCTCGCGGCTTCAAGCTCTTCACTCGTTCATGGCTTCCTCTTCCTCCCACACCTCCTCGAGCCCTCATCTTCATGATCCATGGCTATGGCAACAACATCAGCTGGACCTTTCAAGCCACTTCCATCTTCCTCGCCCAGAAGGGTTTCGCCTGCTTTGCCCTTGACCTCGAAGGCCATGGTCGATCCCATGGCCTCAAGGCCTTCGTTCCCAATGTCGACTCTGTCGTTCATGACTGTCTCTCCTTCTTCAATTTCCTCAAATTAGACCCCCAATTTCAGGGTCTACCCTCCTTCCTCTACGGCGAGTCAATGGGCGGCGCGATTTGCTTGCTGATTCATTTCGCCGATCCCAAAGGGTTTGATGGTGCGATTCTCGTCGCACCCATGTGTAAAATCTCCGATAACGTGAAACCCAATTGGCCGATTCCTCAATTTCTTACGGCGGTCGCGAAATTTTTGCCCACTTTAGCGATTGTTCCGACCGCGGATCTGTTGGACAAATCCGTCAAGGTGGAGGAGAAGAAGATTGTGGCAGAGATGAATCCGATGAGGTATAGGGGAAAACCCAGATTGGGAACCGTCGTAGAGCTTCTTAGAGTAACAGAGCATTTGAGCCAAAGACTGAGGGACGTGACTCTGCCGTTCATCGTCCTGCATGGAAATGCGGATGTTGTTACAGATCCGACTGTGAGCAAGACTTTATATGAAGAAGCGAAGAGCGAGGACAAGACGATCAAGATTTACGAGGGAATGATGCATTCATTGTTGTATGGGGAAACTGATGAGAATGTTGAAATTGTTCGAAATGATATTCTTTCTTGGTTGAAGGGAAGATGCAGGACAAGTGTAGATGGTGATCGGAATTAGTAACAAAATGTATACTTTTCTGGGAATTTTTGTTGGTTTTGAGTATCAAATTATTTGTAGAAAGGATGATAAAAGCTTTGACAAGTTCTTGGCATGTGGTTACCATTTTAACCTGATCTACGTGAAAACTGGAAATAAAATGGTATATTACAAAAGAAAAAAAATTATTTTTTAATTCTCATAGGAAATACAGCAGCTAAAATTCGTGAGGATCCGAATAAGACCCGTAAGCCCAAGACCCGGATCCATTAACTCGAACATTTTCAACCCCCGATTGTCACCGATGAGGGATCGCCGGAACGCCATTAATTACTTCGATTGAAAGGATTGCATTCCTCTGCGTGCAGCAAAGTATCTTGAGATTCCTTGTGCGAGTAAGTTATCTTTCGAAGGTACAATTTCTCGTTGGCTTTTCTGGATTTATTGTAAGTTTTCGACTGTTTTTTTTTTCTTTCGTCTCTTTAAAATTCAGTAAAATTAGGGTCTAATTCCTTAATCATATTTGTTCTCTAACTTGAAATTGGGTGCTTCAGATGTAGGATTTAGAATAATTCCTTTATCTTCTGTTTGTGATGGCGTCGGATTATGATTACAGTGATCCTTTTTTGTTAATCTCAGATTTCTTCTAGGTGAGTTTGTGGATTTGTTTGTGTATAAACAATGGATTTGAAGGCGGTGCACTGAAGTCATTGTTGTGGATTGTGATTCGTCAATTTGCAGAGAACGGAGTGATGGTATATGACTCCAAATTCACTTTCTTAATTGCATGATCAAACAACTGCCTTGCTGATTCTAGTTTAGTGTTATTTTGAGTTAGAGGTGTTTCAATCGAGATTCTTTGTTCAGATAGGTTTATAGTCTGTTATGGCTTTATGTCACTTACGCAGGCCGCATCGAAGAAGGTTATTAGAAGGGAAGATTGGGAGAAGAAGCTTGACGACGTAAGGATTAGGAAAGAAGACGTGAATAAATTGGTAATGAATTTCCTCGTCACTGAAGGTTATGTTGATGCAGCTGAGAAATTTCGGATGGAGTCTGGGGCTGAGCGTATCCATTAGTTAATTTAGTTCCTGCTAATTATGTGGTGTTCTATATATTTTTCCATTATTTGCTTCTCCTTATGAATATATAGCAGAAATAGATCTTGCAACCATTACAGATAGAATGGCTGTTAAGAAGGCAGTGCAATGCGGTAATGTTGAGGATGCAATTGAGAAAGTGAATGATTTGAATCCTGAGGTTTGATTTCTGAACTAAAAACTTTGTTTGATTCTTAGGTTATATGGGTATCATAATCTTAAGAAATAATAGTGAAATCAAATGTTGGGTCATTTTACTGCTGTTGGCTTCCCATGATGAATAGCTTCTTGAGTTGTAAGATTATGCACCTGGGACTTTGAGTGCTGATTGGCATGTTTTAGACCAGCTACCAATCAAAGTTCCTCACATAATTACTGCCTTGCGTGCATTTGGAATTTTCATATTCATTGAACCAAAATCTGGTGTGTACTTGGGGATCTTAGACGGTTAGTTTGAGATCCCACATCGGTTGGGGAGGAGAACAAAAGTGTGTGGAAACCTTGAGGGGAAGCTCGAAAGGGAAAGTCCAAGGAGGACAATATTTGCTAGTACTGGTGTTGGGCTGTTACAAATGATATAAAAGTCAATCACCGGACGGTGCGAGGCACTGATCGGAGTAGGGCTAGACTCTCTCTATGGTAGACACGTTTTAAAATCTTGAGAGGAAATACGGAATGAAAAGTTCAAAGAGGACAATATCTGCTAGCGGTGGGCTCAGACCGTTACTGTTAGCCTCATGAGTGGATGACAGAGATTTGATTCATCTATTTGGGAATTTGTCAATGACCCTTTTCTTTTCCCTTTTCTTTCCGAGGGTGTGATCCTTCTCCCTTAAGTGATCTTTTGATTCTCACAAGTATCTATAGAATGGAGATTGGATTCCCAATCATCTTATTGAAGAATAATAAATTTTTTTTAAGAGAAGAAATAGTACATATGCACGCAACTGACTAAATGTCATTCATTGCTATCATGCCAGCTTTTCTGATCAAGTTTCATATGGTAACTGGAGAATAGTTGGAGATTGTTTGTTTGAAGTTCTTTCTCAGTTTATGTTATTATGTTACCTAAGCAACTAAAACACACTCTCGGTTGCAGATATTGGATACAAATCCCCAATTGTTTTTTCAACTCCAACAGCAAAGGTTGATAGAACTAATTCGTAATGGGAAAGTAGAAGAAGCTCTTGAATTTGCACAGGAGGAGCTTGCACCAAGGGGAGAAGAAAATGTACTTTCCACCTGTCCTATCATCATCATATTGTTAGCTTATGGAATGTTCATATGAACACACACTTAAACTACAATAACCCGTGTACTTCTTTCAGCAAAGCTTCTTGGCAGAGTTGGAGAGAACAGTTGCTTTACTTGCTTTTGAAGATGTTTCAAACTGTCCCGTGCGAGACCTTCTGGACATCTCTCAGCGCCTGAAGACTGCAAGTGAAGTTAATGCAGCTATCTTAACAAGTCAGAGTCATGAAAAAGGTTAACATGCTCTGCTAAATTTCTGCCTCGCCCAAAGACACATTGGCAATGAAAATTGAACCATAGTGAAGAGATAAGACAATATTTTGGAGGGAGTAGGTGCTTCAACATAGGCTTAAAGAAGTCAAGAACAGTCATTTAGATTCAACTAAATATTTCTGTCCTACAACCTGATTTAGTATAGTAATGGCTAACATATCATGACTTGGGTGTCGTTTAATAACGATATCGTTTGTCTCATTCTGCAGATCCGAAACTGCCAAGCTTATTGAAGATGTTAATGTGGGCACAGGACCAACTACATGAGAAAGCAGCTTATCCTCGCATAAATGATTTATCCACAGCTATGCTTGAAGATCCTCCCATTTGAGATATGTCATTCAAAATATTATGTAATTTCTGCCTATAAACGATGATTTAAATCTCTTTGGTTACTTTACTGGCCAATTGATGAATTAGAAAAAGGAGAAGGATAAGAGTAGAATTACAACCAAAATCCTTTCCATTAAGACAGTGACTACAATAATGAGAATTAAGGAAATAAATATGTTCAGTCACGACTCAGATTTCCCTCACAGAACATAAACCCGCACGGCGGAATTGTAAACATTGGCACAGGGCTGAAGTTCATATCTGGTGTGGCCATCGTCAAAATTAAGAGCATAGCTACTGGGATCATACTGAAACTTGAGTTTGAGTTGTCGGTTGCTTCCATTCTTGATAGCCTTCTTTAAAGCCGCCCTCACCCTCCAGAACAAATTTAAGCATTGCTTTTTACCGTACGCATTCATCCGCTCCAACCTTCTACCGCCCTCCAGTTTCATGGCGAGCCCACGACCTGTTCGATAAAAGTTCCCAAAGAATTACTATATGGGGTTGGAGTTTTGAAGAGAGCGGCAATGGTAGAGCGCAAGGTTTGTTTGAAGAAAGAATTGAGAATTAAAGATGAAAGGGGGTGGTGGTGGTGCACATTGGAAGGCTCAAATTCTATGATTAAGGAGGGAGAGGAGGGAGAAAAGAGGAGACGGTTGGCGCAGTGGCAGTGGGCAGAGAGCCTCTCTCTCAAATGTCGTATCGCTATCAGAACTTGTTGCAGGGCCGATGCTGCTGCTGCTGCTGCTGCTGCTGGTATAAAGCACCCGTTTGAAACGGTAACTCCCAAACCATTATAATAGGAAACCATCTCTCTTTCTTTTTTTAATTGAGAATCTTAACGAAGTACACCAATTCTTTAGACTTTAACTTTAAACCTTTTTTTTTTTTTTTACCGAACTTTCCTATTTTTTTGTAATAAAAAGTTGAGGTGACATCTTATTTGGATAAACTATAAACTTCCATCAAATTTACTGTTTTTTTTTTGTCCAGTTCATGGGTAGTTTTCATTTTTTTTACTGCTTCTATTTTTTATATTTCTAATTCTATATATATATATATTTTTTTTAATCTTTCGAATTTTTTTTAAATAACGAGGTACAGTAAAGTTTTTTTAATTTATCTAAAACACGCTTTTTAAAATGTAACTTAGGTGATTGTTGACTTTATAATCTAAAAAATTAATATTTTAATTTTTTTCATTAATATACTTCATTTTGATAGAAAAAATAAATATTAATAATACAATTGTATTTGTATATTTTTTTAGTTTACAATATAGTTTCATTCAAAACTACACAAGAAATTTTAATTTACAAAATAATGATTAAATTTTACGTAACCAAATAGATTTTGATATAACTATATTTTATTCCACTTGGGCCCGACCAAGCGGAAAGAAAAAAATGAATTAAAAAAATAAAAGTCATAAAAAAAGAATAAGGGTATTTTCTAGACAAATAATAAATAATATTTTTTATAATTTAGTTTTTTTTAATTATTATTTTTCTTATATTTAACCTAATAATGTTTCAAAATTTGAAGCTGTGGAGGTTGTGTAATAATAGAACCCAAAACAATTAATTATAGATGAAGATATGAAGATTTAAAATTTGAAATGTTGCCTCTTCTTTTATGTTATAATTTGGTTAGCATGGGTGCATTTATTTATTAGGGAGATGTAAGACGAGTTTGGTATCCAATCTTTTATGTGAAACAAAAATTAAAATTATTGAATATATCATATCATCGTAGAAATACGTAATATTCACTTTAAATTTAATTTTTTTTTATTTAAATATGTAGTAGCTCAAGTCCATCGTTAGTAGATATTGTCCGCTTTGACCCGTTACGTATCGCGTCAACTTCACAGATTTAAAACGTGTCTACCAGGAAAAAGTTTTTACACCCTTATAAGAAATGCTTCGTTTTGCTCTCCAACCAAAGTGGAGAGGAGCCAGACACCGGATGCGCCTATGGAAACCTCTCCCTAACAGACGAGTTTTAAAATCGTGAGGCTGACAACGATACGTTTCATGTCAAAGTGAACAATATCTACTAGCGGTAGGTTTGGATTGTTACAAATGGTATGAGAACCAGATATCGGGTGGAGTGTCAATAGGGACGTTGGGTCTCCAAGAAGGGTAGATTGTAAGATACCACATTGGTTGGAGAGGAGATTTAATGGGCCATGGGTCTTATGTCTTGTCTGCAAGAAGTGGCCCGATTTGAAGGCCCGTTAATGTCTACTGGATAGAGGACATCAAATGGACCATTTGTTCGGTTGTTTAATACACGAGTCAATGCTATATCTTTAAATAATAATAATAATCATGACATACCTTTAGATCGATCTTAAAATAATTGATAATGGTTTGTTTTTTAATAACAAAATAAAATTCACAAATTACTCTAATTCAACATACTAACAAAATGATTATGAAACAGACCCTAAATTATTTAAAAATTATACAAACTGAATTAAAGTTGATAAGAGCCAAAAACAAATGATTTGAAATGCATAGAATTATACTAAAAAATAAAAAAGAGAGAAAAAAAAGGGCCCTTTTCCATTATTACTTAATATCCATTTGGTAGTCACTTTGTGATGCAACCATGAACCAACCAACGAAAGAGCATAGCGGCATACAAATATTTCGACAGTTTTTGTGCGCTTTCACGTGGCCTGCCTGCCCTTTGTCCCCTCAAACCTCACACCTTTCCTTTAAATATTATGCCATCTTCTTTACTCTTTACCCTCCTTTTTGGACCCAAATTCTGATTGATTAGGGTGAGATCGTTTAAGCAAGATCATAACAAATAGCTTTTTTTTCTTCTTCGGTAAACAAAACCTGATAACTTAGAGTTAAAATATGGTATTTTTACTTTCAGAAAAGAAAATTAGTAGCTTTAGATTTTATAGTTTTTGGACTATTCCTTTTAGGGGTGACTAATCATCATTTTGCATCTTTCTTGTCTCCTAATGAATATAAATTATATTGGTATCGAAAAACTATAGGTTATAATAAAAAGTCATTAGCTATGGTTTATAATAATGTTTAGGTTTATAATAATGTTTAGATCATAAAGTTTTATGATTGAGCCAAACAAAGTGGGAACTCCAATTTCCCACCGCTCCTTTTTTAAATATTCTAAAGAAAAGGAAAAACATTAAAAAGTAAGAGGGAAAATGGTCCTGTGTTGGTACGTAATAATATAATACGTATAAAGTTATAGAAGGACCATATCTACGGTGGGCCAGCGAAAGGGGATTGGATGGGGCCCATGGAAGCCTTTTCGTACACTCAAAGTGAAATGCTGTAAGCCCACAGGAATAGGGCTGCTTCTTGTAGGGAGCCCAAATTCATAACAGCTAGGCCTGCCGTGGGCCCATACCATCAAAAGCACCCGCACTGTCTCTCACTCTCCCTGCACCCAAACAAATATTAATGCGAAAAGAACCCAACCAAACCATTCCTATATCCATAGCCAAACACTCCCCAATCATTATTATCCATTTCATTTTTCTTGAATATTAATTTTGAATCTACGATAAAAAAAATTAAATTAAAAAGTTTTTTTTTTTTTTTTTAAACTGGAAATGACATTATTGTCTCACTCACCCTCTTAATTTTGCATGGCCACTCAAGGACAGGGAGGGACCAATGAGGAAAATTAAAATTGCAAGCTTTGATGTTTTTTATTTTGTACTCCAACACGCAATCACACGTGCGATGCTTCACTTCACACGCACGCGGGGGATTTCTATTATTATTTCTCAAATTTAACCCATGATGGAGGTTTGACCTGTGTGTCTTTGACTGCATCAATGGTCAGGATTTGTTCTTCGTTGCACGGTGGGATCTGAAACGTTGATTTTCTTTTACACGAGAATCTCGAGGAAGGAACTGGATGCTCCACATATTGGGCTTCGGTCGGGAAAGCCCGACACCAATACAGTCCTTTCATGGCCCCACCGTTCTTTTTTTGTTTATTTAATTACCACTCATCCACGTGGCAGATTATGAGTGGATAGATTCACAAAATGAGGCTTTCGGCCCGGGCACATGACCGGACGCATGTGGGTATGTGGGTCCAGTTTGATGGATTCGGTCATCAAACAAGCTGGGTCGGATCTAGTATTTTTAATTTTATTTTATGGATCAATTAATTTGGTAGGCCTGGTACGGCGGCGTGGGGCGTATACAAAAATCGAACTCGTGGAGAGGAATGGCAGTTTATGTAATTTTGACATAGAAGCAAAGGGGTAAATGGGAATTTGGAGTCGGTCCAACCCCTGGCGGGTGGGTTGGAACAAGGAGCCCAGAAAAGGCAAAATGTTGGCCCATTTAGATCCAATGTGTTCATCTGTGGAGGAACCATTCATTTATTAAATCATCTTCTCCGTATGAACGAAAAACGGTACATACTTTACTACTCAGTAGCTTCGCTTTAGCAATGGCGATACTGTAAATTGGCGCAGTCAAATGGAATCTGAAACTTTCGGAAATTTCTGGGTTTAGCTAAAACAACCATTTCCAAAACGACGATTCTAATGGAATTTCTAATCCAAATTCCAAAGCCCCCTTTTCACCTTCTGGTAAACTGTGGAATTTTGTTGTGATGGTAATGGTAGCCCACACCTTCAGTCTCTCTCTCTCTCTCTCTCTTCTGTCGCTGTTCTCTCTCTCTATATTACGAGTTTGGTAGCTGCTCAAGTTTTTTATAACACCGAAAAACCCTGAAAATTTTCCCTCCAATTCTTCTCCTTCATAATTAAGCTGCCATGAGCTACAAATCCAGCTTTGTCGGAACGGGGAAATTCGTCTGAATTTTGGGCATAATATGGGTGAAGAAGGTTATGGATGGTCCCCGACAGGGGCTCCTCTTGACGTCCAGAGAGAGGACCACTGGAGGCACTTCGACAACTCCGTCGATGCAGTCTCTTTTGGTTTTGTTGCCACTGCCATTCTCGTCTCAATGTTCTTGCTCATGGCTATCTTTGAAAGGTTTTTGCGACCCACTCCGACCGCTTTCTCTCACGCCGGCCGTCGGACCCACCTTGACCCTGAGGCTCAGATGGGGTTCGCTGGAAAGCTTGGCCACCCATCACCCAAAGTGAGTTCGCCCAATTCGTTCCTCTTCGGTTTCTATTTCGTTTTAGATTTTGCTGTTTATGTCTGAATTTTCTTATCTGGACTGTTGGATTCCCGGGATGAAAGCTGAAATGAATTGGGTTTAGATATCTGTTTTTCTTTTGGTTCATAACATGCGAGTGTTTGTACGTTATATCTATGACTTCTCTTCTAAATTGCATTCTAAAGGGCACCTTGAACATCAAGATGAGCTCGTAGTTCTTGCCTTCTCCCTGAATTCTGCAGTATTTCTTATGAGCACTGAGTCTTATCAGCCTTATCTTTCTTCAACTCCATAAAGGGGTGGGGGGGGGACAACCTAGTGGGCATATAATTCGTTGTTTACTTTTTAGAATTCTCTTCCATTTCAAAATAAGCAATCTCATTATCACAGGACGGTATCATCCTGTAATTATGGATACTAGGCAAGGGCCTGGTAGTTGTTCGTTTAATGGTCACTTCTTGTTTTGCCACTTTCGGCCAAGTGCTTCCTGATGTTTTGCCCCACCAACTTACTCATCAAGTCAACCTCAATGCCTTCCATATCCCACATGGCCCTTGCTTCTGTCATGGCCATGGAGTCACTTTCCCCCCTTGTTTCGTTAGTATTCTCGTACAATCAAATTGGTTAGACGAAGAATCGACTTTAGGATGATTTTTTTTTATCTTACGTCGTAGAATATAAAATTTAGCAGTGGAGCATTGCTGGCTGAAACCGTGTCAAGAATTTGTGACACATCTGTAATCTATGGCTGCACCTTGCAGCCTTCAAAGAAACATATGAGGCCTACCTAGTTGTCCTGTCTAATTACTCAAGAACAGGGCTGATTCTTGTATGTGCAAAGGTGTTGGGAATACTAACAAGGGCATACTTTTAATTACCTAGAAGTTGTTTGAGTTGAGTGGCTATAAATAGAGTGAGTTTAGGGGTTTGGGAGGTAGCTAGAATTTGGATCCCAGTTTTGGATTTAGTATCTTTTCATTTTCCTTTCTTGTATCTCTACCATTTTCTGTTTTGGTTTTAGTAGTGATTTAAGAGGAAATATAGTACTACTTCTAGTAATGGATTGTTATATCTCAATACAAATTTGTGCTTTCTTTAAGCAACAAAAACGCTAAGCACTGATGTGGGAAGAAGAGAAAATTAGAAATATTCACCATAGATTGCTTCTTTAACTGGTCAATGATTGATTCACTATAATTGTGAGATCCAACATCGATTGGAGAGGGAAGCGACTGCCAGCGAGGACGCTGAGTCCCGAAGGGGGGTGGACACCTAGCGGTGTGCCAGCGAGGATGCTGGGTCCCGAAGAGGGTGGATTGTGAGTTCCCACATCATTTGGAGAGAGGAACAAGTGCCAACGAGGCCACTGAGCCCCGAGAGAGGGTCGATTGTGAGATCCAATATCGATTGGAGAGGGAAACGATTGTCGGCGAGGACACTAGGCCCCGAAGAGGGGTGGATTGTGAGATCCCACATCGGTCGGAGAAGAGAACGAAACATTTCTTATAAGGGTGTGGAAACCTCTCCCTAGCATACTCATTTTAAAAATCTTGAGGGAAAGCCTGAGAGGGAAAGTCCAAAGAGGACAATATTTGCTAGCGGTAGGCTTGGGCCATTACAATAACCATTGTAAGATCTCAAGACTTGCTGGTTTCTCTCAAGGGCCGACCCTTAGTGACAAAGTCATTGGCTGCTGCCCGTTTACAACGTGAGAAAAGTTATCTGTTTGTTTTGCAGTTCTGTTTGTCAAATATATTGTGCTATTTCTTTATACTGCTGGCTGTCTTATGATATGTTGGACCTTGTCCTTTCCTGTTCAACTTGTTGTGCCTTTAGCATTTTATATCATCTACAACTAAGTAAGTTGATTACTGATTGAATTCTGAAGGCATAACAATTTTGTTATTTGACGGTTGTGGATGCTTCTTACAATCTTCAGCCATCTACATTTTTGTTTTGTTTATATGCAGATGACTGTGTATTCATGCGGCGTTTCAGTGCTAATGCCTGGAGATCATATTCCTACATATATTGCCCACCCGGCTCCCGTCCCGTGTCCCCCTGAACGCATTCCATGGCCACAACATCAACACAATGACATATCCCATGCCACAACCAGTTCCCATTTCACTGAAAACTCAAGTTCCTTATGATATCAAACATACCCAAGATGCAAAAGAGTTCACTAGTTTTCGATTGATTCAAGCAAAACTGAGGCTGTTTTTCCCCCATTTCCAGAGGTTCTTATTCTGTATATACGCTCACAGCCCACCTTGCCTTACCTCATCTCTCTGCATTGCCTTCTTCAAGATAGAAACTTTCACATTTTTATGCCTTCCACAAGGTTAAGCTTTTATCTCTTTTTTGGCTCTGAAAACCTGGCTTGACGCCTCTGCAATCATATATAGAAATTTCTCTTTGTGCAGGCAAACTTCACCTGTTGAGATATATATGAAATGCATACTCGTTTCTTCTATATATACAATGTTTATCCAAGCTGTTTCTAGTTGAATCGCTCATTGTTCTTGCATTGCACACAATGATAATATCAAAATGAAGGAAATTGTTTTTTGTCTGTCTGCTAGAAAGATCAAGAGTTCAAAATAGCCTACAATAATTGATACCCTTCCTTGTATCTTACAACCAGAGACAGAGAATCCAACAAGAAAAAGACAGCATATACCCACAATATAATATACGAACACAATATTACATGAAAATGCAGCAACATAGATCGCCCCGAACCGCCAATGGCTGCACTAAACAGGTTACCTCAACTTTCAACTGCAAAAGTCTCCATTTCTTCTGGTGGAGCTTCTCTAAATTCTCCAGCTTTGGACTTTTTCTGTTCTTTTTGTCGGTTAATACACATAAAGCAAAAGTTGGACGCAATGGTAAGAGAACTGTCATGTTGGTGATGGCGATCTGAATCTTAGATCAGTCTTCGTTTCAGAAATCATCTGCTGGGCTGACTCAAAATTACTTTTTCTTTTTCTTTCTTCCTTCCTTATTGTCTTAACAGGTGTAAGGGTCTGAACTCTGAAGATCCGGACTGTTTGCACCATAAATACCATAGCTCATGACGTCTCTGCTTACCCATAAACACTAATTCTTTTAGAGTAAAATCAGTACTAATAAAGCTTTAGTTTCCATTTTCGTCTTCTGCCCAATGCGGTACCGTCCAGTTGGTTCCCTTGTTTATAGGTACTCCTATTGTGTTCTAAGTCACATTCCAGGACTGAAAGGGAAAGTCTACTCATCCATTAGCAAGAACAGTTTGGTTGCTTTGAGAGAGAGGAAAATACGATCTTTGTACGCATTGCAAAAGATTTACTTTCGGAGAAAACAGAGAGACCTCGCCTACCCAACTGTGCTAATACGGTCTGTTTCCTAAATTGATCTTTAATATGTACAATTTACTACAATTTCCAGACCAAAAATGGGAATCACACCGTAGATGAAGACACACAAAAACAGAGTACAAGAAATTTGAATGGGCACTCGTCGGTCCGGTGAACTGGGCCGTAATATGCGCCGGGAATATTCCTTCTTTCAGAGAAAGATGAAGCATTCCAATGAGACAAGTGGGTTATCGAGGGATTCGTTTGTTGTCCGCCATTTTCCCTCTATCGTCTCGTTCTGTGCATGAACCTCCCCTGTTTCTTTCCGGTAATAGTCTCCTCCAGCGGTTGCTTCCCTTCCCGGCGACATTCCGGACCGCCGGACTGATGGGCTCCGACCGGCAGCGGTTCTGGAGGCTTCGCCGTCGGTTCGAGTGGTGGCAGGGGATCTGGACCTTCGATATGAATTCTCAGTTCTGTTCTGAACGCGTGGCTCTGGCCTCAAACTTCGACTTGCGAGGAGTCCCTGCCCCATGTCTCTGCTCTGCACCAACTTCACAGTTCCAGCGCCGCTGCTAATCCGGCCGGGCGACTGATCGGGTTTTCTTGTTGGCGATTTACCCACCATTCTATCCCTCCTCTGAACCCAATCGTCCGAGAGCGACGACCGGTTCTTGGGCAATTTCGCGGGAGATCTGCAAATCCTCTTACGTATCTCTTCGAAATCATCCATCTTCTCTGTTACAGTCGTAGTAGATAGGGATTCGTTAAAACTGCAAACGTCAGAAATCTCAGAAATTTCTTCAGTGGAATGAATGGGGATTCCCCCATTGAGCTTCCCGGAGGCAGATTGGTGGAGTTTCCTGCTCCCAATCGGTGGCGGCTTAGGTTTGGGAGTTTCAGAGAGAACCTCTTTGACAGACTCTTCTTCCAGTGGAGGGGGTGCTCTGTTTTCAATGTCATTGGATTTGGAATGGGAAAATGCAGATCCAGAATGGTGGGGCGGAGAGGATGAATTAGAAGTCCTGGAAGTACTGACACAGCAACCCATTTGGAAGAAGATAGATGTGGAGGTTACAGAGTTAGGGATTCAGGAACGGTGAAGGCTCAGAATCATTGCAGGGTTTTGAGGAGGAAGAAGGCTTGGAAAGTGAAAGAGAAGAAATAAAAGTAGAAAAGAAGGGAGAGCAATTAGTTGGAAGAGACTGAAACTGCATTTAGTGCACCTCTGCGAAAAAAAGAGAAGAACAGAGAGAGGGATCTCTTCCAATCCAAAAATTGCTTATTATTAATGAGGTTAAATTAATAAATATATTTATAAAAAAAAAAAAAAACACTTTCATTCATATTTTTAAACTTAAAAAAAAAATCAAATTTATCTCTACCTCTTCAAATATGTTTGGTTTGAATTTTTAATGTGAGTTATGGACGACAATTTTATTTTTCAATTTTTGAAAATTAAGTTTGCAAATACTTCTCCTGTTTAGTTATTTTGTTATCGAGTAGTGTTTTGAAACCCAAAAAAGTAATTTAAAATTTTTATTTTTGTTTAAATCTTTAGTAAGAAAAAAAAGCTTAATTTTTTTGTTTGCCAACATTTTCATGGACGCTTTTGTCCATATAATAAAATACTAATTTTGTTTTAATTGATTAAAAATAGCTTGATTTGTTTCCTTTTTTTTCATTAAAATGGAAGATTTTACTTCAAATTTCTTCAATGAGAAATGGAAGTTATTGGGTTGAGTGATTTAGTAAAAAAAACAAAAACATTCAAAGGAAGGAAGAAAATATGTGGAATAATAATTAAGCATTTATTATTACATTCATAATTGAAGAAATTAAAAAGAAAACTACATCAAGATGCTCCTACTCCTTAGTAATGGCCTACTGAGCGTTGGCATGTGCATGCGAAGAGGCACTTTGGGTCATCTCCATGTGCCTCATTATGCCTCCACCCCCTTTTCTTTCTACCACATTAACATTGTTCCTCCAACGCCTCAAAACATTTTCCAACCATTACATATCATTTTATTCGATCTAACCGAGGAATAGTGTCAAATTTTATTCGAGAAGTCAGAATAGGAAAGCACGCATCTTAGAATGGGCTTGATGCAGAGAGAAATCTTTCTTCATAGATACAAGGCATTGTTATACTAAACCTTGGTTAATGGGTATCTAACGAATGTCGGGCCGATCTGGTCTTTCCCAAACCTTTATCCGTTGCTTCCCTTCGAATCGCTTCCTTGCAGACAAAAAAGAAAGAATATAAGGAGAGCCATTATTGAGAAAGAAAATGAGTGTGAGTGAAGGAAGCCAAGTGTTTTGGGACAGAAATTCTTGGATTTGTGAGAGGCCATGACACCCCATGGGATGGGATGTTGGCTGCCTTCCCGACATCAAATGCTTGATTACTCTTTTCCCTTTGTTCGAAGAGGACAAATGTTTTTTCTTCTTCTTCTGAGTTTAAGATTGATTGGAATTTTATTACGAGATTAAAGCAAAATTTGTTGTTTGATTGATCATAAGTGAACAAAATGCCAATTTAGACATTTAGAATTGGTCTAATCCTAATAATTCTAATAGTTTTTGATATTTGATGATATATGAACGTGAATCCAAGTTAATGTAAGAGTTCAAGCCCATCCGTAGAAGATATTGTCCACTTTAGCCTGTTACATATCGTTTTCAGTCTTATGGTTTTAAAACGCGTCTATTAGGGAGAGGTTTACACACGGTTGTAAAAAATGTTTCCTTTTCCTCTCTAAAAAAAATATAAAATTTCACGGTTAAAACGTTGGATCTAAACTAGGAAGTGTATTTGTGAAGAGAGGACAAAACGATTAAAAATGTCATGTGAGAGACCCAACTTCAAATAATTACTTGGAATTACTTTTTCTCAAGTTCTTTATGGTTACTTACCATCCACGGCACTTTTCATGACCTGATTTCTAATCCTTAACTTGAGTCGGTACAATATAAATAACTGATATTACTTAAAAATAAAAATAAAAATTGACAATAAAATGTGGAATGTATTAATGATTTAATTCCATAGTTCCATAATAAATATCGTCGACCACCTTATAACCTAAAATGAAATTATTTTTGGAAAATGTTAGAGTATTATAGAATACCCGGTAAGTAATCTAAGCGTTGAAGTCGAAAAATGTAAACACATGCAATTACGAAACTATCCTTAACCTTTTCTTCATTGGTCATATTACTACGAAAAAAACATAGAGAGTCGTATATGATAATCCATCCAGTTGAGCCCATACGAGGATTTGGCTGGCCCAATGAATTAGGCCCAACGTTAATCCATTTGACACATTCAACCCAAAAAGAAAATCAAATTATATATATACTTTTTTAATTATTTTAATATTTTTAAATTACATTTTAATTGCGTATTTGACGTTGTTATAATTTCTTCAAAGTTTTTACCGTACAACACAAATTTATGTAATATTATGATTGATAATTAATCCAAAATTATATCCTAAACTAATATAATTACTTTTATATTTTGATTAACATGTTTATTACTGTCTAAATAGAATTCATTTAAATTATTGAAAGCTGTTACATCGTTGTCGTGTGCCATCATCATCCTTCACCATAAATTATTTATTTTTAGAAGCGGAAGAATTTTTGTTTTTTTATTTGTCAAAAGAATAACTTAGTTGGTAATACTTTATTTATTAAAAAAATATATTATTGAGATTTATCAGATCAAGATTTAAAAAAAAAAAGAAAAGGAAAATGTCCACGTTGTAGCGCCTTCTCTCTCTCCGCGTTGAAACCTGAACATGCAGCACATATTGTAAATAGATAATTAGGCAAATTAATTTATAAATTGACTGATTGATGGAGTTTAATGTGTCAACTATAATAGATATGTTTATATCTTAATTAAACCCATTATTATAAGATTAATTGAATTTATAGGACTAATTCCATAGAGGGGTATATTTAATTAATTTAACTGAGAGGAGATTTTCGTTTATAGATAGAGAATGAGAGGAGTATGTAACATTTTTTTTCATTAGATAAATGGGTCAATAACGGGATTTTCCATCCCCACCCAACTCCATTTTCCTCGGGTGAGTGGACATCTCTACACTTAGCTTACTCATACATTTCACTGACCGTCGAATTCATAGAATTAGGGCACAACATGACAATATTCCTTTAAAAGGCTTTTTCAAACTGAAATGAACAGCCAACCATGTGATTTTGACACAAGTGTTTCTTATTTATTTTTAAAGCCACAGAAACGGGTTTCCGGTATATCCAAATAATGTGCATTAAAATTTTAAAAAATAATTACCAGGAAATTAAATATGAGGAAATATATAGATGTATGAGTCGGGAGAAAATATAGGGACCTAAATTTTTGGTTGACACGCCGCATTATTCATGGCCAGAAACCCCAAATTGAGGAGGGGATGGTTTCCGTTGGGGGAATAAAAGAAGGGTATTATGGTCAACGTGAAGAAAAACAGCCGTTCAAAGTGACCCAAAAGCCAAAAAAAACTTGTGTATAATTTGCTTTTTGTGGAGTGAAATTTCGTAATTACCCCCGGCATGCCATTGCTTTAAGGCATGCGGTCAGATATAGATTAGGGTATGAACCTAACGAACACACATTAATTATTACATGATATTTTTTGGCTTAATTGTTCCGACAATAACGAAAACCTTTTCTTTTCCGCTAAAACTAAAGATAAAAACGTGTAATAACCCAGATTTGATCAAAGATGGATGCAGGAAGAGTGAAGATTTGAAGATGGATGCTCATAACGCTGGAGAAAAACTCCGACGGTCGATAGGGAATGAATACATGAGGAGCAACCGTGTTTAGTTCGGAGAACAAATGAAATTTCGCTCATAAGTAAATATATATATACATAGGTATAGTGTGTGTGTATATATATATATTAAAAAATTTATAGGTCAATTATATAGAAGCTTTTGGTTCTTCGGTCCCTTTTAAGAAATTATATGGTTCCCATCTCTAAAAGCAAGCTACCATTATTTCTCTTTTTTTTTTTTTTTTTTTTTTTTCATTTTCATTTTACCGTTTCAGCCCACAACTTTTCCTTCACTGTAATCCCAAATCTGAGCTGAATTGCAGTTCAAGTTTTTGATCTTTCACGGTGGCTTTTTCTTTCTTCCAGTGGCGACTTCTGTTTCGCGCTTGGGATTTCGTTGCTCCTTCAATCCACAAGTCAATTTCGGTTCGAAGCGAATTTAATCTAGTCGCCCACCGCCCAGATTTCGATTTTCCGATCTTATTTCTACTTCCGAGCTGGGTTCGATTCTTAGTTCTTGTGGACAATGGCGAAGCGTGGATATAAACTACGTATCCTTTGTAATCTTTAGTACTACGATTTTCTTTCTTTCTTTCTTTATTTATGTGCTCTGACGTTCAGCTAAAATTAGCTTTTGTTTGATGATTTTCAATCATTTTAGCTTTTTTTCCTCCCTCTCCGCGGAAAATTTGGGATCAGATTTCTGCGAGCTCAGAAGCTCCTTGAATCGAAGCATTAACCTATTTTAGGACGAATTGATAGCATTAGGGATTTGGATGCTCGTTTTGGATATTGGGAATGTGTAAGAGGAGGGCTTGGCTTATAATTTGCGATTTTCTTGTTTTGGGTGTGCTTAAGATT
This sequence comes from Cucurbita ficifolia, assembly GCA_033971965.1. Classification (NCBI taxonomy): domain Eukaryota; kingdom Viridiplantae; phylum Streptophyta; class Magnoliopsida; order Cucurbitales; family Cucurbitaceae; genus Cucurbita; species Cucurbita ficifolia. Next base: position 7,341,828 of record CM066974.1, read on the forward strand.
TATGTTGTTTTCATTAATTTGGTATGTCTAGAGGTAATTAATGCCTTTGCTTCAGGACGGTGTATTAATTTAAAATCTTCCTTTTATTTTCTTCATTTTCTGGGAGATTATTGGGGGCTTATGTTCTATGTATGATTTAAAGTTTAAGAAGATAACCTTTCTGCTAAGGAGTTCATTTCAACTTCTACTGATTACAAGATGCAATGTCATGAGAGAAACTAAAACTAAAAGTATTTCCTTGACGTATTTGAAACTAGAGGAATTTGCAGCACACTCAGCAAATGTCAACTGTCTAAGAATTGGGAAAAAAGCTTGCCGACTGTTTATAACTGGTGGAGATGATTATAAAGTCAATCTTTGGGCGATTGGAAAATCTAATTCTTTGATGGTTGGTTGAATGCCTCCTCTTCCATCTCGTTGTACTCGATCGGATAGTTAGATATATATCATTACATGTCGTAAATTCACAAGTTTCCTATGTTTTTGTATATATTTACGAACTTATTTGTGATGGCTGGATAAAAGAATTGTATAATTTGATGGGTGTCATTCTAATGGCCAATCCTCACACTTTCTTTTTCACCTTCGCCAAGTTGACGAAAATTTGCTTGTACATTACCTTTGTGATTTTCTGACTGATATTCTTTCTGGACTCTTTTTGGGCACAACATGATTTCTTTAGTGCTAAACTTGGAGTTTTTTCTTGGTTTTGTGCAGAGTCTTTGTGGTCATACTAATCCAGTTGAATCAGTAGCTTTTGATTCAGCTGAAATTTTGGTGCTTGCCGGAGCTTCATCTGGTGCAATAAAGTTGTGGGATATTGAAGAGGCTAAAAGTTAGTGTTGCTCAACTAATTTCTCACTTTGACTGATATGTATACTTCTTATCTGATATTTATTTTTAGATAAGTTATCAATCATGTAGAGATACGCGTGAAAAGTATGCATACTTTGATAAACTCTAAGAGAAATAATGTGGTTTTGTCACGTAGTCATGTTAATGAGACCTACCTACTTAGTAAACATGGTTGTCATGATGGATTTTCACTGTTCATTTAGTAATACCTTCAGATTTCTGCCTTCAATTGTACATAAAAGCATAAAATTGCTTTCCTTTGTGGACAGCCTCTGATCTCTTACTACGTTCTTGAAGTGTAGTGGTTCGCACTCTTTCTGGTCACAGATCAAACTGCACGGCAGTTGAGTTTCATCCATTTGGCGAGTTCTTTGCATCAGGTTCTAGAGACACTAATCTAAAAATCTGGGATATCAGAAAGAAAGGTTGTATTCACACATACAAGGGGCACACTCAAGGCATCAGTACTATCAAGTTCACTCCAGATGGTCGCTGGGTAGTCTCTGGTGGATTTGATAGTGCTGTGAAGGTAACAATGAGTCACACTGTAGTTGGTGTAACTTTCTATCATCATTATATAAAGGCCATAATTTAAAGTTTCTCTTGAATAGGTATGGGATCTAACTGCTGGAAAGCTGATGCATGATTTTAAGTTCCATGAAGGCCCTATTCGATCCATAGATTTCCATCCACTCGAGTTTCTTCTTGCGACAGGTGAGTGAAAGAAAAAATTAAACAATTGATGCTTAAGTGGGAAGTTTCTTGAACACAAAGAGAGCAATTAGTTTTTCATGTTGCCTGTCAAAGTTGTTAAATTGCATCTCTCCTGCTTGCCTCTCCCTCCCCCCACCCAGAAGCATCAAATTAAGAGAATGTGCAGATCTCAAATAACAATGCCTCTTGGTCCACTGTTTGTATTTATAAAATAGGATACTTGCATATTGCTTTTATGCATTTTAATATTACCCGCTCTTCATCTCTCTCTATGAGTAAAGTGTGTACCATATGATAAATATTTTCAGGGTCGGCGGACAAAACTGTAAAATTCTGGGATTTGGAAACTTTTGAATTGATTGGATCTACAAGACCTGAGGTATATCTATTCTGTTAAAAAATACATGTTGCCTTAGTATTGTAATGATGTTCATTTCCTGTGCTTCCTTTGGGTTTGGAGATTCATGCTGGAAAGTTGAGTAGTTTTCAAATTTTCAATGATTTTTGTGCTGAACCTTTCTCAAATATTCTCTTTTAACAAAAGGTTTAAACATTTTCAATATTCTGCCTCCATAATTATTTCATTATCATATCTTTTATACAGGCTGCTGGAGTACGTGCAATCACCTTCCATCCAGATGGGAGGACCCTGTTTTCTGGTCTGGATGACAGTCTGAAGGTGAAGAGAGTTACTACTCCCTAACTATGTGATCCACGTCCAAACATCTACTGGCCCATTAATGTTATATCTCTTTTCTTTGATATTGTAGGTATATTCGTGGGAGCCTGTCATTTGTCATGATTCTGTTGACATGGGATGGTCAACACTAGGTGACATTTGCATTCATGATGGGAAACTGTTGAGTTGCTCATTTTATCGAAATTCTGTTGGGGTTTGGGTAGCTGATGTGGCGGTACGCCAATCTATATCTTTTCAGAAGCTTGTTCATATTTTATTTTGTGTTACAGTTACCAACATTATCTTTCAAGTAAATTAAAAAAGAAAGTTCTCGTTTTCTACTTCCAGCTTATTGAGCCTTATGGAGCTAATTCAATATCTGGGCAAAAGGAGGCAAAAGATCAGAAATCTAATTCTGCTTTCAAGAACAGTCTAGCTTCAAAAAGCATTGGAGCTGGTTTGATGACTCCCAATCTGCAATCTATGTCTCCTGATTATGAAACAAAGGAGATAAAGAATATATACGTTGACAGTAAGTCCTTGTCTTCTTCTCTGCAAGGAGCCTATTTTAAGTGTTAGGCGTCCAAACATTATTTGCAATAAATTTCTAACTGCAACCATGAGTTTGCAATAGGTTTCTTTGCTAGCGAACTGAGAAAATCATGACAATAGTAATTTTTCTAAGGAGAAAATGCGTGGGTAACAATTACATTTACCTCCTATGTTTTCAAAGGAGATCAATGGTTCATTTTGTTCGATAGATATGTCTCATTTTGTGATATATGCAACTCTTGGTATGACTTTCCTCAACAGTCTTTGAATTGACACCCAACTTCCTTAGTTTTCTATCATTTGTTGATACCCAGGAACTGAATTAACCTATGTTTTCTTAACTTCCATCCAACTGATGCAGACTTCTGATAGATCAGTCAGAGACTGCCATAAGGGGATTTTGGTATTTAAAATACCAACGAGCATAAATTAATGATTTCATGTCACATATAGCTCATTTTATGCATGCCTGTCTGCCTTCAAGCATTGTTTTAAATCTATTCTCTATTCTCTTTTTTGTTTTTCTAAAGCAACTGGTGGAAAGCCTGTTGCACCACAGAAGGAAGAATCTTTAACCTCCCCAAAAGTTGTATTCGCATTGGATTCAAAGAAGATTAGCTATGATGCTAGCAAAGAGCAAAGTCCTGCATCAAGAGTAGAAATGAAATCTAATGAAGTATCAAGAGACAAACCCCCAGTTGTACCTTGTGCTAGTCCTGAGGTTAAAGACTCGCCAAGCTCTGTAAGAGAATCTATCACATTTTCCAAGACAAGGCGTGGAATGTTACTCAGGCCGGCTCATATAAGAAAGCCATCCAATAGTAAAATGGATTTTGAAAAACTATCAGTTGATTCAAGTAGAAAAGCTGATCTTGAGAGAGCACCAGTTGAAGATTCTGTAAGCATCTGTCATACCACCAGTGATTTGAATAAAGCTCCAGAATCAAACTTGAAAACAAGTGTTGTATCCGAAGAAACACATAAAGATTCTCATAGAACAAATTCTAATATCATTAGTATCGAGGAGAAGTTTGAAAAAATCCCCTCTGCGTCCGCTGAGACAACTTCAGAACAAGAGAGCAGTAAGATGTTGTCCTTACCTTGTGGGGATGCAATGTTATTTTATATTATATTAAATTGTTTATATATTTTGTCTTATGTTAATAGTATTTTCACCAAATTTGCAGGCAACAAATCAGTTGAGAGTAGCAAAGGGACAAATCCTGTTAAATTTGTAAATGGAGGTTTGCCATCGTTGTCCACTTAACCATTTTCCATTAACAGGAAATGTCAAGTAAATGTGTGGGAGTTTTATGGGCTTATATCCTATTTTTGCAGTTGCAGTTGTTTCTGGAAGGACGCGCAGTCTCGTTGAGAGGTTTGAAAGGAGAGAACGAACTAATGATGTACAGGCAACAATTTCACCACCTTCTGTCCTTGAATCAGAGAAAACAAGAGAACAAACTAATAGCTTTGAAGCACAGGTGGTTACACCTCAGATCCTTGAAACTGAGAAGACACATGAACAAACTAATGACTGTAGAGTACAGGAAGTGGCCGTATCTTCTCTTGTCTCTGAAACTGAGAAGACGCGTGAAGAAACGAATAACTATGTAGTACAGGCAGTGGCTATTCCTTCGCACATCTCTGAAACTCAAAAGGCAAGAGAACAAAATAATGACTATGAAGTACGAGTAATGGTTACTCCTCGTACCCCTGAAACTAAGAGGACGGCTCCGAACAGTGAAGCAAAAACAAGAAATAACTATGAAGCAAAAGCAAGAAATAACTATGAAGCCAAAACAAGTCCTATTCCTTCACGTGTCTCTAAAACAGATAAAACCGACAATTTTCAGGTATGATTACTATAAAACTTTAAAAAGCCACGTAATATGATGACATCAATTTATAGCACTTCATATGGGCATTCTTTTGCAAGAGCTATATTGTCAAGATGATCTTGTAATAAATCTCATCAATCTTCTTAAAACTTTAGGTTACATTTGAAGTTTTTGGAATGCAATCCAATTGAGAAATTTGGGTGCTTTTTCTGGAAAATTGTTTCTAACCTGTTGGCAGAGAATGGCTAATGTCAATGAATGTTGACAAACGCAAGTCAGATGAAGACACGTGTTTACGTTGTTAGGTTTGTTCAATCCAAATCATTGTGTTTTTTGCTTATTGACAGAAGGGAGAACCTCAAATTTCTGGAAGAGATTCTACCTCTGCAAATGATAGGGATGTCATTGAAGACTTGATGCAATCTCATGATGTATTCTTAAGTACCCTTCGATCCCGCTTAACAAAATTGCAGGTAATTTTCTTTCAGCATGCAGATAATACCATTAACTTTTTTTGGAAGTTGCGTTCATATCAGTGAGTGTCCTGCAGGTGATACGACACTTTTGGGAGCGGAATGACATGAAAGGTGCCATTAATGCTATGACAAAACTTCCAGATCATTCCGTGCGTATCTTTCGAATTAGTTTATCTGTGTTGCATTTTTATTTCATGTGCCTTCAATTTCGTAAGCAACTCGTATCGTTTCTGTTTCCAAATGTGGCTTTCTAAGAACCAGGTCATGATGCAGGTGCATGCAGATGTGATCAGCGTTCTCATTGAGAAGATGGATGTCTTAACTCTAAATTTATTCTCTTGCCTACTTCCTGTACTCGTGGGTTTATTGGATAGCAAGATAGAAAGGTAATTGTCTCGGGTGTAAAGTAGTAAGAAGTTTCTTATCTCGAGGTTAGATATATCGACCAAACTGACAACCAGAACCTCTATATCTTCTTCTGCGTCTTACTTATGAAAAATTCAGGAAAGTCAATGACATAATGCACCTTGAAAATGCTGCTAATTTCAACAGTTAAAAATTGTGTTCCTGCTTATGAAATTTTACTGAGATGTAAGAAGTTCTTATGGCTTACATTTTATGTGGTACGGTAGGCATGCCAGTTTGTCAATGGAGATTCTATTGAAGCTTGTAGCAGTTTTTGGTCATGTTATAAGCTCAGCAGTATCTGCACCTCCAGTAGTTGGTGTTGACCTTCATGCAGAGCAGAGGTGACTTTTCATCTTGTTTTCACTTCCTTTAGAAACATATGTAAATGAGACTAAATATGGTGTTATCCGCTTGCATTGCAACTCAAACACAGGGTACAATGCTGCAAGCAATGCTTCACCCACCTGCAAAAGATTCAAAAAATCCTTCCATCATTTGTAAGGTACAATCATTTTCTTCTGGAATCTGTTAATCCACATCTCAACTTGAACCCTGTTCCCCGAATGGGACGTTATCACTAAATTGCCTCATTTTTTCTGCATAATTTTGCTGCAGGAGAGGCGGTTCACTAGCCAGAAGTGCTCAGGAATTGAATTTAGTACTTCAACAATGTTAAGTTTCATTCACTATGCCAAATGTCTAGCAAAGCACAAATAAGTAGGTAGGCTGACACCCCTAATAGAAAGAATGTGGAGATGCAACAACACCTTTACAAGTTGAAGCTACAAGTCACGTCCCACAATTTTTCGTGGGTGCTTGCTTCCTGTTCCAGTTTCGTCGGTTGTAAAGTGGCATGTCGAGATTCATGGAGGGTCACATCGAATCAGAAAGAATATCGACAGAAAACCTTCAACGACAAACGGGAAATCGAACGTTGGAAGCCCTCCTCATTTTGATTCTTCATATTCCGGGTATTGTCTGTATCCTCTAATCAACAATTTGTAATTATGTGGCAATCCATACATGTAATGCGTGAAGACATTCAATGCAAATATATGAGTATAATGAAATCCGTTTGTTTCTATTTGATAGAATCTTCTGTTGCTGATATGGCTTTCTGTGCAAGTAAAAGTTTCCTTTACATGTTAACGTTATGCTTGTAGCATTTACCAGTGGCACAAAGGCAATGATTCTTCACATTCTTGGGGGCGTTTGGCTCGCAGATTTGAGAACTAGGTATGTGTAACTTGTATTTGAATTGTATAGGTAAAATGTGGGGTTTAAACTTGTAAAAGCTAATTAAAAGCTAGTTATTTTGATGTTTCTTGTGAAATTAACAAACTGATTATTATTATTATTATTATTATTATTCGAAATGTTTCTTTAAGAGTTTGTTGACTTTTATTTAAAGAATAAATTATAATATTGTGTTAAGAAGAACAACTCTGTAGCATGATAGAAACTGCAATGGAAAAAAACGTCCTCCAAATGAGTAGTTTTTGGATTGATTAGCAAAATAGTATAGTTTTTGGTAGGTGTGAGCTTCTGAATAATCATGTTGGACATACATCTTTAAGAGTTTGTGTTCATATTGTGGGTCTTGCAGCTATGGTATATGCATAGCTTAAAAGCATTACTGGTTCTTAGTGCTTCTGAATATTTAGCACTTGCATGTATTGAGTTCTAAAATGCTTTACATTTAATGGGTTGCATCGAATTAGTCTCATGAAATCTAGTTGTTTGTGTCACATTTTGAAGCTAATATTCTAGTTAGTTCATATTTCAACTCTGCTTAGCTTTGCTTTTATAGTAACCAAAAAGTAAGAGGAGGTAGATGGGTAGAGATTAAAGAAAGTGTTTGCGGAATGTTGGGAGGGAGTCTCACGTTTGTTAGCTAAGGGAATGATCATGAATTTAAAAGTAAGGAATCTGAGAGTTTATACTCAAAGTGAACAATATCATATTATTGTAGAGATTTGTGATTCATAACAAAAGTTTACTTTGGCTTTGTTTTTGTGGTAACCAATAAGAGATTGAGTAAGACATCTGTGGGTAGGTAGAGAATATGGTATATGAAGACAAAGAAATACACATATGACACTGTCTTAGATCTTGATAGATGATATTAATTTAATTCATTGACGTCTCTCTATTCGATTTAGAAATAAATCAATAAAATATTCTTATTTCATTTTTAATTGAAGTTTGAAGTATAAATATTTTTTGTGCGTGCTGAAATATACTATCCTTTTGTAAACCCGCAACCCCTCGAGGTTATCCTCTATTTGGTAGAAGGAGTAGAAAAAGGTATAAATATAGTGATAATTTTATTCTTCATCACCATTCTAATACTCCATCCGAGAGTGATTAGTATTTATCAAATATGTTCCTATCTAACGGAACGCTAGAAAAAGGAATAAATATAGTGATAATTTTATTCTTTGTCACCGTTCTAATACTCCATTCGAGAGTGAAACCAAACTTAATTTGAATTTATCGAATCTCTTCCTTCTTAGATATGCATCACCACTCCAGCATCCACTGATTCGAAACTTAATTTGAAAGCCATATTTCGATGCCCCTAATAACCAACGAATGCAAGTGCTCGTGTGGATCCTATTTCAGTTGATGAGTTATCAAGATGATGTATAGGGTTCAAATAATTAAAATTTCAATTTCTTTAAAAAATATTTATTTTTTATTTTAATGTTTTTTTTTTCTTTTTCTTACCTTATTAAAAGTAACGAGAAACCCATTTCTCGCGATCACCGGTATCACCCAAAACCCATTACTCACAAATAACCTTTTTTGTTTTCTTCCGAAAAACGAAAAAAAAAAAAAAAAAATTAAATGAACCCTCCAACAACCCATCCCCATCTTCACCTATCCAAAACTGGTAATTCACACACCGGAATACCATTTTCCTCATTCTATACTTCTCCCTTATTCCTTTCCTTCGTTTCCGCTTTATTTGGAGTCCAATTAGGGTTTCGGAAAGGTTCGTTAATTAATACGTTCAAATTTGTCGGCGCTTGAGAAAGAGATGGGAGAGGAGGCGATAGAAAAGAGGTGGGATACGTGGGAAGAGCTTCTATTAGGAGCTGCCGTATTCCGGCACGGTACTGCCGATTGGAACCTAGTCGCGGCGGAGCTCCGGACGAGGATTGTTCATCCGTACGCCTGCACGCCCGAGGTATAAGCAATCTAATTCTCAGTTTAAAAAAAAAAAAATCAAATTTCAACCTAAAAATATCAATTTATAATCGAGTCTAAAGTATTTAAATTAAATTTATATTTGGTAAAAGTTTACATTAATAAAAAATATATTAGGTAACTCTAAATTGATTTACTTACAATTTTTTTTTATAAAAAAAATAGATATAATTATTAGTGTAATTTTTTTTAAAAGATAATTGGCATTTTATTTATTCTAATTTACTCGATAAAAATAATCTTTCTAAAACTCATTAAATTTAATGAAAAAAAAAAACAAGTTTGTCATTTCAAATAATAATTCAAATTTAAAATTCAAATTTATTAATTTAAGAGTCGATTTTTTTGCCCATAATATTTTTCTTTTTCTTTTGGTTTTAAAATGTCACTTTTACCCTCCCACCCGGACACGGGAAGCTTCTCGTTTCCATAAGGGCATAACTGGAAATTTGAAATAAAACAAAATAGGCTGCCTTGTCTATTAAGATTTAACTTTTTAAAAAAATAAAAAATAAAAATGGTTTTTTTAAAAGAAAAAAACTTTGATTATTGAAAAAACACGTAATTAATTCTCTCTCTGGGTGCGTTTTTATTTATATTTTTTTCCGTAAAAAAAAAGAAGAAAAAATTGCGCAAGGAATTCTGGTTGGTAGTTGATGACGAGGATACACTGTGTATCCACCACCAAGTGGGTTGACTTTTTCTATTCAACCATTTGACCAATGGATTAACATCATTTATAAATTTCTTTTTTGTTCAACTAATTTCAATTGTGACCCACCATTAATGGCTAATTAAAAAGGTTTAAGAAATGGTAATGCTTACATTTGCAGGTTTGTAAGGCCAAATATGAAGACTTGCAGAAGCGTTTCGTTGGATGCAAGTAAATCTTTATCCTTATGAACAATATGAGAATTTTCTTTTGTCCAAAAAGGATTAAAATTCAATTAACTTTACTTTCTGGGATTCTGAAATATCGATTCTTTGTTCGGTATCTCGTTAATAGAGCTTGGTATGAGAAGCTTCGTCGGCAACGAATTATGGAACTAAGGCAGGCTCTTGAGCATTCTGCAGACTCAATAGGGTCAGTTAATTGCTATGATTGGTTTGCATTATGGTAGCAGCTGAATAATCTAAACCAGTTGATCTCTTGTTCTTAATCATAGAATGATTGGTAACTTAGTTATATGAACAATGCCATTAGAATGACAAGACACTGCTAGTATCCATGATGATGGTTTAGTTTTTAAACTGTTGAAAAACTTACTAAGAGTATGGCCTGTGTCTGCCCCATTACTTCAATTTTGTGGTAATTAAGATTGAGTAGATTTCAGGTCATTGGAATCAAAGCTTGAAGCTCTTAAGTCTAGGAGTGGATCAGACAAGTCTCTTGTCAATAGCTCTAGCAGATCAGAATCTTGGGGAGCTGTTCAGAAGCCATCGAATGAGCTATCTGCCGGTAGCTTCACACAGGAGAACAGGACGTGCGTTTCGATCGAATGTCAGCCAGCTCCACTGTCGAGAAAAGAGACGGAGATTAAACGAGAACCATCACAGTCTCTTGAATGGGGGAATGTCTGGAAAATTGGGTTTGAAAGCCAAGGAGGAACAGTGAGGAAGAGAAGAGGGAAGAGAAAGAGGAAGGATTGTAATAGGGATGTTAAGGAAGGATGGAGTGGGGAAAATAGCATGTCCGAGTCGGTTAACCCTTCAACGGTTTCACATTCTAAAGAAAACTCGTGCTGCAACTCGTTTGAGCCACGCGAATCTTCTGATGCTAATGAAGCTAACAGAAGCTCAACCATGGATGGAGTTGACGTTCTAATGGCTGCTTTTAACTCTGTTGCAGAGAATAAAAGTGCCTCCATATTTCATCGTCGCCTTGATAGTCAGGTACACTACAACAAAGATTCTCTTCCTTTCCTTGAATTGTGTTCTATCAACTTGGTTGCGTTTAGTTTAACAGATCAGAAATGTATGAAAGAACAAATATCTGCTTTGACACAACAAGTTTATTGCTCTTGACCATGTGAATATGTAACAGAAGAGAGGTAGATACAAGAAAGTAATCCGGCAACATTTGGATATTGAAACAATAAGGTCAAGGCTTACAACTCATTACATAACGACCCAAAAGGAGCTGTACAGAGATCTGCTGTTGCTTGCTAACAATGCCCTCGTCTTCTACTCCCCGAATTCCCGGGAGTATCGGTCTGCAGTGCTTCTCAGAGGCCTCATTTCGAGTAGATTTCAGAAGCTTAATAAGAGCTCTAGCAGCATGGTAGCCCACAACCACCATGACCCAAGAATACAAACTAAGCCACGTCGTTTGCAGCCTGCTAAACGTAATGTATCCGAGAAAGAAGTCGATCCAGGAGATGTCAAAACTCCAAAGGGTAATAGAAGAAGAAGCAATGTTAGTGCTAATTCCCATTCCTCAATAGGGTTAGCAAAGAAAGAAACTTCGGCTTCTACGGTAAAGAAAGGCCCTGCAGGGATGACGAGAAAGGCTGTCGGTGGGACGTCGAAAAGCGATCGATCTGGAACTGGCATTAGGGGAAGGAAACGAGGGAGACCAAAGTAAAAGGTAAGAAGTTCAAATCTAGCGCTTGATAGATTCTTAGGCTAGAACTTGTAAGTTGTAAACCAGGTAGCTTGTTCAGTCTTGAAGGACGTGTTTAGCCTTAGAATGATGCGAATTGGAATAGTTATGGTGTCATATTGGTTGATGGGATTGATTATTTTATTTTGTTTGAGATCTCAATCCGTTGTTTACTCTTTGGAATGTTGAATTCCCCTGAATCATATTTCACGATGATATTGGCAGTGTTAGGTAGATGATATGATCATCCTTTGTTTATGGAACTTATTCATCACTATCCCTATGAATAGTGAACAACTTGTGATGCCTTTTCCATGGCTGTACTCAAAGAAAACAAAGAAAAGCTATGGTAGAGAGAATCAAATCTTGTAAGCAATCATATTCTACTTAGCTTAGAAGAACGATCACCGTATATTTCCACTCAAAATGATTCTATTCACAAACATGAAAATGGTTAGATATAGAAAAATTTACGAGAATGGTTACCAATACAATGAATTAGATATTTATATACGTTGATGTTGATACACTACTAAATTAATAATTCGAAACAAATAAACAATAATTCAAATTTAAGTCGACAAATAACGAGAAGTACACAAACATACTTTTGATACACCGATAAGAGTAAACTTGGAATAATAAAAAAAATAGAAATCAAATTACTTCCAAATTTTAAAAAATTGTTACTAGATTCGTAAATATATATGTTTTTGTGTTAGTTACATTGGTATGATACGTTTTATACAATGTTTTATTAATTGATTAAAACATATATTCTCGACCAAAAAGTTGAAGAGACTCTCAAATTTAATAATTTAAATAAATCTTAAATTTAGTCCTTCAAAATTTATTATTATTTTTTAATAAAATTTAGTTAAATAATAATTTTTATATATAAAAAATAACGTGTAAATGTATTTTCAAAATCTATAAAAGAAATGAGAGTATACTGTTAAATTTATTTTTCTGAAAAAAAAAAGAACCAACGTCATCTGGTGTGATCACGTGCACAATAACAAGCGTAACAATTAAGAATGTACGGTAACGATTTCCGCACAGTGTCCAGGTCCATGATTCGCATACGTGGCACAATGAGCGCCTTATCACGTAACCCACCCACGTGGCGGGTATACGAGGTTACACTATATTATTAATATTAACTCGGATTATACGCTGATCATTCTAAATTAAATAATATAATAATGACATGGAAATTATATTTATTTTACATTTTAAAAATGTTTGGTAAGTGGGCTTTTGCATTATCATTGTTATTATTATTAATTTCGAAGGCACATGAAAGTCATCATGACGGCGGTGCTGTAAAGGGTCGGTTTTAGTGTATTTACCAATAAGTTAATTAATTATAATAATGATCACCGACAGTATCTTTGTTAAATTAATAATTAATCGTGTAATTAATTCCAGACTTTATGGTGTATTTTCTAATAATGTTGGATTTAGTCGTCGAATATTACATTTATATTCGACGGTTCAATGGGCTCTGATGTCACGATAATAATAATAATAATAAAAATTAAATATAATATTTTAGTAACTATAATAATATTGCTTTCGACGGTACTTCCGAAAGTCGAGGATTCGGGTGTCCAGCTGTCATCTCTTGGTTGGCTGATGGGATAAATTATTTTTGGTATATTCTGTTTATTTCAAGACAATTTTCTCTCTTACGCAAAGTGTTTTTTATAAATTATTATTTTATTTTCTTTTTATATTGTCTGGTGCCTTCACTTTATTTCCTTTTTATATTTATTTGAAATAGTTTTAAATTAGATAATTTTTTTAATAAAAATAAAAAATTAGGAGAAAATTTGAATCGAGGGTAGAAATTACAACATTTTTTGATTGTATTATAATTAATGTTGGTTGAATTTGGTATTGAATTTAAAACAAAATAAGTAATTTGCGAATTTGATTAAATAATATATAAGAATGCAAATGATATAGACGAAAATAATAATTTTCTAGCTAGACAAAATATTTCAATATATAGAAAAATTAAAATATACGATTGGAAAAAGTTTTGTCTAATTCTTATATTAGATATAATAATCCATTTTTGGAAGAGTTTTGATTTTTTTAAACAAGCTTTTCATTTGATTATAGATGTTAAATGCTTTAATAAATGTTAGAATATGGAAGTAATGAAGTAGATAGTCTATTAATGAATTTAATTAAAACTTTGAAGTAATAAAAAAAGAGAGAACAATATAATAAACTAAGATTGAGGTTTAATTAAAGCATAATTAATTAGAGAAGAAAGTGTGGGAATATGAAGAAAAAGACACAAAATTCAACAAGTTGGTAAAGGGAAATATTTAAAATAAAATAAAAACAAATATAATAAGGAATAATATAATGGGAGTGAGATTGAGAGTGGAGGGAAAAGTGGGTGACAATTAAAAGATTAAATTACCATAAATATTTATAAAAAAAAACCATTTATTTTGTTTGAAAAAATAAAATTTTGAATGGAATTTTAGATCGAAAGAGTGTGACGATGATATGATGCAATAATAATCTATGTCAATACACCTAATGATCCTATTATTCTCCAGCAACAAAATTACGTTACTTGTTTCTCACTTGTAAAAATAAAGATCATCCTTGTAAACCGACATGAATTCATGTTTTGCCTGTGTTTTTTTTAGGAAATATTTTAAAAGGTAACCTAACATAAATTTGTTTATTGTAAAACATGCTTAATTTTAGAGTTTTTATATATAACAGATAGGGTGCACTTGACTAGTGAATTTCAAATTTTTTTAAAAGTATTTCTTAATTATCATATATCTTAATATCGAACGGATGAAAAGGGTAATATTGAATGCAAATATAGATGGTGGTAAATTTGGATACCAAATTGGGTTTTTGAAATGGGATGAGTTAAAGAAGAAGGAAAAATGGTGGTGATGGTGAGGTTTGAGCGAAGAGTCGGAAGGCAGTGTATGTGATGTGTTTTGGTATGGAATGACATGCAGAGAAGAGCGAAAGGTGCAAAATGGGAAAGTGTCTTCTTCCCTTGAAACGTGCCGCATCCTACTATTTCGTTCTTCTTCTCTCCACATTTCTTTTTTCGTCTTTTCTCTCTCTCTCTCTCTCTTGCTCTGTTACCCTGTCGTTTTTCATTTTTTGCTCATCCCATTCACTTTCTTTCCTCCCCCTTTTCATGTCTCTGTGATTCTACACTGTTTTTGATCCATTGGGGGAGGGTGACCCTTTGCTGGGTCTAGCCAAGGATTTCTGTTCTTTATATTTGGTGCTTCAGCTGGAGTTCTACGGCTCTCTGTGACTGCCAAATCTCGGAGGTGAATTTTTAATCTCTTGGGTATTTTGTATGTGAATCCACTCTGGAAAGATCTGGACCCGGCGGGTATTTTTTGGATTAGGGGTCCCCTTGCATTGTGCGCTCTTTTCCGATTCCATTCTGAATGGAGCACTACTTAAGGATCCAAAGTTTGGGTCTCTAATGGGGACTTCAAGCTTAATCTTTACGTTTTCTTGAGTTTTCTTCCTCTTTGATTTTTTTCCCTCAATAACGGTAGAATCGGATCTTGTGGAAATTATCGAATGATTTTGTTCATACTTTTAAGCTGAAGTGTTACTTCGCTCGTCCAAAATGAGTCTGGAAATGTGGTAGAGCTATTTTCTTCTCTGTGTTCTTCTAGATTTTCTTTTTCCCATGTTTGCTGAATCTCTGACTAGCTTCTCGTCATCTATCTGGGATAGTTGGCAATTCGTGGAAAATGGGAGAAATCCTAATTGCAAGATTCATACGAGTCTGCTACTGTTCCCCTTTTTTAATCCTCATAGATTATCATAAGATGTAGAATTTTCGTTTTCTGATGCTGCTTTTGATTTCGCATGGGAATATATTGCTGGGATCCCCAATGTTTTTTGCTTGCTCGTTTCTATACTCGGACGGTCACTGAATGCATATGAAGTGGATAAGGGAGGTGCAAGCTTCTCATGCTTTGTTTCTTTCTTATCTCAGCTCTCCAAAATTGGACAGTTTGTGGCTTCCTTTTATATTACATTTTGTTCTTCTTAAGCATGATGAACTTCTGTTTCAATGAAAGTTTATCCAGAATTTTTTTTTTTCCATATATCTTACTTATGAAATGTTTTGCCACTTGAACTGTAAAACTCATCAAATTTTAGAGTCTTCTCACTGAACCAACGGAGGGAGACAAAGGGGAGAGAAAGATAAAAGATAAAAGTGATATTTCTGCTGAGCAAATGTCATTGAAGAAGAAATTCAGAACCTTATGTGTATTGGGATTATTTTTGCTTGGAATACTGATGATGGGGTTTTATATTGTTTATGTGTAGTTACAGGGGCCTCTATGAAATCAAGATAGGAGGTTTTGCTGCCTATGAAGCCACCAAAATCATGGGGCATGCTGTTCAGAAAAAAGAGTCTATTTTCTGATGGGGTAAGTTTACTGGAGTTATGATTTGAACTTTTCAAATAAGATGTGCCCTTTCGCCTATGCAGTGTTTGATTTTCTTGAAGTTTCTTACGTATACGATGGTTGTGCAGGGAAAATACGACTTCAGAATGAAGCAGCTACCATTTATGGCTGTTATTTGTATTGTAATGCTGTTCATTGTGTACAGAACTACAAATTACCAATATCAACAGGCAAAGGTAAGTTTGTTTGGGACATCTGAAATCTGATATTTCTTTAGATATTTTAGTAATATATCCCAGGGAATTAAGGCTTTCTAATATCTTCAACTTCAAGTAAATATTTGTGAGATCTTGCCTCGTGTCCACCCCCCTTCGGGGCTTAGCCTCCTCTCTGGCACATCGCCCGGTGTCTAACTCTTATACCATTTGTAATGGCCCAAGCCCACCGCTAGCAGATATTGTCCTCGCTTTTCCTTTTGGACTTCCCTCAAGGTTTTTAAAACGTGTCTGTTTAGGATCTAACAATATTTTCACACCCTTATAAAGAATGTTTCGTTCTCCTCTCCAACCGATATGAGATCTCACAATATTTTTATAGTCACTTCATCCGTCTATTTGCTCATACCCTTCTAAAATTTCACCTTTAAGGTTCTCATCTGTAGGGAATAGATCATACACGTGCACAAATCCAGTTTCGTCTTTAAGCTGAAGCTGTAATTTATGTTTTTTTTTTACCTACAGATTGAAACAACCTTGCAACCCTTTGACAACACAAAGGTAAGTTTTTTGTCATTCCTGCTCATGTTTGACCATATTGGTTCCCTCCCTTCCTTCTGTTCCTGGGTTGAAACTACAATTCTTGTGATGATCTAAAATATTTAAATTTTATTCAGTAGTCAATATACTCTGTTGATTTCTCTACTTGCTTGAATAAGGAGCCTTGTAAATGAATGATCACCATCTAAACAAATTCTTTTAAATTTCCCATTAGGTCTTTGGAGAGGGGTCTCAAAACTTGGATGGCTTGCCACAGGGCATAGTAGAAGCTAGATCAGATTTGGAGTTGAGACCTCTCTGGGAAACTAGCAATTCAAGGTTACAGGTCGGTTTCTATCGCTATTTTGTTTCTTAAGGCTTATACTTGGATGTGTGCTTGTAGATATCAGTTGATGCTTACTCTGATATTGCTAGGACTTCAGAAGGCCTTTTTTAGCGTTGCTAAAAGATTTGATAATTACTTCTGTTGTCATGCTTGGTATAAATTTCAGGCTGAGGATTACAGCAACCGCAATTTACTTGCAATTCCAGTTGGCATCAAACAAAAGGATAACGTTGATTCTATTGTGCAAAAAGTATGATCTTGTTATCATTTAACATTAACCATATTTAGTGGGATTACTCTATATCTAAGTTCATACATTTCAGTTTCTTCCAGAGAATTTTACAATTATTCTCTTCCATTATGATGGCAATGTGGATGGATGGTGGGATCTTGATTGGAGTAATGACGCGATACATATAGTTGCGCGAAACCAAACGAAGTGGTATGTTTGTCTATCTGCGTTTTGCCCTTCTATTTTTTTTTTTTTTTTTCCCACTATCTTGCTAAGGGATTTCCAATCATAGATGGACTTAGAATGGCTGCTGTTTGGTTTAAATGGTTTCTTGTCTTTTGTCATTCTCTTCAGGTGGTATGCAAAACGCTTTTTGCAACCGGCAGTTGTGTCCATTTATGATTACATATTTCTTTGGGATGAAGATTTGGGAGTCGAACATTTTAGCCCAAGAAGGTACAAAAATAAGCTCGTTCATCTTTAAATGTTCTTCTTTTAAAGAAGTCATCAATACTCTCCTTGTTATTTGAATTCGTTCTCTGGCTTCATTGGGTTGTAGTCACTGTTAATAAGTTGCTGAAGTGTTAATGTTAAGTTTCAAGTTTACATTGATTAAAAAACAAAAATGAAGAGTTTTGTGTCAATATTAATGTTCTATTCTTATTTCCAAGCTTGACTTGTAACAGCCCAAGCCCAAGCCCACTGCTAATAGATATTGTCCTCTTTGAGCTTTTTCTTTTGGGTTTCCCCTCAAGGTTTTTAAAACATATCAGCTAGGGAGAGGTTTCCACACCCTTATAAAGAATGTTCATTCCCCTCTCCAACCAATGTGGGATCTCACAATCCACCCCCCTTCGGGGCCCAACGTCCTCACTGACACTCATTCCCCTCTCTGTGGGATCTCATAATCCACCCTCCTTCGGGGCCCAGGGTGCTCGCTAACATACCGTCCAGTGTTTGGCTTTAATACCATTTGTAATAGTCCAAGCCCACCGCTAGCAAATAAGCTTTTTCTTTCGGGCTTTCCCTCAAGGTTTTTAAAACGCGTCTGCTAGGGAGAGGTTTCCACACCCTTATAAAGAAGAATGTTTCGTTCCTCTCTCCAATCAATGTGGGATCTCACATGACCTCTCAAGGCATATAACAACATCTGTTTATTATTTACTAGCATTCTTATTTTTAGGAATCTCCGAGGAATTAACGTTGAAATGAATTTAAGTTTCCAGACATTCAAGAGGCCTCATTCTACTTGGCACTTTCCTAGCTTTCCCCAATATAGCGCTGTTCCTTTACCTACCGAGTACACAACTATTTACAACTGCATAACCTTGCTTGATGCTTCTTATATAAAGAAAGAAAAGACATAACCTTGCTAGACATGCTATTTGCCTCAGTCTCTCACATTAGGAAGAAATATCTCATTTTTCATCTAAAAACTTTATAAATTTCAGATACCTGGAAATTGCGAAGTCTGAAGGACTGGAAATATCTCAGCCTGCATTGGATCCAAATTCGACTGATATACACCATAGAATTACCATTCGTGCACGAACAAAGAAGATACACAGGTAAAACAGATATTTTAACAGAACTTCATGAACTTAATCCACGTCAATTATTCATCTAACATTTATTAGTCCATGCAGAAGGGTTTATGATCTCAGAGGTAGTACGAAATGTACAGATAAAAGTGAGGGGCCACCTTGCACTGGGTAAGTGATTGTGTGGATGCACTTAATCTCACAAATGCTATTTGTTTCATCTATTATGATATAACATATTACATTCCTTTTTTACTGTATTTAAACAAATATTCTGGTGCATCAAGCAAAATCAATCCAAGTTTGTGATGTTAATCAAATTAAAACAAGAAATTTATCAAATAAAATGACACAAGCATGAGTTTTGTCTCTGTTCGCTATCCGTATGGGCAGATGAACTAACTTCTAAAATATTACTACTTTTCTAGATTTGTAGAAGGTATGGCCCCTGTATTCTCGAGATCAGCCTGGTATTGTGCTTGGCATCTTATACAGGTAGTTCTCCTAATCTAATTCACCATTTGAGAGCTACACCTTCTCTCTCTTCCTTCCACCGCACCCTCATTTCGTTTTAACACGTTATTTCTTTCGTCCAGAATGATCTTGTCCATGGATGGGGAATGGATATGAAACTTGGCTATTGTGCACAGGTAAGGCTTCCATACATTCATCGTTTCTTATGTAATAGCTAATCTCACAACCCGATACAAACCGTTATCAGCTCATTGTTTCGAATTGGCATCGGAATGTTCTATTCTAGTTTCAAAATTACATGTGCTGATGGTAACTTGGATATCAAAATTGAAAATTTATAAGCAAAGGAAAGAACCAACCTCTGCCCTTTACTGATAATGAAGGCCCTTCTACTGGAATACTATACAAAAGTGAAAAGACTAACTGATGCAGAATAGGTGCCGAAGCATGGAAAACCTTGCTTGATAGCTTTTCCTGTTGTTTCACTGAGAAGGCTGACACTGCTTAAAATGAACAACTAGGGGACTTAAGAAACTGCCATCTCCTTTATAATTTCATCTTTCATTTTGAAATGTGCTTAAGTAACTTGTTCTGCAGGGTGATCGCACCAAGAAGGTGGGAGTAATTGATAGTCAGTATATTGTTCACAAGGGCATACAGACTTTGGGTGGAGGTGGAAGCAAGGTAATTTGCATTGCTCACTTTTTTTTCCATTGTATGATTTGTATAGTCTGTATCACATCATTGGTGTTCTCGATGTGCTTAATTTCACTCTTCCGCCATTAAATTTTCCTCTTCATTTTACAGTCTAGTCCTTCTTCGAAAGCTGCAGAGTACGCAAAGGTAACCATTGAAAATTTCTTTTTTGTCCCTGATGCTTGTCTATTGAATCTTATTTAAATCTCGTACTTTTTTTTTGTTTGACTCAGAAACATTGCCCGCCACCAGCTGATGTTCGAACAGAGGTTAGACTTTTCGCCCGTCACTTTTCAGAGCCAAGATTACCTTCTCATTTTCAATTCCAATACATACACATAATCACTTTTTTTCCACATATAATCACTTATTTCGCGATGGGGTTGGTTGCATTATGTGCTGACCATATTAATCTTCTTTATTCAAACATGGTAAGTCTGGTTGTGAGCTTGAACTCGAACTCATTTAGTGTTGATGCTTGGTATGAACTTGAGCAGATAAGGAGGCAATCGACATGGGAACTTCAAATCTTCAAAAATCGATGGAACAAAGCGGTAGCAGAGGACAAGAGTTGGGTTGATCCATTTAAAAAAAAAATCATTGAAAAGTGACCAAAGATGAATGAACATGAAAATGCGGCCGTCATTGATATTCAGCAAGCAAGGATCCTATCTGAGCTTGATCTGGATCAGGGTTGTACTTCCTTTCAACACATGTTATCATTGCCATACTGCAATAGTTGTGGTAGTCCATCCTATTTTTTTCATTATTGAGCGTTCAATTTTGCCCCCACAGATGGGTTTCCTTTTGTATGTAAACTGTGTAGCTTCCTCCCCCAGAGCAGAAGGAAGAAAGTGAGTGATGAGAAGAAAATAAGGAAAAAGAAAGATCAAAATGTAACTACTGGTATAGTTGTACTGATCAACCCTAATGTACTTGTAAGAGAATATCACTAAATCCTTGGGAAACTGTAAGCGAATCCGACCAACTGGTCTGTTTTTTACATGATATATACACAATCATTGCTTCGTTCTTATGAGTATGAATTTTCATATCAATATTGACTGAGTTTGCTGTTTGAGGTTATTGTTTGAAACTAACAGTTGAGCAGGAAGAGGCTGGAAAAGAGTTAAAAGGATGAACTCTGGAACAGTATAAGCCTTCCTCCAGACTAAAGATTTAAGCAGGGTTTTTACAAGAAATACAAGCTTGTACTGAATAATAAGAAAGTTTCTGTGGAAGTCACATGTACCAAAAGTTACAGTTGAAACCAAACTTTGCTTCTTCTTCTTCTTCTTCTTCCCCCTTTTACCATACAAGAAGCCATAATATCATAGGCAAGAGGAGTTCCAGCTCGCGTCGACTGCTCGGATTATTTTGTCATGAAGGTTGGCTCCAGCGCAAGCGATGACTCCTCGATCGAGGCCTTCCAAATACATACCTTTCGAGAAGTTGAGTGGACGGCCTCTCGCATCTGTGACTACACCACCAGCTTCTTGTATAATAACCACACCGGCTGCATGATCCCATATCTTCTCCTTGTAACCAGCCCTTGCAAACTTCATGAAGATTTCAGCATCACCACGAGCTATGGCTGCATATTTCACCATGCTGTACACTCTCAATGGTTGGTTCCTACACTCAAAACAAGACATGTTATCGTTTTCTTTTAGCTTAACTCAGACCCCTTGAAATGCCTAAACAGAATAGAAAATCATATGTACCTAAGTCCAACGCTATGAGCAAGTCCTGCTGTGAATGAATGGCTTGAATTTGCTTTCTCAACTGGTTCACAGAATGTAGCCAATGCTGGATCATCAATGGTGGACACTTGAATTGGTATAGCAGAGTTAGGCCATACTAATTTCTTAGTTTCATGAACCAGTGGTTGCATCCAAGCCTCACCGCTACCTTTCTGGGCATAAATCACACAACCTTTGTCCCAAGAATCTGATGTTGTAGCTGATAATTTGGTTATGATTCTATGGTAGCGAGGATGGTAGCATAGCCATTCCTTTCTCATTGGGTAATTAGGACATCCCAGAACCCCCAGCACCACTTCACCATCTTCTATCAATGCTAGAGCTATAGCATATTGATCCCCACGTATAAACCCCAAGGTGCCATCCACAGGGTCAAGTGTCCAAAATTTTCCAGTTGAACCGCCGGAAGAGTTGCATCGGCCGATGGCTTCAAGAACCTCGGAAGAACAGAGGGTTCTTTCTGGATTTTCCAATCCAAAACGATATGCCTCACAAAGACACTCATTTACAGTTTCCACAACAGCTTTCAACAATCGGTCTGCCCCAGGCTTGGAAAGGGTCTGAACATCCTCCTCAGCAACAATTGATACATTTTTACTTCCAAAAGATTTTGACAGAATCCAGCTGATAATTGCCTGAACGCTCCAATCTGTTCGAGAAAAAATTCCAATACTAGAACGCTATATATGTCTACCAACAAAAAGAATGAAAGCAACGCAATAGACAATCGAAACCCATCTCTTAAATGGACAAGTAAAGCACAAAGAAGAGAAAACAATGAAATTACCAGCTACAGTAACAGGGGAATTGTCATCCTTGGCTTGAATTTGGGCATTGTTCTTAAGCAAGTTGCTCTGAACTCTTTGACAAAGAAAGCAAGCCATCTGAACAGCTCCGACGGCGACTTTAAGTTCTTGAGAAAGTGATTCCGACCCAGAAATCAAAGGACCTACCCGTTTCTGGTCTTCCATTATGGACGAAGATGAAGAAACAGACGAATACGTTCGATTAGGGGAAGAACGATGGATGTGGGTGGAAGGGAAGAAGAAGGAACATTTAAAACCTGCATAGTTGGGTAAGGAACTGGTGTTTCTTCTGCTCAAACCGAACCCATGTGGAAGCTTAGCAGCCAAATTTGCAGTATATAAGGGCATAGTACCAGTGGATTTTAGAGATTGGTGACGTTTCAAGTTGGAAGGGGGAGGAATTGAAAAAGAGGGAAAAACGCAAAGGAAAAGGACGGATTGAAGGAGACGGTAAGATGAGTTTAATGGGTTAGGTACTTACAGTTTCATACTTCACCTCTTATAATGGCTAATATTGCAGAGCTTTATTGGAAGAAGAGAGAAATTTCTGACGAATTACTGTGATCCGTTGCCATGAACGCTCAAATGGAAACACACAACCCACCTTCAACATGCAACTCTTACATCATGCTTACCCTAATAAATTTTTTTTTTAATTGAATTGAAGGAATAATTTTTTTGCAACAGAATTTCATTAATTCTTTTGTTTGACACTAATTTTAGTTCTGGGATTCTGCCTCGAAGAAAGAAAACATTCCTACGTCTCTCCTGATCGAGATCTCACAGTTCACTTATTTAGTAGGGGCAGATATTGTATGCTAGAAAGAGTTTTCCAAGTCTTTATAAAAAAATATTTTAATTCTCTTTCTAACTGGTGTGAGATTTTCGTCCCTCTCCAATTCATGTAGGATCTTATAGGAAACATCTACCCTTTAACGGTACTTCAGGCTCTTACCCTCTAATTTTTATATTGTTGAATTAAAAAAAAACAATATTCTATCATAGATCATCTGTAATTTATGTTACCCACCAAATATGTTGTAACATGTTTATACCACAAACCAAAATCGAGGGTGCTCTTCATATATCGAAGAATTTTTTTTTTTTCGCGGCAATTAAATGAGCTTCATATAATTTGTCTATAAATTGAGCAACAACACCAATAGAACAAGAGATGTCCAACCTTATGACAGTTAAACAAATTAAACTACCAACAAATAGTCGAAAAAGGTTGATTTTGACACGTAGGATCAATAATCAAAAGAATTAAAAAAAAATAAAGATAGGAAATTAAAAGGGTATATAATAAAAATTTATACAGCATAAATTCGCGGTTCTAATAAAAACAAAATAAAGAATGAATACTGTTTTCTTTTTTGGAAAGAGATATTATTTTAAATTTAAAAATAAAAAATAAAAAAAAAGAATAAAAAATTGTTATCCTTGAATATAATAAGTGGATGGAAATGCCCATCAATCAATCTTTTCCAAATATCTTTTATAAAATTCCTTCCTTAAAAATATAACTCGATAAAACATCTTCGGATACTTAACTAATATAAATTAAAATGATTGGATTAATATATTAATGGGTTATTTTTTATTATTATAAATGAATTATAAGGTACTTATGGAATTAATTAATAAAAAGATGTCATGATGAGCTCAAATTGAGGAGCCGAATCCTCCTTGAGGGTTTTCAGAAAAAACCCGGTTCAAAAGCATGGCCAACCGGACCCCACCTTTGGCCAATCGTTCCATTACAATTGGCAACCTTGAATCGAAGTAATCCTCTGCCGACATAAGCGACATTAATTAGGGTTTTCATTTTTTTAATAAAAAACTAATTTTTGTTTAAAAGTTTCTTAAAATTGATTAATGATATTGTTTACTTATGGTTAATGAGCATTACATTAATTACATACCTGATAAAGTCATGCCAGCTTCAACTCCTTCGTATGCCCACGTGCAAGCTAATGTTATACTCTCCTCAGCCCAACTAATTTCACACACAAAAATTAATAATAATAATAATAAGCATCCTTAAAATAAATAAATAAATAAATAAATAAAACATACTTGTTTATGCATGAGTTAACATTAACACAACGCTCCCATGTCGGAACATCATCGCTCCAAATTCCCTATCAAAATTGAAACTTAATATTAAAATAAAATAATAATAACTTATAAACTTATTTTTGGTAATTAATGAAAAATAATTGTATTAGTTACATGGGTTAAATTCCTGTGTAGGTCTTCTAGGAGGAGGCCTGTGTCCTTGTCGTAGTAATCTGCCAGGGCTGTAAGAATAATTTCCCTATCCCATACCTGCATCCCTCCAATTTTCTTTTTTTATTATTATTATTATTATTATTAAATAACAAAATTTACTTTTAATTTTTTTTTTAAAAAGTAACTGGAAATTCAACAAGAATTACTTATAACTATAGTAAAAATTTAATATGTGTTTAGGTCTTACATGGTGCAGGTTGGACTTGTGGCGGTACCACCGTAACTCTACGGTGTTCCCTCCCTCATCGCTCGTGAATCCCACGTGCAGTGGCTGAATTTTTTTTAAAAAAATTAACATAATTAACCTAATTAATTAAAATTAACATTTTTTTTTCAAAAACTTCACCTGATGAATATCCCCAACGAAGTGCGATAAAAACAGTAACGCTTCCGTCAAGTTATCTGTAAAAAACAATAAAGAAAGAAACCGCCGTCTTTAAATATATTATCGGATCCGGGACAGATTCCGGGTCGGGTCGGTGACTTACTTTTAGCGTCGGGGCCTTGTTTTGGGAAGGCAGTGAGCTGAGTGGTGAAATTCCGAATGGCACCGGCGACGCACATGTTGACCTGGGTGGCAGTGCTATGGCAATCCCCTGTAGAAAACGCAGCGTTTTAATTGAATAATGGAAAGAAGAAGATTTTTTAATTACAGGAAAAGGAAAAGGAGGGAGTTACTTTTGTAGAGGAAAGAACAGGCATTGTCCGGCGTGTTGATGTAGTGAAGGGGACTGGTCCACCGGTATTTAGACCAGCGTCGGATTTGGTCAGCCCATACACACAACGCCGAGAGATTCCCGCCGGCGCTTTCAGGTAGCAGAGCTTGAACTGCCTCTGTTGCCTCTGGATTCAGGAGCTCCTGTATTTCAAGTATCCACAGTGTTCTTAATCAACGAAGTTGAGTAGAGTGTAGACGGGGAAGGGATGGTTAAGTACCTGGGCAATTTGACATGTTAGGACATGGCCTTCTTTGCTCCATCCTTGAGAACTAGGCAGAAGAAGGAAGGTAAAACAGAGCAAAACCAGAAATCTAAACACCCACATTTTTGTTCCTTTTGGATGATGTGATGAGAAATGTTGCAGATCAATGGCGAACGGAAAGTTGGGTTATAAATATAAATATAAGCAGATAAAGACACGCAGTTGTATTGTATTGTATTGTATTATATTATTATTATTATAAGAGGTGTTGTTTGAGTGCAAGCAATTGGGTTGAAATATAGGCTCATTTTTAAAGTACCACAAACCTGTGACGCCAAGCAAGTTGGGGGGAATTTTATTGAGCCGTCAAAGAGATGCTCACTAGTTTTGCTTTATCTTTAAGAGTGGAAGTAGTTCTTCTATCCAATCATACTCAAAATCTGAGTTTGGTTTTGATTTAAAAAGAATATTAGCTATATGCTTAATACATATAAGTCGAATGTTGTTTTCGAGGAGCTACGTAAAAGGAAAAGAGACTCCTAGCTAAAGGTAGTTTGTCTCGCCTTTCAAAAGGGGTGGGAAGAGTTGAGCTCAAAGTGGCGAACGGCTACGTAACACGTGAGAATCTGTTGAATAGTTCGAGGCAAATTCTGAATCGAGCTAAAAAGTGTTGTTTTATGAGCCTGCGTAGTATTAGGTCGTTGGTCAAGTAAATGCTGACCAAACCAATGATGCTTAGTTGGTCTTTTCGGATGATCGGCCACACTGGGACTGAGACACGGCTCGAACTCCTAAGTAAAACTGGACAATGGGCGAAAGCTCGGAGTGAAGAAGGGCAATGTCTTTGTAAAGCTCTTTCATCGAGTGCGCGATCATCATAGGACTTAAGGAAGAAGCCCCGACTAACTCCGTGCCAGCAGATAAGACGAAGTGAGTGAGGAGGGGAGGGGAGGGGAGGGGAGCAAGTGTTCTTTTGAATAACTGGGCATAAAGGGTATATAGGCACATAATCTAGTTGAAACGAAGTATTAAGAATATTTTTTATAATTTAATTTTCTTTATTTTGATATCTACCTTTTGTTTTCAAAATTAAAAAAAAAAAATCATTTTTTAAATACTTCTTTTAGTTAATAAAAGTTTGATGTAGAATAAATGTGAAATTCATAGTGAAAAAAGAATGGAAAAACAATCTTAATTTATATTAAAAATAATTAAATAACCTAAAATAAAATTGTGCGATACACCAAATTGTGCTAAAATTAGTCTGACTCAGTTGTCAAAGCTTCCAAAAATTTTAATGGTTAAAAAAGTCAGATTAAAATTTGTGTATTAAAATTTACCGTCACTTGCCATTCATGGGACCGCTGCTGAACAATTTCTGGGTCAATCTCCTTCGTCTTCCCCATTCTCTGTAATTTGATCGGCGCGCCACTCAGGGGCAACTTTCCGCTGTAAAGGAGCAGAACCAACTGCAACGAACCATTCCGATTCGAAGTGAGTAATCAAAACTTTTTATCTTATCTATTCATGTTGACTACAACTTCGGCTAGATCGCAATGAATCTGAAACTCTAGGCTAGTTCTAAGCTTCCGTTGGCCCCTCACCCCCAAAATCCCAAATACTGATCGCCGAAAGTGAAACCTTCCTTGATTTTGCGTAATTTCGTTAACTTTGCCCTCCAATTTGCTTTAAATTATCCATAAGCTCGAAACCGAGAATTTGAAGCTGTACGGTGTATATTCTCCCAGGGGCATAAATTTGCGTTTCTATTTGTTTCTGCAGTTCAGATTTTTTATGTTGATAGCACATGTTGAGTTATTTTAATGAACGCAAATAGCCATAATTAGTAATTAGGTTGAAAGGTATTTGTTATTGCTGATTCTAGGAACTGTTTTCCCAATATCATTTGGAAATCAAGTTAAAACGACCGTATGTGGCATTGAGCTTAATATGAGTATATTGATTTTCCTATGTTCTTTTTGCAGATTCTTCCATAGGTTTTCTTTCTTCTGCGGAATAATGGATTTGGCCACTTTATCCACTTTGAATCCTGAACAGCTGACTGTAGTAGGATCTGGATTCTGCGTGATGTTGACAATGCATTACACCGTGCAGTTATTATCTCAGCATCTCTTTTACTGGAAGAACCCTAAGGAGCAAAAGGCCATAGTAATTATTATATTAATGGCTCCCTTATATGCAGTTGACTCATTTGTGGGTTTGCTACATATCAAGGGGAGCAAGGAATTCTTTATGTTCTTAGATTCTGTTAAGGAATGTTATGAAGCTTTGGTGAGTTTTTTCAACATGGTTTAATTTCACTTTGCCCTGTGCCCACTCTAGTTGAGTTAATAGTAATTGCCTCTTGCCTGTATGTGTGTTGAATGACAGGTAATTGCTAAGTTCTTGGCTTTGATGTATAGCTATCTGAATATATCGATGAGCAACTATATTATACCGGATGAAATCAAAGGAAGAGAAATTCATCATTCGTTTCCAATAACACTATTTCAGGTACAAAAATGGAATGTATTGAATTGGACTAAGCACTTGTCACTGGGATCAATTGGATTCCATTTTCCTTTCCATTGGGGCTTTTAGGACATCGCACCACTGCTTTCTTCTTGATCTTTTCTATTCGTTCTTTCATATACCTTAACTTTTATTTGTGATGAAACTTGCAGCCTCAAACTGTTCGTTTGGACCATCGGCATCTATTACTTCTCAAACATTGGACGTGGCAATTTGTTGTCATTCGCCCTGTTTGCTCTATTTTGATGATAACACTGCAACTATTGGGAATGTATCCTAGCTGGTTAAGATGGACGGTTACCATCATCCTTAACATTTCAGTTTCTCTGGCAATGTACTCTCTGGTTGTCTTCTACCATGTTTTCGCCAAGGAGCTTAAGCCACACAATCCATTGGCCAAGTTCATGTGCATTAAAGGGATTGTATTCTTCTCCTATTGGCAGGTAAAACGGCTAATTCAGAGCTTTTTCCATGAATAAGCAAGCTTGCATTTTTTTTTTAAATCACTCCCCAAAACAACCTTCCCCCAAGAGAAATGGTGAATAATATGATAATGAGAAAACTATCAAATGCAGCACTAAGTGTAAGATCCCCCATCGATTGGAGAGGGGAACGAGTGCCAGCAAGAACGCTGGCCCCCAAGAGGGGTGGATTGTGAGATCCTACATCGGTTGGAGAGAACGAAACATTTGAAACCTCTCCCTAGTAGACGCGTTTTAAAAACCTTGAGGGAAAGCTTGAAAGGGAAAGCCCAAAGAGGACAATATCTGCTAGCGGTGAGCTTGTGCTGTTACACTAAGGTTGACGACAAAGAAGTTTTTTTCTTTTTTTAGCAAGTTTAGGACCAGGAAGGCATTGTTTGGAGTTCCAACTTTCTTTTGAGCGTATGTTTCTTTCTGCCCTTTTGCCTATACCAGTATTCTTTTCCATGTGTTGTTGACTTTTCCCTAATTTATGGGTGCTGAAGGTAATGTGCAACCAACTTATATCAGATAACCTGTCGACAAAGATTCATAACGAATTTTTAGCACTGACGCAAATTCACTCGAGTCAGTAGGATACAGAATTTTGTTATTTTCAGCAGAACTTAGTTCTTTCCAATAGTTTCATCCATTGTCGGTATATATACTTTTGGCATCTAATTGTTTTAATTCGTCTCTATTCTCTGAGTTCCCACATGTATTGTTAATGAATATGAACAATTTCCTGTCTTCTATCCTTCATTTAATTTGTTTCTGTAATTATGTTACTGTTCTTACTTCATCTTAACATGCCATCCACTATTCAGGGTGTGGTGCTAGATATACTTGTTGCACTGGGCATTATTGGGTCAACCCACATCTGGTTAGACGTTGAGCAAGTCGAAGAGGCGTTCCAGAACGTGTTGATATGTTTAGAGATGATTGTGTTCTCTGTTTTTCAGCAGTATGCCTTCCATGTTGGACCTTACAGTGGAGAAGTTGAAAGAATACTGAAAATGAAAAAGAAGGATTAACGTTGGAAGTAGGTTTGATGAAAATCTTTGACAGAGAAATGAGTTGAAGTTAGTATTTGATGAGTGTACTATGTATGAACGGTATTTATGAACCTTGTGGAAGATCTGTTCTTTGCTCACTTTCAGTCTGGTTGTCTTCAACTGAAGTTGAAAAATGTGTACTCAAGGAATCAGAATCGAGACTAGACAATTCTTTTGTTGAATTCCTGGAAATGACCCTTGAACCATCCGTG
The DNA here is from genome assembly GCA_033971965.1 of Cucurbita ficifolia. NCBI lineage: Eukaryota > Viridiplantae > Streptophyta > Magnoliopsida > Cucurbitales > Cucurbitaceae > Cucurbita > Cucurbita ficifolia. Next base: position 7,371,696 of record CM066974.1, read on the forward strand.
ACCACCGACGTAAGAAAGTCTAGTGGGTGTTAAGGATCACGACCCTCCACAATGGTATGATATTATTCATTTGAGTATAAACTCTCGTGGTTTTCTTTTTAGTTTCTCCAAAACGTCTCGTACCGATGGAGATAGTGTTACTTATTTATAAACTCTTGATATTTTTCTTAATTGGCGAAGTTAGACTACTCTTAATAATCCACTAATCCTATTTGTAGCAGTATTTTTATTATATGAAATCTATACATATAGTTTGAAATGAAAGCAAATGAATGAAGAATTAGTAAACTAAAACTTAAAATTAGGTCAGAGATGGGAAGAATTAATCTAAGCTGTCGGGGAATATCCTCCCGTGGTACTGATACGGACACGCGTCAGTCAATGGAAGCATGGACGGTGGGTCAGTTACGGCGGCAGTGTAATAGAATTAACTAGCTGGACAGGACCATTCGTGCCAGTTTCGTCCCCGGATAATGCTCTCTCAATCTCATCCGACGTGTCGTCACTCTTTATCTTCGTTGACAATTTTACCGGCAACCGGGTTTGTTGGGATTGTCGGTATGTTTTGTACTGCCCTGTTTCAGCGGTTTGGTTAACAAACTATTTGTCGTCATTGCGAACCAATTTTGTTTGGATTTAAAGTGCTTTAATTAAATTTCCCACAAGCTTCCTAACTAAGTCTACTGTCCTATTCCAATTACCTCTAGATTTATGGATAAAATTTATTATTACCACATATTTTTTTCAATGTGAAACAATGGACTTTGGATAATTTTTTTTTTGTGATCGAGTTTTATATTAAATAAGGCCGGACGAGCATTAAATGGGAACATGATACATAATCTCATGTTCGTCTCTATTTATCTAACAAATTAAAATATATTTTTCTTCTCTCCCCCATTCTCGTCTAAATGGAGAATTCGTATCTCATTCGTGGTGGGTTCCTACAGTACCCCGACACATCTCTAATAACATACGCGTCATTTTTTTAATATTTAAATTTATTACTTTGCTAACTACCTTCACTAACTGCCATACCCAATTTTTTTCTCTTTTTTTTTTTTTTCTGTTTCTCCACAACCATACACGAAGCTTCTTCCTCCTTTCAATCTCCTTTCACTCGAAACGAATTGATTTTGACCCATATTCTGTTCTCATTACTTCTTTTGCAAATTTAAATTTAAAGTTATATTATTATATAATAACCAAATTGATATTTTCTTTAATTTTTTAAAGATTAATTTACCTAATTACCAAACTGTTAATCCAAAATTAAAGTCGGTTGCTTCCATTTAAACGCGTAAAACATCAATTAATTTCATAAATGAAGTGATTAGATAAACATTTTGGTGTCAATTCATTTTGATTAAAAAAATGCCTTTATTTTGGACCCATCCATTTTGGAGCAGATTCCGACATATCCGCGCTCAACCACAACAATATTTTCATAATAAATATACGTGTAGTTTTCACTTTTTTTCTCATTTATTATTTTAATGTTGTTACAATTAATGCATCTACTTGAATTTTCAAAACGAAAATATACATTTTCACACTGTTTCAATATTTATTTAATTCCATTATAGTATTTTTTTTAAAAAACTTTCTAATATTTACTATGATTTTTTATTTTCAATATTTATATATGAAAAGTCTTAAAGGGAAAATTCTTAACCATTAAAATGTGTTAGAAATTTATTTATTGCGTTATTAAATGGGGTCGCAACAATAGGTTAACATGGATAATAAAATTATTTATTTAATCTAATCTTAGTATATTTAATTTAAGGTATGGTAGAAAGTGATTTGTTATTATATATTAACAAGGCATTCCCTTTTAATTAATCAAAATTATTTGTTATTAGATGATCCGTGTAAATTTATTAACATTTTAATATAAAAGTCAACATTCTTCGAGGTTGACTTGAATGGACTTAACTAATTAACATGGCCCACGTGCACTTTCTTTTTCTCCTTTTTGGTGAATATTTTTAATTACACTCTACTCATATTGATTGGTTCGTATTCTTGACATCATTTAATTTTGATTAATTAAATCGTTGTATAATACGCCTTTTCTATTAAATTTATAAAATATCATCGAACATAGAATTGGGCTTTGTTGGTCTGTGGAGATATTTTTCACTCTTAACAATACTTCAAGGTAAGTAGCTAATATGTTTGTATTACAAGTGATGATCTTGAACTTGTCTGTGCCGCAGTCGCTGGAACAATTTATAATAGTCGTGTCCAGGTGGATTGGATCCAAATTTTAAATATTGATTCGAATTCTAGTACAAAACGTTATAATTTAATTTTTATGTTTTCTCACGAATATAAGAATGATTAAATAAATCCATATAAATAAAATATATAAATACTTCCAAAGAGTTTTTATTTTTATTTTTATTTTTAATAAAGAATAAAGCTTATCTATTGAATGCATAGAATTGAATGAAGTCCGTGGTCGGCAGGTAAGGTCGTGTGCGGTGGCGGAAGCAGTGGCACATGTGTGAGGGCGGAGGAAGTCCATGGCGGAACCGGTGGGCCACCGCTTCAGGATCATGGAACAGCCACCGGGAGTAACGGTCAATAAAACGACCGTTGAGGATGAGGATATCTTTATGAATATACTAAAATAATAATAATATTTATATAAAAAAAAGGGTTGTAAAATGGCTAAAATGGCAGTAAAGCGTAACTTTAAGACCAAGTTGTGGCTGCCCATCTGTAATTAATAATTCAAAAGATGGCCACCAAATTTATTATCATAATTTCAAAGTTTTATTATATTCTTTCTTTTTTTCTTTTTTTATTGAAATAAATATTTTATCTATATTTATTCCGTGTGTCTATTTGCTTAGATATGTATATAGTTAAGGAAATTAAAAAAGTTGTTGAAAATTTAATAGTCTAATTATAACATATGGTTTTATTATAAGATTACTCTTCGAATTCAAATATGCATATAATTTATTTACTTTTTTTAATATTTGAAAACATATGGCTCCACCTTCATATTAATCTTTATGAATTTTAATGGTTCTTTAAATGAACAAATAAATAATTAAATATCTCTTTTTATGACACCATCACTTCAATGCTTCTCTTTATTTATTTTGTTTCCACTTCTTTAATGTCTGGGCCACCCTCGAACCGCTTGGATTATTTGACCCAATTCAACACTCCACGTACTTTCTAGTTCTTCATCATCAGCCGTCCATCTTTCCCCAGCTCATTCCCAATGTCTAATCCAACGGCTCATATTCCGTTCCAAACCGTGTCCCTTCACTCCGTCCCTATATAAATGAATTGCGAACCGAATGATAATCCCACACCACATCTGCACTTTAAATAAGGACACTCTGAGTCTTTTCATCTCCGACCGGCTACATCACCGGCGAAGTTTCAGATAACGACTACAAACAAGAAGGAAAATGGCGTGGTTGCTCTCTTTGAAGGCTCTATTGATGTCGGCCGGAGTTGTTTCCATGGCTCTGGCTCTGAAGGTCTCCGTTCCTTTGGTTGTTGAGTTTTCCGTTCTGTATGTGCCGCTGATTTGGAACTCCCTGATTTCTTGCCTGAGGCCTCCTTACGTTTACATTATCATCAACGGCATCATCATCTCCATCGTCGCCTCCTCGCGCTTCAACCAGAAGGAAGCCGACGCTTACGTTGAGATTCCTTCTGCAAATAAGGCTCCGGAGGATATCGGATACAGGGAGATTGTTTCGGATTTCACTTCTGTAGAATCGCCGGCGGTTTACGAACAGAGAGATGAACTGATTGTTTCGGAAGTGAAGGCTATCGATGCGATATATTCGCCGATTGAAGAAGTAATTGTTCCGGAAATGAAGGCAATCGAGGCGGTGATCTTGCCGAGAGAAGTAATTGTTCCGGAAGCGATTAGCTCTGTTGAAGCTGAAGCAGAGGATGAGGACAAATTCATCATATCGGCCAATCCGATCTGGAACTCGCCGGAGAGGATGAGATTGCCTGAGAAACCACTCGTTTCTTCCAGATTCGGCCACCGTAAATCGGCGAGAGCAAGTCCTGAAGGTAATGATTAATCGATTTCATATCAATTTCGCACTTCTTTTAAAAACTGCAAGCAAGCATTAGATTACCTAGTAATTAATTTGATAAACAGTGAGAATCAAACTCGAACAACTTTTTGGTCGGCGTCGGGGAGAAATTGCCGGCGCTGTAGTCAGTTTCTTTACGTCTCTTTTCCGCTATGAAATAAAAATCAACTTTGGCATGTCATAAATGAACAGAGACCGACTATAACCATACAGCTACCACTTGCGTTGTGCAATGTGAGCGTCGTTTTCACGCACAAATTTACAAAAAATAAGAAAGGGCAAAAGGCCAAACACAGCCATAAGGATTGTTAGGTCAATAATTTCTCATAATGGATAAACAGTAAAATATTCTGATCGGCGATCTGTTTACCGGTGAAATCTTTTGCAGGCGGAAAGGCGCTGGGAGTAATATCGAAGGCGAAACGGCACGAGACGTTAGAGAACACGTGGAAGGCGATAACGGAAGGCAGAGCAATGCCGTTGAGCAGGCACATGAAAAAGTGCGAGACGTGGGAGAATCACTACCGTCAGATTAGCGCCGGCGAGGTCGAGTCGTCAGCGGTGAAGAAATCGGAGACTTTCAAGGACCGGACGAATCAGGCATTGACGCCGGTGAGTGTGTCGGCTCAAGCGATGAAGCTGAGGAAAGAGCCGTCGATGAATCAGGATGATTTGAACCGGCGAGTGGAGGATTTCATAAGAAGGTTCAACGAGGAGATGAGGTTGCAGAGGGAACAGTCGTTGAAGAAGTACTGGGAGATGGTGAACCATGGAGATAACTGAATTTACAGTCTCTTTAGAAGCTTTTCTTCCTTTTTTGGTAAATTTTGATTGGTCCAAATATACGAAATTATTTACTTTATTTTTATTTGTAAAAAAAAAAACTTTAAATCGTAATTTATAGAAGTGTCCTATACTAGCAACAAATTAGGTTTGCATAAGTTTTTTTTTCTTTCCCTATAAAAAAAACAATGGGAATATTGGTGTTCATATATTACTTTTTTTATTTGTAAAAATAAAAATATTAAATTACAAATTTTAAAATTACAATTTTATTTTTATAGTTAGATTAAATCTCATGATAAATAATAGTGGTCATAAAATAAAATTTCAAAGATTCATTTGACATTTTTATTCGATAATTTAAGTTTTCTTTTTTCTTTTATTAAAAAAAAAAGGGAAATGTACAAGCTTAAGAAGTGGGTGGTTACACATGCAAGCATTTAAAAAGGAGAAAATAAAAAGAAAGTGATAAAATTGTATTGGATCTTTGGCTATACAAACATTCTGTTGTTGTTTTGTTTCCAGCAACTAAGAACACACACATTTACAGCTACGTACCGACCAACACATCCTCAGAAGACGCCAATTTGAATGACAGAAACGAATTGAAACAATTATTGTTGGTTCTAACAATCCTCTGCCGCTCTGCTTTTTTGGAGGGGTCTTTTTTACAACAAATGAGGTAAAATTGTAGTCAAGATCGGGAAGAGGATGATTATAATAAGAACAAACCCCAAGATAATAGCATAGCAAGTCCACTTCCTCGAGCTCTTCTGTATCTCTCTGGCTTCCTGAAGCTGCTCTGTTCCTCTTCTCACGAACGAGTTGGCATGCGCGACATGGCTCTCGATGTCGTTGAGCTGGTGCCCTTGCGCCTCGACTAGCGCCGCCATGTCCAAGAATATCTGATGCAGCTCTAACAAATTCTTCTCTATCTCCTTCACAGCGTCGTGTCGCTCCTGAATCTCTGAAATGGTGTCCATTATCTGACCCCTCCCCTGTTCTTGAATCGCCTTCTGCAGGAAGCTCTCGCTTTCCCCACTTGCTATCAAATTCTCTATTGTCTCTTCGTCTGCTTTCTGCCCTGTCACTGTGAAGTACCTGTCCCCTCCCCAAAAAAAGCACTCATTTTTATGTTCTAAATCTATTTGAATGAGTTTTGGTTCATTACCTTCGCTCGATGGTTTCTTTGTACTCGGCGTTCATTCGACCTCTAAGGCCTTGAAACTCATCCATGACATCTTTGAGCTTCTTCCCCAAGCCGCTGACGACGGAGGTTCGGGTTCGGTCGGCGGAGGAGCCAGGGCCGCAACCGGGGAGGCTGCGGTGAGCGGCGTTGGAACGATCCAGAGCCTCGAGCTTGCCTTTAATCATTTTGACTCGCTTCAGAACCTGGGCGACATCGGCCTCCATTCTGCCCCTCAGCTCCTTCATCGTCTTGGCATTGTGGACAACCTTGCACTCTTCATTGTTCTGTTGCAATTTCTTGTACAAATTCTCGACCTGTTTCATGTCGTCTTTAACATTCTCGACATCCTCGAAGAACGTGTCCAAATTCACACTCTCATTCCCAGACTCCATGCTGTCCTCATGCGCCTGTTGCTTCAGATCCGTGTACTTTTTGAACGAATTCGAGAATAAGTCGTTCATTTTGTCTGGTTTTTTGTTTGTACAATCAAATCTTCCAAATGGGTTTTGTTTTTTCGGGGATTTTTTTGAAATAGGAAGAAAAAATTAAGAAAAAAAGGTTGAAAAATTTGGTCTTTTCTTTTCCTAGACGAAGTTTTGCTGAATTGTCTTCGTCCAATAAGAAGAGAAAAGAGTTAAAATTCCAACACCCCAAGATGGGTATAGAGAAATTAAGAAGATTTGAGAATGGGAGTTGCTGAAATTAGATATATTTGAAATGGAATGAGTGAAGATTGGGGGAAATATCAACCACTTGGCGGATTGTGTTCATCAAAATATTGAAACTTTTTTTTCCTGTCATTCATCATGCCTTTGACTTGGTCGCTTTTCTTTCTATCTTCCCAACATTTCAACCACTAATTAATAACTAAATCAGGCTTTCAAGTGGGATTAAAAATGAATCATGTTTGCCCATTCAAAAAGAAAATTCAATTATTGGGTTTTTTTAATATTAATTTTTAATCTAATGTTTCATTTAAATTCAATCCTCGAACCAACCCAACCGTAACCGTTTAAAGGGATTGAAAGTAGTAAAAAGTTATTGTCACAAGTGTAGAGTGTGAAGTTTTAGTAAAGTGATTGAGGGTTATTATAAATACTAACCTTCAGGTTTATTCGGTAAAAACTCACAATAAATAATTAGTTTCCAGACAAAAAAAAAAAACGTTTTTCCAAGGAAAATTCACTTTTTTAAAATTACACTAGTTCTAAAAATATTTGCCTAAGGAATAAGGGTCAAACCAAAAAAAAATGCTTAATAAAAAAGAAACTGGCTGTAGCCGGAGATCGAACTCAGGCCACCCGCGTGATTGGCTGGAGTGATTGTAACAACAATTATTCCTCGTAGACTTCTATTGTTTTCTCGTTTCGTTTTATCTATAGCAGGCTCTGCTTCTACCCTACCACAGGAAGTCTTCATCTTGTTCGGATCCGTCGTACTCATCCAACTCAGGCTCAGGTTTTAATTTCCACTGCACCTTGGTTCTCCTCATTTCTTTTGGTCAACATAATCTGCGAATTGTTGTTTGATTTCACTACCTTCTGTTTCTTATCTGTCTAAAAATTCGAGGATTCCGTTTCTTAATCTTGGTCGTACGAGTTTAGGTTGACTGTACATATAGATTCCTTGGACTTCGGGAAGCTTGTGGATATAGATTCCATATTCTGCAGGTTACGGTGGGCATACTGTTCAATTCACCTTCCCTACCATTTTATGTTCTCAACTCTTGAGAGACAGAGAAACACAATTCTGCAAATTTCTCGAAACCCTTTCTGCGGGGTGGAGGGGATGCACTTCTCAATTTCATACTCGGAAAGGGTATCTTTTACCCGCAGCACTTTATACTTTTTTGGGTGTGGAGGTGGTTCCTGAGCTTGATTTATACATCTGATGGTGCAGCACTTGTTAAGAACTAAGGACCTCTATGGTTGACTTTGAACATAAACACTTTTGCTTTTGGTTTTTCCAAAAGGCCTCGTACCAATAGAGATGTATTATTTACTTATAATAAACCCATGATTATCCCCTTAATTAGCCAATGTGGGATTCCCCACCAACAATCCTCCCCTCGAACAAAGTATTCTATAGAGCCTCCTCTGAGGCCTATGGAGTCCTCGAACAGCCTCTCCTTAATCGAGGCTTGACTCCTTTCTCTGAAGCCCTTGAATAAAGTACACCCTTTGTTCGATACTTGAGGCACTTTTTGACTACACCTTTAAGGCTCACAACTTTTTTGTTCCACATTTGAGAATTTTATTGACATGACTAATTTTAGGGCATGACTCTGATACCGTGTTAGGAATCACAAATCTCGCTTTGATCAGACCACTTACACCAACCTCGCTTTGATACCATTTGTAACAGTCCAAGCCCACCGCTAGTAGATATTGTCCTCTTTGGGCTTTCCCTTTTGGAGTTCTCTTCAAGATTTTTAAAATGCTAATGCTAGAGAGAGATTTTCACCCCTTATAAAAAATGCTTCATTCCCCTCTTCAACCAAAATTTGGGTGGAGCAAATTCTAATTTGCAATTTTTTTAAAATGTCATATTTCTAGCGTATGGTTGACTGTGTCAGAAACCTTTGGCTAGTACTTTTCTTTTGGTAATTTTTTTCAATTGTCCGTTTTTTTAGAGTTTGGTGTGATTCAGTATATCAGCATGCCGAATGAGTTCTCTTTGAACATTTAATGTGACTGTGACTGTGGCAACATTCGAACTAGAGCGGTAGTCAAGTTGTATCTGTTATGATGATTCTGGCAACTGATTTGAAATAATCTTCTTTCTATTTAGGCATGGTTCACCCATGGGAATATGATCTATGTTCATGAGACCAACGTGTAATGATTAAGTGCTCCATCTCAAATCCTCTGAAAATGGTTGTATCTGGCGTTATTCTTGATCTGGATGGCACACTTCTACATACAGGTCCTATTCTGTTCTTAACAATGTAGATCAACATTTATTTTGCTTACTATTGTGGCATAAAGTTTTGTTTCTATCAGCAACTTTATTTTGAGGCATTGAAATTGAATTTCTCTGTTTGTGAAAAATGTGATATCTATCTGTCAGTTCCCAGACCTGGATCCCCTATTGTGACTTAGTATTCTATTGTAAATATATCAACCAACTTAGTTAACTTTTAGCGTCTTTGTCTTTCCATTTTTCTCCACTGCTGAAGTTCTCCCTCCCTACCACCATATCTTAATAGATGGCATAGTGAGTGACGTTCTAAAATCTTTTTTGGAAAAGTATGGAAAGCAATGGGATGGAAGGGAAGCCCTAAGAGTTACTGGGAAGACACCATACGAGTCTGCAGCTGTTATTATTGAAGATTACGAGCTTCCTTGCACATCAACTGAATTGATGTCACAAGTTTCCCCCTTGTTTGCGGAGAGGTAAACGATTAGTGTTCTTTCCTATCTACGCTTAAATGCATGTAACCAAGCTGTTTAAGGTCAATAGTGTAAGTTCTTGGTTTTTACATGTTGCAAGTTGTTATAGTGATATACTATGGTAGTTAAAAGCTGAAGACACTGCATTCTCAATCCAAATTCATCTTGATTTTTCTAGGTTGCAACCTTGGAAATTTGTAATATAAATTATGAACTGCTGGCGTTGCTCTAATTACTGTCTGTAAACTTTTAAGCATATATATAAATGCATAGTTTCTGGCACCTTACATATTTTGTTGTATATGTTACCTCAACAACGTGCTGATCTTGGATGACTGGTTTTTAGCTTTTAAAAAATTATTGGAACTCGATATTTCAAGTCAATTTGGTTTTGGTTATAGAAATGGCATTATGCACTTATCAATTAATTATTTCTTATTCGACCTTCAATCTACTTTTGATATTTCTTCCTGGTTTTTATTGTATTGGAAAACATTATTTCGTTTCATCGTTGGGATCATGGCAATCATTCTTTTCCATGTACAAGATTTCAATTTCAGATTGTGTATTGTAATGGGTATTATTAATTGAAAGTGTTCAAGTAATGGGATTTCTTGGTGAGTTGCACACACCATGCAGTATGCATTTGATATCAGATGTTACTGTGTCTCTGAGTTGGTTCATTTTATGTTCTTTGAGTTGCATCTTTCAAATGATAGTTCATGGAGTTATTGTTTCCTTATTTTTCCTTTGACAGATAGATTACAAAATAGAATTTTATTGTTCTATTGGATTGTTGATAGCACAAATCCAATGCGTCTACGATATAATCCTTGCCATAACAGAACACTTTTTGGAATTTCCACTTCAGATGGTGCAACATTAAAGCACTTCCAGGAGCAAACCGGTTGATTAAACATTTCACTGGTCACAGAGTGCCAATGGCATTAGCTTCAAACTCAAGTAGGGAAAACATAGAGACCAAAATTTCTTTTCATCCGGGTATGGTTTCTAAATGACCATAACATATTCATTTACTTGTTCTGGTTGTTGCTACTATTTATTTATTTAGCTGCTTGATTTTATTATTGTATAGGCTGGAAAGACTCATTCTCTGTGATAATCGGTAGCGATGAAGTTACAACGGCCAAACCATCTCCTGAAATGTAAAATGCAACTATTTTCTGTCGGTTCTTTCTAACTTGGTTTTCTTTTGCAAGTAAACCATTAAGAACTAACAATGCCTCAATGTTTTCAATGGCCGATTGCTCTTCATAAATTTGTTAAGTCTTTTCTTTTCAAGTAACCCAATTATGCGTTCTAACAATGCGTTCATTGATAAAGATTCCTTGAAGCAGCAAAAAGGTTAAATCTTGAACCCTCGACGTGCCTCGTAATTGAGGATTCCGTGTAAGTATCTGGCCTCTTCAAACCTTTAAATATTTGAACTTTAATTTTCAAGAATAAAAATTAAAAAAACTAAATGGTTATCAAATGGGGTCTACGTTTTGATTCATCGTACTCTTCTTACTCAACATGCATACCAGTCCAGGTGTTGCAGCTGGTAAGGCTGCTGGGATGAAGGTGGTTGCTGTACCATCCCTTCCGAAGAAGACTAATCTCTACTCTTCAGCGGATGAGGTGATCAATTCTCTGCTCGACTTTCAGCCTGAGAAATGGGGCCTACCTCCATTTGAAGATTGTACATACCACAACCCTTTTGTACTACCTCACTTCTCAACCTTTCCAGTTGAGTTTCTTTATGCTTAAATCTATTTGTCACAGTTCTTGACTTTAAACTATAGGGGTAGAGAACACCTTACCAATTAATCCTATGTACATTGGAGGTCCCGTTGTCAAGGGATATGGTCGTGGCTCGAAAGTTCTTGGGATTCCTACAGGTGTGTGCAAATTCAATAGATCGTTCTTATTTCCATTAGGCTGGTCGTTTATATCTTTATGTTATCTGATTCCTGGTTAATCTCATAGTCTAAATTCTGGTTTGGCAAACTCAATGTTTTGAACTGTTCTTAATCTCGATATCTGCAGTTGATCTCTTTCCATTATAATACTTACAAACTTGCTTTACTTTTCCCAGCGAATTTATCTACAGAAGGATATTCAGATGTCCTTTTAGAACATCCATCAGGCGTTTATTTCGGTTGGGCTGGTTTATCAACAAGAGGCATCTTTAAAATGGTCGCGAGCATCGGATGGAATCCATTTTTCGACAATGCTGAAAAGACTATTGTAAGTGTACAATAATAGTTCAGAAATGTTGATTTTGGTTGCTGCATTCACTTTCTGGTTAATATTTGTATATTATGATCCAGGAACCATGGCTACTCCACGAGTTCCATGAAGATTTCTACGATGAGGACTTGAGACTTGTTTTAGTCGGATACATTCGGCCAGAGGTAATGCTTGCAAAACAACTAGCTTGTTCTTCTATTTTCTGGGTTTCCATGCTCATCACTCCATTAAAATCTCATCAATATTATCACTAATCAGGCCAACTTTCCAAACCTTGAGAGCCTAATAGCTAAGATTCACGAGGATGGACAAATTGCAGAAAGAGCTCTTGATCTTCCACTGTACTCGAAGTATAGAGACGACCAATACCTGAAGCAGCATGATGCTTAGAGATGGCATGCTTTAGGAGTTCTATACATTCTATTGCAAACTTTTGTGGCCTATTGTTTGTCATTTACTTAATAATTCTATGATCATGGAGGATGAATTCTCATTTACATTTCGTTGTTTTTTATAGTGCAATCAATCTTAAAGCGTGTATTTGATCCTCGGATCTCGAGAGTAACGGTAGATATTACTGTTGGCATCTTTTGATCTTTGTTGTACCTATATATATTACTTGAGGTTTATTATATAACGTACTAGTTTTCTTTTCACATAAGATAAATGTAATTTAATGTTTCGGGCAGTAATTAGATGAGATTTGAAGATTGCTTTTTGTGTTGTTGGCCGGATAAATCTTTCGAAACTTTGTAAAATATGTATTTTAATGTTTGATTATGTGAATGATTATATAAAGTATAGATAATGTAACGAAAATATTTTACGCTAATAATAATAGTAATAGTTTAACGATGCATAAAGCTATTTGTTTGTTAACAAATTTGAACAAAATTTAACTTGCACTGAGAAAAGATTGAAAAATAAAAGGAGAGTTTCCTAAAAGAGAGCGATCATTGGGTATATTTAGTATGATTTCTAGTACGAATTTCAATTCGGTCAACAAACTTTCTTCTGGGAAATTGTCGAAAGCCCACAAAAGGAGCCCAAGTGGTTTTGTTTTGATCGAACTTTTCTGAATCGTTGTTTTGGCGGCAGTGGCGGAACAAAGGAACACCGGATTCGAATTGCTGCTTAGAAGTTCTTGCAATGTCTGAAACAGAATCGATGTTAGTGGAGGAGGAAGAAAAAAGGTCCAACCCGACCGGGGAAGCCGCGGAAGCTGCCATGAACGAAGAGCAGCAATCATACTCGTGGCCAGTGATTCAATTCAATTCCCTTCCACAGAGGACTTACCATTTCTACAACCAGTTTCGGACTGGTCCGAACCCTAACAACTTCTTCAAGGGCGTAAAATGGTATATTGTCTGTGTTCTCCGTCTTCATTGTTCTTCTTTACTCTTCTTTCTTATGAAATCTTCGAGTTATAACTTAATACAGGTCACCTGATGGGTCGTGTTTTCTTACGAGCTCTGAGGACAATAGTCTTCGCAGATTCAACCTGTAAGTCTTCAGTAATCAACCCGTATATGAATGTTGAAAGACTTGTTTAAAGTGGAATTTAAGAATATCTTTTAGATATGTTACATTTTTTTATTTTTTTTATGATGGAATAGAATAGAATACTTGCTGAACTACACTGTTATGCAGGCCAGATTACGGCAACGATGTTTCCGGCAATGTAGCTGGTGAAGAGGGTAAGTCTGCGCGTGAATAGAGGGAATATGGCCTACTTCTTGAGGAATTTGATATCTACCTTTTTTAATATGATGTCATTCATGTGCTACACTGTCTGCAGATTCTTTTACTTCCAACCTTGTTGTGGGCGAAGGGGAGTCAGTCTATGACTTCTGTTGGTATCCTTACATGTCTGCTTCAGGTGCTCCTTAGACAAATTATTCATGGTTTTTCTACCTTGGAGCTGAAAGGTTTTCCTTTCTGTTTCAATTTGTATAATCATTGACGACACTGTTAATTGAATTCTGATGTGAAAGTTGGTTGACACCTTAGACCCTGTTACATGCGTCTTTGCAAGTACCACACGTGACCATCCAATTCATCTCTGGGATGCTGCATCAGGCGAGGTACTTAGGCTTTAAGAGTATATATGAATCCATAGTATTGGAGTCAGATTCTGATTACCGTTTCAAATAGCCTTTTGACATATAGTGTGGGTTCATCGTATTACAACTAGCATTTATGACGTGCAAATGTAAGCACAGATGACAATTTTTTTATGCTTGCTTGGAGTGCATAAGATGAACAAAAGCGTTATTTGAGTGAGTTGAGATATGCATTTGAAAATATGCACGACATGATGTGAATTATGTGAACAGCGTTAGCTTTGAGTGTCATTATAGCAGTAAGAAAAATTATATGTTTGTCTAATGCACTTGAAAAGCTGTATCATATGTTTTTGTTTTGATGCTCTCCCTTATTTTCAAGAGATTATGAACTCAAGAAGACATCTTAGTCAAATCTTTAGGAAAAAAAGTTCAAGATTATGCTTTTCATCTGTACTGCAAAACCTCAGATAATTAAAGAGAGTGCCTATTAATTATTAAAGGCATATGCCATGGTTGCTTGCCAGGTGTGGGTGGCTGGGGCTGCCACACATCTTCCATTAGTTTATTGGGTAGCCCAACATCACCTTAGAAATGCCCATTATGAACGTTCGTTTTTTCCTGTTTTTCTTGTTAGGAGTTAAACTTAAATTCTTGCATGACATCGATGGTAGTTTTAGAATTCCTGAAGCTAAAATTAGTGATTGAAGAAGTTGGTCCTATTAATTGAAGATTTTTTTTAACCATGTATTGCAGCTGCGCTGTACATATCGAGCTTATGATGCCATGGATGAAATTACTGCTGCCTTTTCAATTTCATTTAATCCAGCTGGAACCAAGTAGGTTTATCTTTGCTTCTCTTATCCACTGTATCTGTAAAGGGCTCGTGTACAGCTATTCAGGTGTCTCATGTTGTCATCATGCATGAACCACGTCCTTTTTATTTCACATCGTGTTATGTCTAAGATCGCCTATAAGGTGTCTTTATAACTTACATTATCGAAGATAGATATCATCCTTACAAGCTTATGATATGCCTGATTGAGATGCCTCCTCTCCTGTGTTTTTCAAAAATGCTATTTTGAGTTCTTGATCTTATTTATGTTTAATTTTTATGCTCCATATTTGTTGCAAATTGAAATACTTTATGTAATTTTCATTTGGTTACCAATTGAAACCATCTTTTTTTTTGGTTTAGAATATTTGCTGGATACAACAAATTGGTGAGAATATTTGATTTGCATCGACCTGGTAGAGATTTTGGGCAACACTCGACGCTTCAAGGAAATAAAGAAGGTCAAACAGGTTGTTATCTTAGACTTAGTGTACCCTTAGAGAATGTTTGCCGATTGATAGACCAGGGCATATCTATTGACCATTTGTTATGATCAGGCATCATATCGGCAATTGCCTTTTCTCCTACACATAATGGAATGCTTGCCTTGGGCTCTTATAGCCAGACCACCGGAATCTATAGGGAAGACAATATGGAGTTGTTATATGTTCTACATGGGCAAGAAGGTGGAATTACACATGTAGGGGAGGTTTTTGTTGTTACTTTTTACACGTGGTCTTAATTTATATTCCTATCAAGATGATGTTATGTTTTGTCCAGATCCAATTTTCAAAAGATGGAAATTATCTATACACTGGAGGTCGAAAGGTATAAGTTCTTATGCGATGTTCTTTCTTGCATTGTGACCTGCATTCTAATATACCTTATTCTGAAATTTCTTGAAGGACCCATATATACTTTGCTGGGATATTCGCAAATCTGTAGATGTTGTATACAAGTAAGTGCTTCTTTAAAAACTTCAATGGCTATGCCTTATAAGTAATATCACCGCTATAGGGAACAAGCAATGAATTTAGTATACCTAAAAATTGAAAATTCCACTGGTTCAACAAAGGCCTGCAGCTTTAAAATGCTGTTTGTTTTGTTTGTTTTTTTATGTATTTTCCAACAATTTTTCTTCTTTAGTTTGTCAAAGAAACTTGTGATGGCAACCCATTCAAGTTTTCTGGTTACTGTGAATGATGAAATATAGGTTTCCTTATCACGTCATTCTACTTGTCATCAGGCTATACAGATCATCTGAACATACCAACCAACGGATATTTTTTGATATTGAGCCATGTGGCCAACATCTTGGCACAGGTGGTCAGGTATACTATCAGCTTTTATTTATATTATTTTGCTTGATACTAATTTAATCAATCTTAACCTGAGTGGTTTTGTTTACATTTTGACCTGTAGGATGGTTTTGTTCATGTATATGATCTTCAAACCGGGCAGTGGGTAACAAGTTTTCAAGCAGCACAAGGTATTGCATTTTCATTTTGACAAGAACTACCACTTGGTTTTTTTTATATTACCGTATTCTTATTGGCTCTAACTCACTTCTCCTACGTTGTGTACTCCCTGCAGACACAGTTAATGGGTTTTCTTTTCATCCATATATGCCAATGACTGTCACATCATCAGGTCACCGAAGATTTATAGGACCTGACAATGATGATGGGGATTTATGTTTGCGTGGTATTCTCTCTAAACTCAGTGCAATCATCTATTCTTTTGCTTTTGTAAATAGTTATATGCAAGTTATTGTTATTAATGTCTGTTAGGACTCACGACTCTCCACTATGGTATGATATTGTCCATTTTGAGCATAAGCTCTCATGGTTTTTCTTTTGGTTTTCCCAAAATGCCATATACCAATGAAAATGTATTCCTTTCTTATAAACCCATGGTCAACCCTTTAATTAGCCGATGTGGGACTCCTCTCCCAACAATCATCAACATTGCTTGGGTAAAATTATGTTGGTTCTCAGATGCTATATAATATGTTTCCTGGGCTTTATTTAGGTGATGAAAATTGTGCTTCTGTTTGGAGTTTTAATTTTGCTTCGTCGGGAGATGGTGATGCTATCAACACCAATTGACAGCCAGAATCCAAGCCAAGGTCTGAATATGTTTTTGTTTATTTGTATTTGTAGCTTGCATGAACATTCTCTCGCAATTTTGCAAACGAACTGTACAGCTGCGTAATTATCGTACAACATTCTGTGTCTGGAGCTGTCTGATTTTGGGAAGAGGACATATTTTTGTGTTCTACGTTTAGAACATCGAAGGAAGATGAAGATATTGACGCAAATGTTCTATGTTCTAATTGGCAAAAGCCAAAACTCTATTCAACACCCAAGTTTTGGTAATTATATATAAGTCTATTTCTTTTGATAGTTTTATAGCTATGTTTTATTTGTCTAGAAACTAATTTTTAATATTTTGTAAAAGTGAAATGAGAATTCTCGCATGTTGAATTTAAAAGAAAAAAAGCCAAATTTTCTTTCTTTTTCTTTAATTTATTTTCAGAAGGAATATTATGACTAGTTGAGTTATGATGGTATTTTTGGTCAAAAAATTAAAATTTGAATCTCTCTTTTAACGTATTATTAGACTAATACTAGTTGAGTTATAAAAAAATTAAAGTAAATAATTTTTAAAATGGAATTGGCAAGATTTTGTGCAAATTACGTATATTTATAATTTAACATGTCATTAGGTTATATAATATTTTATTTTTCATATGCTTTTTTTTTTTTTTTTTTGTTACAGCAACAACGAATGTTGAAAATTAATTTATAAAAATTATTTAAATTAATAATTAAACTATTCTCACTTTCCAATCTTAGTATTTATATTTACATAGGTGTCTAATGGATGATTTTTAAAATATATATTTATGGTATTAATAAGGAATATTGGAAATATCCATTTAACCCTAATTATGTGGAACATGATATTTTAACCATTATATGCGGGTCGGGTTAAAAGGGCGCCCGAGTTCTTATGTCGGGTTGGACTGATCCAACCCACATCAACCAATTCTTATAAAAATTAAGAACAGGTTCACAAGCAGCAACGAGAGCGCGGGTGATATCCTTCGCGCGGCAACTCCAGTTTCGGCTCTTACCGCTCTGAAGTTGGGCAATGGCGTCCATTAAACGCCGTCACCAAGTAGACGATCATGAAGCGAAGAAAGCCAAATTTTCCTGTGTTTCAGATGCTTCTGAGGTGAAGGGGCAGCATCCAGTGGTGCTCAACCCAGCCGACTGCGACTTGGGTATTTCTTTTCTGTCTGGAAGGCTATCTTTTCTTTCTTGTTGTATTCATCCTATATTATTTTGTATTGAAAGCGTACCGTTGGATGCTAGACCGAATTAAACTGTTTGGATCTCCTTCTCATCTTTTCCTCTCCCGTTTGCTCGAGTCTCACATTTCGTGGTTTATATAAATTGCATCCATTTATAATTTGAGTGTGTTTGCTGGTCACTTGAATACTAATTAGCTTCTATTTATTGGTTTAGGGCCTAAGCTTAAAATGCATGCTTGCCCTTTAGTTTGATTATTATTAAATTAACATGGAGATTACAAGTTTTGAAGATTTTCTAGGCACTCTTCTCTTATGTGGTTTCCTGCCCCACTCTCCATTATCTGAACTGGGCATAGACTTGGGAAAAAATTTGAACGGTGATTTCTAGGAAAACATATATTGTTGTACGTAGAAAACTTTATGAAACTTATTTTTATACATGGAGGGCAGGTGCTATCCTAAATTGATGTGTTAGGTTGAAGCGTGAGCGGAGCCAAGAAGGAAGGAGGGTACCTCCCAAATTTTTACAACGGAACGATCATAGGTATAAAAGTTAGAAGGTTAAAATTGTCCCTATCCAAGAAATTTGTTGGCTCCACCACTTGGTTGAGGAGGAGTTTTCCCATGCAGGTTTTCGGGTAGTAGACTTTGACTTGTAAAATGTGGTAGTTACTTTATCAAACTATGATAGGATTAGTTCTTTCTCCTTTTCTCTTTACATTGCTTCCTTTCATGGTACCTGGTTATGAAATTTTTATAGAGTGTATCCTTCGTCTTCCTTGTGGAAATAAATTTTAGTGGGTCATAGTGCAAAGGTCATGTCCTTCAGGTAGAAAGAAAACTTCAAATAAAAGAGTTGTTCTTACTGAAGTTAACAGATATTAAGATTTTTACCCGTGATTTGAAAAATATTCCCCATTTGGTAGCCAACGGTTTTGTACATATCCATCAAGACATTTATTTCTTGACAAAAGAAGCAAATTATTAAAGTGACATTTTATAATTTGTTTCCATGTTCTTAGTGAAAAATACGGTTTATATTGACTTGCGTTGCTATTTTTGTTTCCAGATTTCAAGATTGAAAGTGATGGTCTTCGAGGATCAGCTCTTTATGAGCAAGGTTTTGCTTACTGCTGGTCCGGTGCTCGGGCCACCGTTGGTATTACTGGTGGAAAATATTGTTTTGGTTGCAAGATTATCTCTTTACAGCCAGTTGAAATGAATGATACTGCTCCAGATCAGCAGCATCTTTGTCGTCTCGGCATTTCCATAGGGGACAGTCCAGTGGGTAATCTTGGAGAAACTAAACAAAGTTTTGGATTTGGTGGCACAGGAAAGTTCTCAAATGCTGGAAAATTTTCTGACTATGGTGAAAAGTTTGGGATTGGCGATACCATTGTTTGTGCTGTAAATCTTGAAAGCAATCCTCTGGCCTCTATTGGATTTTCCAAAAATGGCAAATGGTTGGGTACTGCAATACAATTTGATGCCGGTCCAAGAGGCCTTGGAGTAGTGGATTCTCCATTGGGGAAGCTTCGATGGGAATCAGCACTTTTTCCTCATGTATTGTTGAAGAATGTTGAGGTCCAGTTACAATTCAGTGTTGAAGAGGGGCTTGTTCCAGAAGAAGGCTTTAAACCGTGGGCCACTGCTTTGGATGATAACAATGCATGGATAGGGCCTACTTTTAATAATGTAAGAGATTGTGAAGTCATGATGATGGTGGGTCTACCGGCTTCTGGAAAAAGTACATGGGCCAAGAAATGGGCAGATCAACATCCTGAGAAACGCTATATTTTGCTTGGGACTAATCTAATTCTGGATCAAATGAAGGTATTGAACTGTTAGTTATTTTTTTCATGTTGCATGACCTGCTAGCTACTATATGGGGGTTGCTTCTTGATTTCTATCCCCCACTTGGTTTGCCTAACATCATTTTGGGGTTCATTATTATCTTACATGACAGACTGACAGGAGTTGAATTTTTCTAACAGTTACCAGGTCTATTGCGAAAACATAATTATGGACAACGCTTTGATTGTTTGATGGACCAAGCAACTGGGATTTTCAACATACTTCTGTCTAGAGCAGCTACCATACCTCGCAATTACATAATTGATCAAACAAATGTTTACAAAAATGCCCGGAAACGGAAACTGAAACCATTTGTGTACTTCCAGAAAGTATGTATTTTAAGTCTTTTGGATCATTTAGGTTTCAGTAACCTTTCAATTATTATCATTAATTTCTTTGCTCTCATTCTGGTTTTCAGATTGCTGTTGTGGTATTCCCAAGGCCCGAGGAGTTGCAGCGTCGATCGGCCGTAAGATTTAGAGAAATGGGGAAAGAAGTACCAGCTGATGCAGTGAATGAAATGTTAGGTCTGTTAAATTCTTTTTCTCTTTGGACCTATTGAAGTTTCTCCATATAGCTGCTTGAAAACATATGTTGTTGCAAATCGTATAATCACTGTAGGTTTTGTTGCTTACCATTGGGATTACTATCATTATGCAGCCAATTTTATCCTGCCCAATAGCAAGAACATGCCTGGTTCGGAAGAATATTTTGATGAGGTAATTACACCATACGTAGCTATCAAGGGTTTGTGCGTAAGTGTAATGATATAGACATCATAATATATGTCTTCTTTTTGTTAGGTTATATTTGTAGAACTTGATCGTGCAGAATCTCAAAGGTATTTGGATGGCATGAAACGTGCTCTAACATCTGAATCACGTGACAACTTAACGTCATTTTCTAAAGCTAGTACTGCTCCTCCTCATGTTTTACCTTCATCTCAAAATCAAGGTGCCTTTCACTTCTTGTCGGGCCTCTCTGATTAGAACAGTGGCCGTACGTTTTTTGTTTTACTGACCGTGCATCCATTTGACTTGATGGTCGTTATAAGTAATCCAACCAGTTTATTTGAAGTTTCCTGTTTATCTGTTAAATATTTCTTCTACTTTGTTCTGTAGAGTGAATATTTTTTTTTTCACAAGTTTTCTATTCTCAGTAAAGCATACAGACACGTGCAATCTGCATTTTCCGTGATCTCTCATGTTATATAAATGAGATGTGATATGGATACAAAATACTTTGTTCAATTTGCAGATCTTTCCATGTTTCACCCATATGCAATATGACTCGGATCATTATATTAAGCTTGTTGGTCACCATGGCTAGATTCATCTATAACATTCTTTCTTTTTTCAGGTCTACGTGGTATATCAGATGCTAGACAATATGGAAATCCAAGATTTATTTCTGAAGTACATCAAGAAAATATGTACTCTCCTTTACCTAGGTTTGTTCCCCTTCACAGACCATACGAGAGTTTAATTGGTGAAACCAGGTACCCTGGTCCAAGTAGCCATCCGCTTCACAGTTATCCAGGGAGTGATCCTTACAGCATTGGTGGACGTTTCCGACACAGTCGTCAAATGGGTGAACTCTCCCCAAGGGAATACACTGGTGTAGCTTATTCCTTCCCTCCCACTGGTTAGTTCTTTAATTGATTGCACCCTGCTTTTGCATGTGATATTTTCCAACAAGAAAATCAAAAGATAAAAAGCTTACCGCTTTGCATGTAAGTGGGTATTTACATTCAGATACTCATAGAACCCAATTTGTTCTTCCTTCTCTGTATCTTCATTTCTTTGGGAGGGTGCTTATCGACCATTCCTAATTATGTGCCTACATTCAGGTCCACCTTATGGAACCCCACCTCCAAGACCCGCATATCAATTTCCTTCTAATATGCCTTATGGTAGAGGTTATGCCTCCCCACGTCCAAGGTACTACTGATTCCCTGCTATTTCATGGGCTCATGGATCGTCTTTTCGATGCATGCATAATGTATTAATCAGAGTCGAAATGGTGAACCATTGTAATTATTCCGGCTCCATACATGCATGGACAAGTAAATAGTGTAAATACGATCTTTACAGCTGGTGAACTGACAGAGGCACCGTTGTGAAGATAACTCAGTTAAGACATATAATTTTAAATAGAATGCTCAAAGTCTCCTTACCAAACCTAGTGTAGAACTAAAAAAAGACTAATGTATTAGAGATTGACAAATTCAATAAAATTAGTAACTTTAAATTGTATGATGATGTGATTCTTTAAGCATTTAATGATCGTACATACTTAATTGGAAGGAATGAAAAAAAGCACTCTTGATGAGAATAAATATATTTAATGCAAGTTGAAACATAAGGCGAGAAAAGGATGGCAATGGCAGCAAAGCCTAATTTTGTTTCCTCTTTCGTTTAAAGAAACTAGCAGGTGGCTGATGCAATCAAAGCTTACACTATTATATTCTTGGACGCACGCCAGCCGTCGGTGTATTTTACGTGCCATTCTTGGACGCACTCTTTTTCTTTAAAGTAATTCATAAATTCATAAATTATTTATAATTTTGGTTGAAATTTGAGATTGGAAATAAATGACACCATTTTAAGATTCAGTTCTTTTCTTTTCATCTCATTGGTTCATAAATTTCAAGACAAAACGACAAAGAACGGGTTAAAACGCAGTGGCTGCGCAGCGCAGCACAGCGCCTCCAGAGGCAAGGTGCTTCCAAGACTTGCGCGGCAAGTCAGTGAACATGGGAGCCACCGCCAACGCGAAACACTGATCACGTTCCCATTTCTCGGCTGATTCTTTTATTCCCACCGACTCTGACTTTCCAATTCACTCGGAAGCTAACCCACGACTCTCTCTCTCTCTCTCTCTCTCTCTCTCTCTCTCTTACTTTTCTCTACCTAACCTTTTCTTCTCTTAAATTTTGCCGTTTCGTAAAATTGTTTCCACAGTTCTTGGGGATCTGTACATTTATTTCTGAGGCGCCGAAGAACATACGGTTTTTGCAGCGGAGATATGCCAACGTACGCTTTCTATAACAGAGTTTCCAGACTTTTCCGGGACCATCCTTCGTTTTCCAGGCTCCTTGTTCTTGTCTCCATTAGGTATCTTCTTTGGAATTCTACTTGATTGTTTGTGTTGTTTCCTTGGTTTTAATGTGTGGTTTAAATGTGTGAAGAAATTATTAATTATGGTTTGTTCTGATTCGCTGTTGTATTGATGGAATTACTTTTTGTCAATTGAAAACGTTATAATTTCAGGAATATGTTCTCGTGTCAATATAAGTGTTTTGTTATTGACCAAAGGCGACAAGGTAAAACACGAGGACCAACCATGCTCTGTTTTCATTGTTGTCTGTACAATTGATTTTTCTGAATGAATTTGAATTATATACCATCGATTAACTTTTTCGATGGTGGCCATGATATCAGGCCCACTCTGAGCTCAAGGCTCCAAATGCCTTGTGAATACGTGTCTGCTTTGCTTTTCAAATTGTTTCATGGCTCAAATTGAAGTGGATCTGTCGCTGAAGAATTCAGATTCTCTCTGTATCGGTTTATTCTCTGGTCTTTAGGCATTCCATCCTATTTAGTTGACTAATTGCTTGAGTATTACGATCCGAGATATAGATGAACAGGGCCGAGATAGAGATTTTCTTAGGGAGGGCCAACATTTCGCATGCTAACTTGATTTGTATAAGATATTTTAATATGAAAGTTTACTGAGCAAACTAGAGTTAAACTACAAAATCTTGAGCATTTTATATCTACTTTTATGAATTATGACAAACTAAGGGGGAGCCATCCTTCTTTGCTACGCCTCTGCAGATCAAACATTCCATTGCTATTAAAAATCAAAGGTGCTATATTTTGTTACTGTATTGTACGAATCTCTCTGTCGATGCTTCCTTAACCTGCTACTTTCAACTTTAAGTAAAAAGACACATTATTAACTTACTCTGCTGATTCATACCTGATAATTTCACAATTAATGAAGGGTAGCCTAATCAATTCTTCAAAAAGCTGCAGCTAGTATGGGAGAGTCTGTTCTAATCTTAAGCATCATTTCATTAAGAACATTGCTTACGAATCTGATTTGATGCACTTAATGAGCTGTGAGAAGGAACTCGGAATGCCGGATCATTTCCTTCTCCTTAGACCCTCACGAGAGCTCCAATTTAGAAACAAGGATTATTAAGTGAATTCTCCGAAAGTTGGTGGGTGATATGAAAGAGCTCAACTACATTCTATACATCACTTGGGCGTTAGGACCGAGCTTGAGACTCACTCTCATTCGTTTGGTGCTATCTCTTTTATTTTCAACTGGGTTCACCCATTAGTGGGAGGAAAAATTCTCATTAGGCCCACTCCATGTCCAAGCTATCCCCAGATTAGATATTATTCATTTTTAAATGTCATTTTTCCACTACGTCTTTAATCATATTTTGATGCACTCTTTTCCCCTGCAGTGGGGGGAGCCTTGTAGCATATGCTGATGCTAGCCCAACGAATGGGGTACCCAGTATTGCATCTAAAGCCAATGTAGATGAGAAAAAGAAGAAGGTGGTAGTGCTTGGAACTGGTTGGGCGGGAACAAGTTTCTTGAAGAATATTAAAGATCCCTCGTATGAGGTTCAAGTGATATCACCTCGAAATTATTTTGCGTTCACCCCATTATTACCAAGTGTTACATGTGGTACAGTGGAAGCCCGTAGCATCGTTGAACCCATTCGCAACATTGTGAGAAAGGTAATTGGTTTCTCTGCATTCGACTATGTGCTGTTAGAGTTGGAACACGTGTACGATTATCTAGCTACCATGCATTGATTATTTCTGAAGAAACTATATGATAGGAAAGCAATGGAAAGGAAAAACATGCGAGCATACTTTCAGATGTTTGGAAAAAGAAATTCACTTTGATATTTAATTTTAAGAACCATTTCAAGGAGTATGGTTCTACCTTTCACCTAAATCACATGTTAGTGTTTTTACCGTATCTTGATAATCTATTAACATGAAGATGGTCTTCTTGCTTTTCCTTTGATCAGAAAAGGGTAGACATTAGATTCAATGAAGCAGAATGCTACAAGATTGATGCTGAAAACAAAAAACTCTACTGCCGATCTAACGAAAACAACAATCTGAATGGAAAAAAGGAATTTGTTGTGGACTACGACTACCTGGTGATATCTGTGGGAGCACAAGTTAATACATTCAATACTCCTGGCGTTGTGGAGAATTGCCATTTCTTAAAGGTAATATGCTCCGACTCCTGTAAAGAGGTGCTTCTTATTTTAATATTCCAATTATACTTTTACATATTTACATGTAGTAATAGCAGTAACAGTATTGGCATTAGTACCAAAAAAATTATATTGAGTTTGTGCAGCTTCACGAACACGGTTTTCCCGTGTAAAATGCTTTTGGTAGAAACGCTTCACTGGAAAAAGAAGAAGATTGAGAACTCAGTGAAAGTTGATTGTTTTGTGGCCGACTTCCTCTGTGTCTATTGCTTCTGATTTATGACTAATTACTGAGAATTGTTTTTAGGAAGTGGAAGATGCTCAGAGAATACGAAGAACTGTAATTGATTGCTTTGAGAGGGCAAGCCTGCCTACCCTGGATGAAGAAGATAGAAAGAAAATTCTTCATTTTGCTATTGTTGGTGGTGGCCCCACTGGTGTGGAATTTGCAGCAGAACTTCATGATTTTGTTAATGAGGACTTGGTCAAGTTATATCCTGGACTTCAAGATTTTGTAAGAATTACTCTTCTTGAGGCAGGAGATCATATCTTGAACATGTAAGATTGAACCTTTGTCATTCTCCTCTGCTGAGTGCTTAAATATTTTCATAGATTCGGAATATCCTCAAGCCCTATCATTCCATTATTTCAAATGGAGTTTCCTAATGCCTGGATGAAAAAATTTTACTCACTTTGTATATTAAAAAAAACCCTCATGCTGTTGTAGGTTTGACAAAAGAATTACTGCTTTTGCTGAAGAAAAATTCCGTAGAGATGGTATTGATGTCAAAACAGGATCGATGGTAATCAAGGTAACTGATAAAGAGATTTCCACCAAGGAAATGAAGAATGGAGAAATATCCTCTATGCCTTACGGAATGACTGTATGGTCAACTGGAATAGGAACGCGTCCGATCATAAAGGACTTTATGACACAGATTGGTCAGGTTAGTTTATTGAAAATCTCTTATCATAATAATTTGACCAGTCTACCTGACTAATACTTCTTGCTGCCTTCTCTTCTTCGGCATCTTTCCACTTTATAGCTGATATTTGATTAATGTTTATAGGCTAACAGGCGTGCTTTGGCAACCGACGAATGGCTTCGAGTTGAAGGATGTGACAATGTATATGCACTTGGTGACTGCGCTACTATAAATCAGCGAAGAGTCATGGTCAGTATTCCTTTTTCTCTTGAAAGTCTTACGGTCATGTTTTGCCTATTTGTATTATCTGTTTTTCAATAATTTATGCCAATAAATAGTAGTGTACATTGTATACAGGTTCATGCCTAGTTTTATAAAACCTATCTACCAGTTTTCTCATAATTATTTGATTTTCTTGTCCTCATTTCTTCCTTTGCCGTTGGCTGTTCCTAATTTCTTTACAGGAGGACATTTCAGCAATTTTTATCAAGGCAGACAAAGACAATTCTGGGACACTAACAGTTAAAGAATTTAAAGAAGTCATTGATGACATATGTGAAAGATATCCCCAGGTGGAGCTATATTTGAAGAATAAGCAGATGCACGACATTGTTGATCTTTTAAAAGGATCCAAAGGGGATGTGGCTAAGGAGTCAATCGCACTAGACATTGAAGAGTTTAAATCGGCCCTCTCCCAAGTTGATTCACAAATGAAAAACCTTCCTGCTACCGCACAGGTTCGCCATATTTTCTTGACAAATACCATTTGATACTGATTTTGGGTTCCACAAAAAAAGTGCTTTACACCGATCTAAACGTCATTTCAGGTGGCTGCGCAACAAGGCGCATATCTTGCCCATTGTTTTAACCGTATGGAAGAATGCGAAAGCAATCCTGAAGGTCCTCTGAGGTTTAGGGGATCAGGACGCCACCGCTTTCGGCCCTTTAGGTACTACACTCTCTCTCTTTTGATTTGATTTAAAGATAAGAAGGTGAAAGTTTTTGTCAGTGACTCCCGTGAAGTCCAAAAGTAATTAAATACAGGATAAGTTCTTTTCCGTGGAATAAATAAAAAAGGTATTTGACCTTGTAGATGTCTAGCCTGTTGGAGTTCATTCTCAATAAATAGTCCAGCCACTCATTTTGTCGTTATTCAGTCTATTGGGAGTAGGGAACCTCCTGTCTACATGCAAGCGTCCTGCTGAACTGTTGTGAATGCGGGCTCGCTTATCGAAATTAAACCATTATATTTCTGTCGCTATAAACCGGGGCAGGCAGATATTACAGTGTGATGCAGTATGTACTGTCACATTCTGTGCCATTATTTGATATGAACTATTACGACAGTTCAATTTCAAATTTGAATCTTGTGAATGAAAAGAACAATATGAATCTGACTTGCTCACCGTGTACGATCGTCCTTGAAGGTACAAACATCTTGGACAATTTGCACCATTAGGAGGAGAACAAACGGCTGCACAACTTCCTGGAGATTGGGTGTCCATTGGCCACAGCTCTCAGTGGCTCTGGTATTCTGTCTATGCAAGGTGAAATATCCTCTGAACCCTGAAAGCTATCTTACAATCTCCTAAAAAGAATGGTTGTCTTAGTTTTGATAAGTAACCAATACCTCACCCGCTGCACGTGAAAAGGAAAATTGACAACAAAAATATTATAGACCATGAATTTTCATTTAAATGTGCTTTGGCCTCGAGTCCTTGACTGTTTGGTGTATTTCTCTGGATGTTCAGCAAGCAAGTTAGTTGGCGAACAAGAGCACTGGTGGTTACAGATTGGACAAGGCGTTTTGTTTTTGGAAGAGATTCAAGTCGCATATGAATCAACTGAGACTTGGAGTTGGTTCTTGGTCCTTCATACTCGAGTTCGAAGGTGAACCGTTGGCTGGCTGCCAAGTTTGTGAGCAATTGCAGCATAAAGTTAACCAATAAAGTTGGTACAATAATAATTTTGGTCATATTGGTACGTTGAATTTATTAGTTCATTTTTAGTAGTAAGCTTTTTGTCAATTCTTCCCACGGCTTACAATAAGTTCATGAATTGAGTTTGTGAAGTTTGATTTACATATACGAGACTTGATGCAGTTATTCTGTTCTGTCTCTCTCAACATTAGTGATTTTGTTCTCAATATAATAACATAAGGAATAATATTTGTTCTATGCAAAAAATTGTACGACGATCTTATTCTGAAAATATCAGAATTAGACAATGTCTGTCAGCATAGCCAGTGAAAAGCGTACTTGATCTTTGAACTTTTTCACATTTGTAAATATTTTTCGAGACAACTTCTGATTTTATTGTTGGAATATATTATTAAATTTGGCTGGCAGTCGTCAGACGTAGCCGTAAATTTCAAATTTTATGACGTCATAATATTACGTCTCATGTTCTTGAAATATCAGCTTATTTTTTAACTTTTATATAAGCTTCATAAAATGGTTCATTATTCTCAAAAAAAGAAAAACAAACAATTTACTATTTAATAACAGTAATGTTTTTCATATAATTAATTCCACAAAATATCATCCCAAGTATATGCTGGATCTCAGCCGTTGGATGGTTATAGGGGTTGATCTTTTATTGGGCAAGCACGAGGGCTTAATGGGCCACGCCTGTGTATTATGGGGCCCAGTACTTATCCTTCTATATTGGGCCCTATGGCCACAGAATCCATGTGCTTGAGATGATGTTAATTAAATATAAAACCGCAAATACCGGTGCCCTAAGTCCTTTCATCAAATCCCATGTGAATTTTGTCTTAAGCCTTAAATTCAACCTTTTTTTACAAAAAAGTTGTATTTATTTCAATTTGTTGACTTTTGAGCTTCAACATATTTGGTTTTTATTTCGATGTTTTGCAGAAAAATTGGATTTATGGTAGCATATTTATCATTTAATATAATTTTACCTGCCTTATACCCCAAAAAATAAATAATAAAACTAGATTTATTTTTTCAAAATAATTACTAATGATAAAATTCTGAATTTAAAAAGAATATTTGAAGAGGGAAGAAAAGAAAATTCCTAAAAGTCAATTTTAAGAATTCAATAATTACTCCCAAAAAAAAAAAACAAAGAACATTCTCGCTTTTCATATGGAAAATGATTAAATTATTAGATTAAACAAAAAAAAAAGGGTAATAAAGAGAGGGCAAGAAAAAAAGAAGGTTGAAATTGCCTTTAGAAAATAAGTACAAAAAAATTGATAATTTAATTTTTTTTTCTTCATTATTTTAATAATGTAGAACGTCACGGATTAAAAAAAAGATCTTGAATTATAATTTTTAACATAATGTTTTAATTATTGAGATAAGGAGATACCAAAATTAATTTTCGGATAATCAATGTATATTTACAAATAAAGAATAAAAAAAGACTAATTATATAAACTATGACAATGGAGGAATGAAACGTTTTCTAGGATTTTATATTCATAGATGTCTATTTTATTTATGGGTTGGAGACCTCGAGGGAACGTGCTCCGAACTGGGAGGAGATTCCTCATTTAGATAAGGCACATTTTTTTCGGGTTAGATAAATGGGTTTGGGGATGAGATTATATTTTCCGACTCCATCCAAATTTTTATCTCGCTCCATTCCCACCATGTTTAATATAAATATATTTTCATAGAGTAAATTATAAACATTTTTTTTTATATCATTTTTAAATCTTGAAAGCTAAGGCACAGCGCATCCATATATATATATAAATGTTGTGTGTAATTGTTGTTGTTGTATTTTGATAACAAATTCACTTCTTTCCTACTCCTCAACCCCTTCTCTCTTCCCCTTTCTTACCTAACACACATCCCATTTTGGGGCCAAAAATATGGCCTTTTCCCTTAAAAGAAAACCCTACTTTACACTCCCAAAATTATCATATGCACTCCATTAAATCTTTAATGTCACCCCATACATACAACTCAACATACACCCAATTCTCTCCCCCACTCCCCGCCTCCAACAAATCCTATTTCTACTTTCTTTTTGTGATAGACGATAGGAACAACAAATCTTTACAATATTATCGAATATGCAGAGGTTGAAAAGGGAAAAGGGAAAAGGGAAAAGATACAACAAATTTGAGCAATAAATCCACCAACAATCCATACATACAATAGCCTTTGTTTATATAAACAATAATATCCTGATTTGAGATAAATAATGCAAAGTTTGAGGATAATTGAGTCCAGCCGCACAATTAGTCGGCTAAATAAATTATGTGGTTAATAAAGAAAGGTTTTGAAAAGGCAAAAGGGGAGAGGTTTGTTTTTGTTGTTTAGGCATTGCTGAGCCTTTCCTCTGCACTCCACCAAAGTGCATAAAGCAAAGGAAAGGGACAAAAGTGTCGTTAACTCAAGGCATCAAAAGCCAAACCAAACCCCCTTCTTCCTTTCTTCTTCTTCTTCTTCCTTCTTCTTCTTCACATGGTGGTGGGTGTGGGGACTGATTAAGGGCTGTCGTATATTTAACACAATACACACCTTTTCACTCTTATTTCAAACCTACCCTTTCCTTCCTTCTTTCTTCCTTTTTCTAAACCTAATCCGGATTGTTGGCTTCTCTTGTGTTGCTTTCGTGTCTAAACGTGTTGGGAATGCAAACAAACTCTCACGTTGTCCGTTAGAGAAGGAAGAGATTTGTAGAACATGGGTGTGTGCAAATTGGTAGGAACCCTTTTCGACTCAACCAAAACCAAAACCAAAACACTTCGAAGATTGAAGACTACCCCACAGACTAATATGAGTCATGTTTTGTTTCCACTTACATGTTTCATGTGCAAATTCTCGTAAGGTTACCCAATATAAAATCAATTCAAGTTGAGCGCATTTAGTTTTAGAATTGGAACTAAGTCACTGAACATGAATATTCACTTTGTTGGTATCCATAGTGACTTTCAAATTTTCAAGTATTTTTAATTATGACTTTATATCTTCGAGATTACTCTCATTCGAATGTACTTCTATCTTACTTTACTCCAAAATCTCTGACATAATTTATAACATTTTCATCTCTAAAACATAATTATTATATACAATTCCTGAATTATTTTAGTGATGATGGGATTCTTTTTATTACAATATGATATGATTAAGGTAAAGAAATTATGTTACTTGGGATCTAAAAATAAGATTTTGAAAATAATAGATAAAGTTGAGAAGATTTATATTTAAAAAAAAGAAAGAAATCAATAAAATTGTTGAGTTGACACATAGCTTCAATTTGATCCAACTTGTGTTTAGAAAGGGATGGAAACATTGTAATGACTAGTGGGTTATATGGTGATTTACTATCTACTTTTACAGTTTTGGTAAAAGGTAAAAATTGTTTCTCTAAGATTTTGATTTTCGAGTGATACACAAGTTAATTATTTATAAAAATCCAACAAATTAAAACATAATTACTTTTTAAAATAGTTACGAAAATTTGCTTATATTTATCCTCAAATTTCCATTTTCCCCTATAATTAGGTTTAATATATAATTTAGTTCATAATAATTTAATTTTGTGATTATAAATTATTATTAAGATTGATTGATGATAAATTAATATAATATTTAGTAAATTAGTACAAATTTAAAGAAAACCAGTCATTTAAGAAAGAAAAATTAATAATTCATTTTCCTAATTTATAAATATCTTGATATATATTGGAAAAAAGAGATATTTCGAGTTTTCTTAAATAACTTTTTTTTTTTTTTTAACGAGTCAACTACTGAACTTAAAATGTTAAATTTTAAAATATTAAATAATATTTTTTTTAGTTTATCAGATAAAAAATTAACATTTTAGATGGTAATTAACTAATATTAGGTCAACTAAATTGGATTTTCTTTTTAATTGCAAGGCTAAGTAGGATTAATACATATATTCAGCCTAAATAATTAATTAATTAATAGAACAATTTTCCAATTTTGACCTTACTGGGTCTGATATTCTATTTTTTAATCCTCGAATTAAAATATAGAGTTATTTATTTTCTGTTAAAAGAAGGCGGAGAAAAAGCAGTCACCACAGACCTGGAATCTTGATAACTCGCTCTATATCACGGACCTTCCGTTTTGCTTTCAGAGCAGGGATTCTTCGCCGGAGATTTTACCGTCAACTCGCCGGAAAATGGTTTTAATCCGTTTCCAGTGACAACTAAAATGAGAGAAGAACGGGGTCCGAGACCTACAGAAACGGGCCCGACGAAGTCGCCGGATTTCTCACTCGACAAGCCCACACTCCGGCAAGTAATTCTCCTCATTTCGTCTTTGATATCTCTTTCTCATTCCGTTAAAGTATTTGCTTCCAAATGGAAATTAATCCGCGACAAGCTTGAAGAATTGAATTCCGGCTTAATCGCGGCTGATAACTGTGATTCCGACGAAAATCCCGCAATCTCAGACCTAATTCGTAAGGTGATTGAGACAGCTACTGAATGCCACGATCTCGCTTGCCGCTGTGTTGATCTCTCGTTCAGTGGGAAGCTTTTGATGCAAAGTGATTTGGATGTTATCTGTGCGAAATTTGACCGCCATGCGAAGAAGCTTTCGGACATTTATACAGCAGGCATTTTGTCGCAAGGGTTCGCCATCGTCGTTTCTAGGCCTGGCCTTGGAGCTTGTAAGGATGATATGAGATTTTATGTGAGGGATATTGTAACGAGAATGAAGATTGGTTGTTCAGATCTGAAGAGGCAAGCCCTCGTTAATCTTCTCGCTGCGGTAACTGAAGACGAAAAGTATGTGAAACTAATAATAGAAATCGGCGAGATAGTGAACCTCCTTGTTAATTTTCTTGGCTCTTCCGAGACAGAACTCCAAGAAGCGGCTTTGAAAGTGCTTCATATAATTTCTGGGTTTGATTCTTATAAAGCAGTTCTAGTTGGAAACGGGGTAATTGCGCCATTGATTCGTGTTTTGGAAAGTGGGAGCGAGGAGGGGAAGAACATAGCCACAAGGTGTTTGATGAAATTCACGGAGAATTCTGAAAATGCTTGGTCTGTATCTGCTCATGGCGGAGTAACAGCTCTGTTAAAAATCTGTTCCAATGCTGATTCCAAAGCAGAATTGATCAGCCCTGCTTGTGGGGTGCTCAGCAATCTCGTTAGTGTTGAAGAGATCAAGAGATTTATGATTGAAGAAGGTGCAATTTCAACGTTTATTAGGCTCGCTCTTTCTAGAGATGAAGCTGTGCAGATAAACTCTATTGTTTTTCTCCAAAATATAGCTTATGGGGATGAATCAGTCAACAAATTCCTTGTTAAAGATGGTGGAATTCGGGCTTTAGTTCGTGTTTTGGATCCAAAATCTTCGTCCTCAACCAAAACTCTAGAGGTAGCGATGCGAGCAATTGAAAACCTCTGTTTCTCATCAATTAGTTATGTAAATATTTTGATGAACTACGGGTTCATGGAAAATCTTCTTCATTTCTTACGAAATGGGGAAGTTTCTCTTCAAGAAGTAGCTCTGAAAGTTGCAGCTAGGCTATGTGGGACATCAGAAGACGTCAAGAAAGCCATGGGGGACGGAGGTTTCATGCCAGAATTCGTCAAGTTTCTTGGTGCAAAATCATTTGAAGTTCGAGAAATGGCAGCCGAGGCACTCTCAGAATTGGTCATGATCCCCAGAAACAGGAAGAGATTTTCTCAGGACAATCGAAACGTAGAGATGCTTCTGCAAATGCTGGACACAGAGGAGGGAAATTCAGGTAACAAAAGGTTCCTCTTTTCCATATTGAATTCATTAACAGGAAGCAGTAGTGGTAGAAGAAAGATTGTGAATTCTGGGTATATGAAAAACATTGAGAAACTTGCAGAAGCTGAAGTTTACGACGCTAAGAAGCTCGTCAGAAAATTGTCCACAAACAAATTCCGTAGTATGTTGAATGGAATCTGGCATTCTTGAATGTAATATCCTCTTCTTCTTCTTCTTCTTCTTCTTACAT
The DNA here is from genome assembly GCA_033971965.1 of Cucurbita ficifolia. Classification (NCBI taxonomy): domain Eukaryota; kingdom Viridiplantae; phylum Streptophyta; class Magnoliopsida; order Cucurbitales; family Cucurbitaceae; genus Cucurbita; species Cucurbita ficifolia. Next base: position 7,405,599 of record CM066974.1, read on the forward strand.
GATTTTGTTTATTCAATCCATACCTGATTTGATTCCCAAAAACTTTCGTCTCTGATCTTTCCCAGTTCATTAAAAAACTTACCTTTCAAGAAACAGCTTAATAAGAGTGTGTTTAGAAAGCTCTAATTTAATCATCTCCAACCACCCACATAAACTTTTGTATTATAGCCCTGAGATTGAGAGAGAATACATTAAATCAGTGTAGTTGATGATGGGTGAGAGGCACATGGGGGAGAAGAAAAGACACTGAAAACAACAGCGGAGTATGAGCAGTTATAATCAAGCTTCTGCCCATATCTGCCATTTTCGGACATTGACACTGAGAAGACAGTGATGGATGAAGTGAAGATGCAGTGAATCTTTTGTATTTTCCCTTTCTATATCCCGTTTGTTGTGGCAGACAAACCCAGTTTCTTGATATCAATAAAACATTAATGTAACACCAAATGAATGATTGTTCAGTATCTTGAACAAGGTTTAAGCTCGTAATGAATCTAATTACTTGTTACTAATCAAAGCATGAATGATTGTGGATATAGTTTCAGGTCGATAGCAGTCTCAATTTTCAGATCTTGCAATCTCATTCATTAATATTATATAATAAGCTTTTAGGGATGAGGAATGGACAAATGGGAAGCAAGCAGCGAAGGGCCTGACAACTGGACCATACATTTACACATAAGAAACTTCTTGCAATGCATTGCCAGCATGTGAATGAATGGGTGTGGATCCCTGGAATAAATATTTGATATTTTTGGTGCCAACCTAGAGATGGGTCCATGGTTCGAGTATCAAATCATCCATTTTTTTACTACTAATTAGTATCTTACCTTTGAGATCCACATCGGTTAGAGAGGAGAACGAAGTCTTCCTTGTAAGGTTATGAAAACCTCTTCTTACCAAAACGAATAATATCGGCTAGCAGTAAGCTTGAACTATTACACTAATGGTGGTGCAGTAAACTTGAAGTTGGTGCCTTGTCTTTTGATTATTGAACCAACAAATAAGGGCAAAAGTAAGACTAAAACATGCAAACTTAAGCAAAGGATGGTAGTGAATTATGAGAATAAAGGCTCAGGGGCTGGAATGCCTTCAACAAACTGAGTGGGCCTAGACGTTTGGGCTGTTTGTTTGCAATATCATTTTTCAGTTTTGGTAATCACTAATCATTGAAGCCATACAATCTTGCTCAATCATGCCTAATTATATTAATTATGCCTTCAATTATTTTTCCGTTTTGGTAATCACTAGAGAGAGGTTTTGGCTCAATCGTTGAAGCCATACAATCTCCATCGATCATGCTCAATTATATTTATTAAAATGTTCCCTAAGTATTGCACTCTAATAATTAATGCGCCTAAACTTTAGGAATCACAACCGTCCTCATCAGTATCATATTGTTCACTTTGAGCATAAGCTTTCATGGTTTTGAGCTTCTTCAAAAGGGCTCATGGAAATGTATTTCTTAGTTATGAACCTATGATCATCTCCTAAATTAGCCCATGTGGGACTCCCTCCAAACAATCCTCCCCTCCAACAAAGTACACTATAGAGTTTCCCCTGAGACCTATGGAGCGCCCTCAAACAATCTCCCCTTAATCGAGGCTCTTCTTTGGAGTCATCGAACAAAGTACACCTTTATTCCACACTTGAGAATTCTATTGACATGACTAAGTTAAGGGCATGGCTCTAATCCCATCTTAGGAATCACGACCCTCTCCAATGGTATGATATTGTCCACAATGGCCTTTAGGGGAAGCCTAAAGCAAAACCATTATCATTCCCTAAATCAGCCCATGTGAGACTCCCTCCCAACAATGTTGCACGGTGTCTTTTGGCATAAGTGAAAAGACAACCCGAACTTCATCTATGCACGTGGGAACGAAACTAATGTCAAGTGGGGCCCATCCAATATCCTAAATCCTATCTAATTAATTACCATACAATTATTATACATATATTTATTTACCACAATTTTTTTTTTATTATTTATTCTAAAATAATATTTAAAAATAAAATTTTAAGTTTTTGGATGTAATTTTTCAAAATATATATTAGTCGTAAATCTTAGTTTAATGTTGTTTTATATAGTAACATTTTACTTTAATTAATTAACCATAAGTTCTTTAAAAGCAGTAGCAGAGGTTTAAGCATAAGTCGTTCGTGACACCAATGACCATAAATCTAGTTAGCCGACTTACTCAAAAGTATCGTACAAATTCATTAGTAATTTCTTTTTATAATTTAATCTTGAGATTTAAAAACAAAAACGATTACAAAATTAGATGTATGTATTGGAAGAACAACCATGTATGGTACAAATTCATTATTTTGACTTGTTCATTTTAAATAATAATAATTTAATTTATTATTGTCTCTTTTGAAGAAAATTTTACTGTTTTTCCTTATATTCGTCAATAACCATGGTTCTCCATAAACAACATTTTCTAACTCCGAACTTCTGCCGTCGTCTTTTGGTTATCGATCCTCTGTTCGAAAATGCCGGCGGTGGGAATTGTGAGCGGTGGCAGTAAAAAGGCGTATCCGGGGAATCTTACTCTTTATGTCACTGTGACATGTATGGTCGCTGCCACGGGGGGGCTAATTTTTGGCTACGATATTGGAATTTCCGGTACTCATTGTTTTATTGCTTTACGAATTAGATGGGGTTTTTTTTGGCTAAAATTTGTTTTTGTTGGTTGGGGGGTAGGTGGGGTAACTTCGATGGACTCGTTCTTGGAGAAGTTTTTCCCGTCGGTGTTCAGGAAGAAGCACCGGAAGGAAACGACCAACCAGTACTGTCAGTACGACAGTGAGGCGTTGACGTTGTTCACGTCGTCGCTTTACTTGGCGGCGCTGTTGTCGTCGCTGGTTGCATCGACGGTGACGCGTAGATTTGGGCGGAAATTGTCTATGCTGTTTGGTGGTATGCTGTTTTGTTCCGGTGCTATAATCAATGCCGCTGCTAAGAACGTTTTGATGCTTATTCTTGGTCGTATTTTGCTTGGTTTTGGCCTCGGCTTCGCCAATCAGGTGCCCATATATTACTTCTATCGCTATAGTTTTACTATTTTAAAAGCTACGATTCAATGCTTTGTGCTTGAAGCTCAACATGCATCCATTGAGCACAAAAACAGGGATTTTAATTTGATGAAAAATAAGTAACTAGCCTATATGGTTACTTTTTCTTTCCGCTTGGCTTTCAACTCTCCGGCTAATGTGAGATCCCACAATCCAACTAATATGGCATGACACTCAGTGTCTGGCTCTGATACAATTTGTAACCGCGCCACTAACAGATATTGTTTGTCCTCTTTGAGCTTTTCATTATGGACTTTTCCATTACTCATCTTTCATAGTTACACAGCGGAACCCGTACTCATCCATATATTGTCCTCTTTGAACTTTCCCTTCCGAGCTTCCCCTTAAATTTTGTGAGCTTTTCCTTATGGGCTTCCCCATTATGTGTCTTGAAGGGGGTGGACACTGTGCGGTTTGCCAACGAGGACGCTCAGCCTTGATAGAGGTTGAATTGTAAGATCTCACATCGATTGGAGAGAGCGAATGAAGCATTCTTTATAAGGGCGTGAAACCTTGTCTCTAACGGACACGTTTTAAAAATTTTAAGAGAATTTGAGAGAAAAAACAAAAAAAAAAGACCATATGTGACTTAACTGTTAGGATCCCATGATTTTGTATTCCTTATTAGAACAGTAAGAGAGCAAAGGCGAAACTATTGGACAAACACAATTTGGATTTGTTATACTACAATGTTTAATTTGAAGTAGTTGGTTGTTGTGTTTTTTGTTTTATTTACAGTCAGTGCCACTGTATCTGTCTGAAATGGCTCCATACAAATACAGAGGTGCCCTCAACATTGGTTTTCAGCTGTCAATCACAGTTGGGATTCTGATAGCCAATGTGTTGAACTTTTTCTTTGCAAAGATCAAGGGTGGGTGGGGATGGCGCTTGAGCTTGGGTGGTGCTATGGTTCCTGCTCTTATAATCACAGTCGGAGCCTTCGTCCTCCCAGACACTCCGAACTCAATGATCGAGCGAGGACGCCACGACGAGGCTCGACATCAACTCAAAAGAATCCGTGGAATTGACGACATTGATGAAGAGTTCAATGACCTTGTTACAGCCAGTGTTGCATCAAACCAAGTGGAGAATTCATGGACTAACCTCTTGAACCAAAAATACAGACCCCATCTCACTATGGCCATTTTGATTCCTTTCTTCCAACAGCTCACTGGCATCAATGTCATCTTGTTCTATGCTCCTGTTCTGTTTGGCACCATTGGGTTCGGAAGTGAAGCTGCCCTTATGTCAGCTGTGATCACCGGTTGCGTTTTTGTTTCTACTACGTTTGTTTCAATCTACGGCGTCGACAAATGGGGAAGGAGGCTTCTTTTCCTGGAGGGCGGAATTCAAATGATGATATGTCAAGTACAGTAACAGTAACAATTCAAGTCCACCGCTAGCAAATATTGTTTTCTTTAAACTTTTCTTTTCGAGCTTTCCCTCACCGTTTTTAAAACGCATCTGTTAGGGAGAGATTTCCACACACTTATAAGAAACCCTTATAAAAAATATTTCGTTTTATCCTCCAATTACAGCAGGACTGAAAAGGGCTTTCTAATTTGGTATTGAACACAAAATGTTTGGTGTTTGTGTTATTTTGTAGATTGTAGTGGCAGCGGCAATTGGTGCAAAATTTGGAGTAGATGGGGACCCTGGGCGGCTACCCAGATGGTACGCAATTGTGGTGGTGCTGTTCATTTGCATATATGTTGCGGGGTTCGCATGGTCATGGGGGCCTCTAGGTTGGCTGGTGCCAAGTGAAATCTTCCCATTGGAGATTCGTTCAGCTGCTCAAAGTGTAAACGTTTCGGTGAACATGTTCTTCACATTCGTCATTGCTCAAGTGTTCTTGGTAATGCTTTGCCATTTGAAATTTGGGTTGTTCCTTTTCTTTGCGTTCTTTGTTCTACTGATGTCGATCTTCGTGGCGGTGTTCTTGCCTGAGACAAAGGGTATTCCAATTGAAGAGATGAATGAGGTTTGGAAGACACATTGGTACTGGAAAAGGTTTGTGCATGACAAGCATTTGGATGATGGGAAGAGAGTTGAAATGGTGAAGGGTGGAGGATTTTAGTAAAATGCTTATTGTGATTATTGTGAACACTTCAGTTTTTGTTAGAGTAGATGGATACTGTAGAGTATAATTTCTGAGTGCCATTTAGATTGTGACTAGGTTAAGGATTGTTGACTAATTAAAGTGATCGATCTTTAAAGTGGATAATATCACGCTCTTAACTTAGCCATGTTAATAGAATTTTCAGTGTCGAACAAATTGTGTAGTTGTTTCAACTTTGTTTCAAGGGCTCTAAAGAAGGAGTCGAGCCTCAATTAAGGGGAGAATAGAATATGGTATTAGAGTCATGCCCTTAACTTAACTATGTCAACCGAATTCAAGTGTAGAACAAAGGGTGTACTTTGTTCGAGGGTCTTCCAAAGAAGGAGTCGAGACTCAATTAAAGGGATGCCGTTTGAGCACTCCATAGGTTTCAGGAGAGGCTCTATAGCGCTCCACAAAGTTACAAGAGCTTATACTATCATACCAATGTTATTGTGTAGTTTCGTGATTCCTAACATAATTTAATTATGGAAGGATATAAATAAGTAAATAAATAAGGTACATTCAAAGATTATCCATCCAGTCGTCTCTGGGTGTCAGCTACTAGCGGGGTGCTTGCTGTTCCTTGGACTCCTGAGCTGAAAAGTGGACATTGAAGATTCTAAACTTTTTTTCTTTCAGAAAGGAGAACAGCCGAATATGAAATGGACGCAGACTCCCAGTGGCCAATGGTTAGCTTTTGAGGCTGCTAATTCAGCTCTGTGTCCAACAATTCAAGTACATGACTTTATGAAGAGAATCTTCAGCCTTAACCACCTTCTCCCCATCTTTTCCAATCCCAGTGCTGCCGGCGCCGAGCTCCTGAGACGCCGTGTCGTCGTTCTGAAACCGCCGCTTGGACTGAAAAAGAGCTTCAGAGTTCCATTTGGGGAAGTGATCGGCGTGGCCACCTTCCACCACAGCTACACTAGCGGCGGCCATGCATGCTCTGCTTAAATAGCTCATTTTCTTCCTTCCTCCTGATTTCTTTTGCCAATCCTCAACTCCTTTGTGTCGTATATAAACAAACACAAAGGAGATCACTAATTGAGGATAGGAATGGTTTTGGGATTATCAAAGAATTAATAAAATACCATTCATCAAAATCCCTGGTTTGTTTCTTTACCATTGGCGGATTCCTTTCTATTTATTTTATTCATTTACATTTTGGGACGCGGAAGCGGAATTAGAAGGACGCTGTATTTGTCTCAAATGCATATTAGATGCCTTGCACCAACCTTCATCTTAATAACATTAACATCAACATTAACATTACAATTTATTATTTTGCTTTCTCAATTAATTTATAAAACTATGTCACTAGATGTATATTAAGGAGACACGTAACTACATCATCAAATTTTATTGGCGTTTCACGTTGGTGAGTGACTCCTCACTATTTGTGATATACGTAAATGTAACATTCATAGACAATATCAAATGATAATGTAATAGCCTAAGCATACACCTAGCTAGCAGATATTGTCATATTTTGGACTTTCTATTCCGGACTTCTCTTCAAGTTTTAAAACGAGTCTGCTTGGGAGAGGTTTACTCACCCTTAAAAGAAATGTTTCATTCTCCCTCCAACTCATGTGAGATCTCATGTGAGATTTCACAATCTACTCCCCTTGAAGGGCCGAGTTTTCTCGCTGGCACAACGCCCGGTGTCCGACTTTAATATTTTTTTTATTTGTGCTTGTCATCCTTTGCAGGAACCATGCTAATCAAGTCTTTTAAATAAATCGTTGAAAGTGGAATGTAAACCGCCCCCCTCTTAACGAGGCTATTCAGTAGTTCTTGTTATCATATGACATAGTTTTATAAGCGTTTTAATGGCGTTATAGGTCTTCGTAACTGCTAGGGTAAGCTCCAATGGAGCTTTCTTATTCTAATTAAGTGTCTGAAATCATCCCAGCTAGTAAGTTTCTGAATCATTGTATAACTGTGATTGTAGTGTTGTTGAGAACTAAAAATGATGGAAATAAATATGGCATTGAGTTCAGAAGATCTTGGCATAAAATCAAATTTGCAAACATTTCAAACATAACTGCAACATCAACTATACAAAACAAGAGAAAATTTCCCAAAGCATCAACATATTTACACGCACAATCCAAACCACGGCGCTCTATCGTTTTCTTGCTTCTTTGAACGATTTTTCTTATGAAGTGCATTAATGATTTACAGTGTCAATGATCTGAGAAAAACTGTGTCCTTCTTGGGCGACGTTCGTTTCAGAGAGAGATTTTTGTCTAAATACGTCGGCGTTTAGTTAGGCCCCCAACAGCTCAAATACATAACCGTTCTGAGAGACTCCTCCGCCCGCTTAAGTTTCTCCGCCTTGGCAGCCATTACCGCACTCGAATCCATAGCACTGTAAAATCCCCTTGCCCCCTGATTCGAAGATGATCCCGAATGATCTCTCAGTGTCTTCAACATCGGCTCACGTTTCGCCGTCGGATCTTTCATTCCGCTGATCTCGCCCTTGTAAAATCTACGGCTCATATGGGTGGGTGGGTGGGTCTTTGATGGAAAAAAGGGCAGAGGTTCGAAACAGAGTGAACGGTCTGGTTTAGTCGTACGAAGTCGGTAGAGCAGAGCTTTAAGAGAATTGAAGAAGTGAAACAGCCGGCGTTGAGGCGTAGGATTTGTTTTAGACGGCGGATTTTCGATGAAAACTAGGGGCAACTAGTGGGGCCATGTTCAGTGTCATATGGACACGTGTTTATTGCTCCAAAGTTTTTCTGGATAACGACAACGGACTCGCCACCTCATTCATTTTATCCATTATAAGATTCTAATCTGATATTGACCCATTTAGTTTATTGATTATTATTAAATTACACAAAACAGTTACTTTCAATTTCATCAAATTCTAATTTAATTTTAAATCTAAAGGTTAAAATTATGATATTAAACAAGATAGATATTAATGAACTCATAGAAAATGTGAATAATTCTTTGTCCTAATCAATCCTTTTCATTTATATCACGACTAATATTAATAATATCCTAAGTTGGTGGATTAAATATTATTTATCTTTATATGTATAAATTCTAATAATTTAATGTCCGAGTCCCATCACATAGAAGATGTGGAAGCGAGCTTGGGCTGGGTAGCTTTTGGTTTGATCGGATCCCAGGCCCAGTCAGGCCCAATAATCAGCTAGCCCACGAGTAGTGTCATGCCTTGGGCCAACTATGGCTCAAGGCCCAACCAACTCACAAGCCGATGAGCACTGAACCGACAACTCCTACGTGATAAAATCAACTCAAATCGAGAATCTAATTTTGTGATCAATAATGCATCCATTATTGCATTGCTACAAAAATTAAAATATAGTAAACTTTACGTATTAATATATAATAATAATAATAATTTACGGGAACCTAATCTAAGAGGGGACATATTCTAGTAGCCACAAGAAGAATATGCGTGGTGATCAGTGGTTGAGATGCAATTTCTTTTTTTATTAATATTATTTTATTTTAAGGTAATTTAAAATAGCAATTTTAAAGGCGAACCACACAACCCATAGATCCCATATCTTATTTCTGCATTAAAATATTATAAGGTTTAGCTATAATATAGCTAAGTCAGCACTTTATAATTAAAAAATTATCTATTTTATAATATGTTTGGTGAGAAAAAATTGAACTGCTACTCAAATTAGAAAGGAGAAAATCTTTGGAATGGCATCTATCGAATTTTAAATTAATTGTGGCTACTTAATCTGCACACGTAGGCTGCTCTTTTAGGTAATTAGCTCATAAACCTAAGCATATAATAATAATTAATTAACCTTCATTTTTTGTTAATGGGATTAGGGTTTTGTTATTTATTAATGAAGTATATTGTAGGGTGATTAATAAAATGAATGTCTCCTGCATGTGGAACATTCATTGTAGGCTAACCTAAATAATTTTAAGGATTAATTCAAATAGCTTTTTTCCAAAATCATCATTAGAATTACTCACTTTCCAGTTGGAGGAATTTTATCCTCTGTGTGACCATAGGAGGGATAATAATAAATAATATTATTATTATTATTTAATTTCTAATTTTTTAGAAAAATTGTTATGAAATTATTATGAAATATTGAATGTTTGGAACAATAAATGTTCCTAAATTTCGGCAAACACCCAACTCTTCTGAACCATAAACTTTTTCCATTAATTATTGTATTATCAGAAAATGACCAATTCGAACATTGGGTATACCATATACGTGAAGAATAGGGCAAAATATAATGTGGGTGAGGGGTAAAATAGTCAATTCAATATATAAATAAAATAATAAAATATCTTAGTCAAACCAATTAATGGTAGGCGTGTGAGGATGGAGAGAGAGAATGGTACAGTCACAGGGTGTTCAAAAGCGGGGATTACGTGGCTCCTTTTTGTTGGTTACAGCTGTTGGTAATCCACGAAAACGGGACTTCTTTCTTTCTTCCCAATAAAATTTTATTTTTCTTAATTAATATTTTATAGTTTAAGAGTAGTTTCAATCAAAGCCATGCAAATAAATAAATAAATGATAATATTTAGCTTTAATTTTAAAAATTTATTAGGGATGTAAAGTGCAAAATTAAAGAAAGTGATTGACACGTGGGAGGTGAGTGAGAGTAATAATCACAATCAGCAGCGTTGTAAAGGAGCTGTGTATTGTGTGCTGTTCTTCAAGAAAGAGAGGACACGTATCCATGTTGATTAACAAAGGGCGGCCACCAAATCCATCAATTTTTGCTCTCTCTCTCTCTCTCTCTCTCTCTATATATATATATATATATATATGTATACACAAACTCTCTTCCAATAGGACCCATTGTCTTCTATTTCTTTCTCTCTTTTAAATTCTCAGTTTGTAAGCCAGATTTGTTGGTACATAACCTGGGATCTGTAGGACCCTTGATTTGAATATCAGCCATGGGAAGAGCACCTTGCTGTGATAAAAATGGGCTCAAGAAAGGGCCATGGACGCCTGAGGAAGATCAGAAATTGATTGATTATATTAAGAAAAATGGACATGGAAACTGGAGGACTCTTCCTTCTAATGCAGGTATACTTGTGTTTAATTATATATGCTTCCTTCTTCTTCTAAATTATATCTTTCTATACGTCTTAACATTAGGGTTTTGTGTGTTTTTCCAAACTTTTAGGACTCCAAAGATGTGGGAAGAGCTGTCGTTTAAGATGGACTAATTATCTTAGACCCGATATCAAACGAGGGAGATTTTCATTCGAGGAGGAAGAAACCATCATTCAACTCCACAGTGTTTTGGGTAACAAGTAAGTTTAAATTTTTAATCTGTTTTTACCAAAAAAAAAAATTCAAATTTTGGTAATTTTTCTAAAATGGGTTTTGGTTTAACCAGGTGGTCTGCGATTGCGACTCGATTGCCGGGAAGAACTGATAACGAAATAAAGAACTATTGGAACACCCACATAAGAAAGAGGCTTTTAAGAATGGGAATTGATCCGGTGACCCACAGTCCACGCCTTGATCTTCTGGATTTGTCGTCCATTCTACGCTCTACTCTCTACAACTCTTCACAAATGAACCTTTCAAGCTTGCTTGGAGTGCAGCCATTAGTGAACCCCGAGCTTCTTAAATTGGCTGTTTCATTAATGTCTTCTGAACGTAAAAGTCAAAGCTTTTCGCCGCAAAATTCTATGCAGACTATTCAATTCTCTCATCCTCAGCTAGAAATGCAAGTTCCTCTACAAGAAATTGTTCAATTCCCTCAACTGGTGGAGCCAATTGCAAGCGAATTAAATGATCAATGGCAAATAAGCGAAGACTGCAATAATATTGATATTCCGACAGGATTTGACTATTGTGGGTTTGATCAGCAACACGCCGCCGCAGTGATGGACAATTCGTATGAAATGCCGACGTTTAGTTCCCACAACGACATGGGTAATAACAAGAACAACTTCAGTTTGAGCTCGGTTTTATCTTCTCCTTGTTCTTCAAGCCCTACACAGATGAATTCCAATTCCACATATTTCACCAGTCCAACTGAGGATGAGAGAGAAAGTTACTGTAGCCAGATTTTGAATTTTGATATCCCTGATATCTTTGATGAAAGTTTCATGTAATGTAAAAATCAAGCAAATCTATGGAGTTAAAAATTGCCTTTTTATTCCTTCTACTTCCATGGCTTGTGCATGGGCATTCCACTTCACAAAGAGACAAGATTTAAGCTATATGGGTGCATCTTCATTAGTCTATTTACTTAGTATCTCATGAATAAATTAGTTAGTACCAAACTCACAGATATTGTCCGCTTTAACTCGTTACTTATAGCTGTCAGCCTCATGATTTTAAAACACGTATGCTAAGAGGAGGTCATACACCCTTATACAGGGTATTTTGTTCGTGCAATCGATGTGAGATCTTACAATTCACCTCGTTCGAGGTCCAACGTCCTCGCTGTTACACTGCTCAATGTCTAGATCTGATACGATTTATAACAGTTCAAGCCCACCATGAGTAGATATTATAGAAGTTTCCACACTATTATAAATAATGTTTTGTTCGGCGAAGAGATATTACACCACAAGCTTTTAATTACAGAAGAAAAAGTTACATTAAAAATGACTCTTTTCCTCCATTATTTTTTCAAGAACTTAGAAACAAGGGAGATGACTTTGATGCAAAAGATTACATTTTTATATTTCAACGATAACAAGGACGATGCGTGGTATAAACGTATAGCTACGAATTCACTATAGAACACAAAAGCAAGAAATTACCACAAACTTGATTTTCGTCAAGTGGGTTTGACAATTGTGGGTTTAATTTTGGTTGACCTGTACGGCCATCACCTCGTGATATACAATTTCTTTTTAAAAGTTATGAACTTCATGCCTTTTTTTCTTTTCCTTTTGTCTTTTGGTTAAATAAGGACGAATATAATGAACAGACTTAGAAAGGGGGAGATACCAGAATCCAAGATTCCGGCAACGAGACAGGGCTGGAGTCGGCGGTGGGTAAAACGGAGTGGTGGTGACACGTGTCAGATCCAGGCCAGTTTGGCCAACTGTATCTTCCACCTCCTATTTATAGTAAAAGGTTGTATTATTATATTTAATCATGCATGGGGATTACGATAATTTCATATATATATATATATATATATTTATATTTGGAAAAAGTCAAAGACTACGTGTCTTGAACGTAGAGGTTACTTCTACGGTGGGGACCACAAGGGAGGGAGGGTTAATGCTTTATTGACAATCATGGCATGGCTCTTGTGTTATTTTGTCTCTTTCAAGCCAATTTTTAATTTATTATTGCTTTATGAATCAAAAACACAAAACCGCGACGTTAATGAATCCTACGTAAGCATATTCGGACACGTGGTCTCAATAATACAGAATTGGGCCCCTCGTTTCTTGACGGGAGCGGGTTGACCCGTCAACCTGACGGACTACCTTATCCATTTAAAACTTGAAGTGCGGGAAAAAATATGTACTTTTTGACTTTCATCCCCTGTGAAAAGGAACAGTTAACTGAAGTTTCCTAGGAAATTACACCGTCATTATTGACTACGTACCAATTATGATTTGTTAATCATAATGGCCGACATGTCGAACTAAGATGTGGTTTCCTCCCTTGGTCAAGCTTCAATTTAAATTAAACTAGGCTATCATTTCAAAATAATTGCGCGTTCAACGTTTTAAAATAATATATATTCCACTAATATGAAACATAGAGATTAAAATTGAGAATTGAATTATTTAGTTTCAACCTATATTAGTTGAGCTCGAGTACATTAATCTTCTTACATACACAATTACCAAATATACCTAACTAACTAGCGATTTCAATTTTGACACATGTGACTCGACACATATGGTATTAGAGCTAGATATTAGGTGGTGTGCCGGTAAGGATGTTGGGCTCTTAAGGAGTGTATTGTGAGACCCCACAACAGTTGAAGAGGGAAACAAATCATTCTCTATAAATGTGTGGAAACTTCTCCTAACAGACACGTTTTAAAATCGTAAGACTAACAGTAACGAGTTTTATTTAAATGCATAACTTCAAATAACTAGGTATAATATTGTAAACTCTCCTAATAAAACTTGGTTGGAATCTTGAATCAAACTTAAGGATTACGCAAAATTTTGACCTAACCATTGGAGTAGCTTCAACCATATATTGGTCTAAGTTAATCACTCAACCATTCATCTTCTCTCTTATAGCTTGTTGAAGCTATAAAAAGCAATAGAAGGTTTGACATTTACATTGGATTGAAAAACAAAAAAAAGTCAATTTCATTTAACAGATTTGAAGAAAATAAAAGTCCGCAGAGATCTGAAAAGTAAAAGATGAAGATGTGAATAGAAAGAACGTAAAATTACAAGTGGGGTATCATTATAATCGCTTCCCAAAACTGAAGAATGTGAACATGCATATATCTTGTACGAACCAACATTAATGGCAATCGCTACTAACAATTTTTTACATATATCTCTTGCATTGCGGCTGTCTTCTGCATAATTGAATTGACTTAATTATTGGATCTCTGCTAGGTTTTCATTTTCTTAAAAGATATTATCTCTTTTCTTCATGTTACTTGGATATAATACATAATTTGATATCTTAACAATTATCAAAGATTATCTCTTGCATTAGGTTCGTTGTGTTTAACTCGTAATGCATGCTGTTTTGTTCTGATTAAAAACGTAAATTTTGTAGGATAAAGATGATGTGCAGGTAAGCAATATGTCATTTGGTCGTCAGAAGTGAGACGGGAGAGAGAAAAAGAAGGGAAACTAGTGGTAAGCAAATGAATTTCAAACATTTGTGTCCCGAGCATGATGTGGTGGGGGCTGAATTTATTGATTATCAGCCGACAAGAAAGAAAAATAACATAAGAGATTAAGATAAATATGAATATGCCCATTTCTCTCTCTTTCTCTTTCTTTCATTTTCTTGTCTCGACCGCCCAAGAAATTTGTTCCTTTAGCTCACAATGTCAACCCCTTAAAAGTTTGTAAATGTCTTTCTATCATCTCTGTCTCTCTCAACTTTTTGTGTCTCTTTGTTTACTTACGTTCGTTCGTGGGTATGTGAGTGCAATCAATCTTGTTTCTGCTTATGCTATAACATAGCATTCAAACTAAATCGTATGAATCCAATTTTAATGAATAAAAGAAGGGGTAAACTAAAAATGGATTAAGTTAAGAGATAATGAAAGGGAAATTGGCACCCTATTTAACTTATATAGATGTATATATATGTTTCTAAAAAGAAGATATAATGAGTACTAATTTCCAAGTTTGGATGACAAACTTTTGACTACAGAATTGTCAGGATCTTGAGATACAAGAAAAATGAATGGGTTTTTTTGTGGTCTGCTGTTGTGTTTAGTACTTCTAGAAGGTAACATTTTTCCTGCCTTCCAAAATTAAGGTTGATTTATTTGATTAATGGGCATCCTAAATTAAGGATTACAACATTGTCGCAATTCACTCGTAGGTTTAATGGAACCCTACATTTTCATTATATATATATGGATCTTACTGTTTGTTTTATAAAATTGATCTTGGACTTAAAAGGTTAAAATAGTCCACACAATGGCACATGATTCTTATGAAAGTCGGAAGGTGGGTTGGGCCTCCAAAGATAGAGAAGTTAGCAAACGTAAGCCCAAGCCCAAATCTGAGTATAGAAGGCCCATGAGTTAGCTGATATGGGGCATGACCTTTCCATTTGTAAGGCGTGTCAATGAATTAAAGACGTTGATATGACCAATAATTATAATTGGATCACAATTTTTTCAATTTTAATTGAGTTCAACCTTTAACAAATAAAAAAATCGGTTTAAATTCTACCGATCTAAAAAATAAAGTTCATAACTCAATCTAACCTTTTCATATTTGGTAAGATTGTCATCAAGGCTTAAATCAATTGATATTTATAATTAATATTAGTAATATATTATGATTTGTAAAGATTTGTGTAACAATTTAAGCTTACCGCTACCAGATATTGTTTTTTTTTAAGTTGAAAGGTCTCATATCAATTGGAGAAAGGAACGAGTGCTAGCGAGGACGCTGAGATTCCATATCAGTTGGAGAGGAGAACGAAACATTTTTTATAAACGTATGAAAGTCTCTTCCTAGCAGATTCATTCTAAAAATCTTGAGGGTAAGTCGGAAAGGAAAAACTCGGCCCATTTTGATATTTAAATTTTTATGAATTTTAATTATGAATAGTGAATTAATTCATTTGTTTCTAGAAGTATGATGGAGTCGATTCGCACCAGGAAAAAAAATTGTACCGGCAAGTATGGGGGAGGGGGACACGTGTTTAAGAAGCAGCATCATGGTGAGCAAGCAGATTGCCAAGTCATCAACCAATTCGGTACGTGTCATAAACCCAGTTCACCCACTAACCTACAGCACAAATTCTTTTACAAAAGACGAGGCTGTCTCATACACAACAAACTCCAAACCAAAACGCCAATAGGAAGAGAACTAAGAAAAAGGAATTAAGAAAAAAAAAAATATGGTACGGTCTCTGGAGCCACTGGTGGTTGGGAGAGTGATCGGAGATGTGTTGGACATGTTCTCCCCGGCCGCCGATTTGTCCGTCACTTATGCCTCTAGACAGGTCGCTAACGGTTGCGAAATCAAGCCCTCCGCCGCTGCTGATGCTCCCACTGTTGTTATTCAAGGCCCCATCTCCAACAACGACCTTTATGCTCTGGTATTCTTCCGCTGCTTCCATGGTTTCTTTAGCTTCTAATTCTGTGATAATGGATTCATTTTTGAGTTGGGAATTCTGTGTAGGTTATGGTGGATCCTGATGCTCCGAGCCCTAGTGAGCCAACGTTCAGAGAGTGGCTTCACTGGTAAAATTATGAACTTTCTCCTCCCCTTTTAATGGATTCTCTGGTTTGGAAAATAGATTTATTGGGGGAAAATTTGGGATTTTTCAGGATTGTCGTGGACATTCCAGAAGGATCTGATGCCAATAAAGGTTTGTTTTTTTCTTCAAAACTTGTTGCATCTAAAATTTCTCTGTTTTGTCATCAATGGCTATGCTCTGTCTTTTTCCTCCCCTTCCATGTGATGAAAACAACGGGTGTTGGTGGAATTTCAGGGAAGGAGGTGGTGCAGTACATGGGACCACAGCCGCCAACAGGAATTCACCGGTATGTATTAGCAGTTTTCAAGCAGAACAGGGCAATCGGCGGCAGCCTCCGACCACCGAACACTCGCAGCAACTTCAGCACCCGACAATTTGCTTCTCAGAATGCACTCGGGCTTCCCGTCGCCGCCGTGTACTTCAATTCCCAGAAACAACCCGCAGCCAAGAAACGCTGAAATTTCCTGTCGACACTTTCTATGTGTTAATTCCATACACAACAAACTTCTTTGTTGAGCAAATTTAGGCGTTTCCTGTGTTCCCTGAATGCATACAATAATAAAGGCTTTCGCCCCTGTTTCTGTTGCGTTTAAACAGAGTAGTAGTATTTGAGCAACGTTTTGAATGGTAAGACCTCTTTAATTTCTGTTAAACCAAGATTAAGAGAAACTCAGAATGAAGAAGAAACGTAAGTGAATGCCAGCGCTGAAGGAAATTTGGAATTTTGTACTGATCTGTTCCTTTTGTGCTAGAAGCTTAGCCCCTTGTATTCCTTCTCAATTTCTTCAACTTTTCGTCCCAATTTCAAATGGCTTTCTATTGGGTTTCACTTAGAACGGGCAGGGAGTAATGTCATCTTTACCAAACAATGGGTCATTCTGAGCTTATAGGGGAGATCTCGGGCTACGCCTGCTCGGTGGATATCTGTAACGTCAGTAATTTTTTTTTTTTTTCCTTCCGAAATTAGAGATATCACTATATGCTTGCTTGCCTAAATCAGAGATATCTCACCGGTGAAATCATGAACTTAAATCTGTTTGATTTCTATGGCAATTCCAGCATTCTTAGTGTAATTATATGCCATTCTTAGTGTAATTATAACATGGCTCAAGTTCGAGTATTGGAATAGTAATATGATAATGATGAGACCTATCTTTTAAAACAATAATATAACTTTAGGCTCTTTCCAGTTTCGGGCGCGGTTGAATGCGTGGTACTTCTCCACAAATGACCCACGCACGCGCACATGGACCTACTAGGTGGCTCGTATACATACTCCTGAACCTAACTTGGTTGAGTACAGCACGTTAACACGTAAACGAACGCCACTGAAAAGGAAAGACCCGCATGATATCATGGCAAATGTAAATATCAAAGGTACATGTTCGTACTAACATAACATAAAGGAGAGGTATCCCGATGCACATGACATACATACATGCATGAGGTTCCCATTATTGACATTCATAGCATAACATTAACATCATCTCCTTTTCTCCTGTCATCCATGACATAGTACATATATGCATCAGGTATACATGGACCATCATCATATAATCCATTCCATATCTTTACATGGTAAGACATGACATACATAATATTTCATTTCATTTACAACATGGTGTAATGGATATCACATACATAACATAGCATCTTATGTCATTACATAGAACACACGCATGACATAAATAATATGGTGCATGCAGGAGTCACGAGGCGTGCACCATCATACATCATTTAATTATCTAACTTCAACGGTAAGCTCACTTACTTGGTTGGTCTTGGCTGAAGTTCCTAATTATTTTGTAGCTGCTTCGAAACTAGTATGCTTCAACGTTTAATTTCACATATGTCAATCCATATCACATTATTTAGGACATAGGATAACGTAAGTGAACTATTTACTCCTAATGTTATCTCAAAAATATACATTTAGAGTATAAAAGAGTTGGTAGTAAAAAATGAGTTGGAGAGGTCGAAAACTTAAGGAAATGGTATAAAATGGGTAGCGGGCGGATTGGGCCGTTGGGCCGTGCACCATTGGGTTAAGCTGAAACAGGTTGGAGCGTGTCGCTAATTGTTGGGCCGGTTCGTTTGATGATTATTGGGCCGTTAGCACCAAACTTCAGGTCGAATTTCCACTCGTGGACTGCGTCTCCTCAACCCGACTCCCGAACGTCTCTCTCTCTTGCGGTCTCTAGTGAGCGTTTCTTCATTGGTTTCTGTTACCACGTTGAGTTCGCCTCAGAAGAGAAAGGAAGGGCGTCGTGGATTGAGATCGCCGGTGAGTTCCCTCTCTCTCTCTCTCTCTGTCTCATCCTCCAAATGGTCGACTCAAAACCTTCCCCATTAATCTAGATTCATATTGGGAACATAAATAGTTGGATATATGAATTAGGACATACATTAATGTATGTTCATGCATTGTTGAAGAATCACATGTATTAATATTTGGTGTTGATTTATTTTGACGAATGTTCGTTTATCAATGCATTGTTGAAGAATTACATGTATTATATCACGGATCATTTTCACTTTGTAACTACAAGTTCAAAATAATGCTTACAGAAATAAGAACTTAAAATAAACAAAACTAACTACCTTGTATTTATGTTCCTAAAACTAATCTTCCCCTCAGCATCTTCACGCATCATGTCCAATGTCTCCAATGGAGGAATGTCCCTCCAAACTTCAAGTTTCTTATAGCGATGCCCAATGGAAGCAAACCTATTGGCAACTCTGTTACCCTCTCTATAAATATGACTAATCTTACAATAATTCAAATCCAATATCAAAGAATTTATGTACCGAAACTGACTTCGAACTTCCACACATTTAGCCTTCTTTTTTCCAACTACTATTTCTATCAACCCCTTCGCATCTCCTTCGAGCCATACGTGTTTCCACCCATTTTCAAGGACCAATTCAAGCCCTTTTCTGAGTGCAGTGAGCTCGGCGATGGTGCTATTGGCTCGGCCTATGGGTTCGGCGTATCCCAGCAAAAACTGAGCCTGATGGTCTCTTAGAACGCCCCCAACGCTGGCCCTTCCGGGGGACGTCTTACCTCTTGAGGAGCCATCGAAATTGAGCTTTGTCCATCCAATGTCGGGCCTTTTCCATGCGACAGGAATGGGTTGTTTGTGGCATTGCCTGGCTAATAATGGTCGGATTCGGTTAACGTAATTGGGACATTTGAGCATGGTGTTTTGTGAAAACATTTTGGTATTTTACGACAGAGGAAAATGGAACAGAAGAGTTTGATGATTGCTTGACGTGATTAAGTTGCTCTATGGATAATTGGTTTGGTGAGAGAGAAAGCAAGGAATGATTCCATAGGTCCTCAAATTCGAACCAAAAATGAAGAGTTTTTCTTTTTCTTGCTTTGTAGAGAGAAATTCTGCGTTGGGGAGTGGGTTGAAGGAAAGAATTAGGTGCCCAAGTTTTGCAATAAATGTACGTAAAAGGGTCCTAAATTTTCGTTGCATGTTTGGAAGAACAACAGATTTGGTCCAAATTAGAGAGGAAACTGACTGTGACTATATTTGATTTGTGTGCCTCACTTGAAATCCAAAATGCCCCAAATCTAGGACTTCTAATTTATAGGAGGAAAAGGGATACACTATAATTTGCAACTTATGCACAATCTTGTAAATTTTAGTATGGTGCCCAACTAAGACATTCTAGAATTGGATGTTCCACAATTGCATGCCCTTTTGTTCATTCAATCCCATTTTTTGGTTACTTCAATTCATTTTACTACAGGAATATCTCTACCGATAAGGCTTTCGTAGCTCAGTTGGTTAGAGCACCCGTTTAGTAAGCGGGAGGTCTTGAGTTCGACTCTCAATGAAAGCAGAAAGTTCTCTTTTTTGTTTTTTGGGCTAAGAAAGTAAAAACCATTAGTTTATGATCAAGTTTTAGCATTTGTTTAGTTAAACCTCTTGGAACATACCATTCTAAATTTCAAATCCAATACATTAAATGAATATCCATATCCATCCCCCAAAAGAACCTTAATATTCGTGGTTCATTGCAGAACATTTATTTATGCCAGAGAGTTACAGAGACGAAAGATTTTGAACCACGGAATTGCGGTTCATTGATAACAAAAGGAGCTACCAGCAAATAAGAAACAGCCTCCGAGCTTTGGATGTTATCATTTTTTTTGAGATTCTTGTTGATAAAGACACAATTTAAAAGCTAACATACTAAGATTTAAAGATGATATTGTCATTTACAAGACCAGATACTAATCAGTTGAGAAAAGAAACAGAATTATGGAAGAAAATCACAATCAAGCAAACAAGGATGACTTAAGTCTTCATGGCAGGCCTCACCAGCCCCAAACCAGAACCGCTTCCCAAATGCTTGAAGTCTCTTGCTTCAAGTGAATCCCCGTGGCCAGCAAACCCTGTGCCTCCTTTCTCCAAATTCACCAAATCCCTTACTTTACATCCTTTGTTGCAGACCAGACACACTTTATCCACAGCCATAAACTTATCAGCACATTTCTTACAGAAGACATGGCCACACGTGCTTAGGGCCACGAGAGACATCGTGTTGGTTAGAGTAACCTTACAACTAGGGCATATGTATGTAACATCATAAGATTTTGATTTCTTCTGCTCGCTTTTGTCCTCTGTGAAATGTATTGGGAAAAGGGACTTTAGCTTAAGTTTCTCGTTGCCTTCGGGACAGAATGTACTGCACGAAGGGGCTCCTACTTTAACAGGAGCTTCTGGTGTAGCGGAAGGCAGCCAAAATGCCTTCATGTTCCGAAGTGCTTCTTCTTCGTAAGAAGTAACCTTCACACTATTTGCACCATGGAAACCATTCTTATCCCGACTGTGGTTTCGATCATTGTATTGTGGTACAGCACCATGGTTTTGCTGATCAAATGCATCAAGCTCTCTAGCTTTCTGCTGCATCAGTTTCTCTTCTGCTTCTTCCTTCTCTTGCTTCTGCTGAGCAGTAAACGCAGCAAGCCTCCTGCAAGGTAACAAAACATGCTCATGAGGCATGAGAAGGGTATTTATGACGAACATCATTAACAGAAGGGCCGTACTGCATAGCATCAAAAAAGGAAAATATACATTCTACTACTATGTTTTCAAATTTCTCTCGCATTTAAAACATGCACTCCTACAATGTTCCAATCACCCTATTACATAAGCGAGTTTAATATTTATACCAATTACAAGCCTCAACTAATTTTTAAACTCAATTCCCACCATATTAGTCAATCAATACCATTACATTTTATACTAGATTGTTGCTTCTTTGTTCATTAGCTTTTCCTACAACCTCATGAAAAGCAGACGTCAGTAAGGTAAATACAACCTGCACATTCCAAAAAGCGTTCTATAATCTTCGTTATACTGAAGACTTCTATAGTCAATAGCATCAAATACTTTTGAGCCTATAACTAGAAAGGTAGGAAATACAAGAGAAATGAAGTGGTTTATAGAAAATGAAATTTACATTAGGCCTACCAATTGCTCACACATCATTATAAGGCATAACGTCAAAAGCACATCATAGTAACATCCCTTGCTTGAGACAACTGTCCACACCACTACATTTGGTTGCCAAGATATCTCATAGGCCATTATGATTTGAACCCGTTATCTCTAAATCTTATTTTATTTACATTGACCTTAGTTGGCCGCTAGGCCAGCCCAGGTTGGTTAGTAACATCTCATTTCCTTAAAAGGTACTTATCATGATCCCAGACAATTGACCACAAATTAAGATCAAAATTTCACCTTTTAAAGACCAAAGCAATCACAAATTCTTCAAAAAGCAGGAAACAACACAGAAAACCGAAGCAGACAACTTAAGGACTCAGAAAAGGCAATAAACGATTATAATTCGATTACTATCCAACTACATGAAGAAATAGGAATTGCACCACTCTAGCACACCAACGCCAAAAAGTTTACAAGGATCTGAACCAGTCGCTCTCCACTTCTTCGTACATTTTTAAACAATTGTTTCAAACTTGGGGAGGGAGATACAAAAAAAGGAGCAATCAAATGTAAACATACAAGTATTGTAAAAGTAACAAACCTCTTATTATCTTTCTTCTGAGCCAAAAGGCACTCAAGAATGCATTCTTTACAAAACGTGTGGCCCTTCTGGCAGCACATGGGGTCGATGAAGGGTTTCAAGCACAGGCAGCAGACATCGAAGGGCTTGATCGAGTCCTTTCCAAGTCTCTCTTTCTGGGTTCCATAACCGAGCTTCCGCTTCTCATCATAGGTGAAGAAGGCTAGATCGTTATTGTTCTTCGAGTGTCTCTGAGGCATATTTTTCTGCCAATCTCAAACTCGGTCGATCTAAAATGCACACGGGAGTCTACAAAAACAGAGAATTTGGGGGCAACGATGAGCCCTAGAAATTAATGGAGCGAAATTCCTTTTCCGAATCGGATCGGGTTTTGTAGCTTAGTGGTAAAGAAGGAATTCAAAGACGACACCGTTTTGAAGGGGACATTGGTTTTGGACCGAACTACTTAGTTTGCAAGCCCAGTAGGCCCAATATGACATCGAATGGAATGCTTGGAACCACTTGTTAATTTTGAGCTATTTGAAGTCTTTTAAATAAAATTTAAAATCACAAACAATACTATTCAAAATTTTTTTTAATTAATTTTATTATAGGGAAAGTAAAAGTAAGATTGATCTCACTCATTCATGAACAAAGAGACACAAAGATTTATGTGGTTTGAAAAGAAGAAATTTCGCTACATCTATAGGTATATCTTCTCACGCTCTCACACTACAAAGTTTCTCTAAATTGCTTATAGGCAAATACAAAATGACACTCGCTCCACGTATCATAAGAATGCTAAACAAATCTTTATATAGACATAACAACATTAATTCTCATACATAAATCAAGATGATTATGTATTAATACAGAAGAATGTACCAATACGGGAGAAGAACACAATGAATCCAACGAGAACATAAATCGCAGTGAGAAATGTACCTAAAGTACTCGTGAATTCAAGAATTCGTGAACCAAATCTTTATGACAATTCTCAACAAATTTAGCCAAAAATAAATTTACAAAATTTGTTATCCTAACCTATCTAACATATTATCGAGGTATAATTGTGGTATGGGTAAAATTATTTACAGAAAAATGATCTAAATTTTGTTGAGATGAAGATACAGTATTAGTGTCTTGTGGTCGACTAATAAAGCCAGGTTGCTTTGGAGAAGGAAGATCTACAATGTCACTGCTGATCATTGAGATAATGGTAGAGACATTTGGCCGATCGTTTATAAAGTCTTGAACGCATAGCAACCCTACATGAACGCATCTCAAAATCTCTGATTGATAGCACACTTGGTAGATTGTTGGTTGAATCAAAGGAATAAGGTTGTCTTCCCTCCATAGCTTCCATACCTAAAACAAAATTAAAATTCTTAATTGAGATCTTAATTTCAAGCATGAATTTTGAGAGTATATTTTTCTTTTTGTCAACGTACAAATTCCAATAAACTTAAAGCATGGTTGTCGAGGTAGAATCCTGTATTTCGTCTCCCACTTATGATTTCAAGTAATAGAACTCCAAAACTGAACACATCTGATTTTTCTGAAAATTGACCTCCCATGGCATATTCAGGAGACATATATCCGCTAAATTAATAAAAAAAAAAATACATTAAATCAGTTTTACGTTGCTATATATCAATTATAATCAATAATAATAATAATAAAAAAAAAACAGTTAGAGATCTTACTAAGTCCCAACGACTCTTAAAGTGTTTGCTTGAACTTCGTTACCACCAAAAATCCTCGCCATGCCAAAATCTGATATTTTTGGATTCAAATCTTTATCTAATAGAATATTACTTGCCTTTAGATCTCTATGGATTATTCTCAATCTTGAATCTCGATGAAGGTAAAGGAGACCTCGAGCAATTCCATCGATGATGTTGTATCTCTTCCTCCAATCTAATATTAGTTTTTGATTGGGGGAGCCTACATGTACATAGACTTAATTACCGTTAAGAGAAGACTAAATGCATGCTAAAAGAAATAAACTTAGTTTATTAGTGAAAAAAAAACACATTTTTAAGCATTTATAAAGTCCTTTGTAACGGTTTAAGTCCACTGCTAGCAGATATTGTCCTATTTGGACTTTTCCTTCCGAGCTTCCCCTCAAGATTTTAAAACGCGTCTAGTAGGTTGAGGTTTTCACAACATAAGAAATGTTTCGTTTCCCTCTTCAATCAACGTGGAATCTCGCAATCCATCCCTTTGGGGGCCTAACTCCTCGATTGGAGAGGGGAACGAGTGCCTCGAAGGAGTGGATTGTGAGATCCCACATTGATGGGAGAGAAGAACAAAACATTCTTTAATAGTGTGTGGAAACCTCTCACTAACAGACACGTTTTAAAACTCTTGAGGGAAAGTCAAAGAGGACAATAGCGGCTAGCGGTGGGGTTAGGCGATTAAGTCCTTATTCTCTACGATCAAAATCAAAAGGGAGGGAGGGAGGGAGGGAGGGAGGGAGGGAGGGAATGACTAACCAAAGATGAGTGCATCCAAACTTAGGTTGGGCATATATTCATATATCAGTATCTTCTCCTCTCCTTCGATGCAACAACCAAGAAGCTGCACAAGATTCCTATGCTGTAGCTTCGAAATCACCCTCACTTCATTTAAGAACTCTTCATACCCTTGATGAGAGACTCTTGAAAGCCTCTTCACCGCTATTTCCTGTCCATTTAACAGTTCTCCCTGAAAACAAACCATTATCCATCATGGTTACAAGCTCCCAAATTTCAAATCAATCAACACATATCCATACAATACCTACTTTATACACTGGACCAAAGCCACCCTGTCCTAGCTTGTTGCTCGAGGCGAAGTTATTTGTTGCAGATACCAACGTCTCAAAATCATAAACAGGCAGCTCCTCCATTTTAACTTCATCCTCGATCCTATCTTCCCTTCTCAACTTCCAAATCTTTTCCTTCGAAGCCATACTTGATCGGTTCTTCTCTGCCATATGCCTCAAATCTTATTAAGCTATCAAGGATTACATAACTGTATGGAAGATTAGGCTATGCGTTACCTTGTTTGCGACTCTTCCATCTGCACCATAAACATGTCACAACGATGAAGATGATACACGTTACTGATAGCACTATGCCTATAATAATTCCTCTTTGGTCTTTTGCATCTTCTGTGGATCAAAAACAAAATTTAGTTGGAAACAGAATATAATAATCTCAGTGATGGAAGTTTAAGGAGATAATAACAATACTTGTATGATCCAAGTCTCCATATGGCAGTCGAAGGTACAGATCCGTTCCACCGCTCTCAAACTTTTGTATATCAATCAAATCCCCTTTCCAGAGCATACAACGAATACCATTTTCATATGCATAAGCACTACACGAACAATTATTTAAGCATTTGACTCGACAATCATCTATAGAAGAAAAGGAATCAACCCACTCTGCAAAAAATGGAACTTTAACCATTTCCTCGAGGATAAATCCATCTTCCTCAATACTGGTTTTGTTCGACTTCTCGCATTTTAATGGCGTGTTTCTCACACACCCATTACTCCAATTTCCTCGATTCCATTCCTCTTCATGCTTTGGGCTAAACCCTCTTAAACAGCTGCAAACAGGGGACGCTTTAGCATTACAGATCCCAAACGCCCCACAAGCGCCATAGAAATCACACGGCGATTGTAGAGCGGACCAACCACCCATCCAGCGCTTCTCCTGAAAATCCATGAACGTTTCTTGAACATTCCCTTGTGGGCTTAAAGACAAGTAACCGAATTTTTCATCCTTGTTATAAGTGACCGAAAGATAGTAAGTTTGATCATCTATGTCGAGGGTATATCCAGCGAGATAAATTGAATCCATTTGCGGTATGCCAATGAAAATTTGACCATTCCATGGACCAGATCGCCAATACGTGCTCTGCCCATTCCAAACAACAGCTTCTGGAATATTGTGAAGAACATGCAGCCCCAAGGAGAAGCTTCCCACTGATGGATCGGAAGGGCTTTTCCATGAGGTAAGTTCTATTTTTTCGTTAGTTCTTGTGTTCGTCATGAATTTCATGGAATCTAAGAATACATCACATGGGTTTTTGAAACTCTCCCAGATAACCATCTTGGAAGCGGAATCTTCCAAAACAAGGTTGCCGGAATCTAAGATTCGGGCGCTTACGTTGGTTACAGAAGTCGAAACATTGGTAGACCAGAGGAGGGTGAGGTTTCCATCCAAGACGACAAGATTCCCGTCTTTGGAAATTGTGAAGATCCCGGAAGTATCTTTGAGAGGGTTATCTCTGTTGGCTACCCACACTATAGTTTGTGGAGAAATTTGGTTGTTGAACCAAATTCCGACATGGCGGTTCGTGGAGTTAGCCGGTGAGAAGAACCCCAGCTGGAAGGAACTGGCATTAGAAATTATGGTTGCAGGGTCTTTAATGGAGGTTGTTGATGTGATTGTATCTCTGCTCCCCGAGCAAAATCTTGTACAGAAATATGAATATGAAAGAAGAAGAAGAAGAAGAAGATGACTTGAAAAGCTCAAAAGCTTCTCGGGTTTCATGGCTGTTGTTGGCTACAAATTCGATTAAACAATGGAGATAATAGTCCGTAAAACAGAGCTTTTGTTTGAGATCAAGCGTTGACCTGTACACTGTTTGATCATCTTCCTTCAGACCAAATAAATTCGAGTGGATACAGCTGGTTGTCCAATCTTCTCTAAGTCATATCACTCTCTTTGATTTTTCTTTTGCTTGTTTTTTTTTGTTGCTAAATTATAAAAATATAAAAATAAACAAATCTTTAATTTCTTTTTTTTTTTTAAATCCATTTTTCTTGCTACAGTTTATATATCTTGATTGATAATTGAACCAGGAAGTGATCTATCTGAACTTAATATCTTTAATAATATTTTAGTTGAATGAGTAAATACATCGTCTAAGAGATACATACAAATTTTAAATATAATTTTAAAAACCAAGAAGCAAAAAATAAAAAACAAAAAAACATATACATTATCAAATTTATAGTGATTAATAATTTTGTGAAATTATATTCTTTATGAAATTATATGTTTCTTCTTTTCTTTTTCAAATCGATTCTTTTTCAACACAATATAACTTTTAAAGAATTTGACTCAAATTGGTTGAGTTGAGGGAAGTTTCTGCGTTTTGAAAAATCAAAACTATGACTTTGTATTCCTTTTTAGGTGGCCTTTGACTTTTTATAAAAAACTTTTGAAATTTTTTTTTTTTTTTTTGTTAGCATAGTTGACTAACAGATGTTATCTGCTTTTATGCAGAGGTTTTCATACTCTTACATATATTCTAATTTAATTTTTAAATAACTGATTTTTTTTTCTAAAACAAAACAAATTTTTCTATAAACACCTTAAAAAAAATATACTTAAAGTAAAAAAAGATATATATATATATATATATGTATAATATGTATACATTCAATATGGTGAAAGAACAAAAAAAAAAAATATGTTTTTCAAATATATAATCAATATTGTATCAATTTAAAATTATAAGCGATACATTTATCTAATAAATTGGTAGGTTTTCTAAAAGGCAAAATTACATATGACTTAAGATATATAAAATAATTTGTTTTCCTAAGACAACACATTATCGAGCTGCAACTGTCGTAACTGTAACATTATTTGCTGAATATCTATCCAAGTTTGGTGGAGAAGATTGTGTGCTACTTTCATATGATCTGCCAACAAAGCCAGGTTGGTTTGGAGAAGGGAGATCAACAATTTCGCTGTTAAGCATGGAAATGATAGTAGAAACATTTGGCCTATCATTTACAAATTCTTGAACGCATAAGAGCCCCACTTGAATGCATCTCAAAATCTCCAATTGGTAGCATGGTTCATATATTGTCGGTTCAATCAAAGGAATAAGATTGTCTTCCATCCATAGTTTCCATACCTGAAACCAAGTGTAAAAAGTATGAGGAGTGCTTGAGATTTGAATGTTATCACTCAACTTTGAGAATTCGGAGCTTTTATTGACATACAAATCCCAGTAAACTTATGGCATGTTGATGGCCATAGAACTCTGTATTTCTTTTCCCACTAATAATTTCGAGCAATAAGACACCAAAACTAAATACATCTGATTTTTCCGAAAATTGACCTTGCATTGCGTACTCAGGAGACATATATCCACTATTATTCATAGAAACAAACATGTCAAGTTAGTTTTTATTAGATGCAGGATTAAGATTTGAAGTAATTTAAAATGGTTGGGAGAAACTTACTAAGTTCCGACAACTCTTAAAGTGTTCGCTTGAACCTCGTTGCTATAAAAAATTCTTGCCATGCCAAAATCTGAAATTTTAGGGTTCAAATCTTTGTCTAACAAAATATTACTTACCTTGAGGTCTCTATGAATGATTTTCAATCTTGAATCTCTATGAAGGTAAAGAAGACCTCGAGCAATTCCATCGATAATATTAAATCTTTTACTCCAATCGAGAAGTTTTTGTACCGGAGAGCCTACACATAGATATTACTTTTGGTTAGTTCAGGAAAACTCTAAACCAAATTAAGCTACTAAAAAAACAAAAATCTTAGGTTTTATGCTATATTGTCTAGCTAAGGTCTTATTTTAAAATTGTCTTAGGTGAGGATTTTTTTTTTTAAATATTAAAAAAAAATGAAAGAGAAATTATATTTAGAACAAAATGACAAACACACAAACACAGATAAATAATATTGGGAAGTTGTGAAGTGACTTTTGAGATATTTAAGAGGTCCATTTTAACATGACCAGGACAAGGTAGTTCTGCATGATTTTATGGGTGCTGCTTTTAGTGGAGATTAGACTCTAGCAAGAACACATTTGGATATATCTACACTATAGATGAAACAACCGTGAGTTGGATGTCCAAACTTCAGAATTGTGTTGCCTTTTTATCTACTGAGATTGAGTACGTGGCAATAACTGAAGCTAGAACGAAAATGATATGGATGACAGACTATCTAGAAGAGTTGGCAAGAAGCAACGATAGAAGATTCTTTATACAGATAGTCAGAGTCTCATAAGTTGGTGAGGAACCCAATCTATTATTCAAAGACAAAACATATAAAATGATGATATCATCTCACTCGTAAGTCAGTGGAAGAAGGTGATGTGTGTTTAGAGAAGATAACATGTTAACAAAGTGTATTGATGTTGAGAAATTGAGATTGTCCTTGCGTTTTCTCTTCTTTGGATTTTCCCTTTCGGGTTTCACCTCAAAGTTAAAAACGTGTCTGTTAGGAAGAAGTTTTGACACCCTTATAAAGAATGTTTCGTTCAACTCTCCAACCAATGTGGGATCTCACAATCCACCACCCCTTTCGGATCAGCGTCCTCACTGGCACACTGCCCGGTGTCCACCTCCCTTAGGTGCCCAACGTTTTTGCTGGCACACCACCTGGTGTCTGACTCAGATACCATTTGTAACCATCAAGTACCCCACTAGCAGATATTGTCCTCTTTAGCCTTTCACTTTTAAGCTCAAACTCAAAGTTTTTAAAACGCGTAGGTTTTTAAATGTTTCATTCTCCTATGTTAACTCACTAACGTTGGATCTCATCTAATGTTTGTAATTGTTAGAAGTGAGTGGAGAGTATCTAACCAAAGATGAAGGCATCCAAACTTAGGTTGGGCATATACTCATATATTAACATCTTCTCTTCTCCTTCAATGCAACATCCCAAAAGCCGTACAAGATTCCTGTGTTGCAGCTTTGAAATCACTCTCACTTCATTGATAAATTCTTCATACCCTTGTTTAGAGGCTCTTGAAAGCCTCTTTACTGCTATTTCCTGTCCGTTTAATAATCTCCCCTGAAAACAAAAACATTATCTTCCAACCCATATATGCATCCAACTAATCAAAATATCAAAAGCAAACAATAAATGTAGCTACCTACCTTATATACTGGCCCAAAGCCACCCTGCCCAAGCTTGTTACTCATATCAAAGTGATTGGTTGCGATTGCTAGCTTCTCAAAGTCATAGAGTGGTAGCTCCTCAAGTTTGATATCATCCTCAATCATATTATCATTCACCCGTGTTTGCTTCAAACTCTTTTCTCTTTCACCAGACGTCATCATTATCTTCTTCTCTGTTAAGAATTCAAATGTTAGTAAGTATGTCAGTGTTTCGCCTTGGCTATAAATTTAAATCTTTTGTTACTCTGTCTTTTAGTCTTCCATTTCCAGCAAAAGGCTATGGCAACGATGAAGATGACAAGCGTTGCTGGTACAACTACGGCTATAGTAACTCGTTTCTTGTCTCTTACATTATCTGCGCCGCGAATGTCAGAAATGTTGGAGAGATTTAAATGAAAAAAATGAGTTAAGCTTAACAATAATGGAAATTGTAGGAAGTTTGGGAAGAGTGTACTTGAATCTAAATCTGCGAATGCCATTCGAAGGTAAAGATCTGCTCCACCTCTCTCGAACTTTTGTATATCAATTAAGTCATTTCTCCACTGCATGCAAATTTCATTCTCAAATGCATAAGAAGAACACCGACAATTTTCCAAGCAGTCGCGCCTGCAATCGTCTACTGAAGCAGAGGAATTAGACCACTCTGCCAAAAATGGAAGTTTAACCATTTCCAGTTTAAAAAACCCATCTTCCTCCGTACTAGACCTGTTCTCGCATTTTAATGGCGTCTTTCTCACACACCCATTACTCCAATTTCCTCCATTCCATTCGTCTTTGTTCTTTGGTTGAAACCCTCTTAAACAGCTGCAAACAGGGGATGTTCTTGCATTACAGATCCCGAACACCCCACAAGCGCCATACAAATCGCACTCTGTTTTCTGAGCTGACCAACTGGCACTCCAGTGCTGCTTCTCAGCATCCCAATCCATTTGCTGAACATTCCCTTGTGAGTTTAATAACAAATAAGAAGATTCTCGAGCGACATATTTGGAAGCAAGAGAGAGAGTATAAGTTTGGTCTTCGATTGCGAGGTTATATCCAGAGAGGTAAACAGAGTTCATTTCAGGTATTCCAATAAAGGACTGACCGCTCCATGGACCGGAGCGCCAAAATGTGTCCCGACCATTCAAAATGACAGCTTCAGGGATATTGTGAACATCCAGCTGAAATAAAAACTTTCCTGTAGATGGATCGGAAGGGGTGTTCCATGAGGTATAGCCGATCACCTCTTTAGTTCTTGTGTTTGTCTTAATCTTCATGGAAGTCAAGAATTTATCACAAGGGTGTTTGAAACTCTCCCATATAATGACCCCAGACGTAGTATCTTTCAGAACCAGGTTTCCGGAATCTAAAATTTGAGCACTTGTGTTGTCGGTTCCAATTACAGAGGAAGAAACATTTGAAGACCAAAGGATGTTGTTGTTTGAATCCATGACGACAAGATTCCCGTCATTGGCAATAGTGAAAATCCCGGAAGTATCTTTGACAGGGTTGTCTCTGTTGGCCACCCACACTACAGCTTGTGAAGAAATTTTCTGGAACCAAATTCCGACATATCGGCGGGTAGAATTAAGAGGCGAGAAGAAGCCCAACGAGAAGACACCGCCATTAGATAAAATGGTTGCTGGGTCTTTGATGAAATTTGTTGATGTGATCGAATCGCCGGCAAAACAAAATCTTGAACAGAAGGATGTGAATGAAAGCAGAAGAAGAAGAAGAAGAAGAAGAAGAGATCGATAACATGTAAAGCTGCAAAGTTGACGTCTCAATTTCATGGCTCTTCGCAGAATGCAAATTCAACTAAACTTTTGAAATTTCTGGATGTTGTTCCTTGAGAGACAAGATTGTAAGCAGCTGTGCTTGTTATTGTTATTTTTCCCCAGGAGCCCACCCAACAATTTCTCCAAACTATTGTTATTTTTCATTTAAATTCTCCTATTCTCCATATTCTCCAAACTATGGCTACCGCTAGTAAATATTATATTCTTTAAATTTTTATTTTCTAGTTTTTCTTCAAATTTTTTAAAATATCTCTTAAGAAAGATTTTCACACTCATATAAAGAATATTTCATTCGAGGTTACACTTTAAGATTAAAAAACTTAAATTTGTAATATTATCTATAAAATAAATAATGATGTTTATTAAAAAAAAAATTACTACTTTAAATCCTAGTGTCTTAAAGTTTTCAATTTTTAACTATAAAAAAAAAATTACTTGCATGTTAGTTGGGTAATGTTTTTCTTTGAATAATATACATACAATTTCTTTTTTTAATTGCAACAATAATAATGTAATATGTGCCACAAATTTGATTTCATCATATACTATACTCTTAGAGTTGTTTGGAGGAATAAATTAAGGGTTAGTTGCACACGTTTGGTCGACTTAATTATATAATACCAATTGTGATTTTTATTTGAATACTTTGTTTCTTTTTAAAAATCGATGTTTTAATCAGGTTCGTATGTAGATGTTGATGTTGAGAAACTATCAAAGATATCTCAATTTCGTTGAAATATCGATCAAAATATTGAGAATAAACTATAGGTGTCAATATTTAATTTTTTTTTTTTTAAAAAAACGTTACATATAAAATGAAATTAGAAAAGATATTTAATTTAAAATAAACATTTGATCCCTAACATGATTTATTAATTGTGAATTATTTCTTAGAGAAGTTATTAGTGGGTCAACATTGTGCTTGAAGTACTTTGGTATAAAGATACTCTCCCCTCATGTTATGATCCCATTATTTATTATGTTTTTTTCTATCTCGGTGATTCATTTTGGTGTACCTCGATCGAGGATCAAAACCAGCATCGGCGTCAATGATATTTATTGTTATTTTTATTATATTATATCGATTTTTAGATATAATGGAAATAATTTTCATTTTTGTCAATGGAAATATATAAAAATGTCAATAAAATGTCGAGATAAAAAAAATGAAAAGATTTATGAGATTAAAATGTTCGTTTTCTCCCAACTTGCACGGAATGGCCAAGGAAAAAACCGCTAGTAGAGTGGACCTCACTGGTATAAGTTTTCAGTTAGATCAAAATTATGGTCCTTATCAATGGGTACTAGAGCCACGGTTTAATCCAAAATCTGTTTGTGTCGTATATTTTGTCGCTATAATTCTGTTTGATCTTTCATGTCAAAAACGATTTTTTGATACAAATTTTGTATAAAAAAAATTGTTCGGTATTACTAGGTATAACATAATAGGTGATCTCTAAGTAGTCGGAAGAGTAAAAAAAACTCATCAATAATTACAACAATATTGAATATTTATATTAGTCAATGTAGTGTAACTAAAAAAATAAATGCTTCAACTCCAAAATATTCTAAATGGACAATAGCTAATATCATTGAATAAATTGGTAGTTTTATACCGAAATTACACGTATGAAATAATTTATTTTCCTAACCCAACACATTATCGAGCTACAATTGTGGTAAGTGTAACATTATTTGCTGAATATTTATCTGAATTTGGTTGAGAAGGCTGCATGTTACTTACATGTGGTCTACCAACAAAGCCGGGTTGCTTTGGAGAAGGAAGATCGACAATTTCACTGTTAAGCATTGAAATAATGGTGGACACATTTGGCCTATCATTTACAAATTCTTGAACGCATAAGAGCCCCACTTGAACGCATCTCAAAATCTCTAATTGGTAGCCTAGTTCATATATGGTTGGTTCAATCAAAGGAATAAGATTGCCTTCTGTCCACAACTTCCATACCTGAAACCAAATTTAAAAAATAATATGAGTTCACGAGATTTGAAATGTTATTCGGGAGTAAGGTTTTTCGTAAACATACAAATCCCAATAAGCTTATGCCATATTCATGTAGGTAGAATCCTGTATTTCGTCTCCCGCTAATAATTTCAAGTAGTAAAACTCCAAAGCTAAATACGTCTGATTTTTCTGAAAATTGACCTTGCATTGCATATTCAGGAGACATATATCCACTGTTATTCATAGAAACAAAAACACATGAATAAATTTAGGTTAATTATGCAAAATTATGAGTCGAAGTAATTTAAATGGTTGGAGATACTTACTAAGTTCCAACAACTCTCAAAGTGTTTGCTTGATCTTCGTTACTGTAAAAAATTCTTGCCATGCCAAAGTCTGAAATTTTAGGGTTCAAATCCTTGTCTAACAAAATGTTACTTGTCTTGAGATCTCTGTGAATGATTTTCAATCTTGAATCCCTGTGAAGATAAAGAAGACCTCGAGCAATTCCATCGATAATATTAAATCTTTTTCTCCAATCAAGAATTTGTTGTTCGGGAGAGCCTACACAGATAGCTTCTAGTTTTGGTTAGATAATGAATACTCTAAAGCTAATGGTGAAGAGTGGGTGGAGAGTGTCTAACCAAAGATGAATGCATCCAAACTTAAGTTGGGCATATACTCATAGACCAACATCGTCTCTTCCCCTTCAATGCAACATCCCAAAAGCCGTACAAGATTCCTGTGTTGTAGCTTTGAAATCACTCTCACTTCATTGATAAATTCTTCATACCCTTGTTTAGAGGCTCTTGAAAGCCTCTTTACTGCTATTTCCTGTCCGTTTAATAATCTCCCCTGAAAACAAAAACATTATCTTCCAACCCATATATGCATCCAACTAATCAAAATATCAAAAGCAAACAATAAATGTAGCTACCTACCTTATATACTGGCCCGAAGCCACCCTGCCCAAGCTTGTTGCTCATATCAAAGTAATTGGTTGCAATTGCTAGCTTCTCAAAATCATAAAGTGGTAGCTCCTCAAGTTTGATATCATCCTCAATCATACTATCATTCTCCCGCGTTTGCTTCAAAATCTTTTCTTTTTCACCAGACGTCATCATTATCTTCTTCTCTGCTAAGAACTCAAATGTTAGTAAGTATGTCAGTGTTTTGCCTTTTAATACAAATTTGACATGCCTATCAATTTAAATCTTTTGTTACTCTGTTTGTTAGTCTTCCATTTCCAGTAAAAGGCTATGGCAACGATGAAGATGACAAGCGTTGCTGGTACAACTACGGCTATAATAACTCGTTTCTTGTCTCTTACATTATCTGCGCCGCAAATGACAGAAATGTTAGAGAGATTTAGATGAAAAAAATGAGTTAAGCTTAACAATAATGGAAGTTGTAGGAAGTTTGGGAAGATTGTACTTGAATCTAAATCTGCCAATGCCACTCGAAGGTGAAGATCTGCTCCACCTCTCTCGAACTTTTGTATATCAATTAAGTCATTTCTCCACTGCATGCAAATTTCATTCTCAAATGCATAAGAAGAACACCGACAATTTTCCAAGCAGTCGCGCCTGCAATCGTCCACTGAAGCAGAGGAATTAGACCACTCTGCCAAAAATGGAAGTTTAACCATTTCCAGTTTAAAAAACCCATCTTCCTCCGTACTAGACCTGTTCTCGCATTTTAATGGCGTCTTTCTCACACACCCATTACTCCAATTTCCTCCATTCCATTCCTCTTCGTGCTTTGGCTCAAACCCTCTTAAACAGCTGCAAACAGGGGATGTTTTTGCATTACAGATCCCAAACGCCCCACAAGCGCCATAGAAATCGCACTCTGTTTTCAGAGCCAACCAACTAACGTTCCAGTGCTGCTTCTCAGAATCCCAATCCATTTGCTCAACATTCCCTTGTGAATTCAAGAACAAATAAGAAAATTCTCGAAAGGCATACTTGGAAGCAAGAGAGAGAGTGTAAGTTTGGTCTTCAATTGCGAGGTTATATCCAGAGAGATAAACAGAGTTCATTTCAGGTATTCCAATAAAAGACTGACCGTTCCATGGACCAGAACGCCAATAAGTATCACCCCCATTCAAAATGACAGCTTCAGGAAGATCATGAACATCCAACAGAAATGAAAACTTACCTGTAGATGGATCGGAAGGGGTGTTCCATGAGGTAAATCCGACCACCTCTTTAGTTCTTGTGTTCGTCTTAATCTTCATGGAAGTCAAGAATTTATCACAAGGGTGTTTGAAACTCTCCCATATAATGACCCCAGACGGAGAATCTTTCAGAACCAGGTTTCCGGAATCTAAAATTTGAGCACTTGTGTTGTGGGTTCCAATTGCAGAGGATTCTACATTTGAAGACCAAAGGATGCTGTTGTTTGAATCCAAGACGACAAGATTCCCATCCTTGGAAATGGTGAAAATCCCAGAAGAATCTTTGACAGGGTTGTCTCTGTTAGCCACCCATACTATGGTTTGTGGGGAAAATTTCTGGAACCAAATTCCGACATATCGGCGGGTTGAATTAACAGGCGAGAAGAATCCCAACGCGAAAACACTGCCATTAGATAAAATGGTTGCTGGGTCTTTGATGAAATTTGTTGATGTGATCGTATCGCCTCCAAAACAAAATCTTGAACAGAAGGATGTCAATGAAAGCAGCAGCAGCAGAAGAAGATATCGACAGCACGTAAAGCAGCAAATTTGTTGTCTCAATTTCATGGCTCTTCGCAGAATGCAAATTCAACTGAACTTTTGAAACTTCAGAATGTTGTTCCTTGAGAGACAAGATTGTAAGCAGCTGCTACAAAGTCATCCTTTAGACTCGGTTT
This sequence comes from Cucurbita ficifolia, assembly GCA_033971965.1. Taxonomy (NCBI): domain Eukaryota; kingdom Viridiplantae; phylum Streptophyta; class Magnoliopsida; order Cucurbitales; family Cucurbitaceae; genus Cucurbita; species Cucurbita ficifolia. Next base: position 7,442,262 of record CM066974.1, read on the forward strand.
AGTCTTTTTTTCCCCTATGATCCTCCACCAATAATTTCTCCAAACTATTGCATTTTTCATTTAAATTCTCCTATTCCTTGCTTGAATTCGTAGCCACCAAAAAAGAAACTTTGGGTTTTCTTGTTTTTAATAATGCCTTAAAATTCTCCATATATTCAAAGTTTATGTTTTTCCAAAGGAGACTCTTCAAAAAAAAATGAGATCTATGATATATCGGTGAGGATATCTTTATAGATGAAAAGCTTAAATTTTAGAACGATATTGTTCTAAGTTATAACATTAAAAAAAGAAAACTACTTCTTTTAAGTCTTAGTGTCTTCAAATTATTTTTAATTATCAATGCTCTCCTTAGATAAATTAAGAAATAGCTACTTGCATGTTAGTTGGTTTTTTTTCTCTTTGAATAATATGCATACATTTTTTTATTTATATCAACAATAACATACAACAAATTCGATGTCATCGGATCTTAAATTCTTAATGTTATTTGAACAAAGAAATGAAAGGTTAGTTACTTGAATTACCTACTTTTTCCAATTCTAGCTTACTATACGAGGTGCTTGGGAGACTTTACCCTACAAGGCAAAGAACGGCCGTTCCCGAGGCAGCATGAACCCTCTTTATGAGGGGGACAAGGAGGAATCCCCGCCTATAAAAAAAAAAGACAAAAGCGGTATACTTTATTAGACCTTTGAGCCTAAAGGCCCTAGTCAACAATTCGACTAGATTAAAACATGCAGGCTCGATGAAATGGAGGACGACTCCCATACAATTCTTGCGAGAGCTGGAGAAGCGTCTACATGAAAGAAAGCAAATGCCAACGCTAAGAGGCCTCTTACCTTTCACAAGAGGGTTCAATGAGTGAATGAGTGTTATCGAAGAGAAACTTATAGGTAGAAAGTTAAAAAAATTAAGTTTATAATTATGATTACAATATCATCGACCTACCATTGAGGTAAGTGTAAGACTATTTGCAGAATGTTTATTTAGATATTGTTGAGAAATGTTTGCATCACTCTGAGTTGGTCTACCAATAAAACTAGGTTGCTTTGGAGTAGGAAGATCAACAATTTCACTGTTGAGCATTGAAATAATGGTAAGAACAGTTGGTCTATCGTTTATGGATTCTTCAACACATAACAGTCCCACTTGGATGCACCTCAAAATCTCCGACTGATAGCACGGTTCGTATATAGTTGGATCAATCAAAGCAATAAGATTGTCTTCTGTCCACAACTTCCATGCCTGAAACCACATTCAAAAGTTTTATAAGCTAGTCAGATTTAAATACTATCAAGAACTTAAGACATTGACGTTTTTCTATTCACACTTACAAACTCCAATAAGCTTAAAGCATACTCATGGCGGTAGAACCCCGTGTTCCGTCTCCCACTTATGATCTCAAGCAATAAAACTCCAAAACTAAAAACATCTGATTTCTCGGAAAATTGTCCTTGCATTGCATACTCGGGTGACATATATCCACTAAATTCATCAAAGCGACATTTAATCATTGTTAGTTTGATAAACTATTACCTTCGAAATGATATAAAAGAAGGGAGGATACTTACTAAGTTCCAACGACCCTTACAGTATTGGCTTGCACTTCATTACTACCGAAGATTCTTGCCATACCAAAGTCCGAGATTTTCGGATTCATTTCTTTGTCTAATAATATATTACTTGCCTTTAAATCCCTATGAATGATTCTTAATCTTGAATCTCTATGAAGGTAAAGAAGACCTCGAGCAATTCCATCAACAATGTGGAATCGTTTTCTCCAATCCAAAAGTTTTTGTTTGTTCGAGTCTGCATGCAAAATAGTTGAATTACGGTGAGCGATGATGATCACGATATAATGGAAAGAGATGTTAAAATATCTAACCAAAGATGAAGGCATCCAAACTGAGGTTGGGCATATACTCATAGATTAGCATCTTCTCTTCTCTTTCGATGCAGCAGCCGAGAAGCTGTACGAGGTTTCTATGTTGTAGCTTTGATATCACGATCACTTCATTTATAAACTCTTCATACCCTTGATTTGAAGCTCTTGAAAGCCTCTTTATTGCTATTTCTTGTCCATCTAATAATGTTCCCTGAAAGTATACAACTTTAGCTACTTCACCTACCCATGTGCTTCCATTTACTTAGCCGACAAGTGATATAAAACCCACCTTATATACAGGACCAAACCCACCTTGTCCAAGCTTTTTACGTTGATCAAAGCTGTCTGTTGCGATTGCCAGCTTCTCAAACTCATAAACAGGCAGTTCTTCAAATTTAATTTTGTCCTCAATCATGTCATCCCTGCTCAACCTCAATCTCTTTCCTTTTTTGCTATACTCATCTGCAAAAGAATTCAATAATCTTACTAAGCAATCTATAACGGTAACATCCCAAATCCACCGCTAGCAGATATTGTCTACTCTGCCTCGTTACGTGTCGTCGTCACGGTTCTTAAAATGCATCTACTAGGGAGAGGTTTCTAAACTCTTATAAGGAATGTTTCCTTCCCCTCTCCAACCGATGTGGGATCTCACAATCCACCCGTCTTAGGGCCCAGCGTCCTTGCCGGCACACCGTCCGGTGTCTGGCTTTGATACCATTTGTAATAGCTTAAACTCACTGCAAGCAGATATTATCCGCTTTGGCCCGTTACGTATCGTCATCAACCTCACGTTTTTTAAAACGCATCTACTAGGGAGAGGTCTTCACACTCTTATAATTAATGTTTTTTTCCCCTCTTCAACCGATTTGAGATCTCACAATCCACCTCTCTTGGGGGCCAACGTCCTCGTTTGCACACCGTCCGGTGTCTGGCTTTGATACCATTTGTAACAGCTCAAACTCACCGCTAGCAGATATTGTTTGTTTTGGCCCGTTACATATCGTCGTCAGCCTCATGGCTTTTAAAATGTGTCACTAGGGAGAGGTTTCTACACTCATAAAGAATATTTCGTTCCCCTCTCAAACCGATATGGGATCTCACCATCCACCCCACTTGGGGGCCAATATCCTCGTTAACACACCGTCCGGTGTTTGGCTCTAATACCATTTATAACAGCCCAAGCTCACCGCTAGCAAATATTGTCCGCTTTGGACCGTTACATATCACTTTCAACCTCACAATTTTAAAACAGCATTTTCTAGGGAGAGGTTTCTACACTCTTGTAAGAAAAGTTTCGTTCCCCTCTCACAACAACACTACCTGCACCAGACTTTAAAAGTAACTCATGAGATTTCCTTTACCTTTTTTGTTAGCCTTCCATCTCCACCAGGAGCAAATGGCAATGAAGAAGATGATAAGCGTTGCTGGTAGAACTGCGGCTAGAATAATTCCAGTCTTGCTTTCTGCATCATCTATGAATGAAACCAATGTCAAAGAAGCTTAATTTACACAGAAAATAATTACAGTATAAGTTTAGAGAAAGCCTACTGATCATGTCTAACTCTGCATCCGCCAGTCGAAGATAAAGATCAGCTCCAATGCTTTCAAACTTCTGGACATCAACTAAGTCGCTTCTCCACAGCATACAACCAATACCATTTTCATACGCATAAGCACGACACAAGCAATTCTCAAAGCACTCTTGATTGCATTCATTCATTGAAGAAGACGAATTAGACCACTCTGCCAAAAATGGAACTTTAACCAATTCCACTTTAAAAAACCCATCTTCCTCACCACCGGTGGCGTTGGTGGACTTCTCACACTGCAATGGTGTATTTCTCACACACCCATTACTCCAATTTCCTTGACTCCACTCCGCCGCATTCCTTGGCTTAAACCCTTTTAAGCAGCTGCAAATTGGAGATGCATTCGCATTACATATCCCGAACGACCCACAAGCACCGTAGTAATCACACGGCGTTCTAAGAGCCGACCAAGCTGCCGCCCAGCTTTCTTCCGATGGATCCCAGTACTCTTGCAATAGATTGCCTTGCGGGCTTAATATCATGGTATTGAGTAATTGATTGTCGTTATTATAAGAAATTGAGAAATAATAAGTTTGGTTTTCAATCTCAAGATTAAACCCATTTTGATAAACAGATATCATTTCGGGTACTCCGATGAAAGTCAGACCGTTCCATGGACCAGATCTCCAATATGGGTTATTGTCACTCCAAACGACAGCTTCAGGAATACTGCGAACATCTAAGGCTAAAGAAAAGTTACCTGTAGATGGATCGGAAGCGGTTTTCCATGAGGTAAATACGACCTTCTCGGTGGTTGTTTTGCTTGAGATAAGTTTCATGGGAGGCAAGAATGAATTGGAAGGGTGTTTGAAACTCTCCCATATAACCAACCCATCAGCAGAATCTTCCAAAACAAGGTTGCCCGAATCGAGGATTCGAGCGGTTGTGTTGGCTGTAGGAGAAGTAACATTTGAAGACCAGAGGACGGTGTTGTTTCCATTTGAGACGACAAGATTTCCATCCTTGGAAATAGTGAAAATCCCAGAAGAATCGTGGAGAGGGTTGTTTGCATTTGCTACCCACACAATGGTTTGTAAGGGGATTTGGTTGTACCAAATTCCGACATATCGGGCGGTGGAATTAAGTGGTGTGAAGAACCCCAACTGGAAGGAGCTGCCATTTGATGTTATGGTTGCAGGGTCTTTGATGAAACTTTTTGATGTGATTGTATCTTTGCCGAAGCATGTAGATGAAAGAAGAAGAAGAAGATGATGAAATGAAAAGGCGCAGATGTTCTTGGGATTCATGGGTGTGGCTGAATACTAATGATTAATCGAAACAGAGTTGAAAATACTAACTTATTTTGATATAACCATTGGAAGGTGGATCCATTCGACTTGTTTCCACACGCTTAGGTTTTTGTGTCTGTAGCCGCCAAAACAGGAAGAACACATTCGTTTCTTGAAGTGGGTTTTTTGGACAACAAGTTCCGTGGGGAAGAGGAAGCCAACCCGGATCTACAACTGGGTTATCTCCAGGATTCAATGTCTATTCGTTTGACTTTTTTGTATTTCTTTGACGTTGAATATTGATCATATTTCAAATCGCCACTTTACACGACTTTCTTCGTCTGTGTTCCCACTTCCTTCGTTCATCTGTTTATCTGTTTATTTTCTCTTGAAGATTTGGATGCTTGGGGCACGTAGGAGATTTTTTTTTTTTTTTTTTGAGAATATTTTAGATTTTAAATCAATTAGACAATAATTGTATTGATAAAAAAAATGATTAAAGGATTGAATTTCCAATTACAGTTCACGCCAGTAGAGACTACTCATAAATGTATGATCATTCTTAAATTAGTTAATGTGGACTTCCTCCCAACTGCCCAACAATTCTCAACACACTGTACATAAAATGGCACCTTAATCATTTCCAACGGCAAAAATCCATCTTCCTCAACCGTACTTAGTGTCACTGATCGATTTCTTACCCACTTCAATGGCGTATTTCTCACACACCCACCATTCCAATTTTCTCGATTCCATTCCTCTTCTTGTTTTGGCGGTGGGATTGAGCAGTTACAAATGGTATCAAAGTCAGACATTAGACAACGTGTGAGCGAAGACGCTAGCCCCAAAGGGGGATAGATAGTGAGATCTCACATTGATTGTTACACAGAAGAATGAAACATTACTTATAAATATGTAAAAACTTCTGCCTAGTAGACTTTTTTTAAAACCGTGGACATGTAACAGATTTCATCTCGGACCTCCAATTTGGGTTACGACCATTCCAGATAACGGCTTCGGGAATATTACAAACATGCAGTGTAACCGAAAAGTTACCTGCAGACGGAACGGAAGGGCTTTTCCATGAGGTAAGCCCGATTTCTTGTTTGTATCTTGTGTTTGTGATCGATTCCATGGAAGGTACGTATGCACGAGAAGGGTGTTTGAAACTCTCCCATATAACCAAACCTGAAGCAACATCTTCCAAAACAAGATTACCGGAATCTAAAAGCCGGGCGCTCGTGTTGGTTGCAGAAGAAAAAATTACATTTGGAGCACCATTGGAATCCTTGAGAGGGTTATCTCTGTTGGCCACCCAAACAACCAGTTGTACAGAAATTTGTTGCTTCAACCAAATTCCGACGTATCGCTTGGTGGAGTTGAGAGGTGTAAAGAAGCCCAACTCGAATCAAGTGGCATTGGAAATTATGGTTGCAGGATCTTTGATGGAACATAGATTTAGGCTGAATCAACACCCATTTTCCCACGGACTCAATTTCTTCAGCAATGGCGTCTGCGTCTACGGGCATGACAAAGAAAATTGGAGCGAATAATATAATATTCTATTGAGAAGAACTGAAGCCCACTTTGAAATTTGATCAATAAAACACTAAAAAAATCATTACTTCTCTCTGTTCTGTCTACTGAAACCAATTGAATAATAAATCGCCTTTGAAAATTTGACGTGATGAACACCATAGGCCTGAATCTTCCGACCTTGTTTTCAATACAATCAAAAGTGCCATCCTCACCGGCAACGATAAACTCCACCATGAAACCCATCAGCAACTCCACGCCATTAATCCTTCTTCTCCTTTGCTCTGTTTTCAAAATTTCCAGCTGCATAGATACGATCTCATCCACACAATTCCTCAAAGACCCCCAAACTATACTGTCCAATCGTGGTTTCTTCGAACTGGGTTTCTTCAGCCCTCTCAATTCCACCAATCGCTACGTCGGAATTTGGGATAAACGTGTGCCTGTACGAACCATCTTCTGGGTAGCTAACAGAGACAATCCTCTCAACAACAAATCCGGGGTTTTTGCCGTATCCAATGACGGAAATCTCGTCGTTTTAGATGCGCATAACAAAACTCTTTGGAATTCTAATGTTTCTAACGCTGTAGTGAAATCAACCGCTCGGCTTCTTGATTCTGGGAACCTTATTCTACAAGACTCTGCTTCAGGGACCATCATATGGGAGAGTTTCAAAGACCCATCGGACAAATTCTTGCCAATGATGAAACTCATGACCAATTCAATCACAAACGAGAAAGTAGAAATCGTTTCGTGGAAAACCCCTTCTGATCCATCTTCAGGAAATTTCTCCTTTGGAATCGACCCTTTGACGATCCCTGAAGTTATAATTTGGAAGAACAACCGCACGTATTGGAGGTCCGGTCCATGGGACGGCCAAGTTTTCATTGGAATACCCGGCATGAACACAGACTATCTTTATGGAGGTAATCTGATAATCGAAAACAAAACATACTCTCTCTCCATTGCCAATGCAAACGAAGCTCAGTTATACTTTTACTACTTGGACCCGAGTGGGGCTTTGGAAGAGAAACATTGGGATATCGAGGATCAGAAATGGAAGATCGCTTGGTTAGCTCCAGAAACAGAGTGTGATATCTATGGCGCCTGTCGGGCATTTGGAGTCTGTAATTCACAAAAATCCCCAATTTGCAGTTGTTTGAGGGGTTTTAGGCCGGAAAACGAAGAGGAATGGAACAGAGGAAATTGGAGAAGTGGGTGTGTGAGGAATTCGCCATTGGAGTGTGGGAAGAAGAACATCAGTGTTGAAATGGGAACAGATCAAGATGGGTTTTTGAAGGTGGGAATGGTTAAAGTTCCAGATTTTGCAGCTTGGGTTGTTGCTTCGGAAGATGATTGCAGAGTCCAGTGCTTGGCGAACTGTTCTTGTTCTGCTTATGCTTATAGAACAGGGATTGGGTGTATGATATGGAGAGGCGATTTGATTGACATTCAAGAGTTCAAGAATGGTGGAGCCGACATTTATGTTCGTGTGGCGTATTCAGACATAGCTAGTATGAAATCATTTGATTCCATGAGTGTCAGTTTAAATCTCGTACTTATGGTATCTTCTTCTTTAATTTGTTCTATTACAGATGAAAGTGGAACCACCAAAGACATGAAAGCAGTCATCGTAGCTTCCGTGGTAGCAGGAACCTTTATACTTATCTGCTGCATATATTGCTTATGTAAGTAGAGTACTTACACCAATCCGGTCCTCTCAAATTGATCGCTACCAAATATTGTCTTTTCTGAACCTTTTCTTATAGGGTTCATTCAAAATTTTAAAACGAGTCAGAAACTACCTTTATCAGGAATGTTTCGTTTCACACTCCAACCGATGTGGATCTCACAATCCACCCTTGGGGACCAGTGTCCTCGTTGGCACATCTCCCAGTGCCTGGTTCTGATATCCCACGTCGATTAGGGAGGAGAACTAAACATTCCTTAAAGGATGTGAAAATCTCTCCTTAGTAGACACGTCTAGAATGTTAGATAAATATATTACTGAAATTACAAGATGGGAACAGGGAAAGTGCAAATGCAAAGGCAGAAAAGGAAAGGGCAGATGAAGTTCTGGATGAACACTGGTGAGATGAAGCATGACAAAGTGAACCAAGTGAAGCTCCAGGAGCTTCCTGTATTTGATTTTGAGAAGCTAGCCACTGCAACAAACCACTTCCATTTCAACAACAAGCTTGGTCAGGGTGGGTTTGGGCCAGTTTACAAGGTGGAATAGTTCTTTCCTGTATGTTTCTTTGTTTTCGTTGAAGAAAGATGACGGAAATTTGGCATCATTTGTTGCAGGGGAAGCTGGTAGATGGACAAGAAATAGCAGTAAAGAGGCTTTCCAGGACCTCAGGACAAGGGCTTGAAGAGTTTACTAATGAAGTAATGGTGATTTCGAAACTACAACATAGAAATCTTGTGCAGCTCTTAGGCTGTTGCGTGGAGGGAGAAGAAAGGATGCTTGTTTATGAGTACATGCCAAATGGAAGCTTAGATTCAATCATTTTTGGTTGGCTTGCAATATAACTTTACACCTTTTTTTAGTTCTTCATCTATTGTTTTAACGATCTCTTTTGAAAACAATATGCAGATTCATCTAAACCAAAAGTTTTAGATTGGCCAAAAAGATTCAACGTTATCGAAGGAATTGTTCGAGGACTCTTATATCTTCATAGAGATTCACGACTAAAAATCATTCATAGAGATCTCAAACCGAGTAACATTTTATTGGATAGAGATTTAAATCCCAAGATCTCGGATTTTGGTACTGCCAGAATTTTTTACGGCAACGAAGCTCAAGCTAACACTACAAGAGTTGTGGGTACCTAGTAAGTTTCTCTCGTGAGTTATATTTATGTATAGTGTCCAAATTCTAACACAAAGACTAATGATTATTATTTTTTTTTTACCGCAATCTCAGTGGCTATATGTCTCCTGAATATGTGTTGAATGGACAATTCTCGGAGAAATCAGATGTGTTTAGTTTTGGAGTCTTGTTGCTTGAAATTATCAGCGGAAGAAAGAACACAAGTTTTTATCATAACGAACATGCCTTGAGCCTTCTAAAATTTGTAAGTGTTTATCCATCAAATTCGTAAGATTTGTACATTATCCCTCTATTAACATCAATTGATACATTTCTGGTGTCCATTTAGGCATGGAAGTTATGGATGGAGGCAAATGTAGTTGCTTTGATTGATCAAACAATGTCTAAACTGCATCATGAAGCAGAGATTTTGAGGTGTATTCACGTGGGGCTCTTGTGTGTTCAAGAATTTGCAAAAGACCGACCAAATATAACGACAATTCTTTCAATGCTTCACAATGAGATCACTGATCTTCCGATGCCAAAACAACCTGGATTTAGTAGCAGCAACCAAATTGAGATTGGTACCGAGAGATTCGAACAAAATCATCTTGAAACTTGCTCAAAAAACATGATCACAATTACCTCATTTGATGGTCGATAATTCTCAAGAATGTAATATTTTTTATTTATTTTTGTTTACCGTATTAACAAAGTTTTGTTGATGCTTAACAATAAATTTTTTAAATGCAAACCGATCACAATTTTAATATTTTATTGAATCAATTTAATAACCCATACGGTCAATTAATTCAAGAATACTACAATTTTTCTCTTTGATCTATAATTGACTTTGATATAAATAAATAAATTCAGATATATATTTTATATGATCTCCTATTAAGATATTGTTAAATAATTATATGATTTTTTTTATTTATTTCATCGATAATTTTATATTTTGCCACCTACTCTTTTTTTTATTTTAAATATGTTAAATTTTAAAAACTAAAATATGTAGTTTATAATTTTATTTTTAAAGCACAATTCAAAAATTTAAAATAATGAAATATTAAGGAAGAAATTATAAAATAATTAATAAATATTTAAAATGGTCACTGAAATGGTAGATATGTCAACTTAAACGTTTCTTGTACATGACACATCACAATCTCTTTAGGTCTATCATATTCATAATATAAAATACACGAGACGTGTTGACTCATTAAGACGTTGAAGACAAGTAATCCAAATCAAAATTAGTTATTACTTAGATTATAAAAAAAATATGGTATTAAATTATAAAATATAAATAATAACTATAACTCTTTTTGTAGTTTTTTTAATCACTTTTATTTTTTTAATTTTAATCAGTTAAATGAAGGAAGTAATAATAAATATTTATGAGAAAAAAGCACTGACCAAATATATTTCTAAAATTTATTAAAAGATTGCTTAGGTCAATGCTTATTTATTTACCGTTACATGACTGAATCAATAATCTCCTTGGGGAATTGCAAGAGAAAAATGAGGCTCCCGACAGTCTAGCCCTGGATGCAAGAAAACAAAAAATGGCGACCAACTTCAGGAGCAACCATTTGTCTTTGCTCTGTTTGATACCTCTGTTTTTCGGACACTCAATTGCAGTCGACATCTTAAAAGCACGACAGTCCATTAGCAACACCCAAGTAATTGTCTCAGCCGGCAACAAGTTTGAATTGGGGTTCTTCACTGACCCAAAGGCCTCCAATTTCAAGTATTTAGGAATATGGTACAAGGAAATTCCCGACGTTGTCGTTTGGGTGGCGAACAGAGATAACCCAATTGTAAACTCCTCTGCCACTCTAAAATTGAATGTCGATGGAAACTTAATTCTCGTCAATCAAACAGGGTCAGCTTTTTGGACTTCGAATAATCCGATTGTATCCGTTCAAGATCCTGTTGCGCAGCTGTTGGATTCAGGTAATTTGGTGCTGAGAGATTCAAATTCAGGGTCTGAAGATTATGCGTGGCAGAGTTTCGATTATCCCTTTGATACTCTGTTATCAGGCATGAAGCTCGGGTGGGACTCCAAGTCGGGGTTGAACCGAAAGCTAATATCAAGGAAAAATCCAAGCGATTTGTCGTCTGGAGAACTCAGCTATGGCGTTAACTTAGATGGGCTTCCTGAACTTGTTGTTCGTAAAGGAAACAAGACGATTTTCAGGGGGGGGCCATGGTTTGGTGATGGGTTTGCCAGAGCTCGCTCTGAGAGAGCGAATTTCATCTATAATGCTTCTTTTGAGATAACATATTCATATGATTCTCCGAATAGTGAACCTTGGAGAGCTGTGTTGGATCCAGGTGGGTTTGTTATACACTCCGAGTGGAGCGGCGTGGACAGAGCATGGAAGAAATTATACACGTTTGAAGGATCAGGCTGCAACGAATACGAATTATGTGGAAATTTTGGTCTTTGTAATTCTGTTTTATTAGCAAATTGCGATTGTTTAGATGGGTTCGAACAAAATTCTGCCCAAAACATTTCAGATGGGTGTGTGAGAAAGGATGAAAAAACCTGCAGAGCAGGGGAGGGGTTTAAGAAGATAAGCGACGTAAAATTGCCAGAATCAACAGGGAACTTGGTGAAAATCAAAGTGGGTATTCAAAATTGCGAGAAGGAATGCTTGAATGATTGTTCTTGCTTGGCGTATGGCACACTGGAAATTCCTAATGTTGGGCCAACCTGCGTCACCTGGTTTGACAAATTGATTGATGTTAGACGTGTTCGTGATTCTGGAACTGGAGATAGCCTCTTTGTGAGAGTGGCCGCTTCAGAATTAGGTACTAACTCTAGCGGCTTCTCTTCGTTTTTCAGCTGTGCCAAAAACTGATATATCTGCGATTGTAGAATCGAGTACTGGGAAGCGTACAGTTCTGGTGGTTGTGGGTACCATATCAGCAATGATCTTCTTCGCGTTCATCAGCTGTTTTATCATTAGGAGTATAAGAAGAAGAGCTAGAGGTATGTAAAGATTTCCTCCTCATTCACTTGCAGCATAAGTTTTGTTCTTAAATGTTCTAAGTATTAGCAGACAATGGAGTTTCAATAACAGAGGATCTAGTTCATGACAATGAACTTGAGATGCCAATTGCGATAATTGAAGCTGCGACGAACAATTTCTCCATTTCCAATAAGATAGGAGAAGGAGGTTTTGGACCTGTTTATAAGGTACCCGTAACTGCCTAAGCTCACAGCTACCAGATATTGTTCTCTTTGGGCTTTCCCTTCCGAACATTCCCTCTAAGTTTTTAAAATGCGTTTCTAGGTAGAGGTTTCCACACTCTTATAGAGCGTGTTTCATTTTTCTCCCCAATCGATGTGGGATCTCATAACCCCATTCGTCCTAGACCATAGCTTTCTAAACAATGAAACCAAACAAAATATACTATTTCGAAAGCTTTGAAGTCAAAAGTTTTTGTGAGATCCCACGTCGGTTGGAGAAGAGAATGAAATATTCTCGTGGAAACTTCTTCCTTATATATGCATTTTAAAATTGTGAAGCTGGCGGCTATACATAACGGGCTAAAGCAAACAATATCTATCTATTAGTAGGAGGAGTTTCTAGTACCATGGTTACTATGTTCCTTCTCTTTTATTACTCCATATAGCTTTGATTTACAGGGAACACTCCCATCCGGGCAAGAAATTGCGGTGAAGAAGCTATCAGAAAGGTCCCATCAAGGGCAACAGGAGTTTAAAAATGAGGTCATATTCGTTTCCCAGCTTCAACATCGAAACCTTGTCAAGCTTCTTGGTTTCTGCATCCACAGGGAAGAAACATTACTTATTTATGAATACATGCCAAACAAAAGCTTGGACTACTTCCTCTTTGGTTCGTATCAGACAATCTTTCTTCTTTATATCTACCTTTAACGTTCCTAGACATGAACGGTTCGATTTTAACAGACTAAAATTGTTAAAATAGATGACCAAAGACGTTCGGTTCTTAACTGGACAATGAGAAAGGATATCATAATTGGCATAGCTAGAGGGCTTCTTTATCTCCATCGAGATTCAAGACTCCGAATAATTCACCGAGATCTTAAAGCCGCTAATATTTTATTAGATGGCGAAATGAAGCCGAAAATTTCAGACTTTGGCATTGCGCGTATGTTCGGTGAAGATCAAATGGAAACAAAAACGCAAAGAGTTGTTGGAACATAGTAAGTAACAAGACCAAATCTCATGTATTTGATTTATGTTTTAAGATTTTAACATATGATATGACATAACATCGTCGCCGTGCAGTGGTTACATGTCTCCGGAATATGCAATGGATGGTTGTTTTTCATTCAAATCCGATGTTTATAGCTTTGGAGTTATGGTTTTAGAAATAGTTAGCGGCAAGAAGAACAAAGGATTTTTTCACTCCGAGCATCAACTGAATCTTCTTGGACATGTAAGTACAGAGAAACAACCCCTTCTTGAGAAAACTTATAGATTTTTGCACTGATCATGTGAACGTGTGTATCAGGCATGGAAGCTTTGGAATGAAGAAAAAGCCTTGGAGTTAATAGATGGAGAGGTGGGTGATCAAATGCAAGAACATGAAGCACTAAAATACATAAATATTGGACTTTTATGTGTTCAAGGACGTCCGAAAGATAGACCCATTATGTCATCTGTGCTTTCCATGTTAGAAAATGATAACATGGAGTTGATTCACCCAAAACAACCTGGATTCTATGAGAATAGATTTGTGTTGTCTGATATTGATCCATTGTTAGATCATAAATCAACTTCTACTTCGAATAATGTTACTATTACATTGTTAAACGACGGTCGTTAATCCATTTATTTTCAACGAGGCGATGAGAAAATCATCAAAACGATGGTTATTTATGGATTTGCAACCTCTCATTTAACTGCTATGTCTAGCTTTATTCATCCCAAGAACATCTCTGGCATGCCATGTAGGGATGGGTACAACGAAATTTCATATCAAACCATTTTCTATCTCTGCCGCACAAAAGACTTGGGATTGAACCATCATCTCAAGTTCATCACTAGCAGATATTGTTTACTTTTACCCATTATGTATAGCCGACGAGAAATGAAATATTCCTTATAAGGGTGTGAAAACTTCATTTTAAAAATCGCGAGGCTGACAGCTATATGTAAAGGGTCAAAGCGGACAATATTTGCTAGCGGTGTACATGGACTGTTACAAATGGTACCAGAGGCAGACACCGAGCGGTGTGCCAGCGAGGACGCTGACCCTCAAGGAGGGTGGATTGTGAAATCCCACCGTTGATTGGAGAGGGGAACGAAACATTTTTTTATAAGGGTGTGAAAACTTCTTCCTAGTAGACACGTTTTATAACCGCGAGGCAATCGTAACGACTAAAGCATACAATATCCCCTAGTTTTGGGCTGTTACATTAATTCTCTAAGCACCTGTTCAAGATTAGCAATCAAGGCCATTCTGAATGCGGTTTTCAATGGACAGTATATGAATGAAGCATTTTTGTAGCATAAGTTTTGAGTGAAAACATATCTGTACTCTGGTATGTCATCTCTTCTTGGGCTACATTAATCTCATGAACAGAATTTGATTACATTAAACAGACCCAAATGGAGAACAATAATAAAATGGAGAAATGAGTTTGCTTAATTTGAATTGACTTTGCTCGTTCTTCATTATGTCCCCTCCACATGAATTTGGTCAAGTCAAATGTCTGTTGTTGGTTCATTGAGATGGTCAACTGTCTCTTATGGCTGTTCCTCATCTTGCTGTCTTTCTTCCCCTTTAATATCTTATCACAATGTTTAGGCTGCTTTGTAAGATCACAACTACAAAAATAAATTCATAGATCTGAAGTTAGTACTGCAAACGAAGAAAGAACAACTAAAACAATCATTACAATGAAAACATTCGAACAAATTCTAGACTTGTCTTTCTTTACACTGATGTTCAGCTCCCACAATATTAATTTTCCTTAAAAAAAAGCTGGTTCCGTAGTAAACGGATTGACAATGACGTTACAGTATATATTTATACATTTTCATTCAATACTGGTTACAAAGATTCAGTGTGATCCTTGCTGATGAAGATATAAATTCAAAGTTCATTCTTTGCAAAAACTATATGGATTGATATCGAAGTCAAAACGACAAATTACTTGCTTTGATTTGAAAGAAGCCATGGGAGAAGAACTGATTTGCAGGTGGAAGCTTTCGGCTTTTCTCTTTGTCTGGACGACTATAGCTCTGTTTCCAAGAAAATCATTGTCAATCGATAGCATAAAAGCAGGGGAATCAGTTAATGGCAGTACCCAGATATTAGTTTCAGCTGCACAGAACTTTGTGTTGGGAATCTTCAATCCCCAAGACTCCAAATTTCAGTATTTGGGCATATGGTACAAGAACATCCCACAGACTGTCGTGTGGGTCGCAAACAGAGATAACCCACTTGTGAATTCCTCTGGAAGATTAACAGTCAATGGAGAAGGAAATATTATTCTGCTCAATGAAACAGGGGGAGTTTTATGGTCGACCCCATCTCCAGGAACAGTGAAACAACCAGTCGTTCAGCTGCTAAACACAGGTAATTTGGTGTTAAGAGAATCTGGGTCTGAGAATTATCTGTGGCAGAGTTTTGATTACCCCTCTGATACTCTGTTACCGGGCATGAAACTCGGTTGGGACTCGAAAACCGGTATGAACCGGAAGTTAACGTCATGGAAAAGCACGAACGATCCGTCGTCTGGGTATTTCACTTATAGTGTAGAGACGGATGGGCTTCCCCAATTTGTAGTTCGCAGAGGACGGATCACAACTTTTCGAAGCGGCCCATGGTACGGCAATGGGTTTAGTGGGTCTGGTCCACTCAGAGAGACCGCAATTTATTTTCCAAAGTTCAATTATAATGCCCATGAAGCGTTTTATTCATATGATGCTGCGAACGACATCTCCGTAAGACTGGTACTGAACGCGGCTGGGTTATTTCAACAGTTTTACTGGGTGGATGATGGAAAATATTGGTACACTTTGTATACATTACCAGGAGATCGCTGCGATGTCTATGGATTCTGTGGGGATTTTGGCGTTTGCACATTTTCCCTCACAGCAGAATGCGATTGCATGGCTGGGTTTGAACCCAAATCGCCCGACGATTGGGAGAAGTTTAGATGGTCTGATGGTTGCGTTAGAAGGGACAATAGAACTTGCGGAAATGGAGAAGGGTTTAAAAGAATCAGCAATGTGAAGTTGCCAGATTCTTCAGGGTATTTGGTGAATGTTAATACAAGCATTGATGATTGCGAGGCGACGTGCTTGAACAACTGCTCTTGCTTAGCCTATGGAATAATGGAGCTTCCGACAAGCGGCTATGGCTGCGTTACCTGGTTTAATAAACTGAGGGATGTTAAATTTGTTCTTCAAAATGGACAAGATCTCTATGTGAGAGTGGCGGCATCGGAATTAGGTACTAAATTGCTATCCATTCCATTTTAATATCTGTTTTTTACTATTGTGGCCTGCATTTCATGATCTGTGTGCTATGCTTCATCTGCTGTAGACTCAACCAACAAGAAGCTTATGGTTGCAATTAGTGTGTCTGTGGCTTCATTTCTGGGCTTCTTGGTTCTTGTGATTTGCTTTATCCTTGGGCGTAGAAGGAAAGTTAGAGGCAAGCATTTCCACCATTGCTTGATGAATCTGTTAACTGTTCATGGCTCATATATACTCATTTTTGTTTCTTGTCTCCAAATTTTGTGAACCAGGAGGCAATATGATCTCCCCTGAGATCACTGAAGGAGAGGTTCGCTCTCAAGAAAAGGAAGTTGAGATGCCAATCTATGATTTTAGGACGATTGAGATTGCCACAAATAGTTTCTCTTTTTCGAATAAGATCGGTGAAGGTGGTTTTGGAGCAGTATACAAGGTAGTCTTTCTTACTGACATCTTTATATTGAACTTCATTTCATAATCTCTTGGATATGTTGAGCTTTCCCTCGACAATGATAGAGTTTTTGTGAGATCCCACGTCGATTTGGGGAGGAGAACGAAACATTTTTTATAAGGATATAGAAACTTATCTCTAGCAGACGCGTTTTAAAAACCTTGAGGGAAAGTCCGAAAGGAAAAACTCAAAGAGGACAATATCTGCTAGCGGTGGACTTGGGCTGTTACAAATGGTATTAGAGCTAGACACTGGACGATGTGCCAATGAGGAGGCTGAGCCCCAAAGGGGTGAACACGAGACGGTGTGCCAGCAAGGATGCTGGCCCCAAAGGGGGGTGGATTGGGGTCCCACATCGATTGGAGAAGGGAACGAGTGCCAGTGAGGACGCTGGGCCCTGAAGGGGGGTGGATTGTGAGATCCCACATCGGTTGGGGAGGAGAACGAAACATTCTTTATAAGGGTGTGGAAACTTCTCTCTAGCAAACGCGTTTTAAAAACCTTGAAGGGAAGCTCGAAAGGAAAAGTTCAAAGAAGACAATATCCGCTAGTGGTGAGCTTGAGCTTGGACCGTTACCGTTTTCCATCTTTTGCAGATGGGTAATCGTAGTTGTGAAGATTTACTATCAAATATTACATATATATGCTATACATTGCAGGGAAAGCTTTCTTGTGGACAGGAGATTGCAGTAAAGAGGCTAGCAGAGGGCTCTGGCCAAGGGAAAAGTGAGTTCAGAAATGAGGTTTTGTTGATCTCACATCTTCAACATCGAAACCTTGTCAAGCTGCTTGGTTTCTGCATTCACCAAGAAGAAACATTGCTGGTCTATGAATATATGCAAAACAAAAGCTTAGACTATTTCCTCTTTGGTTAGTGCCAAACTTGTTTCTCTCACTCTCCACGCTCCTTCGGTCGATATAACGATATAAATTAAGCTGGACTGCAATTTTGTCGATACAGATGATAAGAGGCGAGCTTCACTCAAATGGCAAAAGAGATTGGACA
Organism: Cucurbita ficifolia; assembly: GCA_033971965.1. NCBI lineage: Eukaryota > Viridiplantae > Streptophyta > Magnoliopsida > Cucurbitales > Cucurbitaceae > Cucurbita > Cucurbita ficifolia. Next base: position 7,460,271 of record CM066974.1, read on the forward strand.
TCATAATCGGGATAGCTCGAGGACTTCTTTACCTTCACCGAGATTCAAGGCTGAGAATAATACACAGAGATCTCAAAGTAAGTAATATATTACTAGACAACGAAATGAATCCGAAAATTTCAGACTTTGGAATGGCACGCATGTTTGAGGAAGATCAAACTATGACCAAAACCAAAAGAGTTGTTGGGACCTAGTAAGTATTAAGATAATTTCATGCTGATATTGTTAGATTTCATCGTTATGAATAATCGAAGTGTTATGATTGTAGCGGTTATATGTCTCCTGAATATGCACTGGATGGATGTTTTTCATTGAAATCCGACGTATTCAGCTTCGGGGTAATTGTTTTGGAAATCGTTAGTGGTAAGAAGAATAGAGGGTTTTTCCATGAAGATCATCAACTAAATCTTCTTGGACATGTAAGTAGCAATAACATTGTTATGAATACTTGAAACCAATGGAAACTAAGTCCCAAGTGGTGAAATCTTCAGGCATGGAAGGTTTGGAATGAGGAAAATGGTTTGGAGTTGATGGATGCAGCCTTGGGGGATGAATTCCAAGGCTCTGAAGCACTGCGGTGCATTCAAGTAGGCCTTTTGTGTGTCCAACAGAGCTCCGATGAAAGGCCGACAATGTGGTCGGTACTTTCAATGTTGGAGAGTGAAGACATGTTGTTGTCTCAGCCTAAACAACCTGGATTTTACATGAAAAGAATGTTTTCTAAGGCTGATAAATTGTCGGCCGAAACCTCCACTTCCAATGAGCTCACTGTTACACTGCTACATGGTCGTTAGTAAAGAGTACTTGTTTTTCCTTTCCCAACTGGACATGTTCTTGAGGTTTGATTTTGAGCTTACACTTTCAAGTTTGTCAACAAAGAATCAAACAAAAAATAAAAAGAAATGAGTTTTATTTTGTGTTTACGAAAAGTCGAAGATAAATTGATTTTGAGTTTTACTCTTCTACGTTTAGTAGGACGAAGAAGATAACGACTGTTTTCATCATAAAACAAAGACTAATTAAGGATCAAGTTTCTGTCGAGAAGAATAACATAACCAACAACTATAAATTTTGATTACATCTCATGAGTAAGAGACGTTCGTCGATTCGAAAAGCAATCTACTGTTCACTTGTTGTTGTCGAGTTACATCTCATGTTTTAGGATATCATAGTTATATGGGTTTACAAAAGCAAATCGTAGCTGAAATTGGATAGCATCGATACCTGCTATTATTCATTCGACGACGTTAAATCTCCTAATTCCATAAATAATGAGACACTTTTCGTCAAAGAACAAGAGAGTGACTATTGTAGATTTTGCCGTGTCTTAAGAGGACTTATCATAGATAAGAATCAAAACTCAGAATTGTAATCTTAGGAGAATTCAAATATAACTAAATTCGTATATATAATTCAATTTGCTAATTTATTGCCACCTATAATATATTGTCGTATGAAAACGAAAACTCCAAGTAATTAGTTTCTTCACCCCATTTGACTCTTTCGTAATTATAATAATGTAATTGTAAATTTTAATGTCATACGTCACCATTTCATTGACTCAGTCACTCGGAGCCAACCACAAAACGACAAGCATGGAGATAGACTTATGAATGAACAATCACCAAATGATTAGGACATGTATTTATTATTTATTATTTATTATTGCCTTTATTCACATTATTCAGTTTCTATTTCTTTAAAAGCGGTTGCTGCATTAAGCAACTCATATTTGATTTCTTTTATCCTCTCAATACATAATAATTTGTAAAATTATAAAAATTACCCCGAATCTTTATAATGATATGATATTATATTATTTCGTTTGAGTATAACCTCTCATTATTTTATTTATTATTTTTTGTATCAACAGTGTCTCTTACTTATACACCTATTTCCTTAATTAACTAATATATTATTTAACAGTAAGTAATTAACTAATATATTATTTAACGTAAACATTATAACCGGTAAATTCTAGAAAATAAAGTATTGAAAAGTCAAAACTAAGGTCATGTGTATCATTGTCATTAATAGAATTTCACATGGTGTGTAATAAAAAGAATTGGCTGAGGAGTGTCCAGGTAGCTGGATTTTATTCAATTCTTGCACCTTCCGTAATGCAAAAGAAACAATACTTCCACCATTAAATTGATTGATCATGATTCTTTCAATTCATTTATGTATTTTCATTAACATAATTGATTATCTTTAGGATGCCACAAAATTGCTGTTAATTAATCAATATAGTCATCAAACATGATGCATATTATAAAAGAAAAATAGTCACATCACATAAAAGATTAAACACCAATTTTATATACTAACGATGTCTACGGCTTACCAGCAAAAATTAAAATTTATTTTGAAATCCCAAAGATCAAAAGAGTATTTTTTTATGTTCTTAAATTACATTTTGTTTGTCCAAAGAAATCTTGAATATACAAGCAAGAGATACTCTCTAAAACCTACGTAAAACATTATATGTGGCCAACAAATTATTATAATAATTTGAATGCAAGGAGTTGAGGTTCATAATATGAAGAACCCAACAACGTCACAGTTACTCTTCCAACTACCCATATCCTCATTTAATGCAAAGCCCTTTTCAGTTCTCTCTCAGCTCTCATCCATCCCCACTGATGATAAATATTGATAACAATCTGTTTTCACTCAGAAATTAATCATGAATCCTCCTAAACCGCCCGTCCTCCTCATTTCACTGGTTTTAGTCACTTTTGTTGGCAGTTTCTTTACCGTCGCCACCGCCGCCGCCGCCGCCCTTGATAATTCCACTATTCACATCATCAAAGATGGAGATCGCTTGGTGTCCAGCAACAAGAGATTCGCTCTTGGGTTCTTCAGCTTCAACAATTCCACCACTCGCCGATATGTCGGAATTTGGTACAACACAATTCCTCAACTAACCCTCGTTTGGGTTGCCAACAGAAACCAACCCCTAATCGACACCTCAGGAACCTTAGCCCTCGACCGTCATGGCAACCTCCTCGTTTACTCCGACACACAAACCATATCTCTTTGGTCTACAAACGCTACTCTCCGATCAAACGACGTGTCGGTTCAGCTTTGGAATACGGGAAATCTCGCCCTGGTTGAACGACAAAGCCGAAAGGTTATATGGCAAAGCTTTGATTATCCATCTGATGTTTTCATTCCGTACATGAAAATGGGGGTGAACCGGCGGACCGGGTTCAGCTGGTTCCTAACTTCTTGGAAGGCTCAAGACGATCCGGGAACTGGGAATTTCAGTTGCTGGATTAACCCGACTGGGTATCCGCAGCTGGTTTTGTACCAGGGGGATGTTCCATGGTGGCGGGGAGGGCCGTGGACGGGGCGGAGATGGGCCGGAGTACCTGAAATGACGAGGTCATTTATAATCAACACATCCTACATCGACAACGCCGAAGAGGTCTCCATAACAAACGGCGTCACGGTGGACACGGTTCTAATGAGAATGACTCTAGACGAATCCGGTTCGTTGCATCGGTCCACGTGGAACGAACAGGACCAAAAGTGGAACGAGTTTTGGTCGGCCCCGACCGAGTGGTGCGACAAGTACAACCGGTGCGGTCCGAACTCTAACTGCGACCCGTACAACACGGAGCAGTTCCAATGCAAGTGCCTGCCAGGTTTCGAACCACGGTCCAACCACAATTGGTTCTTGAGAGATCCGTCGGGTGGGTGCATCAGGAAAAGGCCGAACGCCACGTGTGGGAGTGGAGAGGGTTTTGTGAAGGTGGAACGTGTGAAGGTTCCGGACTCGTCGACAGCACGTGCGGATAAGAGTATGAGTTTAGAAGCGTGCGAACAAGCGTGTATGAAGGATTGTAACTGTACGGCTTACACGAGCGCAAATGAGACGTCGGGGATCGGGTGCGTGACATGGTATGGAGATTTGTTAGACACGCGGACCTATGCCAACGTGGGTCAAGATCTGTACGTAAGAGTTGATGCCGTTGAATTAGGTGAGCCTTTAAATTCTCCTTTCAACCAAATTTACATACTCTTCATACCATTTTTCTCTGCAATTTTCTCAGCTCAGTATTCCCAAAAGTCAAATCGTCGTCCAACGAAGAAGGTGATAGCCATCGTTGTAGTGTGTTTCGTCGCATTGGTGCTACTCGTGGCCTCACTAGTTTATTTATGGGATCTTCTAAGAAAAAGTAAGACAAACATATATTGATATTTATTTGGTTCATAAGTCTAACTTATTTAATTCATTATCATTTTGATTCATTTATTCTCATTAAGAATATGTTCCAGCATTCTTACGCATATATTGATATTTATATGATTCATTATCACATTGAGCATAAGCTCTCAGGGTTTTGCTTTAGGCTTCTCAAAATGCCTCGTAACAATGAGATGCATTTACTTATAAACCCATGATCATTCCCTAAATTAGCTAATCTGAGACTCTCTCTTAACAATCTTCAACATGAGATTGAGTTTGAGTGTCATTTTGTATTTGTTGAGTGACATTTAAGAAGAACTTTGTTGAGAGATTTTGTAGTGCGAGAGTGTGAGATATACACTTTGTAAACACTTAGATTATTGAGATTGGTTGCTACGGATATAGGAAAATTTACTCTCCGAACTAACTACGTATATCTTTGTGTCTCCTTGTTTAATTTCTGTTTGTGAGTGTGTGAACGCAATCGATCTTGCTTTCGTTACGACACTCTCGTTCTAAAGCATACATTTTTAATTAATGACAGGAAGGGAAAGGGAGATACCACCGAGTTTGTCTTCTAACTTTGGGGACCCCCCAAATCCGAAGGAATTTGATGAAAGTAAAACAAGCTCAGATTTGCCTGTGTTTGAGTTGGTCACTATAGTTAAGGCAACCGACAATTTTTCTTTTAATAACAAGCTTGGAGAAGGTGGCTTTGGCGCTGTTTATAAGGTAACTAAGCGTTTTACCAAGACAATGGAAGACAGAATAATTTGAATGCTTTTGACATTATTATTTCAGGGAAAGCTTACAAATGGAGAGGAAATTGCAGTTAAAAGGCTAGCGAAGAATTCAGGGCAAGGAGTTGGAGAGTTCAAGAATGAAGTTACTTTAATTGCAAAGCTCCAACATAGAAACCTCGTTAGAATTTTAGGGTACTGCGTTAAGAATGAAGAGAAAATGCTTGTGTATGAATACTTGCCAAACAAAAGCTTGGACTCTTTCATCTTTGGTGACTCTTCTTAATTTTCCTTAAACATCTCTTTAAAACTATTTGTTTATGAGTTTATCATAATTATGATTGTGCCTTTTGTTTTAGATGAAAGCAAGAGGGCTTTTCTGAATTGGAGAAAACGCTTTGAAATCATTTGCGGTGTCGCTCGAGGGATGCTATATCTTCATCAAGATTCGAGATTGAAAATCATTCATCGAGATTTAAAGGCGAGCAATATACTGTTAGATGCTGATTTGAATCCCAAAATTGCGGATTTTGGTATGGCAAGAATATTTGGCCAAGATCAAATTCAAGCAAACACAAATCGAATTGTCGGAACGTAGTAAGTATTATACTCTTCAATCCCGTTAAGAAAGATGTTTACCAACATCTTATTAAATTTGGCTTCGTACAGTGGTTATATGTCACCTGAATACGCAATGGAAGGTCTCTTCTCAGTGAAATCAGATGTATATAGCTTTGGAGTTTTGGTATTAGAGATGATTACGGGCAAAAAGAACACCAACTATGATTCCTCGTACTTAAACTTGGTCGGACATGTAAGCGAATCTATTGAATTCTTAATCGTTCCCAATTAACTTTAATTTTATGGATTAAAATCATAACATGAAAATAATTAGGTTTGGGAGCTGTGGAAATTGGAGAAGGCAATCGAATTGGTAGACCCAAGTTTGGAAGAATCAAGCAGTGGATATGAAGTGATGAGATGCCTCCAAATTGGGCTGTTATGTGTGCAGGAGGATCCGACAGATCGTCCGACCATGTCGAGTGTGGTGTTCATGTTGGGCAACGAAGTGGGTGTTCCTTCTCCAAAGAAACCTGCTTTTATTTTGAAGAGGAAATACAACAGTGGAGATCCATCCACCAGTACTGAAGGAGCCAACTCTGTAAATGACCTAACAATTTCCATAATCAATGCTCGTTAATTAGCCATGCATATTAGTTATGAACTTAGATTGCTACTATTTTCACTAAGAAATTTGTTTATATATCCATTTCTATTTTAAATAACTTTCATAATTGTAAATCATTCACTTATACGATATGTATGTTCACTCTTTGTTTTAATATGAATTCTTCTCCATGTCTACAAAACATGGAAGCTCCATAGAACCTCGTCAACCCGTTGATATATTGTCTTAAAGTGAGATCATACATCGGTTGAAGAAAGAGAACAAAACTTTCCTTATAAGAATGTGAAAACCTCTCCCTAGTAGACATGTTTTAGAACCGTGAGACTAACGACGATACGTAACACGCAAAAACGGATAATATCTATTCCACATTAGTTGGAAAAGGGAATGAACTTGGAGGCAGACAGGACAAGAACGGGCAATATCTGCTAACAGTGGGTTTGAGCCATTACACAAAATTTCCCTTCTTGTCCAGGAAGACTTCAAACGCAAATACTCCAAAATCAGATAATTACCGTTTATTTTTTTCCCCCTCTTCTAAATAAAACTATAACATTTCACGTGATGCACAAACTTATTAATATTTTATTTATATCAATAATATCAAAGTCTTAAATAGTTAAGTAGGAGAAGATCATGAGATCATGAATATATAAAAAAGTACGACCTCAATTCCAATCACCTTGTCTACCCAATCTTCATATTATATGTTATCCTCCATTGATTCAAACAAAATGTGCAGGCAAGTTTATCTATGGCAGGACAAGCACGCCCAGAATTCATGCAAGGCTGGTGATCATACAAATTATTATTTTTAAATGGTGATGATACTCTTCACACCAGATTTCCAAAGAAATGAATACTTCGTGGAGTTGAACTTAAATTTATGTTGATTTATATGGGTTTGGTATGATCTCTTTAACACTAAATCCTCAAGTTCTCTCATTTTAAAATGAGCTTCTCTTTACGGATTCCATATCGATTGGAAAGATGAATGAATAGACACCGCCTAAGTTTTAAATTGTGAGAGAAGTCCGAATAGAAAAACCAAAAGAAGACAATATCTGCTAGAGATGAGTTTGAGCTGTCAAATGGTATCAAAGCCAGCGAAAATGCTTATTTATAAAAGTTTGGAAATTTCTCCTTAACAGATGCGTTTGAAAACTGTGAGGTTGACAGCAATACATAAAAACTGTGAGGCTGACGGCAATACGTAGTGGGCCAAGATAAAACCATCTTTCAAACTAAGGTTACAAATCTGATAATCGGTAATTAAAGCATCACCAATTTGGGTGCCACCATTTTCATCTCAAATCTGAGCTCCATTACATTACCTAAAAGTTCCTCCAAAAGTGGGCGACCAGAAATCAAGTGTATTACCATTTGCTAATGCAACGGTACTTGGAATTGCCACCAGACAAAGTCCTCTACTTCTTAGATCTTGTTTCTTATTCTCTTCCAATTCTTCCTTAACAAGCTGCCCGCCATCATAATTTCTTACCTGTTGCTCTCGCTCCTGCTCGCCCATTTCCATATATGGAGTACTCAAAACCTGCACAATTTTGTTACATCTTGGTTGTACAGGAAACAACTACACAATGGGAAGAACTTACACGAACTTGATCGTGAAGAAACTTGATGTACTCAATTGCTTCATGTAGAACTGATGCAGTATCTGTCTGGAATGTGATATCATCAAAAATTATTATATTAAAAAGCATTCCACACCAAAATTGCCTTATAAATATTGGTGAAGATTCTAAATTTTACCTTTCCAAAAGGAGAAACAAGCTGTTGGAGCGCTGTGATCTTGTCGCCAAGCTTCTCTTTTCGAACCTGTGGATCCGTTCCAAAAATTACTTATTACATAGTAGAAAGTAGAAATTAGGGTTTGAGTGTGAGATCCCACATCGGTAGGGAAGGAGAACAAAACATTTTTTATAAGGAATGGAAACCTCTCAGCAGATGTGTTTTAAAAAGCTTGAGGGAAAGCCCAAAAAAGATAATATCTGCTAGTGGTGGGCTTGAACCATTACAAATGATATCAGAGCCAGATACCGGGTGATGTGCCAGTGAGGAGGCTCAGCCCTGAAGGGGGTGGGCATGAGGTGGTGTGCCAGCAAGGACGCGGGCCTCGAAGGGGGTGGACTGGGGAGTCCCACATCTCTTGGAGAAGAGAACGAGTGCCAGCGAGGACGCTGTGCCCTGAAAGGGATGGATTTTAAGATCCCACATCGGTTGGAGAGGAGAACGAATCATTTTTTATAAGAGTGTGGAAATCTCTCCATAATAGACTCGTTTTAAAAGCTTGAACCGTTACATTGAGCATCTTAAAAGTGAGTAAATGTATTGTGAAGTGCACCTTAAAAGTGGGTAATGAGGATGGCATGTCACTTCTTGCCCTTTTGATCGTCGTAATTTCGTTACTTTTGTTTTTCATCTCGACCCGACTCGAATCTCGAACAACTTCATCGCAACTAATCAGCTGAAAAATGGATCAAGTGTCCAAACCAAAATATGAAACTTTCACAGCAGATTGAATATCTATGAAGACTTGAAATTGTTACCTTTGTTGTGAAATTCAGGGTTTCAAACATAGGCTGACAAGAATTATTAATGGTCCGGTTGTTGACAAGAAACTGTTTTGGTTCATCCAATGAACTTGGCAACAACGTTGGAGTGTACCCATTGGAGATCATCCCAAAAGGGTAAGCCATCGGTAACCCTTGGCTTGTAGTTGTCACAATATTATCGTAAAAGTTGGAATGCGTTTGGCCCATTAAGAACACAGAATCATGATCGGCGTTGAAAATGGAAGGATTTTGTGGCTCGTCGGATGCATTAGTTTCTTGGAGATCATAATGTAATTTTGTGCCCGTGATTGAATCCACCATCAAAGTGGTGTCAACTCTTTGTCCATCATCTCCACTGCCAATCAGAAAAAGCAACAATTTTTTTCTATATTTTCTATTGATCGAAAAAGAATTGTAATGTGATGATGAACTTACAGAAAATTTTGGTTCCAATTGGAAGGCGTTCGAACGGTTGGATCAATCAAGAAGGTGGAGTCACTGACGGAACACGGCGAGGGATTGGTGGCCGCCGGCGAGAACAGGGTTTTGGTTGTATCCCACAACTTCCGACCGCAAATCCCAGGTGGAAATTCATCGTCCATAGCTAAAGGTTTTAAAGCTTTTTGCTTCAAATTCCTCAGAATCTTTGCCTCTGATTTGAGCCTCCTCCTCACTTACTATATCGACTTGTTCCTTATGATATTAACAAGTTATGATCATCTATGACGACTAATATATATATATATATATACACGGGCGCAGACACGTACATGATAATATAAATTATGTTGTTTTTAACGTTTTTTCAATGCAGTGGTCACAATCACTATAATTATCTAAGTTGTAATTATTTAAGTTATAATCCTCTTGAATAATTTTTCTCTAATATACCTGAACTATAGAGTTACGAGATAACGGATATGTAGAGATAGACAAGACATACAACTTCAATGTAACAGCCCAAACGCAGATATTGCCTTTGTTTGGACTTCCCCTTTCGACCTTTCCCCAAGGTTTTTAAAACGCATATGCTAAGGAGAGGTTTTCACCCCTTATAAAGAATGTTTCGTTCCCCTCTTCAACTAACGTGGGATCTGACAAGCAACAACTTGTATTAAGATCTCTTTATACTCCCAAAAGTTGCACGCATAACTTAATCAAATAAGAACAACGAGTAGTTGTAATGTTTCGATTGAGGAACATGAATGGAAGACGAATGGTGAGTATCATTCCTCACATTGGCAACTTTTGTTTGGACACAAATATGGCATTAGGTGGGTTAATGATGATAGAATGGAATTTGGATGACAACCATTTTCTCAACTCCCAGTTTTGGAATTTCCCATTTGTCATTTTCGGCTTTTCTCAAATTCGCTTCCCTTCATTTATTCCCTTTATCCATCAAAGTCAAAATATACTTTACTTCGTTCATCCTCGTTATTATTATTATTATTTTAATGTTATTGATCAATAATTTAAAAGATACGCAGAAATGGAAACTAAACATTTTTTATAAGGTGTGAAAATCTTTCATTAGTAGACGCATTTTAGAATGATAAGATTGACAATGTACAGAAAACGATTCTATATTGAACGGTATCTCGTGCATGACCCATAATAAATTAGTTTAGCTGACGAGAACGACCCTCAATCGAGTCCAAAGTTGACTAAAGCTAATCATGAAGAATATACAGTATCCCCATTAACATCTTTTTCCTCGAAATTGGAGCTACTTTCCATTTTCTTTGGTTTCCTTTCATTAACCTTTGCATATTGTCCCGTATTGAACAAAACACTTATAATTACTTCTCCTAAACTAAACAAAAGTGTTAAAAATTGTGAATTATCCATTTTCTTTGGTTTCCTTTCATTAACCTTGGCATAAAGCTAATTTTCAGATTATGATTATCATTTAGTATTTCAACCGACCACACCGCATCTAATCATTCATAATTAGTGAACCTAACAAATTTAAATCTCCTAAGATTATCGTCCCATATGAGCTTGGACTGTTACACTTTTAATTAATCCATATTCTAAGATGTTGATGGAATCACAAATCCAGCCAGCTAGGGTTATAGTTTCATCATATTGCTCCCGATTTGATTAATAAAAGTTTTGATGTGTTTAAACCTTTTGGGTACACTTTTTTAGTTGATTGGACCCGCTAAGAAATACTTTTAAGTTGTGTTAAATGACCGATTAACGTGGGATCATTATTTAATTTTTTGGTTAAGACTTGTGCAAAAATGTAAGAGGAAGGATGGAAAACTAGTGCTTCTTTTAAGACATGAAAAGATGAATTAACATATAATTAACTTTTTTGTCCCATGTTTTGCAGTTTATTAAGGGTAATGATGAGCTTAAGCTAAGCTAATCTTCTAAATATCCAAAGCACTAATTAAAGAAAGGGCAAGATGATGGTGGAAAATAGTAGGGCTGGAAATTCTGTCTGCCACTCATGCCCAACGCAATGAAAAAAGAGGGAAAGAAACGATAAGTACTCAACCCACCATTACTATCGTCGGTCTCACCGTTTTAAAAACACACGTTTATAAAAAATATTTTGTTCTCCTCTCCAACTTATGTGTGATATGGGATCAGGAAATTCAGTCAAGAATGGTAAGCATGAGTTTTTTGCTGCTTTGAACTTATTTATCTCGTCCCGAGGTCGAGTAAAAATTTCAAGAAAAATATGTCGGGCTGCTCAGAAGGGAAAATCTAAGGAATACAATATCTGCTAGCAGTGAACTTAGGCGAATATAATTGTATTATAGTTGAGCACTCAGCAGTGTGCCAGCGAAGACTCTATGCCTCGAAGGGGAGTGGATTGTGAGATCTCATATGGAGAGGGGAACAAAATATTCCTTATAAGTATCGAACCAAAACGTGACAACAATACGTAACAAGTCAAAAAGAACAACTAAATTTAAGGTTCCTTGGACTATAAATGATTTGTAAACAAGCCCTTTTGATTGGAAAGCTTTAATATCCTCGACAAAAGTCCAAAACTCATTGCTGTAATGTTTCATAAGCCCCAAACCATCATCAATCCGTCTCAGCCCATAAAGAAACGATCCATGCTTTCTTTGCTAACATATAATACCATCCCAACAGTAGCACCTCACCAACCTCACTCATCAACTCAAAGTCCAAGACTTTTGCACCCACAACAACAATTTTGAACAATAATTTGAACAAATATTGTCCGTTTTGACCCGTTACATAATAGTCGAAAATACATTAGAAAGAGATTTACACCTTGTAAAAAATATATTTCATTCCCCTCTTGAACTTACGTGAAATCTAGCCATTGCACTTTTTTGGTCGGATAAAACAAACCCGACCAATCAAAACAAGATATTTCAATTATTTCTTCAACTGCTTTGGGCCTTGGATTCTTTTTCAGTCACATCAACGACCGTTCATATGTAACATCAGCCACCCTTATTTGGTACCATTGGTTTTGATCTTTAGCGATATTGAATATCAAAGCAAGCTTAAATACATTTTTAAAGAACTTTATTGTTTAGGTGGACACCGCTATTTTTACTGCAACAATGCCAACAAGGAAGAAGGAGATGGCTGAGCTAAGCTTAAATCCTGTTAAGAACGAATGGACACATACACCCCCACGACCACTTGTCGAACCCCTGCTGTTATTGCAGCAAAAAAAGTAGCGTAACATTCATTCTTCCCACCCAAAATCCCTATTAGATAAGCGCTATGTGGTTGGAAGAACTTGGGTTGGATCGATAACGACGTTGAAAGAAAGCAGAGATTCCCCAATTTCCCAAATGAAGAACCCCCAATTCGCTCCATGACCAAAACATCCAATCTACAATGCCCTTCTACGATTCCTACTACGATTCTGCTCAAATTGAGCCTCCAATTCCGCAATCCGGCTACGAACCCACCTTCTACAATCTCTTTGACTACCCACCTCCTTCTTATTTCGGTCAGGCTTATGCTCCCTACAGCTCCAATTTCAATGAATTCCCCCATTTGATCGAGCATCAACCCGTTGACCATGGGGCTTATGGCTATACAATTAGCTACTCGGCCAATGCTTGTTCTGCATCGACTTTCAGTGTCCCAAAAGTGATCGAATACGACCCTGATTTGTATAGCGATGGTTACCAAAAGGTGTCGTCCCAATTTGTGATCTCCTACTCTGTTTCAGAATTCAACGAGACAGAATTTGAAGAGTACGATCCAACCCCTTACGGCGGCGGCTACGACATTCATGAAACCTACGGTAAGCCTCTTCAACCTTCAACTGACATTTGCTACTCACCCTCCTCTTCTTCACCTCCAAAACCCCCACCCACCGCCATTCCCATCTCCGCAATTCAGGAGGTACCGAAGGAAAAAATTGAAGAAAAAACAAAGCCACCGAGCGAAATCAAGCCGGCCCAGATCGAGAAAGATAACACGGCATCTGAATCTGAAGAAATTGGGGAAGTTAAAGCGATTCCCTTTGCAGATCCGGGAATTGGGTATGGAAATGGAAGGGAAGTGAACCAATTTCCAAGTGGGTATGGCCTGGAAGCGATGGATCTTTGTGAAAGTTTATTTGGGTATTGGCCATGTCTCTCACGGATTAAAAAGCAAACAGCTTGTGGACAACCCAACAATGGCTGTGGGCGTTGCCATGGGCATTGCTATTGCTATGGCAATTACGGCAACCAGTGGCAGACGGCGGCGGACTATCTATTTGGAAGCCATAACCCATATCCAGATGGAAGGAGTGAAGGAGACGGTGTTTATGGGTATCAAAGACAGTACCAAACGGAGCCTGTCTATGGCTACGTTTGGTTGAATCAAAACGACTTCGTTCGGTCTGATGATGCTTGATTTTCATCCGGTTTCTGTGTTTCAATCTTGTAGATAATCTGTAATTTCTTCTTCATAATAAAGGCTTAGAGTCCTCTTGTTTCTCTCTCCAATTTTAATCTCATCTTGTAGTGTAATGGGCTTTTTCTCTCATGTCGGCCCAATATTAGAGGCCCAATAAATCAAAAGTATTCTTTTGGTTTGGGCCAAGCCAGTTCAATCTCTATGGAGCAATTAAATAAACGATCATATTTAATCAGGGTTTTAAATAAGCCTTCAAACATATGATATATCCAATGAATTTTGAATTAGTACGAGCATTTAAAAAATTAAAACCTAAGAGAGAATGAATGAATCGACACGACATTTGAATGAGAGCGATCCTAAGAATTGGATGACTAAGAAAAAATTTTAAAAATTAAAAGTCACGGCCTTTATTAACAAGGTGCATCTTCCTTTTCTATGTGACTCAATCATAAGAACTTTTATGATTAAACGTGTTTTACTTGAATTAATTTTATTTGGGATGACCTTCTAGTAGAATGCATATGAATGAAGACAAAACATGTTAAAAGAACTCGCGTTAGTCTGTGGAGATAATCTTCACTCTTATGAAACGAGGAGTAGGTAACGATATGTCATCGGATATTGAGTCTTATTGGATGTGCACCTTCCTTAGCCATCCTCCTATTCTTAAAATCGTTCTTATTCAGATGTATTTTTTGTTCATTCGTGTACTTTTCTTTTACTCGAGTATTGCAACATCAAATATTGTTATTTAAAAAGTGTCAAAGGTTTATTTATTAATTTAAATATGTATTTTATTTTTTTTAAACAATATCCATCAATATGGATGGTAGCCGTCTAAATTCACCACTGGTTAATATTGTCTGCTTTGATCCATTATATATAATTGTCAGTCTCACAATTTTAAAACGCGTCTAGTAGTAAAATATCTATACATTCTTATAAATAATATTTTGTTTTATCGATGTGAGACCTCACATCGATATTTTATTAATATTTCTATAAAATTGAGATATGAACACGATAACGAGTGGGTCTATCTTTTGCTTACTTCTATATGGCTATTGACTTGATGTCATGTCACAATGTGGAAGAATCCTACCCATTTCCTGGGATCTTTTTCATAAGATGTGGTGTGGGAATTGACGTGGATATATATATATATATATATATTTTTTTTTTGGGTCATTTCTAAATATTGTCCACAAATTTTTTAGGTATGAGCTTTGTAAGTTCTTTTAAAATCACGAGTTTTTCATTTTCCCTCTCTTAATTTATTTAAATAAATGAATTACATTATTTACTAAAATTATTAATTAACAATTAATGAATTAATTACGATTAGTTAGCAGTAAAGAGTTATTTTCAATAATTATTACTAAGTAGTTATTTATTATTTACTAGACTAATTTTAATTAACCCATTCATTAATAATACTCCATCTGTATTTCATTTTTAAAATATATACGCGTGTAATTATTAAGATGGATGGAAGAATAAACTAAAAACCTAAAATTAAATTAGTTAAAATTATTTTAATAATTTAACTTAATAAAAATAAAATAATTAACAATAATTAATTATCTATATAATTAAAATGTGAAAATATGGATTCTAATAAAAATTAATCAAATACAATTATCTAATTATCAGATATTCTAATCACATATATTTTAATTATTTCTACGCTATTATTCTTCGTCTCATAAATTATAACTTTTTTTTCTTCTAGCATCACGATAACTCATCAATAATTGACATGTAATACTTTTTTTAATCTTCATATTCTACATTTGTTGTACTAAAGAAATTCATCCTTAAATTTCACTCACACACGGAAGGAGAATATCAGTTTCAAAAAAATAATATTTTTTAGATGTGAAAGTATTTTTGAGGTTTTCCACGGATCAAATCCAAATTTAATAATTAGTGTGAGATAGTCCTATCTTGACGATTTCAATGGATAATTTATCCAATTTCACCATTAATTTGGGAAAAATAATTCAAATGTTTAATCACTCATAATTAAAAAGTAAATCATAATGTTAATAAATTAATTAACGTGACAAAACTAAAAAAAAATGTTATTATTATGTATCTAAGTATTTGTAAGTTAATAATGTGGATGTGATACCTTGATTTATGTAAAGCTTCCTTATCACGGTCATATTAATTAGGCTCTATATAGTTCACTTCAAACAACTCCCAACTTTTCATACTAACCTTTCATTTCTACTTCTTTTCTCACATTTCAAATGGGTTTCTCTTCATTTGCCTCCTTTTACTCATTTCTTTCCACAACCAAGATTCGTAACGCTAATCCTTACACTCCCATCAACCCTGAAAACAACAACCTCTTAATCTTACCTAACAGCAAAACCCAATTTAAGTACTACAATTCTGTCAACCAACCCCTGACTTCGTTAATCGTAAGTTTCCTCGTCTCTTTTTTCTTTCTGTAAATGGTGTTGATGATTGTTGGGAGAGGAAGGGTTGATTATGGGTTTATAAGTAAGAAATATATCTCCCCTAGTGGAGAAACCAAAAATAAAGTTATGAGAGCTTATGCTCAAAGTGAATAATATCGTGCCATTGAAGTAGAGTTTCGTGATTCTTAATAGAAACTTTTAATTCTGTTGTGCAGGATGGGTATGGGGTTGGAGCTGCAGCGGCTAAATTGGAGACTTTGAAGCATGTTCTGAGAGAATCAGGCGACTGTTTGGAGTGTTTGGACCTAATTGATGCAGCCCAACGCCTAGGCATTGACAACCATCTCCAAGAGGAAATTGAAGCTGTTCTAAAGCGGCAATACTTCTTATTGAATGCGCTTGAATTTGATCCACACACTGATCTTCACAAGGCTGCTCTCCTTTTTCGACTTTTGACTCAACATGGCTACCTTGTCACTCCAAGTTATTATTCCTCCAAACCTTTAAGTTCATAGAATTAGGGTTATTTGAACTCTAACGGTAACAGCTCAAGCATTAGAGCCAGACATCAGGTGGTGTGCCAGCGTCAGCCCTTAAGGAAGTGGATTGTGAGATCCCACATTGGTTGGAGAGGAGAACGAAGCATTTCTTATAAGGGTGTGGAAACCTCTTCCTAACGTATGCGTCTTAAAACCTTGAGAGGAAGCCCAAAACGGAAAGCCCTCTCCCTAACTGACCCGTTTTAAAACCTTGACGGGAAGCCCAGAAGGGAAAGCCCTCTCTCTAACAGACGCGTTTTAAAACCGAAGCGCAGAAGGGAAAACTCTCTACCTTTTAAAACCGAAACCCAGAAGGAAAAGTCCAAAGAGGACAATATCGGCTAATGGTGGGTTTGGGCTGAAGCCCAGAAAAGAAAGCCCACATAAGATAATACCTGCTAGCGGTGGGTTTGGGCTAAAGCCCAAAAAGAAAAGCCCAAATAGGACAATATCGGTTAGGTGTGGGTTTGGACTGTTACACTAATTCTCATTCATGTAGTTGTTATTTGAACAGATTTGTTTAAGATTTTCTTGGACGAGGAGGGGAAGTTCGACAAAGAGCTAAGGCATGATATCAAGGGGCTAACAAGTTTACATGAAGCTTCGCATCTATTATGCATGCATGGAGATGCTATTCTTGAAGAAGCTCAAAATTTCAGTAGCCATTGGCTAAACGCTTGGGTTGTTGATCATGTCAACCATCATTCAGCCACTTTCGTGCATAACACTCTAGTTCATCCTTATCATAAAAGCTTGGCGCAATTCATGTTTCCTAACTATTTTGGCGACATGCAATGGACAAACAAATGGATACACACTTTGCAAGACGTTGCAAAAGTGAATTTTAATACAACTCAACGCTTACGCCAACACGAACTTAAGCAATTCTCGAAGTAAGTGTGTTGAATCGATTAATGTGAATTCAATTACCGTTTGATTTCAATTGGAAGCCTTTTTTTGCTTTGTTTAGATGGTGGAAAGAATCAGATTTGGGTAGAGAGCTGAATTTTGCAAGAAATCAGCCCATGAAATGGTACATCGCGTCGCTATCGTGTCTGACGGATGTGTGCCCTTCTGAACAGAGAATCCAACTCGCCAAAGCCATTGCTTTTGTTTATCTCATTGATGATATCTTTGATGTATTTGGAACTCTTGAAGAACTCACCATGTTCACAGAAGTTGTTTGTAGGTTGGGAAGCTGATTCATAAATAGCTTTTATGTTTCAAACTTTACATTTTCATTGCTTTAGTTATCAATGTTTTTGTGCAGATGGGATTTGGTTGCTGCTGAAAAGTTACCAAGCTGCATGCATATATGCTTCAAATCTCTATATGAAGTTACGAATGAAATAAGTGACCAAATATATCAAAAGCACGGTTGGAATCCTGCTACCTCCCTACAGACAGCGGTTTGTGTTCGTGTTTAATTTAGGTTAAATTACAAGTTTAACGAACATAATTGATCATTAATCTGATGAGATCCCATGTTTGTTTGTTAGAGAGGAGAACAAAACATTATTTATAAGGGTGTGAAAACTCTCCCTAATAGATGCGTTTTAAAACCGTGAGGCTAACGACGATACGTAACGGGCCAAACCGAACAATATCTGCTAGCGGTGAGCTTGGACTGTTACAAATGGTATCATAGCCAGACATGGACAGTGTGCTAGAGAGAACACTGGCCCCTAAAGGGGTGGATTGTGAGATCCCACGTCGATTGGAGAGGGGAACGAAACATTTCTTAGAAGGGTGTGGAAACCTCTCCCGAGCAGACACGTTTTAAAACCATGAGGCTAACGGCGATACGTAACGGGTCGAAGCGGACAATATCTACTAGCGGTGGGTTGTATTAGAGCCAGACACCCGTCGGTGTGCCACCTAGGACGCTGGAACTCCAAAGGGGTGGATTGTGAGATCCCACATCGGTTGGAGAGGGGTACCAAGTTTTGTTACATAGATGTGAAAACCTCTCCCTAGTAGAAGCCGCTTTAGAAAAAAAAACATTGAGGAGAAGTCCAAAAAGAATAATATGTGCTAATGGTGTGATGGAATCTGTGTTGGATGCAGTGGGGTAAATTATGCAAGGCATTTTTAGTTGAGGCAGAATGGTTCAGCTCAGGGCATTCACCAAGCGCAGAAGAATATTTAAGAAATGGCATTGTTAGCACCGGCGTCCCCGTTACTTTAGTTCATGTATTCTTTCTTCTTGGACAGCAAATAAGCAAGCAAACCGTGGAGGTTTTGGAGGAGGATTTAGATATTATTTCGTGCAGTGCTACAATACTGCGGCTTTGGGATGACATGGGAAGTGCCAAGGTCATACTCAATCCCCAATCTTATGCATATGTTCAATGATTGATTAGAAGCATTAATACAAATGATAATTGATATTGTCCACAGGATGAGAATCAAGAGGGGCGTGATGGGTCGTACGTAAAATACTACATGAAGGAGCATCCAAGCACGTCCTTTAATGCCACACAAAAGCATATTATGTGGAAGATTTCTGAAGCGTGGAAGAGTTTGAATACAGAATGGCTGTCATGTAATCCATTATTTCCTTCCCAATTCACTCAAGCTTCTCTTAACATTGCCAGAGCAGTTCCTTTGTTCTATAGTTATGGCAGAAACCAGTCGTTTCCCACCTTCGACAAGCTTATGGAACGATTGCTCTTTCATAGCCTGGATATCTAATACTTTTAAATATATGTGTGTAATTGATAAGGGAAAAAAAAAAAAAAAAAAAAAGACTAAACTTATAATTTTTGTATAATTTTCAAAATTGAATAAAGTAATTATGACGTTCCTTTGAAAAATTGAATAAAGTAAATTACCATATTGGACTTAACTTTGACACAGGAATGGAAATAGAAAAGAAGATTGTTTTTGTGAGATCTCATATTGGTCGTAGAAATCTCTCTAGAGACATGTTTTAAAACTGTGAAGTTGATGTAATGGGCCAAAACGAACAATATTTACTGACGGTGGGCTTCAGCCGTTACAAATGGTATTAGAGTTAGACATTGGACAATGTGTTAATGAAGAAGCTGACTCTCAACGGGAGTGGAATGTGAGATCCCAGTTGGAGAGGAGAGGTTCCCGACCTCCCATCACTTATAACGATGTGAAAACTAAAACCGTTTTAAAATCTTGAGGAGGGAGAAGGAAAAAGTCCAAATCTATCTTTTGAAGGCCACATGGCTCCCCACTACAATCCACAATTTCGTGTCACAGTGGGAACTGCCTATAATTTAGGTGGCAGCTTTCCAATGTAGGATCTAAATTTGTAACCTTATGAAAAATTAAATTTATATAATTATTAATTGAGAAATGAAAATTAAAATAGGAGACAAATGACGGAGATGAAGAGGGTTCTCCATTCTCACCCGAATTCAACTATTAGATAATTTGAATACGTAATGTCTCATATCTAAGATTTGGATCAAAATTTAGAACTCATATTTGACACTTGATGAACTCAGCATTTCTGTATATCTCATGTAATACCACTAAAAAGGAAGGTGCATCTTGTTGGTATAAGTAATATTTTCATTTTTTTAAAGCTTTTTTTTAGTCAATCTTATCCTCAATATTGCTCTCATTTAGATATGATATCGATTCATTCATGTATCTTTCTTTTACTCGGGTGTCACAAAATATTACTTCTAACCTATTCATAAATGAATGACAAAATCATTATTGATATGAGACCTTTTGATTTCTTAAAAAATAAAGTCCGTAGATAATATCATATCAATACGAAGATTCGGTCGGCCCTCAAGAAACGGTTCGCCAATGGGACATGCGACAGGGTTGTCATGAGCTACAAAACGCAGTCACATTCATCATGAATGACGACCACAAGTCTCCATCTTTTCTTTTTATTATTAGGCTGCATGTGTGGAAGAGAGAAATTACAGGAACAGAAAAGTGTGTTTCACGGCCAAGAGTCAAAATCTGAATAATTTGATACAACGTTAGCATGTCATCATCGTAAAACTTTGACTCTTTGCTTGCCATTTGGACGGCTCTAACCCTTTTGCCTTTTCATTTTCAGGTGGTCTGTCTCCTCAGCTGCATACCTACCATCCAAAGGGTACCATGCAATATTGCATGATTTCTTAGTCTTTACAATGGTTGTAACTAATTTAGAAAATGTTCATTCCTTGTAAAAGTCTAGAAACTTCTCTCTAATAAACGCATTTTAAAATCGTGAAGTTGACAGCGATATGTAACATATTATCTACTAGCGGTGAACTTGAACTGTTACATAAAATGATCGCTTTAAAACCACGAACGGCTGCTGGATCATGTTCAACCAACTCGTGTTTGTGGTGCATATTGTATAAAGAAAAAAGATACCATAAAATGTGTTTCACAACCAAGAGTCGCAAGTAAATTTGGTACACAACATGCAAGGGAGTACTATGGCCTACAAGAAGGACTACTTTGTCCATTTTGTTTGTGGTTAGAAACTTGTGATCGGGATGGGTAGGACTTTTATGGTTGATTTCATTTAGTTGCCTTATGAACCTCATAGAGTTTCATGATCTTCCACATTTTGCACCATGAATTGAAGGTTTTTATCTCTTCTCTTTTTGTTTGTGTTGCTATCTTTAATAGTCTATGCTAGTAGATATGAAAATGGTTAAGTTTAGTAGATAAGCAATTATGGGCTTAGAAACCTCCAACATTTTGGTGGTTGTGAGATTCATCCTTTAGTCAATGCCATGTTAGGTTCATTCAATTTGAAAATATGGATTTCTAGTTTAGTGCAACTAATATTACACACACATTTAATCCCTCTAAGTAGTTTAGCCATCGACGTATTCTTGTGTTCCCATCGTTCTAATGAAATTTCTTCCCAAATATCTCGTTTCAATTGTCAAAATAAACCATCAAGAGACTACCACAAAGTTTTTTTGGTATAACTTTCTATCTCCTAATAACTATTTTTCTAATAATACGAAACACTTTTACTTATATAGTAATTCATACCTCCCAACGTCGAAAAGGAATGTACGATATCATCCCCGTGAGATCCCACATCGGTTGAAGAGGGGAATATAATATTTCTTATAAGGGCGTTGAAACCTCTAACTAATAGACGCATTTTAAAATCATGAGGCTGACGGCAATATGTAATGGGTAAAAGCAAACAATGCCTACTAGCGGTGGAGTTGGCTGTTACAAATGACATCAAAGCTAGACATGGGGCGGTGTGCTAGAGAGGGCGCAGGCTCCTAAGAGGGTGAATTGTGAGATCTCACATGGAGGGAAACGAAACATTTCTTTTAAAATTGTGAGGTTGCCAGTGAGGACGCAGACTCCTAAGAGGGTGAATTATGAGATCCAACATCGGTTAAAACGGGAACCAAAACATTTTTTTTAAAATGGTGAGGCTAACGTCTATACGTAACGCCAAAGTCAAAACGTAATTTAGAAGGGTGAACATCATGAACTCTTTTCATTAAAAAGGAAAGAAATTAAAGGAAAACGTTTATTGTGTTTTGGAATGAACATATATGGATATGGTTTTGTTCCATAAGCTACAAAATCAAACTTTGCTCCCTCTAAATTTGGAGTAACTTCATGTGGGGCATTAACCAAATTGCGTATTGACTTGAAATCCAGATTTGAAAACGCTATAACTATATATAAACATCACCACACACCATGGCTTTTTACATAAACACAAAACATGGCTTTTTCTCCACATGCTTCCTTTGCTCCCTTACTTGCATCACTAAACATTCCACAAAGTAATGATTCTCCTGTTAACAAGCCCCTGTTTAACAAACAAACCATTGTTCTTCCTGATCATACATTACTTTCCACTCACTTCAAACCCAATCGTTCTAAGAACCAATCTTTCATTTTAACAGTACGCTCACTGATCTCTCTCATTCTCTCACACTATGCTGTTTTTTTGTTCTTTGGTTAAATGGGTTTTATGTTGAATTGATATTCCAATGCAGGATGATGATATTGGGCATGAAGCTCCACTTAAAGGCAGGATTTTAAAGCATGTTTTGAGAGAAATAGGAGACCCTTGTGAATGTTTGAATCTAATTGATGCAACGCAACGCCTTGGCATTGATTATCATTTCCAAGAGGAAATTGAAGCGATTCTTCAAAGGCAATACGTATTGTTTAATCCAGTTCAATTAAATTCAGACACTGATCTCCACAAGACTGCCCTCCTTTTTCGCCTTTTCAGACAACATGGGTACCTTGTGTCGTCAGGTTGATATTCAATTCTATTATGAAATTTAATTTAAGATATAAAGTAGTCATGAAATATGTTTTACAAAGCTGTAATCATTCTGGCGTGAACATTAATGAATTTTGGACTCGCTGACAAAAAGAAAAGTTACTCAAAACACTCCTTTTTGTTTTTTTTTTTTTTTTTTTTTACTAGATGTGTTCGAAAGTTTCTTGGACAAGGAGGGGAAGTTCAAGGAAGAGCTGAAAGATGATATAAAGGGGCTGACGAGTTTATATGAAGCTTCGCAGCTATGCATGCATGGAGATGAGATTCTTGAAGAAGCTGAAAACTTTAGCAGCCATTGGCTAAAGGCTAGGGCTGAAGCTGAACAAGTTGATCATCATTTGGCCAGTTTTGTTCAGTATACTTTAGCTTATCCTCATCATAAAAGTGTGGTGCAATTAATGGCGCCTAACTATTTTGAAGATAGGCAATGGCCAAACAAATGGATTAGTATCTTTCGTGATGCTGCAAAAATGGAGCTTTACTCAGCTCAACGCTTAGGCCAACACGAACTCGCTCAATTTACGAAGTAAGCACTTATGGGTTTGGTATTTTTTTTTTTTCTCGTGCTAAATTGAAAATGTAACCGTTCAAACTCATCATTAGTAGATATTGTCCTATTTTAACTTTTCTGTTTGAGTTTTCCCTCAAAATTTTTAAAACTCGACTACTAGGAATAGGAAGAGCTTTAGAGTTTCATTCCTCCCTCCCGATTAAATATGCCTAAATTGCATACAAATGGGCCATGATTTTTACTAAAAATGCATACATTTTCTTGATGATGGTGATTGACAGATGGTGGAAAGAAACAGATTTGGCGAAAGATTTGAATTTCTCTAGAGATCAACCCATTAAATGGTACGTTGCTTCACTGATTTGCCTCAGCACAGATTCCATCTACTCCGAACAAAGAATCCAACTTGCAAAATCCATCTCTTTCATATATCTCATCGACGACATTTTCGACGTTTTCGGAACTCTGGACGAACTCACCATATTCACAGAAGTCGTTTGCAGGTTATAAATAAACTCCATCCTGAAATCACTTTTATTTACATTCCTTACGAGGGTGTTGAAATCTCTCATTAATAGATGCGTTTTAAAACTTTGAGAAAAAATTCAAAAGGAAAAGTCTAAAAAAGAAGACAATATATGCTAGTGGTGTGTTTGAGTTGTTACAAATGGTATCAGAGTCAAACACCAGCGGTGTGCCAGTGAGACGCTGACCTTCAAGAGGGTGGATTGCGAGATCCCACATCGGTTGGAGAAAAGAACAAAACATTCTTTATAAGAGTGTAAAAACCTCTCCCTAACAGACGCGTTTTAAACCGTGAGGCTGTCGGCTATGCCTAACAGGCGAAAACAAACCATATATGCTTAGATGAGACTTACTTTATTAATGTGTTATTGCAATCTTTGCTTAGATGGGACTTGGCTGCTGCTGAAGGATTACCAGACTGCATGCAAATATGTTTAAGAACCCTTTTTGAAGTTACTAATGAAATAAGCTGCCAGATCCATCAAAACCATGGATGGAATCCTATTCACTCCTTACACAAAGCGGTATAATTTAAATTTACCCATTTCATTTCATTGAAGAAACCATGGAATTAAATGTTTAGGTGAGTAAAGAGTTGAATAACTTTTGCAGTGGGCTAAATTATGCAAGGCATTTTTGGTTGAAGCTGAATGGATGAGTTCTGGGCAATCACCAAATGCAGAAGAGTATCTGAAAAATGGAGTGGTTAGCACAGGCGTCCACGTTACATTAATACATGTTTTCTTTTTGTTAGGCCAAGCAATTAGCAAGGAAACTGTGGAGCTCTTTGATGAGGATTTAGATATCATTTCATCTAGTGCTACAGTTTTGCGGCTTTGGGATGACATGGGAAGTGCCAAGGTTAGCTTAATTATGTACCAATATTGCACGTATTCGAATCTTCGATCTTAAACTTTTGAGCTATGCTCATGTTGACACAGGATGAGAAGCAAGAGGGGCGCGACGGGTCATATTTAGAATATTACATGAAGGAGCATCCGAGTATGTGTTATGAAGAAACGAAGCTACATACTATGAAGCAAATTGCTAATGCATGGAAGACACTGAATAGAGAATGCTTATTATCCAATCTATTTCCTGCCAACTTCAATCAAGCTTGTCTCAATCTCGCAAGAGTAGTTCCTATTGCATATAACTATGGTAGAACCCAATCCATTATGTCCCCCGAAAACCTTATTAAACAATTTCTCTTTCATCAAATGGAGGTGTAAATACAAATCAAGTTTTTTTTTTCTTTTTTTCTTTGTCATAGTTTGAAGGCGAATAAATTCGAATCTGGTCAATGATATATATTCTAATCCGTTAGATTATGATTTGGTTGATTACTTTCGTATATACATTTTTTCCCTTTCCCGATTTTATTATTTATTTCTTAGTCATGAACTAAACTTATACTTCACATTAAATTCAATCTAACCATCTTAAGGGTTTTGAAATGGTAGATTGAAAACTTAGATAAATATGATTAGTTTAATTTGTAATAGTACTCTATTAAATCTAACAAGCTTGGCGCGCACACACTTAAGGGCATGTAGGGCGCACATGCATGGGCCAACAGCTCTCGTGCACACATGGGGCCAACAACGCACTCGTGAGCTCAAGAGCCAATATTGACGCCCATAGGCACGTCAAGTCTATAGGCCTTAGCACATTGTACATTTTTTATTCTTTATTTTATCGTTGTAGCTTTAATTCGAGAGGGGGATTGTGGTGGATTTGATGATGAGTTTGGTGAGTATGATATCATAGGAAACCTTAGAAAGGAATGTTGCTATGTAAAATAGCTGGTCTTTCGATTCTTGAAAATGGACAATTGTTGCATTTACTTACAGAGTTGTTGAGACCTTTCAAACTCATTTCTATCTCGTATTGTCTATTTGTGTTTTATCAAAAAATTTCCTTAAGATTTTTAAAATGCGTACTTGTTTGGTTGAGATTTCCACGCCATGACCTCAGTTCATGCAGATGGGAGGACTTGGCAGCTCTCGACGGCTTACCAAACCCAATGAAATTTTGCATGATCAAACTTCATGAAATAACAAATGAAATATGTCACAAGTTTTATCTAAAGCATGGCTGGAACCCAATTAATTCCCTACACAAATCGGTAAATTTTCATATTATACATATTATAGCGGCTATGATTGTGATATCCCACATTGGTTGGGGAGGAGAACGAAACCCCTTTTGTAAGGGTGTGGAAACCTTCCCCTAGCAGACGTGTTTTAAAGCCTTGAGGGGAAGCCTGAAAGGAGAAAGCCTAAAGAAGACAATATCTGCTAGCGGTGGGCTTGAGCTGTTACAAATGGTATCAAAGCCAGACACCGGGCGATGTGCCAGTAAGGAGGCTGTTCCCCAAAGAGGGTAGACACGAGGCGGTGTATCAGTAAGGAAGCTGGCCCCAAAGGAGGTGGATTTGGCAGGGTCCCACATCGATTGGAGAAAGGAAAGAGTGCCAGTGAGAATGTTGTGCCCTGAAAGGAGGTGGATTGTGATATCTCACATTAGTTGGAGAGGAGAACGAAACATCATTTATAAGGGTGTGGAAACCTTTCCCTATCAGACACGTTTTAAAGCTTTGAGAGGAAACCCGAGAGTGAAAGTCCAAATAAGACAATATCTATTAGCGGTGGGCTTAAGCTGTTTTAGTGATCTTGTAAACTCCTATTGATGAGTTGATATTCTTCCGTGGGTTAGCCTTTGTGAGGCGTTTCTAGTGGAAGCACAATGGTTTGGTTCTAGCCATTTGCCAAGTGCCAAACAATACTTAGAGAATGGAGAAGTTAGTTCTGGAGTGCATGTTGTTTTAGCGCACATCCTCTTTCTCTTAGGCCATGGAGTAAGCAACGAGGCTGTTCTTTTGAGTAGCAATCCAGGCATTGTATCTTCCACTGCATCAATTCTTCGACTCAGCGATGATTTGGGAAGTGCAAAGGTAATTCAGGGAATGATCGGAATACATCTTATCAGAGTTTATGTTCAAAGAGACAATATCATATCAAGAAGGACACTATGGGTCTTACATAGAATGCTATACGAAAGAAAATCCAGGGATCTGTGTTGACAGCGCACGGCAGCGTATTAGCCACATGATCTCGGATGCGTGGAAGAGGCTGAACCAAGAAAGCCTTTTATCTCCACATCCATATCCACCCACATTTATTCAAGCTTCTCTAAATATTGCTAGATTTGTTCCTCTTTTGTATGGTTATGATGAAAATCAAGACCTTCCAACGCTAGAGAAGCTTGTGAAGTTTGTGCTTTATGAAAGTGTACGAGTTTAAGAGATTTTTAAGCTCTCCTTCGTAGAGCCATGAAGGGGATCATAAAAGAAAATGATCCGTGATTGTTTTATAATTGAATCGCTTAAAATAAAGATGTCGATCTTAACATATTACTCTTTTGTCTTGATTATCCTATAAATAGGACGAGTTGTGACAACGAAGAGATTTCATCGTACATCTAAGGTCTAACCTTAAAATGTAGTGGTAACCTCTATAAACACTCATGAATTTCATAATGAACTATTATTTGTCTTTATTTAATGCAAATTATAAATTATTTTGTTTTAGAGTTCTTCAAACAAATGGAAGTTTAATTAAAGGTAACAATTGTCATCATGAACATTGTTCTAACTATTATGTAGCTTATATTATTGAAAATCTCCACCATGCATATTCATGAAATTAAAAAAAAAAAATTCACTTTGCGTTTAGGTTGGTTAATAATTATAACGTTGGACCATAACTCAACTCATAAATTTACTTGTCTCTCTAATAGTCTAAGATTCAAATGTAACCGTTCAAGTCCACCGCTAGCAGATGTTGTCTTCTTTGAACTTTTTCTTTCGAGCTTACCTTAAAGGTTTTTAAAATGCGTATGTTAGGAGAGGTTTTCACCCTCTTACAAAAAAAATGTTTCGTTCTCCTATCTAATTGAGGTGGGACCTCACAATCCATCTCCTTGGGGGCCAACATCATCGCTGACACACCATTTGTAACAGCTCAAGCACACTGCTAGCAAATATTGTCCTCTTTGGTCTTTCCCTCTCAGGCCTCCCCTCAAAATTTTTAAAACGCGTCTATTGGAAGTAAAACCTCGAAGAGAAGCCTAGAAATCAAAACTTAAAAAGAACAATGTTTATTAGTAGTGAGCTTAAGTTGATACTACTCGAATAAATTTAAACAAAAAAAAAAAAATCAAAATCCAATATTTTATCGAGTAATTTAGGATGGAGGCTATTGATTCATTAAATGCACACGCCCTCCAAAAATATTGGAAACTGGAACACATTTATTTTCACAGTTACCAAAAATGTTTGTATAAATGTCTGTAAAAAAAAAAACTAAATAGAAAGTGGTCACTTCGAGGATGTTTGTCTTTGTCTTTGTCTTCCACTTCTTTATTAGCTTCAATATTCGTTATCCTAATATTCAATGTTTCAAACAATATAAAACGACAACTTCATTCATTACCTCAACTTACCAATTTCTTCTTTTTTCTTTCTATTATGGAATCATAGCTACAAACATGTAGATCCACGAGCTCGTACCAAAATCCAAATGAAAATATATGGATCAAAACAATAATTTGAATTCCTCTATCCCTTATATGTTACAACCTGCAAATTAACTGATCTAAGCAAACTTGTTTAGCTCAATTAGAACACACAGTTTGATTTTTCTTTGCTGCTATGAGCTTTGGATTCATGGCTTTCAGTTCTTCTCTTACCTGCATATTTCCATTAGCAGTGCAGGTAGAAGGAGAGACTCTTACAACTTTACTGATCATACTACGACAGAACAAATCTATGGGGCTGTATTGCTTGGAAATCAGTGCTCTTCTACAAGGAAATTTTGGGTTTTGTGTCAAATGCTTCAAAGTTTCAGTAGATAGCTTACTGTAGTTCAGTGAAGAACAGATTTTGATCTTTTCATCTTCACATAATTCAACATGAACCTGTCAATATCAAAACTTTAGTGTTAGTTCCCACTGAAAGGAAGTTGAATTTCCTGTGAAAAATCCCACATTTTTCATTCAGTTTAATGGAAGTTCATTACCTGAAAGTAGATATCAATTGCTTGATAAAGTTTGTCATGAGATTCTTTTGAATGTGACATTGCCATGGCTAAAGCATTAAACTTGGAGGCCTTCATATGTGAATCTGGAGCTACTTCCATCAAGTAAAAATCCATCAATTTAGCAACTTTCTCAAGTTTACAAAGCTGGAACGTGCAGATTTTGGATTCAACCTGAAAGGACTTTAAAAGCCTCAGAACCAAATTCACATCATACACATAATCCTTTCCAAAGGGAGCTGGAATAAGCAAATGGCTCACTGTCAATTGATCCAATTGTGAACCCATCAAAACCTCTAGTTTGTGTTTAGATTTTCTGCTTATCTTCAAACTCAGAGTTGCCTGATATATGTCAAACAAACCTTCACCAGAAAAAAAACTCTGGTGATCAAGCAAACAGAGTAAATCAATAACACGCTCAGTGATTCTCTGCTGCTCATTTAATTCAGAATGACAAGATCTTGATTTTCTATAGAAAAAGAGAAACCTACAGATTATCTTGTGGTCAAGATTGCGTGAAACCATCATTTTTGTTACTTTCTGGATCATGTCAATATTCAAGATCACCAAATCTTGAAACCACCAAGTTGTTCTAGTGAACTTGCTGGTGGCACTATCATGGCTTTTAGTATCATAAGAATAACGAAAACTAGAGCTGGTAGAAAAAGATGAACATGTACTTTCATAACTAGAAAAATCAAGCCTGCCCATCAGGGAATCCAAGAGTTTATGAACCAAAAATGAATCTTTCCTGACTGAAAGACAAACTTGGTACTGTTTCAAGGCCAACAGAAGCTCAGACCAGCTCCAAAAGTTCAGTCCTTGGAGGGATTTTTTGGTTTCAGCTATTAAGTGGGTCTCTGCAGAATCACTAGGACATTCCAGCTCCAAGAAAAGGGCTGCATAGTGAAGAAGGACTATATTAGATGGGGTTATTTCAACTCTTCCACCATTGTAGCAAAACCTTGCAATATGTTCAAAGCCTTCAGGACCTCCAGGAAAGCCATGTAAGACAACTTTCAGACCCCTTGCTACATCTGTGGATGTTCTTATTAACTTTCTTAGCCTACCAGAGAAAGAAAGAATGATTCTCTGCAAATTTCAATTGCAAACGCTGCTGTTAGAAATTTTCTGAAAATGTTTGTTAGATAAAACAGACAAATGAATGGAAAGGCAGTATAAGCAAATGGGTAACAGCGGAACATGAAGGGAACAGAGCTTCAGAGTAATCATGGAAACTTTTGAGGAAGCTTTCAGAGAGAAGCTCTTTTGCTTTTTTACTTTATTGGAAATAGAAATGAAGGGAGTGACAAAAAACATATATATAAAAATATTATGAACTGCATATACCTTGTCCACCATAAAAGTTGCTTCTCCATTGACATCTACTTCAAGATCACAACAAACTCCCATTCTTCAAATAGAATATGAAACATATAAACGCAGATGAGTTCATTCAGCTTCAGAAGATCTGCATTTGGAAAGAGAGGAAGTCTTGACACAAGATTGAAAAAGTGAGAATCCTCAAAAGTTGCATGCAAGAAAAGGAAAGTGGAAAGAAAAAAGGGGAAAAGGTGGGAAGAGTTATCTTTGAATCTTCTACTGTAACTTAACGACAGTTTTTGAGAGTTCAACTTTCTTTTTTTTTCTTTCTTTTTGATGCTTCTTACAACAAAAACCAAATTCAAAAGATAAATTTAAGACGGCAGAACTGAGGTGAACTGACCAAGATTGGTTGAACAACATGGTCTTAATTTCCACGACGATTCTTCTGAGAAATCTTGGGTCTGTCAAAGCACTAGTACCAAGGAGTAGAAACAAAAGACAGAGCTTAAAAGTTGGAAGTTCAGAGCCCAAGAAGCCGACGAGAACTGGTAGTGTCATTCCAATGTGACGTTTGTTAGCAAATGGGCATAGGCCTAATTATTTTAGTGCGGCTTTTTCCGGTACTCAAGCCACCAATTCGTGGATAGTGGTGGTTAGGCCCTTTGGGTGGATGATGGATCCCACAGGCTTGAAAGTCGAAACTATCTCCTTTTAGTGGAAGCCAGATGTTGGGAAAAGATGCTAACTCAGTTTCTGGGCGGCCATTTTTGGCACTACGATAAGAGCTTGAAGCCATAAGAGTCGACAAGCTTGGTTTTGTGGCAGATTCTATCGTAGTGCCACCTGAATTCTAATAATGATCACTTCCTATTTGGTTAAGGAAGAAAAAAAATTGCGATGAAAAATGACTTGTTAAACGTAATAACGGACAATTTTTTGCAAAGAAAGTTTTCAGTAAACGATCATTCTGCAATACTACTGAATAAACATTCTCAAGGGAGAGAAAAATTCATAAAGTTTTCGCCATGAAAATTAATGAAGCAGCTGCCATGTTTCACTGTCAATACAATCGTTTCCACCATGTAGCAAAGCCAAACAACAAACTAAAAGTTTCAACTTCTTTTTGTTTATTGCGTTTGTTCCCACCCATTTCCTTTGCTTTCTTTTTTTTCTTTGTTCTTTTTCCCACGACCGAGAAGGGTTGCTATTTTAATAACCATTAATTTGAGGTCTAGGGGATGGCCCCATAAGACGCGAAAAAGGCATCTGAGACCGGCCTGGCAGGTTCCTTTGACTGGGAACCCTATCGGGCACGTTAGAATCTGAGACTGATCTAGAGAAGGCTTGAGCCAGCTCAAGGGCAGAAGCTACTTTCCCATAACGCAAACCAACAGCGTTTGAGGCAGGTTTCGGCTGCTGCTCAGCAGGCTTGCGCCAAGTCTCTGGTGAAGGTGGCCGCTCCAGCTGCTGCTGCTGTTGTTTTTCAGTTTCTCTATTCTTCCTTCGGTTATCACGGAAATTCCTCCTTTGCATCTCTGGATCTGCCCTGTTATCCTTCCTCTCACCCTCCTTACCTATCCTTCGATCAAAAGATGGATTCTCCGTTTTTCCAGACTGATGCACAGGAACAGGGGGTCCTTGAACCCTTTCAGTCCTTGAAAAATTTTCGTCAATCCTTCCAACAACAAAACGTAACGCATAAACAGTTATCAATGAAAGCTTCTTCTTTTTCCTTGTCCCTTTTTTTCTTTTGTAGGGTTGGGGGAGGGAGGAAGGCTAGAGGGGAGAGAGACAGAGAAATAACACATTCAAAGACGGCCTCAATACCTTTCGGAATTTTGGACAAGATCATTGTTGTTAATTGTGGTATTGTCAAGCCCTCGTTCCTTCAGAACCTGAGGAAAGCAAAAATCTTATCATTTATCAGGAAAATGAGGCCACAAAGAATTGGCCATAAAATAGGGGGTCGTCCGCAAAACTATTTATTTGAACGCCAATAAAGAAGAGCAGGACGCTTGACTTAGTAATTTATTTGACTACATGCTCTAGTAGAGGAACAAAAGAAGGAATGATTTATTATTCAATAACAGCGCCATATCCCTCAAAATGACAAGCAGCTGACATCCAAAACTAAAGATATAACTCACCTGCTCCCGTGGGCGAGCACCACCAAACAAAGCAATCCTGCACAAGGCACGGACATTTACCTTCTATCAGCAAGGTAAGTAACACCAAAAAAATCCCCCGACATTAAGCAAAAAAGTCCAACTTATACCAAGACTTCGGAGACAGATACGTCAGAAATATAAACTACTCCAAATCAGGAAAATGCAGAAACGTACGTGTTCTGGATCATATCAAAAGTTTGTTAAAATTCAAATGTTGCATTTCTGAGGGAACCCACTGGCTAAGCAAACAAAAACATTACAACCTGTTTACTATTTCAATATTACAAGTTCCACAGAAAAAAAAAACACAAGGTGTTCGGCTCATGGAGTAAGTTTGCTCTCTGTGAGAAATGTCCTTCGGACGGGATCAATAAAGAATTGAATGAAAAATGTAAATGGAAAAAGTAGTTGAAGACCCCACGTCTTGGTCAAATACAAAAGCATTTTTCTCAAATATACTCTTGTTGTCCCAGTAGTCTCCAGCTTGATAGCCCAATATGCTTTGTTGCCAGACGAGAGATATTTTCTGTGTTCCATAATATGGTTAACACTGAAGTATACCTCTTTTCTTTTAGTTGGTGCCAATCTTCAACTTGATAGTCCCAATATGCTTTGTTTCCCATACGAGGGATATTGTTGTGTTTCAGAACAAGATTAACCAATACCAACATGTTAACTAACCGATTACAATAAATTAGATTGGATTTTGCAAATTGTCTGCAGCGGTAGCTCAACGTGACATGACATGAGCTTGAGATGAGTTCAAGAATAAATTTTCTTTTTATTTAAGAAGGGCTAAAATCTTCTTTTACCAGTATTCTCCTATTTGATAGAGCCCCAGTTATGCTCTGATGCCCAGGCAAGAGATATAGCACTGATATAAAGTCCAGGTAAGCGACCCACAGAATTTGAAAACTTTACCTTTTATTTTAGAACTCAAGAACACAGCAGTACAACAAATAGAACAGATCCAGTAAAAGTAAGACCGTAAAACTTATAACTTTTATTTTGTACTAAGAAAGGTAGTATTATGTTCAGTTCAAATGGAGTTGAAAGATTTCACTGATATCAAAACAGAAGATGACTAGAAGGTCTATTGTATAAGGACAGCTATTCCACGACATTTTAATCACAACCTAAAACTTGATTTTTAAAGTTGTAAACTTCATTCAAGCATGAGAAAAATTGTGTATTTTCGCTTGAGCCAATATGTACAATCAACTATCAAGTTAATTGGTAAATTTAAGTTTTTCAGACAAGATGTGACATTCATATAGCAATGCAATCAGGAAATGCTCATATAAACAAATAAAAATCAAATGGAAATGGGGGTGTTCATGAAACAAACAAACCATGAAAGCAAAAGGTAATTCATTTCACGTATTTGGCTGCCTTGTTTTATTTACCAAGGTTGTCCCGACATCAGCAAAGGTCTACAAGACATAAGCAAAGCAAAACTAAATTTAAACAAATAACTTCCAACTATATCATCAATATGCATCTTCAAATCGAATAGGGATTGCAGAAACAGAAAACAAAGTCAAACATTGTAAAAACTTGCAGTTCACGTTACTGACCTGTCTCTCCCAGAATTTCCTTCCGATTGTTCAGTGGATTGTGAACGAGGCTTCAAATTCAATTTTGGACGCTCAATTCCCTCCTTCCCACTCTCAGAGCCAGCTGAGCTAGGTTTCACAGAAATTGAATTTCCATACATTTCATTCACATTTTCAGCAGTAACAGCATCAGAAATCATCTGGCATTCCAAATTCAACCACATGACAAGGATCAGTAGAATAACTATAAAACCGAAAGGAAAATGTATGGAGGCATAAATGAAAAGTTCATACCTGCGTATGATCAACAGTATTTGGTTCTGAGCCTGCCAATGGCTTTGTTCTTGGAAGTAATTTCAACTTTGGGCGCTCTGATACTAATGAACTCACAGGATGAAGCAAATCAGATCCACGCCCACCAGCCATTTGATTAGGATCAGAATTTTGAACTACAGCAGCATCCATTTTGGAAGATCTCTCTTTTACAGGATGATATTTAGGGACTGCGACCCTATCATGCTCTGATAAATCTTGTCTATGTGCCTCAGTTTCATTATCTATGCCAAGTCCTCTTTCAGCATGCCTAGCTAATGATGCGTCACGATATTCCCTACCATACAATCCATCCACCCTGCCAACGGAACTACCATAACCCTTTGGCTGTACTTTAATATCTGGTTCCGAGGATGCAGCAACGACAACATCCGTTTGATAATGGACGGACTGCTTTGACTGCCACCTCCCTGAAGACACCTTTTCGAGAGCACTAGCGTGAGCAAGCTTTGAGACAGTGCTCGGTTCATCCCATGCAGAATGTGAATGTTCGTTAACCCTAGAAACCACCTCCTTCCTTGCTTGCCAAGCATTTGGATGAGCCCCAGAAAAAGCCATCCCGCTGCCGCCACCTAAATTCTGAGAAATTGCCCCTGAGTGGAGGACGTCACTGACTCTCCCTGCGTACGAATTTACCGCACCAGCAGTTGGGAACTGCGACATCGGAGCGAACCTCCTCCCACTAGATTCATAATCAGGCTTTAACTCTGAACGACTAGGCAGAACCCTAATGCTCTCATCGCTGATGGTTCGACGTGGGGAAGTTACACCGCCGAGGGGCTTCCTTTCATCCTCGTCGAAATTCCGGCCAATGTGTGCAGTAGGAGCGAGAAATGGAGTTTTGTCATCAAAATGCCTGGTTGCCGGAGAGGAATGCGGCCTAGACCGAGGGTCCGACCTGTTCATTGGGTTCCCCCACGATGTAGGGCGATCGAAACTAGTCCGATCCGAAGGTCTAACGTTTCTTCAAAAAGAGAGAAAAACAATGAAATCAGCCAATTGCACTTGCAGATCTAGTTTTGAATAAATTTTACAAAAAAACTAAAAAGAACGTAGCAAATTATTGCATGAACTGGAGGATCGAGGAGGTTATATAACTCGGATCTAGTCCTTCGATCCAAACTCGCATCGAGAGGTGGAAATAACAGTCTATGTCACAAAATCAAATAAAGAAAACTTCGGCATAGAACTCCAATTAAAGTACAAAAAAAAAAAAGAAAAAAAAAAAAAGAAGGAAGGATTGGAAAAAGGCAATAAAACGAAAACAACAACAAGGTTGATCGAGACATACACCCCAGGAGCAGACGGGAGAGGGAGATCAGTGGGGATAGAGCCGCCGTGGAAGTCCTTGAGCGTCATAGTATTACCACTGACTTTCTTCTTCGACATCGCTCCGAATGGAACCCTAATTTCTTCTCGAATTCTTCAAGTTCTTCTGGTAGATGAATTGACAGAGATTTAAGTAGGAGAAAAAACGGTGAAGAAAGAAAAGAAGAGGAAGAGAAAGCCCGCAAATCGCTAGAGATGAATGGGTGTTATTGCACTAATTTTGCGTATCTCTCTGTTGATTAAACTGCAGGCGGGGCTTCCCTTTTCCTTCTCACTGCTCTCTCGCTCGCGGACCAGAGAGGATCGCCTTCTTTCTTTTCATGTCGTTCGATTGGTCGAGTTATTCTGACTCGCCGCCTCCTAGACTGTTTTGGACCGTCCGATAAATAAAATCGGCCCAACAAAGATACTCCCTTAGGCTACGGCCCAAGTTTATGTGGTTGAGATTCTTTTGTTAAGGCCCAAGCCCAACATTAGACAATAATTCCAACCTGCTTGAACCATGTCTAAATTTTTTAAAATATTACTAAATGTAAATTTTAATAAGATTTATTTAATTATAAAATAATCCGACTAAGATTTTAAAGTCATTGTGTAGGCAACCTTTTTCGTCTCGTCTTTACTTCCAAACATGTAGTTCAAGCACGAAATTATTTCTACACATCTTACAAAAGAACACTTTCTCGTCTTCTTTAAATCATTGGTTGACTTGAGAAAATCGAGCCACCCAACTCCACTTGGGTTTAAAATTATATGGTTTTGTTTGATTTTTTTCTAAACTCAAGTAAGTCGGTTCGGTTCCCAAGTTGAGGACCTTAAAAATTGGGTTAAACCAAAACGATTCAGTTAGGTATGATTTTTAAGCTCAACCTCTCGTTCTATTTCCATCTCTCTATCGTGGTGCTCTTGCTTCTTTTCCCGTTGTTCCAATCTTTTGTGGGTTTTTTTTTGTTATTTTTCTTCTCAATTTATTTATTTATTTTGTGAATTTTCTTTTTAATTACATAATTTTCTCCTCAATTATTTTACTTTAATTTGGATAAAAATATAAAAATACATGATTTTGTTTTAATGCATTAGAGTGATTTCAAATATGATACACCACCACCTATGAGTGTTTCAGAAACATATAATAATTCTCACCTACTAAAAATAACTCGAATATGTTCATTGGATTTCCCAACAAAAAAACGCTAGATTTTTCAATTTTATAAAAAATATTTAAAAAAACGACCGCTAGATTTTTCAAATTTTCAATTTTATGAAAAATATTATGCTTGGGATATGTTCTTCATATGAAACTAGTACATAGTGAGAACATTTGAAAAAACAACCTTAAAAACATCAATTTAGAGAGCAAAGTAAATGACAAAATATACTAAAATTTTAATCCGTTGATGTTTGTAGTGTTAGGAACATGAACTTTTGTGAAAAATGTTAAAAAAACATGAATTAAAAGTTTTTTTTTTTGGGTCAAATTTCTAACATAAATAAAAGACAATTGGTAAAGTAATTGAAGGTTGTTTACTAAATTAGGAGATTTATAAAGTCTCTTTTCAAGTCATATGTTCTAATGAAATTACTAATGTTTTTGTTCGAAAACCCATTAAGGATTTGGGTTCATTTTATTGCGAAGAAAATACAAGTTTGATTACTTTGAAGCTAGATAATTAACTAAAAAAAAAGATTTATTATTTCTCTTTAAAATGATTATTGAAAGCTTTAAGCTTAATTACTTGAAGAATTTTGAAAAATAAAATAAAATGCTAGATCTTTTTCAATCGGTTGATGGAATGGTCTCAACTGGAGCAAACCTACATACTTTAGACTTTACTTTTTATTCAAAAGTTATTTAGGGGTTCTTGTGAATCGAATCTAATTGCTTGAAATTCCGTCCAGTAAAATGGAAGAATTATAAATCTCCAAAATAATAGATAGGAATATCGCAAATAGACCCATCGCGACACCCATCAAAGGCGTAGTTCCCCACCCAGGAGCCACTTTACCATATTCCGAATTCAATGGTTTCAATAAATCCCCTACAATAGTTCGTCTTGGCCCAGATCTAGAACTATCCTCAACGGTTTGTGTAGCCATAAATAATCCTATATTTTTGTTTATTCAGTGAGATCTGTTGACTTTGTATACCATTCCGTTGTAAATAAATGATCTTATCATAGATCCATTGTGGTCTTGAAATTATATAATAATGGAAACAGCAACCCTAGTTGCCATCTCTATATCTGGTTTACTTGTAAGTTTTACTGGGTATAGCAACCCATCTCCTTCCATGTCGGTAGGAGAAGCTTGTAATGTTCCTTCAACGTGTAGCTCAATAGGAGCTTTACATGGACCTTTGAGCCTGGATTCACCTAATTGATAAATTT
Source organism: Cucurbita ficifolia (assembly GCA_033971965.1). NCBI lineage: Eukaryota > Viridiplantae > Streptophyta > Magnoliopsida > Cucurbitales > Cucurbitaceae > Cucurbita > Cucurbita ficifolia. The sequence continues at coordinate 7,498,307 of CM066974.1, forward strand.
CTTTTGGAATCAATACTTTACTTGGAGTAGTCGACGCACATGCTTCCTTCCATGCATCTGCTAAAGCCCGTGAATTAAACCATTTTATTTGAGAAAAATATTTTGCACAAAATGAAAATTTGGTTTATCAACTTAAACAAATGTACACGTACTTGAGTAATATCAGCATTAGGTTTGGCATCAAATTTCGTAACATCGAAAACACCGCCAGTAGCATCGGCACCAACAATAGCATGGGATTGACCATTAGACACCACAATAACAACACAGTGGTATTAATGCCATAAACTTTGATATCAATCTCATCCTTTTTGGTTCACTTGTCTCAATACGATAATACTTTATCTTAATTTCTTTTGGTTCAAATTCCCAAATTTCTTAATTGGTTTGAATGCATTCATCCAACTCAAATTCTGTTTATATACTAAGAGAAAATTACCCCATTCTCAATTCTTATTAACTAAATTGGTTAAAAAATCAATATGTGGTTGAAGTTAAACTCTTGTGCGTCTATAATTAGCTTTTCCTTAAACGTTGTATGACCCGTTCTCCTTAACCTAATTAATTCCTTAAATTTCTTTCTGAGATAAACATGCACAGCTATACACCCTCACAATTTTCAACCAGTGGACAACAAAAAATTACCATACCAAAAGTTAATATATATAGTTTTTCACTCTCTAATATTTCACCAAATGCATTCTTTTACCCAAACAAAATTTTATCTTCTTTTTTTAAAACATATATAAATGCGAGTCTCACACTCCAACAGCGATCGGATCTACCTTTTAACTCTATAGTTCACATGTCTTTTCTTTTCCTGAATCTAAAGATAAAAACACAACCGCTCCCAAATCACCTAAAGCAAAAATCTTCATCCAATGATGTTATTTGTTGTCGTTGGAGACATATCAGTATCACCAACCAATAGTATAAAACATATGCCCTTAACTTAACTATGTCAATATAATCGTGTGTCGAACAAATATTTGTAAATCTCGAAAGTATAGCTATAAAACAATAAACGTGTTTTAGAGAAAAATAGAATTATATTTGTTGTGGTAGACGAATAAATGACTATTTAAGAGGAGACTCGATATAACATTAGTTCAAGCGGTATCTTCACAATAATTTTACATCACATTAGGAGAAAAGCTCTTGTTCTAACCAATCTTGGCGAGGACGTCGTTGAGGGTTGACACAGTCTGAGCGTAATACTTCTCTGCTTCTGAGCTGCTCTTGATCTTTGCTGCATAATCCAACTGCAAGTTTCCCATTTGATGGTGGGTGGACAAAGAAAACGTCAGAAACAATAGAACAGACGTGTAATTGAATCAATGCCAAATTATGGAATACTAACATTGTTGATGTCTTGGAAGAGCTTTCCAGTGAGATCCTTAAGGGCCTGCTTCTCTTCCTTAGGCTTGGAGGAAATGATTGTCTTGAGATCATAACGGAGGTACTCTGCTTTGAGACGAAGGTCATCGCGGACGAATGGCCAAGCCTTTTTCTCTATTGATTCCTTTACATTAATGATGTCCTTGGCTGACTCTTTCGCCCTCGCCACCGCCATCTCTGGGCTTTGTGGTTGCAGGAAGAACCTTTCTTTAAGTGGCAGATCCAAGTCCCTTGCTTGGTCTGAGTTCAGAGTCCCAGCTGCAACAATCAAAACATTGCCATCAATTTCAATGTAGCCCATGGATTAGGATGAATTTAATGTTTATTCACTTACGGAGTCCACCGGAGGGAGGGGGCGGGGGGCCGAGCTTGATGGGCTTAGCATCAGCGAGAACGGCTTGAACGAACGAGGCAGAGGTGACACCGGCCGCGACCAAGCCAAGAACGGCCCTGCGGCTGGTCTCTGGCTCAGCAGGCACTTGCTGAGCTCTGATCATCAACCCAGACCGGGGGACGGAGGGCCTGCTGCTGCTGCTGCTGCTGCCAGCCACACTCAATCGGGTTGAGCCGCTAATTTGAAGGCTACCTTCCAACACAGCCTGAGAGGAACCGCAGAACCCTGCCATTGATGCCATTTCTTCCACCACCAACCTTTGGAATACCTTTTTTGTTTATGTGACACAGAGTCGTTGGGGGCGCCACCTTATCTGCCATTCACTTGGATAAGTTGGATCTGGGTTTAACCAATTGTGTATGAACAGGTGTTAAGTGATTCTTCTTCTTTGGATTGGATAGGTTCCAGCATGGACAACTAAAATTTCACCACGTGGACTTCGCGAAATCATATAGAACATTATTCATATTATTTAATTTCTTCCTTTGTCCACTAATTTATGTAAATTATATTTTATATGGTGCTTGTAACATCAATTTTCATCCGTTATTTTTATGAAAAAAATTCAAAATTTAAATAAATAATTTTTTTAATGTATTTTATTAAAAGTGGGAAATAATTGTATTTATTAGGCTTGAAAAGGCAGTATGGCCCAAAAGAAAGAGCCCGGCCCAAACGAGTAACGTCTCTATTGCGGAGCGCGTGCGGCCGTACCGCCAATTCAAATTTCAAAATCTTGTGTGCCCTTTTTTCCCCTCTTCGACCCGAGAGAGACTTAACCAGATCTCAACGTTCCATTTTGTCTTCCTCCACAGACTCCCATAGCTCCTACAACTATTCATCTTTCAAATTTCCGGCGCCAATCGATATCTTCCACCGCCGTTGGGCTCATTCTGGGAACTATCCAGGACTTTATCTGTTTGATCCTTTCTGGATTTGAAGAAAGATGGCATCTAGAAACCAGAATAGGCCCCCTCGCAGTCCAGCTGTAAGTCGACTCTGATCTTTGATATTGTTCTATTTGTTAGAATGATAGGAAAATTAGCAAATACAACTTCATTTCTTCTCATCAGGCTGTCACAATCGAGGGTTTCATGATTACTTCTTTGTTTATTTTATATTGCTGTACTAAGAACTAAGAGCAAGTTAAAAATGGTTTAGTTTCGGAGCCCTTCAAATCAAAATTGTATTGTATTACTTACGTCACGACTGTTTTCTGAAACAATTATGCAGATAAAGGATGTTCCAGACGATGTTCCTTTTGACAAACGGAGGAAGATTGCAGCTGGAAGAATTTTAGGGCCTGCAGCTGGTGCCCGAGGAAGACAGCCGTTTGTAGATGTTAATAATAGGCAGGGGGTTTCTGCTAATGATGCGTGTAGCACCGAGGATTCTGAATGTGGCACCATGGAGTTCACAAAAGAAGAGATTGATGCGTTGTTAAGTGAGAAGTTAAAAGGGAAGAAATTTGATCTGAAGGTTGGATGACTGACATTTTCTTCGAGCAGTTTTTTTAATAATTGAACTTTCTTCTTGCATCTTCTTGTCCGAAACTGTTTTGCTAGCTGATATTCGACTTTCCTGGCACCAATTTGTTAGGGGAAAGTTGATCAAATCACTGATCATAATAAGAGGCTCAAGCATTGCGTAAAATGGTTACAACAAATTGAGGAAAGCCATGTACTTGAGGAGGAAAGACTTCGAACTGCTCTGGAATCTGCTGAGAAAAAATGCTCTGCTATAGGTAATTCTACAGTGTTGGCTTTCTTAGGCTCTTACTGCTGCCAGATAATTTGATATATATTTTGGAAGATATTAACAAAGAATTCCTATGTCACATTGTTCCAACTATTTTCCAGAGTTGGAAATGAAAGAAAGAGAGGATGAGTACACTTCCACTATTTCAGTGCTAAGGAATAATGTTTCATCGTTGGAAGAGAGATTTGCAAAAGAAGAATCACACAAGTTGGTAGGTTTATAGATTGTTCATGCTTATTGTTTCTTTGTTTGCCGATAGTTATTAATATTTTTTCCCCATTCTTTAGGATGCAATTGAGTGTCATAAAAGAGAGAAAGATGCCCGACTTGCGGCCGAGAGTTTACAAGCTTCTCTTAGAGGTGACCTCGAGAAAGCTCTCCAAGAGAAATTAGCCGCTGAAAAGAGGGTAAAATAGCTTATATTGAAGTTTAAATGCTTTTTCATGAACATTTTTTTTCAAGAATGGATATTTTCTTAGCTGATTTTTGTTGAAATTCCAATCTCACTCCTTGAAAATTTACAGCTTGCCTCTAATGAAGATTTGTACAAGAGGGCACAAGAGTATAATATCAGTCTTCAACAGTATAATAGTAAACTCCAAGCTGATCTTGATACGACCAGTGAGTCACTCAAACGAGTAGGAATGGAGAAAATGACAGTTGTGGAGAACCTTAGCACACTGAGGGGCCACAATAAGACGCTGCAGGACCAATTAAAATCTTTAAAAGTACGACGATTCTTAATCTTTGAGCGGCATAACTGTTTTTCTTTTGCCTTCTCTTTCTACTCATGGAACGCGGCTTGACAAGATTTTCAAGAACTTGTTCTATCTATTCACCGATTTTACTTTTCCCCATGACTCTTTACAAGTAATGGGGGTGCAACCTATATCCTAGTGTAGAAGTTCATGTTTGTGTGAAATTCTTTTAGTAGTCTAATTGTGTATTTTGCTGCAATAGTCTCTGTCAAGAATTGTTATTAATTTCATGGCCTGTAGAATAAGTGGCAGTTGATTATCTCGTATAGGCTTCATTAGACGAGGCAGTGAAACAAAAAGATTCATTGACGAATGACATCAAGTGTCTTCGTGAAGAGCTACAACAAGTGAGAAATGATCGTGATCGTCTAACAAGTCAGGCGCTGGCCTTGGCCGCCGAAGTGGAGAAACTTACAGAGGTCAGCGGTAAATCATGTAATGAGTTGGATAGCCTGACAGTAAAAGCAAATGCCTTGGAGGTAAAGGCCATACCTATGTTTACTGACTGAAGTTCTTGGCATCTCAATCTTTAAAAAAAAAAACCTTTTCTTCTCTTCAGGAGACTTGCTCTTCACAAAGGGAGCAAATACGTGTGCTCGATCACCAACTAACAGCTGCAAATGAGAGATTAAAAGTAAGTGATAGTTATTCATGAATTGCTTGTTATATTGTTTTTGTGGAACATACGTTTCCTATCTGAATTAAATGTTTTTTTCCTAATCCCTTAACAATATCTTTTTTTCCTCATAGATGGCAGATTTATCTGCTTTCCATACAAGGTCAGAATATGAAGAACAGAAAAGGTATATCAGTGACCTACAAAGCCGCCTAGCAGATGCAGAGCAGAAAATTACGGAGGGAGAGAAGTTGAGAAAAAAACTTCACAACACAATACTGGTAACGTTCATGTGCTTACTTCTGTTGGTTTTAGGTCATTAGTCTTGTGGATTGTTTGGAAAGATCAAGCGAGGGACACTATCAAAAGTAAAGTCATGAGAGCTTATGTTCAAATTGGACAATATTATACCATTTTGGAATTGCACAAAAAAGACTATTTATCTCAAAGAGGTCTACGTAAAATTCTCAGAATGTGGAGGTCAGTTGTTCATAAAATGGTATGGTATCGAGTCATGCCCTTATCTTAATTTATTCATGTCAATAACATCCTTAAGTGTTGAACAAAGAAATTGTGAGTCTTGAAGGTGTAGTCATAGCAACCTAGGAGTTGAACAAGGGGTGTGCTTTGTTCGAGGGCTTGAGAGAAGGAGTCGAATCTCAATTAAGGGTAAGGGGAGGCTATTTTAGGGCTGTAGAGAAGACCTCAGGATAGGCTCTATGGTATTTTTTGTTCAAGGGGAGGATTGTTGGAGTCCTATATTGGCTAATAAAGGGGATGATCATGGGTAGATAAGTGAGGGACACTATCTTTGTTGGTATGAGGTCTTTTCGGAAAACTAAAAAGTAAAGCCATGAGTGCTTGGTTAACTTTTAAATTTATTTTATTTTCTCCATGCACAGGAACTAAAAGGGAATATTCGTGTATTCTGTCGAGTGCGGCCCCTGCTACCAGATGATGGTGTAGGAGCAGAATCCACAGTTATCTCTTATCCAACATCAGCGGAAGCTCTTGGCCGGGGTATCGATTTGTCACAAAGTGGTATGAAGAAATTCATGTTTGTGCAGCAGTTCGTTAGAACTGAACTATTATATTTGCAATCAACGCATGATGTATTTGCCTTCGACCCGTATTGACTAGAGGCTAATCTTTTATTCAATGTAATTATGTTCTTATTAACAGGGCAGAAATATCCCTTCACGTTTGACAAGGTGTTTAATCATGAGGCTTCTCAACAAGATGTTTTTGTAGAAATAACCCAGCTGGTGCAGAGTGCACTGGATGGCTATAAGGTAACGTTTCTACTCTCCGTTTTTGCGATTCCTTGCGAGTAGAGTGCTTCAGACGAATAATGATGCGAGGATTATTCCTCTTCTTGTTCCTCCGTATTTTCTGTTTAATGATATACCACTTCTGATGCCTTGTTGAAAAGAAAACTTACCGACCCGGCATTTTGTCAGGTTTGCATATTTGCTTATGGTCAGACAGGATCCGGTAAAACATATACAATGATGGGAAGGCCCGAAGCTCCAGAGCAGAAAGGGTTGATACCACGATCTCTGGAACAGATATTTCAAGCTAGTCAATCCCTTCAATCTCAGGGCTGGAAATACAAAATGCAGGTAAAACAAACAAGCTTATTTTGATCATCAATTGTTTTCTATACTCTTTGTAGTCCCTTCTAAGAAAATGCTTATTGTAGGTTTCCATGTTAGAAATATATAACGAAACCATCCGTGATCTACTGTCAACACATCGATCTAGTGGTTCTGACACAACAAGGACAGAAAATAGTGTTCTTGGTAAACAGTACACCATTAAACATGATGCAAACGGGAACACGCACGTTTCAGATCTCACCATCGTTGATGTCTGCAGTATTAGAGAGATATCTTCACTCTTGCAGCAGGCTGCCCACAGCAGGTGAATCACTTTGAGAACAACAATTTGAACGCTGAAATTCTTTTACCCTATATAGTTTATGTGCAAATTAGAGGATCAGGGTGGGCGACAGAATTTAATGTGAATTGGATTTGATTCTCAGGTCCGTAGGAAGGACTCAAATGAACGAGCAGTCATCAAGAAGTCATTTGGTATTTACACTGCGTATATCAGGCGTAAATGAGGTAGGTTTCCGTATAATCCGCACGCATGAACAGTTTATTTACAGTACGTATCAGCTGAAAATTTTCTTTCACTTTCCCAGAGCACTGAACAACAAGTCCAGGGGGTTCTAAATCTCATTGATCTTGCTGGGAGTGAACGGCTTTCAAGGAGTGGGGCAACTGGGGATCGGTTGAAGGAAACACAGGTTCTCATTCTTTTATCCTAGTGTCTAATAACTCTTTTCTGCAATAATTATGCTCACTTCCATGTTTCCTGACTATATCATCATCAGGCTATCAACAAAAGTTTGTCGTGTTTGAGTGATGTCATATTTGCGTTGGCTAAGAAGGAAGACCATGTACCGTTTAGGAACTCCAAGCTTACGTATCTTCTCCAGGCATGTGATTTCTCTAAATCTTATGATCTTTTACTGGTCTACTGTTAGTTAGACACTGGTCATATTCATCATAGATGAGACTAACTAGTTTGTTATGCATGCAGCCATGCCTAGGCGGGGACTCAAAAACTCTGATGTTTGTGAATATCTCCCCCGACCCATCATCTGTGAATGAGTCACTTTGCTCCCTTCGGTTTGCGGCCAGAGTGAATGCGTGTGAAATTGGAATCCCTCGCCGGCAAACAACCATGCGACCTGTGGATTCCCGCTTGAGTTATGGCTAAAATTGAGTTAGTTGTACTCTGCTGCATTTGCATACATAAATCTTATTTGTGTCACAGGGTTGTAGTATTACACTTAGTGTTGTAGATGTTTGGTGTTGGGATCAACCACTAATTTGTATCAATATCAGGCTTAGAATCATCAGGCTGTGCGCTTTTAACATGATTTTTCAATTCTTACTTTTCTGTACAACAGGTTATGGTTTTATGAACCTTAGCATAAATATCTCATATTTCTAATTCTAATCCTTCTTTCTGTACTTTGTAAATGATATTGATTAATGTTTTATATCTGTTTCTTATCATTCGATTTCCAAATATATCAACGGATATGATCAATCCATGTTGAGGATAATAATGCAAAGGGATTAGGAAGGTCTTCTGGTACTATTTCAAAGCTTGCTGCTTTCTTGTGAAGCTAGTGAAGAATCAAATCAAATCATATCAAACAAGTTGGATAAGATTAAATTAAGAGGTGGGGTCGGATTCGTAGCCAAAATTATAGCAATGTTTATCTCGTATAAACCAATCGTGCAAATGTTTAGATTACAACGAATTTCCATTATCAATCGCTGAAGGACTTGGAAAGATTCTGAGTTGCTGAAAGTGGAGATGGAGGGGCAAGAACAGTTGAAGGATTAGGGTTTGTGAAATTATTGTGGAGGATTGTTGGAATTACACCCTGACTAACTAATTGAGGAGAAGATTATGAGTATATAAGTAACATATATATTATTTTACTGGTAACGAGATTTTTTGGACAAGTCAAAAGTAAAACTATAAGAATTAAACATTTCTTATAAGGGTGTAGAAACCTCTTCCTAACAGATGCGTTTTAAAATTGTGAGGCTGACGACTATATGTAATTGGTCAAAGCAAACAATATCTGCTAGCGGTGTGTTTGAGCTGTTACAAATGGTATCAGAGTCTGACACTGATCAGTGTGCCAGTGAGGACGTTGAACCCCAAGGGGGCCTGTGAGATCCCACATTAGTTGAAGATGAGAACTATGTAACGGGTCAAAGCAGACAATATCTGCTAGCGGTGAATTTGAGCGGTTACAAATGATATCAGAGTCAGACACTGATCAGTGTGCCAGTGAGGACTCTGGAGATCCCATATTAGTTGAGGAGGAGAACGAAGCATTCCTATAAAGGTGTGGAAACCTCTCACTAACAGACATGTTTTAAAACCGTGAGGCTGACGATAATACATTGACAAAATATATGGTTATTAATTTCGAGTCCCTAGACTTTCTAGGCTTTAAAAGACAAACAAACAAGCAGTTGGGCTTGTCAGTGATACCCATTTCAATGAACTTCTAGTCTGAATAGCATTGTTAACCATCGAAGTGTTTACAAAGAAGATGATCATAACTGATGGTATGATAATGTATGGTGCTCAAATTGACAAGCTTGTGGGTGCCAATCCAGAAGAGATGAGGAAAAGGATAGGCGCACATGTCGAGACCATACATGTTATGGCTGTGGTTTTGGCATCAGATGGAGACAAGTGCTGGCGTGGCTCTTGGTTTTTGTGGTTTATAGTCTCTCAGATCATGTAAATTCAAGTTGTGAACTGTTTAATGAGATCTACCATCATGTTATCATCCTGGAGTAGTGAAATTTAAGGGAATGGATTCTGGGATTTGGTGTCGTGTTGCTTGATTCCCTCTTGTCTTCTTCATATATCATTTCTGGAAGACCAGAGCTTTCATTCAACAACATCTTCCATGCCTGCCAAATCATTGCTGATGAATCTACCAAACTCAAGTCTCTTTCTCACTTTCTACCAGAAAACTTCCACGAAATTGACTGTTGAGTGAAGAACTAGCACAAATAAAACAGACTTGCACTACTTAACCCAAAGAAAAGCAGTGGACTCAACAAAGGAATATCTGTCTGACAACCTCACCCTAGTTGATATTATCTATTTCAAACCGTTACGTATTGCTGTTAGCTTCACGGTTTTAAAACGTGTTTACTATAGAGAGGGTCTAGCCCTACTCTGACCAATGTCTCGCACTGTTCGGTAACTAGAATATCAGAGCCACAACTAATATGAGACTTCAAGCAAGTCACCAGACGATGCAAGACACTGGTCGGAGTAGGGCTAGACCCTTTCTATAGTAGATGTGTTTTAAAACCGTGAAGCTGACGACGACATATAATAGGCCGAAACGAACAATATCTACGAGTGGTGAGCTTGGGCTGTTACAAACGATATTAGAGATAAACACGGAGTGGTGTGCCAAGATGCTGGCTCAAGCAGAATGAATAGATCCCACATCGATTAAAGAGAAGAACGAAACATTTTTATAATGGCGTAGAAACTAGATCCGTGTCAAATATGGAAGGTGGGCGACAGGAGAGAAGTGGACTGTGGCGTTGGGAATTTCAAATCCCGTCGGATGGTTAAGAATTGAAATGTAGAAAGGGAATGGGGAGTGTGTGGGCCTAAACATGGGAAGCATCACAAAATATTGTAAATCTCAGTGTTTACTTTATTTTGTTTGTTGGAGTGTTAGCGTTAGTGGACCAGTTGCAGTATGCGATTCTTCTTCGATTTTCCCTCCCCACTCTTTCCTCAGATTCCCTTCACCATCTCTACAAATTTCCCATCGCTTCCTGAATCAAACCAAAACCAATTTCTTCTTCCGCAATGCATATATATATATTCTAGCATTCGCCATGGAACACGTCTCTCTACGTTTCGCCCTGTAATCTGATATACTTGTCCGGCGATTTTTGAGAGATGGCGTCGTCTGAATTTACGGATTGGGTGTTCGATTACGGCGTGATTGAGGACATCCCTGTCCCCGGTGGCGACCTACCTTCACTGGATCTTCCTGCTTTCACTTTGCCTTCTCGCGATTTCACTGCCTCCTTCAGGTCTTTCTTCTCTCTCTCTTCTGTTGGGAAGCTGCTTTTTTCGCTTTTGAATTTCTTTTTGGTTGATTGTATGTGGTTGATATGAACACAAGCAGCACTCTAAATCACCGTACGTCTCAAATAAAGTATTCAAACTTATTAAAATGAATTGATATATTAAATAAAAAATTCAACTGTAGGTCTACAAAAGTTAAAAAATGTACTATAAGTATAAATTGTTTGCTTTAGTTCGTTGAATATAGCTGTCAGTCTCACAGTTTTAGAATGCTTTTACTAGGAAAGATTTCCACCGTGTGATAATGTTTCGTTCCCTTTTCCAATCGGGATGGGATTTCACAATCCACCCCTTTGGGGCTAGCGTCTTCATTGGCACACCGCCTCTCCAACCGATGTGGTATCTCACAATTCAGATCCCTTGAGCGCCAGCGCCCTCGCTGGCACACTACCCAATGCTATTATTTGTAACAGTTCAATCTCACCGCTAGCACATATTGTCTTTTTTTAGGTTTTCACTTTTGGGTTTTGTTCAAGGTTTTTTATTTAAACTATTTATTAGGGAGAAGTTTCGACACCTTTATAAGAAATGTTTCGTTTCCCCTCTCCAATCGAAAGTGAGATCTCACAACAAAAAAATGTCGAATAAATTTCAAAATTGAAATTTAAAGGACCTATTAAAAACAACTTTTGAAGTTTAGAAACCAAACGACATAAACTTCAAAGACCAAACGTGTAATTTCAACTTATGAAAGAACTCACTCTTCCTAATGTTTCAGGGCAGATTTTGATGAGCCACTTGAAATGGCAGACGACATAAAGGAATCTGGATCCAGAAAAAGGTGAGCAGTTATTGATTCCCCAACTTTAGGGGACAATTAGCATCATTGTTTATGTTGTAAAGCTGTAGCATTGAATTTAAGCATATTGGATATGCCCTTTCAAGAACATGGTAGTGTTGTTACTGTTGACAGGATGAGCAGCTCTGGATCAAATGCATTTGGGTCCAAGGCACATAAAGAGAAAATGCGAAGGGATAAACTAAATGACAGGCATCTAAATTCTATTACATTCATCGTTTTCGCCATTCTCGTCCCGTCTCGGCTCTGCTCCGTCCCGACCTCATGTTTTCTCTTTGTCCATTAAAGGTTTCTGGAATTGAATTCCATCCTCAATCATGGAAGGCCTCCCAAAATTGACAAGTCTGCTATTTTGGGTGATGCAGTTCGAATGATCATACACCTAAGGGATGAGGCTCAGAAGCTTAAGGAATCTAATGAAACTTTTCTGGAGAAGATCAATGAAATGAAGGTGGATCTCCCTTTTTTCTATCATTCCCAAGTTCATATTTCCTATATTACAAGTTTTTGAAGTGAACACGAGACCGACCGTTCGAGTATCGTATTTTGGCTGAGTTTACCGTACCTGTTTGGATTCAATCTTCCATTGATATTTGATTTTATTTCTTTTGTGTAGGCTGAAAAGAGTGAACTACGAGACGAGAAACAGAGGCTGAAAGAAGCAAAAGACAACCTTGAACAGAAAATGAAGGCCTTCAATACACAACCCAGCTTCTTGCCTCACCCTCCTGCATTTTCTTCTCCAAATCAGGTTGTTGGGGGCAAGTTGGTACCTGTCATCGGATATCCCGGAGTATCGATGTGGCAGTTCATGTCTCCGGGCGCCATCGATACGTCGCAAGACCACGTTCTTCGGCCACCAGTCGCCTGAGTTGTTGGAGTTCATTGCTTCACCGGCTTTGCTTTTGAATGAGAGGATTCCTATGTATTTTCAAGATAGAATTGGCTGAATATCTGTTTTGTTAAACAAGTTTCTGCTGATCAAAATCAATGCAGGTCTGCTACAATAACAGTCTTCACCAATTCTGGAATCTTTTTTACTTTCTTCATCTTCTCCTTCTGTTTGGGTTTTTGCCCGACTGTTCTTCAGCAGCTGACATTTCTGTACGAACTATTTTGCTACCATATTATAATATTGTACATTTTGAGTATAAGCTCTCGTAATTTTATTTTTCATTTTTCTAAAAGACCTCATATCATTGATGATAGTGTTCCTTACTTGTATACTCACGATCTTCTCCTTAATTAGCCAGAGTTTAAGCAAAAATAGGAACGGAAAAGAAAAGAAGGAATTCAAAGAAAAAGGAGAAAAAACGAAGGTCAACCATATTTATAATACACACATGACTGACAATGGTTTCATTTTTCAATCATTTGTGACTTTGAAAAGTCTAGCAAAAAGTCGAGTGGTTTCATTTCAATTTCGAGTCACTAGTTGCCATTGAAGACCAGTTGGAAGTTGAAAACGGTGGAAGTTCACACACCATTTTCAACCCGTCACCTTTGACCCAAGAAAAACATAAAAAAAGTACAAGTTCTCTAAAATAGACTAACTAACGTGGATATATCTCAGAAATCGACATGTAATTTAGACCTTGAGTTTCATTGTGACCTTGAGATTGTCCACACATTCGAGAGGCAGCACTGTTGACGAAGAAGGCAGGTTGAGAGGGCGTTGGCAAAGAGAAGGACCCATTGTTGAGCATGAGAAGCACAGTGCTCATCGTTGGCCTCGCAGCTAAATTTGCTTGAACACATAACAATCCAATATGAATGCATCTCCCCATTTCCATTCTTGACCCATTTCTCAAGCAAGGATCAACAATATCTAAAGCATTCCCATTCCCCCAACTTCTCCATGCCTACAACAACACCAACATTTGACAGTCATCATTCATATGCATCTACTCACACTCACACTCAAATGAGCTAACACTTGCTACTTACAAGGCTGACGAGACTTTCTTCGATCTCGTTGTTGGTTTGAGCTCGATTATTCTTTTGTCCACTCACGATCTCCAAGATTAAGACGCCGAAACTAAACACGTCTGATTTCACTGAGAAACGACCGTTCCATGCATACTCTGGAGCCATGTATCCACTAGTGATATAAACAAATTTCATTAGTATCTCCCTCACCAAATGAAATGTAGAATGTAGTTGCAGCTACTTACAAAGTGCCCATGATTCTTTTTGTATTTCCTTGTGTTTGATCATGTTCGAATAGTTTCGCAGTGCCGAAATCAGAAATCTTAGCATTCATCTCCGCATCTAATAAAATGTTACAAGCTTTGAGATCTCGATGAATAATTGTAAGTTGAGAGTCTTCGTGGAGATAAATAAGTCCTCGAACAATGCCGTCTATGATACTGTAGCGAGTCTTCCAATCTAAACTCTCACGCTTTGTGGGATCTGCATGAACATATTAATATCCAAAATTAGGATGATTGTTAGAGATTTCCCAGAAATAAAGTAGGAGAAGCAGAGTGAAGTGTTACTAAATAGGAATTTCTCAAGGCTGGAGTTCTCTACAAACTCATATATGAGCAGCCTTTCATGATGTTTGAAGCAGAAACCCAAAAGCTGAACTAAATTCCGATGTTGAAGCTTTGCCACCAACAAGATTTCGTTCTTGAATTCATCATCTCCTTGTCTTGAGCCCTGAAACAGTCGTTTCACAGCTATATTTTTTCCATCGGGAAGCCGACCCTGTCGATAATTATATGAAATGGGTGTAATCAGATATCAAATTCACGTTAAAACTTGGGATTGTTACGAACCACGACTCTCCACAATAGTATGATATACTATTGTCCACTTTGAGAATAAGCTCTCATGGCTTTACTTTTGAGCGTCATACCAACCAAAGGAGAAATATTTGTTACTAATAAATTCATGATTATTCCCTAAATTAACCAACAAGGGGCTCCCTTCCAACAATCCTCAACAAGGTTTACCTTATAAACAGCTCCAAACCCGCCTTTCCCGAGTAGATTTGCGTCGGAGAATCCATCGGTTGCGACTCTAATGGTGTCAAAATCGAACTGCAAAGACTCTACATTCGTAACTTCATCTTCAGGCAGATCTGTGGGTTAAAAGTTGAAACAAACACAGCCATGAATCCTGTGTGAAATGAAAATGGGGTATCAGCAAAAGGGGTTTTAGCTTTACTTTGAGCTGAATAGCTCCTTGGCTTTCTTGTCTTTAAGAAGATGGTGATGATGATAAGGGCGAAAGCAGCTATGATAACCACAATGAGAGGCACAACAATGAAGACGACTATTCCAGATGAGTTTCCTGGAAAAAAAACAGGGCACTCTGTAATGAGTTAAGAGATAAAGAGAGAAAAAGAAGCGAATAGAACAGGATGAACTGCAAATTGCCTTGCGGAGTAGTAGTAGTAGTTGTGTTTGGTAAATTAAGCGGTGGTGGCGCTGACTCCGGCCGATTCTGAATGAAGGGATCGATGTCATATCTAATATTACAACTGGGTCTTCTAACTCTACCACCGATCTTCCCATAACAACAATCTCGAATTTGATCGATGGCACCAAGCAGGCAGCTGGTGCAATCATCGGCAGACAAATCGGGAGTGCACTGCACAGCCCCAAAAATGGGCCAGTAGTTGGGAATTTCGGCGCTTCCAGCGGCAAATTTCTGACGAGAATCACCCGCTGCAGCTTCAGAGGTGAGTTGCTCAAGCAAATTCCTGGCCGCCTGAGTGAACCGTTCTGGGTCTGAAGCATTACGAGTTCTCCAGCGAAAGAGAGCAGGGGAAGACTCCAGGAAGCCGAAGAAGGAGCGGTCGGAGTAACGAAACATACACTCGTCGTACCATCCAATAGGCTCAATCTGGGCGGGACAGTTTTTTGTGAGATGGGTTATAGTGTTGTTGAGGCATGTTTGGCAATCGCCTGGCTTAATGTCTCCTCTGCACATACCAATAGCATTAGCTTTGCGGTCATGGCCGTAAGAGAAGTTGTAGAAGCCGTAGTCGATTTGGCGGTGGGTGGTGAAGGTGGAGAGGAGGTGATCCAGATTGGCTTTGTAGGTACTGTTAGCGGTGTAGTTTCCTTGTACATATTGGCAAGTATAATCGAAATCCGACTGACTCGTTGCCATGCGTTGCCAAGTAATGGATACCAAGAAAATCACGAAACCCAGAAAGAGGGAAGGTGAAGAACACATGAATCTTGGCCAAACCATTTAGCTGCTTTCAAACAAACTCGACTCACCAAGTTGAGCTCCATTGATGAACTTATTTATTATAAAAATTGATCGGCAGGGAGTGAAATTCACGGCTTGGAAATGGTACCCCAGCTTCCGATCGGTCTTCATGGCCCACCCATACTCTGTTTTGCCAGACTTTTCAAAGTCAATGACCCAGACAATGAAACCACTGGCTAAACAAGCAGCCTTTCATTTTTTTATTCTACTTTAACCTCAAAATTTTAAAATTTATGTATTATTAACATCTTCCATCTCCCTCCATCCACGGCCACCGCCATCCTCCATCGACGCTTGGCCTGGCCTCACGATTTCAAGGCTTTGTGGAGAAACAAAGCAATGGGTGGTTCAAGATTTATATGTTCCATTACTCTGAGTTTGTTGTTTTTGGCGCTGATTGGCCATCCTCTGGCATTTGCTCAGCCAAGATTCGCACGCTATTTCTGCGTTAACGGAGGCAATAGCAACCAAACAACTGATGGAGCTGCCTACAAAGCCAATCTGGAACACCTCCTTTCCACCTTCACCACCGACCATAAAATTGAGTATGGCTTTTACAACTTCTCTTACGGCCGCGAAAACAGAGCATACGCAATCGGACTCTGCAGGGGGGACATTCCGGCGGAGGATTGCCAGAGATGCCTCAACGACTCCAGAGATATTCTCCTTGCACGGTGTGAGCCCCAGAAGGAAGCGATTGGATGGTACAGTACCTGCATGCTCCGTTATTCCGACCGCCCCATCTTCGGGTCCATGGAAGTTTCTCCAACCACCTTTCTGCGGAACACGAGGAATGCATTGGATCCGGAAGGATTCACCCAGGCCGCCAGGAATCTGATAGCGAGTCTCATAGACCCAACCTCGGCCGGCGACTCCCGTATGAAATTTGCGGTGGGGAACGCAACTCTTCCAAATTTGCCCACAATTTATGCCTCAGCGCAGTGCACCCCGGATTTGTCTCCGCGGAAGTGCAACGAATGCTTGTCTGGGGCTCTGCCTGTAATCCGAAGGTGTTGTGATGGCATGCTAGGGGGTAGGGTTCTTAGACCCAGTTGTAATTTTCGATATGAGATCTACCCTATCATTCAATTGCCGCTGCCGCCGCCGCCCACCCTCTCGCCCTTTCCACCGCCACCATCCCCTCCTCTTTTACTCAACAGAACTACCCACGGTAATGCTACTGCTTCCACTTCCCGGAAAATTGCTCCTTTCCTCCCTCTTTACCATTAACTGCTCTGTTTTTCAGGAAACAAAAGCAGCTACTCTGCAACTTTCATAGCTATTGTTGTGCCGATTGCTGCTGTTGCAGTTTTAGCACTAATGATCAGCATCTACATCTTTCTGCGAAAATGTAGGCCAAAACCCAGTGGAGAAAACTGTAAGCTAATCAAATTAGAACTATTTTTTGTTTCATTTTGGAATACTGTTCTTATATTTTGCGCCGACAGTTCAAACCGAGGAAGAAACTACGACGGTGGGGTTCTTACAGTTCGATTTCAACACCATTAGAACAGCAACAGATGAATTTTCAGACGAAAACAAACTTGGGGAAGGTGGGTTTGGAGCAGTTTACAAGGTGATAACGAAAAGCTTTCATTTTTATCAGTAGCTCGCAGTCGCCGTCGATGAAGTTTTTTGTCTCTGTCCATTAACAGGGGAAGCTTCCAAACAAACGAATCGTAGCAGTCAAACGGCTTTCTAAGGTTTCAGGGCAGGGAGATGATGAATTTAAGAACGAACTCCTTTTGTTATCTAAGCTTCATCATCGGAATTTAGTTAAGCTTTTGGGTTTCTCCTTCAAACAAAATGAAAAGCTTCTCATTTATGAGTTCTTGCAGAATGGAAGCCTTGAAAAATTCATTTTCGGTACATAATTCTTCCTCAACTTTCAACATTTCTTCATTGAACTATATCTCTAACCACTAATCCTTCAATACCCAGATCCTCTCAAGCGCCAAAGTTTGAATTGGGCAATGCGCTACAAAATCATACAAGGCGTCACTCGTGGACTTATTTATCTTCACGACGATTCTCGAATCAAAATTATTCATCGAGATCTAAAACCCAGTAATATTTTGTTGGATACAAACATGAACGCTAAAATTTCAGATTTTGGTACTGCAAGATTATTTGCCTCTGAACAAACTCGAGATGATACATCTGCAATAATCGGCACTTTGTAAGTAGTAAAGCGCTTATACGTGCAACTTAACGTCACTTTACATTAAATTTTCTACTACTAATTCTCGATCTTGTTTGTGTTATTATTTAAGTGGATATATGGCTCCCGAATACGCAAGACACGGTCAGTTCTCATCAAAGTCAGACGTGTTTAGCTTTGGTGTTCTAGTTTTAGAGATTGTGACTGGACGAAGAAATAACCGAGTCAATAGCTACAACAAGAATATTGAAGATCGTCTTATAAGCTCCGTAAGTATAGTGTATGAGAATAACCATTAAATTGGCTTAGGAGTTGTAAGAACATGAATTGAGTTGGTGGATGCAGGCATGGAGAAATTGGAGGGAAGGAACAGCGTTGAATATTGTAGATCCTTGTATTGAAATTCAAAGTGAAATGATGAGGAATGAGGCGACAAGATGCATCCAGATTGGGTTACTCTGCATTCAAGAGAAGGTGTGTGAAAGGCCAACAATGGGTACCATCCTTCTCTTGCTTAACGGCGACTTGGCTGATTTTCCCACGCCCTCACACCCTTCTTTCTTTATGAACACTAAGAACCCCCCAAGCTAATAGCTCTTACTCTCTGGAACCATTGTCAACACTTAATAATCTTAAATCGATTTTGAGCTAAATTTATTTCCGGCTCGTTGCTTTTTCGATCTTTTTATCTTTATAATGTTTGGTGATGATTTGTATATGCAAACTATTATACCATGGTATAATTGGATAGAGTGTTGACTTGACAAAAGTACTACTCTATCATATATTGTCTGTTTTGGCTGGTTACGTATCGTCGTTAGTCTCACGGTTCTCCTCTTTAATCGACGTGGGGTCTCACAATCCACCTCCCTTAGAGACTCAACATTCTCGCTAACACACCGCTCGGTATCTAGCTCTGACGCTAGCAGATATTGTTTGCTTTGGCCCATTACGTATCGTTATTAGTCTCACGACTTTTAAAACAGAAATTTCTACACTCTTAAATGCTTTGTTCCCCTCTTCAACCTACGTGGGATCTCACAACATGACAACGATGAGAACACTTGCTTGAATGATAGTTTGGAAGAACAAAATTCAAACACGTTGATTAAGAAGAATTTTGTTGAAAGTGGGGAGTGATAGGACATCTAAAGTGATGAATGTTCATAATCGAATGAGTTGAATTGAAGCACAATGAAAATTGAATTTGAAATATGAACAAAAATTAAAAAATTTGAGCTCAAGCATTCTCCTATGTTACTTTCACTCAGATTCTCTGTAACCATTAAATTAGGCAATGAACTGTGAATGAAGAGAGAAAAGAAAACGTTTTAACAAGGAGATTTAAATCCCATAGGGTTTCCAGCAATGTAATCATTCAAAACATTGAGGGCACCAAATGTGGTCATCAAAACGGCACTCAAAGCCATCACTATACTAACTGAGAAGATGATGAGAGATGCCCTTCCATAATCACGAATCCCCTTCTGAATCACTACCAACCCGAGCACCGAGGCAATGAAGCAGACGATCGCGAAGATGACTGCAATTTCGGCATGCTCCATTCCCAGCAGCAAATACTGGCAAGCTGACATTGTAGCCGAAAAGAACACCATGAAGGAGCAAGTTGCAGCGGTTTCCTGCATTTACAAGTTTGAGATATGAGCCTCATGGGCTATAATGAACTGAACGTTACACATATCCATTAAAGAATAAGAAACTTCTTGTAACAGCCCAAGCTCACTGCTAGTAGATATTGTCCGTTTTAGTCCGTTACGTATCGCCGTTAGCCTCACGGTTATAAAACGTGTGTACTAAGTAGAGGTTTTCACACCCTTATAAGAAATGTTTCGTTCCCCCCACAATCCACCCCTTTGGAGGCCCAACGTCCGCATTGGCACACCGCCCGGTGTCTGGCTCTGATACCATTCGTAACAGCCAAAATGAACAATATCTGCTAGCGGTGGGCTTGGGTTGTTACAAATAGTATCAGAGCCAGCAAAGACGCTGGGCTCTCAAGAGGGGTGGATTGTGAGATCCCACATCGGTTAGAGATGAGAACGAGACATTGCTTATAAGAATGGAGAAACCTCTTCCTAACAGAGGCATTTTAAAACCATGAGGCTGACGGTGATACGTAATGGGCTAAAACAGACAGTATTTGTTAGCGGTGGGCTTGAGTTATTACACTTATATCACAAAGTTGAAGTTTAGAGACGTATTAAACACTCTTTAAAGTTCAATAACCGATTAAATACAACATCAAAAGTTCAAGAGATGTAAGGACTTGCCTCAGGAACTATTCCAACTTGAAGAAGGAAAGGGCTTATAAGCATGCCACCGCCAATCCCAAACATGCCACCCAAAATCCCAGCTAAAAGTGCCATTACTGGGAAGATCAGTTTCTTTGATGGTTCAACTGCAGGCCGTGCTTCTTCTAGCTCCTATACAAGGAACAACAGAAAACATTAGCTTTTGTTCTAGCCTAGCAAACAGATATCATAGAACAAGCTCCATTCTTTGCACCTTCTGAGGGGAATCTTCAGGTTGAGGACCCTTCTGTTTGTGAAGAATCCAGAGAGTGAAAGCTATGGCCACTGGAACTTGGAGAGAAGAGATGACCCAGTAACCCGTTCCACACGTTTCTATCGACAAAAGACCCTGCAAAAACAAGGAGCAGTCAGACACCCCATTCTTTTCCCTTTTACAATGACAAAGTATTCGAATTGCTCGAACGAAGAAAAGATCATCTGGAGTAGAATTCACCGAGTTCGACATGATTTTTGAAGAGTTAAAAGTAGTTTCATACTAATTGTTTGATTACTTTAGTACATAATCTAAAAGTACAATTAAGAATGCTGAAATACCACTTCAAAACGTTTCCCTTTAAAGTACTTGTTCTTAGTTTTAACAGTGATTCCAAGGCAATAAAGGGTTGTATGGAAGATCTTATCTTTAAAAGGAAACTAAGGGTTGTGTGGAAGCTCTTTTCCTTAAAGTCAACGTAAGATCCAAGGATATAAAGTTTGTGGATGGAATGAAAAGGTACCAAAGGGAGGACATGGGACCAAGGGGTGGCATCATATATGCCCCAACAAAAAGTAAACAAGTTGCAGCATCACCTTTAGACTTTACTGTCACACTCAAATTCGTGGCTAAATAAGACGTCGAATATGCGATAGTAAATGAGAAAAGATGACAAGACTCAAATTCAGTCAATGAAGAAGACTAAGAAGGGAATAAGTGTAAAATTTTAAATTGGGAATGAATACAGTAGGATACAATACAAAGTTTGTAACAGTCTCAAACCCACACCCACCGTTAGCGGATATTGTCCGCTTTGACCGGTTTTGTATTGTCATTAGCCTCACGGTTTTAAAACGCTAGAGAGAGGTTTCCCACACCCTTATAAGGAATGCTTTGTTCCCCTCTCCAACAGATGTGGGATCTCGTCTACTAGGGAGAGGTTTCCTACACCCTTATAAGCAATGCTTTGTTCCCCTCTCCAACCGATGTGGGATCTCACACGTCTACTAGGAAGAGGTTTCCCATACGGAATGTTTCGTTCCCCTCTCCAACCGATGGTAGGATCTCACACGTCTACTAAGGAGAGGTTTCCCACACCCTTCTAAGGAATGCTTCGTTCCCCTCTCAAACCATTGTAGAATCTCACAATCCACCTCCCTAGGGACTGTTCCCACACCCTTATAAGGAATGTTTGTTCCCCTCTCCAACCGATGTGGGATCTCACAAAGTTACTTGGTTCTATAATGAACTCAAAACAACAAACTATTAATTCACAACTTGGAATCATAAGATCAAAAACCATATTAGAAGGCAAACCTTAATTATACTGAGGGGGAAATCATTTAATTTTCATCATGCCAGACAAATTTGACAGTTAAAAATTCCAGGTTGATTTCAAGAGTCATGAAAAGGCTGCACTTACAGATCTACATTAATACGAGACTCTGTCACTGGAGCAAACAATATAGCATACTAATAAATTAATATCAAGTTCACAATATATGGACACTAAGATCTAAGTCAATTGCATTATTCAATATATACTTTACACAATAATCAAGAACATATCAAGATAATTCTATATATTTAGAAGACACTCAAATCCTCTGATATCTCACCAAACAATGAACAGTTTTGTTCTAATCAGACATAGAATCAAATGATAGTAAAGTAATATCAATTAACATGAATACGATAAACCCATACCTGTCCATTGCGGTTGCCACGAAGAAGATAAATAAGGTAGAAACAAGACCAGACAAGAACCAAGGCCCCTAATTTCATTGAAGGAAGCCTCAATCTGAGATCGTTCTGTGTAGGCAACAGAGGCTCTTCTAAAGCTATGGTTCCATTTTCATTCTCTAATGCATCTTCCAAATTACACCCATTATTCCTATGCTCTTCTGTTTCCATTTTCCAATACACCATCCCACTTTTACATGTTTTCAAAGTCGACCAAGCAAGAAAAATGGCAAACAGAATAGTAGTAACCCACTCAGGAAACGCAAGGTTGCATAAAACTCCAATACTCACTCCCAATAACATGCACGGTTCAGTCAAAAGAGCAATATCAAAATTAATCAAACACTTCCCCTCTGATTTGGATCTTTTAGAGAACAAACTGTTAAATACATTCGCAATCGACCCTCCAGTGACCATAAAAGCCGAGAGGCTAGACGCTGTTTTGAGGTCCACGCCAGCCACAATCGTCAAAATAGGTATGTAAAGCCCACCGCCGCCAATCCCGCCGGCGCTGGATAAAGAAGCGGCGATAAAACAGAGAACTCCGGCAATCACAATGGGAGGCGAAAACGGAAACTGGGTTTGATGGAACTGGAGACGAAAACTCGTTTTCCATTGTTGGGTTTTGTTAAGAAAGTCATCAAACTCAATGAAATCGAAGAAGGGTTTGATTTGTTTGGCGTGAGAAACATTAATGGCAAGCGATAGAACCAAAAGGGCAACGGCAAACTGGGTCTGGGTGTTCCTCATTGTGCAATGTTGAGAAGATGAACTAGACCTGATTAACCTTATATAAGAGATAAGACAAGAAGGGCCTCGAGAGTGTTCTGTTCTGA
Organism: Cucurbita ficifolia; assembly: GCA_033971965.1. Classification (NCBI taxonomy): domain Eukaryota; kingdom Viridiplantae; phylum Streptophyta; class Magnoliopsida; order Cucurbitales; family Cucurbitaceae; genus Cucurbita; species Cucurbita ficifolia. The sequence continues at coordinate 7,521,253 of CM066974.1, forward strand.
GCAGTTCCCTCGCAATTTCTCACACGGAGACGAAAAAGTAAGAAAACGGCTGAAAAGGAATTGATAGAATAATGGAGGGAAGCGATTAGCTGAGAAGTTTGACGCCCACTTTAATGGTTGCCATCGATGAAGCCATCGATGGGTTATATAAGACACATGAATTCCTAAGGAAAGGAAATTTGAAGCAATTCGGTGGCTAACGTAATTAGAATATCTAAATGCTAAAACAAAGTTTTGTTCATCTTCTCGTATTCGGTTTTGTTATATTCCTACTAAATTTATACGATTTTTTGCGTTTTTAAATTAAATTATATTCTTTTTTTCTTTTTTTTCCCCCTCTTTTGATCTTATCTACGACACGTCAAATAATATTTTTTATTGTATTTTGAAAAGAGATTTAAAGTATATTTATAAAATAAAAGTAAATTTTTTGTTTTTTTTTTTGGATAAGACAGGTGGAACTCAACAAGAGGAAGAATATTAAATAAATTAGAAGAATTTTAACTGTTTTTTTTTTTAATAAATGAAGCATTTAATTAATTTAATATTTATTTAAAGTATTAAACTATATTGACTAAAAAATATTTTAAGTATCAATAAAACAGAAAGCAGTGAGGTATTTCCAGGTGGAGGAAATGGAGTGCCATCTCAGCCATGTGAAATTTGTCACATCATTTTGAACAGTACACGTGTCACTGCCACCAGACCCCTAATACTTACTAAAGTTCTATTAAATCTGTGGGCTCTCTTTTCTTTTCTTTTCTTTTTTTGATCGACGTGGTTTGGGCCTCTTCTATTCTAACTGCCACTTATTTAATATCATGCAAACTTTTCTATCAACTTTTTGCCCAAAATATCAAATATTGATGATTACTTTTGGAATTTAAATTATAAACCTAAGATATTTATTCGAAATCTATTTAAATTAACGAATTAAAATTAAGTCCCCTCCCCGCCCTTCGGAGGGGATTCCCAATTTAGATCAGGGATGAGGGAGGGAGGAAGTGGGAAACATTTTTTCTCCATTAGATAAATAGGTTCGGAGACGAGATTGTACTCTCTGTTCATGTCTCTGTCACGTTCATTTAATATAAATATATTTTTAACACATGTTGATTTTTTTAATTGTTAAAGAGTTCGTCATAATATTAAAATTTAAATTTTTAGAAATTAAATGGGTAAAATATTATATACATATATATTTGCTTATAAAAGATATTGATTTATTAAGACTTTTTTTAATAAAGATTATATTGCTTTAAAATAATTATTTTTGTTAAATAATAATCAACCGTGAAAAATTAATCATCGGAAATTCGATCTCTGCAAATTCCTCGAGTAATCTTCTCAAAAATAAATAAAAAAATTTGCAGGAATAGAAAATGAAATAATTGACATAAATGAGAATAAAGAAGACTTCTCTATCTCTATTCTCGGGAGATGGATATTCATGATAGGTATATTGATATATCGACAAAAAAAAAAAAAAAATATTCATTTGATTTGATATATTCTCTCTATAATGTTTATAATCTTTTCCCAACTTTTTGTGCAGTGATTCCTATAAAGTTGTTCTTTTATGATTGGCCTTTTCCATATTCCTTTCTTTAGTGTATTACATTATCAATTAAGAGAAGGAAAAAAAATCATTTTTGTTTAATTTAATGAGTGGATTTTGAAAGATTCCAACGTTTTACTGTTGCGGGAGATATATATCTAAAAAACACGTATAAACTCACCTTAAAATATACACTCCCAAACAATATTTTTGGTTTCAAAAAGCTGGTTTGATTATGTGAGCTATAAAATCCATTTATAATCATGAATCCAAGACTATGATTTTCGTTCATATCAATTTTAACAGTATCCATGGAGATGATAAATCTTATCTGTAATAGTTCAAGTTTAGTGTTAGCAAATGTTGTCCGTTTTTCCATAACGTATTGTTGTCACCTTTTTTGGACCTTCTTTTCTAGGCTTTCACATTACGATTCTGCTAATGAGTGATTTCCACGTCTTTATAAAAAATGTTTCGTTTCCCTTTTTAACTTACGTGGGATTGAGATCCTAGAATGAAAATAAATGGAATTTGAGGCACTAGAATTGGTTTCCTATGCGTTTAATCAGAATTTGATGTTTCAAACTGCTGTTTCGGATGGTGGGGTGAGAGGGAAGAGATATGGGATGATTCAGTGTAGTAGAGATAGCAGTGGGAGGGACTGTGCTTAGTGCCTCATCTCTCAATGGGATTCCATCAGGACAACCATTGGGAGTCTGAAAGTTTTTGAAAGATATGGATTCATCTGCTTTTTGTGTGCTTTTTGTGTTCTTGATGCTCCTCATGATCCTCTGGCTGCTCCAAGTTGGCACCTTTTTTGTTTGGGGATGGAAGTCTTGAATCCTCAACTTGAACACTTTTCTTCTCCTTCGATTGTTCTTTCATTTTGCTTTTAACTTGTAAACCTAACTAAACTCAATATGAACCTTCTGTTTATCTTTGTAACTTGGTGAGAAGATACTGCTTTTTGTGGTTCTCCAACACTGCTAAGAGAGAGTCATTCCTTTTTGAACTTCTGAGATCTTGTCGTGATGTTTATGTGAGATTCCATATCGATTGGATACAGAAACGAAATATTTTTTTATAAAGGTATGGAAACAGTGAAGCTGACGGCAATAAGTAACGGGTCAAAACGGACAATATTTACTATCGGTGAGCTTGGGTTGTTACAAATTGTATCATAGCTAGACACCAGACATTGTGTCAGCAAGAATGCTGGCCCTAAGGGGAGTGGATTGTGAAACTCACATTAATTGGAGAGGAGAATGAAACATTCTTTATAAAGACGTGGAAATCTCTCCCTAACAGACGCGTTTTAAAACCGTAAGGCTGATAGCGATACATAACAGGCCAAAACGAACAATATCACTTTGCTGCAATTCAGGAAGTTTAGAATCAACTCTTAGAGAACCATATATATTTGCAGGGTAGAAACAAGTCAATGTTTTGAAATTAATGAGGGCGTCGCTCAGTAACCGACAGCTTCGTATATCGACTTACTTGAGGCCCGTCTCATTCCATGTCTATTACATGGGAACCAGACCTGTGTTGTGAAGAAGACATGTCTGATTTGGGGCTCCTACTCATGAAATCAGCTGGTGGAGAAAGTATTGGGAGAGTGATTGTGGCACTACTAAGCATGAGAAGAACAGTGTCCATAGTTGGCCTGTCAGCTGAATTCTCTTGAGCACAAAGCAACCCAATATGGATACATTTCTTCATTTCACTACTTGACCCACTTCTCAAAATGGGATCTACAACGTTCAATGCTGTTCCTGCCCTCCAGTTTATCCATGCCTACACCAATTCATTGCAATCAGCATTAGGATTTTGATCAATGAAACCGAGTGTTGTAATTTCACGATAGGTTCATACTCACATAGCTTATAAGATTATGTATGTTATCTTCCTGATGGAAAGAGCTGTTTTTCTGGCCGCTCACAATCTCCAAAACTAACACACCGAAACTAAACACGTCCAACTTGTTTGAAAACTTTCCATACATTGCATATTCGGGAGCCATGTATCCCCTGAATTAGAGGGTGAGAGTGAAGTTAATAACACAGAACGGATAATATACTAATGAGTTTTTTTCTGTATTTGTACTTACTGAGTTCCAACAATTCTACTTGTATCTCCTCGTGTTTGATCTTGTAGAAACAACTTTGCCATACCAAAATCTGAAATTTTTGGATTCATTTCTGCATCTAACAAAATATTAGCAGGTTTGAGATCTCGATGAACGATTTTAATTTGAGAATCTTCGTGAAGATAAACAAGACCCCTAGCAACGCCTCCAATGATCTTGTAACGCGCATTCCAGTCCAAATCTTGACTTCTTAACGGATCTAAACGTTAAAACAACGGGTTTTATTAGGCAGGACACAATGTACTAATGACTCGACATACTCGAACTAAACAAAGACATAAAGTATGCAAAGATTGAAGAAAAGAAACGTTACCAAAGATGAATTTATCAAGACTTGAGTTCTGCACAAACTCGAACACTAAAAGCCTTTCATGTTCGTGGAGACAGAAACCGAGAAGCCGAACTAAATTCCGGTGCTGAAGTTTAGCCACTAACAGGACTTCATTCTTGAACTCACTTTGTCCTTGCATGGAGTTCTGGGAGAGCCTTTTCACTGCTATATCTTCTCCATTGACAAGCCTCCCCTGTCAAAAGAAAGACACGAAAACAGTGTTAGTCACCGGAAAGAGACACTATAACAGCCCAAACTCACTGCTAGCAGATATTATTTTATTTGGATTTTTTCTTTCGGATTTTTCCTCAAAGTTTTTAAAATGCGTCTGCTAGGGAGAGGTTTCCACACACTTAAAAACAATGTTTTGTTTCCCCTCCAACCAATGTGGGTTCTCACAATCCACCCTTTTCGGGGCTAGCGTTCTTGCTGGCACTCATTCTCCTCTCCAATGCAAAAGCAATCCGAAAAGGCAATGGCAATTACACAGACACTCCAAAAACCAATCATTTTAATCCAATGCAAAAGCTAAATTTCCTCACAAACCTTGTAAACAGCTCCAAATCCACCTTGTCCAATAGTATTTGCTTCTGAGAAGTTATCTGTTGCAGTTCTTATAGTACTGATATCAAACACCAAAGTTTCCAGATCTGCAGTGTCATCCAGTTCTAAACCTGAAGAACAAGTGAATATGTAAGTAGAATTCATTTCCAAGTTCTTACTTCAAAAAATACCACAAGAATTGAACTGTTTGCCCTTTTGGAATGGATTCTTACTTGCAATTCCATTAACCCTTTGTTTTCTTGCTCTTAGAAACATGAAGATGCTGACAATTAATGCCACAAATACAAGAACCACAACCATCGGAAGAACTATTATGATGACAGTCTTTAATTTCTTGGACTCATTTCCTGCAGAGCTAAATAAATGTAAGACTTAACCATTGATATAAACAGACTGAAAAGTATGCAAAAAGAAAAGAACCTGCTGCATTGGTGGTTGTATTTGGTGAAAGGGAGGGAGGTGAGAGTGGCCAGAGCGGCGATGGCGGTGTCGGCGGCGGGGGCGGGGGCGACTGGGAAACTCTTGAAACGGCTGTAGAGTCAAAGAAACTGACAATCTCATACCTAAGAAAACAATTGGGTCTAATAATTCTGGCTCCAATCTTCCCTGGACACCATGTTTGAACAACGCCAGCAACAACTTGCAAGCAATCCAGGCACTGTGCCTGTGAAATATCCGGCGTGCACTGCATCATCCCATAAACATTCATATAATCTTCATTCCCAGTGCTGACATTTCCAGCAGCAAATTTGAGATTAGAATCCCCTGAAGCAGCCTCCTTTGCGAGCTCAGCCAGCATCCCCTGCACCACCAGGCTGAACCCTTGCAGGTCCACCGCATCTTGAATATTCCACATCCAAAAAGCAGGAGTATCTCGCAAAACCCCAACAATCCGTCGATCCGAATAGCGAAACATGCAATTGGGGTACCAAATCACAGCTTCCTTTTGATTGGGACATTGTTCGGGAAGGTCCAAAACAGAGTCGCTGATGCAACTGCGACAAAGCTCTGGGTTAAGGTCCCCTCTGCAGAGGGCGATGGCATTGACTCGGTCGGGGCTTTGTCCGTAGGAGGTGTTGAGGAAGCCTTGGTCGAGGCGGTTGTCGGTCGGGAGGGAAGAGAGGATGCGGTGGAGATTGGCTCTGTAGGTGCTGTTGGCTGTGTAATTGCCATTGTCGCTTGAACAACTGATACTTGGCTGAGCAGCTGCAGGGCTGCTGCTGCTGCTGATGATGATGATGATGGAAAAGAGAAGGGTTGAATGGAACATGGCTGCCGTGCCGCCATTAGTGAAGGATATTATCGGATTATATAACGAGAAAAACTGAAACTTTGACTCTTGACCATTGATGATTTCTTGATGATAATTTTGGTCAATTTAAATACCCATTAGTCTATTTTAAGAACATTTTTATGTATTTAAAGAATGTTTGTGTGTCTCGAAGAATGTTGGAAATAGAACAGAGCACGATTTCTCTTTGGTCAGACTATGTTTTTTATTCCAATGATATAATTTTTTATAATATGATATTATATTGTTTGTGAGGGGAATTTTTTTAATATAATGCAAATATGTCGTGGTTGGAATGTTATGAAAAAAATGGATTAAATGTTGAATTGAAACATTATACCTTGTAATTTATGTGGGTCTAAGCTCAGAGGTTGTTATTGTGGATGGATTGTTCCATTGGGAGACTAGATGCTGACAATAAGATGAGATCTACAGTCAGTGGATGAACAATCAACTCCTCGTTGAAACCTTTAGAAACTGAACCCACATCCCAAGTGAAAACAAACTAGATGAGCGTTCATATACCCTACACGTAATATTTGAAATTTATGATGATTGATGAACACCTATGGTCAAGATTTCAATTGATTTTAAGTGAGATACATGCAAAGCTCAAAGGAACTATAATTTTAGTCGAGATCTGAAATTTCAACCAACTCAAGTTGTTTATCTATTGTATGTCTCATCATGGAGAGGTGTCATATCTCTATGTGGAGTAGAAATGTTCATGGGACGTGGTGGAGACAGGGAAGTCTTCCTCATATCCATCTCTGTAAATTCTCCATTTATTTTTGTGATAATTAGAGAGGGAATTCCTTGTAGAAAATTTGTGGAAAAAACTTCTCAATTACTATTTTTCTAAAATATAGTTATTTTAAAGTTTTTTTTTTTTTTTTTTTTGCGTTATTGGGTGTCAACAAAAAGATTAAGCATAAACAAAAACAAATATGGGTAAAGTTATATATTAAACATAAAATAAATACAAACCAACGGCATAATTAAATATTACAAGTAATTCAGTCAAATAAAATCTCACACAATAATTCTATTTATTTTAAGGGTAGACGTCAAAAATTACAAACTCCACAGAAGAAAGCCTGCAACAACAATGGCCATCACCATACCCACTGTCGCTCTCCCTTTTCCTGTCCCAACAGAGCAAAACACACAACATTTTGTTAAATTTTTGTGGGTAATTAATCAAAACAATAAACTCAACACTTAATTTCGATTATGAAGAATGAGTGGGTATATATATAACCTGAAAGTAGTGGAGGAGAGGCCGTGGAGGGTGCCGGAGCGGAAGGGGAGGAGGACAACGGAGGAGGCGGAGCTGACAAAGAATCCGTCGGAGGGGAGGGAGGCTCAGACGTGGAAGGGTTGGAATCGGGAGAAGATTCCGGCGGCGGAGGCAGAGCAGGGGCAGGAGCAGGGGGTGTGGAAATAGCAGTAGAGGGCGAAACGCCGCCGTAAAAAGGATAAAGCTCGTAACGGAGCATACAACTGGGAGACAAGACTCTACCACCCTTTTTACCTGTGCAACAATCAGGGTAATTTCGAAGAGCGCCTCTCAAGCATTTGGCACAATTAGAAGTGGACAAATCCCCTGTACACTGAGCCAGAGTGTAAACAATCACGTCTCTGAAATTCGCTTCCTTGGTCGCAAATTTCAACGCCCCTTTCACGGAAGAAGCATTAGCAACCGTATGGTTCAACGCAGAGCCCACAATCCGATCAAACCCACTCTCATCCTCCTCAATAGCATTGTTATTGATCAAAATCAACGTCGGCCGTTCGGCCACGATGGAAAAGAAAGATTCATTGGAATACCGCAAAAAGCACTCGTCCAACCAAAGAACCGCCCCTACGCTAAGGGGGCAGTAGCTTTGCGAGGAATTGGCGGTGGCTGTGGCCACGCACTGTCGGCAGGCGGTGGCGTTGAGATCCCCACGGCACTGGAAGTCGCCGTATACAGCGGTGGGATTCGGAGGTTGCCGTCGGCCTACCGAAGAATTGTGATAGAAATTGTGAGAAGCATTGGAGGAGAGAGCGGAAGAGAGGATTTTAAGATTGGAAAGGTAGGTGGAGTTCGGTGAGAAGGTGGCGTTGGAGCAGTAACGGAAGGGGTCTGGATAAAACTCTGCGCTTCCATGCATGGGGAAGCTGAGGAGGAAGGAAAGAAACACCACAAAACTCAGCATCTTAACCAATTTTATTCCTTGCCTCTTCATTTTGCGTTAGTATTTAACGACTTCAAACCCCCAATTTTTATTTTAGTTTTGTGTTTTTTTTAATAAAAAAAATCGTTGTGGTTTTTCCATTATTTTTTTTTTAAAATAAAATTTCCCCATTTTTTATATTTAAGTTTTTATCAAAATTTAATTGATATTTTTGTATACACTTTTTGATAGTATATAAATTTGACTGCGTTACCAAAAGTGCGAAACTTAATATTAATAAAATGTATTTTTTTAAGATGATATGATTAATAAAATAAATAAATAATAATAAGACTTGAATTCCCAAGTCGAACCGTATTGTAGAGTTGGTAGGAAATAAAAGTAGAGTAATAAATGGAGAGTTGTGGTCCCCACTTGAAGTCAACGAACGGACAGGGTCAAGTCAATGGCCTGGTCAATGTTCTTCCGGGTCAGACTTCTTGCCCTTTCTACAATTCATTCAATAAAGAAAGAAAAGTAATAAGAAAACGATATAAACCAATAATAATGAATTATTTACCTTTATATTGTGAGATTCCGGGGGAGAACGAAACACCCTTCATAAATTTTTCCCTAATAGACGCGTTTTAAAAACTTTAAGGGAAGTCCAAAAAGAAAAATAAAAAAGAACAATTATCTATCCAGTTCAACTTGAGCCATTACATATATTAAACATTGACAAGTCATAACGCATCACTATGGTGGTTATAAATGTTAAATATTCTTAATTTTAATAATAATCATAGAATTAGGTTGGATTGATTGGGTTTATCTAACCAAAAAAGTTCAAATTGATCAAGTTATTGAAACAAATGAACACTCGTTACGAAATTATTGAGAAGAGCATGCAACATTTTTTGATAAAAGAAATAAATACAACACTAATTATGTTATTAAAAGCATAGAATACAATACGAGGGGAGAGATGTTTTGAGGCAGGCAAAACGCTCTACATAAGCGAGAGAATTCAATTCACACAAAACAGTCTGCCACGATCATGATAATCACCATCGCCATTGTGGCTCTCCCTTTCCCTATTCAAACGGAATACAACAAGCTCAAAACTCAAAATTTTAAATACTAAATTTGTAACAAGTTTAAATTCCTAAAAATTAAATTTAAAAATATCAAAATTTGAAAATAATGCGACCCGACAAGTCAACAAGTCAATGGCCAAATTAATTCTTGGTCGTGTCGTTTGTCTACTTTTAGTACCCGACCGACAAGATAAAATTCATAAATTCAAACCTTGATTTTCCACGTCATTTTAATAAACAAAGAAAAGTAATTAAAAAACGATAATTAAACCATAAATGCGGAATAATTGAGCTTATGTCCTTTAACTTCTCCTTTTCACACTAACATCCACTAATGTTTAGGGTTTTTTTTTTCTTATGTGACAATATTTTATACTCATTTTTTAAATCTTATAAACTTATCATCTACTAATTTTAACATATTGAGAAATATTATAATCTGAAAAGATTAAGCTAAAAAAAATTAAAGATTTAAATTGAGAAAATATGAAAACAATAAAAATTAATATACATCGTACTAAAGTATATATAACTCAACAATAATTGATATATACTATTGTAACAGTCCAAATCCATCGCTACTAGACATTATCCATTTTGACTCGTTATGTATTGTCGTCAGCCTCGCAATTTTAAAACGTGTCTATTAGGGAGAGGTTTTTAATCCTTATATAGAATGTTTTGTTACAAATGGTATCAGAGCCCGACACTGGGCGATGTGCTAGCTAGGATGCTAACCCTTAAGGGAGGTGGAGTGTGAGATCCCACATCGGACGCGTTTTTTATAAGTATGTGAAAACCTCTCCCTAACAGAAGCGTTTTAAAACCGTGAGATTGATAGCGATATGTAACGGGCCAAAGCGACAATATCTACTTAGACTTGGACTGTTATAATTATATATGTTGACAAATTTAAATTTTTATATTCGAATTTGTTGTACTAAAAAAAATGAGACATACTTCATCGTGGATGCAACTCTGAAATGGATGTGTCATTGTTAGACCACTGGACAAACTTATTGGTAGAAAAATCATGGTCTCTAATATCAATGTCCTTGCTACGCATGAAGAACGCTGGCTCTTCAGGCAATGGCAAAGTGACCGAATGGCTATTCAGCATAAGAACAATGGACGCCATGGAGGGTCTTTGGCTAGGATCCTCTTGAACACACAATAAAGCAATATGAATGCACCTAAGCACCTCATTTCTCGAGTAGCTATTTCTCAGAATTGGGTCCAATATTTCTAATGGTGTTTCGGTCTTCCACAATTTCCAAGCCTAACATAAGAACAAAAACAATAAACCATTAGGGGTTTGAGAGTTCAGTTTTGTAATGCATTATTTGTTACGTTAATTCAACGTCGACTTACGTAGGTCAAGAGGTCTTCGGCAAGATCCGACAAATAAAAAGAACTGTTCTTTTGACCACTTAAAATCTCCAACACCAAGACTCCAAAACTATACACATCAGATTTCATGGAGAAATTTCCGTGCATTGCATACTCAGGAGACATGTAACCACTGAAACACAAAAATTGTCGTCATTCTAAGTATCTCAAGAAAATTGGGTATAAATGGCTTCGAACATTTAGGATAAAAAGAAAAACTTACTAGGTACCGACGATTCTACTTGTATTTCCTTGAGTTTGATCCACTTGAATAATTCTTGCCATGCCAAAATCTGAAATTTTCGCGTTCATATATTCGTCTAATAAGATGTTACTCGCTTTAAGATCACGATGAATAATTCGGAGACGAGAATCTTCATGCAAGTACAACATTCCTCGAGCAATTCCATTGATGATCTTATATCGTTTCAACCAATCCAACCGTCTTTGTCCCTCAAGATCTACAGATTCCGAACAATCAAATTGAAACAGAGTAAAGAAATCAAAGAAACTGAAATATGAATATGAAGATGAAGATGAAGTTGAAGAACAAACCAAATAAGAAAAAGTCGAGGCTTTTATTGGGAATGTATTCATAGATGAGTATCTTTTCTTCACCCTCCAAGCAAAATCCCAATAGCCTTACAAGATTTCTGTGCTGAAGCTGAGCAACCAGCATAACCTCATTCTTGAACTCTTCAGAACCTTGCAGAGACCCTCTTGATAGCCTTTTCACTGCTATTTCTTCTCCATTTCCAAGCCTCCCCTGAAATTATAACATATATCTAAGTAATTACAGGTAGGAATCAAGGATCTCCCCCGAGGTATGATATTGTCCACTCATATCAATGGAGATGCATTCCTTACTACTCACTCACGATCATTCTCTAAATTAGCCCAATGTAGGACTCCCTCCCAACAATCCTCCCCTTGAACAAAGTACACTATAGAGCTTCCCCTGAAGCCTATGGAGCCTTCGAACAGCCTCCTCCCCTTAACCGAGGCTCGACTCCTTCTCTGGAGTCCTCGAACAAAGTACACCCTTTATTCGACACTTCAGGATTCTATTGACATGACTAAGTTAAGAACATAGCTCTGATATCATGTTAAGAATCATAGATTTTTACAATGGTATGATATTGTCCACTTCGAGCATAAGTTCTTATGACTTTGCTTTAGACTTCACCAAAAGGTCTCATACCAATGTAGATGTATTCCTTACTTACCCATGATCATTCCTTAAACTCCCTCACAACAATCCTCAACAACTACTACTAGCGGTATTTATTAAACGAAATTTGGTGGGTTTAAGTAAGTGGTTGGTACCTTGAAGACAACTCCAAATCCGCCTTCTCCCAATTTGTTTTCCTCTGAAAACTTGTTGGTAGCTGCATCGATTGTTTTGAAATCAAATTGCAGAGACTCCATGGTGGTCATCTCATTAACAACTGTACAAATCATACCCAGAAACGGCTTCATATAATTTCAGAGATGAATTTCACAACTAGGATTAAAGAACAACACTTACCACTATCTTCCTTTACAGTAGAGTGTCTCTTCCTAGCTCTCTGGCGCAGGAAGCAACATCCCAGAACGAAGAGCAGGATGGAGATGGTAATAGGAGCCACAATGGCCACAATTAACATCGTTGAGATTCTTCTTTTCCCTGTTCAACAAATTCATCATGTTTTTTCTTCACAAAACGAGTCCATCGGAAGGAAAATAGAACAGAGATTACCTGGCGGAGGAGGAGGAGGAGAAGGAAGAAGAGGCGGTGTTGGGGTGGTGTTATTGGGCGAGGTAGTCGCCGGTGGCGGTACCGAATTCGTCGGCGTTTGTTCGTAAAACATGTTAACTTCGTAGCGAACATAACAGCTGGGAAACAGAACTCTCCCACCTCGTTTATTAGTGCAACAATCCGGAATATCATTGGTAGCTTGGCGTAAGCATAGTTCGCAATCGGTATTGGACAAATCGCTGGTACACTGTGCTAGAGTGTAAAGGGTTAGATCTGATGTGAAATTAGCCTCCTGGGTTGCAAACAATTCGCCCACCGAGGCGTTAGCGGCACGATCAGCGGTGACCCTCAACGTGGACATGACTAGCTGGTTGAATCGAGCCTTGTCGACGTCTATATCAGCCGTATTCAGTAACGACAAACTTGGCTCTGTGGAAACGTCGGAAAAGAAAGGTTGGTCGGAGTAGCGGAATATGCATTCGTCGTACCAAGCCACAGCGGCTTTCCTCAGGGGACAGTATTCCTGGACTACGTCCTTGATAGCGGTGGCTAAGTAAGATCGGCAGACGGAGTCGGAGACGTCTCCACGGCACTGGAAGAGGCCGTAAACGGCATCGTTTGGGGGTCGGCCGGCGGAGGTATTGAAGAATCTGTTCTTCGGTGGGCCGTTGGCGGAGAGATTTGAAAAGAGGAGATCGAGGTTGGAGTGATAGGTGCTGTTCTGAGTGAAATTTCCCGGCAAGCAACTCCGATATGGGTAAGAAATTGAGGTCTGAGCGTTTCCATGGATAAGGAAACAGAGGAGGAAGAGGAAAGTAAGAAAATTGAGCATCGTGAAGAAGCAATTGAGTTTGCTTACGATTTGGGAAGAAATCGTGGAAGTTATAAGAACAAATTTGCAGAAAGAATCAGAAGAAGACCAATAAGAAGTCAACCTCCAAGTTGGAACAGAGTGAAGTCAATGTCGGAAATGGAAACAGAGGATAAGTTTTTTCATTTGGTTAATATAGTGAATTATTATTATGATTAAGATTTATTTATTTATTTATTTATTTGGAAAATTAGCCGGGTCAGAATTGGGCAGGTAGGAAAAATAAATGTGCATTAAAAATAAGGAAATTACGTGTCGCTCTTCACTAATTTTGTACAATTTTATTCATCTTTCAAGTCAATTTAGTATCTTTTAATAAACAATTTAATATTTGAATTATACTTAAATTTGTTGGTATTAAAAAAAGATAAATTTTATCAAATATTTCGTAATTTTTAATTGATTTTTAATTTGACTTTCAATCTTTTAAAGTTCTTAATTTTACATTTATTATAATAAAAAAATTGATATCATATAGTATTATTGTAGTATTATTGTGTAACATCTCAAGTTTAACGCTAATAGATATTGTTCGCTTTGACCCGTTACATATTATCGTTAGCCTCATGGTTTTAAAATGTATATTTTAGGGAGAGGTTTTCATATCTTATAAGAAATGATTTGTTTTTCTTTTCGATCGATGTGAGATCTCACAATTCACCCCCTTTGTGGGCCCAACATCCTTGTTGCCTCACCGCTCGGTGTCTGGCCCTAATACTATTTGTAATAGCCTAAGGCCACCACTAGTAAATATTGTCTGTTTTAGCCTGTTACGTATCGACATCAACCTCACAGTTTTAAAACGCATTATAAAAAATGTTTGGTTCTGCTCTTCAACAACCGATATGAGATCTTACATATTATTTTATCAACAAGGATGAAACGTAAATATATTATCTAGACACTATTTGACACGTGAAATACAATTCGTGTATTAATAATATTTGGTTCATCCATAACCCACTTAAATTCTCTAACAAAATGTCTGTTTGTCCAAATAAGTCAGATCTAGTTTTTTTTTCTCTCTACAATTTTGTTCTACTAGAGCGAGATTCAAGTATTTTTAAATTTTTAATTAATAAAGATTTGTTCCGTTAATCTACAATTGAGACTTTGAGTTATACCATTTAGGTTTATTTTTTTAAAAAATTAGGTATTAAATAAGCAACTTAATTTAGATTTATAATAATAAAATATAGTTTTCTCTCTCTCTCTATTTTTCTTTCTGGAGTATTTTTATGTTTGAATTTATTAATTTTTAAATTGCTAACAATTAATTTTAAGGAATATAGAATTGACTTAACTTCTCTTTTTTTATTATTTTTCAAATTGACTTAGTTTAAGTATATTGATTTTATATTTATTAAGTTGTGTGACTGGAAATAAAAAAAATTAAAAAATAGAAAGAAAAAAGAGTACAATAATAACCATTTTTGGGGCGGTTAAAGATTATTGAGAGAAATAGTCCATATTGGTTAATTAAAAGAAAAAATATTGGTCTATAAATAAGAAACACCATCTTCTGGGTGAATCTTTTTTATTTCCAAGGGCAGAAAGAATAGAAGGAATAAAAAAAACATAATTTCGTGCTTTTATTTATCAAACTTTTCATCTGTCTAGATCAGTTTACAACCGAAAATGTTAAAATCGAAGTCCATTTAGTCGCACCAACGATTAATCCAAGATTTTTACAAACCCAAACTCAAAATCTATTTTATTGAGAAAAAAAAAATAATAATAACAAAGAAAAAGCATTAAAATCAGGAAAAGTAGACCGGGCATCTCACGTCCTTGGAGGAAGGCAAAATCAACCCATCACGGCCCACCGACACGTCACAATTAGCGTGCATACCATGGCGCTTACTATCCCAAGCGGATATTCTAAACCGGATGGTCGACGAAATCTCCAACCGGAAACCCACGGCCCCCTTAGACCGCTCTTTACTAAACTCCATCCACCGATGCCTGTCGACGTTCAACGTCTCTCCACTCAACGCCGCCGTCAGCACCTTGGTAGTCTTCGGGCCTTCATAATACTCATCCAGCAGCGGCGTGGACCCGATTTTCTGGTTCCTATAATAAACCGAACCGACCATGGAATCGTAGTAGATCCCAATGTTAAGGTTGGAGTTTCGGGCCGTGACGTTGAAGACAATTTCGGGATTTTTGTAGCCGTTATCGAGGCCCAAACCCAAAACTGAAAAATGGTGAATGAAAAATCGGGGGCGGTGGGGTCGTAAACTAAGCCACAGTATAAACGTTATGATACCCACAATCAACAACAAGCCCAAGAGGACGGCGCATATGAGCTTGGAGACGCGCGTGGTTAGGCTCTCCTTGACACGCTGTGCGTAATAGCGCGGCGTGTGGTGGCGCTTGATTGGGCGCGGTTCTAGCATGTTCATCTCCTTCAATTGGCTGGGAGTGTTCATTTTGCAGGATCACAAAGGGTAACAAAATTTTCAATTTGTAGGTTGCCCTGAACTGAACAGAACAGAAGAGAGGAGAACCATTGTGTGGGAGGTGGGTGCTCAAGTACTGAATATATAAAGGGAATATGTCGGCTGGGAGAATTTCGAAGAGGAAAGAAAAGAATAAAAAGATGGGGGTCTTTTTTTCCCAAGAACAATGAAGCAATCGAGTTATTCTTGTCTGTTTATTTGAAAAAGTTGGCGTTTGATCTTTTGAAGGAGTTGTGGAGGGATTGGAGAATGGTGTTTTTGTTATTCAATCTTTGATATTCTTTTCCCCCATTTGGGTTCTTGTATTATATTAAATTATTAATCAACATATGCTTGTATTATCCACCTATGCTCTCAACTTTTTGTAATATTCAAATGTTGTTCGGTTAGTTGGCCCATTAGGCCCATTAGTCCACTCTTAGTGGGCTGTACTTGGCCCAACTTCTAATTTTAATTTTCATTTTCAGTTAGAGATTCGAACATGAATGATTCTAAACATACCATCTAAATTGATTTTACTCCATTTTTAAGTCTTTTGTAACAAAGATACATGACTTCACATAGACCTAACTGAAAACTCATAACCTCCGTGAGTCATTCCAAGAGTTGTAGCTTTCATATCTTACCACTATCATTAGTTACTATGTCTACTTTACGACTATAATTAGTCATTATGTAAATGTAAAATTTTAAAATATATTTATGAAATATTATAAATCTAAATTATCATATACCCAAAATTTATAACCATTGAATAATAAATGAAACTTGATTTTTCTTTGATGTTTTTCACATCTTTGTTTAAATTTATATTACATGATTCCATTAATTCCAAAAAAAAAATTATTAATTTATGGGATTTTTAGTATATTCATATTATGCAAATAAATAAAAATAAAAAAGTGTACCACTTGAAGTGGGGTGGCAAAAGGGCATTCATTTCACTCAAAGTAGCTTGTGTGTGGCTTCAATATCAAGTAATCACGCACCACAAAAGAACATCAATTTGGTACCATTTCCAAGCCACCCTAATCCCAACTTGGGTTCACCGCTTCCACTTTTCTAAAGGATGATATTCGTTTTCAACACGTTTTTTATTTCAGGGGTAAAATTCGTCTCTTATTTTTTAAATCTTATTCAAATAATTGAACTATGTTCAAATTGGTTATGAAATTACGTGATGAAATTATAGCTAGTTACGTTTAACCTGTTGAATCGAATCATTTGCTTGTTCCAGTTGACGTAGAGTTGAATTTGAGTTGAATTTAAGAATGGTGTTTTCTAAATAAAGAAAAGGTTTCAAAATATATTAATGAAAGAATTGCTTAAACTCGTTCTTCATTCCTAATCCCAAAATCAATTTTAATTCTTCACATTATCCAGACGCATCTTAAAAGTCAAATCCCATAACAATGTTCAACTTTAAATTACTTAATAATCCATTAAAAGTGAAGGAAATTAAGAGGATACGACGTCGTAGGGTCCCAAATGCAAGAACAATATTAAAAAAAAAAAAAAAAAAAAAAAAAAAAAGGGTAATGAATCTCTCTCTCCATGACATGCGGCTTGATTTCTTGGTACCCTAAAAATATTCCAAATTATATGGGAATTCTCTGTAATCCTACGTATATAAATATTATCATTATTTTAATTATCAGATATAGTGAGAAATTACCAATTTTATTTCAATAATTACATAAATATCAACTTTTTAATTATTATTATTATTATTATTATTATTATTATTATTATTTGGTGTCGCATTATTTATTCAACATATATATTGAATTATATTTGTTACAAAATTAAATTTACACCAAATATAGTATTGTGTGTGAAGCATACAAAACTAGTTTAATAAATTTTTCTTTTAATCTTATTAATGATATACAAAATTAATTGTAACATCCTAAGGCTATCGTTGTTCTACCAAAAAAGAAAAAAAAATCATTTAATATGTCGAGAGAATGTCGGTTAAATGTCATAAGGTTAAATACTAGTTAAATTGTATGTTTTGGCTTTATCGTTGTCAGTCTCGCCGTTTTAAAATGGGTCTACTAAAGATAGATTTCCACACCCTTATAAGAAATGATTCGTTTCTCTCTCTCCTGACCGATGTGCGATCTCACAATCCATCCCCTTGGAGGCCAACGTCCTCGTTGGCATACCGCCTGATATATGGCTCTAATACCATTATCTGCTAGCGAGTAGTGACCTTGAGATGTCATAACAACAAATTGAAATATTTGTTAGTAATTAAGCTATTTGTACTCTGAGGCAAAATCAAAATGTGTACTCATTTAAACTATTATTGAGCAATAGATCGGAAGACAGTTTAGGGTTTGAAACTCGAACTTTTGATAGAGAGTCTTACAATTAATATTCTCTCGACGACCTAAGATTTCATTCGAATGTTTACATTAGATGGAAGCCTTTAGTAATTTTTTAATATTGATCGATCGTCTGGATCAACAACTACTAAATTAGAGATCCGAGAGGACTGTATAAACTTGTCTACAAGTCCAACAAACCCTCGAACTTAAAAAATAAATTAAGAATGAAATGTGGTTAGTGATTGATTAGTGAATGTCAATTGGATGGGAACTATCACATTTCCAAGCCACTATCTCTCATAAAACTTAGTTTAAACACGCAACCATTTCCCATCACCATTTCTAACTATATCTTAAAATAAAAAACATCATTATCATATCATTAAATAAGAACATACATGTTTGCTAAAACAAATTAATAAGCTACTTAATTGAATTTGAATCTAATTAATCATTCTTAACAAAAAAAAAAACAGCCAAATTAATCTTGTTTTGTGTGTGCGCGAGTGTTTGTCTATAAATCCCAAATTCGGCGCTTTCTTTCTTCCAAGGCACACTCACACATGATCGGATTCTTGGTTCCCTTTCGTTCTCTGTCTCTTTCACTTTGATTTTCTTTCTTTTTGGCCATTTCTTGACTGTATCAGAGTTTTCGGCTTTGCCCAGAATCAATTTTCCTGTTTCAGGTCAGTTCTTCATCTTGTTCTTCTTGTTCTTCTGGTTGAAGAAGATGGGGTTCTGCTTGTTTCAAGATTAAGAAAGAAAGAAAGATCATTTTGTTTTTTTTTTTACTTAAATTTTTAAAGGTTTCTCTGTGTTTTCTATGGTGGTTCTCTTGAGGTTTGTGAAAAGGAATTTAATATAATTTGTTGAAACCAATAATTAGTTTTTTATTCCGTTCTTGTTTGTGGCTATTTTTTGTTTTATATCACGGGATTTGTTAATCTGTTTGTACCCAGAAACCAAATTTGATGTATAAATAAATAATTGCAGTTGTTTTGACTTATCTGTAAGTACCCATCTTTTATATGAAGCTTCGTGGTCGACCCCCCAATTGCCCAATTCGGTGCGGAAGTTTTCACGAAGAACACGCCCTCTCTCTCTCTTTCTCTCACAATTTTCGAGAAAGTGATGGAAATTCCCAAATTGGTGAGTACTTTTTTCAGTTTTGTTATGATCTGTTCTTCTTCCCCTGTTTTTTTTCCCACTGATTTGCTTTAATTTTCGTGTTAGAATTCGGCTGTTCTTCGGGAAGTTGATGAATTGGAAGAAACGAAAAATTCCCAGAAAATTTCAGTTTGTAATCAGCCAAACGGAGTGCATTACTCTGCAAATTCGGAGAGCTTCGTCATCGATATGAATGGGTTCTCCAATGGCGGAACTAAAGAACCCAACACAAATCCCAGAATTACAGTACGTTTTTTTGTTAAGAATTTCGAATTCCGATGAAAAATTGGTGACGCTTTTGTTGTGTTTCTTACTTTTTTTCAAAAAAAAAAATTGAAAGTTGCAGAGAAATTTATCCCGAAAAGGGTCTCAGCGTGGCGGCGACAAGATGATTGCTACCAATACCGCTCCTATGGATAGAGATTCATCATCTCCAACAGGTACTATCATCATCATCTTTGATAAAAATAGAAGATGATGAACAAAAAAAAGAAAAAAAAGAAAAAGTAATTTTGTTTTATATATTTGATAATAATACTATATATTATATTGAATGGCAGCACCAAACATTGAAATGAAATTAATATTAAAAAACAAATCAAGCCACAACCAGTCCCTGATGTGCGCCAGTAGTGCGATCGAGCCAACCTGTATGAGATGGGCGATTCTGATTCATTCTACTGAGATGATTATATGTTTGAATAATGTTTTTGTTTATATATATTTGCATTTAATGTGCACGTTTGGTGGGGAAATGTTTAGAGAAAATTTCTGGGATTTTGGTTAAATGTCAGTGACTATGTTTTTTTAAATCTTAACTCGACACAGAATATTTCAACTTGTTTGAGCAGTTCATTTGAAAAACAGGGGAAAACAGAGTTTGAATTTTCGAAAATTGTGGGTCCCCTGAATTGTGCAATTTTCAGTTGCAGTTGGAGCTACCATGGCGGAAAAAGCAGGGGCGGCGGTGGCAGTGGCAGTGGCAGTGGGGTCACAGCAAGAACATTTGGGAGTTGCACAAGTTCATCATCAGATCACTATAACCACAGCGAACACGGCGGCGCCGGTTGAACGAGGCATTCTTAGAAGAAACAGCTTCAGGAGGCCTTCATCTTCGTGGTTTTTGGATCCCAAGAAAGTTCTTCTCTTGTTTGCCACTGTGTAAGTTCTGTCCCTGTATGCATCAAACTTTCGTTCTTTGTTTCTTAATTTCTCAGGCTCTAAATGGTGTTGTGTTTGGTGCAGGTCGTGTATTGGGAGTATGATACTGATATACTTCACCTTGGCCATCGGAAAACTCGACGCTGCCGAGGAACGGGGATTTGATTAATTATAACGGCAGGGAAAGGAAGAAGCAGAAGAACACACACAACAGAACACAGATATGAGAATGATTTGAAGGTGTTTGTACAAAGAGATGGAATGATGGGAAAGACAAAAGTGCAGACTAAAAGCAAGAAGAACAGATTAGTTTATTAGGAAAGGAAGAAAGTGACAAACTAGAATGTGACAAAGGAACGGAATCTTTTCCCTTTTTTTCTTTTTGTTTGTTTTGGTTCCGAAATTGACAGATGAAAGAGTTCAGAACAGAAACGTGGTTCAGTTGTGATTTGAAGCAGTGTGGTGTGGATTTCTCCATCTGCTAAGATTAGTGGAGGGTTTGGTTGGTGGTGACTGATCTGATTGGGTCACTCTTCAAATACTTTTACATTCTCCTTTTCCTCCAATATTCCTTGTTTATAAGTGTCATTTCTTTGTATTCTGTGGCTTCCATGTGAGCAACAACAGTGGGCTACACTCCTTACAAACAGAAAGTGTATTTGAATGTCCTCAATGCATCCGCACTTCAATTTTTTCTAAATACTTCGGGGCTTAGTGTGAGATTCTACATTGGTTAGGGAGGGAAACGAAACATTCCTTAGAAGGGTGTGGAAACTTCTCTCTAATAGACGTGTTTTAAAACTATGAGGCTAACGTCGCATTCCTTATAAGGGTGTGGAAACTTCCCCCTAGTAACGCGTATTCAAACCGTGATGCTGACGGAACGAGCCAAAGCAGACGATATCTGCTAGCGGTGGGCTTGGACTGTTATAAATTGTATTAGTGATAGGTACGGACTAGTGTGCGAGGACGCAGGCCCCCTAAGGGGTAGATTATGAGATCCCACATCGGTTGGAGGGTGAAACAAAAGGTGTGAAAACCTCTTTCTAATATCCCTAATAGACGCGTTTTAAAACCGTGAGACTAAAACTATGAGGCTGACGACAATACGTGTTAAAGTGGACAATATTTACTAGTGGTGGACTTCGACTATTACACCTATCATGGGCTATACCCATCTTTTTGCAACCCACACTCACACTTGAGGTTGGAACCTAATTCTAATTGTTTTGTTTCAAAGCAAACTACGGGCCCTCGTGAGAAAATGATCCCACAAACAAAGGTACAGAACTTCTCTTATTCCCATTTCAGGATGTGGTTTGTTCACAGGCATTTAATCAACTGTTTCAAGCAAAACAGGTAGTGATAAACTTTGAAAATGGAAAGTGACTTAAGACCATGCTTGTGGAAAGAAGGAAATGCATTCAGTAAAGGTATTAAAGTTCTATGTCAAGACTAACAAGATTGAGCGACATCTTGTTGAGCACTGATACCATCGTGCCTTCATGGCTTATAGCTTTAATGTCTCTAGTAGCGCTTTGATATTGTTGGCATCGAACACTTGTGTTTTCTATCGTGGTAAAGCCTCAATATGACGGCGGCAGTTTCTTCTATGGCCTTCCCTGTCACCTCTGCAAGCCAAACAAATAAAACTACAGTCAATAACGAATGGCAGAACATTTCCATGTTTTGATCAACTTAATACCTATCACAGGCCATGTGGGGTTTTGAGCAAAGATCTTTCCAGCAAAATCCAGTTCCCTTCTAACAAAATCCATTTCTGAATAGGTACTTCTCATTTCATCACAAAATCCCAAACTCTTGGCTCTTGCTCTTCTTATTGTTTGCAACACAATCGGATTTATAGTCAGACCAAACACCTTTTCAGGGTCTGCTTCGAACAGGTTCTTTGGGAGTTTGATTCCCATTACGATCGGCACATTAGCCACTTTATATCCCTTTTGTGCAAGATAAATGGACAATGGCGTCTTCCCTGTTCGAGATACACCAGCAAGAACAATGTCAGCTTTGTTCAAGTTTTGAGGCAATGCACCATCGTCTTGTTTGATTGTAAACTCAATAGCTTCAATCCGACGAAAGTACTCGTCGGTAAGCGGGAGATTATTGCCGAAAGCCCCACGAGGAAGACCGGACGGTGAGACACCGAGATGTGATGCAACAACTTCTGTTAATGGCCCCAGTATGTCATTGGATTGAATGCCCCACAATTTGCAAGCTTGCTTTGCAGATTCAGCCATGAATGGATCAGCTAAAGTATAAACAAGCATAGCGCCCTCTTTGGCTGCTTGTTTTACTATCTCCCGTAATCGTTCAACATCATCAACCTGCCATGTGTGTGTTTGTTTGTAACAGCAAAAAATCAGTGCAAATTCAAAAGACTTCATCTAACGTCCTACCAGCTTCCTACAAAACCCTAATCATATATGAATTGGGAAAAGCTAGAACGTCCGATTACGAAACGAATTAGAATAAAAAGAGAAACAACAAAATTGGTAAGAAGAAATCCAGAATTACCCCAGAGAACAAATGGGTGCTAACAGGGCAAACACGATCGACCAAACAGTGAGTGAACTGGCCCAAGGCGGCGGTGACGGAGTGCTCCACCGTCCATCCAGTGCCATCAGACACCATGTAAATGGACTTCCCAACTGTTCTCTCCACATCATCGTCGCCATCTCTTCCTTTAAAGGCAGGTTCCGGTGGGGCTCTGTCAGTGGGCGAATCGGGAGAACGCAGCTCGACAGCCTGAGCAGTCCGATTGCTGTGGCGCTCCAATTTGTGCCCCGATCGCAAAGCGCGAGCCCTAGACCAGCGATTCAATTGGGGGCTGCCCTTGGGTTTGCGAACCTGTGGCCCGGACTCGGAGGATGATTGGTTGTTGATGATAGAATTGGAGATGGGAGGTTGGTTTTTAGGTTTGGGAGTTGGGTAACTGGGCGTGTGAGGGATGATGGACCAGCTGAAGGTGGAAGAAGCCATTCCAGTAATGGGGAAATTCAATTCATCGATAACTCAGCGGAGATTCAATGAAGACGATGGAAAGAAATTTCTGGAGGTTCTGTAAATGTTCCTCACAGTACGAAAACGGTCGATCAGTTCACAATTTCAAAATATCTTCCATCTTTGTTCATCACAAAAATATCTTCACTCCCTTTTTTTGATCTTTCATTGCAGGGCCACACAAGAGCTGACCCAATCTGTTCTTCGACTCGTCGTTGTTTGCAAGCTTCGGCCATATGGCGCAGTAGAACGATTTGTCATGAAGCTCACCCAAGTCAAAAAGCCCAATCCAATGAGCCTTCCAAAAACATCTTTAAATAAAAAAATTAAAAAAAATCTGCTTGTAACAAATTTTAAAAATACTCATTTTGAACTTTCAAATGTCACATTAAAAAGTATTAAAAAGTTTGGATAAATGGTTTCCATTCATATAAAAAAAAATATATAAAAAAAAATTTATAAAGGTTAAGAATGTTAATCTATTTTTAAACATATTCGACTTAACAATTAAGATCGAGAGTAAAAAAATTCATTTATAAGTTCCTAATTCTAATCACTCCACAAAAAGTTCGATCAATGTCACTTAAATGAATTTAAGTATACAACATAAAATTACATAAATGATAGAGAAGCTTAGTTATAGACTACCAAAAATACAAATATTATTTTTAAATAGCTTCGAAATACAACTTTTTACATTTCCTAAGACATTTCAAGAATAATAACTATAATCAACTATTAATAAATTGTAATTTAAAATAGAAATATACACTAATAAAACACTATAAATCCGAGAATAATAAATTTCAATCAGCCACTCAAGAATTTGTATCCACCAAAAAATAAACGAAGTCGTACTCAAATTATTTTGATATTGTTCCATAAATGAAGCTCACTATTCTTTAATGTGGCACCAATTGCAAATTGAGGTCAACTTTAACGAAACTCGACTTTATCATGAAGTAATTTGCTTTATATTGCAAAAACTACTATTGCATGTGTCGATTTTGCTTTATAATTAAAAAAAAAAAAACACATATTTATTGTCTTTTCGTCATAAGACAAACTTGGGCAACCCAATCTTGAAACCGTGCTTCCGAACATCTTCTTGAACCTGGTTCCGAAATTCCCTAAAACTAAACCTTCTATAAACTCCAGGCTCGCATTTGCTTTTTATTACCGTCTCGCTCCAAGGACACAAGAAATAAGCTATCGAGAATCTCTCCAGTTTCGAGTTCGTCACAACTCGATGCTCAACGCTTTTGTAAACATTGTTGCTCCAAGCCTGGATTTAAGTTTAGTTGATCAACTTTAAAATCATTACAATTATTACATTAATAATAATAATATATATAGTTTACCTGAAACAAGTCGCCGATATTGATTATAAGAGCCTCGGGATTGGGTTTAACGGCGATCCACTCCCCGTCCTTGACCAACTCCAAGCCACTGACTTGGTCTTGGTGAAGAATGGTCAGAAAGTCGCTGTCTGTGTGAGGCATGAGGCCGAATACCCGACCCGGAACCGAGCATGGCGGGTACCGGTTCATACGGAGATAGCACGTGCTTGGCACACAGTTGTCAACGAAGAATTTTGAGCTCCTCCCCAAATTCTCTCCCAAAATCTCCGCTAGCTCTTGCGCCAACCTCGAAACTTTCCCCGCAAATTCTTCCATTGTTGACCTGCTTAGTTTTTAACAGGAGAATATAATTATTCGAAATTATTCAAATATAATTTTTAACACTAAAATCTTGAGCTATTGTTCTAACTTGTTTAAATAATTTGGAATAATGCATGGATTTGCATGTTTGGAAGGTACCTGAGATCATCGGAGCCGTTGGATCCAAGAATATCGGAGAGAGAAACATGGAAGGCTTCCGACCAAGAGAGTTGGGTGAGAGAAGTGGCGGTGGGCGTCCCCCAACGGTAACTTCCGGCGGAGAAATTCAAAAACATGTCCTCCTTACTCTTACGCTCAAACGGCTGCTTAAAAACCTCGATTTGTTTAGCTCTCATCTTACCCAAAAGCTGACTCGAAACCCCATGATTCACAACTTGAAAAAAACCCCATTCCTGAGAAGCTCTGATTATATCGTTTTTGCACTGTTCCACTTCCGCCGCCTCAGCTCCGTCCCTCAAACGCCTCAAATCAACCACCGGAAGCTCCCATTCCTTCACCGGCACAGCGTCGCCTCCCCTATCCACCGCCGTTTCCGCCAAGAGATTCTTGTAAGCCTCGTGAAATGGTGGGTCCATAGCCACGTTTGCAGACTGATATAATTATCCGAAAAAATTACGACGATTTAAAAGGAAAGCTTTGTTCTTTTTTCTTTTCCTTGCTGCTCTTGGTTTCTAATGTTTAGATTTATATAGAATATTTTCACCCTCCAAAATTAAGAAAAATAATATTTATTTTAACATATAGTCTGTACCTTCCAAAAAGCCATTTTATGTAAATAATATTATAATTAACCAAAGTTTGAATGCACATAAATTAAATTAATTTTGTGACAGGAAAAATGAAAGAAGTCAAGGGGATCAGGTGCTGGAAGAAACGAGAAGAAGTACCCAGTGCATGTCAGTTTGCCATGAAATAAAGAGGCCATGCCTGATATTACATGTGACTCTGCCTCAATCATTTTTTTTTTTTTTTCGAAAAAAAATTGAACAATTTCTTTTTAATATTATAAAATTTTCATTTTAATTTTTGTATTTTGTATATATAATTAAAAATAATAAATTATTTTCACGTTTCTAAATTTTAGGCTTTATACGAAAAAGTGGGACTATTTTTAAAAAAGGAGAGACCCACTAAATGATAAACTAATTATTTTGTGGCCACAGCCTTGATTTACGACCCAATGCAAAAAAAACAAAATAAAACAAAATATATAATTTATTTCTTGAGATGACTAGGCGTAGGGCAAGGGCTTTTTAGTGATTGAACATCGTGACCAAATATCAAAATAACAACTTTTAATAGAAATCTGATTTTTTTTTTATATTAAAAATAATAATAAATATATTTCACCCTTGTGTTGATGGGACGTGGCTGTAACGTGGAAAATTACAGCAAATAAGGATAAAGATGACAGCGAGGCTGGTGTCTATCTTAGGAACCAAGGGCATTAAAACTTAATTTTAATTACTAATTTATAAATGCAATAATAATTAATGAAATCAATTATTAGAAAGAAAATAAAAGAATTTGAATATAATATAAAAAGAAAAGGGAATTATTTAGATACTTGGAACTTTTCTGAAAAAACAAAGAGAGACACAATTACAGTTAAATTATGAAGAGGTATAATAAAAATAAAAATAAAAATAAAAATAAATCGGGAAAGATCTAAAATGGCAAAACATAAGGTTCGATGTGTGCCCATTCTTGTGTACAGACATAACAGCTCTTAACAAAACGAATAAACAAAAGAGCGAACTTCAATCCCCCACACGCTCTATTCTTATTCTAACCATTTTTGTAAAATATATTATCTAATTTCTTAATAATAATAATTATTATTATTATTATAAATCAATTACCTGGTTTAACGTATGTATCATATTTGCGGGTTGAAACGGTGGCTGGAAGGGTGTGGCCAAAAGGGAGGGGATGGGATATAAATTGGAGAGAGCGTGACAGAATGGGATGGGGGATGGTTAGTTATATAGGGAGGGGAGAAGATAAGAGATGGAAGGGGAAATGAATGGACACAGAGGTTCAACGTAAACCCACGTCCCAATATGTGTTGACACAGAATGAACAGAATGAGCACGCACGCGGCTCGCGGAGGTATCATACAAAAATATTTTTAATTACTTTTACTTTCATTTTACCTCGACTTGGTTCAATATGCACCATTTGAATCTTTTTCTCTTTTTTTTAATTTTTTTTTAATATATTATATATATGAATTGGTACTGGACCCGACTGACTCGACCGTTCCAAATTTGAAACATCATCCCCCTTTCATTCGATGTTTGTAATAATAATAATACGTGGCTGAATGTAGAATCACATGCATACGTACTTTCTGTTTTAGTTATTCTAATTTTTTTTTGGTTATTATAGGTTGCTTATTAATTATAATTAGACGTTGAGTATATGAGGAGGGAATTTGAAAGGGACATGCAAGCCATGTGGGTTGTTTAGGTGATAATGAAAGGGCTTTGGAATGGAAAGGGAGGGGAGGGGGAACAGGACCACCCTCAGTATCTTTGCCACTCGTTGGACTCTCTCTCTCTCAAATATTAAAAAGAAAAAAGAAAAAGAAAAAGGAAAGGCTTCCTAAAATATCTCCCATTCTTTAATGCCCTCAAGGTTTGACCATTCTAGTCGGCAAATCCACTTAGTGTATTGAACCAATTTGTGGCATCACATGCTTTTACAGTGGTTCTGTTCTATACAAATCTGTTAGATTATGTATCGATTTTAAAACTGTGAAACTGACAAAAGCGCACAATATTTACTAATAAAGAAGTTATTAGTGGTGGAAAATTGTAATAATAATAAAATAAAAAAAGAAATGAAGAAGAAAGGGAAAGGGAAAGGGGTTTGTTGTGGGTTCGCTGGGTGTTGCAAAAGTAATGGTATCGTACCTCTGCATGTCCTACCAACACAGCTATCTCAATGGCCGGTCTATTTGTTTTCTTCTTCACCACACACCTCCAAACCCTCCCTAAATTCTCTCGCTAAATAATAAATATTAATTTTAAACGATGCCATGTGAGATTTCATATTCGTTGTAGAAGAAAACAAAATATTTCTTATAAGAATGTTGAACTAAGGAGGTGGATTGCGAGATCCTACATTGGTCGGAGATGGAAACAAAACATTACTTATAACGATGTGTGAACCTCTCCCTAATAAACGCATTTTAAAACCTTTAATGAAACGCATACACATGTTAATTAGTTTGAGTTGTACAAAAATATCATAGGCTTACCAAATTTCTTTATTCTCTGCCGTTTCTTTATCTATTTTTTCCTTCTCCTCTCTCACTCCACGTTTTTTTTTCTTTTCTACTTCGATCTATATGATCTTTTTATATTACACGTAACTTTTCAATATCTACATGCGAGAAGGAAGTTTATTGGACTATTCAACTAAAAAACGGTCGTTTTGACCATTAATTTAGATTACACGATGTTATTAGGAGAAGAAGGGTAAGATATAAGAAAAAGAAAAAAATGTGGTAAGTGAAAGAGGATAGTTTTTTTTTTCTTTTTTTTTTGGCATGTGATGCTTTTGTAAGTCAAAGGTAAAAATGTAATTTCACCCTTTGAAAACGTCTAAAAAAGAAAAAGGCTAAATTATATAAAATACGTGGACATTTCCTAATTATCTAAAAAAAAATATCGTTAATCTTTTATAAATTTTAAAAAATATCCTTTTGAGATGTTTGTAAAATATAAAAGATTAAAGATATTTTTAGATGTTGGTAGAAAATAAAGGGTAGAAATAAAAATTAAAAGAAATATAAGAAAGGGTATTTTATATAATTTAGCCCCAAAAAAATCTATTTTCTAAAAAGCATGTTTTTTTTCCTTTCATAAAAAATGGTTTTGGGACGAAAAGGGGAGATGGACGATTATGCAAATCACACGGTCAAGAATGATGGGTTCCAATCCAACGGACCTTCCGTTGCGATAATTTGCTCTAGAGTTTCAGTCCCTCGATCTAGAATTTAACGCTTGGATCATCATCTACCTCAGATCAGTTCACATTTCTTGGCTACCACTGTAACAGGAAGGTCGTTCTGTGATTTCAAACAGAAATATTGACAAGTTCATTTGCGCCAAGTCCCTAGTCAAACTCGAAGCGGGATTGCAATCGAAATTTGAAGCTTACACGGCTAAAGACGATGGCGCCACCGGCAACCACACGGTGGCGCGCAATCGTATCAGTTATTGTAATGCTGCTATTGATCTCACCGTCGGTGGCCATCTACTGCGACGAAGACGATTGCTACGGTCTCCTCGGGTATGTTGGGGTTCATTTTCCCTATTATTGTTGTTAATACTAATGTGGATTTGGTTATAACACTGGCAATGCCTAGTTTTGATCTCTCTAATTAGTTTTCAACTGGCCGTTTCAGAGTATCGCAGAGTGCAACCCAATCGGAGATCAAGAAAGCTTACTACAAACTGTCATTGAAATTGTCCGTTCTTTTCTTCTTCTATTC
Organism: Cucurbita ficifolia; assembly: GCA_033971965.1. Taxonomy (NCBI): domain Eukaryota; kingdom Viridiplantae; phylum Streptophyta; class Magnoliopsida; order Cucurbitales; family Cucurbitaceae; genus Cucurbita; species Cucurbita ficifolia. The sequence continues at coordinate 7,550,730 of CM066974.1, forward strand.
CATTTGTCTTGTCATTCAATGTCATTTCATTTTAATTTCTGTTTCTGGTGTTCAATGAAGCCATCCAGACAAGAACCCGGATCCGGAATCAAAGAAGCAATTTGTTAAGGTTGCCAATGCTTATGAGGTACGGAAATGTTAAGATTCTAGATGCTATTTTCTTCGACATGCCTTCATTTTACGTATTGTTGTTTGATTTTAACTATCTTCGTTTCCTAAACATGTGAGCTTATCTGTTAATTGCAGATTTTGAAAGATGAATCCACGAGAGGGCAATATGATTACGCAATCGCTCATCCGGAAGAGGTAGTTTTAAGTATTTGATGTCCACTGCTAATGCGTAATAATATTAGTTTTCACTATCAATCTTTTCTCATGTGGCAGTTGAGACCCTCTACTATACTAGTGTGGCCATGCCATTGCCATGGTTGATGGTTTTGTTGTTTCTTTCTCTGGTTTACACTTCTACTAGAAGTGGCAATACGCTCATTTCTTGGATGTCTTCTAATTTTCTTTGTTAATCTACCCATGTGATACCTATTTAACAGGTGTAGAGTGATTGCATTGCATTTCCCAAGTACAAATTGGTTGTCTGGAGGCTGTCCAAACATGAGTGATAAGTCAGACGTTTGGTTTGGCATTTGAACAATGTGAAGATAGTGCTAAAAATTGAACAAGATAATTATAGAATAGAATAGGATCACATTAAGATTTCTTGATTAGTTTGATGCATGAACATAAATTCCCTTTTAACCCAGATTCAAGGGACGATTCACTTTTTATGAAAATCATCACAGATAGAGACCTAAAATACTATTAACATTTGCAGAATGTTACCACCTAAAGCTTTCCCCATGGACGGATGGCCTCTTTCTTTTCAATACGTATGCCTTTGGGCTACTGTTGCAAATTAAGGTTGAGTCGTTTATGACGGAAACATATGCGACTGTACCATCTTGTTTTCTAAGAAAAGAAGAAACTCAAGCAAAGAACAAATTATGATTGTGCCATCGATTTTCCAATTAGCTGATGGACACTGGCTGCTTTTTAATGTAGTAAACTGTGATTTCTTCGTTTTATAGGTATTTTACAACGCAGCTCGGTACTATCATGCATATTATGGTCATAAGACGGTAAGGATTTTTGTATTTGTCTTATGCTTACAGAATGTGTGGTTTATAACTAGGTTAAGTTTATTTATCACTTTTCGTTGGTTTTAGTAGTTGTTTTGGTTTTCTGCTCTCATTTTAGGATACTCGTGCTGTGCTGGTTGGCCTTCTCTTGATTTTATCTGCATTTCAATATCTGAATCAGTGGACAAGATATCATCAGGTACTAGTAGCTCTAAGTTATTCCACCTTGAAAAAAGTATGACGGTTGTTAGGTGAAATTGTTTGATGGATGGCCTGATTAACTTTTCACCGGTCACATGAATTTTAGGTGCAAATTTGTTCCAACCTGATATTGGGAACTTGTTATAGTTAATTCATATTTTGTTGTCAAATAGATGTCGATTGTGTTGTACTGAATCACTTACTTCATGCTATAGGCTGTTGACATGGTCAAGAAAACACCTGCTTACAAAAATAGATTACGGGCTCTTGAATTTGAACGAAGTGGAGGAGCAACGAACAAGAAGAAAGGTCACAAGCAGTTGGATAAGTATGTTGTTGTTGGTTATTTACCAGAATAATTAAGGGGAAAAAATAATAAATGTCGCTTTTTCTGGAAAAGTTCTTTTTTTACCTTGTGTCTAGCTTAAAGAACCAAATTGAACTTCAATAGAAGAAATTAGTACCTTTTCTTAATTTTAATTGACTTGAACCTTGAACTTAAATAGAAGAAGAAATTAGTACCTTTCCTTGGGGTTTCTTTTTTTTTTTTTTTTTTTTTTTTTGAGATTTGTACCTACATTCGAGTATCCTTGTGACTGAGGAAGGTTATTTTTATTGATGGGTTTTTGTGGTTATGTTGGATATACGTTTTCATTGGGTTAAAGTTTTTAGTGCTGCATGATTTTGTGGCTTTGTTCGAGTATTTGTTTTGGGTGATATAGTTGTTGTAATTCTGAAAACTTTCCAGCTTCACTCTAAAGAAGTACTAATTCTATCACCTTTTCAAGTTCAAGAAAAAATCTGTGATTAAATTAAAATTTTTGAGTAAAGTTCACTTAGTCAAGCAAATTGAGGGGTCACAAGGAGTTCTTCCCTAGTACTTTCATTGTTGGTTTTATTTAAGTTTATGGGAACACTTCAGTTCAAATTACCCAACGCTGTTCTTATACATAAATTTAATGGACTTCTTTTCAGTTTTAAGCTTTCTTTAAGCATTTTACTTATTCTGAAATCTTTTGATTAGTTATCAACTGTTTCTTCCTTCTGTGTTTTTCCATTTTTTTCACATTGGATTCTCAATCTAACATATCTTTATTTATTTGTTTATTTATTTATTTTTTCTTGTGGTTTTGTCAGAAAAGTGGATGAAGATCTTGACAAAGAACTGGAATTGCAAATAACAGGAGCTGAGAAGCCATCTGTATGGGAACTACTTGGCGTTCGTCTTATTCTTCTACCTTACACTATTGGCAAGGTTAGATTTTCTGCCCGCGAGTTTTGGAAATTTTTATGGTCATTTGATTTTCAGTTTCGTTGTTTCCTTATGTTACTGAGCGGGACTCCATTCATTTAGCTCATATTCCTCAAGGATTTGTTCTTGTGTTTCCTTGATTCAGTTATTATTGTGGTCTAGTTGTTGGTTTTGGAGATACAAGATAAAACGAATAACTTACTCTTGGGAAGATGCCTCTTACCTGACGCAAAGTTCACTTAGAGTCCCTATTAAGGCTTGGAAAAACATCGGTGAGCAAATAATTGTTGCTATGCCAGTTTTCTTGTTGAATAATTTAATGCAGCTCTGTATTTGTCCCATTTTTGTTCCCTTGACCCCTTCTCAATCTCTTCACTACTCTTAAACAGCCAGATTTCCACTGTCAATCTATGCTTTTCTTTTACCTACAATCTCTAGTTTATGGTTGCTTGAATTCTGTAAACCAGATGAATCAACAAAAGAAGACCTTATTCGGCGACGTCTATGGAAGAAGCACAATATGGAGAACTACCAGTCTGAAATTCGAAAAGAGTCGAAACGCCGGAGATAGGCTGAAAAAATTCAACCACCATGTTGCAATGTTAGAGAAGCTACTGCAATCAGTTATTGCCTCAAATATGAAACTATTTATACCAGTTGAGCCCCCCCATTGTGACTGTCGCTGAAAGATGGCCACAATTTTGACCCCTGCTTTACACAAGGTAATTTCGACTCAGATCAATTTTTTTTATCCCTCTGGGTATCAGTCAAGAATCTCCTGTTCTCAAGTTAGTACTCGGTGGATTGAAATTATTACTGTGCATTTTATTATTTCATGCCATGGGTTAAATATACTGCTCTGATTATTCCACTATAGAAATAACAGTTATTGATCAGAGTTTTCTGAATTAAAGTTTGACTTCTTCTTCTACAGAGAAATTTAAATAAAACCCGTGGTTGAATTTTCTGAATTAGTTTTTATCAATTGTCTGATCGAGTTGAAAATAGACTCGAGAAATAAGACATCAATTATCATTCTAAAAGTCGTTAATTTGATCAAGTTATATGATTTTTTGTTGCAGATACATGTTGGAGGCTCGGCTGTAGAATGAATAATGGGAAGAAGATGGTGATATTCCCAGATATTTTGATATTGGATCTGAATTATGATAAGACATTGTGCTTAATAAAGTTTGTGGGTCTAGTAGAGTCGGCTAGTTGCGATGGTGGGGTGGGTATGGCTCAACACTTTTCGGTCAAGTGGATCGCTCAATTTGTCCGCCGGCCCCAAATTCATTCATTCAATTTTATTTTATTTGATTTTATTTATACTAACAAAAACTCTTTCTTCCATCTTCTAGAGGGTACATTTGTAATTTTGCCAATAATTATGCACAAACCGTAAATACAATATTAGTTGGGAGGGAGAAGAATATATTCCAATCCACGCAAAGACGCGTAACGTCTAGAATTTTCTTAATAAAAGAGCCTAACTCCGTTATAACGGACGTTATTGGTGTTTTAATGACGTCGGCATGTCGCTTCTCAATTTCTATTTCTACCCTTGACAATAGGTAACGGATAGCAATACGTGGCGGAAAAGTAATGGATAATTCATTAGCTCCCGTGACGAAATTGTCCTTCTCTTCTCCTATAAATTCAGCTCTCCGCCCCATGGGTTCCCTGTAATTGAATTTCTCTTCCCTTATCTTCTCTTCTTCGATCGTTCAATCAATCCTTACCGAATTCTTCTAAAGGTTTTCTTTCTTCTTTTCTTCGTTGTTTCTTCTTTGATCTTGTTGTTCCGTTTCGAGAAATGGAATGTTTAGGGTTTTTGAAATATATTTTTGTTTGGGATTTTTCCTTTTCTCTCTGATTTGGGAATTGTAGAAACCCTGGTAGGGGATCTGACGCTTTGTGGTTTGATCTGCTTGGATTAAATGAAATTTTATGATTGATATTATTATGTCTTTGGAGTTTGCTGAATTTTTATGAGATTGGCTGGGAATAATATCGGATTCTTCTGATTTTATTGAAATCGAATTTAGGTTTTCAACTTTATATGCTATCATTTCGCTTCGTGTTAAGCGTGTTGAGATTGCGATGAAATTGAACATGTTCTCTCTGTTTCGTTTTGTTTAGATGCAAATCTTCGTCAAGACCCTCACAGGAAAGACCATCACCCTCGAGGTGGAGTCTTCCGACACCATCGACAACGTCAAGGCCAAGATCCAGGACAAGGAAGGTATCCCTCCAGACCAGCAGAGGTTGATCTTCGCCGGGAAGCAGTTGGAAGATGGCCGAACCCTTGCCGACTACAACATTCAGAAGGAATCCACCCTCCACCTCGTTCTCCGGCTCCGTGGTGGCATGCAAATCTTCGTCAAGACCCTTACAGGAAAGACCATCACCCTTGAGGTGGAGTCTTCCGACACCATCGATAACGTCAAGGCCAAGATCCAGGACAAGGAAGGCATCCCTCCAGACCAGCAGAGGTTGATCTTCGCCGGGAAGCAGTTGGAAGATGGCCGAACCCTTGCCGACTACAACATCCAGAAGGAATCCACCCTCCATCTTGTCCTACGTCTGCGTGGTGGCATGCAAATTTTTGTTAAAACTCTCACCGGAAAGACCATCACTTTGGAGGTAGAGTCTTCAGACACAATTGACAACGTGAAGGCCAAGATTCAGGACAAGGAAGGTATCCCCCCAGACCAGCAAAGGCTCATCTTCGCTGGAAAACAATTGGAGGATGGCCGAACTCTTGCGGACTACAACATCCAAAAGGAATCCACTCTCCATCTCGTCCTGCGTCTCCGTGGTGGTATGCAGATCTTCGTTAAGACTTTGACTGGGAAGACCATCACCCTCGAGGTTGAGAGCTCCGACACCATTGACAACGTTAAGGCCAAGATTCAAGACAAGGAAGGCATTCCCCCAGACCAGCAGAGGTTGATCTTCGCCGGAAAGCAGCTGGAGGATGGAAGGACTCTGGCTGATTACAACATCCAGAAGGAGTCCACCCTTCATCTTGTCCTCCGTCTCCGTGGTGGATTCTAAGTTGTTCTGAAAATGGGTATGTGTGGCGGCGGCGGCGGCGGCGGCGGCTTTGTTCCGGCCGACCATGTGAATGAATGTGGGTACTTCTTTATGTGTCTTTTATATTTCGAGTATGTTGGTTAAGTGTCCTCTCCAGATCACATTTTGGGGAGAGTATTACAGATAAATAAATTGGAACCATTTCTCCTTCCAAAAAATGGACTAATTATACAATGCTCATGAATTTCTAAAAGAAACCGTTCCGGCCAGCGAGACGATTCTTAGGTCTCAGACGGACGCACCGCGACCTTGTCTCCGAAACCGACTCTATGAAGAAGCGTTACTGAGTTCATAAATCTGAATTTATGTGGCCTTTCCTTGGAGAAACTAATTGAAATGACTCGAATCAACATGGCCAAAATGAATCCTCATTGACATAATCTTTGATGGAGAAATAATCATGTGATTTCTTGGGACATATTTGAATCTAACATACGCAATTCCCAGATGCCATAAGAAATCTGGCAATTATACAATAATTGAATTAATTAAGGAACTAATAAGATCAAGCAAAATATTCACGACATTATACGGGGCCGAAAAGTAATCAAAACTTCACGAGTTCTCTAAATTCTCAATCCCATGGACTTAAAGAACACTCCCAAGGCAAAGTGGGGAACCTCTCCGTATCCTTGCAATAGTCGTAGATTACAAGGTTTCTCTGAACCCAAGCGTAGTCCATTTTCTGAGATTCCGATTGATGCCAAGCTTCGTATTGATCCCACCAGTTCTCTGTCGTCGTCGATACGCATTTGGGATATGGGTCTTCCCATTCACACGCATCTACGCTGAAGTCCTTATACGAGGATACAAATGGCGCCTTTGTCCAGTTCGTCTTCTCCAGTCCGCCTCTGGTCGCCCAATCATCAGCGTTCCAGATGCTCGAGAACAGATACATGGGCTTCTCGTTCGGGAAGAAGTTGTTCGGTTTATCTGAGTTCATGTACACCCTTACTGGTACTCTGTCCACATAAAACCTGTTCCAAGATTCCATTAGAAGAGCTAAATCATTTGGGTTTCCTCCTGCAAAGCAAATGAAGGTAAATTTTGCTCTACTACTTATTTTTCTTGTTTAATTTTTTATATCTGGATTTGGAAATTGTCCTTTATCACAATTTATCTGAAACTATGATCTTCTACCTAATGAGGAAACATTTTACATAGTTTCATCCCTCCACCCACCAGGTGTTTGATTAAATGACTGTGAGAACAAATGGCCCACAATAGTGAATTTCTTGTGTCCAAATTGTCCTGGTGGACGATGACTAAATTAGTATAACCAGTGTCCTTTTAGGATGATCCTTTAAACTTTAATAGATCTCGAGTTTACAGTAGAACTTACACAATCCTGTGGCTGTTCCAGAGAATGGAATAAGTATGGAAGTCTTTCGTGGGGTCGAACCACAGCATGTGCCTCATCTCACGGTTCCCAGTCCCGTTCTTGTACACATTCGTCTGAATCAGATATGGCTGCCCACTCCTGTTCCCCAAGAACTCGAAATCTAGCTCATCTCTCTCCGGTCCAGCCCCATTCTCTGTGCACATCTGCAAAACTCTTTCAGTCTTAGCCATAGCCAAAAAGAAAGATCAACTTGAGCTTTAAGTTTATGCTAGATAAGGGATGTTTAAGAACCTACGTAATAAGCTGTGACAACACCGGCTGAGTCTCCTCCGACTAACTTCAGTTTCATGCTGAACCAACCAAATCTATATCGCTCCTTTGTCTGAAACCCACATCCTGTTTTCGTCGGTGGAAACAGAAAAAGCATAGAGAAGATTAAAAAAACAAAGCTTTGATTGGGAAGCGACTTGGATGTCCATTGCCTATCAATAAGTACCTGCATCTTTGTCCAGGGACAAATGCCAGATCTGGCCATCTTCAGAGGTTTTAAAATGGTCATCGGGGCAAGACATTTCGAACATATCTTCGAAAGTCCCTTTGGAATCATCTGCAGATGAAGAAGAAGAGGAAGAAGCAGCCAACAGTGCAGCTATGAAAACAAGGATGCGTATTGGAGAAACCCTGTTAATCTCCATCTTGGACATTGGACTCCTGAAACTGAGAAATGAGAAATGGAGTTTCTCAGATGCAACTCAGAAGAAATGAGCATAAATAACTGAAATCATTGGTCTGGGTTGATAATTGATCTGTAGACCCAAATAAGTTGCAATGCATTTCATTGCAATTTCAAGCGAATTTAATGTTAAAAATGTAGTTGGCACTCCAAGGATGACCAAAATGCCCAGAAGAAGCTTATTATAAAAGAAGGGAGAGGCAAAGCCGACAAGGGTAGTAATGGAGTTTAGAGGAATTGCTGCAGGTGAGTAAAATAATTCTTAGGGAACAGAGAGGTGCAGCCAGGCTGCCATCCAATGGGGATGTCTTCTTCAAGAACATGACCAGTTATTTTCACAATCATCAAATGGGTTATATGATTCATTAGATCTGATCTAATCTATAATATATTTCCTGGTTTTGTTATTGAGATCACATGCGGAAGAGAACTCGATGGATACTGTATTTGTTTAATAATATGGGTTTAGAGGAGCCTAATCAGACGGTGTATGGAGCTTTGAAAGCGGTGAAGAAGGCTCCACCTTTTTTGAAGTCCCTTTCATTGAGCTCTGGTTTCTGTCTGGACTGATGCGATGGCCGATGGGTTCGGTGATTTGCATCTCCCTTTCTCAATAGTGTCCTTATTCCTCCTTTTCAGGTCTTTTTCTTTGATAGATCAAAGCTATTTAGGAATATGATTCCTTCACATAATTAGCGGTTAAAGGGTTTACTTTAATGAAATTGGAGGTTCCATCTCTCTCATTCATTGGACTAAATAGGATTGGTAACAGTGAAACTCTTCCTGTCTTTTCCCTAAAAATAAGGCACTTGGATGTTTTTTTGGAAAGGAAAAATGGGTCGTTTTGGCTGTCTTCAATGGAATTGAATAAAATATTAATGAAGTTGAAATGATGGGTTAATTCATCCATTTATCAGTACCCAACAAAATTGAACAGCAAATAGAGAAGGAGATTGGGTGGCAAAAGAAGCGGGAGTCATGTGTGAAGGACAGGAGGTTGTCGGTGGAAGATGGAGATGCTATCTACGAGCGATATCTAGATTCTACCATTTCCCCCTCCATTTCTACTATCTCATAGTTAGGAAGTCAATTTCTTGTTTTGTATTGCTAGTTTGGGCCTTATTGTTATTTCATGCATTATTGGGCCAAATCAAGATCAAGATGCTTCTTTGGTCAATGAGAGAATTCATCAGCGGGATACCCACTAGTTTGAAATGCCTAACTTATACAGTAGCAATGAACGCAAGAGCATACTTCCCTCTACAAAAGTTTGGCTTTGGCTCAGAAACTCCTTCTTTCATTATCGATAGGATTTTGGTCGGTCAGATTGGATTATGTGTTCGGTCTATAGTGATCTTCCACTTCAAATGGGTTATATCATTTTATGGTAGATCTGCGAATTATTGAGTCGAGTTAGATTTGAATCATATCTTTTGGCCAGACCTTTAAATAAGAGGAATTATTGAAAGCCCGCGTATATATATATAGGAGGAATTATTATTTTATAGTAGAGAGTTATTTTAGTCTTACAGTATCAAATCATCTAACTATATTATGTCAGCCTCCTTAAATACTTTTTGATCCAATGTGACTAGAATATTACATGTATAGACTTAAATTTGTATTGAGGGATAGTATGCACTCATCCACAATTTTCTAGAAAGTTTGTTTTGGTGAGTCTTAAAGGATAAGTTTGTCATGTATTTGAAGATGGGTATGGATGAAATCGAATTTAACACATCATATTCCTTTAGGTGATGGAAGGTCTCTCCTTCAAATGAAATCCCAACATTATGCATTCATAGTCAAATAACAACCATGTAGAGGAAATTAGTATTTGAATTACGACATTCCTTATCTTCTTAAAAACTTTGTAGAGGAAATTAGTGATTAAAATGGGGTTTAATTGGTGTAAGCAAAGAATAAAATTGCAGAGCCGAAAGGCCTGGAAAAGTTTGATACTCTTTATTCTTCTTTTACCATCTCCTTTATTCCTCTGTTTGCGTACAAATACAGCGATTTGGATTATTCCCTATTTCCATCCACCCCACCCAAATGTCTCCTTTACCCACCTTCCCTTTCACTGGCCAAGCAGATCCCAAGGGCATGCCAGTAATTCTCCCCCCTCCTCCATGCACTTGAAAAAACAGAGCATTATATAATCAGCAGAGAATAAAAGGGTTTTTGAGTTACAAGCCCCTGTTTTTGTTTTTGTTGCAGAGAAAGAGATGGAAGAAGAGGCTGACATAGTGGGGAAGGCGTTCGTGGAACATTATTACCAATTGTTCGACAATGAAAGACCATCCCTTTCCTCTTTGTACCAGCCTGACTCCATGCTCACTTTCGAGGGGCAGCAAATATTAGGCGTTGATGACATCTCCTCCAGGCTTCAGCAGCTGCCTTTCGAACGTTGCCGGCATGTCGTCAGCACTGTCGACACGCAGCCCTCCGCCGTCCCTGGCTCCGTCCTTATCTTCGTCAGCGGCAGTCTCGAGCTGCCCGAAGAAGAACACCATCTCAGATTCAGCCAGGTTCATGCTTACTCATCAACTTATACTCTTAAAACTTCAGTTTTTTTATAAGCTTTCAAGTAAATGAGACTAGAGGATTCAAACCTCCAACTTTTTAATGGAAAATATATGTTTTATCTTGGTTGAACTATTCGTGTACGACACCTTTTTTTTAATGAAATTAAAGAATATTGGTCGCAGATGTTTCATTTGGTACCCACGGCACAGGGCAATCTTTGCGTTCAGAACGACATATTTCGCCTCAATTACGGTTAGTTCATTCCAGGGCTTCTTCGAGCCTACATTTGAACAAAGAAACGCTGTCGTTTAATGGGATGTAGTTTGTATTCTGCCTCTGATCTAAATATATTTGATTCTGTTATGTGTTCTATATCAAATCTCTTTATTATTTTTGGGTTTGGGATTTCGGCCCAATAACATATCTAGACTATGGGCTTGGTCGGCCCAATTATCGCGTCAAACAGGCCCCTAGTCATAAATGGGCTGTTATATTGTTGCGTTGGCGAATGAATATCAATCACGACCGTTTTTAAATTAGGAAGTAAATTCGAATTATTAATGAAGTGCAAAGTGGGAAGTGTGATGATCATAGAGTATAAATTTATGTGATAAATATTAGAATATTGTGAAATTATTCGGTATTATTACATAATATAATATATAAGGTAGTACGTTTTTTAAAATTGGAGGTTCGAATCTCCCGACCCATTAGTCAATCCCCCTTTCTCTAACGTGCATATTAAAATTAAGCTTGTGTGCATTTGATCCAAGCCTATTATCCATTGGCCTCCGATTTTCTATTGCACTCGTTAGTTCGAATTTACCTTCCTTTCGTTAAATATCTAAATCAGTTAGCTATGCTCGAGTAAGAATTTAATCGAAAAAGGGCAAAAAGGGAAAAAAGTATAGATTGAAATGAAAGGAGTGGAGAAAGGGTTGGATAAAAGAGGAAATGGGTTTGTTTGAAAGGGAGAGGCGATTGTGTTGAAACGAAGGCCAAGACGTGCCTCCAACAACCATCAACCACACCTAAGCATTAAAAGCAGCTGTCAAATGGACTGCCCAATGCCCCCACACCCCAATTTCAGTTCACCCAACTCAAACGGCCCCAAAATTATATTTTTTTTTATTTTCTTAATTACAATAAATAATAAAATAAAATAAAAAGAATATTGTCTTATTTCATCTTTCAAATCCCCCTCCTTATCCTTATGGGGTGCACGAAACCAAAATAAAATAAAAATAAAAATTCTTATTTTAATATAGGTCCAAGTTTAGTACTAATTTTGTCCATAAATTTTAAAATATAACATAAATAACTTTCAATTTTGTATCAATTAGATTTCGAAATTATTCTATATTTTTTTAATAATTTATATTGGTTTTTTTTTTCATTTAGGAAAGAAAACTCACCTAACCTCAACTTGATAATTTATAAAATATGTTCTATTTTTTTCTTTTAATAATTTATATTTGTTTCGAATTATGAGACATTCAGATAATATTTGAATTCTTAACTAAATTTTAAATTAGAATTAATTTTTTAGTTTAAAATTTTTGGCTGGATTTTGATTTTTTAAAAAAATTAGATAATAAAAGAAAAAAAAAAGAAATGAATTTTTATCATTATTTTGTTTGAACAAATTCATAACATGACTTCAAGTGATATTATATTAAAAATAAATGAGTGACTTTTTGAAACTTTTTAAAAATAAACCTAAAAATGGAGGACTAAAATGAAATTTGCACAAACTTTAGTATTGACCCACAAAACAGCATCTGATTAGCAAGCAATATAGGGTCATCATAGATGTACATGAACAGAATACATATTATGACTGACCCAATACCTAATCTTCTTGGTGTGTTGTCTTCTCCTTGCAACTCTCTCAATTACCCTTCATTTTCTAAGGCCATCCATTTCTCTGTTCTTCACATTTCATTGCTCCTTTGTTCTTTCTTGTGTTTTCCTTGATGGGCTTTCACTTTTAGGCTTTTTAATCACCCAAATGAACGCTTTGGATCATTCTACTTTAGTTGCTGGAGAAGAAGAAGAAATTGTTGCTTTTCTTTAGGTATTGTATCGTTTCCATTTTCGCTTCTACTTGATTTTCTGTTTTGCTTTCTGCATTTTGAACTGTTGTATTAAGGGAAAGAAATGTGGGGTTTGAAACCCTTTAATGAATCTCTACAAATCATATCTTCCTCATTAATGAAATGTGTCAAATTATTAGATACCATTCTTCATCCACCGGGAAAAAGGGAAACTGAAATCACATGCACTCAGCCTTCTCGGGTACTCTAGGCATTGTTTGATTGTAATGTGCTTAAAAAAATACTTGCAAAGCTTGTCCAAGCTGAACATGCCTACTTTTCTGGCAGGTTTGAAGGAAAAACAACCGCCATCGATCTCCAATTTCTTTGGGGGTTTTTGCTTGTCGGTTCGTAATCTTATTGTCTAAAGGGGTTGGTTGTATCAGCTGTTTCAAAATCATGTCAAACAAATTGAAAGGGATCTACAAAAGTTTCAAGTACATTTCCCAAATCTTTGGTATTGTTTCTGTTTCTGTTTCTTCTCTCTTTTACACAATTTCCCTCTTCACTTTTCATTTGGGTTTTGATTATTTGGGACTGAATTTTGGGGTTTCAGTGGTGAAAGAACGAGAGATGGAGATTGGGTATCCTACAGATGTGAAGCATGTGGCACATATTGGATGGGATGGCGCTTCTGGTACAGCGCCCAGTTGGGTACGTTATTATCATCATCTGATCTCAATATTTTCACTTCTTTGCACAATTTAACCATCTGGGTCTCTAAATTTTCCCCTTGTTTTGGCAGATGAATGAATTCAAGACAGCACCAGAGCATTTATCAGCTGCGTCGTTTGGGGATATTAGTGATAGAATAGATTCCAGTTCTTCTGCTGTTACAGCTCCTACAACATGGTCTTCTCTCGGTACTTTTTTGCCACTCTCCATTGTAGCTTCTCCTTTTCATTTTAGAATCACTTCTTTTTTATAGCAAAAAAAACAAGTTTGGGATTAGAAAAGAAACTGCTGTAGAAATGGTACTGAGAATTTGTTGGATTGGAAGGAAGGTATTGTGTTCGTGGACAAGTGAAAACAGGGGCTTTTCACGGGTTAACCTATGAGATGAACAGATTTTGAAGATTCTTTACCCCATTTGAGAGATTTTGGCTTTTATGTCACGAGATCATCTCTCCTCTGTCTGGGGTAATTGAAAAATGTGATATTAGATCCGACATCGGTTGGAGAGGAGAACGAAACATTCGTTATAAGGGTGTGAAAATCTGTCCCTAGTAGACGCGTTTTAAAACCGTGAGGCTGACGGCAATACGTAACAGGCCAAAGCAGACAATATCTGCTAGCGGTGGGCTTGAGCTATTACAAATAGTATCAGAGCCAGACACCGGGCGGTGTGTCAGCGAGGACGTTGGGCCTCCAAGGAGGGTGGATTGTGAGATCTCACATCGGTTGGAGAGTGGAACTAAACATTCATTAAAAAAAGGGTGTGGAAACTTCTCCCTAGTAGACTTGTTTTAAAACCGTGAGGCTGACGGTGATGCGTAACGGGCCAAAACGGACAATATGTGCTAGCGGTGAGCGGTGAGCTTGGGCTGTTACAATCAACCTTTTTCATCTTTCCATCTTTCGATGGTTGAATCTCCCTAACCCATGTTGATAAGCCAATCCACTCCCTAATTTCGTTTGGTTCATCACCAAATTGCTATCTAAACATGAAGTTATTGGCCTACTTGAGATTTACTATTCTATTTCACTTTGTACATTCGACTGTCTATATTTCTTGTCAGAGTTTCATCCTAGAGGTCGTTGTCGTAGTTCTTGGATCTTTGTTGACACTTGAACTAAGAGCTAAATTAGGATAGTCTGTCATCCCAGTTCTGACCAGCCTTTGTGATACTCAGACATTTCCTTCTTTTTTGGGGTCTCCTTGCTCGACGTTGATAGCCAGTTTATAATTTTCTGTACAGAATTGATGGAAGTTGCACATGGCCTGTGATTGTTTGGTTGCTGTGGTGTGTCCATCAAATGAATGGCGAATCATTGCTTATCAAAGATTTTTATTTTCTTTTGTGTACAGATTTTGATCAAGCAATGCTACGCCAACAATCATCAGACTTGTTTGGTGAACTTCCACGCACAGAAATTCCCAACATTCCCACAAAACCAAAGAAAAAGACCAGAAACTTCTCTCCAAAATCTTCTTCAAAATCATCTCGAGCATCAAAGACAAAGCCATCATCCTTCGGCGAGATCAAGATGGTACCCAATTTGCAAGTATAGAACTACCATTATAACTCTCATACTTGTGCAAATGAATAGATAAACAAGTCTAGTCTGCCTTTTTATCATATCAGGAATGGAATGGCGTACTTTTTTCGACTCGATTGTACATCAGACGAACAATAAAAAGTAGTAATTTTCGGGTCCTTTTCGCTCCGAAAAGGGAATCTAGTTAGGCATTAGAAGATGCGTAAAAGAATTGATGTTGATGCAATGTCTAAGATGGGTCAAAAGAGAGCATTTTGTTTTGATTTCAAGAAGAAAAGGCCATGCTTGATATGGAAGTGTGCTGCTACTTTGAACAAATGTGTTTTTGTGAGTTCATATTCTTTGTTTTCCGCCATTATACAGATGATTATAGATATCTATTTGATGGGTCTGGACAATTTATTACTGAATGCGCCATGTTTGCTTCTGTGTAAGCTGTAGCGTTGTGAATCTGTGAGATATTGACAGAAGAGAAGAGGCCATTGCTTCCGTTGAGCTCAGCAACTTCACCACTCTCCAAGTTACTCTATTGGTTGTGACGTTGCCATCTTCCCCACCACTTGCATTCATTCATTTAATGAAAAAACGACACTGCCTCGGAAATTTTCAGCGCTTTGTGCTGATGCATGTTTAACAACATATTGGCCTTTGGAGAAAGGCCATTTTGGGAGGGTTTCTAGTTTTTAGAATAGCGTCTAATCTGACCCACATCGGTTGGAAAGGAGAACGAAATATTTGATATGAAAGTGTGGAAACCTCTCTCTAACAGATGCGTTTTAAAAATCGTGAGGCTGATGGTGATACGTAAAGGGTCAAAACAAACAATATATGTGGGCTTGAACTGTTACAAATGGTATTAGAGCTAGTCACTTGGCGGTGTGTCAGACAGGACACTGAGTTCCTAAGGAGGGTGAATTGTGAGATCGCAAATTGGTTGGAGAGGAGAACGAAGCATTCCTTATTACAAGGGTGTGGAAACTTCTCCCTAGTAGACACGTTTTAAAATCATGAGACTAATGGCAACACGTAACAGGCTAAAGCAGACAATATTTGCTAGCGGTAGACTTATTATTATTATAGAATAAGTGAAGTATAACACTCGTAGTATTATAAATAGTATATCATTTTGAAGAGATTGAGAAATCTTAATCGTTTATGTCCACACCAGACTTCAGTAAAAACAAAATTTTCTAACGTTCTTTCTTATGCCCTCTTTCTTTCTCTCACCCCTCTACACAGACGTTCGTTGGGCACAACACGTCTTGAAAAACGTTGCACGTTGCACGTCCATGAGTTGCCGAGAGTGAATGGCGAAAATAGCGAGAGGGACATGGTGTTGAAGTTAGAAGCGAATCCAATAACCCATTCCTAATAAGAACTCGCGTCAATGCACCAATCGATACCGAACTAAATCACTATTTCTTAGCTTATAACATCATTTAATCAAGCACTAAAAAGAAACCAAGTCACCAGTACTTGCTAATCTAACTCCTCCATATTTGTTTTAGCAATTATGTAAGCTATTGGTGCCATTAATGGATGCTCAAACCAGTAAACAAACCATAGTGGGCATTGAGTTAAGCAGCTGTGGTTTAATTAGGCTGCTGGGCTGTTGCAGGACAACCCACTTTAAAGCTTGGCTGCACCCATCGCGAGTCGATATTAAGTTCATTAATATAAAACCACAACTATAAGGAAAATATTTGCAGGGCATAATTCATTTTATTTAAAACTTTGTAATAAATGAAAATTATTGTTGGTTCACATTATATGTAACACTGCTCGCTCAACATTCACTATTTGAATTATTATTTCTTTTCCACTTAATAAATAGAATGTTATATATATTTTTTTTTATTATCATTTTTTGTTCCAACATTAAATACACATTAAGAATGCCTTGTTGCAATGGATAAAAAGTACCTTATATCATTCTATTCCATTCGACATAAATTATGGCCACGTGAGTGTTTTAAATTATTTTCGGGCATTTATTAAGAGTATTATTGTGCGCAACTCTAGCTGTATCCATTTTTTTGTAGTTCAGTTCTAGGAATATCTGTCGGTTGGGACCTTTGTTAGACCCAACCCAATTGTTCTGATTGTAAATCTTTTCAACTCAAACAACCCTTATTAAATAATGATCCCAACACTTAATTAATATTTACAGCATAATTAGGAAGTTAAATATATATAATTGTATCGTAAGTAAAAATATAACTTTTAAAATTAACAATAAATTCGAATTAATTATACTCTATTCAATCTAGTTTTAGAAAAATTCATAAACCAACGCCTAAACTTTTCATTTATTTGAACCGAACCTAACCAAACCCAAATAAGTTTATAATCCAACCTAAGCAGTACCGGTTGGGTTGGTTTGAGGTTTCTTGAACCCTACTATTCACTTCAACTACATACCAAAAATTATTTTTATAAAAAAAATTGAAGTATAAGTAAGACTAAGAGCGCTTTAATCCTACCCGCTAATCTCAAAAGCTTAATTAAATAAATAAATAAAGTTAAAAAGATGTATTTCATTAGGTAGTTTAATGGTTATTAATGGGCATAATCACATTATAAGTGATGAAGAGAAGAAATTAAGAAAGATCTAATAATAATTAACAATAACGTATGAAATAAACGAACTTGTACAGGTTTTACCATAAACTATTTATTTATTTATTTATTTAATTTTAGTTATTATAATAAATTCGTTAAATTATTTTTTAAGCTTAATACCTTATAATTTTAGTTAATCTCTGGATTAGTTTTAATTGCTTTTATCAATTCATTAATTATCTAATATAAATATGTTAATTAGTTAAAATATTTTTTTAAAAATTACTTTCATGCTTTAAATTATTTTTTTACCACCTGCAAAACCTATAAATTGACCTCGGTCAAATATTAATGGTCAAACATATCCAATTATAAAACTTTAATTTCCACCCAACCGAACTTAAAACATATGCAACATATTTCTAATTATGATAGTCGCAAAAAAAAAAAAGTTATATATTGATATAACACTCTACTCGAGTAAATGAAAGGTATATAAATGAACAATAACTTCATTTTCATGATGAAAAAAACCTTAAAAATATTGAAAGTTAGTACATATACTAACAAGGGCACATTATGATAGGAACTCTAAAATTAAGCGTCCAAAGTACTGTATCGAATGGCCGAGGCCAAACTTAGGGATTTATACATCCTAATGTTGAGGGCACCCGTTCTCTTTGTGAAAAAAGAAGAATGATACCATGAAGTTATTATGCACGGACTACCGAAAACTAAATAGACTTGAGGTTTGGATACCATTAGTTGAGGATAGTTGAGGATATTGGATGTTGATATTTAGTGTGTTCATGGCTTCCCAACTGTTTCATCTCTCCTTAATTAGTCCATTTCGGCCATTACTGCTCACACCCACTTCTGAGCCTTCCTTCTTACCATTATTTATAAAACCCAAATTCAATCATCAAGAGCCTGACCTCCCTTCTCTCTCTCTCTCTCATTTTCCCCAGAACTCCAGACAACAGAAGAGAAGAGGTTTGAAAAAGGGGGTTGAAAAAGGGGTTTGAAGGTATTTAATCATCAAAACCATTTCCACCTTCACACCTCGCTCACCACAATGCATGCCAACCAATTCTAAGCTCCACACCTATCTCTTCCATTTCTCATCATCATTCAACCAGGTCATTCCTCCTTCTTATACTCGCATCATTTGTATCAATATAATCTTCTTCTCTTATGATCGCAATATAATCTTCTTCTCTTATGATCGCAATATAATCTTTAACAATCTCATCTTCAAATACCATTTTCTTACTTTATCATTTTACAACAAACCCAACTCCTCATTTCTTAGTGGTGTCTAGATTTCTCCGAGAAAGAAGTTATAGTTAAATAGAGTCGAGGATAGGGATTTCAAGAGAGGTTAGTTAAATGGGTCTAAAGATAGGGATTCCATTCTCCGTCGCCCACAAAAATAAATAGAAATTTTGCTGAGATAAGCAAGGACACACACTGGACACGAGGATAAAAGCTTTGTTACAAAAACCAAAAGCAAAATTAGCTAAAGGTGTACAATATAATATCATATGATTGAGGCTAATTAGTTGGTCAATGTAGGACTCCTAGCCCAATAATCCTCCGGAGGCTTTTCCGTCCCGTCCCCACCCGTCTGTGAATATCGATAATTAAATTGATGATAAATAAATTGGGAGCGTCATAAAAATGAATTGTACTGGTATGAGTATGAATGTGTAATAAATAAAAGAACCCATTTGTGGCTGCATCATCTGTGTGCAATAATAATAATAATAATAATAACAAAAATAAGTTGTAATTGTTAAAGGGGGTTTGACGATTAAGAGATCGTAGAGATGTTGGGAGCGCATGATTTTGAAGAACATCATCATCAGGAGGAGGATCTTCTTCTGGAGATGACCCAGAAAAACTTCGAAACGGAGCTGGAGAAATTTGGAGAAGATGATCAGTTCGAGAGCAGATCGGTGAAGGACGCCATGGGAGAGGACCCATTTCTTCACAGCCACAGTAATAAGAGGAAGCGTTACCATCGCCATACTCAGCTTCAAATCCAGGAAATGGAAGCGTAACCATCTTCTTCTTCTTTTATCCTCCTACTTTACACTCATTTAATTAATTACTTACTCAACTGCTTCATTATCTTCTAATTACGTCTTTACTTCATTTTTATTCGGTTTAATAGGATTTTATTAATTTACTAATCTTTTTAATTTTTTTTTTAAAATTATAATAAATTTCTTTGAACTTTTTACTAATATATACTGCCGTATTAAACACAAAATTTGAATTTATTTATTTTAAATTTTTTATATCATCATAATTTTTGTGGTGGGTGTTTACTTGTTTAAAATTTCAATTTTAATATATTTTTAAAAACTATTTTCTTTAAATTTCAAATTTTGGGCTTGATTTAATGAAAATTGTTTAAAAAGTAGGTAAAAATGGGTAGAAAACTATAAATAGACTTAACTTTAATATAATATATATATATATATATATATATATATATATATTATTTAATCATATGAAGTAAAAACAAATTATAAGTTAAAAATAGACCAATTTAAACTAATTTGAGCATAATTTATGTTGGATGTTTCAGGTTCTTTAAGGAATGTCCTCACCCAGATGACAAGCAAAGAAAAGAGCTGAGCCGTGAGCTAGGGTTGGATCCCCTCCAAGTCAAGTTCTGGTTCCAAAACAAGCGTACCCAACTCAAGGTCTCATTCTTCTCTATATTCATTTTAATCATCATTATAATCATTATTATCCATCCAATTTAATGGTTTAATCAATCTGTGTGGCACTAATTAAGGCTCAACATGAACGCCATGAGAACGCAATCTTGAAGGCTCAAAACGAGAAACTAAGAGCAGAGAACATGCGGTACAAGGAAGCTCTAAGCAACACCAGCTGCCCCAATTGTGGCGGCCCTGCGGCTCTCGGCGAGATGTCCTTCGATGACCAACATTTGAGGATCGACAATGCGCAGCTAAGGGACGAGGTAATCTAGCTACGGTTAGAAATCACGACCTTGCATAATTGTATGATATTGTCCATTTTGAGCTCTCCTAGCTTTATTTTGGACTTTTCAAAAAGCCTCGTACCAATTCAGATGTATTTCTTACTTATAAACCAAAACCCATGATCATTCTCTAAATTAGTCAACCTCCCAACAATTCTCCCTTCGAACAAAGTATATAGAGCCTCTCCTGAGCCTGTGGAGTCCTCAAACAGCCTTTCCTTAATCGAGGCTCGACTACTTCTCTGGAGTCCTCGAACAAAATACACCATTTGTTCGATACTTGAGTCATTTTTATACTACACCTTTGAGGCTCACAACTTCTTTATTCGACATTTGAGGATTCTATTGACATGGTAAATTAAAGGCATAGTTCTGATAGTATGTTAGGAATCACGACTCTCCACAATAGTAATAATATTGTCCACTTTGAGCATAAGCTCTCATGATTTAAGGCATCGTACCAATGGAGATATATTCCTTACCTATAAACCCATGATCATTCCCTAGATTAGTCAGACTCCCTCCCATCAGTCCTCAACAGCTAACTTGTAAGTTTAATACCCAAATTTATTGTTTTAATGTTCTTTTACCAAACAGATTGAGAGATTAAACTCAGTTGCTAGCAAGTTTGCTGGGAAGCCATGGGGTTCCCATTCTCGCATCCCGCCCTGCGCCCTTGATCTTGGGGTTGGCAGAGCATTGCAGCCGCCCCAAGCGGAGTTCTTAGGGGAAATGTATGGAGTTGGAGACATGTTGAAGTCTGTCACTACTGAAATTGATAAGCCAGTGATCGTTGAGCTTGCTGTTTCAGCCATGGAAGAAGTTTGCAGAATGGCTCACGCAGGTGAACCCTTGTGGGTTCCTGGGGAAAACTCCATGGAAATGCTCAATGAAGATGAGTACCTCAGGACTTACTCTGCAGGAATTGGCCCAAGAATTTTGGGGCTCAGCTTTGAAGCTTCAAGGGAATCTTCCATTGTTGCTTTCAATCATTTAAAACTTGTCGACATTCTCATGGACGTGGTGAGTACTTTCACCATTTTACTCTTCTTCTTTTTTACTATTGGACATGAAATTGAATTTTTTAACGTATATTTCAGAATCAGTGGTCAAACATATTTTGCGGGATTGTTTCGAGAGCGTTGACCCTCGAAGTCTTGTCAACGGGAGTCGGTGGCAATTATAATGGAGCCCTCCACGTTGTATGTTCTCCCTCTTCGTTTTTTTTAGATTAAATTACAAGTTTGATCGTTTGACTGACATGTAAATCCTCGAAAGAGATGACATAAAATTTATAAGTGACTTGTTGTTTGTGAAGATGACGGCGGAGTTTCAAGTTCCTTCTCCTTTAGTTCCGACTCGAGAAAATTACTTTGTGAGATATTGTAAGCAGCAGACAGATCGGAGTTGGGCTGTGGTTGATGTCTCGCTAGACTATTTACGTCCCACTCCAACGTCAAGGACTCGAAGAAGACCGTCGGGTTGCTTAATCCAAGAACTTCCCAATGGTTACTCAAAGGTCCGTTTTAGTTCTTTGAATTAAGCCTTTGTTTGATAACTATTTGATTCGTTAACGTAAAAACCGATAATTTGCAGATTATCTGGGTGGAACATGTTGAAGTGGATGATCGAGCGGTACACAATTTGTACAAACGAGTGGTCACTTGTGGGCTTGCCTTCGGCGCCAAACGATGGGTCGCTACGCTTGATCGACAGTGCCAACGCCTGACCAACTCCTCTGCTGCCAATATTCCTGCGGTGGACATATGCGGTAAATAAACCCAACATCATATATTTTGTTAAATTATTTGGGAAGTTACTAATAATGATCTAATTTTGTTAAAAGTGGTAACCGGGCAAGAGGGGAGGAGGAGCGTAATGAAGCTAGCAGAGAGAATGGTTAGGAGCTTCTGCAGTGGCGTTGGAGCTGCTTCTGCACACAATTGGACAACATTATCCACAATTGATTCCGATCATGTTCGAGTCATGGCAAGAAAGAGCCTCGACGATCCGGGGCGACCCCCTGGAATTGTTCTAAATGCAGCAACTTCATTCTGGATTCCAATTCCCCCTAACAGGGTCTTCCATTTTCTTCGAGATCAGAACACTCGCAGTCAAGTAAGGCTTCGTTTGATAACTATTTATTATTTCAATTTCGAACAATGACTATATGAAAGGGTGTTCTTCTTTCCTAGTGGGATGTTCTTTCAAATGGTGGGTTGGTCCAAGAAATGGCTCGCATTGGCAATGATCGCAACCCCGGAAACTGTGTGTCGTTGCTTCGTGTTAACGTAAGTGGGAATTTGTGGTTGTTGTTGATGTTGTTGTTCTTCGTCAATTACATTTAAATATTATCAAGAACTAAACGTGATTAAACGCATAACAGAGTACAAACTCAAGCCAGAGCAACATGCTGATACTACAAGAGAGTTGCAGCGACATTAGCGGTTGCTACATAACCTATGCACCAGTCGACACCGTCGCTATGAACATGGTGTTGAGCGGCGGAGACCCTGATTACGTTGCTCTGTTGCCGTCTGGGTTCGCCATACTGCCTGATGGACCTAGTGGCCCGGATGCGCCAGCGGGAATTCTGGAGTTCGGGTCCGGTGGCTCCTTGTTGACAGTTGCATTTCAGATATTGGTGGATTCAGTGCCAACGGCCAAACTGTCTCTAGGGTCGGTGGCGACGGTGAACAGCCTCATCAAGTGCACGGTCGAGCGGATTAGAGCTGCGGTCATGTGTGAGCATCCATGAATTAATAGAGACAACCTTTTTTCTTTTTGGGTTTTTTTTTAAAGAGTGAGCTAATCAAGATTTCAAAGAGGACAGAAGAAAAAAAGTTTGAAAGGTTAAGAGTTTTATGATGAAAAAGAAAAGGGAAGGAGTCAAAAACGAACCTTGTGTTATCCTTGCCTTGTGTTTGCAGGCTTGTCATGGTAATGGGTTCGGACATTGACTTCAAGTGCCAAAATGTTTAGTAATAAATTAAACGTTTTTGTTTCCAAGGTTTTGTAGTTCTAATGGGAGGATTTCTTTTGTTAATTTAATGAACAATTGAGTGTTGTTCTTGGAGAAAAAGCTGAAGAAACTTGATTGATATAGAAACTATGGTTATATTGTTGCATTAAGGTTAACTTTCAAGCTTGGTCTCTTTGATTTCGATCTTTGAATTCAATTGATTTACATACGAAAGCTCAAGAAGAAATTGGGTGTGAGTCGGAGTCCATATAACTCCGGGCAAACATCATAAGAACGACATTTTAATTTTAATTGGTTTCATTCCAATTCCTAATAAGTAAGCAAAACCTAAACTATTATCAAATTAGCAATGTAAACATTACATATTCTTAGAGTTTACCCAAAACGAGTCATCCTATGAGATCTTAAGCATAAAAATATGCAATGACAAAACAGAGGTTATAACTGAATCGATACAGTCGCCAAACAAAACAAAGTCCTCGCAATATTGCTAACTGAAACAGTCCAACATACTGTATTGTTCATGAATTGTCGAAGTACAAACTCTGAACCAAACTTCATAACAATTTGACACCCCCAATCCCAAAAAATACTTAAAAAAGAAGTAAAACCAGAAACAAGAGTGGTCCATGGTCAATACCGAGTACCTTGGCTTCCATTTGAATGGAAATGAACATCGAGCAAGATCCGATAGCCGCAACTACAGCTCCATTCAACGCCCTGCAGATGTCAAGTCAAACACAGCATAGCATAGATGTAATGGGCAGGTAGGACTCCCACTCAAATTATTGAACTATATGAAGAATCACAAGTTAATGGCCGTGATTCACGAATCCATTCAATAGGGAAAACGTACAAGATGTTGCCGAACTAAAGCATTCAATTCGAACGTACAATACTAACCCTTTAAAGATGAGGATTTAGATCTAAGACTTTAAGGAAATTCCACAGCAAAGAAGATGAAGGTTGGCCTCTTTTAGATTGCAATATACATATTGCGCATGAAATTTTCCATTTTAAAAATATACACTGATTCAAGCATAAGCCAAGTCATTCTAGTTATACTACTGTGAGAACAAGCGATCATTTGGAAAAACTTGTATAAGCTACAGCGAGAGTATAGACATCCATCTAGGCTAGCTCCGCAATCGTTTTCTTTGACTACCTTCTTCACTAACTCCCTGCGGTCAAAAGTTAACGGTGTGAGTTTTAGAAAAGCTAATAAATTCTTGCAGCTAACAAAGCACCTGGTATACATCAACGAGCCACCAAAAATAACTGTAGATTTCTGTTAAAATATTAACTTACCGTAACCCATCAGCTTTTAAGCTTTTGGGTTGATCAATGATTTAACATTTTTTTTATGAAGTCCCATCTTTTCTTAGCTATCTCATAATTACATTATTTCTAGAGAATGAAACACAAGGAAAGACAGATGACATGGATCTAGGGGAGAAAAACAGAAAAGATATAAGCATACCCTTTGTTCATCTTGGTCAAAACTTTCTGAGGGAACCACATTAGATTCGGTCCTGCATTTAGCATGCACTATGGGCCCTAACTGAGATCTATCCATGCCGGCTGTTTGTCCATCAGGTGCATTCATGTAGACAGCACCCCTATACATCCACTCCTCTGTTTCATCACTGTAAAAATCATCAAAAGGTTCTCCACATAATGCACAAGTTTTCTGATCCTCATCAGCGGGCACAGCCAGTTCTTCATCATCCTTTTTCTCTACAATGACCTCCGCAGGCAAAAATCCTGGAACTGCCTCTGTTCCCAAAGCCTCTGCACCGCTAAGCCACATGCTTGTACTTACAAACCACTTTCGAGAAGGCTTTTGTTTCCTACTTTTTGACATACGATTTCTAGTGACATGCCAATCCATATGATTACTATGCTCTTCCTGGGTCTTGAATCGAAGACCACAGGTCATGCATTGTCTAGGAAGATCAGCATATAGAGCAGTTATTGCAGAATCATGTCGCACCTTGAGTACATCTGGATTGAATTCTACCCCAACAGAATCCTAAACATTTGACTTTCTCAGTGGATAATATATAACAGCATAAAAAATATAATGCCCAAACTAAGCTATTAAGAGGGATACTACACAGATATATACCTGTACGGAAGCTTTATTGTTCAATGAGATCAAACCCTGGGCCATGAGAGAACTTATCAGGCCAGAAAATGCAGTTCCAGGTTGCTGACCAGGAACAAGGGATCCTGCCTTTTGAGAGATAGTAGGATGAGGCCCAGCTGGAAGGGGTGGCAGCGGCCCTTGTAAATGCAATGGATTACTGGGGCTATTATGAACAGGCAAGTTCCATTGCCCAATAGGGACAGAACTTGACAAACACTCACTAATACCAGGTCGAAGTCCTTGAGAACTGTATCCTTGACTCAAAGATGGAGCCATTAAATGAGGTAACACTGGAGGTACTGCTGATGCACTAAAACTATCATGCATGTCCTGAGATGGTAGAAATTGTGGTTTTAAAGGGATGGTCTGCAATTGATTTCCCTGAGTCAAAAGAATACGCCCACCATGTTGATTACCAACTTGTGGGGACTTAGTTGTATGACTTAGCTCCTTATTTCTCACGTTATTCATCTGCTGCTCAGGCAAAAAAGACCTATTTGCACGATTGATGAAAGCATTGCTACCATTTAAAGACTCAAACTGACTCTTATTGTGTCCTGGCACATGAAAAGGGGGCCTAGAGGGTGGGCAAGAGTCCGGAAGATTCACAGGATGCCTTTGGCCCATAGACTGTACAACTGATTGTGACTCCATGCTAGAGTCAAGAGCAGAAGAACCCAATCTTGAAGCAACGGTAGGCCTATGTAAAGCATCATTGGTCGGAAGCTTGTCAACAAAAGGAGACATCTTCTCACCTCCAGATGAAGCTATGCCTCTCCCCAATAAAGGTATCTGGAAATTTCCTCCCGTTCCTTTAGTGCTCATGAGGTTCTGGGATGTCTGAGAAAGGTGACTGTGCATACTCCAAGCATCCTGATGATAGGAAAAACCCATACAATAGTTAACTTGCGGAATGCACAGTTCCTACTACATACTCCTCAACAGAACTATACCTATAATTTATTGAAGAAAATAATTACCAAAAGCATGCTCTCGAATCAGAACACAGATATGGGTCTTACACCTCTCCCAATAAGTGTCTCAGTGATTCAAAACAGAAAAAACTAGGGAAAGAATACAAAACTTTTACACTGTGGGAATCTAACAGGTTTATTCTATAAGTGTATGATAGGAATCCAATGTTATAGAATAAGTGAAATCATGAGCAATTGAAAACATGAATTACACTAATTACTAATTCCTTTGATCTGAAACTTAAGAAGTCCAGAGTCGCAAAAAAATTTAAAACTGCAGTGTAAGCGTGTAATCCTTGGTGACAAAAAACATATCATGAACAGAGATACTTCACAATAACATTGGATAAAGACCAAGCAAAGAATGCCAGAAGCAAATGATAATAATGACGAGAATGAGATGATAGAGCAAACAAATTCAGTAACTATAGAAGAATGAATAGAATAAGATAGCTGAACCTGATGAGACGAATTGCTTCTCATTCCAGGCTCTATAGACATAGCATTTGATCTGTCAAATCCTAATCTTGTCCTAAATCTTGAAGGCGGGACAGGTGGCTTCAACATATCATTACTTCTGCCTCTGTCAGCTAATGTGGGGCTCATATCTTCCCAATCAAACTCTTCTTCTTCAGTGTTCTGCCACGTTACTGGAGTCATCTTGTTGTCTATACCATTCATAGAAAAATGTTCAGCCTGTGGTGGATTGTCATTTAAATAACCTTTTCCTTTATCGCTTCCATATGCTTCAATTAAAGCTCTTGGTCCCTCAAGTGCACATCCATTTCTAATATTAAATGAAGTACTTTCAAGTCCATTTAGATTATCGTCAGGATATTGTTTTCTCCTCCATTTATTAGTATCCTCATTTCTATTAATCATTCTAAAACCTTCATAATCATATACATTCTGTGATGGTGAGGCTCTAACCGCTTCAAGTTCATCACCAACTGATTGTAGAGGTCTATTGTGTCCAATCCTTGAAGACAAAGACGATTTTGCTAGCTTTATATTTGCTTTATTTGTTCCAAGAGAAAAAGAATCATGGCTCATGCTTCCCATTGAATTAAACGCTTGAGATCCACCATGTTCAAGACCATCTGCATGATCATAGTCATACTCTTCATATCCGGGAGCAAGTTTTTTATCATGAACTTTCAGAGTTGAGGCCCCTCTTGCATCTGGGATATGCTGCAGAGCTAAAAGCTAGTTACATATTTGTACGTTATTTATTCACCATGAATGCAAGATATTCAAAAGAAAACAGAAAATTAACAGTCCTACTAGCATTAAATTAAAGTCAGGGAATCATGTTGGGAGGTGTGGGTGTGTGTTTGTGTATTTCACACACATTTAAAGATATATAAGATGACGCACAACAAATGTATAAAATATGAATTTCATATTTGAACATAATCGACTCTACACAAAATTCCGAACAGTTTGAAGAACATGGATCTATCCTCCTTTTTTCCGGCATAAAACAAATTTTGATGTTAAATAAATATACAAAAGGAGGCAAACACCCAAAATAAGCCAAGGAATTATAAAAGAGCTCTCTTATTAGCTATAAACTATGAAGCGCATATACTTCATTTGTGGTAGAGAATCTATGTCGAGCACGGATTCAACCGGATATGCTTTGGAAACATGTCTAATACATGAATCTGTTTCCCTTTTTTTAATTTTTGGATACACATGTCCCCAAGATACGTATAGGGGCACATGCTTAACCATTTTTTTCCTTTAATTTGCTCAGCCCACAGCGTAGCCTAATTTAGAAGCCCACAATTAATTTGTGCTCAGCAAACAGCCCCTAATCCATGCTCATTCCACCCAACTATTTAAATAAAAGAAAAAAAGCAAATACAATTAAAAAATTAAAAACCCTGACTATTTCCTTCATTTTCATATCTGCGATTCACAAACCAAATCCACTCCAAATATATATATTGCATCCTCAATGTATCCGTATCCTAGTTGAAATTGATATGCCTGCATGTCCCATTGTATTTTGTGTCTCGTATTCGATCTATGTTTGTGCTTCTTAGGCTATAATCACTTAAATAGGAAATAACAAAATAATTCAAAAAGTAAACCCCAACTAGAAAAAACAAAGATAATAGAATCTCATAATTTTTCTTTAGGAATTTCTTTGTCGTTGGAACTTTAAGGTTCCTCTTCAGCCAAATCTTCAAGAAGAAGAAGAAGAAGAAGAAGAAGCAATAGTACTGCAAGGCCATGAAACCTTCCCTTTCTTTTTTGAAGGGAAAGCTGCACACCATCAATTAAATAAACTCCTTGGTGCTATTCAGCCGGAGAGAAATTGGAGAGAATATCCCAAAGAGAGTAGGAGACCAAGAGAAAACACAGTTCAAAGATAAGTTCACAGCAGCTCCTATATTTGCTGGCACAGAAAGCACCAACTAGGCCTGAGAGGACAATTTGAAAGTTGTCTCTATACAATATCATTTGTACTCTACTTACAAGACAAATGCTTAGCAATTCCTCTATTTACTAGCACAGAAAGCACCAAGCATGCGTGAGAGGACAATTTGGATGTCTTCTCTATATACCATCATTAGTATTAATCCCTTACAGAATAATTGATCAGAGGAAGATCATACACTCATTGGGAACTTTACATCTCATATTTACATACCACAATCTTGAAGAATAATATTCTCTCCTGCTGCACGAAAAAAAAAAAAGCTAACAAGTGATTGAGTTTCCACAGTCTTATGTCTTGAGACAATCGAAGAATAACATTATCAAATTTTTCAGAAAGGGAGGCCACTCCTTGACTCTCCACCCTTGAATGATATACAAAAGGAAACATTTCATGAATGCAAGATATCTTACTAAATCTTTGACATCCCCAATGGAATTAACAAAAGCATACAATGTTTCAAAAGAATCACAAAATATGAAATTAGTGTACCCCACAAACCTCACAAAACACCATCTCCCAGCTTGAATGAGAAGTGTTGTCTAAAAATGTGTAGTCCTATGGGATGTTGAGTAGGAGGAAAGTACCTAGCAAATGTTCTAAAAATTCATCCACAATGGGTTGGTTTAGTAGTCATTAGGACTAGCGAAAAGCTAAATGAGCTTAAAGAAATGAATTCAAGTCATGGTAGTCACCTACCAAAGATTTAAAATCCTAAGAGTTTCTTTGGAAATAAAATAAAATAGGGTCAGGCGATTGTGCAGAGAATTTATTCAGATGTGCACAAGCTAGCCTAGACATTCAAATATTTTTAGTTAAATGACTGATAGAATAAATTCCAAATATGACTCCCTCACCCCCAAAAAGAAACATAAGCATCGTCCATCGAATCTTCCCAAAATAAATCTCTAATGACTTATTCCATCTTTGGAGTCACCTTTGTTGGAGTCCTAAAAACTAATTGTCATATATAGAAGATTTGGAAGTATAAATTATGTGAAACTTGACCACATCTCAACCAAATGCAACACCCAGCCCCAACATAAATAATAGACGGCTGGGATGGACTAATCCAATTTATATATTAAAAAAAACAAAAAAAAAATGTATTCGTTCGCATTCACTAAATGAAGGCGGGGGGGGATGACAAACAGCCAACAAAAGGATGCAGGATGTTGAATATTCAAATTGACATCATGCAGATGAAGCAAACCCAAAAAAGTAGCAAAAGAGATAGATGCTCACTTTATCCACCACTGAGTGTTCCAGTTGACGCAAGTATTTTGGATTGACATGAATGCCATGAGTTGGCCGAGGAGATTCAGAAGCCCTCGAGGATGTCAAAGCTGAGGTCTCTTGTGTTGTTAGCTGAGAAAGTCGAGCCTCGATCTTCCGAAGGGTGGAAGGTGGAAAGACAGTTGACCATGTCCCAAAGAGGTGACGCATTGCATTGTGCAAATTAGGATGAACTTGCCTGTAAGCCTCGCAAAACACCTTAGCACCAAAAAAGAAAACAAAGGATTGATGAGAACCACATGAAATTCAAACTAATAGCGGTATGATTATTGAAAACATAAGAATCAAAAGTGTGGACCAGAAACCAAAGTTTCATACCTCAGGTAAACGAGACGAGAAATAATTGATGTATTCGTGCCCAACATTCTTAACGATGCTGTCCAACAGATATAATGAAGGAAGTTTCTGGTCAACCGGAACCTGCACGAAAATTGAAATGATGAACTGGAACGTTCGCAAGGTCTCGGAAAATATAATCCTCAAAGAAGATAAAAGCCTAAATTCTATAGCCCAAATCCCCATCAAATTGAAAATAAGGAAGACGTGATAGATAGATAAACCCCAAAAGAGAAAAAAAGAACAGTCTATTCGAAAGTATTAGAATACACTTACTTCATATACTACCAGAAATTGAAACGTTCGAAAGAGTCTTCTCAACTCAAATTAGAGGAAAACAAAATTACAGAAACGAACCTCTAGAATACGCGAACAAATTAAGTCGGCAATGCCCTTCCCATGTTCTCTCTTTTCTTCAGCAAGAACAGTAAGATCCGTAATGATGGGCTTCGAATTAAAAGTGAGCTCCGACAACATGAGCTCGTACAACTGCACGATATCCTCAGTGGTAGGAAGGGGCACAACATCAAGGCCGGAAACCCTGAATTCGTCATCCCGCTGCTTTAGCTGAGCTCTAAACCGGTGAGCTATTGAAGGGGAAGGCTTTTGTGGCAACTCATTGGGCATAGCCCTACCGGTGGTGTTGGGGAGTGGGCGGTCGGATGTATATGCTAAAGTTCTAGGGTTTCCTCGTGAAATTAAGAGCTTTTCCGATTCCATGAAAGGGTTCATGAAATACAAAGTGTGTCGATTGAGTTCAGAATTTTATCCCGCCAAGGAGGGAAGAGAAATGAATTAGGGTTTGTTCCCACCATAGAAGAAGCTAGAGAGATAAACCAAGAGGGAGCGCCGAAGAGAGAGAAAGAGTTACGCTGTGACTTAGTTTAATTCTTCGCCGGGGAACAGTACCACCAATTTCCTCGCGACTTTTGTTTTCAAAGTAGTAAAATTACGATTTTCTGCTTTTAAATCGACGCGCTACGCTATTGGGAGTTAATATCTCTACGCCCTTTTTAAATTACCCTTCTTGATTCTTTGAGGTTTGGAATGTAATTTCACTAGCTATTTTTAAATAAAAATAGTAACAATTCTAATATAAATATTTTTTATTAAAAAAATTAAAATTAAAATGACTATTCCCTCCCTCCCTCACTCCTTCTCCTTCCGCTTCCCCTTCCCCCCGCCCGTTGACCTCACCGCCACTGGAACAGCGGGGGTCCTCGCCGTCGGCAACCGTTCGATATCCTTTTATAGTGATAGAGGAAGACGATGATGAATGAAGAAGAAGATTGTAATGGTGTGGCGACAGCGGCAGGTGGCGGGAATCGCTTCGTCGGAGGACTGAAGGCGAATAGTTTTTTTTTCTTATAATTATTATCATTATTAATTTCAAACAAACAAATTGTAAGTTACCATTAATTTAGGGATTAAAAGATTTAAAAAAATGAATTATTAAAATTCAATTTATACCTCTAAGTTTTAGAATTGATAATTGATTCAAATCTTAGATCTTATTTGATTTGCTAATATCTTTATATGATTATAAACTATTATTAATTAATTTATAATCTTATTTTGCATTTAAAATTTTGCTATGTATTTTAATTTAACAATAATGGATTGAGTTTGAATGTAAAATCTATATTTATTTTAAAAAATATTTTTTAATATAATTTGACATTATAAAATTTCATATTTAAAATTGAGATACACAAATATTATTTTTGTACTATTTAAATTATAATATCAAAAAATTGTTGGTATGCGTTCAAACCTACCAAATCTAAAAAACATATAAAAATAAAATAAAGATTACTTACCTAAGAGGCTCTAAATATTTCCTTTTGGAAAAAAAGTATTTTCCATTGACTTTAGGGAATTACATTAGGTGTTAATTTTATGTGTGATGTGCATCTTTTTTTTTTTTAATTTTGAGCAGAATTATATTAAATATTGAGATTTTTTAATTATTAGTTATTAAGATTTTGTTCAAACTTTTTTTTTTTTTTTTATAAAAAAATCATTCAAATTTTATATTAAATACCCATTAAAATATTAGTATTTTCAACGTGGTTAGAGAAGAGCATTATTTTTAATAAGTACTTTTTCCAAAGTTATTCCATCCCCTAGAGATCTTCCAAGATGTTGACAGATATCAAGAAAAGTTGGATTATTCGTTTTTGGACTCTAATTGAGATAAATAATTCTCATTATCCTTCTAATTGTGATCCAAAAGTTTGTAAATGATTTTCATATTTATTCCTAAGAGTTTTCGATATTTATCAAGGTTTATAAACAATTTTAACATTTTTAAAGCTTAATTATGAAGGTCATATGGCACATGCATGCGCATGTTTTGATGGGGAGTTCGATGTTCTAATGTTTTCATATGGCAAGTATATCCCGATGCTCGAATCGGATGTGAAGGTCTCCCCTCATTTGGTTGTTCTTGCTAAAAGCTTGATGTTTCAAGGAAAACCACTCAGAGTGTACTTTTGAATGCAGGTATATAACATCAAACTTGATTTGATAATAATTGAATATTGTCGGTTCATTGACATAATATTAAGCTAGTTATAGATGATCATGATTTTCGAGCAATAAAAAATATCAAGGCATGTTTGGATTGACTTTGTAAGAGAAAAATGTTTTAAACAATTAGAAAGTCAATCTAAGAAAGTGTTTCGTATCTATCTCCGACTCTTTTCGCCGCGTGGTCACGATAGCTGGAGAATGTTGGCTAATGCAAAATGATAGCTTGGAGTCCATATCGAGCTATAACAGCTCCTGCTTCCACCAAGGAGTTCCAGCATTGTAAATGTGTTCCCCGGAATCCCATGAAATCTCATAAGCCTGCAGTCCAATAGCAAGGGCTGGTTCTTTTCCGTGCTGAGCAATCCACTCCACCACTGCAACTTCTTTATCTTCTTCGCTTGTATACTCTTTCTTACTTTTTCCAAATGGATTGGACCCAGGGTTAGCCATCTCTGCAACTGCCGCAGGCATGTAGATGGAATCACCAACCAATGGTGCTCCACAATCAGCCAGTTGTGCTCGAATCTGCATCATCAGGAACATCGGATTTGCTTTAAGAACTATGAATGCAAGAATTTCTGAACATGGCTTTTTAAAATAGCCAAGGTAATTACAGGAACAGAAAGACTACACCAAGAACCTGATGTGTCCGACCAGTCAAGAGGTTGATTTTACATTCATATGCTTTCTTTTTGGAGGGCCAGCCACAATCTTCAATACAGTATTTTGCTTCAATATCAGCAGCTGGCCATGAAACCTCTCTACATTCCAACACCTCGAGCTGACACAAGTTCCATCCATCAATACAGTCTGCAAGCAGAAGATGTTTAAAGCGACCAAAAGACTTAAACCTTCCTATCACACCTTAGTATGGATAAATTAATGGTCAGGATTACAGGCCAGATACCGGGCGATGTGCCAGCGAGGAGGCTGAGCTCCAAAGGGGAGTAGACACAAGGTGGTGTACCAGCAAAGACGCTGGGCCCTGAAGGGGGTAGATTTGGGGGTCCCCCATCGATTGGAGAAGGGAACGAGTGCCAGCGAGGACGCTGAGCTCCTAAGGGGGGTGGATTGTGAGATCCCACATTGGTTGGGGATGAGAACAAAGCATTCTTTATAAGGGTGTGGAAACCTCTCCCAAGCAGACACGTTTTAAAAACCTTGAGGGGAAGCCCGAAAGGGAAAGTCCAAAGAGGACAATATCTGTTAGCAATGGGTTTGAGCTTTGAGCTGTTACAGGATGGGAGTGACAGTCGGTTGGTAGGGAGTTGAAATGTTAATGTGACTGGGGCAACCATTTGCATATTAATTTGTTAGGCAGAAAATTAAGACTGGTTTTCTAGGTGCTTGAGTTTATGGCTGCAAAATAATAATCAAACGGTATACGTATGTTCTCCAACATATCAAATTGCAATAAATAGTTCAAAGCAACATCCAATTATTATTTGAGTGCTTTATTGGAAAACTTGCCTTTAGAAACAAGTCTGGGAGCCAAATTAATTGGCCGCATATAGTGTGTTATTATTCCCATTGGCACGGGAGCAGCAGCAAGAGCAAGATAAAGCTTCATAACCTTCTTCTCCTATAAAGAAAAAATTGTAAAGCATTCCTATCAAATTAAGAAACAAAAAGCATCAACTACTTCACCAGTATAGGGAGTATGATGAAGATTTAAATGGGAATATGAACTACTTGATATTCAAATTACAACGCACATAAAAACTGGAAAATGAGTGAATGAACAGAGGAAACTTATGTTACAATATGTGAATAGAGTTATTGCTTAGTGACTTAACCACAATGATCAAACTCAAGAAATAAGATCATGAAACTTACTCTGATTTTACGATGGAAGATGGAGCAATATTCTTTTGTCCTAGCTAGAATGACGCTGCAAAAGTGCGAATGAACGAAAACACGTATTTTGAAGAGAGGCGTTATATTGGACATAAAAAGATCTACAAGAAACATCATTACCAGCCCTCAGTGCAATTGTCAATCTGATGAGTAGTCCACAAGGGAGACGTTAATCCTAAAGCACGAGTTGCAAAGGTTACACAAGTTTCTTTGATGTTGTTCGTAGTGCCTCCAACCTAACAGAATATTCATCATACTTAACAGCTATGAAATGAATGTTCAGCTAGATAGTATTGATGCAAATAAATTGTCATTCTATGAATGTTCAGCTAGATGGTATAAATTGTGCCATTCTCCATAAGTAATGTTCAAGCCAGAGATTAATGGTTCAAGTGTTCAACCACAGACCGATGTACCAGCAGGTTTGTCCAAAACCACATAAGATTCTGTCACGGCGATAATTCTCGATTTCCAATCAATTTCATAACACCTGATTGATTGTAAATTTCAACAAGCATCATTCCATTATGAACATCATTCTGTTCTTGAAAGTCAACAAAGGTAGTTCTTTTCACCTTGGAAAGCGTTTGGGATGCACGTAAACACGCAAGTACATTCCAACTTCCACGAAATCATCAATGTGAGTTATTCGAAAAGTCTTCTGTGCTTCTCCCATAGTTTTCCCTTTGATAGATTTTCGCCCTTTCA
Source organism: Cucurbita ficifolia (assembly GCA_033971965.1). Taxonomy (NCBI): domain Eukaryota; kingdom Viridiplantae; phylum Streptophyta; class Magnoliopsida; order Cucurbitales; family Cucurbitaceae; genus Cucurbita; species Cucurbita ficifolia. The sequence continues at coordinate 7,586,203 of CM066974.1, forward strand.
AAAATGTTGGTTCTGTAAATTTTTTGAATAGTCTAATTTGCTCAGGGGTAGCAGTTGGTGGAGGCTGTGGGCATACTAGGGCATAATGTACAGCACCAAAATGAATGAGATCTACAACGTACCTTCAAACAGTGAAACTATTAATTCATTGCTTCATCTATTTAGACTTAATATCATGTTGCAGAATCAATTATTATGAACAACCAAAAGATAGAACTTACAGAGGAGGAAGATCCAAGGATTTAGAGATGTATTCCATAACAGGTCCCTCTTCCAAAACGACCAGATGTTCAACTCGTGGTGGTTCCTTGAATGAGGGACATGGAAGCAAACGATGATATTGAGGATACCTGAAATTAATTTCAGTCTGAGCATGCTAAATCCTCAAGGAATCATAAAAAAGGGAGTTCAATAACAAATCATGATTACTGCTAGTGCATTAAGCATTCAACAGAGTAATCGTCAAAGGTGCCAGAAAACCATTTTTTCCCTTCATTTGACTGTAGAAGGTAAAATTTGAAGTTTGGAGCTGTTGAGGATCCCATTGGAAAGATGGGGAGACCTCACAGTATTTAAATGATACGTGGGTTATGCTTGCCGTTGCCAATTGGTTTTGAGATGGAGCCTCATGTTTATCTATTATGATATTAGAGCTTATGAGCTCAATGTGAGATCCCACATCGGTTAGAGAGGAGAACGAAGCATTCCTTATAAGGGTGTGGAAACTTTTCCCTAACATACGTGTTTTAAAACCGTGAGGCTGACGGCGATACATAACGGGCCAAAGCGGACAATATCTGCTAGCGGTGGGCTTGGGATGTTATAAAGGGTATCAGAGCCAGACACCAGGCGGTGTGCCAGCGAGGACACTGGGCCTCCAAGGACACTGGGCCTCCAGGTTGGAGAGGGGAGCGAAGCATTCCTTGTAAGGATATGGAACCTCTCTCAAACATACGCATTTTAAAATCGCAAGGCTGACGGTTATACATAACGAGCTAAAGCGGACAATATCTGCTAGCGGTAGGCTTGGGCTGTTACACTCAAACAAGTATTGGATACCAGAAAATAAAGATTTGATCTAGGAATGGTGAACCCAAAGATGATCATTTTGAGGGGGCATGTTGAGGATCCCATATTCGAAAGATGGGGAGACCTCATGATCTTTAAAAAATACATGGGTTACTCCTTCATTTCCATCGTCTTGTTTCGAGTTGGTTTTGATATCTAACCTCATATTATCTAACAGGGGCTACTAGTAAGTCAGTCAGTTTTTAGTGCCAATCAATAGAGATCGTTCAATGCTCATTATTCATAATCCATGTGTACTGCATATAGTTCAAGCCATCAGCCACTGATTTTCTTTTTTCTCCTTCCTTTTTATTCTTAACCTTCCATTTTGTTTCAATTCTGCAACATTTACCTCATGACAAGCAATACGCAAAAAATAACAAGATCCTATTCCAAATCAACGAGTTACATGAACTAGAAATGTAGGATTGACCAACAATGAAACACCCCACAACCATTGAAATAAACATTCAAACCGTTCAAATAGGTAAGTAAATCGTAATCTCACATTTACATGATTAAAACACAACTAAACAACAGTAACCCCGTTCAAACTAGCAATCAAATTAGTAAACAAGAAGGTATGAGACAAAATTAGCGGTACCCATTTTCTGCAGAGTTAGTTGCAGTTTGAGTAACTGTGACGTCTGTTGTTGAGAATTCACAAGAGAACACGCTGCTCTTCGAACTCGAAGAACGTCGAGCAGCAAAGCAGTTGCCGCAAATGGCAACACTGAGATTAGCACGAGTTCTTGCCAATGTGCACAGCAGGGTTCGTGATGTACTGAGGCCACGGCAACCATGGGCGGCCACTAGAGCTATATTCATGGAAGCCAGCATCCCGGGAGGCTGTGGAGCCGGGATGTGCTGATGAGACCAAAACGATGATTGCTAATCCTTCTCTCCCGGAGAGGATAATTCTGGGCTCTCACAAAATTTGTTCCAATGATATTATTTTAGTTACTATGCTTTAGCCTTCACCCTATTTTCAGATCTATTTTTAAATACAATATTTCAAATTAATAATAAAAATAAAAATAAACCCACACTACTATAATTGTGCGGTGAACAAAAATATAAATTCAATTAATTATTATTATTTTTTAAAAATAAATGTTAATTAACTCATTAAAACAAATGACTAAATTAATAAAAATACATATAAATTTTATCGTTTTAACACTATGTTTCAATAATATCTTCAAAAATATCTCTAAACCTTAAAAAGTTCATTAAAACTTTTTTTAAACAATTCAAAATACTTGTATCGTTAGTACTATATCTAAAAAATACTTATAAAATTTTAACGTCAATATATAGATAAAAATTGTCTATCGACATCTCGATTATCTACAAACGTTTTAATGTTAATTTAGAAATTTAGTAAATATTTTTAAGGTTGTACTAATAGCAAATGTATTTTTTAATTTTTAAAAATGTTGAAATGTATTTTTTTTTTAAGTTTTTAATAATGAGTTTAAGAGTATTAATATATTTTTTTTAAAATTCAATGATATTTTTTAAACGCTTCTGAAAATGAAATAATATTTTTTAAACGCTTTTGGGAGTCTAATAATATTTTTTTAACCATTTTAAAATTTTAAGAGTTTTTTTAAAGTAAAATATTAACCATTTTCATATCGTTTACTTTTAATATTTTTTAAATTCAGTAATATTTCTTGAACTTTTTAAAAAGTTGAATAACATTATCCGATCTTTGTTTGGAAAGCCTTGGAATAATTTTTAAACAAAAGTTGTTTTTATTAACCTCTTCGTCATTCGTGTTGCATTCATCCCTATAAGAGAGCAATTACGACAACTTTACTAGTTGTTGTGTTTTTCTTATATTTGAATCGAGCTCAAAATCTTTGCCATCGAAGAAATTATCGTGGACATCATCGTTTTTTTAACGTCTATTTAATTTGTTTAAATATTAAATTTATAAATGTTATTTTCACTAAATAAAAACCTGCACGGAGATTTAAAATATAAAGAATAATAGGATAAAAGCTTTAAAAAAAATATAGAAAAAAAATTAAATGTGTTTAAAAGAAAAATGGAATAAGAAATTGGAGAAAACAAACCTAAATAGAAACGAAATTGTAATAAAATAAAATTGGGTGATAGTGTAAGTGAAACGACGTCACATCGGCCACCTAAAGGCTAAATTGCGTGCTTGCTTGAGGAAACGAAAAATCAATAAAATAATGGGAACTCAGAAGGCTTAAACGTTTTGTGTCAGATTCTTCTGGTGTCTCCTAGTCGAAACATGAACGAAGAGCTCGCATGAATTCCCGTCGATTATCTCTCCAGGGATCAATCGCCGCCGTGCCTACTGAAGATTCTGATTGTACTTGGAAGGAATTAGTGTTTTCTTTCTGGTGTTCAAGAGCAATGGTATTATGCAGTGCACCAGGTGCAAATTGACTTTGGTTCCCCACTTGTCGATTGGATCATCGCGAATTTGTAAAGAGATTGTGATTTGGTTGAAATGTCCTGGGGACTGGGATGGAAGCGGTCATCTGAGATTTTTCATTTGAAACTGAATTATGGTTCAGAAGAGGATGTGGAGAATCCTGAGCGTGTCTCATCGTCTTCGTCGTGTTCTTCTTCTTCATCGTCATCGTCATTATCGACGACCATCTTGACGCAGGGTCATGAACTTGGATTTCGGATTGATTTGGATTGGTCGGCTGGGGACGACGAAGATCAGGTGGCTCTCAGGCTTCAGTCTCAGCTCATGGTTGCCTTGCCGGTGCCGCAGGATGCTGTGCAGGTAGAATTAAAGTATCATGAAGAAGCAGATAATGTGGATGTAGATATGAGGGTTTTGAAGAGGAGGGAACCTCTTAGAGCCGTGACGATGACGAAGTCGGCGGGATCGGGGCAGCAGAATGATGGGATTGGTGTTCTGACGCGGTTGCTGAGGTCGAATGTGGCACCGACGACGCCAGGGGCTGGCGAGGGGATGATTGATTGCGGCGAGCACTGGAAAACTGTTACCATGCTCAATCTTTGTGGCTGTGGTTTGTCGGTGAGCGTTTGTGGCAATTTTTTTACTAATCAGCTTCCCCTTCTGCGAGCATGCTTATTACAATGGCGGTTTTCATCAGCTTTTCCAGTTTTTAGAAACATATTTTAGTATTTCGAAGCAATGGAACCTTGCGACATCTTCGGTTTCTTTTCCTTTTGATTGATCAATTATGTTTGGATTGCTTGTTTTTTTTTTTTTATAGATCAATCGTTTTGATTGCTATGGTCGGGTTGAAGTTGGGTTTATTAATCTTTATTTATGTTCATTCCAGGCATTGCCTGCAGATTTATCTCGACTGCCACAACTGGAGAAATTGTACCTTGAAAACAATAAACTATCAGCTTTGCCGCCTGAGCTTGGTGAGATCAAAAGTTTGAAAGTGCTCCGGGTTGATTCCAACTTTCTGATTTCCGTACCTGGTAAGCATTGTTTTCTATAACTTATAAGGGCACTGGTGCATAGTATAAACTCACACCAAGTAAAAACGAGCATCTAGTATGAGTTGCTTTGATACATCTTCTGCCATATGTATTTGATTTTTGAAAAATGTTGAGCAGTAGAATTGAGGCAGTGCGTTGGGCTGGTGGAGCTATCGTTGGAATACAACAAACTCGTTAGGCCTCTTCTCGACTTCAGGTTATTTGTCTTAGTTTGCATAGTCAGCAACTCCTGCTTTGTGCTTTACACTGCTAATACCTCTTGTTTCAAGAGTATTTGGTGATCCCTTTTTTGGGTCTAATGATTTTCTCCAGCTTTATGACAGGGCTATGTCTGAGTTACGTGTTCTTAGACTATTTGGTAATCCCCTCGAATTTCTTCCTGAAATTTTGCCATTGCACAATCTACGCCATCTTTCTCTTGCAAATATCAGACTTGTGGCAGATGAAAACTTGAGATCTGTGGATGTTCAAATAGAGGTAGCATTGAACAAAATGATGCAAATATTCAAATAATGGATTGCATTAACTCATAAGACATAACTTTTTGTGTTGATTGATTTTACTTTTGATATATGCAGATGGAAAATAACTCTTATTTTGGTGCATCTCGACATAAGCTTAGTGCCTTCTTCTCCCTTATTTTCCGTTTTTCTTCCTGCCACCACCCTTTGCTGGCATCTGCCCTAGCAAAAATCATGCAAGATAAAGGAAATCGTGCAGTTATTAGTAAAGATGAGAATGCAATTCATCAGCTTATAAGTATGATAAGCAGTGAGAACCGTCATGTGGTGAGACTTGTGTTTCTGAACTTGATTATTCCTTTTTACTTATTTATTTATAGAGATACTTCTGCTAGGTTTATTTTAAACAGTTATTACTTTTGGCAGGTTGTACAAGCATGCTTTGCTCTTTCTTCTCTTGCTGCAGATGTTTCCATTGCAATGCAGTTGATGAAAGCAGACATAATGCAGCCCATTAAAACTGTTCTAAATTCTGTTTCACAAGATGAAGTAATTTCTGTATTGCAAGTTGTGGCTAAGTTGGCTTTCACATCCGACACTGTATCTCAGAAAATGTTGACCAAGGAGCTTTTGAAATCCCTGAAATTTTTATGTGCCCAGACAAATCCAGAGGCAAGTCTAAATTCTTCAGTTAACGTGCGCCTTGCTTCTCTACCCTTTCGTATGTAATTCTCACAATCTTTTTCTGCAGGTGCAAAGGTCAGCTTTATTAACAGTTGGAAACTTGGCATTTTGCTTAGACAATCGTCGCATTCTAGTTACTTCTGAACAGTTGCGTGAACTACTCTTACGCTTGACAGTTGCACCTAACCCACGTGTGAATAAAGCTGCAGCTCGAGCTTTAGCAATCCTTGGTTTGTATTTTTTATCTAATTCAACTTGTGCATCTGAGTTTCATGTCTTCACAATCCATTCAAATAGATTTTTTTTGGAGTAGGGGAGAATGAAAATTTACGACGTGCCATGAAAGGGAGACCAGTAGCAAAACAAGGATTGCGAATACTCTCAATGGATGGTGGCGGCATGAAAGGTTTGGCAACAGTTCAAATACTTAAAGAAATTGAGAAGGGAACTGGAAGGCGGATACATGAATTGTTTGATCTTATATGTGGCACATCAACTGGAGGCATGCTAGCTGTTGCCCTCGGTATTAAGCAGATGACTTTGGATCAATGTGAAGAAATATATAAAAATCTCGGTAGGTTTGCTGCAAGGGTAAGCAGTGATTAGATTCTGTGCACTTCATCACTTCATGGTAAAACATTTTATTTTGGATTATAGGAAAACTCGTCTTTGCTGAGCCTACACCTAAGGACAGTGAAGCTGCTTCCTGGAGAGAAAAGCTGGATCAACTTTACAAAAGTTCTTCACAAAGTTTTAGAGTTGTTGTCCATGGATCTAAAGTACGATTATTTCCTAGAATTTTTGCACAATTGTGTCTATGTTGTGGTGGTTCCACCTTACCTATCTTAGGTTATGGGAAGCTCTAGTTAGCTTTTGAACTTTTTGAAAGAAAATTTTTGTCAAATTTGTCAACCCAGTGTTTTTCTGGTTTTCTCGACTCTTTCGATAGCAAAGCATCAATCTCTTTTAGTTGTCACTCTTATCTAACTTATTGTTTAAAATTATAATTATAAATGACCGAACAAGGTGGATAAATCATATTCTCTCCAGTAAATTAGGATCTATGTATAACTATGCTAACTTTTGTTGTTTTGCATTTTATTATCACCAACAAGTTGCTGATGGAATACTCTTGCGATGATGTCTTGCAGCATAGTGCCGATCAATTTGAGAGGCTATTGAAGGAAATGTGTGAAGATGAGGATGGAGACCTATTAATAGAATCTGCAGTTAAAAACCCCCCAAAAGTATTTGTCGTGTCAACCTTGGTGAGCATGGTACCGGCTCAGCCTTTCTTATTCCGCAATTATCAGGTTTGAGACCAAGACTCTTTTCTTTAGTGAGGCTCAGAAATTGTATATTAGAAGAAAAGATACGCAGTATGAATTAGATGATTTACAACCAAAATTAGATTACAGAGTGCAACAAGAATTTCTATCCTGTAGAATCAAGAATAAATGAATGTGTTCTCTTCTAATCTCTTCAGCATGAAGAATCACAAAGAAGCCATGGAACGAACCTCATGCCATTCTGAAAATTCATCTTCCACTCTCTGAAATCTGATGGTTATCTCTTTTCATATGCACAACTGGATAGTTCAATGACAATGAAAAAGTATTTCTTTCCTGTTGTTTCTGACTGCAATCCTTTCAGCATTGGCAGCTACAAAAAAGCCACGTAATGGATTTTATGCTATACTTAAAATTTATCTTCCACGCCCTCCAAAGCCTGATAGGTTTTTATATGCACAACAGGATAGTTATAGCGCAACGGAAAATGATGTTTTCTCTGTTATTGTTTCTCTAAAAGCTTTTGGTTGGTTTTCTCTTTTGGTGGGTGCTGTTTTGGCATATTTTTATTTTTGGTTTGTTTATTGTTTTTTTTAATCCTTTTAGAGGTTGTTTCACTAAACTTTTTGTGTTTTTCATACATCGATGAAAAGTTGTTTCATGTTTAGAAAAAAAAAAAAAAAAAAAAAAATCTGTTATACTCCTTCCGATAAGAAACAAATTTGATCAATGCTGCATGGTTTAATCCAAGCTAAGGTTTAAGCTAAACATAATGGTTTAATCGAAGTTAAGCCAAACATGATTTAAAAAAATAAGTGAGCGGTTAAGAAATAAGAGAGTGTATTGAAATGAGACACAAAATAGAAACGGCCTGGACAATCAAGACTCTTGATCGTTTCTTGAACAACTCAAAGAAAATCCTCAACTAAAGCAGCTTGTTTTCCTTTCCATTAACGGTACTCCTAGATCTGATTTTGGCAATTGCTGCATTGCATTCTACATTTATGCAGTATCCTGTTGGAACACCGGAGGTACCTCTGGCAATTTCAGACAGTTCAGGGATTACTGTGTTTGGATCACCTTTGGCCAGTGCCCCAGACGGGTATAAGTGCAGTGCTTTCATCGGAAGTTGTAAACACCAAGTTTGGAAAGCTATAAGAGCATCATCTGCTGCTCCTTACTATCTTGATGATTTTTCAGATGGTATTTTCTCCTGGTTCTTGTTTAAGCGAATATATTGTTTATCCCTTTTATTAATTACTAATACCATACATTGTGTTATTCTAGTTTCTAAATTAATAAATTACATAAATAAAACCCACATGTTTCTTAAATTTGCTAGAACTTTTTATGGGTGTTGTGAGTTTTAATCACAATTTCAAGTGAAATGAAGTTGCTAGTGAATAAAATATGCTAGTAGGGTGGACATAATGACTTGAATGAAATAATACAAATCTTCCCCTGATTGTCATAAGATTGATTGCAATTTCATATTTAATGACATGAATTAACTTTAACATGTGAGTAGGGTGCACATAATTGTTTACTAATGAGTCTCTCGTGCATACTTTTAATCTATTAAAAATTAAAGATAAAGATGTTTCATCTTTGATATATTCATTCATGGTCTTCAAAACCTTCATCTTTGATATATTTATTCATGGTTCTCTGAAATTTTTTAAGATGTAAATCGCTGGCAAGATGGAGCCATAGTGGCAAACAATCCTACTATCTTTGGCATAAGAGAAGCACAGCTTCTATGGCCTGATGCGAGAATTGACTGCTTAGTTTCTGTTGGCAGTGGCTCTACTCCAATGAAGGTAATTTACTTTTCGTATGAATAATTTGATTACTTTAATGCTCTATAACCGGTCTTCACTGTTTTAGGTGAGGAAAGGTGGGTGGCGTTATTTGGACACTGGACAAGTGCTTATTGAGAGTGCATGCTCTGTGGACCGGGTGGAGGAAGCCTTGAGTACGTTATTACCCATGCTGCCTGAAATACATTATTTCAGGTTTGACCCAGGTATGATGTCTTAATGTGCACATGGGTAATTGATTTAACATTTGCGTGAAATTTCATTTGTGCAGTTATTTTCCTTCACCAAATTCTGACCCTAAAAGATTTTAGGGTTATCCTGTGGCACTTCTAATTTGAGAACAGAGACGTGCATATGATCCATAGTTTATTTTATTATTATTACTATTTAATCTATTGCAGTGGATGAACGATGTGATATGGAACTGGATGAGACTGATCCAGCAGTCTGGCTGAAGTTGGAAGCTGCTGTTGAGAAGTATATCCAAAGTAATAATCTGGCCTTTAAGAATGCCTGTGAAAGATTAATCATGCCTTATCAACATGATGAAAAGTGGTCGGAGAACGTCAATCCACTTCATTTCTCCCGGGTCATGGCATCATCCGCAGGTGTTTGTTTTGTCCTCATGGCATTTTCAGCTGCTCAATAATTCTGTTTGGATTTTATTGAACTAACCAGTTATTCTACTGATTTTCTGGAAATGCTAGATGAGAATAGCCCTTCTTTGGGTTGGAGACGGAATGTACTACTGATTGAAGCTTCTCATAGTCCTGATGGTGGAAGATTTATGCATCATGCCCGTGAACTTGAAGCATTTTGTTCCAAAAATGGAATTCGAATATCCCTTATGCAAGGAACATCTGGGGTTGTGAAGACTGTACCTTCATCAACATTCCCAACCCCTTTTACATCACCATTGTTTACTGGAAGCTTTCCAACAAGCCCACTTCTATATAGTCCTGATGCTGGACCACAAAGGCTTGGGCGAATTGATATAGTTCCACCTTTAAGCTTAGATGGTCAATTGGGTAAAGGCGCAGCATTCACCCCAGAGTCTCCTTCAGGACCCAGAGAACTCTCCTTACCTGTACGGGTATTGCATGAGAAGTTACAGAATTCACCCCAAGTGGGCATTGTACATTTGGCCCTTCAAAATGACTCATCGGGCTCAATATTAAGGTCAACATATGAGGCAGATGTTCATGATTTATGAATTTAGTTCAACCCTTTCATTTGGTCCTGACTTACTCATTCTTTATTCTTGTAGTTGGCAAAATGATGTTTTTGTAGTCGCAGAACCAGGAGAACTTGCAGAGAAATTTCTACAAAGTGTTAAACTCAGTTTGTTGTCAGCCATGCAGAGCCATCGTAGAAAGGGTGCATCATTGCTTGCCAATGTCTTGACTGTGTCTGATCTGGTGGCACTCAAACCATACTTCCAAATTGGAGGCATCGTCCATCGTTATTTAGGACGACAAACCCAAGTATGTTATCTTGACATTTTTCTTTCTTCCTCGTGATTTCTTGTTAGTCAAAAGTCACAATACAGAGCACTCAAGTTCTGAGTGTCAACGGATGTTTGTATTGAAGGTTATGGAGGATAACCAAGAAATTGGGGCTTACTTGTTTCGTAGAACGGTTCCTTCCTTGCACTTATCACCTGATGATGTTCGTTGGATGGTAGGGTTTCAAATCTTTCTATCAATCTCTTACATTTTTTTTTTGTCTTCAAAGTTCGTGCCATATATTTTAATTGATGCATGTTTAATTAGTTAAAGAAATTATAAAACTCTATTGGGGAGGGTTTCAAGTTCATTCCTAGGAGGATCATTGGAACGGTGAAAGTTTGTGAGATTGTTGGTTTCATATTTTCTCATAAAAAAATGTTTTCTCCAATTGATTTTGTTTAGTTTTTTTTCATGTGGTTCCTTTTGTCAGAACTAGTTGGTTTGGCCCTTTCAGACAAGAAATTCGATGATTTATCCTCCTTGCTTTTCCTTCTAGATGTTTGTTGTTGGCCTTTGTTCGAAGCATGGTGTTAGTGTATATGGATCCTCGTATCCTCGGGAATTTTCTCTGACAAATCGCACTTTTCCAATCTTCTTGTCCCTTCCTTCCCTTAACCTCTTCACTCTTTTTCGCCCAATCATGGAAGGTCGGAATTCCAAAGGTGGTCACTAGTTTTCTGGGCTGCATGTGTCCTTTGGAGGATTATCACCGTGGGCTTTAATCCAGAAAATATCATCTACAGTCTTGGTTGGGTCTTCAATGGTGTCCCCAGCAAACGAGCATCTGCGAATATGGATTATTATTGTATGGAGATGTCACTTGTGTAAAGGTGTTGAAGATATTTGGTATTGGTTTGACTCCTATAAAGGTGGTTGAGCCATGATAAGGGATGTGCTTTTGCATGCACCTTTTTGGCGATAGAGGAAGAATTATTTGGCATGCTGCTCGTTTTTCTTTTTGAAATATTTGGTTAGGGATGAATGACAGTGTTTTTAAAGTTATAGAGGGCTCTTGGTCGGGGGTTGATAGTCACCTAGTAGTTAAGATGTATAGGAGGTAGTGGGGTAGAACGCGAGAGATATAAACTTAGGGTGGGGGGCGGACTGAGAACCATGGTTAGAAGAGTGAGGCCCACTTTGTTAGCAAGGGGTTAGATTATTTGTAAATATAGCAAGAGAGAGAAAGGGATGAGGACATCTTTTATGTTACCGGAGGGTGGCTGGTTTTTGGAGAGATTGGGAAGTTCTAAAATCCTCCCTTGGTCCTTATATTCCTTCTTGAACATAGTTAATATTTTTGAGTTCTATCAGAGATCTCGAGTAATCATAAATATTTTGAAAATAGGTCAATGATTCAACTGCCTTTTTCCTTCCATAATCTGTGCTTGCTAAACCTATATCCTTGAAGGTTTTTCAGACTATTATTTCTTTGAAGTTTGATGCTCAGAGTATTATTAATTTGTTTTACAGCTAGGATAGCTTAAGTTTTAAAATATGGTTTTTCTAATAAGCTTCAAGATGATACTTGAGATTTGATGGGTAGAAACTTGTACATTATATTTGTCTGTCCTTCACTTGATTGAGGGAGGAGAATGAATCAATAACTTTCTAAATATATGTTTCTCCTTGTAGTAAATAGTTAATCCGCTTGTAGCCATGTCCTTTTACCATTAATGTAGTCGTATTTCTAAATTTTGTTTAGGTTGGTGCTTGGAGGGACAGGATCATTTTCTGCACCGGAACTTATGGGCCAACCCCAGCTTTAATTAGAGCCTTTTTGAATTCCGGGGCTAAAGCTGTAATATGTTCTTCAAACAAACCCCCTGAAATGCCAACGACGACACTCCAGGCAGGGGACTATGATGTCATTGAAAATGGGAAGTTCGAGCTTGGCGAAGAGGAGGGAGAAGATGACGATGTTGAGCCTTCCAGTCCCACAAGTGACTGGGAAGACAGTGATGTTGAGAAAATTGGAAATTATTCTTTGGATACCTGGGATGATGATGAGGAGGAACTTTCACAGTTTGTTTGTCACTTGTACGACTCGTTATTCCGAGAGCATGCAAGTGTATATGATGCCTTACGCCACGCTCTTGCTTCGCATCCGAAGTTGAGGTATACATGCCATCTCCCTGGTGTCCAATAATATCTTGATCAATCTCACTGATGTTAAAAAATAAATGAAAGATTTATAACATAGAGACACAATAGTCGGCAGTAGATGGTTTTTAGTGGAGTATAGAGAATGTTCAAGAAAATAAGAGGTATGATCCAATTTTGAGGCTTTCGCTGTGTTCATTATAACTAATAACTACTTTTTGAATGCCATAGTTATAAGGCACTCGAAAGGTTTTCTGACTGCTCTTATTTGTTCAATTATAACTTTGTTTAGTCAAATTTAAATGTCAATGGTCATAAGTCCTCTTCTTTTAGGACTTGTTGATTACCGTGGTTGTAGTTTGTTACTCGAAGGAATGGTCCAGACTCCATTGGGAATATGTGTTTGTAAGATTGCAAGTTCGAATATGAAAGTGGAAAGAAATGCTATTTTATGTCATACTTCTACTAAGTTATGCGTACCATCTTTATTGTGAAGTGTTATTCGAATAAAGAGATTACTAATGCATTATATCATGAATACAGGGATGATGATTCCCATAACATGAATGCAGAGATGATGATTCCCTTTAAAGCGGTAGACATGACTCAATTATAAAGCTTATGTCTTCATGTTATGGGAATCATCATCTGTTACATAATACAAATTTAAACATAAGCAAATAGTGTAACATTTATATTCTAGATGTTGAATATATAATCTAAAACCACAACTCCCCACGGTTCCCTACCTAAAAAAACGGAAGCAGGCAAGATGGGAAAGATCATCTCCTCTTTTAATTTAGGAAAAGGCATGAGCAAAGCATAAGTATGGCCCCCCAACATTGGCAAGTAAAGCAATCAATTGGATGGGCTATGGGCTCCTATAGGGTGCACAAGAAATCTTCACAGCTCAATCAACAATCCACCTTCATTCTAAAGCATTGATCTTAGTTTTCTATGTTAAAAGGGTGATACTGTTCTAAAAAATGAAACATAAAAGGCACACCCAACAAATCATTATCAGAAATCATTTGTTTAGGGGTCTGTTCACCCAAAATAAAATAAAAAGAGCAGAGAAGGTATCATAATATCACCAGAGGCAGGCAACTCAGAATGAATATTATGTCAAAATCTCAAGCTGTGCTGTTATCCGTCTTCCAAAGCACTTTACTTGGGTAGATGCCTTTATAAAAAGATCAAAAAGGAGGTGGCTTAGACTCAAAGACAGCAAGGAATCCCACCCCTTCACGAAAAGGACCCCACGACATCACATCCTTCATCCCAAAAGCCTCTTTGCATTTCTTTAATTTTACATCAAAAGGATGCGACACAATAAACCCCGCACCACATTTTGCAAATCCCATGAAAAAATGGCTGCGACTGCTTCTGTTGCCGTTGGAACTCGAGGAACCATTGGTTCACTCATCAAGAAGGAAATTGATTATTTTGCCAAGATTGAGCTTGAAAGATGCAGCAGCAGCTCACAAAGGCCTCAAGCACCTGGCATGGCTACTTCTGGCTGCACCAGTTCGCCACCCACCTTCTGGCACTCTGTAATGTCGTGGCGAAGGACGAAGAAGCGAAGCAGAAAGTGGTTTGTCCCGCAAATTTGCTCATCGGCTTTTGATGTTTCTGAAAGCAATCAGATGAATAAGATTTCCGGGTTCAATTACACGATCCTTCAGAATAATTTCCACAGCTAGCACATGTAGATGATGTTTCATAATCTTCAGCTACCTAGCATCTTCTTAAATGTGAGTTATTCGATGTAGCATCTCCTATAACGGATCCCATTCCGACGAGCCAGAGAAAGAAGGAACCAATCAGCTGTTTCAACAATCAAGGTAATTCAGTTTTGGAGAAAATTTTCAATTCTTCTCTGGGGTACTTTGTAGTTTGTTCCTGCCATTGTATGGAAGGCCTGCGTCCCTTAACAAGTTTCTTCTTGCAGGTCCATGAGAGAGAGAAGAGAAGGGCAAGAAACAGTTCTTCTGGAAAATATTAATTCTTCAATATTGTGGCCTTCACTACTCTTTCCTGTCACCCCAATCCACCACAGATTCAACATTTCTTGATATCATTTGCGTTTCTGTGCCTTCTCCATCCAATTGTCTTACAGAATTTCAGTAGCCATTTATTTGTTTTAGGTTGGTGGTGCAGGTAGCAGTTAGCACCAGCATCACCTGTACTTCACTTGAAATGCATAGTCAAAATGTACACAAGAATGAGCAAATACAATTGTAGCTCACTCACTTGAAATGCATAAATCCAAAATCACTGTGAAAACATGCACAAAAAAACAGAAGCATTTTATCTGGCATTTGCTTCCTATCAAAATGAACTATCTAAATCTGAAGACTCCTCGAAGAAGAACCAATGTCAAGTTTCTATGTTTATTGACACACAAAATTGCTTTAAAACAATCTGGTTTCCATTAATGCATCTATTACTAACCTAACAGGAAGAGCCCACCACCACATTTCAAGAGCATTTTCCCCCTTCTTTAAGCAGATCGAAACCTACCAATAATGAGAGAACTCATTCAATCTTCAGTATAATAAATTTCAACCAGCGGAAAAGCTAGAACATAAAATTTGACATTGGAACAATTTGGCTGCAGGACAAGAATAAAATGTTCGGCATAGCCTCTCAGAAGTGGACTTGGCTGGCTGCTAGCCAATGCCATAAAATGTCCTTTTTTTTTATAACAGCTACCTGACAAAACAAATTATTGCACCTGCAAAACATAAGCAGAGGGCGATGAGCTGAAGCCAAGAAAAATGCTGCGTCCTCTAGTATTTCCCTGAACACTCGCTTGGTATTGATGGCTGCAAAGTATCCCAGAATTTCATCACTGAGGTAATCCAGCTTCAATTTCATTCCACTTTTCAACATTCTTTGAGAACCTCTCCTTGATTTGCCCAATAAGTTGCTTTGCTTCGTCGACCTTTGAAATGCTAACTAATCCATCAACAAGAGACTTCATCGTAGTGATATTTGGAACCCACCCCTTCACCATGCTTTCGCTACAGATCTTGAATGCGGTATCATAATCTCCTCCTCGACAAAGGAAATAAACCAAAGTGAAATAGCAATCACTGTCAGGTTGGCAACCGCTGTTGATCATTTTCTTAAAGAGATTCTTAGCTTCATCCAGATTTCCTTCCTTACAGAATCCATGAATCAACTCACAGTATGTAACAGAGTTTGGTTTCATACCTCTCGACAACATCCCATCAAATAAAGCCTTCGCCTCCGATGATTTCTTCAATTTACAAAGACTCAGTATTCTTGCATTATATGTACTAACTCCACGCCGCACACCATATTTTCCCATCAAATTTATGACTTTCTCAACATCCTCATACTTCTCTTCCTTGTAGCACCCAGCAAGCCAGTTCGCAAAAGTGGTCGCATTTGGTTTGACATCCTTCCTGTCCATTTCCGCCACAATCGAATACACTGCACTCGAGGAACCCGACTCCGAAAACGCCTTAATCACTCTGTTATAAGTATCGAGATCTGGTTCGATTCCATAAATCTTAGGGAACTCCATAAAAACCCGCTTCAGTTCCTTATAATCCTTAGCTACATTACAAGCAAATAGCAGTGCATTAAGCGATTTAACCGAATGACGCACACCCAGTTCATCAATTTGCTTGAAAGTGCGAATAGCATGATCGAGCATATTGGCCTGGCCATAGAGAATAATAGCGTGGCAAGCAAAACGCTCGTTTTTCAAGTCGGGACGAGACTTCAATTCCTCGAGGAACAGGCGAATCCCGTCGAAATGCTTGGACTCTGAAAGCTTAGAAATAGCAACAGAGAAAGCGATGCGATCGAGATGTGATTCTGGAGTGAGAGTAGCGGCTCGGCAAATATCAATTATACGCTCAGGATTGTCCTCAAATTTCAGTAGGGACAATGCGGCCCTCGATTTCTGTTTAGCTGACAAAGGATTAGTGGAATCAGGGGAGAGGATTGTCGATAGACAACGGTAGTGAAGACGATGGTTGATGTAAGTCGAATTCGAAGGGAAAGCATTGCGAAGGCGATAAAGAAGCGCCATAGCTCGAGAATGATTATCAGAGAGAGAGAAAGAGAGTTCAAGGTCTAGGGTTTTGTAGAAGAGCTTGAAGACGAAGGCGGGCTTCCCGATCACGTGCAGGTGTGAAACAAGGAGATTAGTGAGCCCTTCAATCTTTGCCGCGTTAGCATTTGTGAATGGAAAAGTATGACAAATGAACGGTAGGGATTGAGAGCTAACTGAAAGTACTATGTTACCCACAAAAAAACCCTTCAAATTGAAAGAAAAAAAAAAAAAAGAAGAAGAAAAGAATTGAACCCGACGTGAATCGAACACGCAACCTTCTGATCTGGAGTCAGACGCGCTACCATTGCGCCACGGATCCTTTGATGACAAACGAATGGTAGGGATTAAAAAATAACTAAAACTATGTTATCCACAAAAAACCATTCAAATTGGAAAAAAAGAGCAAAGAATTGAACCCGACGTGAATCGAACACGCAACCTTCTGATCTGGAGTCAGACGCGCTACCATTGCGCCACGGATCCTTTGATGGCAAACGAATGGTAGGGATTAAAAAATAACTAAAACTATGTTATCCACAAAAAACCCTTCAAATTGGAAAAAAAGAGCAAAGAATTGAACCCGACGTGAATCGAACACGCAACCTTCTGATCTGGAGTCAGACGCGCTACCATTGCGCCACGGATCCTTTGATGGCAAACGTATGGTAGGAATTAAAAAATAACTAAAACTACGTTATCCACAAAAAATTCTTCAAATTGGAAAAAAAAAGCAAAGAATTGAACCCGACGTGAATCGAACACGCAACCTTCTGATCTGGAGTCAGACGCGCTACCATTGCGCCACGGATCCTTTGGCGACTAGTTTAGGAAATAAAATTATAATCATAAGCATATCCACAAAAGTCGTAATGACAAATTTGTATATTTTTGTAAATATAAATGTATTTATCTCAAAATATATACACAAAATTTTTAAATATTGTAATCGTTAATAATTCACTAAAGATTGTTGACAATCCTTGGTCAACGTCAGCTTATCAGCATTGTACAAATTGAATCATCGACAATCAATTATGACATCGGTTGAAATTACCTTTTCTCTGGTGTTTTGCTTATAAAACATCTCAACAATTCGTAGAAGTTTTAGTAACACTTTTTTTTATAGAATTTTTCAATTAAAAAGTCTAAAAAATTTAAAATTAGTTGAGTTATATTGAAATTAAAAAAAAATATATTTTTTAACCTTTAAATTTAGAGAAGCTTTTTTAAATAAAAAATAATAAGAAGAATAAAAGAAAACAAATTCACTCGAGTGATAAATGCTTGTTTATGAGTGTAATAATAGAATGATTATTACCGCTAAAATAATAATAGTAGTAATAATAATATTTAAGTGACTAAATTCGGTGGACCAAAGATTATTATTTCATTATATGATATATTTTTTTGATTGTTACAAGTGGAAGTAGACACAACAAGTATAAAAAAAATAAAAATAAAAAACTAAAATAGATAATATTTAAAGCGAAAATAAATTCGAGTTCAATCTAATCTCAAGCAGATCAAACTCTAGGTTAACTCAACCTTTAAATTAAGTCTAACTTGGAGTTACAAATAGATTTCAATTGCTAATGAAGCTCAAGGTCAATTAACTTTGGTCAACTTAACCTTCAAGCCAATATTAAAGTAAACCATTAAAAATAGGGTTTATAAACTTAATTTGTAACCATTAAAAATAAAAATGAAATAATTATTTAAAAGATGTATAATTTAATGTATGCATCCAGATTTTCACTAGTTTTATTTATTTATTTTTTATAATTAATTTAAGCCTAACGTGACTTCATTATCACTAAGGAAAGAAAAATAAATAAAACATAGCCGTCCAAGTCCAGATTTCTAGATTTAAATAACCATAACTATTAGTAAATCCACTTAATTTACGTTAATTACAAAAGTTAAAATTTAGCCTTTTTTTGTACTAAATAATTTCCTATTTTAAACATTTATTTTGTAATTTGAAATTGAATTATCGTTAGAGATATATACGGGTGGGTCCCTGCAGGTAAAATAGACACGGTAGCACCGTATTTTTTTTTCACTATTTCACCCAATTATAATTTTGTATCTAATTTAATATCTGTAAAAAAGATTATCCAACGGGGCAGAAGAAATACAAAAAAGAAAAAGACAACAAATAAAGGCAGGGATTATATAAATTATGTGGAGGGAAACATAAGTAGAATTGTTCTTTTCTACGGCCTTTCCTGAATTATGAATTGATTACTTTGGAAAGACCGACCAAATAAATAAAGGGCCGAAAGCCAAAATCAAAGAACAATCCCTCTTCTTCTTTGCCCTCTCTCCTCGCCGGTGTTGTGGTGGCTGTCTCGCCGGCGTTCGCTTGACCGTGTCAATTCATCGGAATTCCAGTTCTCTGAATCTACGGTGGAGAGGAAGGGCGATAGTGTGAAAGTTGCTTTACTATTTGGGGGAAAATGGCGAGACTGCAGCTGAACTTGACGACGGCCACGGAGATGGGAGTTACGGCATCCAGCTGGTGGAATGACATCAACGAATCTACTTTTTGGCAGGATCGGATTTTCTACTCTCTCTGTGCTATATACGCGCTAGTATCCGCCGTTGCTTTGGTATCTCTCTCCTGCTTCCGTATCTCATCTATCTAAACTATCTGCTATCCTGTGTTCGAGAGCTCGTTATTGTTATGGTTTCGAACTGTGTGTGTGTGTGTTTTTCCCTTTTTAGCTGATTGGTAGGTTTGAGTGCGTTCCAGTTTTCTAGAATTGCTCCTTGTACCAACCGACGGGCGCCAATGATTATGGTTTATTTAATGGAACTCTAGGAGAATGAGAATTTCATATTCCTGCAAGTACAATTTGTGTTTCCATTATTAATTCTGAACTTCTTTAAGCTTTCAATAGAAAAATAGAGCTGTAGAATAGGAATTTTTGTTTAGATTTTGGGGACCCGGAACTTAGTTTGTGTACGTGCGTGCAGATTCAATTGATTAGGATCGAACTGAGAGTTCCTGAATATGGTTGGACAACACAGAAGGTTTTCCATCTAATGAACTTCATCGTCAATGGAGGTAATATAAAGATTATTGTTCGCTTTATTCTCAATGGAGGCATTTAAGGCTTTGATTGATAGTTTCAATTCTTACTCCCTGATTCAGTACGCGCAATTGTGTTTGGGCTCCACAAGCAAGTGTTTCTTCTGCAACCAAAAGTAAGTTTACTTGAGCAGTATCTGAACCTTTGATATCATCTATGATAATTTGCCTGTGCAATATCTGTATCTCAAATATTATTTGGGGTATGCATGGACTCAAGTTTTCAGTTCTTATTTCTTTCACAGAAGGGAAACAGACATTTACCAATGTTATTTAGTCTACTTGTCGCATATAGCTGTTTTACGAGATAAAATATTGCATTAGCTCTCTTGAAATATTGAAGATGATGAAAACCTATATAAGAGATTACTTATCGTATTGGTGTGTCTTTTGTGGAAGATTTTCTTACAAATGTTCTACAAATTTTGGAACTCTTGCAATTATTATAGGTTACTTTGAACTACTCCCTATCGTTTATGGCCTGTGCCTTCGGTTGTTCTTGAGATGTTCGAGAGTTATTCTCAAGTTAACAGCCATTTTGTAAACACTTCCAAATGGCATCTTCGTTTCTCTTTTCTTTTTATAGAACTTTCAGAATATGATAGTTGTCCATAGTCCTATCTCTTAAAATCTTTAAATGTGCCATGAATACTAAACCTTTTTACTGACGTATGTCAACTAATTCTGATTCAGGTTCTACTGCTGTTATTATCGGAACTTCCTGGTCTTCTTTTTTTCTCAACGTACACACTCCTGGTCCTCTTCTGGGCAGAGATATACCACCAGGCAAGTTTTGTGTATTGTTTTGCTATCTATTTCCTTTTTAAATTTTTTTGCTTGCAATCAAGGCTGTCTTCCCTTTTTAGTGGCTGCGCTGTCGTTGATAATGCCATCATTTGGGGCACAATGAGGATTGCTGATTTTTCCTTCATTGTTTTGTCGAACAGGCAAGAAGTCTGCCAACAGATAAACTAAGAACAGTTTACATTTCAGTCAACAGTGTGATATATCTTATACAGGTACACCACTTACTCTTAGCTACCCTTGTTTGAAATTCAAAAAGTAGCCAATTCATGCTTTAAAATCATTGATTGAATTCATAATATTACTTGGAAGGGTGAGGAAATTCCTGGTATTCAAATTCAAGTTAATAACTAGTAATTTTTGGACAGGTTTGCATTTGGATATACATCGGAGTGGATGACAACAGTGTGGTGGAATTCATTGGAAAAATTTTCATTGCAGGTTAGTCTTTGTATCCTCTGAGTCATTTCCTGTGTACAAGAGGTCAGGTTTTGTAGATTGGATCTAGAAGATAATTTTATCATTACTAATCATTTTTTTCCCTTTCTAACCACTGCTTCCTTTTTTTCATTTTCTCAGTGGTGTCGTTCATAGCTGCAGTAGGCTTCTTGATATATGGTGGAAGGTGAGTATCTGCTTCATGTCTGGTGGACATATTATTCAATGCATCGAGATTTTGTATAATCTTTGATTTTTTTTTTTTTTTTGACTCCTCTTCCATGAAAATCTTTAGATTATTTTTCATGCTTAGACGTTTTCCGATTGAATCTAAAGGGAGAAGGAAGAAACTTCATGAGGTACGTGTCCAATTTATTAGTCCTTTATCATGATGTAACCACAAACGCCATTTTCTTCCTATTATATGAAGAAAGTTGAGTTATTTATGAAGATCTCTTTCTTCCATACCTGTATGTAATATTCTGGTAACTGATAATGTGAATTTTATAATTTACACAAACAAATTGTCTGGTCAAATTCCATTGACTTCTGTGGAAATTTGTTACCGAGATACCATGACTACAAGGGCGCAATAGGCTTAGAATACTACTTGGTTTCTGCAACGTGTGCAATTTATTATTTATACATTAAACTTGAGCTGATTTTTTTGGAAAATGTGATCGTTTTAAGCTTCAGATATATCATATATATAAAAATCTATGTCTCCACATCCCAAGCTGTTCCCCAGGTTGTGGGATTGTATATTAAAACTTGACATAAATGACGAAAAAAGAAAAAGTAAGCTCCTTCAATCGTAAAGCAGGATCCATGATGTTATTTGCAGGCTTATTAGCCATCATTTGTGGGTTTTCATGTATATTAAGGATCCACCTAATCATGCTTATTTTTTTAAAAATAATTGCAGGTTGGATCTGTAACCGCCATATGCTTCACCTGCTTCCTCATTCGATGCTTTGTGGTATGGTTCCATATCCTCCTCCTCCTAGCAATGAAAAACCCGTCTTCTTTTGGGAATGTTAATTAAGCATAGGGTGTTATAAATGGATTGAATTCTGTGGTTGAAGAAACAAAACTTCTCTGACAATGCATGGAATTCACAAGTTGTTTTTTGTTTTTTTTTAACTGTTGAGTGCAGGTTGCTTTATCCGCTTTTGATGCAAATGCATCACTTGACGTTTTAGAACACCCCCTTCTGAATTTCATCTACTACTCGGTACTTCGCTTTACTAAGCTTGTTCGTGCTTCGTATTTCTATTTTCGATATAATCCGCTTACTCTAGGCTGATATAAACCATTTTGTTGAACTTACAGTTGGTCGAAATTCTGCCTTCAGCATTAGTTCTTTACATATTACGCAAATTGCCTCCTAAGAGAATATCAGCTCAATACCACCCCATTCGCTAGTTAATATGCATGCTACATTCTGAACACTTCCGCCCCTCCTTGGGTCTAATGTATGAAGAGGTGGGTCTAGTGTGGCATTCTGCTGTAGCATGTGAGGTCAAAGAAAGACCAAGCTGTTTGCTGCTGGCTGAGAGATATTATGTAGCTCCTCCCCCGGTGTTGTTTGATTTGAACAACTCATTCTATTTGATCTAAATGTGCAAAATTAGATTTCTGTAAGGTGAAATATTGTGTTTTGATCTGTATCCAAGTGTCGCTGAATCAGAGATCTGCTTGTAATTTATTTTTGCTTGTTTATGTTCTTGTTTGTGATTTTGTTCAGTATTTGTAAAGTGATGAAGTAGATTGATTTGCGTACTTCTGAATTTCAACTCGAGCACGATTGGCAATGTCACAGATGGCTGTGACGTGCATAATGTGAATTTTGACTAATGTCCACGGGTTGGAGACGGGGAAGCTTTCTCCCTTAATGTCTCCATTTCATATTTGAATCATCATCTCTACGAAAATTTTTATTTATTTTTGTGGAGATTGAAAAAATTTCTGCATAATGAAATTTTTTTCGTCTCATATGCAAATATCACCCTTAACGTTTAGGGTATAAATACTTAAGAATTTGGTATGGAATTTAGAAAACATAGTTATTAGTAGTGAATAGAATAAATTTGAAATTCATGTTCTAAAATAAAATAAATATGAATAAATTTGAAATTCATGTTCTAAAATAAAATAAATCTGAAACAAAGTTTTAAAGATTAAAAATAGAGATTGATATTTATAAAATAAATAAATTAAAAAGATATTAAAAATTACAATTTATTGTTTATTATTTGCATTAAATAACTAAGTATAATTCTTAAATTTGAAATTAAAAAAATTACTTTATTTACTGGATAGATTTTATCCCGAAAAAGTTGCTTGAAAAGGAGGGAGAACCATATATATATATATATTTTAAACATTACAAAAGCTCACTCTTTAACTACTCTTCAAAAAAGTATTAAATAAATATAAATTAAAAAAAAGTATAAAAGAAAAAAGAAAAAAAGAAAAAAAAGCAAATTTTTTGTTATGCTATTTAAGACTTTCGCTGTTTCTCCCTCGCATTTTGAAATTCAAACACACGAACAGTGTGGAGGAGCTTCAACTTCAACTGCGTTCTCCTTCTCAAGCAATTCCTCCCTGAAAGACCAAGAAATCTTCAAGTTCAAATCGAAGTTGCAGAGAATCAAGTCAAGCAGCCATGGAAGGAGAAGAGCTACCTTGTCCCTCTCCTTCACCTTTTAAACCTCCTCCCTCTTCCATTTTCAAAGACATCTCAAACTTCAAAACCCCCAAGCGCCAATCCCGCATTTCCAATCTTCAATCTCCATGCCAGCATTTCTTTACTGCTTCTAAGAGAACTCCTCTCGCTTCTTCGTCAATTCGCCGTCCGCGCCCTTCTTTGGCGCCTTCCTCGTCCGCTGCTCGGTCCAAGGCCTCCCGTAAACTCAAGGCGTTTGAGCTCGAGCAATCGCAGTCCTCCCGCAAGGCTCAGGTGAAGAAGGAACAATCTCTGAAGTCTTTAGCTAATTCTCTCACGGTTTGGCTTAATTTCTTGTTTGAGAACCCGAGATCTTGTGGATGCGATGGGCCTATGGGCGACAATGGACGCAGCACTGGACCGCGGGGGAAGGGAAAGAGAGATTGCAATCGTCGTGCTGCAGTGGGAGTTGATATGGCATGGCGATGCCCGAAGAGGCAGAGAGACTTGTCATGGGGCTCTCCAAGTGGCGATGTCGCTGAAAACGAAGTTGAGTTTTCGAATTCGAGGTATGTGAAGTTGAGGGAGTCGTTGAAAGATGTATGTAGCTTTGATGATTTGACGCAACGAATGCGGGTTTACTTGAGCTCGAATAATTGCAAGGATACGCTGGACATCATGGCTCAAGTGACTAAGGTTCGGTTTCAATTTCATCACTTCCCATTATACTTCTCCCTTTCTTGGCTTGGCTGCAACAATTAGCGATTAGAGGAACGTTCTCACCTTTTTGAGTTCGATTAATTTCTTTCCCAAATTTAGAATATACTTGTACCGTGTTCAGTTCGTTACAACTTTCAGCGATAATAATCCTAATTCTTGCCACAAATGCGGCAATACTGTAATCACAATCAAGATGTGGCTTGTGCTGTGATAAACTTGAACCTTATGTTGGCTTTCAATGCTTGACCAAGATTATTATAGTCTTTCTCTTATACGCTATCAATAAAGCATGGGTTCTTCAATAATCTTATCGGAGTTTCTAATATATTTTATCTGCTCTGTTTCTCAGAATATTGATGACGGAAGGTTAAAAATGAAGGCTCATTGCCCCATTGTAACTGACGTTGGACTGAAGGAGAGCACCACAAGAATCCTTATGTCTTACAACCCAATTTGGCTTCACATTGGATTATACATCATATTTGGTGGTGATTCTCTGCTGTCCACTGAAGATGTGAATTCTGAACAAGATAATGCATTTCTGAAAATGGTCCTTGGGAAACAGTTTTTTTCTCATTCTGGTCTGGCGAAGGCATATTCTTATAACCGGATGGTTGAGGGTTTATATAGACCGGGATATTATGAAGCCTTGGGTAATATTATTCTGAAAAGATTTTTATTGCTAGTTCTTATTCTTGATAAAGCCAAGAGCCAGAGCAGTCTTCCTCTTGAGTATGGTATCGATGGCGTGGATGGGGGTTCTCCATTGCTGTTCATCGCGCAATCTGTCATCAAATCAAGTCGTCAAATGATTAATGGTAACTAATACTTGCTCCACCCATTTTCTGCGGATAATCTGTAAGTTCGAAAGTTTATAACCTAATTTTTTTTCTCTTGGTGCAATTAGATTTCCTATCATCAAATGTAATGCATGGAGAAGGTAATCTGCTAGCACACTTGGTGATTATGGGGTATAAAGTATCTTACACTCAGGTAGTTGTTCTATATAACATGATCTGATGATCATTTAAACCTGAATCTTTGTGCCCGTGACCACAAACATCAATAGTTTTTGTAGGAAATTGAAAATAACTAATTTAATAATGTCTACCCTTATTGACTGACTTGGTTTAAATTGTTTATGGCCCTGCAGTTGCCCATTTCTGATTACGACTTCAAAATTACCAATTTATTTGTGGACATTCAAGACGGAGTCCGACTTTGCAGAGCCATTCAACTTTTGCTTAATGACTATTCCATTTTGACGGTAGTGTCATTTTTCATTCATGAAAATACAGCTTTTAATAACTGTTTTTTTTCCCTATTTTTAATTTTGTCCTAATTCTGCTGTCAGAAAATTGTAGTTCCATCAGATACTCATAAGAAGAACTTGACGAACTGTGGTAAGGCTATGCAGTATCTTAAGCAGGCTGGTGTAGCATTATGCGATGAGGATGGAATGATAATTGTGGAAGATGATATTGCTAACGGAGATAAGGAAATGATCCTTTCTTTGCTCTCTAACATGTTTGTTCATCTTCAGGTATTCTAAAGTCCTCCTTTTTCTCTTTCTTGCTTTTTCATGATAATCGCTCAACTTGTCTGTGTAATGTGTAATTGATTGTCAATGAGCTGTAGTTCTCAAGTCCAAAAGTCATATAACTTACTTTTTTCTGTGTAAAAAATGCAGTTACCTCTTATAGTCAACAAAAACCTTCTAGTTGAAGAAGTCTGCAAGATTCGTGGGGTGGTCAGTATTATCCTTCCTCTTTGTTAGACTTTTAAAGGCGTCTTCACTCTCACTACAATCGTTGGTCCATTACTTTGTTACTATGTAACGTTCAATTTTATAATGTTTTCTTTATTAGATTTTTTTTCTCTTAAAAAAAAACGAATTTGATTCACATATACTTATTCTTTTCCATCCAACAGGAAAAATCTGAAATTGTTAACTCCACACCCTTGGAAGTTCTTTTGAATTGGATCCAGGTACTGCTTTCAGTCCCGTCCTCTTTCGGCTTTCATTAAATTAGAACTACAACAAGGATCATCGTGGTGCATGTATTCCCCTTAATGTAAACGCAAGCCATGTTCTACCGTTTTGCGGGGAAACATGTAATGATTTTGCTCATGCATTTACCCAGATCAACTATAGGAATCTATAAGCATTCTTTTCCTACCATTTTCTCACATTGAGTTTCTTTATGTTATTAACCATTCCAATTTTCAAGATAATTTCACGTGTATCTGTTGTGAAAGGTATTAGCAATTAGTAAAGTTGTGGAAACATACATTACGACGCATATTTTTATTAATATGAGAATAATTTTACTGCTATACATAATTTCAATTCTTTAGATTGGGGTTATAAAGATTTAGTATAGGGGAAAGCAGTTTACAAATTCCTTTCATTTTACTTTTATTCATTGGTCACTGTTTCAAACTTCAAATATATGAATTTATGAAGAGGTTTTAGCTGAAAGGTTATTGAGTTGAAGAAGCCTTCTCCTCTATGGTGCGTTTTCAACCTGTTTCAATTTCATAAAGATTTAGTGTATGGGAAAACATTGACTCTTTCTCCTTGCAATTGTTAAAATATGGCAATCCAGAAACCTATTTCTTCTGATTAAACTTGGAAAGTCTATTACTTCAGGTGGTCTGCGAGAACTATGATATAAAGATTAGCAGCTTTTCTTCTTTGGTCGATGGAAAAGCAATATGGTGCCTACTTGATTACTACTTCCGTAAAGATCTTCACTGTTCTAGCTCTCCAAAGGTTGTGCATCCATCTAGTTACAACATCCTACTCGATTACTTCTTGATAGGTGTTGAACTCACTCCACTAATTTATGGATGGCCTTGCTTGTGCCTTACCTTGATGTATCCATCTAGATACAGGATCCCCAGAAGATGAATGGTGAGGAATCGATCATGTCTGTCACTCATTGTTCAGACTCGGCACATAATTTAATATTACTGCAAAAATTGACATCACTGTTGGGAGATTTTCCTGAGGTTAGTGTTTGACAAATGCATTCAATATTTTTTTAAGCGTGAATCTCAGTAAGGTACAATATACTCAAGGACTTAAGTTCAAGATGCTAAAGAGTGCCTTTTATGGCGAGACATCATAAACAAATTAAAGATTGTATATATTAAAATTATTTTATTGTAAAGCATCAGACAATGGAAAACTAAATAAATGAGGCTTTATTTAAGAGATTGTTTAGAGATATAGGCGTCCAAGCAACTTCCTATCTTTTCAAAAAATAAGAAGAAAAAAAAGTTGTGATGTGTTCCTTACCGAGGGCGTGATTTGTAATGCCATCTTGTGCACAAGAAATTATTCGAGGAGGCTGAAATAATATGGCTAACATGTTGGATGTGGAACTAATATGGTTTACACTATGCATCAAGGGTTTTATAAGGGAAAATATTTTGTTGTGCAGTGTGTCCCTCTTACATTAAGAGACATATTGATATTTGTGATGGATAAAATGATGCTGGGAATGAACAAACTCCTCGAGAAATTTTGTGCATGTTTGTTCTGATAAAATTGAAACAATTAGTTGTTATGCTTGAGAGTAATTACATTGTTGAATTTGAAAAATTAGCAGCTTTCTCGTAGTATTTAAATTTGTGTCTATCTGTCGTACAATTATGTCAAGGCATAATTATTTATGACTTTATTTCGTATAACAGATTCTGCAAATCAGTGATATACTTGAGTATGGTGGTGATTGTAGTGACCGCAGTGTCATAATTTTGTTGACTTTCCTTGCATCAGAGTTGATTGTGAAGAAAAGCGTGGTAATGGTCTTTGTACTTGGATCCATTATTGTTCATACCATGTTTCATATCTTGAAACACATTGATTCTTTTTTCTAGGATCTACTGAATTTCCATAAACTATTGGACTGCGATTGTCAAAGCCCAAATAAAATACATTTCTGTTCCAGGCAGTATGTCTTGAATTCAGTGGCCGCGCCAAATATTGACGGTTTTGATGTGCAGAAAACTGGAGGTTGCTTTTTTCACTCTGATTTTATGTTTGTGAAGGGATTGCCTAAAGTAAACATTTTGCTTTCTTTTTTGTACGTATAAGGACATAACCTTGGCATGGACTTCTCTTGCCTTAAAATTTTTTTGGCATTTCCCTTCAGAAACAGATGGTGCCAAAAAATTCAAGACTATTCGGGCATGGTGGCAGGATATGGTTGAACAGAACAATAGATCCTTTTCAAAGCCAGACGACTCTTCATTATTCCTTCCATCCAGAAAAGAGAGAAACCAAAAGCAAAAAGGTATTTGGGATGTCAGCTATTGATATATTTGTTACTTGATTGTAATCGAGTTAGCGTATACTTTTTGTTGGTTGGTTCCTTGTCTTCTTTGTTGAACGATCAATTCTTAATCTTTAAATGCTCATAGTTTCCAAAAGGTTGGACTAAGTCTGATATATCGAGATTTTTTGTTCTTTCATACTCTCAATAAACAATGATGCTTATGCTTTTATGGGAACTAGGCCCGTGCTCGACTGTTTAAACATTTCTCTGAGCATAGGATGCTAATTATTCTTTTCTCCTCATTTTAATCATTTATTACGAGGTTTAATCTTATTTCTTCATTGAAATTTCGCATTTCTTTTATTTTGGTTATTATATTACGGTTCATTTTCTCGCTATACTTAAAACATTAATTATGGTCCTAATTGTTAAATACATGCCAGATACACACTACTAAAAACACAAATGAATATGATGTGACACAATTGTTTAGTTAAATACAATAATTTTGAGTTTAAAAGAGAGCGTTTTGGAAGTTTTTAGAACGAAAATGAAACAAGTAGGAAAGTAGGGACTGAAAAAGAATTGAACTTTTATTGTTGTTTTTGTGTTTACTGAGATTCTTCTGTAAAATTTTGCAGAAGATGCCGCTAGAATCATTCAATCATATTACAGAAGATTGGTTGAACGTCGCAAGTTTATGAATTTGATGGATAGAATTTCTTTCTTACAAAGATCTATCAAAGCATGGTTAATTAGGAGGCAGAAATCAGCTTGTACAGAACAAGATACTGCTCACGCATTTTCATGCGGTATGGTGTTTTGTATTTAGTTCGTTTGTTTATGAATATGTAGCTAAAATGGTCGTATAATAAAACTCACCATGACAAGAGTTGCTGTATTGATGATACAGAAAGGCCAAAACAGCTCGAAGTTATTGAGAGATATAGCACACTCGCAGTGTACAGATGTGGCCTCTTGACTTTACAGAGGTCAGCAATATGTATTCAACGAGCAACAAGGAATTGGATGATTAGAAAAAAACAAATTAGCAGAGGAGTAGCTCATCTAAATATCGATAGACGTGACCGTGCAGTAACTCATCTAAATATGGCATCAATCACAGATGGAGATATAGGCATTCGTGATCAAATAAAAGAAGCATCTGAATTACAAATAGTTGCTGAGGAGTGTCCTATATTGAACAAGGATGTAGTGGTAAGCGAAGCGTTCTGCAAACACCTTGCTGCCACTCAAATTCAAAGTTATTTTCGTGGTTGGTTGTTGAGAAGGCAGTTTCTGAGTCTAAGGAGGGCCACAATAGTAATTCAAAAAAATATTCGTATGTTAAGAAGTTGGAAAGAATATGAACAATACAAGAATGGAGTGACATCTGCCATTGTAATTCAATGTTCGGTTCGTGGATGGATTGCCAGGAGAGAAGGTCATAGGCATAGGCGTCTCGTTATTCAAGTTCAAGTAAGTCTTATTGGGACTTATGATTTTACTATCTCGGCATGATATACTTGATCCCTTTATTTCATTTCTTGAAAGTTCTATATATGTTTTAACACATGTTTTATTTGTTCTAATGCTAATATTTGACATAATTAAATGATGTGAATTGTTTGATTGATATAAGAGTTTTTGGCGTCGTTGGCTGGCACGAAAGAACTTTTTGCTGCGGAGACAGTCCATCATAAAGATCCAGACTGCTACGCGTTGCATGATTACTCGTATAGCATTTCGTAGGCATAGACATGCAGCTATAGAAATTCAACGACACTTAAGGGGACAAATTGCTCGAATGAAGCTATTAGGTATTGTGTCTACACGTTTAATGATAATCTTATGTTTTTGTTTTAGTTCCATTTCTCATACCGCTTTACTGTTTAGGAGCGGCTTCTGAGCTTCGTTCAGCGTCTAACAATGGCAATTTATCCAGAGGCAGCTGCAAGATGTTTGAGTTGAAGTTAGTTTTAAGTTCAATTCTTAAACTGCAACGTTGGTGGAAGGGAGTTTTATTGCTTAGATTAAGATCAAGGTCCGCAATAGTCATCCAGTCTCATGTCCGAGGGTGGATATCTAGACGAAGGGCTGCTACAGAAAGACACCATATTGTCTTGATCCAAGTAAGTGTTATAGTTTTATATTGTTTAACGTTATATCAGTTACATGCTGTCAAAAGAATTCACACGGTAGTGGAGAAGTCCAAGAGGTTGCTAGGTCTGTCTTCACTCCTAACATTGTGACGCCATGTTGGTTTAATATATCGAAGTAGATATTGCATTCTATGCTCTTCGAAGAACCATATTGCATTCTATGGGGGGCGGTGTTACTACCGCATAGGTGAAGTGTTGGGCTATCATAGCGTTTTTAACTGTCATGTTACTTTCTCAATAATGTCACCACAAAAGTGTCCAACTCTGAAACCCAAAATCTACACATTAGGTAGCTCAAATTTTAGAAATGAAGTGTAACTTCTTCTAAATTTTATCTTCCCTGGAATTTGATAGTCACACTGGAAAGGTCACCTAGCAAGAAAAGGATCAAGAGGGCAGTTACGAGACCTACGCTTAAGAGTGCAAAACTCTGCTGCAAATGTGGATGATGGCAAGCGTATTATAAACAGATTAGTTGTAGCACTTACAGAATTGCTGAGCATGAGAAGCGTTAGAGGCATTCTTCACACCTGTGCAACTTTAGGTATGTAATATGTCGATGATAATTTTATCCCATATGCATGTTGCCGCTATCCTTGCTCATATGGAATACGGTTAATATAGTTTCTATTTCTGCTTTAAGTTTAGTATGGAGCATGAACTACAAATTATATGTTCAAGGATTTAAAAACGTGGACTACAAATTTATGTTCCAGGAGTTAAATTTGGCAGTTCATGGATGAAGTATGGAGTTCTTTTGTGAGCATGCTATTAAATTAAAACAACTACACCAAATTAAGATGTCTAGTAATTTACACGTTCATTTTTTTCCTGAATTTTTCTTAATCATTTGTCATTTGACTGAAAAGCAATATTTGGTGGACGAATCTGCTTTATAGATATGGCGACAGGGCATTCTCAAAAATGCTGCGAAACCCTTGTTGCTGCTGGAGCTATTAGCACTTTGCTGAAGCTCATTCGGTCAGTCAGCCGAAGCATACCTGATCAGGAAGTCCTGAAGCACGCGCTCTCTACTTTAAGAAATTTATCACGCTATCCCCATCTTATTGAAGTGCTAATTGACACTCATGGATCCGTAGAAATACTTCTCTGGGAGCTGCTAAGGTTAATTAAGATAATTTTGGAACGTCATGATACGACTAATTTATTTCTTTTCATTATTACTAAAGGCTATCTGTCAATAACTTGTATTCAGGAATAAGGAGGATGGCTTCTTTATTGCCTCGGAAGTTCTGAAGAGGATCTGCAGAAATGAAAAAGGCATTGAAGCAGTGCGCAAGTCAAGTGGCCTTTTAAAGAGACTAAACAGTCTTGCGGAGGAACTTGCAAGAAAGGCAAGCAATGAGAAGAGGTAAGATTCTAACTCATGGAATTCTTCGACTTCGAGAAAGGCAAGCAATGTTCAATAGAATCACACTGTTTTTCACGCAGGACTGCTCGGGGTATTGATGGGAGAGAGAGCATAGAGAGACGATTGAAAGAAGCTGTTGAACTTCTAAAGTTGATAACAAATGGTAACACTCAGCCACGCTACCATTAAATCTGTTTGCTAGGCCTAACCTTAACATGGAGAAATGTTTTTAGAACTTGAACTATGTCCACAGAATTAAGAGATGTATATTTATTAGACCATAGTGTACAGAGATTACCACTGCTAACAAGATTAGGCTCTTGACAACCTGAACGCCTGCGGCTGTGGCCTGTGGGTGGGAAATCTGTACTTGGTGTGCGTGATTTATGCACAATCCAACGCCTAGACGTTGTGGAGATATTAGCATTTTGAATATTGTGAAAAAGCTGCAAGCATCTTTTTGCAGTCCAACTACAATTTACTATGCGATAGAACGGTTCTTGCTTACTTTTATGTTGATTTCTTGGCGCTGATGTGATTGGTTGCATGTCCAGCCACACTTATGAGAAGCCACATGCTCTTGATCTGGCTTTTTGTGAATGGTGGATTGGCCTTTGGGACTCCAAAATATCAGACTTCGATTTTGGTGCCTTCTGAAGCCCAAAAGGGCATTGATTCTCTTGTTCAAGTAATCAGTTTCCTTAAGACAAAGGCAAGTTGATAAAACTTTTAATTACAAGGTTGGCCTTCCCGCTTTGATAGTGTCGTGTAAATTTTACCATAATAGCCTTCAACCTTTAAAATTAAAATTATATATATATTTAATAGATTTCAAAACTATTAATTTTTTATTTAATACATTTAATTTTTTTTTTATAAATTTAGAGACATATATAACATTAAAAATTTAGGTAAATTTTATGCCTAATACATTTAAGTAGTGTTATTTGCTTAATTTTAAAAACAAAAAGATTAGACTTTGTTCAATAATAACTTTATATTTTGTTCTATGTTTTTAAAATTAAGGTAGACATATTTTTTAAAAATCAAGTTAAGTTTTAATGATAAAAAAACTTTTGAAAAAAAGTTAGATTTTATTTTTAAAATTTTACTTAAAATTCAATTGTTTAGGAAAAAAAGTGAAAATTTTATCACAAATTATAGTCAAAAGTGCTTCTTCCTGAATTTTTAACCCCAATTGTTTAAACAATAAATACTTAAAAAATTAAGTGTAAAACCAAATATTAATGTTATTAAACACTTCATAATTGTTTTTAGTAATTTACTACGTGAATTCTGAGCACATAGAGCGCGTGGCTTTTAACTACGTCGTTTTTGCCTCGAACGTTAGGCGCGAAAGTATAACTTATTAGAATTAGAAATTTAATAAATAAAAAAATTTCACGCCAAAGTTCAGAGCCGTCTTAGCTCAGTGGTAGAGCGCGTGGCTTTTAACCACGTGGTCGTGGGTTCGATCCCCACAGACGGCGAATTATATATTTATCATTTTACCGTATGAAAGATACCAAAGACGCGTTTCATCCCTTCAATGGCAGTTCATAAATAAAGGAACGTAATCCTTTGTGATTTTCAAGAAATCTGTTATTTTTCACTCCAAAGTTCAGAGCCGTCTTAGCTCAGTGGTAGAGCGCGTGGCTTTTAACCACGTGGTCGTGGGTTCGATCCCCACAGACGGCGACTATCATATTTTTCCCGTATGAATGATACCAAAGACGCGTTTCATCACTTCAATGGCAGGTTCATAAAGTAACGTAATCCTTTGTGACTGTGACTTCGAATCTCTCCAATTCATTGAGATCAATCGTCTCCAATCACTTGGTAGAGAATAATACAGTTCTAAATCTAACAATATGTTGATATCGAAATGTAATTTTTTTTCCTGCTCGTGATAAATTAATCAAACTTCCAACGAAATGAAAAGAGAAGGCAGAACCAGCAAACTTGGAATCGAAATCGTCGATCGGTGGAGTTTCTAGTCCCGATCAAATCAAGCAGCCCTAGCAAGAAGTTGAAGTTGATCAGGAGAATCAGTCTGGTGAATGACAGAGCGTGTCCTGAAAGACCTAGGCACCGTAATCTCCAAAACTCCATTCTCGAATCCAGCCGAAATCGCATCTACATCAACCAAAACCGGAAGCCGAAACTTCCTGGAGAAGCTCTTCGCAGGCACCGTAACTGCATCCACAGCCTGCGTTCGAATAATTAGGTATCGCGAATCTTCCACCTCCACTTTTATCTCCTCCTTCCGAACACCTACGCATCAAATTGACAAACCAGAAAACGATTCAGAAATTCAAATAACGGCACGAGAAACCTACAGCAAGAAAGGAATCGGACAAATCGGAGGAAGTACCAGGCAGATCGGCCGAGAAAACGTGAGACTCGGAGGTTTGAGCCCAGTGCACGTAGTTCTGAGGAACGGCGTAATGGTAGTAAGGAAAGAGGAGACGAGGAGGAAATGAGTTGTGCAGGGAACCAGGATGAGAGGTTGAAATCTCCATTGTTGATAGATTTGGGAAGGAAGATTTTTGTTTGGCGGGCTTTCGGCGGGCCCAGTGAGACCAGAAGTGGATAGGGTCTTAACGACGCTCGTCTTAGCCTTAAATAGAGGAATTGGATATTTTGGCAAGTTGCAGCAGCCTTGAGGGCATTTTCGTCAAAATGAGATCACGTTGCTCTTTATTCGTTTAAATCCTTTGGAGGGGGGTTGGATTTACATATGGTTGAAGTAAAAAAAAAGAGTTATTAGCGGTAAATATTTGATATTTGAAATTTATGATATTTTAGCTACTATGCCTATTATGGATAAATAGGTAATTTTTTTAAATAAAATTAAAAAAAAAACTTGACAATCTGAGTTGAGTTGTAAACTCTATTCGATCATTAGGGTCACAAACCCAACCAATTCAAAATTTCGAGTTGGTTCAAAATATTTTTTAAACCAAAGTTTGTCCACTCGGGAATGTAGTTTTAATTTAAATTTAAAAGCCTAAAAATTTATTATTTCAACCCGAATTTCACAAACATTGGGCTTATTGGCAAAATAAAGTATAATGGATTACAAGACAAGAAATTGGGCGAGGATGGGGACGGAAAAGCTAACGCTATGCCCTGACCTCAACTCTGTTCATCTAACGAGATAAATCACTCTCCACTCCCTCCCCTAAAAGGGGATTCCTCGACTTATTCGGGTTGGGTCTCCACGAACCCCGCCCTCGCAAGGTAAATGGACATTGCTACTAATTAACAAAACTGATCATGTGTAGTCGAAACCACTAGAAATTGCATGAGCTCGGTGGTTGATTGGCCTAATTGAGAGAAGCAGCAGATGATAGCCAGTTGATGGACAGATGTATATATATGGGGCCCACGCCCTTTCGGATAACGTGTCTCAATTTTTTCTCAGCGTTTGCTAATGAAATAAAATCTTAGTAAATCCCTTCCATTTCGACTCTCTCTCTCTCTCGCTCGCTCGAGGCCTGGCTGCTTCCGACTTCTAGGGTTAGGGTTTCTCCGAGTCAAACGAGATCCCCAAACTCTCTCCTTATCTCACATTTAACAAATTCCGACATCTTTGATACGATGCAGCCTGCTCCTGGTGTTGCCCCTCACAACGTGCCTCACCAGGCCCCTCAGTATCAGCAGCAGCAACCTCCTTACATGATGATGCCCCCTCAGCCGCCTCAAACGCAGCCTGTCCCTCAGATGTGGCCTCAACAACCGCAGGCCGCCTCGCCACAGGGCCAACAGCCTCAACCAGCTAGCGGCGATGAGGTCCGTACGCTCTGGATCGGAGACTTGCAATACTGGATGGACGAGAACGCTCTTTTCAATTGCTTTGCTCATACAGGCGAGGTACGTCAATGAACGCCACCTGAGTCGAGATCATGCGTGTATATGTACTTATTCTATCTTTTTTAGTGAATGATTTATGATGATTAGTTGGATTATATGATGACTTGGTGCGCATACATGTTATTACAATGTAAACTCGGTGGATAAGAAGCGGTTAGTGTTTTTTTTTTTCTTGTTTAGAATTAATGATGTCTATATCCCCAGATTTCCTCCGTGAAAGTCATTCGGAACAAGCAAACCGGACAGTCCGAGGGTTACGGCTTTATTGAGTTCTTAACTCGCCCAGCTGCAGAAAGAGTACTGCAAACGTATAATGGCACCCCGATGCCCATCGGAGCACAAAATTTCAGATTGAACTGGGCATCAGCAGGGGAGAAGCGACAAGATGACTCTCCTGAATATACAATTTTTGTAGGGGATTTGGCTGGTGATGTTACTGATTACGTGCTACAAGAGACGTTCAGGGCTCGTTATACATCCGTAAAGGGTGCCAAGGTTGTGATCGACAGGCTCACTGGACGCACTAAAGGTTATGGGTTTGTGAAGTTCGGAGACGAGACTGAACAAATGCGGGCGATGACTGAGATGAATGGTGTTGTCTGTTCATCTAGGCCTATGCGAATTGGACCTGCGGCTAACAAGAACACTTCTGGTACTCAGCAATATGCGAAAAGTAAATACCACCTTTTCTCTAAAGGGGATTCATTTTAATGCAAAACAGTCCATCAAATTTTCTATGGAGTATATTCCGCTTCATTAATTCGTTGCATGGATGTGATTGTGTTTAGAGTTCTGGTATTCATTTTGAATATGCCAGGATATAACCCGACCTTTTTGTTCTTTGTTTGGATTTTTCTCCTCTCCGTTACTCTTATTTTTAGTTTTCTAGCATTTTAATTCCACCCTCGTTATACCTTGGAAGAATAGTAGCCTTTCATGCCTTTTCCTTCGTGTACTTCCAATTCGAACTTTGGTCACTGTAACTACTGTAAAAAAAGATTCATTAACTTGTAAAGCTCCTCTTTTCTTTAAGCAGGGTGTCAAAAGGCTCTGTTAGTTTGGAGTCCGCAACTGATTTCAGCTGACATGCTTACCCTTTAGTACGTTGTTCCAATTAGGTCAGTTTTTTTACCGCCAATGTCTTACCTCTTTCTTTTTAAGTGGCGTATTTTTGCTACGTTTTTCTAATTCACCTTTAGTTTTGCAAAGTTTAGTTATTCCTTTCATTTGCATGGGTTTTTTTTTTCTCCCTGCCATTTCGCAATGTCTAATTCCGTCAGATTTTTTTTAAAGTTTAGGCCACTTAGGTTCTTTAGCTAGGTTTATTGAAATTTCCAACAACTGGGAGTCTGGGATAGCAGACTAGTTTGATTCTGAGCTTTCTTTCTACAACAATTGCAGTAGGCCACAAGGGTTGTGGTTGTCCTTCACCTATTATTT
This sequence comes from Cucurbita ficifolia, assembly GCA_033971965.1. NCBI lineage: Eukaryota > Viridiplantae > Streptophyta > Magnoliopsida > Cucurbitales > Cucurbitaceae > Cucurbita > Cucurbita ficifolia. Next base: position 7,623,560 of record CM066974.1, read on the forward strand.
AGGGCTTATGGGATTTACTTTCCTATATTTTATTCTCAGTATTTGATGGTTGGATCCATTTTCTGTAGACGAATCCACTACCTTCAAAAGAATTTGATACATATCTTGATCTGCATGGATTCTCATTTCATACTAGTTTTTTGTTCTGTAGCTCGATATTTCATAAAGCCATTCCTCAGGAACGTTGTATTCATCTTTTAACGTGTTGGATCTTTGTACTTGATAGTTGGATACCATTTCTGTAGACTAATCCACTACCTTCAAAAGAATTTGATACATATCTTGATCTGCCTGGGTTTCATTTCTTGTTAGGTTTTCATTCTGTAGCTCGATATGTCACAATGCCATTCCTCTGGAATACTCTATTCTTCTTTTAACGTGTTGGATTTATTTATATTCAGGTTTATGTCGTATATACATTTTTTGTAAATAAGATTTATATTGGTTTTGCTGATTTAAAGATTGGCTACATTCACTTCTTCTAGTTTTTGTCTCATGGTTGTTCACACCATTTCTTGGTTTGAATCATTTTATGTGATTGATTGGCCAAATTTAGTGTAAAGATTTCCAATATGGCATAGTATGGTTGCCTCGAGTCATAAGTTGGGGAGGCTATTTGTGATATTTAGTTCTTTAGGATGGGATGCCTTATAGTTTCCCTTTCTTTATGAATAACTATTGTGTATTATTATATGGTTTTTTTCTCATCCGATATGGGTAAGATATGGAATTACTTATTTACCTATTTTGCGTTATTATGTTTGGCACAATGTGTTGTATTTTTAATATTCTGGTCTTCATGTGAATGTTCTCAATTGGTATGAGCTGAAAGCTTTGTAGTCCTTCGAAGCTTATGCCTATGTCAAATAATAGGAGGCTTACACCCTTATGGATAGGGGTATGCGCCTTCTGTGCTTCTGTATCTGAGGTGCAAAACACTTGAGTCTCAGTGAAAGACAGGATGTGTTTTTTCATATATCTTTTGTTTGCTAGTCATTTGAGTTTATTTTGTTTTAGTCTTTGCATGTGTCTTGGTTTTTTTTTTTAATTACTATCATTCACCATAATGATGTTATGATATTACACCGTTAAGTTAGAAGTGTCATTGAGGACAGTATTTTATTTAGGAAAAACGACAACTCTGGAATTTTTTAGTTCACGTTGACAGATAAGTTTGATATTTCCAAATGCAGCTTCATACCAGAATCCTCAAGGGACTCAGAATGAGAACGATCCAAATAATACAACTGTGGGTACTTCATTACTTTTTAGTATTAATATAATCATATGGACATGTTTATGAGTTATGTTATCTTCTTGCAGATATTTGTGGGAAATTTGGATTCTAACGTCACTGATGAGCATCTTAGACAAGTATTCAGTCAGTATGGAGAGTTGGTGCATGTTAAGATACCTGCAGGCAAGCGATGTGGCTTTGTTCAATTTTCAGACAGGTTGGTTCTCAAAAGCATTTATGATGCCTCTCCCCTTCTCAACATTTGGTGCTCGTTTGCTCATGAGCTGTTTATTTTTTTTTAAAAAAAAATACTATTTCAGAAGCTGCGCCGATGAGGCTTTGCGCATGTTGAATGGAACTCAAATTGGTGGGCAAACCATTAGACTTTCATGGGGCCGTAGTCCTTCTAACAAACAGGTAGTAGTAGTATTATGTTTCACTTATTATCTAGTATTCATATTGAACCAAATATATAGGCTTTGTAATCCTCTGTTGCAAATTTACAGCCTCAGGCTGACCCTAATCAGTGGAATGGTGGAGGAGGAGGAGGAGGAGGATATTATGGGTATGGACAAGGATATGAAAATTATAGCTATGCTCCAGCTGCCCAAGACCCTAACATGTTCTACAGTGGCTATGGTGGGTATGGGAACTACCAACAACCAGGACCGCAGCAGCCATCGCAGCAACAAGGAGGAGGGTATATGTAGATGACAAGTTTGCTTGTTGTGCCCCCCACCACCTCCTCCCCCCCTCAGAACGTGACCCCAAACTTCTGCTTGTCATTTGTAGAAGATTTTGAAGATGTTACTCTCATCTATTCTGTATGACTCCGTTGACATGATGTCACTTGTGTGCTTGTATTTGGTGTTAGAGGTTTTGCGTTTTGCGTTATTTGTTTCTTCATAATCTATCATGGGTAGCCAGCCAGTTGAATGATCTTTATTGTAATTCTCGTAAATTCTTGGTTAAATTGCTGTACGTGGTTGCAGTACAACCTGAACCTACTATTTATGTTCCTGCTGGACTAGCCCATCTGACTTATATTCTGGCTTTATCGACACTTTTTTATGGTATTTAAGTGGCTTGAACTCTACTTTTTGTTGTAATTTTGTAGGTGTAATTTGTTGTTGGGTTCCCATTTCAATAAGTAAAACCCCCCTTAAATTTGAGTTCTTAAATCATGCGTTTTTGTAGGGAAAATTCATTTATTAATTATACATGGGGTCAAATTGCAACTTTTATTCACTCTTGCACGTTCGATTGAAAATGTTGAAAATAATTTTTCTAAAAATATTTCAAAACTGTTTAAATTCTTGACAAATTTCCTCGGGCATTGTTGGAACAAGTCCGCTTACGATAATAGAAAATCCAAATATTCCCGTGCGGCCGGTACCATCTAGATTTCCATAAGCTCGCTTCTTGATTGGTTGGATTTGGGAGCGTCAATATGACGTTGGACATGGTGATGGGGCCCAATGGTTCTATAAATCATGGCCTCAAAGCATTCGGATAAAGTATTTCAAAATTTGTTTTATTTTATTTCCTTTTTATTTCCCCTTCTATTTGTTCCCTCCCTTTCGCTCATTCTCGACTTCTAGGGTTAGGGTTTCTCTTTGTTCAGACGAGACACCCAAACTCTCTTCTTCTTCTCTCTACAAGGAGAGTTTGTTTCCATTCTTCGAAGCCATGCAGCCTGCACCTGGTATTGCTCCTCACAACATGCCTCACCAGGCCCCTCAGTACCAGCAACAACCTCCTTACATGATGATGCCTCCTCAGCCGCCTCAACCGCAGCCTGTCCCTCAGATGTGGCCTCAGCAGCCGCAGGCCGCTTCGCCTCAGGGCCAACCCTCTCAACCAGCCAACGCGGATGAAGTTCGTACGCTCTGGATCGGAGACTTGCAGTACTGGATGGACGAGAACTATATTTTTAATTGCTTTGCTCATACAGGCGAGGTACGTGAATCAACGCGCCACCCCACTTGAGATCATGTGTGTATATGTCTTTATTTTTATTATCCTTCTTGGTGGGATTTGTCGGACTTTTATGATTATTAGGTCGATTTCATCCAGATTCGTGCCTGTACATGTTACTGAAATGTCATCTTGATAGATATTAAGCGGTTACAATCTTTTTTCGTAGAGAATTGATGATGTTTTTATCCCCAGGTTTCGTCCGTTAAAGTAATTCGGAACAAGCAAACTGGCCAGTCCGAGGGTTACGGCTTTCTTGAATTTTTAACTCGTCCAGCTGCGGAAAGAGTACTTCAAGCGTATAACGGCACAGCAATGCCCAATGGGGCACAAAATTTTAGATTGAACTGGGCATCAGCAGGGGAGAAACGACAAGATGACTCTCCCGATTACACAATTTTTGTAGGAGATTTGGCTGGTGATGTTACTGATTACGTGCTACAAGAGACATTTAGGGCGCGTTATACCTCCGTTAAGGGTGCTAAAGTTGTGATTGACAGGCTCACTGGACGCACTAAAGGTTATGGGTTTGTTAAGTTTGGAGATGAGAGTGAACAAATGCGGGCAATGACTGAGATGAATGGTGTCCTCTGTTCATCCAGGCCCATGCGTATCGGACCAGCGGCTAACAAGAACACTTCTGGCAGTCAGCAGTATGCGAAAAGTAAATACCAACCTCCCCCCAAATTGGAAAATTTAAATGTGAAACAGAGCATCAAATTCTGTATTGAATATATTCTCCTTCATTCGTTCATAGTATGGATGTGCCGGTTGAGTTTAGAGTTTCGGCATTCTTTTTGCTTTCAATATGCCTAGATGAAATCCGACCTTCTTTATTGTTCTGTCCGGATTTAGCTCCTCTCCGTTACTTTTATTTTTTAGTTTTCTATCATTTTAATTCCCCCCTCGTTATACCCTTGGGAGAATAAGTAGCCTTTCATGCCTTTTCCTTCGTGCAGTTCCTATTCGAACTTTGGTCATTATAACTATAAAAAGGATTCATAAACTTATGAAACTCCTCTTTTCTTTAAGCAGGGTGTCAAAAGGTTCTGTCAGCTTGGGGTCCGCTACTGATTTCAGCTGACATGCTTACCCTTTAGTACGTTGTTCCATTTAGGTCAGTTTTTTCCCGCCAATGTCTTATGTGGCATATTTATGCTACGTTTTTTTAATTCACCTTTAGTTCTGCAACGTTTAGCTTTTCCTTTCATTTTCATGGGTGTTTTTTTTTCTCTCCCTGGCATTTCAATCTAATTCCATTAGATTTTTTTCAAAAGAAGTTCAGGCTACGTAGTCTCTTTAGGTAGATGAATTATTGCACTTTCATTAATGTGATGGCACGCTGGTTTTATACTGAACTATCCTTCTGCAACAGCTATAGCAGGCCACATAGGTTGTGCTTGTCCTTTACCACCTAATATTTAGGGTTTACAGGGTTTACCTATGTTTTCTTCTAAGTATGATTATTCATTCCTGTTTATGCTTTCGAATCCATTACCTATAAAAGAATTTTGGTCTGCATGGATTCTCCTTTCTTTCTAGTTTTTCATTCTCTAGCTCGGTATTCCAAGTTGTCGTTCCTTTCTTCTTTAACCTGGTGGACATAGATATATTCAGGGATACTTTGTTTGTATCTCGTGTAAATAGGATTCTATTGATTGGTCTTGCTTATGTTATGTTTGGCTACTTTCATCACTTATAGTTTTTGTTATATATTTTACTCTGTTTCTTGGTTTGAATAATTTTTATGCTAATGATTGGGCAAGTTTCTTCATGCTAGATTTCAATATGGCACAGTATGGTTGCCTGAGTCTGAAGTTAGTGACTCTATTTGTGATATTTAGAACATTAGGATGTGATGCTTTATAATATCACCTTCTTTTTTTAATCATGTGTATTATTCTATGGATATTTCTTCATGTGATATGATATGATCCCTTATAATATCACCTTCTTTTTATGATCAATGTTTTCAAACCCTTCCCTGTCTCAAGGCTTACGCCTATGTCAGATAAAAGGAAGATTGTACCTTTATGGACGATGTTATGCATGTCTTGCTTTGAGCCTTTTTAGGCGTGACTGTGATATAATATACTTGTCTTTTATTATTTCCCTTATTTTGGGGTAATTCTTTGTATCTCTAATTTTTTTGGTATCCTTTGTGGTTTTATGAGTACTAGAATATTACCCTTCATACTGCCACATGCTTTATGTCTTACCTCTCTTAACCCAAAATGTTTAGGTCTCAGTAATCCTTTTAAAATACTGTGAGATTATGCAATTGAAAATTGCTTTTGTTTCAATTTTATTGTTGGAAATTTTGTCTTTAAGATGTATTAAAAGAAGAGAACACCCGATAGTTCAAGATAAAATGCAAATTCATGTTGGTTTAATTTTTTGTATTGCAGATTCATACCAGAATCCTCAAGGGACTCAAAATGAGAGTGATCCAAACAATACTACTGTGGGTTCTTTACCCTTTTCCTTTTTCCATGTAATTTTATTTTCGTTTTCTAACTTCTTAAATGGCTATATTGCAGATATTTGTGGGGAATTTGGACTCTAATGTCACAGATGATCACTTGAGACAAGTATTTGGTCAGTATGGGGAATTGGTGCATGTAAAGATACCTGTGGGCAAACGATGTGGTTTCGTTCAATTTTCTGATCGGTGAGTAGTCTTAAAGATATACCCTAACATCTTAATCTCCCTTGAATTGGTGATGACAAATTTAGTGGTGACTTAAACTTTGTTATTAGAAACTGTGCTGAGGAAGCATTACGCATGCTGAATGGAACACAAATTGGTGGGCAGAACATTAGACTTTCATGGGGACGTAGTCCTTCAAACAAACAGGTAGTTCTCATTGTACTCTTCTGATATCCGATAATGGTTATTGAATATATAGTTCTATCATAATAATGAATTATACTGTTTCTTCACCTTTCAGCAGCCTCAGGCGGATCCTAACCAATGGAATGGTGGAGGCGGGTATTACGGGTATGGGCAAGGATACGAAAACTTCAGCTATGCTCCAGCCCCGCAGGACCCTAATATGTTCTACAGTGGGTATGGCGGCTATGGGAATTACCAGCAGCCACCACCACAGCAACCGCAGCAGCAGCAGCAAGGAGGATACATGTAGTAGATTTGAAGTTTTGTTTGTTCACTCTGGCCTGGCCTCCTCCCCCTACTGAGTCCCCCGTTTTGAGTTACCCCTCCTTCCCGTCCATTCTTAAAGAACTCTTTTCCTATTTTCTATTCTCTACCATAACTCCTTGATGACTGAAATTCCTTTTTTTTTTTTTTTTTTTTTTTTTTAATTATGTTTTTCCTCAGAAGTTTGATTGTGTACTTTGTGTCGTTTATTTTATTTCTTTAGTTACTTTTCTGTCTTTGCTAATCATGCGAGTTAGACTAGAAATTTGTGTCTTTTTTTTTTTTTTTTGTTGAAAAACCTTAGGGTTAAAATAAATTTTATTTGGTTCTTAAAATTAAAAAAAAATAGAACAGGGTCATCCATGTTTGAATTTGTTTCTTAATCAGTTTTTTGTAATGTGAAATTAAGTTCTAAATAGTTTTAGTTGATGATATGTATTATTTAAATAAGTTGACAATTTTTTTTACCAACAATCAATTGAAAATCAATTTTAAATTTTGAAGTTCAATTAAAAATCTAAACTTAGGAATTAAACCTGTTATTATTTAAATAACTTCAATCGCCAAACAAAAACTAAATTAAATTCAAATTCAAATTTCAAACGTGGAGACCAAATAGATAATTAAATAGTTATATTACGTCTACTAATTTTGAGTTCTGTATTAATAATTTGGTCTATCAACTTAAATTACAAATACTTTAGAAATTTTTAATTTGTTAAAAATTAGTGATATATTACATATAAATCTAAATTTATATTGGGGTGTTTTTGGGGCCTTCTCTTTCGGTTTGGAGTAACCAAACCATAATCTGGAGGCTCGTGTTGGCCACAAGACAATCGTCTCCAATTGCCAGAAAATAACAATCTCCTCTCTCTCTCTCTCTCTCGCTCTGAGCATCTATCATCCATGGCCTCTCTGCTAGCTAATGGAATTTCACGGTTTTCTCATCACCCCACTTGGGAATTACAAAAAGACGCTATCCAAAGGCTGCAGAGTCCCAGAATTGCTAGCTTCAAGGTTTCGATGTCGAAGCCCTTCAGGGTCCGAGCAGATGTCAGCTACGATCCCAAAACTGCGATATCCGGTCCGACTTCTCCAGGTAAGCCCTCGCCGTCATCTACCAGTACTGATGATAAAATTCAGGACATTCTTCGTAACCGCGATTACGATAAGAAATTTGGATTTACTGTGGATATCGATTCGTTTTCGATTCCGAAAGGGCTTTCCAAGGAAACTATTCGATTGATTTCGTCCCTGAAAGAAGAACCTGACTGGATGCTTGAGTTTCGGTTGAATTCTTTTGAGAAATTCCTTAGGATGAAAGAACCTACATGGTCTGATAATCGATATCCACCAATTGATTTTCAAGATCTATGTTATTATTCTGCTCCTAAGAAAAAACCTACACTGAACAGCCTTGACGAGGCGGACCCCGAGCTGCTTATGTATTTTGATAGGCTCGGGGTTCCTTTAAATGAACGCAACCGTTTAGCTAACGTTGCTGTTGATGCTGTTCTAGATAGTGTTTCAATTGCTACTACTCATAGGCAAACGCTAGAAAAAGCTGGTGTGATTTTCTGTTCGATATCAGAGGCAATTAGGGAATATCCTGATCTAATTAGAAAGTACTTGGGGAGAGTTGTGCCTAGCGAAGATAACTTTTATGCTGCATTGAACTCGGCTGTGTTTAGCGATGGATCATTTTGTTATATACCTAAGAACACGAAGTGCCCGATGCAGATTTCGACTTATTTTCGAATCAATGCTTTGGAAACTGGACAGTTCGAGAGAACTTTGATTGTTGCTGATGACAGGAGTTTTGTAGAGTATTTGGAGGGATGTACAGCGCCTTCCTATGATAGAAATCAGCCTCATGCTGCTGTGGTTGAATTGTATTGTGCTGAAGGTGCAGAGATTAAGTACTCCACAGTTCAAAACTGGTATGCTGGCGACGAGGAAGGAAAAGGGGGCGTGTATAATTTTGTAACCAAGCGTGGCCTTTGTGCCGGGGCTCGTTCTAAAATATCTTGGACACAAGTAGAAACAGGTTCTGCCATTACTTGGAAGTATCCGAGCGTTGTTTTGGAGGGAGATGATACTGTTGGCGAGTTCTATTCGGTAGCGCTGACGAATAATTATCAACAGGCAGATACGGGTACGAAGATGATACACAAAGGAAAGAATACAAGGAGTAGAATTATCTCAAAAGGAATTTCTGCTGGGAATTCAAGGAACTGTTATAGGGGGCTTGTTCAGGTTCAATCCAAAGCAGACAATGCGAAGAACTCGTCTCAATGTGATTCAATGCTCATTGGTGACAATGCTGCTGCCAACACTTATCCATACATCCAGGTAATTCCCTTTGATGTTCTTATTTGTTTGTTTCAAAGTTGACTGTGTTGTAACGGAATCAGAAGTAAGATCGATCGCACTCACACACCCACAAACAGAAATTACACACAGATTTACTTGGTTCGGAGAGAAGAAATTTCCTTATATCCACGGGTAGCAATCAATCTCAATAATCAAAATGTTTACAAAGTGTATATCTCACACTCTCACACTACAAAGTTCCTCCCAAAAACAGCACCTCCCGGAAGCTTCGCTAATATTACATCCTTACACCTACTTGTCCAAAAAACAAAGAATAGCCTCAATGTTTTCGCTTTCTATAGTTAAAAGAGTCATTGATGAACAAGAAGTAATTAATGATGATGTGAGATTCCACATCGGTTGGAGAGGGAAACAAAGAATTCCTTATAAGATGTGTAAATCTCTTCCTAGCAGACACGTTTTAAAACCGTGAGACTGACAGCGATACGTAACAAGCCAAAAAAGCGGACAATATCAGCTAGTGGTGAGCTTGGGCTGTTACAGATTATTCTGCCGACGACTTTTCTATGAGAAAACAATTTGGAAGGAATAGCAAGGCTTCTCTGAAATTTCTCCAGAAGATGAAAATCTTGTCATGCATGCACTGCCTTCTTTTAATTTCATAACTTCAAATCTTGGCACCGAAAGGGCAGCTTAAACTTATTTTGAATTCTTGTATGTTTCTGTTTACACAAAATAACTTGGGCATTCTTGACGTAGTTTTCTTCATCATTATAGAGTTGTAAGTATACATAATATGAGATTGAGGGTATACCTTTTGAAATAGAGAATTCGTTATTAATCCAATGGAGGTGACTTTGATAGGGATAAGCCAAGAACTGTCTGGAAGATGAAATACTTGAGATGAGCAAATCTAGGCTAGAATTTGTGCTAATTTTATTACTCAAATCCTTGTAGTCATCAAAAGAACTCACAATCTCGTTTCTAACAGGTGAAGAATCCCACAGCTCGCATTGAACATGAAGCCAGTACGTCCAAGATTGGTGAAGATCAGTTGTTTTATTTTCAACAGAGAGGAATAGACTATGAGAAGGCCATGGCTGCCATGATATCCGGATTCTGTCGTGATGTCTTCAACGAGCTGCCTGATGAATTTGGTGCTGAGGTGAACCAACTCATGAGCTTGAAGCTTGAAGGATCAGTGGGATAGGTGGAAACTAAGGAATTTTTGAAGGCTTAATCATCTTGAGAAGGTTAGATTACTTAGCATTACCGGCTCCACAAGCCTGCATCATTCTGCTTGGGATATACTTCTGCCCCCAAAGACATGGGCAGAATGTAAATAATTTTGAGTGTTCAATCAACTTGTAGGCGCCCATTTATAGCTACAGATCGAGATCTGGCAGACAGACTTGCTGTTCTTATATATAAATAAAATTCTCACTTATTATTAATCTGGTCATGTCTGAACATCAACTCCAAACAATTGGATTTCTGATAAAAAAAATTTAAATACTTTTGCAAGGAAGAGGTTTCCACACACTTATAAGGAATGCTTTGTTTTCTTTCTCAACCGATGTGGGATCTCACAATTCACCTCCTTTCGTGACCCAGCATTTTCGTTGACACTCATCCCCTTCTCCAACCGATGTGGGACTCCCAATCCATCTCCCTTGGCATCCAGCATCCTTGTTAGCATACCGCCTCGTGTCCACCCCTTTTGGGGTCTAGTGTCTGGCTCTGATATCATTTGTAACAGTTCAAGTTCACTGCTAGCAGATATTGTCGTATTTAGACTTGCCCCCAAGGTTTTTAAAATGCCTACTAGGAATAGGTTTCCACACCCTTAAAATGAATGCTTCTTTTTCCTTCCCTATAACTTTTTTCGGTATGCCGCGGAGCGATAGAAGGAAGTGGGATAGCATTGGTTCTTTCGGTAAACCGATGCATGAGCTGAGGCTCCCATGTCCCGCCGACCCTTTGAAAAAGTCAGGTCGTCAAACGACTCATAGGGTCGATGTCCCGAAGCATGTTCAGTTGCAAGAACCTGAGATGAAGCACCCTAAGTAAGAAAAGAAAGATCGACCCCCTCTCCCTATCGATCGAGCTGCTTTACCGAGATGAATGAGGTAAGATCAGCCGAGTGAAAGAATAAATAGGTTCAGGAGCGAATCAGTTTCCTCTTTCCTTCCTTAAAACGTGACTTAAATCCTACTATCCTCTCTCACCCTAGAAAATAGAAATACTTTCAATTTGTTTTTGGAAGGATTCACGAATCTAGTGTTTTAAGCCCAAAATAAATTGATGAACGGAGCAGAAGTTTATCCAGAATCAAGATGCAATCTTGTGAATCAAATCTTGTCTGACCGACCTGTAATAAAACAATCTACCTGCTTCTTCATTGTACTGTACCATTATTAATCAATAATAATCTTGACATGTATATTTGAAAAACATAATCTTTTTTTTACAGATTCCAAGGTTTCTTTGTCCGTGTCATTGCAAACATCATCATGCTCAAAAGTTGGCCTTTCTGAGTAAATATAATGCCTTTAGGCCCTTAAACATCAAACAGACATCATACTTTGCTTGTTTATTTGGAAATAATAAGGAGCATGGTTGCAGACGACATGCATGAAGAAGAAAGCAAATACAAAATAAAACAGAGCCCAATAGCGTGCTCTGTTTCTCAAAACTCTTTACTTTTAGTCTGAAATCTGACGCTGAAAGCTCTAACATTTGGTCAACTTTCATTTATTTATGTTTCTCTGTGGGCTTATTCTCCACCATTCATTCTGGAAAAAAGTAATGTATATTAATGGAACAGGATCCTATGCTCCTACCAATTCATCATGGACACATTAACTATGGACTATTCAATAACCTGCTTCTTCTGATACCATCTGTAACAGCTCAAGCCCACCGTTATTGTCTTCTTTGAACTTTCTCTTTCGGCCTTTCCCTCAAGGTTTTTAAAACGTGTCTGCTAGAGAGAGGTTTACACGCCCTTACAAAGTGTTTCGTTCTCCTCTTCAACCGATGTGGGATCTCATAATTGTAGAGACAAGTGAAAGTTGCATCATTAGGTGGTATTAGAGAATGGCTACAACAGATATGATACAAAGAAATTTAATGGTAAGAGAGGTTTTACTGACACGGTTAAGCCGAGGCATGACTTTGATCCACTGAAAAACAATCGTCTCCACTTATATACCCCTAATCTTCCCTTTATAGAACTAGTGCGTTCTTTGTTCGGTGGCAAATACAACATCGAACAATACCATAGAATTATAAAGATAAAATGATTAATGCAAAGTTGACCAAACTCAAGCATGATACAAACTAATAATGGAAACCCAATAAATGAATATATTTTCAATAATTCTACCGACCCTTTAGCCGTGGGGAAGCTGACTCTTCAAGAAACCTTCAGGCATCAGCCAAGTCCTTGTCTGTTCTACACATGACAAGCTTCACACGTCCCATCTTTTGACTTTGTATCTCACCAGCTGGTCACCGATTGGACCAATTAAATATTGCTTCATTTCATCGCTCATTCGGACGGCTTGGCTTACTTGCTGACTCTATTGGCAGCTGGTTCATAGTTTTTTACAAAAATTATTCAGTGTATTATATGTTTATCTTCAATGCTAACCCATAGGTTATATGCAATAATGCAATAATTTATATGCTTCCAAAGTATGAAGCATGGATTCATACCCAGACAGCTCCATAATTATCCATCACATGCTTTACACAATTACCCATATCATTATTTATTAACAAAAACCCAATTTCTTCTTCTTTTCTTTTCATATCAGAGTATGGAGATTGATGAACAATGGACAAAATAAATATTGCAGAGAGCCCAAAATAACAGATTGAAGCTTTCTTCATTAATAAATAATCCCACTTTTTGTATGTGGTTGGCATTGTTTTAAACTTATCCCAAGATCCAAGTTTTATCATAAAATATTGAAAATCATAATCAGAATGATAGTTATAGAAGAATAAGAGTAGGTTTCTGCTGAGGATGGAATGACGCCTGGACGGTTAGCTATGTTTTTAACTTTTTCTTTGATTTAAGAAATCACAACAATCATCACGCCTTTCTCTCTCTTTGTCTTTATGCATATAAAATGGGTATTGTGAAAGGAATTTATGTGCTTGATTCTGAGTTGATACCATTTTCTCTAGGTACTGCTCTGTTTCTGTAAGGCTCTCTGCTCTGTTTCTGTAAGGCTCTGTTTTAGCAGAGGAAATATGAGTGGGTTAGTGACAAGGAGGCAAAATGGGTACTCAAGGATGGAGAAGGAAGACCCAGAAGAGAAAAGGCACAGGCAAGCTCAGTTCTTGATTTACAAGATAATGGAGCAGGCAAACAGTGGAAGTAGGAGAAGATCTTCGTGTCTCAGAATCAGAATAAGGAAGTTTAAGCTAAGGATTGGAAGGAGGTTGAAGAAGCTGAAGAAGACGATGTCAATGGGGTTTTCCACTGCAAGAAATGGGATCTGCAAGCAATTTGGACAGCTTAGAACTTGTAAGAGCTTGTTTGGACGAGCCAAGGAGGAAGGTTTGGCCTTTCCTCCTTTGGTTTCTTGAGTATGTCTTTTTCTCTCTGTTTTGTGAAATTCTGTGTTTGAAAAGGGAAATGCCTTTTGATATTGGATGGAGAGTTCCTTTATGCATCCTCTAATGGCAAAATTAAACGAAGATGAAGGTAAAAGATACGGTTCTCTTGTTCATGAATCTCGTGTTTAAGTTTTTTGAGAGTTCCTTTTAGATAGTTTCGTTTTAACTCCAACTTTGAAATCGTTCCAGAAAAATAACTGAAAATTTTGTTATTCAACTAAAAGATATCATCGACATCATTTATAACATAATACACAAAATCAAGTGTTCCTTATCAATTTTCATAATCAAAATCTTATCTACCTTACCGTTTTCATTCATTGTTAGTTTCAAAATTTGAAGTGGTGAGATCTTACGTCAGTTGAAGAGGGTAACGAAGTATTACTTATAAGAGTTTAGAAACATCTCCTTAACAAACGCTTTTAAAACAGTGAGGTTGACGACGATACGTAACAGACTAAAACGGACAAAATCTATTAGCGGTAAACTTGAGCTATTACAGAAGCATTTTGATTTTGTTTGATTTAACGAATACATTCTCGAGCTCCCAAGAGTAATAGAAACAAATGTTTAAGCTCTGAGTATTTAAACCGATTTAAGAGAAAGACTACACGTCAATCACTATAGCTATTGAGCTATGTTCATGTTGGAACATGTCATTACAAAACCATCTTTGCTTCTTTGGATGGAAATCCAAATATACAACGAAATCTGAAATGCTGCACCACTCTGCTCAGCTTTCCTAATATATCTTTACAAAACTTTTTTTATTACATTGACAAGCAAGAATGAACAAATTAGGAATTTGGGAACCATTTTTCCAACTCAAATTTCTACCACATTCAGAACATCTAAGACTATTCACAGGGATCAAACTTCTGAGGATACAAGACTTCGTCATAAGCTTCATTGAACATGAACATGAACATCCTTGTTTTAGATGAGGACTTGACAACAGTCTTCTCCAAAGATAGCAATAAATAAGCTACATAAGTATCATGAGGGCCACTGAGATAGCAATGAGCAAGACATGTACCACACCATCGTTGTAAAGGCCTGCAACAGTTGGGGTATTAAGTTTGAGGAAATTCAGATTCATGACACTTATATTCAATATAAAGCCACTTTGAATGTGTCAACCAACCTAACAAAACTCTGCATTTTTTTACTTAGATACTGTATCTACATAACTCTCACTGACTCACTAAAGTCTTTTTCTCTTCTATTACCTCAGAACTCAGATGTCAGGTCAATTAAAGCATGGTATTAAATTCTGTATACATCCCAATGAGCATTAGTTAGTAATGACTTGTTTTGTAATCGTTGACTAAGTTCGAGATTGAAAACTCTACATTTTTGTAACCACTGTTTGTGTAAAAGAATGGGTCAAAGAATCCACTTGCTCGTATAAATTGTTAAACAACCCAAGCCCACCACTAGTAGATATTGTCTGCTTTGGCCCGTTACATATCGTCGTCAGCCTCACGGTTTTAAAACACGTCTACTAAGGAAAGGTTTCCACACCCTTATAAGGAATACTTCGTTCTCCTCTCCAACTGATGTGGGATCACACACTCCACCCCTTTGGAGGTCTAGCGTCCTCGCTAGCACACCGCTCGGTGCCTAGCTCTAATACCATTTGTAACAGCCCAATCCCACCGTTGGCAGATATTGTCCGCTTTGGCTTGTTACGTATCGCCATTAGCCTCACGGTTTTAAAACGCGTCTACTAGGGAGAGGTTTCCACACCCTTATAATGAATGTTTCGTTCTCCTCTCCAACCGATGTGGGATCTCACGGAGAAGAATGATGAAATTAAACTACTGTTTCAAAATGACCAATAGTAACGATATTCGTGTTTTCGGTTCTTGTAGAGAAATTCGAGGATAGTTGAAGAATATAAGTACCACTTTGAGCAGATGCTGCTGCAGGAAGTGCAGGAATTTTGATAGCTGCAATCCAAAAAGGTGAACAATTAGAAATTTAAGAAGACGATAACTCCGACATTTTCTTTGACATTTTCTTATAAAGATGGGAAAACTGGTTAAGGGTCTATATTTGATACCCATGCTCCAACTACTGGAAGTTTTAAAAAAAAATGTGTCTTACTCTTATTGCATGATGAAGCTGTCATTTGAGTTGAAGAAGACCATGGAGCTGGAATATGGTCATTCAGATCACAAACAAAGCTGATCCCTGATGATGGATCAAATATGGCATCTGAAGGCAGGCTTGGTAGAAGGCATCCAAACTCTGTCGAGAGGATAACGAAAGTTAGAGAGAATACGAATCATTTGAATTTCCGAAACAGGCTAAAAATCTGCATTCGTGTCTATGGACCGACACCAATCTTCTTCTTTCTTTCTTTTTTTTCCGTTAAAAACATAAGAACAGCCCAACAGTATGTCTTCTAATAATTTTTAAGCCAACAAAAGGCAATGGTGTAATCAAAGCTTAGCTTGCAAGAATATGGAATAAGTAAATGTTTATGAAATAGTACCTTGATTTCCAACTGAAATGCTCAAAGTTGTAGATCCATTATCAAGTTAGAACATGGGCAGGAAAGGGAAAAGAACTATTAGAATCCATGTGAAATTATTCAAGGAATTGTTTAAATCTGGAAATATAAGAGGACAAAAGCTACAAACCTTGGAGGGAGAAATCCTTAAGGCTTATATGGCATAGGTCATACACGTTCTTCGTAATATTCGACTTTCGTAGTTTCATTTCCAATGATGTAGCACAATCCAAAGCTTGTAGGTTGGTAACAAGGCTCTGCTTTTGCAGATGTGTTACATAGCTTTCCATGGCCAGGCAACACCCTGTCTTGTTAGAGATTGCATTCCCGCAAGCATCGGCAACATATTTCATGTCGGGGAATTCCAACGGACACACTGAGAATAGCACACAGAAAAAAAATCTATGATGATGTGGTAGCTAAAGATAATAGCATCAGAAGTGAGTGGTGACAGACCAGAGCAACTATGAGAAGTGAACTCTGAATCTTAAAAAATAAAAAATGTTGTAGACATTGACCAAAAAGGCAAATGGGCGTAGGATCGACAAATACATAGAGATGTGATGAATTATAACAGAGATATCATGAGAATTTCGTAAATCTCCGTTCGAAAAAAATCGCGTTCAAGCTCACCTTTGTTAACATTGCAATTGGACAGTACTCTAAGAACTTCCTTGGCATTAGCAGGGTGAAGTTTGCTTGCCAGCCATCGGAGGACGATAGTTTTACAATCACGAACCCTGGCTGACTGTTCAGGCAAGACTTGAGATCCAGGCATACCCAAGAAATCTGTAGATATCATTGCTAACTTTGTAGCAGCTTCTGAAATGGCATTCTGGCAGATTGCATTGCAGCATTCTTTCACAGGATCAATTTTATTACAGGCAGCAAGCAACTTAGACGTATCGACGGTGGTCTCAAATTCACTAACATCTTTGGCCGGACAAGATCCTTCAGTGAGATTGGCTGGATGAACTCTGCATATGTGTTTAAGACGTTCATTTGCACCCTGCCCCACCAAAATCTGCTCAATATCCGAGAGGCAGTATTCGGCAAGTGTCCCGTTTAAAGCAAGAACATTAGTATCTTTACTCGACTGACCAATAAGTATAGCAAGAGTAGCTTCTAACTGCGGACAACAAATAACATTGGCCATCTGTTTCGCGAAAGGGGCCCAACAATCCATGGCAGTCACACCCATCAAAGTTTCGGTTGCAGAAAAGTTCAACAAACATTGTCCTGTAAGGAGAATGAGAGATTAAATTAAAAAGAAGAATCAATGAATCATTAAAAACTAACTCTTTCTACACAAACAATGGACATCAACAATACAATAGATTATAAAAAATGATAAACCTGATAAGTTTGGGACTGTAGTATTTGTGAAGGGTGCCAATGGAGAAGGGGCAAGGAGAGGAAGGAATGGCTTTGGATTCCCACTTGGAGCGATCTCGGGATACATATCATCCATTGGTTTCTCATTCGACAGATGCCGTGTTGGATATGTTGATGGGATGCAGCTAGTTTCATGGAAATCTGCAACAAAAAGAAAAAAATAACTAGTAAGATATAATGCCGTGATAAACATATGAAGTACAACCATTTTTTAGTTTATTGTATAATGATGTTCTGCAGTTTTAGGTGGCATAAATATTCTAATTTGAGAAACGAACAGAATCATTTTTTAAGGATTTAGTACACAAAAAAATTTCATTCATAGGTTTTATTGCCATATGATGAGATACCAAAAAGGATAATATATTGGAATGGCACAAGCAAGCGGAGGAGCTAGTTCACTAATGAGGTTCCATTATGGGCTTTCTCTCGAGGTTTTAAAACGCATCTGGTAGGGAGAGGTTTCCACACCCTTATAATGAATGTGGGTTTCCATCTCCAACCGATGTGGGATCTCACAATCCACCACCCCCCTTGGGAACCGAGCGTTGTCGTTGGCACAACGTCTGGAGTCTGACTCTGATATCATTTGTAACAACCAAAGCCCACCGTACCAGATATTATCATCTTTGGGCTTTCCCTTCTAGGCTTCCTCTCAAGGTTTTAAAAGGATCTGGTAGGAAGAGGTTTCCAGACCCTTATAACGAATATTTCGATCTCCTTTCCAACCGATGTGATCTCATAATTACAGAGAAATCCAAATATGTAACAGCTTCACACTATTTCATATGCCACTTCAATAGAACACAATATCTCTGTCTAAAGATAATTGCATCTGAAAAGGATATAAAACCTAAAGTCGTCAATGGCTAAGTCAGGTGTGCTTATTGCTTATGGTAATGGGTGAACCAAACTCATTTCTTTTGGTCCTATGATTTCTGGGTGGAGCCTCTTCCAAAAACTCTGTTATACTTCCGGCAAAACAGAGCTGGTGAGCACGACTACTTGAACACTCCTAAACCAATATGTTTATACACATAGCTCTCAATAACTTCGCTCTCTCTATAGTTACTGTTTCATTTATAACCCTTATGTGAGGATTACTTCTAGAAAATCCAGACCATGAATCAGAAAATATTTTGTAAGCCAACAAAGGAACAAAAATACCAGAGTATAGTTAAATAACTGCGTCAGACTCCATAGATGCTTGAGTTATAAATTTATAAGATCTTTGCTTGAATCATCAGCTCGCATGCTACCCATTAACACAAAAATGACAGCTGAATGATTTATCATTCAATCTAGCCGTTGGTTAAATTAGATTAAATGAGAGATGGAGAGAAAAAAAGGTAAGTTAATAAGAGAGCAAAATTAGGTATCAGAAGCTGATTCTGTCTATAACGACAGCTCTTCTATCCTATCCACAAAAACAACAGAGAAATAAGCAAATCAAGAATGTCGAGAAAGAAGAGCAGACTGCATTCCCCAAGCAGAACAAAATTACCTAAACTTCAGCGCTTAAAGAAGAAGAAGAAGAAGCTTGTGAAAAGGCAACAGATCGAGCAAAAAGAGGCGAACCTCACATAGAAAAACGCAGAAAAAAAAAAAAAGAGTTAAGAACACTCACATAGGAGGAGAAGTAGCGTGTGGAGAAGAACGGCATCGAAACGAAGCTTAAGAGAGAATCTGTCATCCATTTTTTTGAGTTTCCAGATTGTGTGAGTTCCAAAGAGGAAGAGAAATTGGAAGTGGGAATGAAGAGAATAAGGGGGGAAGAGAGGGAAAAAGGGTTAAGAAGCATCAAAATTGGGATTGGAGGAGTGAAAGTGGTTGAGTGAGTGAAGAAATTGAGAAGGTGGGGAGATAGAGATAGAGAGAAGCCATGAATGAGCTTCAAAGTGTGTGGGGACGAAAGCAGCTCAAGTAATAGCTGTCTGAATGGCCCCACACACGGACAGATCTGCAAGACCAAGAGGAAGAAGGAAGAAGAACACAAAAAAAAAAAAAAAAAAAAAAAAAGAATTTGAGATGGAAGAAGAAGAAGAAGAACGATATGGCATTAATGGCAGCAGCTGCTTTTTTCCTAACCTCTCTCTCTCTCTCTCTTCCTCTCTCTCTCTTCCTCTCTCTCTCTTCCTCTCTCTCTCCTCCCTCGCACGCGTGATGAGTGTGAGGAGTAACCCCACTCCTTCTCTCTCACACGCGTGCCAATTTCCCCAAGCGTGCGAGTTTTCAGTTCATAAAATTACCCGACTTACCCGGGAAATGTCCGAAGTCCTCCCGACCCGGCTGGTTTTTCACGCCTTTCATTCGGTTCAGGACCCACATATTCTTCGAATTAAATAACTTCCGGCTCATATCCACTTTGTTTTTTTTTTTTTTTTTTTTTTTTTAAATAAAATTATAAATATTTAATTTCTTTGTTTTTGTTATTCATTCCCATGAATAAAATCGGAACAATCTTGTCGAGCGGCGGCCCGTGAATGACTTCACGTCAATATAGTAATATAAAGCTCCAAAGTAATATGTAACGACCCAGATCCACCGCTAGCAGATATTGTCTTTTTTTAGTTTTCTCTTTCGGATTTTACCTCAAGACTTTAAAACGTATCTGTTAGAAGAAGGTTTTCATACCCTTATAAAGGGTGATTTGTTCTCCTCCCCAACCAATGTGAGACATCACAATCCACCCCTTCGGGACCCAGCGTTCTCGCTGGCACTCGTTCCTTTATCCAATCGATGTGAGACCACCCCCAAATCCACCCCCTTTGGGGCCAGCGTCCTTATTGGCACACCGCCTCCCTTAACCCTATGGGTAGCTAGCAAGGAAAACCCCATAATATAAATATTTATATATCATTCAGTTGATTGAAATTACGAAAATGAACATTAACCATCTTAACTCGTTTAAAGACGCTTCAAGGAATTTTTCTCTTTATATTTAATTGTCCACACTCCTCGAGTTGGTTCCGAGAAGTTCAAGAGGTTCTCTTTTCGTTCTGAGTAATTAATTTGTGCTCGATGGATTGCGGGCTTGAGTTAATACGCCCTATTTATAAAACCAGCCATATTATATTGTTTTTAAAATTCAAGCAATGTTTTGAAAGAAAAAAAAAATTACAAACTTATTTTTCTTTTTTATAATTTGACTATTAATTAAAATATATATTTTTTTAGAAATAAAAATTGTGAATAAATTGTAATAAAAAAATCAATTTAAGAAGTATCTAATGAATTACAAAAAATGGATAAAACACTTTACTCTTTTTTATCTATTAAATAAATACAAATATATATTTTTAAATTCAACAATTGCGATTCTTTAGTTAGAGATACAAAATAAAATTTTCAAATTTGTTAATTCATTAATGAATCAGAATTTTTATATTTAAAATGAATAAAAAGTATAGGATTCATTTATTTGAAATGATTGAAAAATTACAAAAATTACAAAAATAAAATAAAACTAATTCTAAATTTAAATAGACAGAGACATTTAGTGGCCCATTTAGTAGCCCCTGAAAAAACATCGACAAGAAATTATTTAAAATAGGCAATAATAAGTGGGTTTTAATAATTGTTGTTGTTTTGAGTATTTAAATTATATTTTATATAATTAGGGGGAATTGAATGATTTTTGGTGCATTTAAAATGAAGCATATTTTTATGAAAAATTTAAATGCACATTTAATTGAATATTATTATTCATTTCAAATTAAAATGCTCTCTATAATGTGTAGTACTAGTAGGTTTGTGCATTTAGATATGGGCAGTCTAGGTGGCAGCTATTCAATTTTCTTTTCCATACCCATCAACCTTACTTATATTCCGTATATACGAATGCTTGACTCGTGAATTTGAGCTTTCTCGACCGATGTGGGATCTCACAATCCATCCTCTTGGGAGCCCACAATTTCTTAGAGGCTAAACGTTCTCTAACCGATGTGAGATCTCACAATCAATCCCTTGGAGGCCAGCGTCTACACTCTTTGGGGGCTCAGCGTTCTCTAACCAATGTGAGATCTCAGAATCCACCCCTTTGGGAGCCAGCGTCCTCGTTGGCACACCGCTCGGTGTTTGGCTCTGATACCATTTGTAATGCCCCAAACCTTATAACTGATGTGAGATCTTAAAATCCACTCCTTTGGAGGTTCAGTGTCCTCGTTGACACGCCCCAGTGTTTGGTTATGATACAATTTGTAATAACTCAAGCCTACTGCGAGTAGATATTATCATCTTTAAACTCTCTCTTCAACGACTTCCTCTCAAGTCTCAAGGGTTTAAAGCGTGCTAGTAGGGAGAATTTTTCATACCCTTATAGGAATGTTTTTCCGTCTTTAACAGATATGGGATCTCACACCATATTTCTAGTCGTAGCTTAATTGGTTTAAGCAATCTCCTAAAAATAAAAATGGTGTGGTAATTAATTATTTAATATTTTATAATAATTTGGATGGTTTTTATTTACAATTTAATATTATTCATTATAAAAAATCTAAAATGGTTAGCTAAGACTATTGATATAGTCCAAATAGTTAATTGAAAAGATAATAATTATTTTTATTTTTATTTTTTGAAATTACAAAGGATGATTATTATTAAGCTTCCATAATTGAGTCAATGAGCTGTCCTTAATCATTTATTGTAATTTAAATTATATCATATGAATAAAGAGTTAAGTAAACTCTACTAGATGGCAAGTGTATTAAATTGAATTTTTCGTTCTAGGGCAAACTTTTGCAGAATTGAATGCAGAGCAGAACACTCGTAATTAATAACAGCTCCTGCAAACCACGCGTAAATTTCAATAAATCTGAAACCAAGTGGGAATTCATGTTTAATTTAATCTTCACATGCTTTCTCAAGCTTGCAATAAATGCAAATTTGCCCTAACATTTACAAATGAGTAAGAACCGAATTCAACGAACTAATTTACATGTACAGCAAAACAAATCAATATAATGAATGAATTTCCTCTTCTTTTCTTCTTTTTTACAAATCAGAAAGAGCTAATCGCTAATCGCTAATCGATCACTCTGGAATGCTTTGAAGAGAAGGTCTCCACGAGCGATGGTGCTCACCTTCAAATTCGCCTTCGCCGTTCATCATCCGCCCAATTACTTGTTCTAGACTCAAGCCTTCTATCTCCAGCCTCTTAACCAGATCCTCAAGCTCTCTCTTCGTCATCTTGATTTTCACTTGCGGCTGTGCACACGACGACGTTTGCTTCTCTCCAAGTAGTCTATACCTCTCTGGATCGCCGCTGGAGGTTGAGGCGTTTCCGCCGCGGCCACGGCCGTGCTTGGAACTGAAGGAGCCCCAATCGTCTCCGGCGAAGACCATTGTAGAGGATTGGCTTGTGCAACAGTTCCCCATATTACAGTGATTCTTTCTTGTGTTCCTCTTTCTTCGTTTTAGGGCTCCGAAATGATTTCGTTTTCCGGATTAGGAAATTGAGGGAAATTTTTGCTTAAATAGAGGTGTGGAGAGGAAAGGGGAAGGAACGGGCGGGAAGAGACCGCGTCGGAGACGGCGCCACGGTGGACGCGACGGGGTCTCACGTGGCAGAGGTAGAAAATTAGTTTAGGGAAGGTCACCTACCTGCGTCATCGTTTAGGCGAATTATAAAATGTCAAGAATTAAAAATAAATAAATAAATAAAACCCTTGAAATTTTATTCGATTAAATATACATTTTAAATGTTTGATTTCAAGACATTTAAATAAAATAAAATAAAATTGTTATATTTGTTTGGCATGAATAAATTATATAAATTAGTATTTATTAAATTAAAAGATGCACAAGGGATGAGCACAAAAAGGAGGGTAATTCCGAATAAGAAGGAATGACGTGGAGGCTAAATCAAATGTTTCCAACGTGTTATATCTTATATAATTATGTGATTAATTTAATTAATTAACTTCTGGCTTAGACTTATTCTACAAAATTCTTATTAATTTAATATATAACATCAAGGCGTTGTTCCTTTCCAATACTATTATTAATATATAACATCTTAGTATAAATAAATTGATTAAATCATATATTATAATCTATTCTTACCCACTCCATTTTCAACTATTGTATTTTTCTTCCTATTTTGCCATTTACTTTAATTCTCAATTTCTTAAAACTATACTTCCTTCCAAATTTATTTATTCATTCTATATGTTTATACTCACACTCGTCTATCTCAAATTTAATACAAAGTTTATAAATAAATAAAAAAAACTGTTAACTTGATCCAGTTCGTGCATGTGTATCTGCATTTTTTATTTAGTGTGTTTAGGTTCTCTAAAAAAAAACATCAATAAGTCTTTTGAAATTAAAATATAATACGATAATTTTGAATAATAATAGAAAAATGATTCCGAAAAAAAATATTTTAAAAATGAGAAGAAAAGGAAAAAGGAGGGAGTGGAAAAGTTGAGTGAAGAAAGGAGAAGATAAGTATGAAAAGGGTAGAAAGAAAGCATGTTTGGAAGTGTGAAAAAGGGTAGGGGGAGGGGTATCTTGGACTTTGACCGCTTAATATTTCAGGTAACGAAGGAAAGATCCATGGCCCACTACCTCCAAACGTGGGCCCCGCATTGATATCAACGGTTCTTAATCTCACACGTGGCTGGATACCTGATTTTCTCTCGCTAATAAATTGTTTAGGTTCTTTTTACAGGCTGGCGAACTTACAAAATGCATCATTATTATTCCTTTCACTTTACATCTAAATGCATTTATTAACGTGTAACTAATAGCATGACGTAAATTAATAAAATTCTCGTGATGCATATCAAAACTCACCTATAATTAGGTTTAAGTAATTTTTGTCAAAAAAAAAAAAACTAAATTATAAAAAATACCACGAAATTTTACTTTTATCTAAAAAAAATATCCTTATTCTCATTTTCAAAGTTTCAAGATTTTTTACAAATGTCTAAAAAAAAACATTTTTTAACCAAACTCTCTTTAATTTTATTAAATTTAGAAGAACATTGAAGTAGCTATCAATTTTACTATTTTTTTTTATTTTTTTTTATTGTAAAGCAGAGGACAATACACCTTACGAATCAAAACGAACAATATCTACTAACAGTATGTTTAAGTTGAATGATATTAGAGCTAGACACGAGATAGTGTGTCAGCCAAGACGTTGAGCTTTGAAGGATTGGATTATGAGATCCTACATCGATTAAAGAGAAAACGAAGTATTCTTATAAAGGGGTGTAAAATCTCTCTAAGGTATTGGTTTTAAATTTATGAGGCTAGCAACAATAAGTAACGGATTAAACTCTACTAATGATTACCATGGACGATTACAAATATCGATTTCATTTTTTTCAATACGTAGTTTTTGTTTTGTTTTTTTTTTTTTGCTTATGACTTTAATAAGACCGAACTAGAAAAATTGATTAATGAAATATTTTGTAAATTTTTCTTTATCGAAATAAATGAGATAAGAATGAAATTTTAAAAGCCACAGAAACAAATCAAAGTTGAAAGTATAAAAGCTAAAACAATACTTAAACCAACTAATTATTATATCTAAGAAATCAATAGTTGGATCTTAAAGCTATTCGGAATTATATTAAAAAGAACTCTTGTTATTTCTTTAAATTTCTGCAAACATAATAAAGAAAATAAAATTAACGTTATTATATGAATATATATCCAAATAATTTATTATTACAATGGTATTAAGACACTAATATCTTTTCTAAATCGAACCTTCATTTTTAACCCATATCATTGAACAAGAGTTCGAAATTGCTACATTGGAATTGGAATCACAAGGCCCAATCTATATCATTGTTATTCTAATGAGGCCCAATAAAATAACTGGGCCGACGAGGCCCAGTTTCAAATCCTCCAAAAATATAGGAAAAAAAGAAACTCTTTACTCTATTCTCTAATTTATTCAGATTATTTTCATTTTAAAAACAAGAGGGTTGATTTATTCGTACAATTTCTTCTTATTAAAAAAACATTAAAATTTCTTTTTAAATATCTCAGTACAGTTTAACGGGTTTAGACCCGAAAATAATTATTGAAGTTTAGTTGATGAGATATTCGGAGCATATTGGGACAGGCAGCGAGTTAGTTGGCCTGTTCTGTTATCCTCGACCATGAATTCGATTGGCGCTGAAATGAATCCCGAATTCACATGAAATTAAGACTCGTTATTAAACATGATAAAAACGTATCTTAACTAACAATCGTACGATAATTCAAGTCTAAAATCTTCAAAAGCAAATTAGAACTTCACGACACCACGAAAATCTGACTGTAAAATCGTGTAAACTGTATTAAAGTTTCGCAAATCTCTGATCTTGGAAAGGAACGGCAGGGTTGTCACTTCGAAAATGAAGTCTATTTTTTTAATAAACGGTATCGATATGGATTCTTTGTTGGGCTGAATTAAAAAGAAAGCACACCGGACTTGAATTCAACGTACGATGGTTAAGATAAAGTGAAAAAAAGGGTATACAATCAATAAGGTAACACAATACCGAGAATGTCATTTCATTGATGAAACATTTACAGAAACAAATTACAACACTAAAATAAAACGGTATTGGCCTTGCTAAGAAAAGATGTACGAGTTCACAAGCTGTTGAAACCTGAATAATCCGCAGAAGAAAATTTTACACGATCTCAAATTACTATTATGTGAAAGAAATCCACGCAAACAGTTGAACTAGTGAACTGTCTGTTAGGGGAGAAGAGCCCGGATCCTCTTAGAACCTGAAGGAACTGAAAACTAAGAATTTCAAAGGTTAATGAAACAGGATTAAATTAATGATTACATTTAAAAAAAATATTGAAACGAACAAATAAATGTAGTTCTCCGACGTCCAAATGGATCATGTAAAGTGATACTCTGGATAGCGAGGAGAACATAGCTATAGGCCTCACAAATGGATCCTGCTTCATCGAATAGAAAGCTAGATAGATTTCCAGTTTTAAAAAAGTGAGGCCAAAGATTCTTCATGAAGTACGTACTACGTTAATCCAGAAAGGAACTGTGATAACAGAATAGTGAAGACTAGTGGTAATTTTCGTAGCATTTTAAAAAACAAATCGGAGAACAACGAAGTAACTCAGTCCCTTAGATGTTCATTATGGATTGCGATCATATTCGCAAATCATAACAGGTCTGATAGACTCATCACCGCTAAAACAGCACTCCGAATCATCATTCATTGAGCGAAAATAAGTTATAGCAAGGATCAAGACAAAAAAAAATAAAAATAATAAATTCAGAAACAAAATAATAATAAAAGATAATATATAGTTACTCCCGCGTTCTCGTGTAGTAAAGGTAAACACCGCAAGAGAATTTAAAAAAACAGGATGTAACACACTCAATCTTGCTTCAAGGGAACGAGTCAAATGGGAACAGATTGAATCCACATTCGCCAGATGATGAAGCATCGAACGCTAAAAATCATAAACAATGAAGAAGAAGCAGCTAATTCACCTAAAGAACTTATCGATTAAAAAATAATTGACGCCAGTGAGGTGAATCCAACTGAACCTTCGAGGAAGCGATGAACCCTAACAGAGACGGAAGAAGATGGATTATGAAATTAGCGAAGTGGCCATCGGCTTTTATACAGATAGCGAGGCGGCAGAATCGCCCCCGAATAGGTTTGTGTGTTGACCTAATTCGGTAAAGATCGTATGCGTTGTTTTGGGTCATTAGTGGGCCGGCCCAATTACCTGCTTGAATATGCTCTAAACTTCAACTCAAGGCCACGTCATGGTAAATGATTTTTGTTATTAATTACGTTATATTATTTTAATTATTTCTAATATACTATAATTAGCAATTATTAAGTTTTGCCTCTTTTTTTTTATAGGAAATAATACGAGATGGATATTTAAGGAATATTTTCTCCGAATTTTTGGGCGTCCAACGGTTGTGAGAAAATATCCCACTTTATATTTTTCCCTATTTGTTATTCATAACATAACCGTGGCTTTATAAGATAGTTGTTGTATTAGTACGAGTATATTGTATATTTACTTATATATTTTTAAAAAATGATTTATATATTTAAAAATAATAATTTAAATATTTTAGGGATAAAGATACTTTAATATTTTGGGAGAAAAATTTAGATATTTTAAGAATAAATGGTTAGCCTTTCCTCTAAATACCTCTCGACCATACAAGTTTTTCATCCCAATAAGTCTCCAATAGCAAAGTTAGTAAGAAGTGAAAGTGTTTCCCACAAAAAGTTGTTCAACAATTTGGTATATAGGTTGTTTGATATCTTGAAATGCTTAGTATGCTCTGTGGTTGCAGCTGCAATCTTCCACATTAAAAATAATTTATTGAGATTATTAGTGTCCACATCAGAAACGATTTATTGAGATTATTAGTGAGTGATTTTCTTTCGTGAGTAGTCCGTGACTCTGCAAGTTTTGTGTCGAACAGGCTTCTTTGGTATTACTTAAGGTATTGTCAACACAATGAGTGATTTTCAAATCGTTGGACAAATTAAGAAACTCAATAGGAACAATTACAACATGTGGGCAACATGCATGGTGTCCTATTTACAAGGACAACACCTTTGGGAGGTCGTTGGCGGGAGTGAAACTACGCCGCTAGAGGAAGATTTTAATGGCGCCTTGCGCAAATGGAAAATTAAAGCAGACAAAGTACTGTTTACCTTGAAAACCACAATCGAAAAAGAGATGTTAGAACACATTCGGGATGACAAGACACTGAAAGAAGCATGAGACATGTTGGTGATGTTATTCTTAAAGAAGAACAATACGAGACTACAACTTTTGGAGGACGAGCTGTTATCAATTTCACAACGTGACATGACGATTGCTCAATACTTTCATAGGGTCAAGTCGATTTTTCGGGAGATTACTGAGTTAGATCCAACGACTGTCATTGGAGAAGCTCAAATGAAAATGATCATTATCCATGGATTGCAACTAGAATATAGAAGTTTCATCATTCCTATACAAGGATGGCCCGCTCGACCATCACTCGTAGATTTTGAAAATTTGTTAGCCAACCAAGAAATGGTTGGGTGACACCACATTAAACGGTGAAGAAGGCACTCTACACAAGTGAAAGTGGGAGCAACAATAAGACGTCTACCAAACGTGGATACAAAAATGGTGATAAAGAAAGAAGTTACCGAAGAATTGAAGAGCTTAGAAGAACGACAACAAGAGTTCTCATGTACAAGAAATTTGAATGTATTTGCTACAATTGCTGGGAAGGAGAGTCACATCGGACCAACAAAAAGTTAGTAAAAAACAATGTAACAACCTCCAAAAAAGAGATAGGATGAATGAGATGCAAATGTATTATGTCTCATAGAAGAACAAGAACTAGTGCTCATGACGATGACGTGAGAGTATATTGATTCGCTCAAACCACATGACTGACGAGGTATTATGTCTCATAGAAGAACAAGAGCTAGTGCTCATGACGATGACGTGAGAGCATATTGATTCGCCACTCAACTTGTGTTTGAGTAAGAAGTATTACCAAACCTAGACCACATTGAATTGTTTGTCCTTCAAAGTGGGTCATCTATTGACCAAGTAACCACTCCTTGTACCCTCCACTCATCTTAGTGAACAATGATCACCACCACTCATCTTAGTGAACAATGATCACCACCACTCATCTTAGTGAACAATGATCACCAAACTTGTTTGCATCATCTCCACTCATCTTGAAAGCAATGAGTTCTTGGTTAAATCAAGATGAACAATGACCAATTGTGCAGCTTTTATTACTACAAGAAGATAATTCAAGCACATTCCCATGGATCCTGAATAACCAGCATCAATATGGTCAATGCATCATCATACACCATACACCATCTCTCCACCATCCATACATACATACATATATACATACAACATCCATCCATCCATACATTCATACATTCCCCTTCGCCAACACAAAGCTTACAGCTTACAACAAGCACAACTTAGCATAAAATTCTAAACAGCAAACAAAAGCAGCAGATGGATAAACCACAATCTTAATTATTCAGCCAAAACTCGCTCCCCGAGCGAGAGGCATGGATCGAGACCGAGCTTGGTTCAGTGCAGCTTGTTGGCAACATTGCACTGCTTCCTGATCTCACCCTTTGTGCCAGTGAGAGGGTTGTTCTCAGAAAGGATGGTAATGGCTCTTGAGAATTCCTTGAAGAAATAGTCTTGCTTTTTGGCCATTTTCTTCACATATGGCTTCGTTCTCTTGTCTGTGGCTAACTGGTGGTCCACTATCAGCAACCCTTTGTTGTCCAGTATGTTTCTGTAGTAGTTGTTGTCCAGAATCATGGGTGTGCCACGATCGTTCCTCACGTACTGCACAGCCTTGGGGTCTGGGATCTCATCAGGACACTTGTACAACATGTGCTCCACATGCCCAGGGTTCAGCGCAGGGTCTACCTGCGGGTACAGCCGGTGCACCAGCTTCACACAGTGTGTTCTACCAACGCTATGAGCTCCTACACGATGCAATGGATTCAGATCTGGTAAGTTTGTTAAGAATTGTGGGAAAGAGTCATGCCCTGAACTTAATCAAGTAAATAGAATTCTCAAACGTCGAACAAAAAAGTTACGAGTCTCAAAGTGTAGTCAAAAGTGACTCAAATCAAACAATGTGAGTACTTTGTTTGAGTGCTCTAGAGAAGGAGTCAGGTCGATTAAGAGGAGGCTTTTCGAAGGCTCCATAGACCTCAGGGGGAGGATCTGTGGTGTACTCTGTTAGGATGGTTGAGAGGGGTCCATATTGGCTAATTAAGAAGATGATCACGGGTTTCCGTTTATAAGTAAGTAATACATCTTGGAAACCAAAAGCAAAGCCCATGAGAATTTATGCTCATACCACTGTCGTGTAGATATGTAATTCCTACAAGTTCTACCAAAGCAAGGTTTACCTAGTAAAGCAACCACTCCAGGGGTGTCAATGCCCATGGCTGCAAATCTCTCAAGAACAACAGACATGCTTTCATTATGATCTGGAAGATACTCTTCTAAAATATCAGCTCTGCTTCTCCTTCCATCTCTTCTGCCTGTCTTAAGTGGGATATAAGGCCCTCCAAGCTGCGAAAAAGCAAGGCAAGTTAAGGAATCTTCACTAATTTTGGCTAAATGGGAAAAGGAAGACATGCACTTACAGAAACAATGCCATCTCTAGCGGACAAAACGAGGATATCCGCACAGGACACAACGCCAGGGCACTCCCTCTCCAAAGCCTCCTTAATGGTCTCAATATACCTAAAGTTCCTAAGTCCAAAGCTCCTGTCTGTCTCCTTCTCGGACAGGCTCCTTCTGGTGGAATCCAGCAGCAGAGATGCATCACAGGACTGAGGTCAACAGTTCTATGTTAGCCAGAACCATCAGAGAGTTTTAAAGTTCATTGTAAGAGATGGGAAGAGTTTAGATTACTTGAACAGCGCAGTCGTGGAAGATGTTTCTGAGCCAAGAGAAAGCGGTGTTCTTGTGGCGCTTGTAGAGAAGCCTGACTTGTTCCTTGATGATATCCTCTGCTTGGGGACATGAATCCTTGTAAAAGTTCATAACCAGACCATTGTCTTCCTCATCCTGCGCTGCAGAAACATACCTGAAAGACGCACCCAGAAATGAAAGGAAGAGGAAGAAAACCAGTGCTCTGGAACCCATTTCTGTTGTGGCTCTTTCAACACTGTCCACTGAACTTGCTCTTAGCTCACTTGTCTGCTTCTTAAATAATGGAGAAACTGAAAGAGAGCTGAAGAGAGAGAGAAAAGGACTTAAAAGATGGATTAGTGTTGATTTCTTCTTATTTTAATGGTTACCAACTCCCTCGCTTTTGGGTAAGCAGAAAAATATGATCTTTAGGGGAAATTTGAAATGGGTTTGTTACGTTAAAAATCCATAATAGTATGATATTCTCTACTTTACGTATAAGTTTTCATGACTTTGTTTTGACACTACAATGATATGATATCGTCTACTTTCAATATAAACTTTCATTACTTTGCTTTGTGCTTCATTTACTGTTCTGATAGGATTTTATTTATTAATAACCCTTTAGACTTTCTTCTTAAATTTCGTGAAACTTGACAGATAGAGTCAGCAAAGGATGCCAAATCCCTTTATTTTCAGTGAGATCCGTCCACGTGTCCATTTTATCAATAAAATGATTTGAATATAACTAAACGCTAAATTGAACTTAAAATTTTTTTAAAATTTTTAAAAAATGTTAAAAAAAATATATTATCATTTTCGATGAAAATAATTAATATAAAAAATATAATTTTTTAAGAAAGTTTAAAAAATACTTTTAAATCATTTTAAAAAATAAAAATTCAATAATACATTTATCATTAAAAAATACTCATAAATTTTTAAATTTAATATTAACAAATTTAGATATAATCTATGAGGTGTCAATAAACGTTTTGGTTCATATATTCATGGTAAATTCTTTTCTTAATATTTTTTAAAAGGTAAATTGTGTTAATGTTATTTTTAGATTCCCGTGGGTATTTTTTAAATATAATAATAACTATAAGAGTATTTTTACCTTCTTTTAAAAAAATTAAAAAGTATTAACGAAACTTTTTAAAGTTTAAAAGTATTTTTTGAAATACTATTAAAAGGTTCAAAAATATATTTTAAACAAAATTCTAACGGTGTTCATCCCGGACTAACGGTAAGAATATTTGAGACCTTTTTAAAAATTTTAAAATATTTTTTAGACTTTTAAAATTTTAACAAAAATATATAAAAAAAAAGTGCAATAGTTACTTAAATTAATTTTGCTCTAAAGCCATATTATTTTAAAATAGAAATGTCAAACATAATGTTTCATTTTGTCCATCTTTAAAATAATAATTTATGTATTATTTATTAAATTATTAGAGTTCTTAATAAAAAAAGATAAATAATATATCGCTGGGATAAGAATATTTACCCACGGCCCAAATTGGTCCGTTACCTTCAAGCCAAGAGAATTTAATATTTATTTAAATTGCATTATTGGCGACACATGTTGGCGCTAAGCTAACAATTTCTTTCCAATTATTAATATTTGACAAAGTTTTGCATATTATATAACGAAGTAAATTAATTGGAATTTGATTCAAATAATAATATAATTGTTTTTTAAATAAAAATTGCAGAAAGCGACTGAATTTTTGAAATGATGGATATGGACAATGCGTTATGGTTGTATTCCATCGAATGATGGCGCCCCAAATACTTGTAGCTTTTTTATTTTATTTTTTTATTTGATGTCGTGAAAGATTAGGTATATTTATACCTCGTTTTTTAGCTCAACCCGTGAAATTCAAATATCAAAAATAAATATGGGAGTCCACTAAGATATCTGAGCTTGTTAGTGTGAGATCCCACTTCGATTTGACAGAGAAACAAAACATTATTTATAAGGATATAGAAACCTGTCACTAACAGACGAGTTCTAAAATTGTGAGGCTTACAACGATATGTAACGGGTCAAAATAGACAATGTCTACTAGCGTGTGTGAGGGAGAAACCCGAGCAACTCTTCAAATTGGGTTGAGTTGGATGGTCGGGTTTTTTTAATTATTAAAAAAAACTATTTATCCATCGTGTATTTTTTGGATCTCGTGACTTTCTTTGGACCATTTTCTTGGGTGAAAACAAACCGGTGGAACCGGTTTCATCTGGAATCGCCGCAAACGACGGAGCTCACGGCTTTTCAATCAACTGCTACGGATGCCGACACCGAGTACAAATTATATATAAGAAAAAATATTTTTTTTATATAATGGTTTGATTTAAATGCAAAAATAAAATTTTAAAAGGTAAAATAGCAAATATTGATGACCGTTGGATGGCCACCGACAGACGCTCTGCACGAGGCGGATCCCACCATCAATCCTTGATTCGACGTTGTGTTCACGGTGCCTCCAAAGTCAAAGCTCAGTGATTATAGCGTTACTCTAACTCAACATACACATTTTTCCATCTAATATTACGTCATAAATACACTTCTTATATTTCAAATATATAATATCTATATATATTTGGTCCTTATTTTAACTAGAAGTAAAATGGCCCGAAGCATCGTAAATAACCTATAATTTAAGTCAACTTGAATATAGTTCAACTATCATAGAATATATATCATTGACTTTGTTATTTTTTTTTTATATTTTTATTTCAAAATACATTTATATTTATTTTTTATAGTATGTAAACGTAAAAGTAATATTATTAAAATAAATAATCTTTATCTTAATATTATTTGGACAAATATTAAATTTAACGCAAAGTTTTATAAGTAAATAAATTCAAACTATTTGTAGTGATTGAATCTTCACTCAATTTCATTTCAAATCACTCAAAATTATCTAAATAAATTTATTATTCTAATTTTTTTTTGTCAAGGACGAGAATGAATACACAAAAAAAAAACGCTTTAATTGTACAACGTTTTATATATATAAAAGTTACATAGGGTGGAATGCTCATTTAAATTTCAAAGGGTATATTTGGTAATTTAAAATTCTTAATTAACTTTAAAAGTTACCATTTAATACGTTTAGTGTTGCAATTATTTGATAATGCATTTTATAATTACATTACTATTTTGTTTAATGAAAAACAACGAAATTGAAGGCAAAAGATGAAGGTTGAATATTTAGAATATTATAGAAAGATAAATAACGCGCTCACATTAAATAACATACGGTTCTGAATTATTTTGGTAATTTAATGGGCCGTAAACTAATGGGCCGTAAAGTATTGGGCCGAAAGGCTTGTTATAGCCTCAAAGCCTGTAGGGTCTATCTTAGCCTAAGTAATAGTCTGATCGTAGTTAATACAGTTCCGACCCGCCAATATTTCCGCCGCAACCGGACGACGGCGTTCGAGACGATAACAGAAGTTTCAGACAGAGCTGGGTCGCGCGGGAAAATCAATGGATGTGAATTCTTCAGCGGCGAGTTCAACATCATTTTGACGATGGTGGAATAGCTGCGTTCGCAGTCCGCAGTTCGCAGCTTCTATTTTGTTATCGTCTTCGGCTTTCAGCCACGTCAAGTTCTGATTGCACAAGACCAGAGTTCCAGTGTTGTATAGCATATTGCATTGAGTTCATTGGTTCCTGTATCCTCTGCACTCTTGGCGAAGCTTTGGAGGTAAGATACTGTTGTTGATAGCTAGGTTGGGTTTTCTCTGATTTATATTTCCTGTTTGTTATATTTGAGCGAAATTAGGGTTTTATTTTGCTTCACACAATTGAAGTCTCTTAGTAACATGTATATGGGAGTATTTAGAGCTTTACTTAGTTAAATTTCTACTCGTTTTGTTTTACTTGCAGATATTAGGATATTTCATGAACTGGGTTTTCAGCCTTCCATGATTTTTAGCTACATTTTTCTGAGGAGAAGTTGTGTTTTTAGCCGAGGTTTCCATACGGGTAAGAAGCTTTTCAGTCCAAGCACAGAGGATATCATCTGTAAAGCAATTTGTGTTAATTTAAAACAGAGAAGATGGAAATTCTTAGAGCAAGTATCACCAAGTCTCACGAATTCGTTGGTCTGTCGTGTTGTTCGCGAGTTTCGCACCTCTCCGCAGTTAGCTTTAGAATTCTACAATTGGGTTGAGGCAAGAGACAACATTTCACACTCATTAGAATCATGTTGTACCTTAGTTCACGTGTTAGTCAATTCTAGAAATTTTAATGATGCGCTGTCTATTATGAAGAGTTTAATGCTTAAAGATGGTAAGTCGCTATTGGAGGTTCTGGGAGGGTTGATTGATAGCTATGAAATTTGTAGTTCAAATCCGGCGGTCTTTGATGCACTGGTGAGGACTTGCACTCAGTTAGGGACTGCAGAAGGGGCATACAACGTTATCAAAAAGTTGAGAGATGAAGGTTTCTGGGTTACAATTCATGCTTGGAATAACTTCTTAAATCAGCTCTTAAAGTTGGATGAGATTGATAAGTTTTGGAATATGTATAAGGAAATGGTTGCCAGTGGTTACTGTGAAAATGTGAACACTTTTAATTTGATTATTTATGCCTTTTGCAAGGAATGTAAATTACTAGAAGCAGTCTCTGTAGTTTATTTGATGCTGAAGGTTGAAATTTGGCCTAATGTCGTTGCTTTCAATATGATCATTGATAAAGCAAGTAAAATGGGCCACATGGATCTTGCTCTAAAGCTGGCAAGGAACACTGTGGTAATTTCAGGAGGCAGTGTATTGCTTAATATAGTTACATATAATTGTATGATTAATGGGTTCTGCAAGATAGGGAGATTAGAGTCTGCAGAAAATGTTCTTAGTGAAATGATTAAGCTGGGAGTAGATTTCAACGTGACAACATATGCCACTTTGATTGATGGATATGCTAGAAAAGGGAGTTTGGATGTGGCATTTAGGCTGTGTGAAGAAATGGTTAAAATGGGCTTGATTCCAGACACTGTTGTATATAACTCCATCGTCTACTGGCTTTACAAGGAAGGGGAATTAGAAGAAGCTTCATTTTTAATATCTGACATGATCAATAGGCATATCTTTCCGGATGAGGTTACCTTCTCAATCCTTACAAAGGGGCTCTGTATAAATGGACATCTCGATAAAGCGCTAAGAATTCACGACCACGTTCTCGAAAGGAACCTTGTAAAAGAGGCTTTTACTCATAACATTCTCATCAACTATATGTTCCAGAGCCAAAAGATAGCAGGTGCCAAGCAATTACTGAGCAGTATGATTGTTCGTGGTATCGAACCCGACATAGTTACTTATGGCACTTTGATTGATGGATGTTGTAAGGAAGGAAAAATGGAAGCTGCAATTCAGATTTATGATAAAACAGTAAAGGCAGGTGGGAAATCCGACTTGGTGGTTTATAATTCTATTTTAGACGGCTTGTGCAAGCAAGGCTCAATTGATGCTGCCAAGCTCTTGGTAGACAAATTACAGAAAAATGGTTTCCTCGATACAGTAACCTATAACACATTGCTACATGGATATTGCGTCAATGGGAGGATTGAGAAGGCTTTTGCATTGTTTTTAGAAATGATGAACGTGGGGAGTTTGGCTAACATAGTTACTTTCAATATAATGATCAACTTTCTGTGCGAGATGGGATTGATCCATCAAGCCAAGGAACTGATGAGTGCAATGAGTAGACATGGGATAGTTCCTGACCTTATAACATACACGACTCTCATCACCAATTTTGCTAAGAGCTTTGGCTCCGAGGATGTTATTGAGTTGCATGATTATATGGTGCTTAAAGGAGCAGTTCCTGATAGGCAAACATACCAGTCTCTTGTGAGCCCTCGCCTTCAAGAAAAAGGCTGAAGGGTAGCCAATAAGCATAGCGTGATTGGGATGAATGATTCGAACGAAGAACATTCTCAAACGAACATGAAAGTTCACATTTGTTGCTCCAAAACTGTATCAAATAACAAATGCAGGTCTTTTCTCACTGTACATCTTGTGCTTATAATTTGTTGTTGGAATAGGTAGTCACCCAGTAATTGAATAGATCAAATGCAAATTATTACTTGTAAATTCCTTACTTTTTCAGGTAGTAAAATTATATTTCTGGTTCTAATGATTCCACAGTTCTTGCCTTCTTGGATTATGGTATCCAATTTCCCCAACATGATCTAACTTCCTCCGTGAGTCTGTTGCTCATAAATCTCCCCTCTCATGCTCACTTACCAATGTGTTATAACTTATGCAAAGTCCCAATTCTTGTCTTGTTTTATGCTCTATTGTGAGATCTCACGTCGGTTGGAGAGGGGGAACAAAACATTTCTTTTATAAGGGAGTGGAAACCTCTCCTTAGTAGACGCGTTTTAAAGCCGTGGGCTGACGGTGATACGTAACGGGCTAAAGTGGAAAATATCTACTAGCGGTGACTTGGTCTGTTATAAATGGTATCAGAGCCAGACAGCGGGCGATGTGCCAGCGAGGATGTCGGGCCCCCAAAGGGGATGAAGTGTGATATCCCACATCGGTTGGAGAAGGGAACGAAACATTTCTTATAAAGGTGTGGAAACCTCTCCTTAGCAAACACGTTTTAATACTGTGAAGCTGACGACGATATGTAACGGGCTAAAATGGACAATATTTGCTAGCGGTGGCTTGGGTTGTTACAAATGGTATCAGAGTTAGACTCCGTGTAGAGTGCCAGCGAAGACGTCGGGCTCCCAAAGGGGGTGAATTGTGAGATCCACATCGGTTGGAGAGGGGAACTAAACATTCCTTATAAGGGTGTGGAAACCTCTCCCTAGCAGTCGTGTTTTAAAACTGTGAGGCTGACGGCGATACATAACGGGCTAAAACAGACAATATTTGCTAGCGGTGGCTTAGATTGTTACAAATGGTATCAAAGTCAAACATCGAGTGATGTGCCGGCGAGGACGTCAGACCCCTAAAGAGGGTGGATTGTGAGATCCCACATCGGTTGGAGAGGGGAACGAAACATTCCTTATAATGGTGTGGAAACTTCTCATTAACAGACGCTTTTTAAAATTGTGAGACTAACAACGATACATAACAGACTAATGTAGACAATATCTACTAGCGTGACTTGAGCTGTAACATCAATTTTCAGAGCTTTACTATTTGCCGTACCTTCTTTCAAGTTTAATCCCAGGATCAACTTGAAAAAGACCGGCAAGATTTGCTAGAGAATATTCGCAAGAACTAAAAAAAAAAAAAAAAAAAGTTGAAAACTCAAAAACTAGTATCCACAATTAGGCCACTGTGACAGGTAGAATGACGGACCCACCATTACTAATTGAATCCGTGGCCATCTCAACTGTCGAAATCGTTATCCTTAAGCCTCATCCTCTCTCAGATTTCCACTCCTTTCTTGCGGACCAGAACCACCATCGCCAATGAATGAAGATAAGACTTCACTCAAAGAATAACCCCAGCCCTTCTTTGCACCTCCTCTTCTCCGCCAATCTACACCTTCCTCCTCCGCTGCTACACCATGTCTTGTTCAAATCTCACCATGTTGGTGTCCTCAAAATCCACCGTTTCTGATGCCTCCTCCCTTTCATTCCGATCAGTTCTAAGCCCTTTTAAGCTCCCTTCCCACAACCCAACCTCAACCTACCCTACCCGATCATGGTCAGTTACGCCAATTCATTGCGGTCTTCGGGATCTCCGAGACCGTATCGATTCAGTGAAGAACACCCAGAAGATCACTGAAGCCATGAAGCTTGTTGCAGCTGCCAAAGTCCGCAGGGCTCAAGAAGCTGTTGTTAATGGAAGACCCTTCTCAGAAGCCTTGGTTGAGGTCCTTTACAATATCAATGAGCAACTTCAAACAGAAGACGTCGATGTTCCTTTAACCAAAGTAAGACCAGTCAAGAAAGTTGCATTAGTTGTTGTCACCGGCGACAGAGGTCTTTGCGGCGGTTTCAACAACTCCATCATTAAGAAAGCTGAAGCCAGAATCTCGGAATTGAAGGAATTGGGTCTTGAGTACACTGTCATCAGCGTTGGCAAAAAGGGTAACTCCTACTTCCTCCGCCGGCCTTACATTCCCGTCGATAAGTTCCTCGAAGGCGGTACGCTTCCGACAGCCAAAGAAGCTCAAGCCATTGCTGATGATGTCTTCTCACTTTTCATCAGTGAGGAGGTTGACAAAGTAGAGCTTTTGTACACCAAATTCGTGTCATTGGTGAAATCCGACCCTGTTATACACACCCTTCTTCCGCTCTCGCCCAAGGGCGAGATCTGCGACATAAACGGAGTCTGTGTCGATGCCGCAGAAGATGAATTTTTCAGGTTGACAACAAAGGAAGGGAAGCTGACAGTGGAAAGGGATACGGTGAGGACAAGCACCTCAGATTTCTCTCCAATTTTGGAGTTTGAGCAAGACCCAGTTCAGATCTTGGATGCTTTATTGCCTCTGTATTTGAACAGCCAGATTTTGAGGTCACTGCAGGAGTCACTGGCCAGTGAGCTCGCAGCTAGAATGAGCGCCATGAGCAGTGCAAGTGACAATGCTTCTGAGCTGAAGAGAACTCTGTCGATGGTGTACAACAGACAGCGCCAAGCTAAGATCACCGGAGAAATATTGGAGATTGTTGCTGGTGCCAATGCCTTGACATGATCTCAAGTTCGCTTGCCTTTTCCCTCCCTTCCCTTATATACTTCAACCCTTGTTTCTATATCCACTGATATCATTCAATTCTGCAATTTTATCAAATATATGCGAACTGTAAGCCTTTCATATTCGTGCAAAGTTTATATTCCCTTGGAACTGTCAACTTTTTAAAGCAATTCCAGTCTCTGCTGCCTATATTCTATCTTAATTGCTTGTCCCGAACATATATTTTAACTAATCGAATTATGTTCTAGTTTTAGTTTTATCGAACTTATTTTAGATGCCTCCATTTAAATTGGTTAATATATACACTTTCATATGTTCTCTTTTATTTTTGTATATCACCCTTCAGTTCACTGATATAACCTTTATTAATGAACATTGATGGGTTAATAGACGTTTAATGCACGATAATAAACATCTATTATTATTAGACATGTGGGGTCTAGATATTTTCCAGTGGAAGAAACTATATTTACAATTAATTGAATCGTGTTTGTAACGTGTATGTACCATTCATATTAATTGATTATGTTAAAATCACGAACCTCCACAATCGTATAATGTTGTTTGCTTTGAGCATAAGCTCTCGTGACTTTGCTTTTAGAGATTTCATACCGGTGGAGATAATCTTTCTTATTTATAAATCTATAATATTCTTCTTAATTAGCCGATGTGGGACTACTCACTTCAATAATTTTTAATAAGTTAATCGACAAAACTCAAACAAGACTAAAACGGATTTTTAGTGTTGAAGTAAACATAAAATTAAAATTTTGAGAACTAATTAAATTAATTTTTAAAAATGTAAAAATAGGTTACAAAGTGGATGTATTAGACATAATTAAGAGAATAAACTCATTATTTAACCTATATATTATTTACCACTAGCATTGAAATAAGGATAAATGGTGGGAAAAAAAGGAACGTAGGGTGGAAATTAAATCTTAACTGATTAGGTATAATCATCACATGAGGGATTATGCATGCGTGTCACTCTTAATCAGTGATTAATGATTAAGTATGTTTTGAGAGGTACGTTGACGTGGCAATTTCTGATTGCGCCTTTCCATTGGCGACCCATCACACAACCAATTAACTCAAGAACCATTTCGCACCGTTGATTAATTCCCTCCCTTTCAACGGAAAATCACAGGCTTTTACTGGACCATAATCTCGTGCTTGCTAGCTGCTTCGGATGGCTGTGAGCGTAGCCATTTCCTCTTTTGGCTGTTTATCGGCGGAGCATTGCATGGTGGGTGCTAATTGAAGCTTTCGTCCTTTTCTACGTATTGGGATCTACTTTGTTCGTTTTAATCCCTCTTTAATTATTGTTCAATAGCGCAATTCTAGAGGGAGATTGTTCGGGAGTGCGATCTGAAGCTTGTTTGGAGGAATAATTCTGGTTTTGAGTTGAACGGAGAAGAAGGAGGAGTAGAAACCGGAGTTTTCGTACTGTCGTCGTTTAGTTCCTTATGGAGGTGGCACTTCAAGCACAAGTGTCGGGGAGTTGGAGGAGCACGAATTTGAGTGAGGCACAAGCGGGGAGTTTGAAGTTCAGACTCATTCATGGAAATAGAGCATCGTCTACTATTTCTACTTCACTGGTATTTTCGATTTTCGTTGTTGGCGCCACTTTTCTGCGTGTTTTGCTTTTCGATTTCTTTGGTTGTTATGATCTTTGGTTCGAATGATATTCATTGGAGTTCTTATTTGTCGCTGGTTTGTTTCTTTCTTGAGTGAACTCCTTTTCATTCATCTATCCGTTATCTATCAATTTGGAGGATATGTGTCGTCTTTATGTAATCTTTGTTGAAATATATGTGGAAATGTATTGTGTAACCAATGAATTTCAATATCTCATGGGAAGAGTTCTGAAAGATGTATTACTTTTTATATTTCTGAGATTTGGAATTGAGATTGATGTACCTGAACCTGCGTTTATTGCTTTACCTTTATGGGTTCAGTCTCCCTTATGGTTCAGAGGGCATCTTGTAGCCGGGAGGTCGTTCAGAATTGTTGCCTGTGCCCGTCATTCAGGTTTTTTCAGTTGGTTTTCGCGTTTATATTTCGTAGTTTAATTTCCTATGCGTCATTTTTGATAGTTAAACTGAATCTGAACCCTTGTAGATTCTTCAAGGAGGAGATCTAGGAAAATGTCAACAGCGAGACTTGAAAGCTCTGCACCAAAGGGATTCAAACCCAAAGTTCCTGTTGGAGCAAGCAGCCCTAAAAGAGATCAGAGTCGAGATGAAGAGAAACAAGGCTTTGCAACGCTAAAATCTAGTACACCCATAGAGCCCAATCAGAAAGCACTTAAATTGAAGGTAGGGGATGAGGAGGACTTAGCAGCTAAAAAGAACGATGCAGAAGTTAAAGGATCTTTGACAACTAAATCTACTTCTGTTGGTGAAAATACTGCAGCAATAGACAATGGAATGGCAGGTAGGTTAAGTGGGATAGGAAAAAGATCACTGGAGAAAGGAGAGGATAATGAACCAGGTGAAACATTTTCAGATGTCCTAGATAACTCTGCGGAAGATGAACCCCTCGAGACAGAAGAAAATTTAGCTGAGGAAGAATCTTTAAAGCTAAAATTGGAGATGGAAGCAAAAGCAAAGAGACAGGAAATTGAGAGACTGGCTAAGGAAAACTTTTTAGGTGGAAATCAAGTGTTTGTTTTTCCTCCAGTTGTTAAACCTGATCAAAATATAGAATTGTTCTTTAATAGGAGTCTTTCCATTCTGAATGGAGAGCCAGATGTTTTGGTCATGGGAGCATTCAATGACTGGAATTGGAAATCTTTCACAATGAGGCTAAACAAAGCAAATCTAGATGGGGATTGGTGGTCTTGTCAGATTCATGTTCCCAAAGAGGCTTACAAGATAGACTTCGTCTTCTTTAATGGTAAAGATGTCTATGAAAATAATAATGGAAAGGATTTCTGCATATTTGTGGAAGGCGGAATGGATGCCTCTACGTTTGAAGATTTACTATTGGAGGAGAAACGTAAAGAACTGGAAAGAGTTGCAAAAGAGAGGGCTGAAAGGGAAAGACAAGAAGAAGAGACGAGGCGAATAGAAGCTGAGAAGGTTGCTAGTGAAGCTGACAGAGCCCAGGCTAAGGCAGAGACTGAAAAAAGAAGAGAGATGGTAAAACAGCTTTCAAAAATGGCAGTGAAGTCTGTTGATAATGTTTGGTTCATTGAACCTGCTGAATTTAAAGGTGGAGACTCAGTCAGGTTATACTATAATAAAAAATCAGGTCCTCTGGCTCATGCAAAAGAGCTTTGGATTCATGGTGGGCGTAATAATTGGACAGATGGATTATCCATTATTGAAAGGCTTGTCTTTGCTGAGATAAAGGACGATTGTGATTGGTGGTATGCTGATGGTACGTGTAAATGTGTCTTATATTCCTTTTATATTGTGGCAGCATGTAGATCTGAGTTACTCATGTGTATTTACAAAGTAGTGAAAATTTTCCAGAAAATTCTACATATGCTTAGAGCCTAGAGGTCTTTTTCTCTTAAATAACCCTTTGGAGACAATCCCTTCTGATGACTGAGCAAAAATGCTAGGCCTGAAAAATGTATGTGGGGGATCAAATGAGGCTTAAATTTATAGGTGCCCTTGGTTTAAGTGGGAAAATTTTATTCGAGTACTCTGACCTCTTTATTTGAAGGCTGATGTTAAATGTCATTTTTTAAGTTAGCATTGAGTTTCATCGCATATACACCACTCTACATTTTGCAGTAATAGTACCTGACCGAGCCATTGTTCTGGATTGGGTTCTTGCTGATGGACCACCAAAAAAGGCAAATATTTATGATAACAACAAACATCTTGATTTCCATGCCATTGTTCCAAAAGTCATTTCTGAGGAGCTTTACTGGGCTGAGGAAGAACACCAGATTTATAGGAAACTTCAGGAAGAGAGAAGATTAAGGGAGGAGGCTGCCCGTGCCAAGGTCGATTCACCAAAAATTTACAGTTGACTCAATATTTAATTTCCTTTTAATTTAAAGAAACAATTCTACACAGATATCTTTACAGAATACCGAATTTTTTTTGGCTTTCACATATCTCGGCTCAATGCAGATGATATCAAGTATCCTGAATTGCTGCCTAATTGCTTTATTTGTTTTCATTCTTTATTTAGTTATTCTGTAACTTAGTTTTATTGTTTGTCTGAAAAGGTTCTTGGGATATTCGTGTTTCGCCTTGGGGCTTAACTATCCAACCTTTTCTTTTATCGGTCCCTTCTTTTGAGTACACCAAATGTGGGGGTGGCTTGCTATCAATAAGGTTTTCTTATGGAATCTTTGGTTCGTGCAGAATGGGAGTATTTTTAGGACTCCAGTTTTTCTGAGTCAATTTTTTTCATGCTTTATGTTGGTTTAAATGTAAACAACTCTTTATAGACTCGTCTTTCTACTTTAATTTCCAATTTCAAAGCTTTTCTGTAATACACATTTTGGTGTTCTGGGAGTCTTTGAACTCCCTTTAGTTCATCTATCAATGAAAGTGTCTCTTCTAAAAATAAATAAATTTTTATTGTCTCTACTAATTTGTACGTCTCTTTGTTATAGGCTGAAAAAACTGTCCGTATGAAATCTGAGACAAAGGAAAGAACCTTGAAAAACTTTTTGTTGTCACAGAAGGACATAGTGTTTACTGATCCTCTTGAGGTTCAAGCAGGTAGCACAGTGACAGTCTTTTACAATCCTACCAATACCCCTCTGAATGGAAAACCCGAAGTATGGTTCAGAGGTTCATTTAATCGTTGGTCCCACCGTAAGGGTCCATTGCCACCACAAAAAATGTTGCCTGCAGACGGTGGCAGCCATGTGAAAGCCACTGGTGAGACTCCATTTCTAAAACCTTTTAATCATTTGGTGAGATTAATGGCGTCCTTAATGTTTTCTAGCCTGCCATTTGTGCTGCCATTTTGATGCAAAATTCTCTCTTTCCTCTCTCTATTTGTCCTTTAGGATATGCTTGTTTATGTTGTTTTTATTTGTTTCTGCAGTTAAGGTTCCGTTGGACGCATATATGATGGATTTTGTATTTTCTGAATTGGAAGATGGTGGGATATTTGACAATAAAAATGGCATGGATTACCATATACCTGTGACGGGTGGAATAGTTAAGGAGCCACCATTGCACATTGTGCATATAGCTGTAGAAATGGCCCCTATTGCAAAGGTAAACTTTTCATTCCGAAATGATTCATTATTATTAATTTTTCGAAAATATCTTTTTATTGGAGAACATGAAAGAATATACCAGGACGTACAAAAAGCTAGCACAACAAAAAGAGCTTAAAGAAGCCAGGGTGTTCCAATCCAAAATAAGAAGCTCTAGATAATAATTACAATTCATTGTATTCTTTGTTCTTCTAAGATTAACTAAGTAGGACTATTTTGGCGAAAAGCTATTTTGTGTTTAAAAAATAAAAAAGAAAGA
This sequence comes from Cucurbita ficifolia, assembly GCA_033971965.1. Lineage (NCBI taxonomy): Eukaryota > Viridiplantae > Streptophyta > Magnoliopsida > Cucurbitales > Cucurbitaceae > Cucurbita > Cucurbita ficifolia. The sequence continues at coordinate 7,668,389 of CM066974.1, forward strand.
AAGAAAGAAGCTATTTTGTGAACTATTTTCTTTACTAGCCTTTTGATGAGGAACTCCAAAGATTCACCTGTTAATCTCTAGAACCTAGAACTGAATCGAATAATGTGGTACCAAAGATGCCTTGATACCTAAAGATACGACAATACTGGTGATTTGGTTAGGGTGATCCTTTAGTTTTATTATCTTTTCTGATATGAAACTCTTGGAATTTGATCTAACAACTTTGTTGAAGAACCAAACCTTTAGATCTAAATTATCCAAGAATCCAAAAAATGATAAGGAATCAACCCAAGGAAAAATTTAGGAACAAATTATCTTAATGATCAAGATCAATAGTAAAGAAACCTCGTTTCTAAACACGTGATTCGAATCACTCCACAAAATAGCTTGATCAAGACTTACTTGAATGACTCTAACATGCAAATCTGAACACAAGGAATGCAAAAGAACAAGCTCATAGCTTAAGAAGCATAATATGCAAACTTCATTTTAATATCCAAAATCTTTAAACTAAAGCAACAACATGAATGACTATTTATAGCCCTGAAAATAAACCTTAAGTAACATATGGTCAATTGAAAGGTTGTAACTTTCATGGCCATCAATACCATAATGGCCACTAGCTAATTGTAACCTATAATCTTAAAGGTAATTCTCTAAAATTTAAAAATTACAATAAATCCTCTTTAATTCCAAACAACATCTATGGATCTTGTCATTCACTTGAAATCTTTGTGGCATGATTAAGATACCTTATTTCATATCACTTTCGGACTCAAACACTGGCGCCTTCAAATCAATTCACATCAATTTTAAGGATTAGGTTAGATAGAAGTTATCTTAAGATCGAAGCTTTTGAGACAAAAAAAACAAGTTCCTTAATTTAAGATTTGAACACTAGACAAGATAAGATGGTCAATCCTTCTTGAATATGATAAATCTTACTTATAGGGTGTTGTGGTGATAAATATGTTTTCCCACTTTTGTTAATGCAGATATTATAAGATAATAGTACTCATACATTTGTACCTCTTTTATTTACTTTGCTATCCAGGTTGGAGGTCTTGGTGATGTTGTGACTAGTTTATCCCGTGCCATTCAAGATTTGAACCATAATGTGGACATTGTTCTTCCTAAATATGACTGTCTGAACCTCAGCAATGTAAGTTTTATTTCCAATTAGTTTGTGATATGTATATATATACATATCACGAGCTTGTCCCATTTTCTCTCTTTTTACCGTTCATAGAATACACATTTGATGAAAACCTTGAAATATTTGCGACCTTCTTGGTTTCATTGTAATGATTTCAGCATAAGATGTTTGCTAAGAATATTTAGTGATGTATTGTGTAACGATCCTCATGTGTTAGTGTGCCAGTTGATCAAGTTTTTGCCTAAACAGAGCTTTTCGTAGTTCCTCCTTTTTACTATATCCTCAGGCTCAGGGTCTCCAAAAGATGCACATTATGAATGCTTGATTGTCTTGAAACATTGTAAATGATTTTTCACAATGGATCTTTCTTCTTGTTTTCCTTACTCTCAGTATTTACACGTTGACAGTTTGACAAAAAGAAAAAAAAATCATGATGTAGGTGGAAAATTTTCACCATCAACAAAATTATTTCTGGGGCGGAACAGAAATAAAAGTCTGGTTCGGAAAAGTGGAAGGGATCTCTGTTTACTTTTTGGAGCCTCAAAATGGGTAAATCTTATAACTATGTCTTTTAAATATTTAGGTTTTCATGACATGATGTGATCTAGAATAGGTGTATTATTGGATTTTATTTCTGCCTTGGCTTTTGGTTGCTAAAGGAGAGGAATATCCACTTGTGACTGGTGCATTTTTTTTTCTTTCTATATATTGATTCTCATTTCTTATCTCGTAAGAAAGATTGATTGATAAGGTCCAGTTCCGTTGCGTATGCAACTCCTTGTAGTATCGTGCCTCAGAAACTATTCGTTGGAAGGATATTCTGACGACACCCTCAAGGCTTACTTGTTTGACAACCCCCTCAGGCTTCTATTTCTCTCTCATTTCGTTTGATTTTTCCCCTAACAAAATCCTTCTATTTGCTTATGAAGTATGAGAACGTATATCTGTTTCCTCTGTTGGCACCTTTATGCTTGCACTTGAGCTTCTTCTTTACAGGATCACTTCAAATAAATATCTAATATATTTATATCCACTTCTTAGATTGTTTTGGTCAGGTTGTATATATGGTTGTGCAAATGATGGGGAGAGGTTTGCTTTCTTTTGTAATGCTGCTCTTGAATTCTTACTCCAAGGAGGATTTCATCCTGTAAGTATCACTTAACTAATACTAATTGGTAGTGGTTTTATTATGTAAGTTTCTCTAACCTGTTCTGTATTATTCGTGAATGGAGCAAAAAATAACATGTTGATTGCGAATGTTTATTATTTTTGTGAGAGACAATTTCATTGATGTTCGAAATTTACAAAAAAGGGGGTGTGCATTCATGATGTTTACAAAAAAAAAAGAAAAAACTTCCCAATGTACAATGAGGGAGGTATGACTATAGGAAGCAAAAGTATTAGACAATTTACACCAAGATATAGCGTGGTAAACAACATTGTCGAAGAGCATTGTATAAGTTTGCGTCTTCTCTGTCGAAGAGCATTGTATAAGTTTGTGTCTTCTCTGTGAATACTCTTGAATTTCTTTCTTTCCTTATATTCCATAATGGTATTTTTCCATAGCAAGACTTTTACATTCCTGAAGGGTTGGAACGTTAAGTCTATGTCCAATAAATCCCTCACCTCCCTGAAAAAAGCGAGATGTCATATGAAGATATTGAGAATCCTTATTAAGAAATTTTGAGCTTATATGTATTGTATAAATTAGTGGCTTTGTGATTCGTTGTCTTTCTTGCATAACGGGCACCAACTTGGAACTAGAGTCATGTAAGTCGTTCTTTCTTCTTCTTCTTCTTCTTCTCCTTCTTCTTTTATTTATTTATTTATTTTTATTTAGATTTACACTTGTGTTAATGGCTTTATGCGCTATTTCCCGAAGGAAGAACTTCACCTTTTTAGGTGATTTCCTTTCCATACTGTCTTTGCTAGTGGGAGGTCTATTACTTCTACTTTTTTCCCAATATCCATAATAAAAAAACTTGTAGAGAAGACCTCGTCAACACTAGGAAGCCATGTCAATGAGTCTGGTTCTTTAGACAATTCAACTGGGGTGAGGTCGAGGCTTAATTCGACCCATTCAATAGTTTCGTTATCCTTTAGGTTCCTACCAAGCCTTAGGTCCCTTTTAGAAATTGTTGACATCATTCCATGTTTCTTTGATCGTGGTGGCCGTTTTGCTGAGAGAGTCTATACGGGAGTGGATACAACAAGGCTATTGTGGTGTTTTCAATCCAAGTCTGGAAAGATGTGCTTCCTCCCCCATGGTCTGAATGTTTAAAAGCATACCTATACACTTAGATGTAGATGTCTGGGTACTGCCTATTTATTCAAAGTGGGATATTATTATAGTTTACTTCTATTAATCTTCTTTGTATTGAAATCAAATCAGTCACTTCGCAGTACTTTTTCTTCCTTGAATCCTGCAATTTTAGAGGCATTTCTTTGCTGACGTGATATACCATTTACATGTTAGTCTGTGTTTGTATGAAAAAGAAGGTAAGTTGAAAAAGACACTTTTCTTTATTTTATTTGAAAAAGAGCCTTATGAGAGACTACGTAGGCAATTAGATCTTAGACGGTTATTTTAATTCTCCTTCTATACATATGTATCATGACGACAAATGGTTACATTCTTAATTATATTTTGTCTTCGGCAGGATATTATCCATTGCCATGATTGGTCTAGTGCACCAGTTGCTAGGTTATTCAAGGAACAATACATGCACTATGGCCTTACTAAAGCGCGGGTTGTCTTCACTATTCACAATTTAGAGTTCGGAGCGCAGCTTATTGGGAAAGCAATGTTGTACTCGGACAAGGCTACAACTGTTAGTAATTTCTCGTTATTAAGCAATAAATAGCTTGACCATGCATAATTTTCGATGCATTATTTCTGGACATTGGTTACTTTCTGATTCTTACTAGGTGTGCTGGCCTATCAGTCCTTTTAGTGTAGAATTCATTGTTCTCTGATGTTTTAAAATTTAACTGAATTTCTTTCTTTTAAGATTATTCTTCTTTCAAGAAGTTACTGATATCTTTGAAAATCTTTCATCCTGGTTCAATATCTTCAATTCTTAACTAGAGGTTGAATATTTCTCGATCATTACGTGTGCCAAGAGTCAAATGTTTCTTGATTGGCTCTCAGTCAATCTAGATGTTCATAATATTTTTTATACTTTAAACTAATATAATATAATATCCCCATCATGTTTACTTAATTGATCGGATTGTTAATAAAAGGAGATGAGATAGAAAGCCTAAGTTGTGGTCATTTTATTGTGGCCTTCTCTGTGATTGATTTGTAGTTTTTCCTTAATTATCATTCAAATCTTCTTGTGTGTATATGCAGGTGTCTCCTACATACTCAAAGGAGGTTGCGGGAAATCCTGTCATTGCTCCCCATCTCTACAAGTTTCATGGCATAGTGAATGGAATTGACCCTGACATATGGGACCCATATAATGACAAGTTTATTCCTGTAAGTGTGTATAGATTCTCTTGGTCCCTTGCTTTTCTTCTGTTGCAACTATTTTTAGTACCCTTCTCAATAAAAGTTATTAAGTTAATGCAACGAATCAAATTTCCTAAAATTCGATGTATTCAAGTGCAAAAATGGCAAAGTACTGCTTCTCCACAAATTTACTCCAAAGAATCTCTTATATGGATAGATTTTCACTTTTTACCCATTGATAGAAGTTTATATGCTTACCTCTTATTTTGCTGTTTTTTCTCAAGAGAAATTTAGTACTGGAATTATGGCTTTTGAAATAATCTGTTATTAACCTGATTTAACTGCCTTTTTCTTTGGAACTGTATTATTAATGAAGTTTATTCTGATGTCGATTTATATGAACTTTCCAGGTATCTTACACTTCCGAGAATGTTGTTGAGGGAAAAAGGGCTGCTAAGGAAGCATTACAACAGAGACTTGGCCTAAGTAGGTCTGATCTTCCTTTAGTAGGAATTATCACTCGCCTAACTCATCAAAAGGGTATCCATCTGATCAAGCATGCTATCTGGCGAGCTCTAGATCGGGGTGGACAGGTTTATCTTCTCATGTTGCTTCCTTGTTTTTGCTTGAAACTACAGTATGGTTCCTTTTTAGTCTTACAGCTAATATTTGATTTTTGTTCTAATGTCAAGCCTGCTTTACTAAGAAATGTAATTAAATTAGGATTAGGTCCTAGATGTTTAATGAGTTGTGGTATTGCAGGTCGTGTTGCTTGGTTCAGCTCCTGATCCACGCATTCAAAATGATTTTGTGAATTTAGCAAATCAGTTGCACTCATCTTATGCAGACCGAGCTTGCCTTTATTTGACTTATGATGAGCCTCTTTCGCACTTGGTATGTTGATTCAGAACTCAATTCAGTAGTTGTTCCCATTTAGTTATTAACCCATCTATTCAATAATTGCAGATTTATGCTGGTGCAGATATGATACTGGTCCCTTCAATTTTTGAGCCATGTGGTCTAACTCAGCTCACTGCAATGAGATATGGTTCAGTTCCTGTTGTTCGAAAAACTGGAGGTTTGGGCAACATTTTTTTCTCGTAAAGAGTGACATATTCCCTTTTTAGCTACCTATTTCTTGCTGATAGGATTTCTAGGACTAATAGTTTCTCTTTAACTTAAATTTGCAACATCTGCATTTAAAGTTGTTATGCAACAATGGAAAGAAATCAATATATATATTATAATGAGATCCCAAGGGGTGGCCTCATTAGCTCATATCTGTGATCTTTCATTAACACCTTTCTAGAGGTAGCATGTTCGAATCTTTAGTTGAAGCTTAATACAGAAAAAAAAAAAAACAAAAAGTCTTGATGTGTTAGAGTTTGGGCCTTGGGGGTGGTGTGCTCTTTTGATATATTATAGTGGAAAATTTTCTTTTCTTGTAAAAAATTACGAACATAGCTCAAATAAAATGTCAGTTGTAGGAACGGGTCATAAAGTGTAAGATCCCACATTGGTTGGGGAGGAGAACGAAGCATTCTTTATAAGGGTGTGGAAACTTCTCCCTAACAAACGCGTTTCAAAAACCTTGAGGGGAAGCCCGAAAGGAAAAGCCCAAAGAGGATAATATCTACCGGCGGTGGACTTGGTAAAGATTCTAAAAGCTGAAAATGTAAAACCATTACCATTTTTGAAACTTGGTCGGCATTTTTCGTTTCAACAACTCACAACTAATTATACGCTAAAGTCTCTATTGTTATTTGTAGGACTTCATGACACAGTGTTTGATGTCGATCATGACAAAGAAAGAGCACAAGCAGCAGGCCTTGAACCCAATGGATTCAACTTTGAAGGAGCAGATCCATCTGGTGTTGATTATGCTCTTAACAGGTAAGTTAACATGCATAATCTGATGAGCGAGTTTTATAATTCATTACAAGTTTTCTGCCGTTCATATGTTTTCTTCATACTGGCTGTCCGGGTATCCCAAGGCAAAGTGAACAAAAGTGACAAACTCTACTACTTTACTATGCTTTTTCTTCGTTTTGTTTATCTGGTTAGAGGAACATGGGACAAAGTTTGAGAGCGGTGGGTACCACCACCATCATTCTCCTCCCATTTCGATGATCATATATGTTAACAGTAATTTCTATTCAAGAAAGTTGGTTTTCATTTCAGAGCAATCTCTGCATGGTATAACGATCGAAGTTGGTTCCATTCATTGTGCAAGAGAGTGATGGAGCAAGACTGGTCATGGAACCGGCCTGCTCTCGACTACTTGGAGCTTTACCATGCAGCACGAAAATGAAAAACCAGATGAACAATTGAAGAAGGGAGCAATGTCAGGGCCAATCTGCCTCAAACTCAACGTATTGTACAGGTTTAGTTATAATTCTGGCTTTCATCCCTCGTATTTAAAATATCTCTTTATCACGTAGTGACTTGACTGCTTTTATTATTAGGCCAAGGACTCATTTTTCTGTACATTGAGAACATATTTCAGCTTTGACATAAATGCCATCGCTTTAGTGAGCAGCAATATGTTCTGATGTCCTCAAAAAAAAGAAAAAATGGAATCTAATAATAGGATTAAGTGGTTTATGCAGAGTCACTTATTCACCACTGAAATTGTTCATTATTTTTTTAGTATTTATTATTATAGTTTTGATGGTTGAAGTTGCTTCTGCTGGGACAGCCATTCAGGTGGTAGATGGTGGTAGAAATGATAGTTTTAATACTGCCTGTGGGGTTGTCAACTGTCATAAACCAAAACTTTTTGGGAGATAGCAATTGGTTTTGATATCTATGCCCCATTTAATGCTCTTTATCTCAAAGGTGAGAATAGTTCAAAAGATTTTGGGTGAAAAAGGTAACAAGGGAAGTGGGATTTGGTGTTCTTAGATCATCTAAAGTTTTAAGCAAGGCCATTTTCTGGGTTGAAATCCTTTTATAGTTTGAATAGGAGATAGGAGATAGGATTAAGATTAGTAAATTAATACCATTTGGTCTTATGTGGCGAAAACAAAATTATCTATCAAGATCATTAGCAAAAAAGTGATATAAAAGTAATATTAGATAAATGACGATTATATGTTTCATTTTTTAAAACAAGAAACTAAATGATTATCAAACAGGACGTAAATTACATCTAGATATGCAAGGATTGTTTTTTCCTCTCATCCCTTCTCGGGGTGATAGAAACGAGTCTTCATTTTTCCTTTTATTGAGAGGCATTGATTATAGTTGCTCTTTTGTGCGGTCCTAGCTCACTAGCTCTAATTAGCAATGTTATCGTACCTACAAAATCCAATTATTGACTCTAGATAAGATCATATTTTGGATAATATACAAATTTAATGTCAAGCTAAATCTTATCTCAAGTCTCATTAATTAACCTATATTTTGTTAGGAATAATGACTCTCCACAATGATATGATATTATCCACTTTGAACATAAACTCTCATGACTTTACTTTTGGTCTCTCAAAGTAGCTTCATACCAATACAGACAGATAAGTAACAATTTAGTCTCTGTAGTTTACCGTTTATAATGATTTAGTCTCTATTTTGCACGAAATCAGGGGCCGAAAATCCACGAAAGGTTTGATTGGTGGGCAAAAAGGTTAGCACATTGTGGGTTCAACTTGCAATTTGCCATAACCCCAGCGGTGGGTTTCCCGATTGGGAGATTTCCTTTTCAACCTCTTCTCTTATCCTCACTCATACAAAGAACAAAAAGCCAATGCATTTGTTGCCCTCTTTTTACTTCATCGGCCAATCAATTTTGATACTTTGATAAACTTTTGAAAGGATAATAAAAAGCACTAAATTTTTATTGTTTGGTAAGTAGTGGAGAGATTAGATGGAATATAATCATAACTATAATCTTTTTAATTAGTTTATTAAATTACAAGTTGACCCTCAACTTTCTATTTTACAATAATTTAAATGCATACTTTAAAAAATTTTAAAAAGTAAATTTATAATAAATAGTTAAATTGTGACATTCTAATTAGATGATTTTTTTAATAAAAAAATTACGTATAAATATTTAATTTTTACTTTGAAACCTTTTTAAAAAGTAACATGATATCATGCATGAGTAATGAAATTGACATATTATTCAAATTTTACATTTAACAAGTTAATGATTGATGTGAAAAAATGTCCTCATCTAATTTTTTATTTTTTTAAAAAAAAAACTATTTGATAATATATGTTTATTTTTGGACTTACTTTACATTATTAACCAAATATTTCTTATAAGAATGTAGAAACTTTTCTTAGTTAATGTATTTTAAAAACTTGAGGAGAAACCCAAAATGAAAAGCCCAATGAGTATAATATCGGTTAGTGGTGAGTTTAAACCATCATAAATGGTATAAGAGCCACCGAGCCGTGTGTCGAGGACGATGGATCCCACATGAATTACTTAACTCTATAATAAATGTATATGGTACCTTAATTAATTCGTTAGTATAATTAAAATAGTGAAATTATAAGTTTATGTGTATAATAAGTTTTTAAACATTAAAGAAAGTTAATATGTCTCTAAATTCTTAATTTTGTGATTTTAAATTCTATATTTTAAAAATTCATTTTATACCTAAAATGATAGACCCATTACTTTATATATATATATATATAAAGTGAGCAAGTAATTTAAGGTTAAAGTGAAAGACACAAAATTTGCATACAACATAGCGAACATGGAAGGACAATGTTGTAGATTTCAGCAACAAAGTTGGATGGACGAAGAAGAGTAATTGCAGAATAATTGATCCCATAAAAATTTACACCACATTTCAATGAAATCTCTGCAGACAAAAGTACTATGTTGTCTTCAAGTAGCTGCCCCCTGCCCCTGCCCCTGCCCCTGCCCCTGCCCCCTGCCCCTGCCCCTCCCAAGAAGAAACAAAGAAAGTAGCTTCACAGACAGCCACACCCACCTCCCTCTCTCTGTAAACTAATCTTCTTTCTCTCTGTAAAAAAAAGCCCTTTGAAGAGCAAATCGAGCAGTTTCTGTTGCTGTATGTTAGAGGATAAGGTTACAGCAGATATCATAAATCACTGAGCTTTCTGTCCAAATCACACCCATCGCTCTCTCTCTCTCTGCTCCCATGGCTTTTATTATCTGTTTGATCGAGTTTAAAAGGCTAATTCTGTGTCTAATAACAACATTTAGATCCAAAAGTTAAAGATTATGACAAAACTAAGAGTTTTTAAGCTCGATTTGTTGAACTAGAGAGAGAGAGAGAGAGAGAGAGAGAGAGAGAAACAGAGCGCGAAATGCTCTGTTTTCATGATTTGTTCTGTCATCATTAACTCTGTTTCCTCAGATGGGGGTATAATGGCTTTTCTTTTTAGTAAAATTTTGAGTTTTTTGGGTTAAAAACACACACAAACACAAGGGCTTCTTGTCGTTTACCTCTTTGTTATGCCATTGCCACCACTTTCCTCTGTCCTTTCATATTTATAAACTTCAATCCCAAATTATCAACAAAACACCGATCAACAGGTAAGCTAAGAATGTGTGATATTCCCAAACTGAGATTCTTTATCATCCTATCGCTTTCTTTTGCTTTCTCTCTTCCTTAAATCTCTTCCCCGTTCTTAATCAGCCATTGAGTTTTAAGGAAAACCCATCTCTGTTTCTCTCTGTTTTTGTGTTCTTCGTTGGAGATTTTCAGAGCAACCAATTTTACCATCCACTTTCTTTACAGCTTCTCTCCCATTTGCCTCATGTCTTTTGGGATTATGAGCAAAACCCATTTCAGGAACTCTTGAAAAAGCTCTGCTTTTTCCAGCTGACCACTGCGGCAAAAGCCTGGGTAGAATTCTAGAATCTTTATTCATTTATTTCTTTTTCGATTCCCGAGATGACTAATCAGTAGAACTATTTACATATTGGGTTTGAATTATTCCACCTTTTTTATTTCTATTTTGTCATAAAACAGATACTGATGGCGAATTGGAACGGCGCTCTGAGAAAAAGCTATGGCTTCAGTGAAGATTTGGAAGAAGAAGATGTGTGGAAATCCGTTGAAGGTAAAGAAGATTCTTCAAGTTTTGTAACGAGAAAGTCTACTGATTATCGTCTTCCAACTGCACCGAAAATGATCCCAAAATCCATTGCGACAAGAACACACGAAACCCAGATGATGACTAATCGATCCTCTGCTCCGGTAGACATTCCCGATTGGGCTAAAATTTACGGCAAGATGGGCTCGTCGGACGGCGAGCTTTCAGGCCAGAAACCCGACGGCAGAGATCAAGAAGACATCGCCGGTGAAGACGACGACATGGTGCCTCCTCATGAATGGATTGCTCAGAAACTGGCGAGAAGCCGAATTTCGTCTTTCTCTGTTTGTGAAGGGGTTGGTAGAACTCTGAAAGGAAGGGATTTAAGCAAAGTGCGAAACGCCATCTTAACAAAGACTGGTTTCTTAGAGTGATACTTAACGGCCGAGACGCTCATCACCGTTTTGTTCTTTTCTTTCCGCCATTGTTAAGGTCTTTAGAGCTTAGAACAGAGTTTTTAGCAAGAACTGGAAGAAAAAAAATGCCAAAAAGATGAAGAATTTGTAGTTTGTTGAGCATTCTATCTGGTACCCAGATGGGTTTTTTGTTTTCTGTTCTTAATTTTCTCTCTCTGCTTCATGTTTTGAGATTTGGAATTTTGAAAATGGGAGAATTTGTTGTTTTCTGCGTTTCTTCCATGGCTGAGTGCTTGCTTTTTTCCATAGAACTAAGAGGATAAATGCTTCAAATGCTTCAACTTTATGTTGTCAATGCAAATTTTTTAGTACATTAAGATCTCCCCACTCATTCCCATATGAACTTTTCTTAAGAACTATTATCATATTCATGGAGCACTCACATAATTGATAGCATCCCCATCTGTGTAGATATCCACTCTTTCCCCTGTATGAACAATATTGATAGCATATAATTCATCACTGTCGTCGACCTTGTTTCGACTCGATAACCATCTAGGTTTTGAAAATTATACTTCCATATAAAAAAAAAATTTGAAAAACAAAATCGTCATTAAACGAGTCATTTGAGAACGGGTATCCACTTTAGTCTACAACCACCTGGGGTTTGGATAGCAGCATTAATGTTTTGGTTAGCTCATAAAAGCTGATTTTCCCTTTGGCATTGAGCTATGGATATCTGTGGGATATGGCAGTGGCATCAAATACATCAAATCAGTTCCACAGGCTTTCTGATCCGAATAAGGGTCCACGAATAATTCCATAATAAAGACGAAAAATTAAAAAAAATAAATAAAAGAAAAAAAAAATGAAAAGGAACAATCATCCTGCTCCTCTTCCAGTGGACAGATTCCTGTTTCCTTGGTATCAATACCAAAACCATGTCGTTTTGATCTCTCAGACCTGACTCACAGTCTCAGATTCTTTGAACTTCACCAAAAGCCTTCCCCTTTCCCCCTTTTCCCGGCACCAACAACCAACCAACCATCATGTTGCTCAGAATTCCCTTCATCAGTTTCAGTGTTAAAAACACTAAACATCTCAGTCTTATTCATTCATATCCTTTCCAGTTCGTCTTAATCACTTTGGATCATAAAGTTTTGTGAATGTTGAAAGAAAAAAAGGGTAAAAAAAGTGGAATAGTTTCCACTTTCTATGAGGGACCCTCCCATTGCTCTGTTTTTAACTTTGAAAAGCTGGGCGTAGTGGGAAATGGGTCTCAGCTCAGCTCATCTCATGTTGGTGCATCAAATCAAAAAGGGGTTTGAAACTTGAAAGAGCACTAATTATATTCTGTTCTTGTGTTCTAAATTCTAACTATGTTCCCTTTTATTCTGTCTTTTGATGCAAAGCCTTGAAAAGGAAGGTTCATCTTCCCAAGATTTAGATTTTACTCTCTCATGGATTCAGATCTTATGCTGAAAACTCAGTGTGGATTAGAAAGATCAAAGGCTGAGGTAAATGTTGTGCTGAGTGTTCTTGTCATTGTCAAAGAGGGAACCCAAATCCATGGATATATTTGCTGCAGATTCTTACTTTTAATGTGAAAATTTGTTAGCTTTCCTTGATGGGTTTGGAAATGGGAATCAGTTTCTGCGATTGGTTGGAGTGGGGAAAGAAACATTCTTTATAGTGGGGAAAGAAACATTCTTTATAGGATGTGGAAACTTCTCCCTGACAGACACGTTTTAAAACCGTGAGGCCGACGATGATACGTAATGGGCCAAAGCGGACAATATTTGCTAGCGGTAGGCTTAAGCTGTTACAAATGGTATTAGATCCAGACCCAGACGTTGACACTCACGAGGGTGGACTGTGATGGAAACCTTTCCCTAGTAGACATGTTTTAAGACCGTGAGGCTGATAGTGAAGCGATATTTACCGGCTACATTTCATACGAGGGGATTAAGGTTAGAATTTGGAGCTAACTCTGTGTTTGGTCGGGAAGGTTGCAAATTTGCAGTATTTATGGATTGAGGAAGAGCCATTTCCAGAGAGGAAGATGAAGAGAGATCTTGAACGGTCAGTGTTTATGTGCATTAATTTCAAAACGGTTCAAGATTTCTTCATATTAATTGGTCAATCTATGAGTTAAATTTCAAAAATTAAGAGGGTTCAGTTCTTCTAATCTCATTTATTACATGATTAATGTTGTGAAACAAGCTTATTAAAAAGGCCCCCATGTTCTATTCTGAGCCATAAGCAAACCCTTTTCCCTTCAGCTCCACCTTACTCATTTGAGCTGAAAGTGAGTTCAGATTTTCACTTTCAGCTCTCATAGCCATAGCCATAGCCATTTAGGTTTCAAGAATTTCACATATTTCTTCACGTTCTTAGCAGAAACCTCTCTCCTTAGCTGCATAATCTGAAAGTTTAGGTGAAAGAAGGGCAGACAAAAATGTATATGAAGAATAAAGCTGAAGGAATTGGATTGGACTATGCTTCAAGATATGTATTATTTAGGAAGTGGGCCTTTTTTCTATGTTTTGTATGCTTTTGTGCTGGCATGCTCTTTACAAACAGGTACAATATTGTCAATACAGCCTATCTTCAACATTTTAAGAAACATTTTCGGTTGCTTTTGCTGTAAGAACATAGAATATGAACTAGTTTTGCAGGAAAAACAGATGAAAGAACTTGAAAATCTCTTTGTTCAACTGGTTTTTTCAGCATTTAGATCTTCTAGCTGGATTACGATAGCGTTCGATCGTGTTTTTAGGACAGTAAAATTTGGTTTTCACCAGCTATGAAACTTGAAAATTAATCCCAGAAGGATAAATTTAACTAACCATGTGATTTTACCTGGAAGCTGTTCATATTAATGAGTATAATCTTTTCAGGTTGGGGATAGTGCCTATGGCTAATGGTGTTGCACTGAAGTCTTATGATCAAGAACTTGTGAGTGATTCATTTATATCTTGATTATATTTTCAAGGCGAAATCGTTCTCTTTAATCTACGAACCGAACGAAACTAAATGTTTTTTTGTTCAACAAGGCGAAAACCGAAACATCTGGTGCAAGGCCAGAGGAGTTTTCAAGATCCCAGCTGAGTATTCAGTAAGTAACATGCTGATGCTTGATTCAAATTGGTTTAATGAGTGTCCTAAGAGCAAATGTCTGCTAAAATATGATCTGCAGGACACTTGCTAGGAGCATTTCAGATCTGGAGACGAAACTTGCAGCTGTAACGACTGATCACAAACCGACTTCCAAAAGAAAGTATCTAGTGGTTGTGGGAATCAATACAGCTTTTACTAGCCGAAAACGAAGAGATTCGGTTCGTGCAACATGGATGCCACAAGGTCTGCTAATGTCACAAATCTTATGGTGACTTTTCCATCATCTGCATAAGCTGATAGTAACGTTTATAATTTGATCTTGCTAGGTGATAAGAGACAGAAGTTGGAGGAAGAGAAAGGCATAGTCATCCGTTTCGTTATCGGTCGAAGGTACACGAAGAACACACAATTTTCTTGTTAAGTTATATACAACTTTGACAAATAGATCACAGCAAATGGTTTATATTTGGTTGACAGCGCCACTCCTGGCAGTATACTCGATATGTCGCTCGACGCGGAGGAGCGTAAACATGGAGACTTCCTGAGACTGGTAATACCTGTTTCAATCAATGTTCTAAGTTGAAGAGTATAATCAAAGATCAGAATGTGATATTTGATGAAACTTTTGTTCATGTTTGTTCAAATGTTGCAAGCAGAGTCATGTCGAGGGCTACCTCGAATTATCGGCCAAGACGAAAACTTACTTTGCTACAGCTGTTTCTTTGTGGGATGCCGAGTTTTACGTCAAAGTCGACGACGACATCCATGTGAACTTAGGTGAGTCTACATATATGGAACCAAACTGTTGATGCAATAAGAAGAGTGTTTGCTCAAATGTTTAAGCTTCTATACTTTCATCTATCACAGCTGCGCTTGGAACAACTCTGGTAGGACATCGTAATAAGCCTCGGGTTTACATCGGTTGTATGAAGTCCGGACCGGTACTCTCGAATAAGTAAGCGTAACTTGTATCTTCTAGCTTAGAAAACACAAATTAATACCAATAGTTTTGGTTCTTTACAATGCCTTTTGAATGGTATAGAGGAGTAAAGTACCACGAACCGGAGTATTTACGATTCGGGGACGAGGGAAATTTGTATTTCCGTCATGCTACAGGACAGTTATATGCAATCTCGAAAGACTTGGCTACTTACATCTCGCGCAACCAGTTAAGTTCAGAAGTTCTTACAAAGCACGAACACATTTCAAAGCGGTTTCGCTCGTGATTAAACGACTTCAACTAATTCGTTCTTTCGTTACTTTGTTCAACCTGCAGGGATGTGCTGCACAAGTATGCCAATGAAGATGTTTCGTTAGGATCTTGGTTGATTGGGTTAGATGTGGAGCAGGTGGATGATAAGAAACTGTGTTGTAGCACCCCGCTCGGTGAGTTTGTAGCCTATGTCCCGCTTGGAGCCGGGACGTTTTAAGTACTTACGAACGCTTTCTTAAGCATTTAGAAAGTCATTTCAAATAGGCTCTAAACGTTATTCTTCGTTCGTTCGTGCATTTGTTTGTGTAGATTGTGAGACAAAAGCTTTGGGAGGTGAAGCTTGTGTAGCTTCATTTGATTGGAGATGCAGTGGGATCTGCAACTCAGTTGAAAGGATGAGTGAAATTCATCAGAAGTGTGCTGAAAATGAGACTTCTTTATGGAGTGCGAGCTTTTGAAGACTCTAACAAACAAGGATTTTATGCACTTCAAAGAACGAATACAGAAATACTGTCTCATTTTTTTTTGTTTGCTTTTGAATCTAAGTTGAATTTGTTCTGATATAGCTTTTGATTCATGTGTTAACAACCTTGGATTGAATGAATATCGCTTTAATGTCAAAATGAGCTTAGGCCAAAACGGACAATAAATGCTACCGGTGGGCTTGGGCTGCTACAAATGGTAGTAGAGCCCGACACCGGGCGGTATGCCAATGAGGACGCTGGCCCCCAAGAAGGGTGGATTGTGAGATCCCACCTCGGTTGGAGAGGGGAACAAAACGTTTTTTTATAAGGGTGTGAAAACGCGTTTTAAAATCGTGAGGCCGACGACGATAGGGCAAAGCGGACAATATCTGCTAGTAGTAGGCTTGGGTTATGACTATATTAATTTTTAATTTTCTTCGACTAACTTTATATTAAAAAAAAAGTCAATAAAAATATTCTCATATGTAAAAGTTGACTTTTTCCCACTAAATATTTGTTTGATAAAGAGAATTATGTATAAACAAGATAATCACTCAATGTAGCTAGCTATTGGGGAGTGATGTTGGGCCGGGCTTCATTTATTTTTGGGCCTGAGTAAAGACTTTGGGCCCCAATATTGGGCTTGAAAAGAGTGGGCCTAATCGATTTAGATGGGCCTGGCTAACTGGAATAGCATGCTGTGTAAGCAATCCGATTTGATATAAAAGGGATTATTGGGTTGACGTGGGGGAATTGAGAAGAAAGCCAGGTACGCTTCTTCGTCTTCAAGTCTTCGGCCGTTATTTTATGATCGATCTCTCGCCAACTTGATTTTCCTGTCTCTTTCGCCATTTTCGTTTAATTAGCTCTGCGAATCGCTATCGTAGGCACTGATTGCGTCGATTCTGCCTCGGTATGTCGTTTACAGAACTGTTCTTCATGGTTATTCGTATTAAGTTTTGTTCAGTCGTTTTTTTTTTTTTTAATTTCTGAGTATCGAATTTTGAGTTGTAATGATCTGATGTTTGAATTCGCAGAAAAAAATTTGAGATTCGCCATGGCTAAAAGCTCGTTCAAGCTCGAACACCCTCTAGGTTTTTCTTTTGACAATTTTGACTCTTTTGATCATTTCTTGAACTTTCGTTTTTCCCCTTGTGATGGTCATGTCAGTTTTCGTGTAATTTTGATGCTTAATTGATATACTTGCTTTTTAATTTAAGTTTTTGGGTTGTTGATGTTTGATGCTTTATCCATTTCTGGGATTTTTTTCCCTTGCGCTCATGACTGAAGACCCCTCCCACGTCGGTATTAAATTAGGACTGTTCTTATGATTGCGAAAGGGTTTCTTTGAACTGTGTAATTGAGGATTTTTATGGTGAAATCATGTTTCCATCGTACGTTTGATTCTCCGGGATTGATCGAAAGACCAGTCTTTTGATTTTTGGGCTCTCTCAGCCTCCTTTTGATATTGTTTCAGTTCGACATTTGATCAAAGTCACTTCCACCCCAGTTTTTGCATGTTCTTTATTTTGTTCTGAAACTATTCCTCCTATATTCTAGAAAGGAGACAAGCTGAAGCTGCTCGCATCAGGGAGAAATACCCGGATAGGATTCCCGTAAGAATGTTAAACATTCATGATACAGTGTTAAGCACGGCGTGCACTCCAATTTTTCTCTGTTAATATGATTTAATAACTGCAGGTGATTGTGGAGAAAGCAGAAAGGAGTGACATTCCTGACATAGATAAGAAGAAGTAAGTTCCATAATGACTTGATTATACATAAACCACTTCAAATTGGACTTCTTAACTGAAATGAGCTGGTATGAATCCGGAATGGGAGGCCTCTAATTGAGTTATAATTCCAGAACTTGGTTTACATGATTTGTGCTGGCTTATTCTTTCATTTCCATAAAAATTGCAGATCAAGATGGTACATGGTATGGTCTTGATTGTCGATAGATATTAAGTGTCGTGGTGGTGGCTTAATTTTGTTCTAGTGTTGATAGGAAGAACATACACGGTGGGCTGTGAGATCTCACATCGGTTGGAGAGGAGAACGAAACATTCTTTACAAGGGTGTGGAAACCTCTCCCCCCAGTAGACGCGTTTTAGAAACCTCGAGGGGAAGGCCAAAAGGGATAGCCCAAAGAGGACAATATTTGCTAACAGTGGGCTTCGGCTCTTACGAATTACCCATTACTTTTGGCTGTTCTAGTTCGATTGAACATAATTGGGTGCTGGGTGGGGGCAAAATATAACACTCTAATGGTATTATATAATTCTCTCAGGTACCTCGTCCCTGCTGATCTGACTGTTGGGCAGTTTGTTTATGTTATCCGGAAAAGGATTAAGCTTAGTTCTGAGAAGGCGATTTTCATCTTCATAAAAAACACACTACCTCCTACCGGTTAGCTGGATATCTGTTTCTTTTCATATATATATATTTCAATGTAGCCTGAAGAAGTTGCATTTGGATTTGCATTTGTTTGATATTATCTATTGTATTGCCACAGCTGCTTTGATGTCAGCAATCTATGAAGAAAACAAGGATGCAGATGGTTTTCTTTACATGACTTACAGTGGGGAGAACACCTTTGGATTCTGATTGCTTCAAATCAAAGTTCATCTCCCTGTAAATAGAACTTAAAAAGCTGTAAATTCTCCCTGCCTTCTTTCTTTCCCTTTGCCAGTAATGTTAGTGCCATTTAAGACTTAATTAAGTGTTGGATTCTGGATTTGTTGGTGTTCTCCCCCGCCCCAACTAGAAACAAATGTGGGTGTCTGCTTGGTGAGAGTCCATGATTTTCCACGTCCAAATTCACCAGTGTCTATTCCATGGAATTATCAGATGTTTCTGGAAATTTTATTTTCACGTTTGCTTCATCAAAATGTTAGTCACATTTAATCATTCACGATAATCTAGTGTTTTAAGCCGACGAGGATGGGAATTGGAACTGAATAGTAGTATTCATCGACAACCACTGATCGACGACTGATTGATTAAGTATTTAAACTTATTGCATGGTGATTCTCTGTAATTTTCATGGCTTTGCTTCTCATACTGATGGCTTAAAAGTCGAGTTTCACTTCAGGTGCAACACTGGGTAATTCGAACATCTGTCAATCAATAAAACATACTTTAGGTCAATTGAATTATGTTCGTTCGTTCAGTCTTTTTTATCCTAATTAAGTGTGGCACGGAAAATTATGTCAAATATTCATATAAACTTATTAATTTGGAAAATACTAAGTTTCACCCACAAAAAAATTGAAAAATACACAAATTAATTAACTATAAAATAACTTTACCAAGGTTAATTACACTAAGAAAGATATGTTCATTGAATGCACAAATTTTTTTAATCATATATGAAGCAATAAAGGTTAAAATTACAAACTTTCTTAAAATTTAGGATTAAAATTCAAAATTTATCTAATAGGAGGTGGAGTTTGAAGGAATTAAAAGTTTTAAGGTTAAAATTGATATTGGAAAAATTAAATATGAGACCAAATTTATTTAATTATTTATAGTTTAAACTTAAATTAAAATTTTTTAATTTGAAAGAACCTCCGGCGGAAAAATGGAAATCGACTACGCACGTGAGATGTCATTCTGCGTCGGTTAAAGATTGCGACGTGAATGGACTTTCCACCAATCTAAACGCGCCACCTGGACAAGAAGTTCAGGATCCTCTGATCCCCAAATTCCGTCCAGGTTCAATGTATCATATTTTATTTAAACTTCCGTTCTTAAGTTTTACGGAGCAAGAAATCACAGACGAAGAATTACATCAATTTGAAAAGCAACCGAAAGAGTGAGCAAGATTCTTTGATCTTTCATGGCGCTTGCTGCTTCTTCTGTTTCTAATTTGCTGCATTTTGCTGTTTCCTCTGATGCTAAAGGTATTGTTCAGAAATGCAGTCCCACGTTTACATTATGTAGCGAGGCTGAAGATTTTTGTTAAGATTTTCTTTATGTGTTCGAATGATGCTTTGAATTGTTGCATGTTGAGTGCAATGTTAATTCTTAATTGTATATATTGTTTCGATTCGCAGCTCCACGAATTGGTTTTGTTCAGCAGTTGAATTGGCCGCACGATTTTTCTTCTGGAGTCAATTACTTACAAAGAGGATGCTGGGTGAAGCCTATTAATTCGCAATCTCAACGGAATGATTTGTTTGTGCCTCTTTCGGTGAATACCCTTGGTGCTGGTAATTCTATCTAATTGTTTCTCTTTTCACCAATTAGAGTTCATTTCTGGTATTTGTGTAAAAAAAATGTTCTGGTGTAGATAATGAGGATGTTTTGGGCTTGGATCTGCAGAGGTGGTAGAGAAAGCTGAGACGGTAGACTATGATGGATTGGCTAAAGACCTTGAAAATGCTTCCCCTCTGGAAATAATGGACCAAGCCCTCGAGAAATTTGGCAACAATATTGCAATTGCATTTAGGTGTGTTCTTATTCTGTCATTTGATTAAACTGTGTCTATAGCTTTTATTATCGAACATCACATCCCAAATGTATGAAATTTCAAATTGCAGTGCTATTGAATCTGTGGTCTGTAAGTACCACAGAGATTCGTGTTTCTGGAATTTATTTATCGTTGACCTAATCCTAATTGCTTCGGATTCTGCTAGTGTATTTATATTATCTCTTCCGCCACCTGTGACCATTTCTTCCATTTTTCATATTCTTTTACCTACGATCAGCTGTATATGGTAGTAGAGCATAATGGAACTAATAATATTAGATTTTTGATTGTTTGATGATCTTTCTGGATACTGAATTATAGTTTCAATGGTATTAATAATCTTCACCCTCCACAAGAATGTACTAGCAAAGAATCTGGTTTCTGATTCTTGGTCAGTTAAGTTGTAAAGAATCTCCTTGTGCTCCTCTTACTGACAAAGCGTCTAACAAAAATTATCCCCTGCAGTGGCGCGGAAGATGTTGCATTGATTGAATATGCTCATTTGACTGGCCGACCATTTAGGGTGTTTAGCCTAGACACAGGGAGGTTGAATTCAGAGACATACCAATTCTTTGATGCAGTGGAGAAACATTATGGCATCCATATAGAGTATATGTTCCCAGATGCTGTTGAAGTTCAGGGTTTAGTTCGGAACAAAGGGTTGTTTTCATTCTACGAGGATGGCCATCAGGAGTGCTGTCGAGTGAGGAAGGTGAGGCCTTTGAGGAGGGCTTTAAAGGGACTCCGAGCTTGGATCACCGGACAAAGGAAAGATCAATCTCCTGGAACTAGGTCTGGAGTTCCTGTTGTCCAAGTTGATCCTGTTTTCGAGGGATTGGATGGAGGCAATGGGAGCCTGATCAAGTGGAACCCAGTGGCCAATGTTGATGGTAAAGACATATGGAACTTTTTGCGGACCATGAATGTGCCTGTGAACTCTTTGCATTCTCAAGGATATGTCTCAATTGGATGTGAGCCGTGCACGAGGCCTGTCCTTCCATGGCAGCTTGAAAGAGAGGGAAGATGGTGGTGGGAGGATTCCAAGGCCAAGGAATGCGGTCTTCACAAAGGAAATCTCAAACAAGGAGATATTCCCCAGCTGAATGGCAATGGAAATGGAACTCCCCTGGTTAATGACATCTTCATCTCCCAAAATTTGGTGAACCTGAACAGAACAGGAATAGAAAACTTGGCCAGGCTGGGGAACCGGAAAGAACCTTGGCTTGTTGTTCTTTACGCACCATGGTGCCAATTCTGCCAGGTAAAAATCATTTTGCACGAAAACGTTTCAGTTGATAATCGTAATGGTATCAATAAAAAGTAGAATACATTTGTTCATCACTAATTGACATTTTTTGGGCGAGTTTGTACAGGCTATGGAAGGGTCATATGTTGAATTGGGTGAGAAGTTGGCAGGGAGTGGGGTGAAAGTTGGGAAGTTCAGAGCCGACGGTGAGCAGAAGGAGTTCGCGAAAGCAGAGCTGCAGCTAGGATCCTTCCCCACAATACTCTTCTTCCCCAAACACTCATCTAAAGCAATCAAGTACCCAT
This sequence comes from Cucurbita ficifolia, assembly GCA_033971965.1. Taxonomy (NCBI): domain Eukaryota; kingdom Viridiplantae; phylum Streptophyta; class Magnoliopsida; order Cucurbitales; family Cucurbitaceae; genus Cucurbita; species Cucurbita ficifolia. The sequence goes on from CM066974.1 coordinate 7,690,264, forward strand.
CAGAGAAGAGGGATGTTGACTCGTTGATGGCTTTTGTGAATGCTCTACGATGACATATATAGATTCACATAAGCAAAAGTCAAGTCCTAAGATCCTAATACGGTCCATTAACAAAGGGAAAATACATACGGGCTCCAATCTTGTGTTGGATTCTGTACTGGCCTGAGGAAGGAAAATAACCAGTGCGATGGAAGACGAGATCAAAAATCAAAGCTTGGGCATCTTTCTGGAGCCGGGAGAGGGCATTGGGTCCTGATCTCGAAGCTCGACCATGTTCTATACCTCTGCTGTGACAAACAATGGCACGAACATGTTCTCATGTATGTAACTCTAAACCCACCAAAACAATGCCTGCTGGTTTTCTTGTCACTGGCATTGAATTTGATGCCTTGTTATTAATTATGTAACCCTGTTTTCCCAGTGATCATTATGGCCTACCATTGACAATTAGCAGCCTGTAACGTGAGCTTTTTGTAGTTAGTTTTGTAGCTTGGGTCGTTTTTCTTCATTTGCATTGCTTCAAAATGCAATGCTTTTGTATGCATACAGGCATCAGGGTATCCAATATCATATTCCAGATCTCAAATCCCTCTTTCTATGTTAGATTAAAAGGGAGTTTCCCCATTTTGAAATGGAAGATTGAAATTTTATTTGAGATTCTCTTACCCAACCAATGAATGAACTTTGACCCGACACAATCACATGGGTCTCTACTCCGATTGCATGTGATTTTGTATTGTTAATATAACTATACAAGCCACTAAACGAAATATCATTAATTTCTAAGTATTTTCTTCTCTTTCTCACAAGAATCTCTCCACATCCTTCCTCTGTCTTCGGAGAGATTAAAGTTGTCTTTGAAATCGGAAACGCTAGTCATATGCATTATTGAGGTTTGTTAAAAGTCACGAAAGCTTATGTTCAAGACAATATCAATGGAGAGTCGTGATTCCTAATATACTTAGAACTTCGTACAGATTAAGATGCTTGAAAGCGACCGGCCGAGCATTTCAATATCTGAAGGTTTGGCGTCGGCGGCGGTGCTAAGTCACACTTGAGGCCGTGACGGTGAGTTCACTGTTAAATGGCAGTATTAGAGGAATCTTGTATTATTCAACCTGCACGTGGAGAGGGGCAACCTTCGTAAATGCAGCTGGTCTTCACAATCATGACTTGTATTTTTCAACGCAATCACGGCCATTCATTTCAACATTGCCAAACCCATTAGCGTCTTTCAAGCTGAGATTGACGGTGGATGATTGGAAGAACCATCCTCCGCATTTCACTACCTCACCTACGGTTCTGAACTATAACACTGACAACTCACAAGCCTTCCACACTGCATTCTAGGTAACATCCAAGGCGGACTTCTGCTTATTCAAAGGCGAAGCACCACAAAACAAAATTGTAGAGAGAGAGAGAGAGAGAGAGAGTTCGGTAGATTTAGAGATAGAGAAAGCAACCCTTTTGGTTCCTTTCTTTTCTCAACCCCTTTTTCTCCTAGATCTGTCACATTGTTCATTCCAGCTGATTTCAAGCTCCATTTTGAAATGAGGGAAAACAGAGTACTCTGTTCTCTCATAATCTTGGTTCTTTTTGCTGTTAATGAGGTTACTGCTGACAACCCATATAGGTTTTTCACGTGGAAAGTCACTTATGGTGTTATCTATCCGCTTGGAGTTAAGCAACAGGTGCTCTGTTTCTTTCAGCTTGCTTCTTCAAGCTAAAAGTTCACTTTTTTTGTCTTCTTTTCTCAAAAACCACTGGTTTCTTCTTAATATGGCATCTTGAAAAGAATGAGTTTGGAGCTTATTGGTTGTTGTGGGGAACATTTTGCAGGCAATCTTGATTAATGGGCAGTTCCCAGGGCCTCAGATCGATGCTGTTACGAATGATAACTTGATTATCAATGTGTACAACTATCTCAAGGAGCCGTTTCTCATTTCTTGGTAACATTACGAATCATATTTATACTTTCTATCAACATAATGCTATGAAGCTTTCTGTTTGGTTCCCGGGAAACTGCATGAAAGTTTGAATCAAATCATGGGAGTTCTCGACCTGGGATTACTTGCCTTGTCTGAAACCTTGGCCAACAGACATTAATTTCCTGTCTGTTACTCAGCTGATGATGTGCATTTACTCTCATTTGAGAGTGGCAAAGGTCAAATCGCTGCATCCAACAACTTGGGAAAGTTTCTGTTTTCACCTCATCCATTTTTCTAGATCTAAGTTATAGCGCAGTAAAGTCTTGAGTTTTTGAAATGAGGGATGTTTTTTTTTGGTAAATCTTGTGAAGAAAACATCCTATTTAATCACTTTTGTCTGTCTCTTATTCTTGTTTGGTTGCAGCTTCTTTCAAATTTGTGTCACTAAAGCAACCTTAAATGATGTTCATATTAGTCAATGACAATCTGGTCTGTCGTAATTATTTTTCTGTGTGATTAAAATATTCATCTCCACTAGCAGGTATCTTTTGGTAGATCTTAATGTTCATATGCTAGATGTTTATATCTTCATTCATTTATCATTCTTAAGAAGTTGCTCCATATGCAGCCACATTAATGGCTAAAATAAGGCATAATTATTATCTTTGAATCTTGGTCTCCATGGTGTACGGATTTTGTTGATCTGAACTGCATTAAATCTGATGGGTCCTTTGTAAGGTGAAGAAATTATTACATTTGTTCCATTTTCTTTTACCTTCGACTTCCTGGCCTCTTCAACAAAAAGAACAAAATAAGGGAATTAGATATTGTCTGTTTTGTCCCGTTACAAAAGAACAAAACAAGATGTTTTGGGATAAGAATCGACGATTCTGAGAAGGCAATATGAGCGTTTCTTGTGGATTTAACGTTGCAGGAACGGGTTACAGCAGAGAAGGAACTCATGGCAAGATGGAGTTTATGGGACTACTTGTGCTATCCCTCCACTGAGGAACTTCACTTATGTTCTTCAAGCAAAGGACCAAATTGGCAGTTACTTCTACTTCCCATCAACAGCATTTCACAAAGCAGCTGGAGCATTTGGAGGCATCAGAATTTGGAGCCGCCCCGGAATTCCCGTTCCTTTTGCTCCTCCTGCAGGCGACTTCACCGTGCTAGCTGGTGACTGGTTCAAGACCAATCATTATGTAAGCATTCTATGCCCTAATCAAATTATTGTTGAGGATTGTTGGGAGAGGAGTCCCACATCGGCTAATTAAGTGGTTGATCATGAGTTTATAAGTAAGGAATACATCATCATTGGTATGAGGCATTTTGGGGAAACCAAAAGCAAAGTCATGAAAGCTTATGCTCAAAGTGGACAATATCATACCATTGTGGATGTCGTAGTTTCTAACATGGTATCAGAGTCATGCCCTTAAGTTAGTCATGTCAATAGAATCCTCAAATGTCGAACAAAGAAGTTGTGAGCCTCGAAGGTTTGGTAAAAAATTACTAAAGTGTCAAACAAAGGGTGTACTTTGTTCGAGGACTCTAGAGAAGGAGCCAAGTCTCGATTAAGGGGAGACTGTTTGAGGGCTCCATAGGCCTCAGGGGAGGCTCTATGGTGTACTTTGTTCGATTGGAGGATTGTTGGAAGAGAAGTCCCACATCGGTTAATTAAGGGGTTGATCATGATTTTATAAGTAAGGAATACATCTTCATTGGTATGAGGCCTTTTGGGGAAACCAAAAGTAAACTCTGAGAGTTTATGCTCAAAGTATACAATATCATACCATTGTGGAGGGTCGTGATTCCTAACCATTACAATTATCCCATTTCTGTTAAAGCTGGTTTCTCATTCTCTCTTAGATTTTGAGACGAGTTTTGGAAAGCGGTCGTAATCTTCCATCTCCAGACGGGTTTCTAATCAACGGTCGAGGATGGAATGGATATACATTCAATGTTAATCCAGGTGAGCTGAGCACCAATATTTGCAGCTAACTCAGTCCACAAGAACATTCATTTGTTGCTGTCTGTTACCTTAATATTTGTTTTCAGGGAAGACATACAGGTTCAGAATATCAAATGTGGGACTTTCAGCTTCCATTAACTTCAGAATTCAAGGCCATGTGATGAAACTGGTGGAGGTAGAAGGATCTCACACTCTCCAGAACACATATTCCTCTCTTGACATCCATTTGGGGCAATCCTACTCTGTCTTGGTCACTGCTGATCAACCTCCTAAGGATTACTATGTTGTCGTTTCGTCTCGATTTACCTCTCCGATCCTCACGACGACAGCCGTTCTTCACTACAGCAATTCATGGCAGAAAGTTTCTGGTCCAGTTCCCGGTGGCCCGACCACCGAGATTGCTTGGTCTCTCCAGCAGGCCAGATCCATCCGGTAACTTGTCAGCTCCTTATTAGCATGTCTGTTGCTTGTTAGTATAGTATTGTTTGATTTTGTGTGGCTGCATTGCTTATGGTTTCATTCTCTTGTGCAATCAGCTGGAATCTGACTGCAAGTGGACCGAGACCGAACCCGCAAGGCTCCTACCATTATGGACTGATCAAAACGAGTCGTACGATAATACTAGCGAACTCGGCCCCCATTATTAATGGCAAGCAGAGGTTTGCTGTCAACAGTGTCTCATTTGTTCAAGCAGACACTCCATTGAAACTAGCTGACTATTTCAAGATCCCTGGAGTTTTCAATCTCAACAGCATTCCCACCACTCCCACTTGGGGAAATGCATACCTCCAGACCTCTGTCATGGGTTCTAATTTTCGAGAATACGTCGAGATCGTGTTTCAAAATTGGGAAGACACCGTGCAGTCTTGGCATATCGATGGCTACTCCTTTTTTGTTGTCGGGTAAAAAAGCTTATTTCACCTCGTTTATTCATCTTTTCGATGAAACAAAGGATCAGTTTCTGTGAGATCCCACGTTGGTTGGAGAGGAGAACGAAGCATTTCTTATAAGAGTGGAGACCTCTTTCTAGTAGACGCGTTTTAAAACCGTGAGGCTGACGGTGATACGTAACGGGCCAAAGCGGACAATATCTGCTAGCGGTGGGCTTGGCCTGTGTTACAAATGGTATCAGAGGCAGACACCGGGCGGTGTGCCAGCGAGGACGCTGGCCCCCAAGGGGGGTGGATTGTGAGATCCCACATCGGTTGGAGAGGAGAACGAAACATTTCTTATAAGAGTGTGGAGATCTCTTCCTAGTAGCGCGTTTTAAACCGTGAGGCTGACGACGATACATAACGGGTCAAAGCGGACAATATCTGCTAGTAGTGGGCTTGGGCTGTTACAGTTTCAGTCTAGCTAACATAGAAGCTGGATTTGATCACAGGATGGATGGAGGCCAATGGACTCCTGCCAGTAGAGCTCGATACAATCTAAGAGATACCGTCGCCCGCTGCACGACTCAGGTAATTCCCACTTACAAACACGAGATCTAATTACCGTATGCGTCTCTAAACTTAAGATGATGAACTTCAGGTGTATCCAAAGGCATGGACTGCTATCTATATGGCACTTGATAATGTAGGAATGTGGAATGTGAGATCTGAGAGTTGGGCAAGGCAGTACTTGGGACAGCAGTTCTATCTCAGGGTTTATACCTCATCAACCTCTTTCAGAGATGAGCTCCCGATACCCCGAAATGCTCTTCTTTGCGGGAGGGCCCGTGGTCGTCACACAAGGCCGCTCTAAGTTCCAAAATCGTATAATCTTTGTCACGAATGGGTGACATGGTTCTAATTGATGATTGTTTTAGATGTTGGATATAACTTATTCAAAATGCTCAACTTGAGCTCATGAGTCAAATTTATCCCATTACCTTTCCCTCCATCAGTTATTAGTTCTTGCCATCTTTGCTTCTGGAGTAATTTTGAAATGGTTAAAATTAATAATCGGTAACATCCCAAGTTCACTGTCAGTAAATATTGTCGATTCTGGTGGAGAATTTACAAAGATCAAATTGGAAACTTTTTTTTATTTATTTTTCTTTAAAAAAAAAGTGGTTGAAAAATCTATTTAAATAATTAATTTCTAATGAAAAAATATTATTTAATGAGAAAATTCTTGATTAAAAGTGGTCAACTGTTCCTTCTTAAAAATAAAATATAAGTCATTAACTAACAAAAATATTAAAATTAAACATTACAAAAAAGTCTCAAATAGTTCAAACATATATATTAAAATACTAATAATAATTGGAACAAGTTGGTAATTAGGGGATGAGATGCGTTTTCGTTTAGTCAACAAGAAAAATATTTTCTTGCTCGTTTCCCGTTCTCCATATAGACAAGAATTTTTCGCCTCATCATATGTAAGTTCCGAGTCGATATTCTTAATTAAAATCACTTTTGTAATATTCGCAGTCATTAAAAATCAATTTAATATTTTGGTTTAAATTTCAACATTCCACATTCCATATTATTTTTCAACACCTAATTGCATTAAACTTACTATATGAATATAAATACAAACATTAATTAACATTTGTTTTAGTCCAAAGCAATTTGATACCATCAACGATCTTCAAGACTATTAAACACAACTATATTGGTATCAAATTTAAGCTAATCGAACCGAGTTAGATATCAATAGAAAAATTATCAGAATTTGGATTTGGCACGTGTCTCGGCATTCCCTGCAACATGGTCACATTAACTACTACTCGCTTCTAAGAGTAAAAACTATCTCTATAGACCAACACGAGTCATCCTAGTATGTTTTGTCCTAAGGTCACTAAACATATAATTACTCTAAAAAAAGCACACTTAATTCAAAGTTCTTATGATTGGTGCACATTATTGGTATAAGTAGTGACTTTCAATTCTTTTATGCATTTTTTAGTCATCCTATCTTCAAGATTGCTCAAATATAGTCTCGATTCATTCGTGTACTTCTCATTTGTCGATCCTACCTTGGGTTTGAGGTTATCCAATACCATACACTTAGCTTGGTCTTTGAAAATAAGGATATATATTCATTGAATTGCATGCATACCAATCTAGAAGATATTAAAAAAAGGCATATCTAGAATATAATATTTTGAGAGAGAGTTGCGTAAGTGGGAGTAGTTCATGCTCCATTCATGAAAAGCAATGGAAGCAGGTTAAGCTAAAGCTATCTCAAATCAAACCCAAACCCCCAAATTCTTTACATCCCATTGGGTATTCAATTTTCAAACACACATTTCAATTTTGTACACTAATTCCATAAAATTATCAACTAAATATTATTTTAAATACATCATATCAAAAATATTATTATTATTTTTTTTTAAAAAATTTTAAGAAAAGTCATGCATTAATACATTAATAGATTACATTTTTAGGTGTGTGTTGGAGAGCACTATAATTTAGCAATGCAGCCAAGATTTGATGAAAAAGATATATATTTTTCAAAGTCCTCCTTTCTCCTATTTATTTATTTATTTCTTTCTTTTATTCAATACTTTTTCATTTTTTTCAATGAAGTTGTTGCTTTTAAAATAATAATAATAATAATAATAAAATTTCAATTCATTTTAAATAATTTTTACACATTATTAACATGAACAATATTACCAACATATTTGTACTTATTAATTTTGATTGAAATAATAAAATGCATGAGATATGTTACGTTAAAGTATGTGATTTCAATGGGTGACAATAAAAATTCACTTAGCAAAAATATATAAATATAATCCATATTAAAAAGAATAATAAAGTAGAATGACAGACTGGACTTTGTTATAAAACTTTATTATAAAATAAATCACATGGGTTTCTTGCATGAAGCTCCGATTATGGGTGACAATGGCTGTTTTCTTTCGATTCTGTCACCTACTCCACCATCTTCCAAATTTAATTATTTAATTATTTAATATTTAGTTAAATGACACCTGTCTTATGAAACCACTCAAATTTCTTGTATTTTACACTTGGGGATACTAACTTTGTGTACTTATCACAAACCTTTAATTATAAATGCATTCAATTTTTTTTAATAATATTTTTAAAGATATTTTTTTATATTAATTAAGTCAAGAATATATTTATAAATTAAATATATATTAATTATTAGTATAAAATTATAAATTTAATGATAATTTAATATGATACTATATAGTAGTAGGGACCTTGTGCTTGATCTCTTTCATTTATTTATATTTGTGCTACTTTAGCATAAAGAAAGTATGTATTTGATAAAGTATTTCATTAAATGCATAGTTTTTTGATAATATATTATACATTTTGTTATTTGAAAAATCAAATATAAATTATGATTTAAAAAATTATTTTAAAAACCATTGTTGCTTTATATTCTAAAAGGGGTAAGTACAAGAATCAAAACAGCTACCAAATATATGATTTTGACCATATTTAGATGAAGAAACATGGAAAACCAGTTCATACTTTCAATTTATCTAATGGAAGGACAAATACTTCATAGAAATTGATTAGCTAGATGAGAATATTAATTATCCACGTTATTTAGTTTTAATTATTATTTATTACTTTATTTAAAATCACTTTTTTATTTATTCCAAAAAAAAGAGTTTTAGCTCCATGCGCCTCAACCCCTGAACCATCTTGACCTCGGTGTTAAGTCCAGAAAGCGCGATCACTTGGGCAACTTTGACCTGCCAACGCAGGATATACGTGGATTTTTAATTTGGTCGATGACTAGTTATTTCCACCCTTCTTCTAATTACTTGAATCCGACTTGCTTATCGAGGGCTCAAACCTTTATCAAACAAAAATAACAATTTAATGATTGACAATTTGCATCAATGTTTTAGGCTTGTTTCTTGGAGTTTTGATTCTCAATAAAGCGGGACCTAACAACCCTTTTCGGAGAAGTTTCCTCCAAGTCGAGACCCTTCATTTTACCTTTCCCACTTAGGAACAGAAGGGAATCCTCCCTTGTGAAAAGAAGTACCCATCCCGAGCGATCTCGATGAAAACTTCCTTGATACTTATCTAACAAGAACTTTCAATTTTATCCTTCAATTTTTAATTTTTTTTTACGTCTATTCCCTCCTCTATCAACGAAATTTGATTGATTCAATAATTTTTTTTATTATAACAATAGATTTACTTAAACTTTATTAAATAATTGAAATTAAACAGTTCATAATTCTCAATTTTTTTATTCAATATTATATGAACTAAGCAAGAATTTTGTTAATATTTTTTAATAGAGGTAGAATGAAATTATTCCCATAGATTTGAGATCTTTTTGAAAGAGAAGGTAAAGGAAGATGGTAGGTAGCGCAGCACAATAGTAAATTAAACTTAGGAGTGAGTAAGACAGGACAGTAAGGGGGAAAGAGGGTGCGGCTTCCTCTTTATAAGGCACAGACAACCAGCTCAATCCATGCAACTTTTCTCCTAGTGTTCTATTTGGGGAGCAGTAATAATGGCCCATTTTTGTTTCAGATTTCTCTGTCTTATTCTTCTTGTTTTCAGCCGCCTTCGTTTTGGGCATGGAGGTGACACCGGCTGGGGATTTAACAATGAGGAATCCTGCCGGTATTGGCGCGGATGCGGAAGCTTCTTTGGGTGGCCGGCTGACAAGGGTTCAGCAGGCGGTGGTGGTGGTGGGGGCGGTGGGGGCGGTGGCGGAGGCCATTCAGGAGGTGGGGTTGGGTCTGGCTATGGTGAAGGTTATGGAGCTGGGTTTGGTGTAGGTAGTCATGGTGGTAGTGGTGGCGGCGGTGGGGGAGGGTATGGTGGAGGTGGGTCTGAAGAAGGGTCTGGTCATGGTAGTGGATATGGAGCTGGCGGTGGTGGTGGGGCTGGAGGAGGTGGTGGCGGCGGTGGTGGTAGTAGTAGTAATGGTTACGGCCAAGGAATGGGATTCGGTGCAGGATTTGGGTTTGGTGGCGGAGGGGGTGGTGGCGGAGGAGGTGGCGGCGGTGGTGGAAATTCTGTTCGGGGAGGGGAGGCGTATGGACATGGAAGTGGGTTTGGGGGAGGTGGTGGTATTGGTGGCGGTGGAGCTGGAGGGGGAGGCGGCGGCGGTAGTGGAGGTACAAATGGAGGAAATGGCTACGGTAGTGGATTTGGCGGTGGCGTAGGTATTGGAGGAAGCAGCAGTGGCGGCGGTGGAGGAGGAGGAGGAGGAGGAGGAGAAAGTGGTCCAAATGGAGGATATGGGAAAGGGGAGGGCGGTGGTTTTGGAGGCGGAGAAGGGTTTACAAATGGCGTTGGCGGCGGCGGTGGGAAGGGCGGACAAGGCCTGGGTATGGGATTTGGGATGGGGTTCGGGATGGGCATTGGGTTTGGGATGGGAAACACCAACAATGGAGCCGATGAGTCCAACGGTCATGCTCAAGCTAAAACCACCAACGCCAAACCTTAGACACCTTTTCCCATTACCATTACCATTACCATGCAGTCTAAGATATACAAAATTTGTTTGTAATCTTAATAAGCCATTATTTTTCATGCATTTACCAATATATATTGTTTCCACATTAACTTCAAGTTCCACGTTTAAAATCTTTATCATAAAATAGTTAAACTCCGGCTATCTATTTTAGTTTTATATTGTAAAATTGTTCAAATTAGATCGATATTAAATCTAAAAAATATAAATTTTTAGTTAAACAATTATAGAATAGAAAACTCATTATTGGCATTAGTGTTTGGTAATAATCCAAGATTTTCATGAGAAAGGCGGTGAGATCTCACATCAATCGGAGAGTAGAACGAAACATTCTAAGAGTGTGGAAACCTCTCCCTAGTAGACACGTTTTAAAACCATGAGTTTGACAGCTGTACGTAACAGACCAAAGTAGACAATATCTACTAATGGTGAGCTTGAGTCATTACAAATGATATCAAAGTCAAACACGGGGCGGTGTGCCAACGAGAACGCTAGGCTCCAAAAGGGGTGGATTGTTCTCATGAATATAAGAGAGAGAAAATATATCTTGAATTTAAACGGTCATACCAACATTTAAAAAAAACATACTCAAAAAACCAAATATAATTTTTTTTATTTATTGAAATTTTACTTTTGGACTAAAACAATATTTTTCCTTTTATTCATGAACAATTGCTTTTAAAAAAACATTCTTTAAAAGATTTAGCAAATTTTTAGAAAATATTTAATATAAATATTATAAAGTCAAAATCATTTTAAGCTCAATCAAATATTAAATAAATCACCTATTAATTATAATTAATAATCTTACAATATTAAAGTCACTCAATATTCTCTATAAAACTAGGCCTGATATTACTAAACTCACCATAACAAGGCCTAGCCCATTTTTGTCCATCGGCGGGAATCGCTAGACTAGGCCCAGCCCAATATTCCGAAGCCCATCCTTATCGACTCGTCGCCCACCCTCCAAAGGAGCCGCTGCACTGTACAGTACTTTTCAATTCCATTCCGCTTTAAAGTAAAGCAGTGAGGTTGGCTCAAATCCGACGTCGTTTCGATGAAAGGCGGTGATGGCGTCGTTCCAATCACCATGGTATTGCCGTCGCGGCGGCGCATGATCGAGGATCTTCCTAAACTCAAATAAGCTAAGATAGGACCGTTTTAACCAAATCAAAGTCGCATTAGGTGATTATGGTTAATTTCATTTGTTTATCAAACTCGTTACCCTTATCATTTTGTTGATCCTATCTTCGAAAAATCAATAAATTATCTGATAAAGAAGTAATTTATGAAAGTATGAAATAGAAAAGCTGCTTTTATTCTCCTTTTTCGTTTCTATTTCCTAGTTCTGAAGCGATCGCTCACCCCACCATTGTGTCAATAGTGCTACGAGTTTAACGGTGGAGATTTCCTGCTTTTTGTATTTGATTTTAGTATCAGGCGCTGTACATTGTGGGTATAAATTTGATCGAAGAATGGGCAGAGAATTTTAAGAGATTAGGGTGTGTGTGAAATTGTGCCACCACCACCCATTTAAGATGGGGTATTTTTGGCTGCTCGATTAGGGAGAGGGCACCCTACGCCACCCACTTCATATTTCACCAAACCTCTTCAGTTTTTTTTTTCTCTTTGATTATTGTTATTTTGTTGCTATATGATGTTAAATAACCTACACATATATAAAGGTTCAAGCCTTTTTCTCTCCTCCTCCTGATATCTTGAGACTGATCCACATCTGCTCCTTTAGGCTGTCAGATTTTATTCCTTGAAGAACTAAATTTGAAGGGCCAACAAGAAAACTCATCTCTGTAAGGTCTTCGTTCTTTCTCTTCTCTTCATTTTTGGGTTTTATTAGCTGCTGACATTGCGTTTTTCAATGTGTTCTTACCTTTTCTGATGATTTTTCTCTTCCTCTTCCGGTTGGTCGATTGGCCTTGTAAGTTCGATGGGATATTGGAAATTTACGTTGAAACATACACACAAACACACTGTTTTGTAGATTCAATATTCATGATAAGAACTTGGAATTCGTTTTTCTCTGGATTGCTTAAAGTAGTGCTATAAACTTGACTGCTTTGTATATTTTTTTAGATGGTCAGTTTATAATTGTTCCAGGCGGTGTTTCAAAATCACATGCACTTGATGTTTTGCATTCCATCTTGTTCTTTCGTAATAAGGGTACATGGTGTGTGAGATCCCACATTAGTTGGGGAGATGAATGAAGCACTCTTTATAAGAAAGGGTGTGGAAGCCTCACTCTAGTAGACGTGTTTTAAAACCTTGAGGGAAAGGACAATATCTGCTAGCGGTGGACTTGAACTGTTACAAATGCTATCAGAGCTAGAGACCGGGCAATGTGCCAGCGAGGAGGCTGAGCCCCGAAGAGGGGTGGACATGAGGCGATGTGCCAGCAAGGACGCTGGGCCCCGAAAGGGGGTGGATTTGGGGGAAGTCCCACATCGATTGGAGAAGGGAACAAGTGCCTGCGAGGACACTGGGCCCCGAAAGAGGGTGGATTGTGAGATCCCACATTGGTTGGAGAGGAGAACGAAACACCGTTTATAAGGGTGTGAAAACCTCTCCCTAGTAAATGCATTTTAAAACTTTGAGGGGAAGCCCGAAAGGGAAAATCTTAAGAGGACAATATCTGCTAGCGGTGGACTTGAGCGGTTTAATTTTGAAGTAGGCGGTTTAATTTTGAAGTAGGGTTTAATTTTGAAGTAGAGCTTTATTGTCTAAATTTCTTTCAATTCTATGTCCAGATATTCTAGAGTAGCAAGATGAGGGGAGGTCTATGGCAACTGGGGCAATCAATTACTCGCCGTCTTGCTCAGTCTGATAAGAAGGCTGTGGGACGTCGATTCTTTTCTGGGGAGTCTGAGCTCAAAAAAACTGTTCTATATGATTTTCATGTTGCTCATGGTGGAAAGATGGTTCCATTTGCTGGATGGAGCATGCCTATTCAATACAAGGACTCAATAATGGATTCGACAGTGAACTGTAGGCAGAATGGTGGACTGTTTGATGTGTCCCATATGTGTGGACTGAGCCTTAAGGGGAAGGATTCTATCCCTTTCCTTGAATCACTTGTTATTGCTGATGTTGCTGGTCTTGCTCCTGGAACTGGAACACTTACTGTCTTTACCAATGAAAAGGGTGGCGCCATTGATGACTCAGTGATCACCAAGGTGACAGATGACCACCTATATTTGGTTGTCAATGCGGGCTGCAGAGACAAGGATTTAGCTCACATTGAGGAGCACATGAAGGCCTTCAAGGCCAAAGGAGGCGACGTTTCTTGGCATATTCATGATGAGAGATCTCTTCTAGCTCTCCAGGTTTACATATTCCGTTCATTTCGTTTCCCCATCCGAAATTTAAATTGGGTAAATTCTTATTGTGATACCAATGTGAAAAAGTTCATTGACTTCCTTTCATAGGGCCCTCTTGCTGCACCATCTCTTCAACACTTGACTAAGGACGACTTGAGCAAGCTATACTTTGGTGATTTCCGCATATTGGATATCAATGGAGCCCATTGCTACCTCACCAGGACAGGGTAAGCTTCCTTTTGGCTTACATTTCTTTTTCCAATCTGAATGAGCCAAGTCTTTTGATACCTCGTGAAATGTTTGAAAAACTTAACATGTTATTTACTTTTTCTAATAATATCGTTGATCGCCCAACCAAATAGTTGTTTAGCGAATGACTCAATCTATGCCATCCGGTATTTACACATTTTTGCCCCAGCTACCGCTATCCTTGGGAAACCTTGGACAAACTGTTTGAAGTCAATTTATCAATGGCTTGGCTCTCAATGTCGAGTTCTAGTATCGTGTTGGCTCGAACCCGTTACAGTTTCTTATATATACCTGTGAAATAATCAGGTACACAGGTGAAGATGGATTTGAAATATCAGTGCCATCAGAGAATGCTTTGGATCTCGCCAAAGCAATCTTGGAGAAATCAGAGGGGAAGGTAAGATTGACAGGACTGGGCGCTCGAGACAGTCTTCGACTCGAGGCTGGCCTGTGTTTATACGGCAATGACATGGAGCAACATATAACACCAGTGGAAGCAGGATTGACATGGGCCATAGGGAAAAGGAGGAGAGCCGAAGGGGGCTTTCTTGGTGCTGAGGTGATTCTGAAACAACTTGAAGAGGGCCCAGCGATAAGGCGTGTTGGGTTCTTCTCTTCAGGCCCTCCTGCAAGGAGCCACAGTGAGATTCAGAATGAGGAAGGAAAAAGCATTGGAGAAGTCACCAGTGGAGGATTTAGCCCATGCCTGAAGAAGAACATCGCTATGGGTTATGTGAAATCTGGATCTCACAAGGCCGGCACCAAAGTTAAGATCATTATCAGAGGAAAGGCCTACGATGGTGCTGTCACTAAAATGCCATTCGTTCCTACAAAATACTACAAGCCAACATAGTTCATGACTACTATGCTGTCCTGTCCTGTCCTGTATGATTTTTCTGATCTGACCCTTCTCTCCTGACCAAATTCTGTATTTCCTAGATGTCAGAAGAAGTATTGGGGTATTTGTTTTCAAACTGCGCTAATCAGAACTTGTTCATCATAAAAATGTAATCTTGCATTTGAGCTCTTTACATTTCAACATAAACTTGTCATGTTAATAGAATCTTCAAATGTTGAACAAAAAAGATGATTTTCAAAAGTATAGTCAAAAGTGACTCAAGTGTTGAATAAATGGTATACTTTGTTCGAGGGCTCTAGAGAATTAATGGGAGGCTGTTCAAGAGCTCCATAGGCCTCACGGGAGACTCTAGGATATATTTTGTCTAAGGGGAAGATTGTTGAATACTATTGGGAGGGAAGTTTAGTTTTGACAATTCGAATGCAAATTAATTAATAGCAATAGTTATAAAAGTAATATCATATTTTCGTTCCATTACTCCGTTTAATTTAATTTTCATGGAGAAAAGATTATGTGTTGGTTCGAGACCGTTCACACATCTCTTTTGTATATTACATGTTTTAGGGAGGGAAAATTAATAAATAAACAAATGGTTGAATATAAATCTAAATTTGAATGAGTGGTTAAATTTTGACTGGCCACCTTTGACTTACCGATGGAAGTTCATTTGTCAAATTCTCAAAAACTTACACACGAGACTGCTTAGTGAAACGCGTCAAAGAACACAACTTTATCGGATTCATTCTTGAAATGAACGAACAAACTTGAAACACAGAAGCATGGAGCCTATGGGTTGTCAGAACAGAACCATGTTTGTCGGTTTAAAGGCAATTTTTGAACAAAAACATGTTATCTTCTCCATTATTACGTAATTTCTAGCTGTTTGGAGTTGGGTGAAGGAACCGTCGTAGATTTGTGTTCTGTAACAGATCAGCCTTTTCCCACCGCTGAAGTCTTGAACTTGAGAATCGACCACTTCGTACATCTCTGCCTTTCTATATATACATAGAAATTTGAAGCCATTTTATTCAAATCAGCTGTTTCTCTCTTTGCTTCAAAACCTGAGTTTTCCAGATCAGTGATTAAATGGCTGCATTTAGAACTGCAAGCTTAATGTATTTCAAGAGTTCTTCGTCTTTGTTGTCGTCGTCGTCGTCTTCTCAATCAGCCAATTGCAGTAGAGGAGTTTGTAAAGCTACAATGAGTTCACCCATGTTTAAAGTCACTCCTATGTCTCTACCTAAGTTGCAAAGCAGAGATTTGGTTGAGAAATGGGAGATGGGAAGTGGGTTTAAAATTCCAACTTTCGACAGTGTTGTGAGTCAGCCAGATCCTGTCGTGGCTGCGAAGTTTTATGTGGTTATGGAGGCCATAGCGGATAGAGTGGAAATGCATTGGAACGTCGGGATGCAACGTGACAATTGGAACCGACTCTTGCTGACTTCCTTGAATGCAATTACTCTTGGAGCTGCTACCATGGTTGGGTTGGCAGCTGCAGCCATGACCGGTGCACCGATCATGGCGCTAAAGATATCATCAACGTTGCTATATTTAGCAGCGACTGGAATGTCGGTGGTGATGAACAAGTTACAACCATCCCAACTAGCAGAAGAACAGAGAAATGCTGCAAGGTTGTTCAAGCAGCTTCATTGTCAGCTTCAGTCCAAACTCTCCCTGGGAGATCTCAACAACAACCAAGTAGACGAAGCAATGGAGAAAGTGTTGGCTTTGGATAGAGCATACCCTCTTCCTCTATTAGGATCCATGATTGAAAAATTTCCCACCAATGTGGAGCCTGCAACTTGGTGGCCTCAACGAAAGAAAATGCAGAAGCCTAAGCATAAGCGAGCAAGCACGAAGCTCGGTGGAAATGGATGGAGTAGGGCGCTAGAAGATGAAATGAGAGAGATTGCTGGGGTGCTAAAGAGAGATCAGCAAGAATACTTGAGATTGAGCCATAAGGCCTTACAAATCAACAAGATTTTAGCAGTTTCTGGTCCATTATTAACCTTGCTTGGAGCATTTGGGTCAGTTTTTGTAGGTTCTTGCTCAGGGGCATGGCCTGTTATACTTGGAGTTGTAGCAGGGTCTATGGCGAGCATTGCGAACGCAATGGAACACGGTGGTCAAGTTGGGATGGTGTTTGAGATGTACAGAAGCAATGCAGGTTTCTTTAAGCTCATGGAAGAAACAATCGAATCGAACGTAAATTTGAGAGACGTTCGAAAAAGGGAGAACGGAGAAGTGTTGGAAATGAAGGTTGCTTCACAATTGGGGAGGAGTTTATCAGAACTCAGGGAATTGGCTGCATCAAATTCAAGCAGAAGAACAGAGGAAATGGGAGAGTTTGCAAGCAAGCTTTTCTAAGTTTATATATAAATCAGCAGAGATACTAAAGCAACTGTACAAGCTGTATCTATAAAAGATTAGAACAGTAGCAAGCATTTACAATCTTGGGTTTTACTTTATAAATCCATCAACTTAAAGTAAGGTTCGACTGAAACTAAAGATGGCTCATATGTATAAACATTAAAAGATACCAAACAAGGAGGTTTCTTCAAGCTGCCTCTGCAAATCCGACTCTCAGCTTGCCAAAATCAAAGACTGTGTGGTAGCGACCCATGAAGACATCTCCCAAGATCCTGTGGCCAACGAAAACAGGTTCTTAATGAAAGGGAAGGATACTTTGAATGATTCTGAAAGCAAAGTAAATGGTAAAAACATATATACCAGAGGGGTCCACGAGGAGGAGGGATATCAAATGCAGTAAATCCACTTATGCACTGAGCTACAGGACCCTCGCCCACCTTGAGTATATACTGTTCACATTGCTCGCCATTTTAGACAAAGTTACCAAAAGGGGATAAAATTCTACGTTCAAGCAATTTTCTTTTTTGTATTTACCTCTTCTGGTGCAAGGTCGAATACTTTGTCACCAATGGTGAAGGAAACAGTAGGCATGGAAGAAAGTTGTCCACAGTCGACGGCTGATTGTCCCATTGGACTCGGCATACGATCACATAGCTGCAGGGGAGTTAATTAGTCGAGTCAACAAGAACCGATATTCTGAAGAAAACCGATCTGTAAAATTCTTGGAAGTATGAGATTTTTTCACCTCATTGATATAGTTTATGATGCGTTCTTTGGTTTGATTCTGACGAAGTTGATTTTGCATCCAGACAACAGTCATCTCACATACAGAGCACATGCCATCACGTAGACTGTCGGATGATTTACCGGCATTCTCGTCCACCACACTCTCAATTCCCATACTACATGACCAACATAATTTCAGGGTCAGTAAATTCACCGAGTAAACGTGTCGATGATTCCATAGAGCAGGAATATTGTGATTTGTGGTCCGATAAAAAGCATGTATGCCTCACTCACCTGACTCCTCGAGTTCCATCAAAAGTACACAAATTAATTTGAGAACATATCTTCTTCGGATCTGCCTGTTGAAAAAATCAAAAGAGCTCTATAAAAGGTATAAAGATTGGGTATCTTAAGCAGTATAAGACCAAAATGCTACGTTAAGAATCAAGAAGTTAAAAACAAAAACGTTATCTTGCCTCAGATAAAAGCAAGTCCATAATAGTTTGCCCATATTGTGCAACAACGGCCTTGCATTGCTGGCTAACGACTCCTTTAGCTCCAATGGCGTGATTGATCATGGTTATAACAGGCTAAAAGAGAAAGAAAAACATTGGAGTGAATAGCCATTTAACCCAACTGCAAAGACAATCACTGTATTTCTATTCAATCAAGTATGTTCTTGCATCAAGGGCTAACCGGTCTTTATGTCCAAGGATTATATAGATATTTATTACAACAGCACAAACCCAGCACAAACCCACCGCTATTAGATATTGTCCTCTTTGGACTTTCCCTTTCGGGCTTCCCCTCTAAAATAGGTCTAGAGAGAGGTTTCCACACCCTTATGAGCTCTCACATTTATGGCGTGAAATCTTAGGTTAACATGCGTCCAGATGCATGAGCCATCTTAAAACGGAAAAGTCTTGACTTAGTTATTAAAAAGTATCATGCAATATGGTAACACATGTGACGCCAAGTTACAGATGACAGGGAAGAAAAAGGTCCAGTTTATGTACGCACAGTTGGACCAGCCAACAGTGAAGTTCCAGAATCAGCTATTGCTGAACAACCACCATCACAAAATCCTGAATTAACAAATTTCTTTAGTCAGAAGCACATAAACGCAGAACTCAAACCACATATGACAGAAACGAAAGAAAAAAAAAAGATTAAACTCTCCTTTTCCTTTAGATTCTACTTCTTTTAGATGAATTATGATTAGTAAGTGAAATATGGAAGCATACCAGTTGGTTCACCATCGATGAGAACATCGCCCATGTCAAACTACAAATCAGAAAGAAAAAAGAAAAAATAAGCATGGGGAGTAATAACAATTAGAAGTAGGAGGGATGAGATTGGAGACTTGATAACCAACCTGCCAATAACCTTTCTGTGTGACAGGAACATAAGTGTGCTTGCCCCTATAATGCTTTGGGTCAACCCCACCAAACACAATTTCACCTCCTTCTTCCTCCTCAACGTTGCGATTCAGCCAAAAGGAAAAGACGGGTTCCTTAACAAGACCTTGTTCAACCATGTTATACCTGAGAAGAACATTACAAACGCCTCATTCAAGCCTCCATGAACCAAGAGGAATCTTAAACAAGAATCGGGATTGTTGGAAGAACATATCCTACCATACTGGGACAGCATTACCGACTGCGATCTCTTGAAAACCAAGTCCCAACAACCCATCAAACTTGGCCACCAGAAACGTAAGACTAGGTTCTCTGGTTGCCTCTATGAACACCTGAAAGAGACAATAGCAATAAGTAACAACCCATTGATATTCCAACAAATCAATTTGATATAAAAATAGTTAATCCCGGAAGTTACCTGTTCCTTTACGACTAGGTCTCCAACTTTGACATTGTCATAACTAAAGAAACCAGAGACTGCTCCAGTGCCATACCGAATTGAAGCAGATGTCCCTGTACAATGTCAATAAACCAAATTATTTTCGAGTGCAATTGTAATAACAGCTACATGACGTCGTGCAAGAACGAACTACAAACATCCCCACATCAAAATAAGTACCAATAATTACAATTCAATCTTGAACATGGACTTAAGAAAGTACCGTTTTTCTTGTATGAACTTGAGCGGCTTGACTTGTACCTGGCATGGAAATGACAAGCCACCTACAACAAAACCAAAATGTTGAGTACACTCCAAAGGTATCATTTCTACTTAATGGTTTACGTTTCTGAATATAATCAATGCGACAGATCCTTACAGAAAACAAGCACTTGGCAGAAGGCACCCACAGATTGGAGCTGCCAGTGTCGAAAATCACAGTGAACTTTTGTGGGGGTGTTCCAATGGCGATCTCACCATAGTACTGAGCGTCCAGGTAGTTCTTTAACGCAACAATATCAGTATCAGAAGATTCTCCAAGATTACCCTTAGGATTATACTTCCTGAAAGCAGCTTTCAGAATCTCTGCATCCTTGGACTCAACGCGGGCAGCTAAACGGTTCTCTGGGTCTAACTTAATCTTCTTTAGTCCAACTCTAAGCAACCCATCATTGGATGCAGACGACACAATATTAAATGAAACCAACAAGAACAAACACAAGAAAGCTGCTTTGGAGTGGTACGAAGCCATTGGTAACCTACAAGTCCGAAGTGGAGTTGAGAAATCATGGATTATAATCTGATACAAGTCAAGCTAGATGAGCCCTAAACTATTAATAAACACCTAACCTACCCAAACAAGCCCCAAACTGTTCAATTTTTACATGGAAAAACTATGATTCAAAATCAAATTTCAGGATTGTTCCAGATTGAGGTTAAACAATAAAATATAAACAATGAACTTCACCAAATTACAGAACAGAAGAATAAAAAGAACCCTTAAAATGATGCGATCAAATGGCGTAAGAAACCCATACACATGCAAAAAGCTTAAAATTAAAAACCCA
This sequence comes from Cucurbita ficifolia, assembly GCA_033971965.1. Classification (NCBI taxonomy): domain Eukaryota; kingdom Viridiplantae; phylum Streptophyta; class Magnoliopsida; order Cucurbitales; family Cucurbitaceae; genus Cucurbita; species Cucurbita ficifolia. The sequence continues at coordinate 7,711,050 of CM066974.1, forward strand.
AAAACATGATCAACAAACCGACAACCCACGATCATCGGAAAAGTAATCAGATAACAATGAACTGAATCCGGATAGACAGAAACAAAAAACTATAATCACATAAACAAACAACAATTCAAAAAGTAAACAAAACCCAGTTACCAACTTGAGGATCAAGTAAACAATGAAGTCCAAATAACAAAACCAAAAACAATAAAAAAAAAAGGCGATCGAGGCATAAAAATCCGAAGAAACAAAACGAACCCTCCAGAAACAGATTTCAGCCGAACAAGAGAATTGGGGAAATGATATGCGAATCTGCCACTTTATAAACAAAACAAGAATACATTGAAGGAAGAAGCGACTGTTAACCGACCTGTCCACTCTAAAAATAAAAAAAATCGAACGGACCCAACTCATCAACCGGTTACAATTCAAGCTCAAGCGTTGGAAAATGGCAGAGAGGATTTAATCTGGGCCGTCCGTTTTGGAGGGGACAGAGTTGTCTTTTAATCGCACGAATCTTGTTGAGTCGTCCACGCATCGGACCCGAGGATTTGAATACTCGGATCCCGAAGAAAAGCATTTTGGCGGGTTGAGAATCTTGTGCAACCAGTACTAGAGAGAATATGGTGTTGCCGTTTAATATTGACCGTTGATCGTGTGATGGAAGGATCAGAGAGAAGGTGAATTAAAATAAATGAGAAGCGTTACGTGTCCGCAAAGAAGGCAATGTGTTGGTTAACTGAGAGACGACGTGTCGTAAGCTGATATGAAAGGCAATGGGAGAGGAAGATGTTATTGTGTGCGCTTCTTTGTATAGGAAGCTATGGTGTGGCCTTCATGCTAACAAACTTCTTTAAATGGTAAATTTATCATTTCATACCTATACCCTTCCCTTGCCATCAATTTCACATTGAGTTTATGATTATTTTTATTTTATTTTAATGATACCGCGAGAGAGGAATGAAACATTTCGCATAAGTTCGTTGGGCTCCAAAGGAGGTGGATTGTGAGATCTCATATCGGCTAGGGAGTAAAACGAATAATTTCATATAAAAGTGTAGGAGGAAGCCTAGAAGAGAAAGTCTAAAAAAGACAATATTTATTAACAGTGGGCTTAGACTAGATACACTTGGGGTAAAATTATTGATCGAGCCATGTTTGAAATTTACGAGACTCAAAATCTAAAAGTAAAATAACTAGTACAAACAAGAGAGGAACCGATCTAGATTGTACCTTAGTCATGTATTTAAGTTTGAAAAATCTTGATAACATTGAGTCACAGTAGTAGCATCTCAAGGCTATGGACGAAACTTCAAATTTATCGTGTTTTGTACGTTGACCAGGGTTAAGCTGAGATTCTTGGCGTGAAGCATGATTCACCCAAGTTGTAGCATTATGACACTTATCTTATGATTTTTTTTTTTTTTTTTTTTTTTGTCTACATGCTACGACACTAACTTCATCACATTCTCTAAAGAATCTCATTGTTAGATCCCACATCGGTTGGAGAGGGAAACAAAACATTCTTTATAAGGGTAGAAATCACTCCCTAACGCGTTTCAAAAACCTTGAGGAAAAGCTCGTAAGAGAAAGTTCAAAGAGGACAATATCTACTAGTGGTAGGCTCAGACTGTTACACTTAAGACACTTTATTCACTAGTGACCAAAATCGATGATTATGAACACAAAATTACACGAGGGAAACATATAGTTTTAACGCACAAAGACACCATTAGTGATAGCCTTAAGAATACTAGTCTTCCTAGTCCTCAACAAGCAAAACACAGTAGAAGCATGCAATGACACTAAAGCATGAGCCCAAAGCTTCCATTGCAACACACAAAACCAGAAAATTGGAACAGCAGCCATCCCAGTAATCATCAATGGAAGCAAAGCCGTATCTTTACCATAGTAAAGGAAGAAGACCGCACCGAAAGCCAGCACCATACACAGCACAGAAACAAACAGGGATCCAAGCCCGCCTACCAACTCCAATGGCAACCAAAACAGAAAATCATTCTCCGCACACCGCGATGTCAAGATTGACAAAAACAACAGTATTGCAGTCGACGAAGACACCAATGCTATCCCATCTGATATCACAAACACAGTGAACCATTTCTTGTCCACAAATATGGGAAGCCCTGAGCTCTCGTTCTGGCCTCCTGGCACTGTGAAGGCTGCAGCAAATACCACGGTGGCTATCAAAGTTGCTACAAGCATGCATGAATTCGCTGTCCTCTTCACCCATTTCTCTCCTTCTTCCTTCAGCTCTTTATGCTCTCTAGTGAATATTTCCCGCGCTGTTTCCCCTCCCCTTCTGTTTAACCTCGTCGTAAGCTCCACGATATTCTCGACTACCTTAAACCATAGAAGCTCACTATGCATTTGAAACACTGCTCCCGAGACTCGATCGAGATGCTTTGGATTAGCGCTTTTGGCCGCTAATTCAAGCAAGCTGATTTTTTCCTCGTCAAAATAGTATAATAAGTCATCTGGGTTGAAGAGTTTCATATCATAAATTAAATTGAAGACACCCTCTTGTCGATTCTCGACTGCTACGTGAAATATGCTCTTCCCATCGTCGTCAATTATCCGTAGAAGATCGGGGTTTGAATTCAGCAACACTTCGAGAAATTCAACGTTTCCAACTCTTGCAGCATCGTGTAGCATGCTTGATGGATGTTTTATGAAATTCATTAGAATTTCTTTTGAATTTGCACTTTTTTTGACAATACTCCACATGTTTGCAACCATTTGATGGGCTTTTATTTCCATGGTTGTTTTTTTGCATAAACATTTGAACACTGTTAAAAAAAGATCTAGCGTAAGTAAGAACATGAAATGATGAGGTTTTCTATGGTAAAAGAAAATTAAAGAAACTAACGGCTCTTTTCGATGCATGATTCCCACTTGGTTGTCATCTTGTAGCTTGCAATAGTATTAGGCTTCCGGGCCATTATATGCAAGAGTGTATCTTGATTTATGTTTCGTTCCGTCGCTAACCAATCCTTCCCCTTTAGAATAATCAAAGCTATATCTGTAAAGAAAACGAAACACGATAAGGTGATGAATTAAGAAAATGTGAAAATCGGATAACTAACTGGTGAAAATTGTTGAGAGGAGTCTCACGTTGACTAATTTAGAGAATGATCATGAGTTTATAAGTAAAGAATACATTTCTATTGGTACGAGGCTTTTTGAGAAAGTTCAAAATAAAGTCATGAGAGCTATGGCTCAAAGTGGACTAGTCGGACTAGTTGTGATTCCCAACATGGTATCAGAAGATATTATGTTATAAATAAAGGCAAAAGCAACAACAGCTACCCATATACCCATATATGTATTGACACAAGCTAAGAGTAGAAGGAGTCGGAGTAGGAAACAAACCATAATGATTTGCAGAGATGGCACCAACAAGAAGCTCCAGTTCCATTTCTGAGGCAATAGAATCCTTCTGATCCAGGAGATAAGAAACCATGTCGTTGTGTTTATATCTTGCAGCAATTAAAACAGGGGTTACATTTCTATGCTCACCAATCAAATCTTTATGCTTTTCCACCATGGACTTGGCGATATCAAGGCCGCCTAACGTAGCAGCGATGCAAAGGGCTGTGTTTCCATAGCTATTTTGAATGCGCAAGTCTTTAACGCTCAGTTTCGCCACTAATTTCTGCACAAAACCAACCTGGTTGAATCTTGTAGCAATATGCAGAGCAGTCTCGTTTCTATCCTCGCTTATAATCGCTGAAAGAATTCCCGGATTTCCCATTTCGAGTTTCTCCGCCGTTTCCCAGTCGCCATTCGTTGCAGCTTTACGCAGGCGACAATGAACGTCGTTGACGCCCGAACCATTGCCCTCTGAAAGGCTCCTCCCTGAAACACCAAACCAATAATAATTGTACAAGTCCATTGTATATTTACTTTAGTCCCACGTTCACTAATTCAGGAGTACATCTCTATTGTTATGAGTCATTTTGAGTTTATGTTCAAAGTGGACAATATCATACCATTGTGGAGAATAGATTCGACACGGCCAATCACGATATGGAGAATAGATTTGACACGGCGAATCAGAGGATCTGTGAAGCTTTGAATTTTGGATTTGAGCCTGGTTTTATGGATCAACGTCTGATTCTGATTGTCATTCCCATTCACTTGCGGCTGCTGGACCTCCAACGCATGGGGGGACGGAAGAAATGGGACTCCTCATTTTTGGCTAATGAACCCTTCTGTAAAAGTTGATCAAAGCTTTGAAAAGCAATGAGATTTGCAGACCCTTTAAAGAAAAGAGAAGACCAGTGAGTATATTGACTCCAAAAATGAATTGACTTTGAAAACATTTATTTCCGGTCTCCGAAGACTTCCAATTTGTTTGGATTTTATGCCCTTTTTTCCACATAGAAAAGTATGCGACCTTCAATCATTCGTTCATCCATCCATTTCATGTTTGCTCTATACCAAAATACAAACTGCAACTTCCTCCCTTTTCTGTATGTCAATTACAAAAAAAAAGAAAAAAAAAAAAACTTTTCTGTTTCTGAATCAATCAAACTAACAAGAAGAGTCAACTTTGGTAGTCCATTTGAGAGCAAGTGGATCGTTTAGGACGAAAAGGATTTCGAAAGAACATTCTAAACACGTGCTATAATGATTGGGACAAAGGATGTTAATCTCACGAGGATGTGCTAATTTCAAAATCCCGTCCTCAGTTCAGATGGTAGGTTGTAATTCGTCACTATGAAGTTGAAATTTCTAGTAATCGTGGGTGAATTTGTTCCCGAGCATGTCACACTATGGGAGTTAGTCATTACCTTCTAGTTGAATCCCCTTTATCTTCGATTCACAAAAATAAAATGGAAGATCGGTATCAACCGTTCATCACGTTAAGAAAGAATTCACTAGACCCATGTCAACTATTCATTTTGTGTTTTAATATGCCATAAAGTTATTTGTATGTATATATATATATGGCTGGTTCGAACATAATTTAGTAAATAAAATATTAATTAACAGTCATTCGACAAAACTGCAACAAACAATAAAAACAATAAAAACCCGTATTCTTCCAAATATCTATGAGTCATGATTTGATTTATTTACGATGTCAACTTAGTTGCCACCGTCATCTTATTCTCTATTCAATCTTATTTCATCTATAACTTTTTGGTTTTAGTTTTGATTTTAGTGTTTCAAAATACATTATTTCTAAAAGCTCTGATTTAAAGGCATTTTAAAACACTAAAATTATTAGTAATTAAGATAATGTTGGTTATCATCAAAACATTAATTAATTAAAATTAATTTAAAATTTATGAAAGAAGTAATAATACAAAATACACATTAATATATCATCATAAAATTTATACTATACTAGCTAATTCTACCCCTAAATTGATACTAAGAAAAGCATATGATGAACATTTTTTAATACAAAAACAGTTATTATAGGTAATGATAAAAAACATCAGAACCATTTGTTGTGCCTACCTTTTAATAAACACGACATCCCACTAGCATGCAATGCTGCTAAAGCATCAGCCCAAAGCTTCCATTGCAGCACACAAAACCAGTAAACAGGAACAATAGCCATCCCAGTAATCAGCAATGGAATGCATGAGATATGCTTTCCATAGTGCAGGAAGAAGCAGGCACTGAAAGCCAGCACCATTCCCAGCACAGAAAGGAACAGGAAACCAAGACCGAGAACCAACTCCAATGGCAACCAAAACAGAAAATCTGTTTCGGCACACCGCGACGTCAAGATCGACAAAAACAGTAGAATTGAAGTCGAAGATGAGATCAAAGCTATTGCATCTGAGACGACGAACACGGTGAACCATTTGTGGCTAAGAAACATGGGCGAGCCATTGTTTTCGTCGTTGCCGCCGGGTACGGTGAAGGCTGCAGCAAAAACTACGGTGGCTATCAAGGTTGCTACCAGCATGCATGAATTGGCTGTACTCTTCACCCACTTTTCTGCTTCTTTCACAAGTTCTTTGTGTTCTTGGATGAATAACTCTCTTGTTGTTCGCTTCCCTTTCTTTATTCTCATCGTACGCTCTAATATATTCTCCACATCCTTCAAAACATACGTAAATTTTGTCATCATTTCAATAAAATATATAATACAACAAAAAAAACCTAAAAAAATCGAGACCATATATTTTCTAACATTATCTACGTAACAGCTCAAGCTCACCGCTAGCAGATATTGTCCTTTTTAGGTTTTCTCTTTCGGGTTTGTCCTCAAGATTTTTGAAATGCGTCCATTAGGGAGAGGTTTCCACACTCTTATAAAGAATAGTTTGTTCTCCTCTCTAATCGATGTGAGATCTCACAATCTAATTTGTTTACGAGGGAGAAATCTCTCGTAACTTCCTCTCCCATTTCTCATTTAAACGGAGAATTCTTGCCCTGTTTAGACTCTAGGAAATAAATGGAGATCTCTCATAAAAAGTACCTTAAACCATAGAAGCTCTTGGTGCATTTGAAAGACTGCTCCTGAGACACGATCAAGATGACCTGGATCAGCTCTTTTGGCCGCTAATTCAAGCAAGCTGATGTTTTCCTCGTTGAAATGGTATAATAGGTCATCTGGGTTGAAGAGCTTCATATCATAAATTAAGTTGAAGACGCTACGTTGTCGATTTTCAACTGCTATGTGAAATATGTTCTTCCCACTGCCATCGACAGTCTGTAGAAGCTTAGAATTTTTATGAAGTAACACTCTCACAAATTCAACGTTTCCGACCCTTGCAGCATCGTGTAGCATGCTTGAGGGATGTAAAATGAAATCCCTAATCTTATCTTCACCAATCTCTTCTTGAACTACACTCCACATCTGTTCTAGTGTTTTATGGGCTTGTATTTGCATCATTTTCTTCTTGCATATAGGCTTACAACCTAAAGATGGAATTAAAATTATAAATATTTTAAAAGGCTAAATCAGTAAAAATTCTCTTTTGTAATACTCTTAAACTAAAAAAACACTTACAGCCATGGATGGAAGATTGCCACTTGGTTGGGTTATTTTTTGTGTGAATAATATTAGACTTTCGAGCCATTATATGCAAGGGTGTATCGTCATTGACGTCTCGTTTCAATGCCAATGACTCGTTCCACTTTAGAATAAGTAAAGCTATATCTGTAGAGTGGAAAAAGAACATCATAATTAAGAATTATGACTAAACTCGAAGGTATTTCGAACAAACCCGATTCATAAAAGTAAAATTTTATGGGTAAAAACAAACCGTAATGATCGGTGGCAATGGCACTAAAAAGAAGCTCCATTTGCTGGTTAATTTCCATTTGTTTGATGATCCATTCCATCTCGAGGAAATAAGAAACCATACGGTTGTGTTTATATCTGGCAGCAATTAAAACAGGAGTGGCATTTCCAGACCCAGGAATTAGGACTAAATCATTTTGCTTTTGCACCATGAACCTGGCAATATCCACATCGCCTGATGTCGCAGCGATGCAAAGGGCTGTGTTTCCATATATATTTTTGGCTTTCAAGTATTTATTTGTGGCTTCCAGGTTCTCTTTGGACAGTTTTTCAATCAGCTTCTCCACGAAAGCAGGCTGGTTGAATCTGGTGGCAATGTGGAGAGCTGTTTCTTCCCTATCCTTATTTATTACCTCTGAAAGGATTCCTTTATGTTCCTTTTCGATGTCCTCTGCAGCCCTCCAGTCACCCTTGGTTGCAGCATCGCATAGCTGAATATACTGGTCCTTTGGCTGGTCACTTATTTGGTTCCCTGGAAAAATGTTAGACATATAAAGTTTAATAAATCAAAACTATCCAAATTTATTGTTCATTTTTTACCATATAATTATATTATTTTTATTCAGCCTCATTATAATTTTTTTTTATTATTTATTCTTTCACCACTCTCATTTTTTAAATGAATTTTTTTAATATATATATATATATTCAAATTTAATGGTAAATTTTCATTATTTTTTTTTACTTACAAAAATTGAGTTAAAAAATTTTACAATGAGTCTGAAAAATGTCTCGAGGATTTTTTACATTTATTAACATAAATAATATAAGATTAACATAAATCATCTCTAACAATCATCCACTTGATAAATTTGTGAATTATAAAATATATAAAAATATCAATAATTTAGTACACTAAAATTATAATATTTAGAGAATTTTAGCTTAAAAATTTGAAATATTATTAGATATCTTTAAAGTTTATAAACTCCAAAATAAAATTGAAAGGTTGACCACTAAAAGTTGAAAGTTTATCGGACCAAACTAATAAAAAAAAATTAAGATAATGAATTTTTTGAAAATAAAATCGAAAGTTTAGACATTAAACAATGGACGAATAGACCTAAAGTTGAAACTTTATCAACCAAACTAATAACAATAAAAATTAAATATTAGAGGATGAACTTTTTAAAAATAAAATGGAAAACTTTAGATGTTAAAAAATCGACGAATGAGACCAAATTCATAACAATAAGAAATAAATAGAGGAAGGTAGAACTTACTGCCATGAATCTCGAAGTTGTGCAGTTTAGTTCTAGCCCATTGAATAAATATCGTGAGATGTGAAGTTTTGTGGCCAACGATCATCTGTTCATGCTGATCTTCCTTTACATTCACTTGCGTCGACAATTCAACTTTATAGAGTTTACCATCGATATCAATTTTATGGTGGTCGTTGGAAACCGTCATTTTCGACAAATTTGAAAACAGGTCGTGAACCGACACCATATTTTTACTTGGAATTGGAATTGGAAACCCTTTTACAACTCACTTAAACTTGACAAAGAAGTTGCAGCTGAGAAAGCAATGAGATGTGTGAGCTCCCACGAACAACTTATACATATAAACACTGACCATTTGCCTTAATATATTATACTAAATATTACACTCTGTCTTTTTGAGATATTATTATTAATTATTATCAATTAAATATTGTGTTTTTTTTTTGTGCACTGGTGTTTAATTTAATTGGCACTTGACACTTAATTGACACTTAATTGACACTTAATTGACACTTAATCTCTATGGATAATTAAGAGATTATTATAATTGAAAGTATTTTATTTTATTTTATTTACACCAACACACAATAATTAGTTGAAATACTTAGGATATTTAAATGCAACTTTCCATGGTTGAAGGAGTCAACTATTTATTTATTTATTTTGTATAAAAAGAAAAGAAAAAACCTTGACTATATATTTTTGAGTCATACAATGAATTGCTAGTTGTACTCGAGTTGACGTGGTCGAGTGTATATTATATTAGAATAATTATCCCAGATAAATAAATTAAATATTTGGAGTAAGATATTTTAATAAGAAATAAAAAAAGAAATAATGGGCAAGTCTCCATGTGAATGAGCACAAACTCCAATAAATATGTAAACAGTTATGAAATATGAAGTTGCAAAGAGTCATAGTCCAAATATTGCTGCCTTATTTTATTGGTAACACAAAACAAAAATAATTTTATAAATATACTTACTCAACTAGTGTGTTTATTAGAGTTACCTCTCGGTCGAATGTCTGAATGTCTAAATCTAACAATTGGAAAGGAAGTGTATGAATGACAGGAGCCACAAAATCCGACCTACCGGATTCGAACCAGTGACCTAAGGATGACTTTGGATACTTTCAACCACTACAGTCCTCCGCTCTACCAACTGAGCTAAAGTCGGATTTATTTTATTATTTCGTTTAACATTTAAGTCTACTTCATATTGATAAATGATGCATCCAAACCTAAACGGGTTGGATTGAAGAAATATTTGTATGGGCTGAATAATCTCCTCGCCAATGGTATAAGAAGTTTGATCACTTTATGATGAAGCATAAGTATACTCATAGTCAATTTGATCATTATATGTATTTCTGAATTATATCAAATCAAAATCAAGGGCATTATTATTTAGTAGAGTATGAATTTTATATTATGAAATGTAAGAAAAAAAATCAAAAGAGTCGAACAAAACAAAAGCAGATTCAATATTTTTTATGACTCCGGATCAAGCCAACAAGTGTTTGAATTTTGAGAAACATACTACAACTTTCGAACCTCCACAATAGTATGATATTGTCCAATTTGAACATAAGCTCTCATAGTTTTGTTTTGAGCTTTCTCAAAAGGTCTTATACCAATGGAGATGTATTCCTTACTTATAAATCCACGATCATTCGTTAAATTAGTCAATGTGGGACTCCCTCCCAACAATGGAAGACCATGTGTCTTCCTTATGGCCGTCTGATAACAATGGGAGACCATGTGTCTTCCTTATGGCCGCCTGGTACTGTGAAGAGTGCAGTAAAAGCTAGGGTGACTATCAAAGGTGCTAGCACCGGCCAGAAATTTGCTGCACTCTTCACCCGCTTTTCTCCTTCTTTTTCACGAGCTCTTTGTGTTCTTGGATATCTTTGGTTAAAAGTACCTTAAACATAGAAGCTCATCATGCATTTGAAAAGCTGCTCGAGAGATACGATCAAGATGACCTCGATATGCTTTTCTGGCAGTTAATTCTAACAAGCTGATGTTTTTTTCATTGAAATAATGTAATAACTCATATAGGTCGAAGAGCTTCCTATCATAAATTAAGTTGAAGATACAGCGTTGTCGATTCTCGACTGCTATAGAATATATTCTTCCTATTTTTATCCACTATCGGTAGAAGCTCGTGATTCTTAACAAGTATCATCCTCACAAATTCGGACCCACGAATTAGGACTAAATCTTTATTTTTGTGCAGCATGGAGTTGGCAATATCCACAGCGCCTAATGCCGCAGCCATGCAGAGGGCTGTGCTTCCATATATATCTGTGCCTTCCAACTCCTTTTCTGGTAGTTCTTCAATCAGCTTCTCAACGAAGGCAGTGTGGTTGAATTTGGTGGCAACGTGAAGAGCTGTTTCTTTTCTATCCTTTATTATTGCCTCCGACACGATTCCTTTATGTGTCTTTTCCATGTCCTCCGCAGTCTTCCCGTCGCCCTTGATTGCAGCTTCCCATAGTCGAATATGTAGCGGATGATCGTCCATTCTTGAGCTCTCTAAAAAAATGTTGATTTATATAAGTTTAGTGCACGTATTCAAAAGACCAGATAACTCAAAAAATTCAATCAAATTAATCTAACCAGCGACCTAAGGATGATTTTAGATACTTTCAACCACTACAGTCCTCCGCTCTACCAACTGAGCTAATGTCAGATTTGTTTCATTATTTGATTTAACCTTTTCGGGTCTATCTCATAGTAAAAAATTGTCAAAAGGATAAAAAAAAATTGATGGGTTTATTGTTGGAACCAAACCTAAAGGAGTTGGATTTATTACACAATGTGAAGTAGTTGAAACTTCATTATTAGTGACTGTTCTTGCCTCGTTTTTTTTTACCACGTTTATTGCTCAATATAAAGTTGAAAGGAATAATACATAAGATGAATAATATTTTTTAAAAATAAAAATATGTAAATATTTTTACCATTAAGGATTTAACCAAACCAATTGCCTTATCAGTTATTACCTCTACCTTCTCCCTGGGCCTCAATAAATTTGGGATATACGGTAAAAATCAATTCGGGTGAATGGTTCCTTACTTATTATCATTTATTTCTACTTTCACCTTCCCACTCAATAAATTTGGAAATATGGTAAAATCTATGTTCTACTTAATTACAAAATTTTATAATTAAATTCTTAATATCACCAAATATACCCAACTTTACTTGAAGATAAATTATAAAAAACATCCCTCAATTTTATATTTTATTTAAAATTATATATTATACATAAAAATTAGGAAGGTATACCCGTTGGGTTTGAAATTTTTTTTGGATCAACCCAAATTTAAAGTTTTGTTGGGTCGGTAGCCCAACTCAACTTGAAATTGTTTCCAACCCAAACCTTTATTTTTTTAGCGGAGTTAGGTCGGGTTGGGTTGTGTTGCATTGAGTTGGATTGTTGGATATATATATATATATATTTTTTTTTTTTTTTTTGGAAAACGTTCAACCCAACTTGGCCCAGTTCAAAACACGGTTAAACTTTTAAAAGTTGCATTAATAACTTTAACCTTTAAAAAAAAATTCAAAAATATGATTAGTATATAAACAAAAACTGTTTCGATTGAAATTATGGATATGAGTTGTTTTTAAAATTGATTCTAGTCGAGGATTATTGGGTGAGAGTCCCACATTGGCTATTTTAGAGGATGATCATACGTTTAACGAATACATCTCCATATGAGACATTTTACGGAGAAGTGGGAGGGATTGACTCTACTTATTTATTTAGATTGGAAGTTGGGAGATTGTTTAGATTTTATTAGGGTTTTGTAAGGCGCAGCCATGGGCGGAGGCAACCCAGTTCTATCCGATGCACTCATGGGTGCACCACCATCCCCCCGCCCCCCTACCGATCCCGAAACAACCAAACCCATTTCGCCTCCAAATCCGGGTACTCCAAATCTGCAAGGTTCTAAGAAGAGGCCAGCGCCGAGCCCCATGTCCAACTCCCAACAAGAGCCACCCACCCAAAAGCGACGAATCCTCAACCCGGCCGATGGAAACAAGTTGTAGTATGCTGAGGAAGCTGATTCGAGTTCCGTCCCATTGGATAGGTTGATAGGGAACATGGAGGAAGTGGTTAAGAGCCTGAAAAGGGTCGGCGGCCAAGAGGGTTTGATGATTGATCCTTTGTTGGGTTGCCTTGTGTCTTCACAAACTAGCATGATGCTCTGCCTTGCCCAGCTTATCTCCAGGACACCACCACCACCAGGCCAGCGGAGTAAGGGTTCTCCCACTTCTACTAACAGAGCTGTAAAGAAGAACATGAAGTAGTCTGAATCCTAGTTCAATCATGCGCAGAGAGTGTCATCCAGTCTTTTTTTTTTTTTTTTTCCTTCTCATGTAATGTTTAATAAGATCATATCTCGTGGTCTTCTAGACTTAAATGAACCTATTTAAGACTAAGTGACAGGTTGGTCCCTTTTCCCTTTCTTCATTTCTATACTACTCGTTAAATTAAGAAAAAGAAGAAATTGTGAAAAGAGATTTCTCTCCATTAACTAAACGGAGTCGAGAACGAGTATTACATTTTACTCCTCATCTTAACTCCGACTCCTCTCTCCGCCTTATTTGAAAAATCTTGTGAACCTAACATCAGGAGGAAGAACAACCCAATCCCACTCAGCTAGCAAATATTGTTCTCTTTAGGTTTTTTCTCTCTCTTTCATTCTCCTTCCTACGACTCTTATAAAGAATGTTTTATTTTCTTCCTTAATCGAGGTGGGATCTTACAATTAACTTGGACGCACTCCCAGGCTACTTACCCAAGTTTGAAGGCAAGAATCATAGAAGAAAAAAGCAACAGATTTCGTACGCTTTAAAAAGTTGAAACAAGAGCTGGTTCGAGTTTGTTTCAAGTTCCCAATGCAGTAAAGAACGAAAGTATAAGATGGTCAAAAGAATCGCTTGAAACCCCAGCAAAGGTCTCATAACGCACAGCCAAAAGCACCCATCCAACGCACCAAAAGCAAAAAAATAGACCCTTTACTCATCCAACAAATTCCCTTATGCTTCCATTTCCATTCCCCCCATCACACCAAACCCATCTCCCAAAACAATGCCACTCCCCCACTACTCTGTTCTCATCCTCACTCTGTTTCTCTTCTCAACCCCAATTCAATCCACCAAATGCCGAACTTCCTGCGGCCGAATTCAAATCAATTACCCATTTGGGATCGACGACGGCTGCGGCAGCCCATACTACCGCCACATTCTTGACTGCACCGACTCCGGAAAGCTCGAATTAAGAACCCCCTCAGGGAGATACCCAATTGAGGCCATAAGCTACATAGAGCGCCACATCAAAATCACCGACCCCTTCATGTGGAACTGCGACGATGGCGACAATTTCCGCCCCACGAGACCGTTCAGCCTCGACACAAGCACCCACCTCTCACTCTCCTCCCAAAACGACTACCTGTTCTTCAACTGTAGCGAAGATAACGTAATTGTGGCTCCGAAGCCGATGTTCTGCGAGCGGTTTCCGGAGCGGTGCGATTCGTCGTGCGACAGTGCGAGCTATCTGTGCAGGCACTTGCCGAAGTGCGGTGGGGGGTTGGGGGCGATGTCGTGCTGCTCATATTATCCGAAGGCGACGGAATCATTGCGGCTGATGCTTAGGTACTGTTCGAGCTACACGAGTGTGTATTGGAAGAGTATTGGGGCGCCAGATCAGCCGTACGATCAGGTGCCGGAATATGGGATTCGGGTTGATTTTGATATTCCGGTGTCGACGAAGTGTTTGCATTGTCAGGATATGGTGAAAGGAGGAGGAACTTGTGGATTCGATACTCAGAGTCAAGAGTTCTTGTGCCTCTGTGGGGATCGGAATGTTACTACTTTTTGTGGAGGTTAGTGAATTTTTATTTTATTTTATTTTGTTATAAAAATTAAATTTCAATTATCAATTTGACCCATTTTATTTATTATAAATCCCCAATCGATTGAAATTTACTCACCTATTTCATTTTTTGATACTTGTGAAATTTCTCATTTATTTGTACGAGAATAGAGCAATGATTCCCTGCCCGCACCAACTTTCTGGCCGGAATTCTTACGGGTTCATTATTCTTTAAAAAACGGTTATTTTAAAGTTTTCATTTTTAATATAATATTTATTTAAAAATTCTAAAAAGTTAAATTTTAATATTACAATATAATTTTTAATAATTAAAAAATTACCATATAGTATGGGTATTGAAAATATTTTTATCATCGATTAATGTTACATCTGCTGGTTAATTATATTTGGATTCACATTATATTATTGAATAAATTGTGTAATTACCATTTCTGCAGATCACGATCAATCTCAACAAAAGAAGAAGGTTGTAGTAATTTCAGGTGAGCTAATTTAAATACAAATTTTATCCTACGAACTTTCAATTTTGGACCTACCATAATCATCTCGTAAAAATTTTCATTTACTTTCGAATATTTTTCTTGGCTTTTTACGTACTATTGTTCATTTTATAAAATCTTTTTACTAGATAATTTTGCAATAATTGAATAATCTATGCAATTCCCATTGAAACTAATAATATTATTGTATACTGAAATTTCAGGGACAGCAGCGGCAGCGTCGGGCGTCGGGTTGTGCGTGGTGGCAGCGGCTGCTATATGGTTCTTAAGAAGAGTAAGAGCCAAAGCTCCGGTTACCTGCGGGGTTCAAAGCAACGACAATAGGCTTTTTTAATTATCTGTGTTGTAATTTAATCAAAATACTTTAGATTAATTATACAATTTTGTAGAAATATTTATATATATATTCCATCGTCCAAAAAGCTTCTTCTTCTTATTTGAGTGCCCAAAATTACATACTCACAGGCTTCAAACGAAGCAGGGTATAGCACTTTGATTAACAAAAGATGGGTAATTTAATCAGCAAGGTTTGCCAATGGAGCAACGAAGTGGCCCAGAATTTGCAGTCAAAGCTGGAACCTTGGAGCCTGGAGCCACTGGAAAAGACTGAGCTCTTGTGTAGAATGGGCTGCAACTTCCCCACCCAGATTGCACGAAGTAAGCGCCGTTCAAGAACACGTCTCTTGAGGATCTCCATTTCCAGTTATTCCACCCCTTTTTAACCTCTCTCTTTGTTACCTGTTCATTGTTCAAATGCTTTATTTTACATCCAAATTTAAGTTTTTGATTCTTGAAGTGGTTGCTGCTAAGTAGTACCTGTTTGGCATTTGAGTTCTTGGGAGCTGCGAAGTAGTTTCCTTCACTGAAGATTGTGGGGTTTGCACTTCCACCTATCGCGTACATTTTCCACTCGTCGTATCGATTGTTGGCAACATGGGCGTAGCCGAACCTAACCCTATATCATTATTAATACCCGGATAACAAAACATTAGGGATATTCATATAACACTCATTTTGTGAGATCCCACATCGATTGGGGAGAAAAACGAAACATTCTTTATAAATGTGTAGAAATTTCTCCATAGTAGAGGCATTTTAAAAACTTTTTGGGAACCCCGAAAGCCAAGAGGACAATATCTGTTAGCGGTGACAAAAATGTTATTGTAGGTCTTTGTAGCATTCTTAGTAAATCCTGATACTCACGATATTAAAAGCCTAAGATTTTTTACCGTGTTTTTGTACAGATAAATGGATGATAAAGTATGAATGTATGACTGGTATATGTTGATATGAAAACATTTTATAGCGTTTTTCTTTACCTCGGCATCCTCTCGATAAGGCCCGCTCCAAAGCGGTTGAAGACAATGGTGACCCTCATAATTTTATCATCGGTGAACCCATCATTATGTCCGAGCAGCATCACCTATCAAAAACCAAACTCAAATTTCAGATATTGTTTTCTTTGGACTTTTCCTTAAAAACTTTATCTAAAAGTTTTTAAAATACTTTTGTTAATGAGAGATTTTCACTTTTTTATAAAAAAAATGTTTTGTTCCACTCCAACTGATATTATCAGACCGAAACAATCTTAAAAAAAACATGCTTACCTTATCATGTTGGGAGAAGTAGTTATTTGAGACAGTAACAGAAGTGGAAGCATGAATGATATCAATAAGGCCGTCGGTGGATCGAGCTAAGTAACAATGATCAATCCAAACATGGGAAGAACCAAATATAGAAATGGCATCACCATCAGAGCCTCTACGTTTGCCAACATGCGTGACAGTGTCTCTAACAAGCCCAGCTTTGGCAGGCTTACAATCATGGATACTAATTCCATGTATAATAACATGGCTAACCCCTTGCACGGTAATGCAAGGCCCATAAGCAATCTCCACATTAGCGCCACGTCCATCAATGGTCTTGAAACTATTTACCATCAGCTCATTCTTCAACACAATAACCATGCTCTTAGCAAACACAATCCAAAGTGGCTTGTTTTGAATCACCCCGTAACGCAACGTTCCATATTTGGGGTTTGAAGGGTTGTCAGATGGGTCGGTGACTAAGTAAATGTTGCCAAATTTGCCTCCGATTGCGTCCTTGCCGTAGCCCACGGCGCAGTTGGCTAAGGCTTGGCGGTTTTTGGCCCAATTGGAGGATGAACGCCAGCAAGAGTCGATTATGTTCATGTTGTTCTTGGCTGGGGTGTAGTAATCTTGATGGGAGGATTGGATGAGTGAGAGAGTGAAGAGAAGAGTTAGAAGAAGGTGGGAGGAGGAAGCCATGGCTAAAAGTAGAAGCAAATTGGAGCTGAATGCACTGTTTGAAGAGGGTTTGATAAATGAGATGAATTTGAGGGGCTTAAATATGTGGATTTGAGTATGGGGAAAAGTGGAGGTCACGATCTAAGAAGACAATTTAGTCACCTTTTGTTTATTCAGATTGTTAAACGTGACTGCACGGCTTCATTTTGGGCTTACTTGTTCCAAGAAGTTAGATATCATATAATATTGAGTTTGCCCAATGTAAATGGGCAAGATTCATGACTATGAGAGTGTTCATACAATTTTGAATAGATCCATGTCAGTCGAAGATCGGAACGACTCTTCTAGTAGACACGTTTTAAAATCATGAGGCTGACGACGATATGTAACGGATCAAAACGGACAATATATGCTAGTAGTAAGCTTAAGCTGTTACAAATGGTATTAGAGTCAAACACCGTATGGTGTGCCAACGTGCTTAACTTTAGAGTTTCTATAATTGAGTCAATGAAAGAGAAAGGTGCACACCGTAGTTATTTTTATAGTAATTATCAATTCTTAAAAGTATTTATTAACCATTGTATTCTTAGAACATTGTTGCTAGATATATTCTGATTCATTCATGTATCTCTCATTTTACTCCGATATCACATTTCAAATTCCCAAAACTATTTTTTTTTTTTTAAGAATTAAAAAAAACTTTTAAAAAAAATAAATTATGTTATATGGGTTATAAAATTTTTGGTACAACACATTAATTATTATAATTATTATTTAAATAATGAAATTGGGTACTTTCCGTACACATGTGAATGAACTTAATAACTTCTGACGTCTACAATTAAATATTTTATTCTGCATCGTTGACTAAATTAAATAATACTCGTTTACTTTTTCCCTTTTTTAGATAATACTCGTTTACTTAATTGTCATATAATATATATATATATATATATATATTTGTCGGAATTTATTTAAAATAACAGCACGTCTTTTGTCCCCAGAATGGCTCTTCTGAAGCTTAGCTTAATTTTTAAATTTTTTGAAGTTCTAAAGCAAAAAGTCACGGGTGGCTGCCCGACATTCTTCGAACCTATCCAAAAAGACGTATTCAAGAATTTAACCACAAGTTTACATCAGCTCAAGTCATAGTTGATGGTCGGTGGTTGGAGGGTCGTGATGCCTAATATATACTTTAGTGCTTAGATTAGTATTTAGACCAAACTAATGTCGAGCTACAAAATTAAAGAGGGAGGTGCCACATTCCATGGCTCGGTTTAGACTAAGTTTGATAGATTACGTACTTTATCTATGCTTTGTTCATAGCTCCTCAACTCGACCTCTTTGAGAAGGTTTTTCTAAAAGTTAGTTGCATGTGATATATGTTTGTCAACAATTGTTCACTCTACTCGAGTCCATAAATGAAATGGAATGAAATGAAATAATGGTGCATAAAATCGGTTGAAACTTCTATTAAACTAATTCGAGGAAGACTCCACGTAACTGTAATTAGTATAGTAGGATTGAGACACAAAAATGTCTCGTCTTTTTAAAATAATATTAACACAAATAAGAAATATAACTTGATTAAAAAATTAAAAAGGGTCGGATACTTTTTCAATTGAATTGAATTTAATTCTAATTTTTAATAAATAATATATTATTGAATGACGTGTCAACGATAATAAAAAAATTTATAATACTACTGTTATATATATACATATTGAAGAAAAAAATTTGGTATTTATTTACAATTTATAAAATTATATTTCTCTTTTATTGAATTATTGATTCTATTATATTCTTAATGCACGTAATTACTTGAACACCAGTAAATATTTACAAATTCTCATGTTATTTGATAGATCATTAAGAAAAATTAATTTTTAATTTGTCGAGAAGCTATAGAATCATGTCATTATTTCACATTAAATTAATAAAAATATGTTTAAAAGTTTCGATAAGATCAATATATTTACCCTTAATTTTTTTTTTATATATATAAAAACTAAAAATATGCTTGAATTTTGTTAAGTTTGATTAACAACATTCAAATTTTTTAAAAAAATTAAAAAATATTATTATGGTGGTGTGAAAGTTATCTTATTTATAATCAAATAAATTACAAAAATATGAAAAGAGTAATAAATAGAAAGAATAATATATGGAAATATACCTATGGTAATAAGGTAGATATTTGCCTTATAATAAAATATCAAATATGATATATATGGTAAATTATAATTTAGTACTAAATATTCTTAACAGGTATCATGTATAAAAAATACTAATATCCATAATATTTATAAAAAGTTTTTACCGTCAATACATGGACAGAAACCATCTATCTACGCCTCATAAATCATCTTCATTTTTTAATTTAAAGGTACTATTAATAAAAAAAATTTAAATTTTTTTTAATAAAAAAACTAGTAGTTACAGGAACCAATAAGCAATAAGCAGTTTTTTTTTTTTTTTTTGTAATAATTATGACTTATATCCTTAGCCAATTTAATTCTTAATATATGATAATTCAAATCCAGTTTTTTTATTATTAGGATAGGTGAATTATTATAGATCCATCTGAAAGGAACCGGACATTATAATTTTTTATCATCCGGCTCGAGCACAAATCAAACGAAACAACTAGATGCAGATAAAAAAATCAATATCTTATTTTTTTAATTTTTTTTTAAAAAAAGTAATTATATTGTCCTATGATGAATAATCAAAACAATTTGTTTACATTAAAAAAAAAAAAAGAATCAAAATAATTTGTTTAAGAGTAACAATTTTGTTCCCCTATCATCACTCATGCATAGCCACACATCCCATAGACGCACAAGCTACCTCTGCTACACTTATTATTGCAGCCTCCACAATGGTTCCTATCGAACATCGGCTTCACACACCTTCCATTGCAGCACACCTCCGGGTACTTGCACCTCTTCCCGCACCTCCCACAATTTACTCTGTCCCTCTTCAAATCCACACACTTCTTGCCGCAGCAGCTGCGCCCAGGGCTGCCTTTGGCACGGCACACCTCTACGTTCCTATCGCATGTCCTCGGCGCCTGGTAAGGCCTAAACCTGTAAGAGAAGAACCCCCTTCTCGCCCGAAGCGAGCTGAGTAGCTTTAAAGCTTCCAACCCTTCGTCGTCCTCTAACTTGGCTGCGCCAGACGCCGAGAGAGATGCGCACAAGGCCACCGCAAATAATAGCTTTGCAAAGAACCTCATTTTCTTGGGTATGATGGTGTAGAGAAGATGTGGGTATTTATATGGAATGATAGTGGATGAGTCTAAAATAGCGTCCATTAAGAATTGGATTAAAAGGTGGTAGGCGATGGAAACGAGGCCTCCATGTGGCTACACGTCTTTATTTATTATTCTTTCTTTGACCTTCGCGGCAGTTTTCAACTATTTGAATTTTCTCTCAACTTTTTTGATTTCCCATGCATTTCTTTGCTGTTCATGTTCTCATCTAATGTCACCTTTTGATCCCTGAATCTTTCAGGCTGCTGAATTGCCAAGAGCACCACGTGTTCTATAGTTTTGGATTCGCTATCTCGATCATAATTTTTCTACTTCTAAAAGAAAAGTCCTTCCCTTTTTGGCGGTTGTGGGTAAGGAAGGATTCGAACCCTCGACACCGTGGTTCGTAGCCACATGCTCTAATCTTTTGAGTTACAAGCCTCATCACTCCAATAAATCTATGCTCGGGTACCCTAAAAAAGGAACCTTCTCCCCAGCCATGTGCCATTTCGGGTTAAGAAGATGTGAAAGCCTCTCTCTATAACAAAAGTGAGTTTCCGGATGTGAAGTGAAAGAGAAAAGCGGGAGAGAAGTCCGGTTAGAACATTTTTTATACCTAACCTAATTGTTCGAGTAATAAAAAAATTTCAACAAAAACAACATTTATTAAATAATGAATAATCCAACACAACCATAAAACATTTATTTATTTATTTTCGAATATTTAATTAAGATTTACCGATCCTTATATATTTTGAAAAATTACTTTCCA
Source organism: Cucurbita ficifolia (assembly GCA_033971965.1). Taxonomy (NCBI): domain Eukaryota; kingdom Viridiplantae; phylum Streptophyta; class Magnoliopsida; order Cucurbitales; family Cucurbitaceae; genus Cucurbita; species Cucurbita ficifolia. The sequence continues at coordinate 7,732,253 of CM066974.1, forward strand.
AATAGTTAAATATTATTATAGAATTATTGGAGAATAAATAATAAAAAAAAAATTATGATACTAAATAAAAATAAAATAAATATACGTATATATAATTGTATTAGAGCATGCATCACTCTTCGTTAATGGGTCGCAGGCCTTGGACTTTTTTTTTCTTTTTTGATAAGAGGGCTTCGTGTAGCTTTTTTGACTCAGGTGCAGAGTTACTCACAATATCAGGCACTTGTTGTTCAGGTGCTTGTGCCCGCATATGGAAGTCTAGCATCCCAGAATACGGTAGTACTACGTTTTCGGAGGATCATCATGATGATGCCTCATCGAAAACGACATGTAGTTTGAAGGAACCCATTAAAGAATCCAATCTATGAAGATTTCATTTAAGTTTATAATTCAACCCAAACTTTACAAATTGGATTGGGTGGGTGGATCAAAGACACTCCGCGTTCATCTTGTCAAACCTTAAACCTTATACCCATGACTTGATATGATGACTAATATGAGCTTGATTGACGACGACAATGACCCTTATAATGCATTATATCGAACGAGTTGTTTCATATGAACAAGAGGAATCCATTAATCAAAACAAGATCATAAACAAAACAACATCAACTTAAAACAAATCCATTAATCCATTGATATATGACATTAATCAATATAAACTGAATCAACAACTCTTAAGTAACCAATAACAAATAATCAAAACAATCTGAGTTCGCAGCAGCAGCCGTTATTTACGCGTAGCCGCACATCCCATAAACGCACAAGCTTCCTCTACTGCACTTATTATTGCAGCCGCCACAGTTGTTCCTATTAAACATTGGATTCACACACTTCCCTTTACAACACATCTCCGAGTACCTACATTTCTTCCCACACTTCCCGCAGTTAAATCTATCCGTCTTCAAATCCACGCACCTTTTCTTGCAGCAATTGCGCCCACGGCTGCCCTTGGCACGGCACACCTTTATGCTCCTATCGCATGTCATCGCCGCCTGGTAAGGCCTATACCGATAAGAGAAGAACCCGCCCCTCCCCCACAGCGATGTAACCTTCAAATCTTCTTTGGCTGCATGAGCCATGGCAAGAGGCGCCAACAAGGCCACCACGAACAAAAGCCTTACAAAATTCCTCATTTTTATTGGATTTGTAATGAATTTGAGATCTTAGAGAAGATGGGTATTTATATATAGGCAAATTATAGTGGAGGAGTCTAAAACAGCAACCATTAAGAGTTGAATTAAAACGTGTTAGGCTATAATTAGGCCAGCAAAGACGAGTTCTTCATGAAGCTTTTTATGATATGAACAAATTAAAAGACGCTAAACAAGCACTAAGTTTTATTTTTATTTATTAATTATAGATTCTGTGTTTGACCTTCTCATTGTTTTAATATTATTTGAAATTTCTCACTTTAATTTGTTCATGTTTTCTTCCCTTTTTTTGACCTTTGATTTGTATGGGATTTGAGTTTTCATACCCACTTTTTTGAATCTTCATGCATTTTTATTGTAATTGGGATGACCAGCACCTAATCTTCACATGGAGGGTCAAATTTTGCCTTTTAAAGTTTATGATTTTACTATCATTTATCAATTATGAGAAGAATGGTTGAGAATTTGGACTTTAATGTTAGAAATGATTTCCATACCACTAAGACGTTGACGTTAGAGAATGTTCTGCTACCCGTCTTGATATTACTCAATTGGTAGTGAGATTATTTTATGCATGATATGACTAGAGATAACTATGGTGTACGTATTGAGATTATTCTATGATAATATTACCAGAGTTTTATGGTGATAACATGTTTTTTTTAAATAATTTTTATGTCTTTAGCACATATTTTTTCAAAAATATATATTGAAAATGACATATTAACATTTTACTTTTATTAAAAACAAAAAAATTGAATGAATGATTCAAACAACTGGATCCAACTCAATCCATGAACATTCATACAAAATTTTATCTCATAATGACTCATGTCCAGAACTCAAGAACTCATTCACTGTCTCTCCCATGTAACACGACATGTTACCTACTCATCGCTTCTTAAGAGTGAAGACTATCCCCACAGACCAACACGAGTCCTTCTAGCATATTTTATCATTACGCACATGCATTCCAAAAAAATATCCTAAGAGATCATCCAACATAAAATTACTCCAAGTAAACCATGTTTAGCCATGGAATTTTCATGATTAAGCCACCGAAAAAGAATGTGCACTTTATTGGTATCCTATCTTTATGATCGCTCTCATTTAGATATGGTCTCGATTCATTTATATACCTCTCATTTACTCGAGTGCCACGACATAAAACAAATGAATTTAAATTTGTAGAAAATCGGTGGTATGGCATTGATAATTATGGATATTTGTGGTAGTGGGGGAGTAAGTTGACCATTTGGTAGGAGTGTATGAAATTATAAAATAAAAGTGTGACGCTGAGAAAATGGATAAACCAAATACCATTGCCCTTTGCCTTTTCCCTGTCTCTAAACCTCACCTAAGCCCCCACGTCCTAACAAAATTTCTCCCTCCTTTGTCTACTCGTTCTATTCATTGTCTACCTCACGACGTGAGTTTATTAATATTAAAACTTAGGAAAGAAATTCTTTTTTTTTTTTAATTTGTACGGTTATATCAATGTCGACCCTAAACTTAAATAAGTGTGATAGTTTTTACCCTCAATTCAATCTTCACTAAATCGAGAAAAATAAGGAGAAATTAATCTTTGAACACTTTCACCAATTATATTGTTTTTTTTAGTTCTATCAATTTCATGGCGTATATATGTATTATTTAAAGTTTAAGATTAAGGGTAGCTCAACTAGTTCTTAAAGTTTAAGATTAACATTGGAACGTCGAGTTCTTAGCTCAGCCCTACCATCACTAAATTTTGTAATCTCTTCGGCCCTTTCCAACCCCTTATGTGGACGAACCCCTAAATTTTGAATCCAAAATGAACCATCAATCTTCTAATTCTGCCCAATTTTCCCTCTGCAAACAATGGTATGAAAGTCAAACCCAAACCTTTTTCCCCGTCCGTCTTTTCAGAGCAGTTTAGAGCCAAAGTATTCATCGTTTTAATGAAGTGTAGTTCCTCAAATTCCCTCTTCATCAGCCCAACTTGGGCTGCTTTGACTTGCTCTGTCACCAATTGTATATAAAACCAAGCCAGTTCCCTACTTCTGCTACGAGTATCATCGTCGTCGTCATTCAAATCTGCTGAAACATGGAGGGTTCAATCAATATGTCTGCTAATGGGTTTCTCTTGGCTGCTCTGTTTCTGTTCTGTTTCTTGGGATTCTCTCGTGGACATATCCATTTGTCGTCTCTTCCAAGAAGTTTGGAGGTCACTGCCTCACCTAAACCTGGACAAGGTAAGATTTTTCAGCTCCCATAAGATATCTCGTAAGAACTCATATTGATTGGGAGGAGTAGAACGAAATATACTTTGTAAGAGTATAGAAAACTCTTCTTAATAAGATAATATCTACTAGTTATGGGTGGGCCATTACAAATGGTATTAGAGTCAGACACCAGACAATGTGCAGCGAGAAGGCTGAGCCCCAAAGAGAGATTGACACGAGGTGGTGTGCCAACAAAGACGCTCAACCTCGAAGGAGGTGGATTTGGGGGTCTCACATCGGCTAGGAGGAGAAAAGTTATAAAAATCTTGTGGAGAAGCTCGGAAAGCACAAATAGGACAACCACCTTGCATATCTAAATGGAAAATTCGAACTTTACCCATTTCTAACAACTGGGTTGTCTTTTTTCTGCAGTTCTCAAAGCGGGTGTTGATAAAATCAGTGTGACCTGGGTTCTAAACGGGACTGTCAAATCTGGGTCGGATTCGAGCTACAAGACCGTCGAGGCGAAGCTCTGCTACGCGCCGGTGAGTCAAGTGGACCGGGGGTGGAGAAAAACAGAGGAAGATCTCTCAAAGGACAAGACCTGCCAGTTCCTCATTGTGGGAAAGCCGTACAATCCGGGGAACAAGACGGTACAAAAGTTCGAGTGGACGGTGGCGCGTGACATTCCAACGGGAACTTTCTTCGTCCGGGCCTACGCTTTCAATTCCGCCGGCGAGGAAGTGGCCTACGGGCAAACGACTGACAACAAAAAAGGCACAAACTTGTTTCAAATCGAATCGATCACAGGTCGCCATATCTCACTTGATATTGCCTCTGTTTGCTTCAGTGCTTTCTCTGTGCTGTCGTTGTCCGGATTCTTCTTAGCCGGCAAGAGAAAGGCCAAGAAGGCGGAGGCGCAGGGACAGTAAGTTAGGAAAGATTGAAAAACTTGCTCTGTTTTGAGTTTCCTTCTAAGCTCGTATCAATGGCGATCTGCTTGGTGAAGAGTAGATTTTCTGAGTTCTTTTCTTTAAGTCTTTTTGCATTTTGGGTTTCTCTTGTACTCTAATTTTCTAGGTGGAAAAAGATGGAAAATAAAGTGTATTAAATTATTAATGTGTTGATTTGGCAATTTTAATCACAATATTTGAATATATTGGACTTTGGGGTTTCATTCATCAGGGTAGATTCATAGCTTGAATGGAACACCAACCTTAGAACAGGGTTGGAGCACAAGTTTACTATTTCTGTGTCTTTTCATTTCGATCTCGTTTATGAAGTTTCGCTTAAAGAACGATATTTCGTTGTTAGAACCTTAAAATACAATGAAAGTTCTCTCGAGTCTTGTCAATAAGAAAGATATCTATGTTTAATATGTTAAAAGTCCGAAGTTCAAATCTTCACACCTATATTTGTTGTACTAAAAAAAACTTTCCTACATCAACCGTAGAAAAAAATCGATCTCTCATACATCAAATAGTGAAAAATTGTGTTGATCACTCTCATATATCAAATAGTAAAAATTTGTCCGTTACATTTTGACGGTTTCATTCAATAATTTCTTTTTCCGACGAATATAGTTTATATCATTAAATATTAAATATAAAAGATAGATTGTAAAAGGGAAATTCATGCATTTATTAATAATGCATCTGCCATCATCTAATTTCTTTCCATACTATCCTACATAGAAAATGATGTATATAAAACATTTAATGTTGTACCCATAAAGTATTTGATAAGACATCAAGTACCATTTCTACTCGTAATGATTTGAAGTAAAGAAAATACTAATAAAACGGTGTAGTAGTTAGCAATAAACAAAAAATTCAAAACCATTTTTCGCTTTCTTTTTCCACCACATATTTGACAAGGGAAAAGTTGAGGGCTCCTCAGCCATTTCCACAAGGGAATCTAACTTAAAATTTCATAGTTTTCCCTTTTCCAATGGCTATATACTTATGACCATGAAATATATACGTCATAAGATGATTTATAATGTAGATGTTAAAGGGTCTGTAATGATGCAGCCATTCTCACTGTCACAAGTTCGATCAGAATCGAAAGGCATTTTCGAGCTGCTCATTCGGTCTGTAGCAATAAGATACAGACCATCATTGTAGACATCGATGTGTCCGAACGCGTCGCTCCCAGGGGGACACTCAAGGGCTGCTTCAAGAACTCTATGATGTATTCCATGGGAATCAATTGTATATCCACCTTTATGATCGTGCCCAGCCAGGCAGACTTTGACACAATTGTAATTGTGTATCAGGTTCATTACTTCGTCGTAGTTCCATAGAAGTGCTTCAAAAGATGTTGCCCCAGGATCTAAGGGCAGATGACTGCAAACAATCACCTTTTGCTTTAAATGTGTTGCTTCCTGAAGTACACCATCTAACCATTTCAATTGTTCTTTACCAACTCCTCCATTGAACATAAGGTATCTTCTTTCTAAGCCAATCAGTCCAGATGGGCTATTCTTGTCTGCATTTGGGTTTCTCTGGGATAGAATTTTGAGGGCCTCCATTGAGTTTGGATGATCCTGAGGCCAACCAATAACACTTATATCATAACCATCAAGTACGACGAATCTGAAATTCAGAGTAGGCGAGAAGTCGTAATAAGCATGACCTCCATCAAGATTTGAAATCTTCAATAATGGAAGTAATTCTTTGCGTGGAAGATTGTAGAGGCAGTGGTTTCCAATCATATGATATACCAGACCATTAAACTTATCAAATTCACCAACTACTTTCTTTACAGAGCTGAGAGATTGGTCCTTGGGGCAAAATCCATCAACAATGTCTCCAAAATTTAGGACGAATTTAAGCTTTTGATGGTTGTTCCAGTTTTGCACTGCTCTTTTCAGTACATTAATACTATGTCGATAATAACGGGGAGTGCCAAGGAATGAGCGACCATCAGGAATATCAGCATACTGAACATCGGAGATAACACCGAAAGAAAATAAAGGCTGCTTTCCTTGAACACTTCCTATTCCATTCGCAGATCCCATATTGTAGTAAACACGTGAATCCTATCAGAACAGCATGAATTATAAGAATAGATCACATAAAAGAAGTTCTTGAAGAAGCAAATAACAGTTATTTGGCCACATGAGACAGGCCTACTAGAACAACTGCTTTGGTAACCATTTCTGGCTACACTATCTGGGTCTTTCTTTCTTTCTTTCTTTCACCTCTTTACGTGGGATTTTGTATTTCTTTTGAGGGTAAATGTGAGACCCCTTGAGGGGAAACCCGAAATATTCTTTATAAGGGTGTGGAAACCTCTCCCTAGTAGACGCATTTTAAAAACCTTGAGGGGAAGTCCGAAAGGGAAAGCACAAAGAGAACAATATAGGAAGAAAAAGAAGTCCTTTCCTTTTCCTTAATGTGCTGCCATCTGTTTTAGAGATAAAAGAAAGAAGAATTGAAACTTTGCGAAGGGGGCTTATTCTCAATTCTCCAGACTTGGCATGACAAGAAATAAACTATTGGACAATGGTTCTTCTATCAAAAAATAATTTCAAATGAAATTTCAAGGCACAAGACACCAAAATAAAAGGAATGAAGGATGCATGTTTTATGAAAATCTCCCCAAGTAACTTGTCAGCACTCTTTTCTCACACAGAAAAAGAAGACAGAGGGCAAACGAAAGGTTAGAGATCAAAAAAGTCTGGATCAGTACTATGGTGAATTCAAAAGTTTTCTGATGCAAGGAGCTGTCAGACGTAAAACATGTGGAAGAAGAAAAAGTTATGAACTAGATACAGAGGATTTCTTTTAACTTGATAAAATAAATCAACACCTCAATGAAAACAATCTTGCAATCTAAACTACTACCGTCAATTCACAAGAATGTTGTATACTTGTTCAAAATTATACCTCAATCATCAATCAGAGAGCTCAGACAAAAATAGCTAAGGCATTCTAAAATCTTCTGCTAATAACTAAACAGAACAGGTAAACCCCTATCGTGAAATCCCTAAAACCTAAAAGAACAGAAATCAGATAGTAGGACAATAGCCAAGGTGTTTGAACTCAAGAATGTTCCCAATGCAGCAACATATTGATTAATAAACCATTCAACTCGAAACTCGGAAGCAGAAAAAAGTTCTTAAATAACAAATTGAAAGCTCATCATAAAGAAAGCGATGAAATATCCAGGCATTATGCTTAAAAAAAACCCAGATTAAGGCGAAAAGCTCTGTGAATAACGTAGAACGTCAATTGCAAATTAGACGAGATAAATTAGAGAGAAAAAAATTAATCACTTCGATGAGATGACAAGAAAGAGTGAAACATCGGAGGGAAAATTCGTAATTGAAATTACCTGATTCCTTAGAGAATTGAAAAAGAGAGAAGAAAATCAACAATGGTTCCTCCAGCCAAATTCCGAGAAATAAAACTATAGAAGAAACAGAATGAAGAAGTTCTTGTGAGGGTAGTTGTTAAAATCAAACTGACTGAAATAGCCTCAAATAAATACCGTAATGACTACATTACCCTTTGACTGCCTAACCCGTGTCGGTTGAACACATGCTTACGTGGTCCAATCAAATTAACGAAACAGTCAGCGGCTCGAATATTTTCATTCAATTTCTTTTAAATCGTGGGTCCCACAGTTAACCTTTTCACGAGGAATGGTCAAGACTTTTAAGGTAAAAATGGATTTTTTTTTTCTTTTTAATTAATCTAAAAAAATTAAATATTTTAATTTTAATCATTAATTACTTATATTCGATCTTATTTTGAAATATTTGACAAATTGTAGGTCAAGTTAAATATATTTTTTTAAAGAAATAATGACAATTGTTTTTTTTTTTGGTACAAAATATAAAATAACAAATAATTAAGATAAATTTACTTAAGAATTTAAAATTTATTTTTATAATTTTATATGAACATCAATTATTTGGTATCTGAGGTGTTCATGGACTAATAAGAATCATTTTTACAACATGCCATAATAAATCCAACCTGTCGACGCTCAGTCAATCAATCACTTCACCTCGAATTTAGGTTACAACCCTTAATTCTATATAAAAATAAATAAATAAAGATATCCAATATTCTGAGAGCGAGAGGGAGAGAACAAGTGATGTGAAACTCCACAAAAGGTAGAATTGAGTGTGTGAAAGATCCCACCTCGATTGGAGGAGAGAACAAAACATTCTTTAAAGGGTATAAAAACTTCTCATTAGTAGACGCGTTTTAAAAACTTTGAGGGGAAGTCCAAAGGGAAAAACCTAAAGAAGACAATATCTACTAGCAGTGGGCTTGGATTGTTCGAGCTAGGGTTGTTCAGTGTGCCTCCATTATCTTGGCTCAAGGAAAGTCAAGATTCAGTCTCGAAAAGTCTGAAGGGGTTGGAAGATTGGTAAGAAGAGTATAGGGAGGGACGTTCTTGTGAAAACGAGAATCTTAACCTGAGGGTACAACCATTTTTTGAGTCTTTCAAGAACTCGATCAATCATGTGCTATAATATAACTTAGTTCTGTGTCACACAGTCAAGAACTGTCACAAATCTATATAAAAGATTAAGTAAATCATACTTGATCATCTAAAGCTACCAGATTTAGTAGTGATTAAAGATTTATGTGAGGTGATACATAAATGGTTGTGTTATTCAGGGAAAAACTTAGCTCAGAAGAGAGAATGATTCCACATGTTCTTGGCTCAACAGCAGCGGATGAGAAGAAACTAGCATGGATTGACTTGCTAAAACTGTCCCCATTGCTAATGCCGATTGACTATCTGATGAACAAGTTTCTCTGGCAGCTGTTTTGAAGCCTGAAAAAATGATCCAGTGAAGGAGAAGTTCATACAAGTGAATAGAGGAGGAATCTAAGAGGTCATGGATTCAATGAAACAAACCTGGAAATCTCTCATGTGCAGAATTGGTTCGCACCCAATATCTGCTACTGATTTTCCAGTTACTGTGTGCAGTTTGAATCTCTTGGCTTCATGTGCTGAAATTGCACTTCTGTTGTCGGGGAGATTTTGACAAACTTTCATAAGAGAGCTGAGAGAATTCATCTGGATCATACCACACAAGACGATATGAGAATTCTAGACTAGGTCGTCTTGTTTTAGAAAGATTATGCCAAGAGAAAGAACTAATGACACCATTTAGGCTTGCCAAGTTTTCGGGAGGAAAATAACGAATTGTGTAACAGCTCAAGCCCACCACTAACAGATATTGTCCGATTTAGCCCATGACACATCTGTTAGGGAGAGATTTCCACACTCTTATAAAGAATGTTTTGTTCCCCTCTCCAATCGATGCGGGATCTCACAATCCACCCTCCTTGGAGGCCAGCGTCCTCGCTGGCACACCGCCTGGTGTCTGGCTCTAATACCATTTGTAATAGCCCAAGCCCACCACTGATGGATATTGTTCGCTTTGGCCCGTTACGTACCGTCGTCAGTCTCACGGTTTTACAACGCATCTGTTAGGGAGAGTTTTCCACACTCTTATAAAGAATGTTTTGTTTCTCTCTCCAACCAATGTGAGATCTCACAATCCACCCTCATTGAGGGCCCAGCGTCCTCGCTGACACACCGCTCATGTGTCTGGTTCTGATACCATTTATAACAGCCCAAGTCCACCGCTAATAGATATTGTTTGCTTTGGCCCATAACGTATCACCGTCAACCTCACGATTTTAAAACACGTCTATTAGGGAGAGGTTTCCACATCCTTATAAAAAATGTTTTGTTCCCCTCTCCAACCGATGTGGGATCTCACAATCCACCCTCCTTAGGGGCCCAGCATCCTCGCTGGCACACCACCCGGTGTCTGGCTCTGATACCATTTGTAACAGCTCAAGCCCACCGCTAACAGATACTGTCTGTTTTTGCCCATTACATATGTCTGTTTTTGCCTATTACATATTGCCGTCAGTCTCACAGTTTTAAAACGCGTCTATTAAGAAGAGATTTTCACTCTTATAAAGAATGTTTTGTTCTCCTCTCCAACCGATGTGGGATCTCACAATCCACCCTCCTTAGGGGCCCAGCGTCCTCGCTGGCACACCACCCGGTGTCTGGCTCTGATACCATTTGTAACAGCTCAAGCCCACCGCTAACAGATACTGTCTGTTTTTGCCCATTACATATTGTCGTCAGTCTCACGGTTTTAAAACGCGTCTATTAAGAAGAGATTTTCACTCTTATAAAGAATGTTTTGTTCCCCTCTCCAACCGATGTAGGATCTCACAATCTACCCTCCTTGGGGGCCTAACGTCCTCGCTGGCACACCCGGTGTCTGGTTCTGATACCATTTGTAACAGTCCAAGCCCACCGCTAACAGATATTGTCTGCTTTGGCCCATAACATATCACCGTCAACCTCACGATTTTAAAACACGTCTATTTGGGAGAGGTTTCCACATCCTTATAAAGAATGTTTTGTTCCCCTCTCCAACCAATATTGGATCTCACAAATTGCTTTTAGCCACGATTCCTTATTTCAAATTGGAACATGCTGGAACATGCTACACACAAACCCTTCACAACATTATCCATATCGAATGAGACTATGATTGCATGGGAACAAAATTTACTTCGGATGCTAAATTAGCTATAAATACTAACCTTCATGTATGGACAAGATGCACAGCCACCGTGAATAGAACATCCCTCCCCACTGGAAACTCCGGGTACTACAGGTAAATTGATGTCACCAAGTACAACCACGTTTTGGCCTGGGGATGAACTTGATGATGTTCTTGTCATTGAATCTGATGACACGGGAAAGACAATCTCCACGTTGATCTTTGCTCCTCCAGAAGTGGATTTTGCAGAATTGAATAAATTACGAATGGCTGCAACAATTGATGTTATCATTCCGGATTCTGTTCCCAACACGAATTGTAGATGTTCATTGACATTTCTGTCCAAAGCTTCTTGGACCCTTTGTTTTATGAAATCCAATATATTCTGGGTGGAACCAACAACTCCCATTCCTCTTCTTTTTGCTTCCATCGCTAAAGAAAACATTTCTCCAGGGACTTCGAAGTGAGCAGTAAGGAATGCATCACAATACATTTCATTTATCTTCTCCACAACTTCATGCCCGAAAAGATGGTGTACAATGCACGTACCTTCCTGAAATTAGAAGACATCAATTATATCAAATAATAACAATAATCTAGAGGTCGAATAGGTCAGTGATTGTGCGAATCAACACAATCTGTGATACAAAGTGTAACAGCCCAAGCCCACCGCTAGCATATATTGTTCTCTTTGGACTTTTCCTTTCGGACTTCCCCTCAAAGTTTTTAAAACGCGTCTTCTAGGGAGAGGTTTCCACACCTTTATAAGAATGCTTCGTTCCTCACTCCAACCGATGTGGAATCTCACAAAACACCACACCGGGCAGTGTGCCAATAAGGACGTTGAGCCTCGAAGGGGGGTGGATGGTGAAATCTCACATCAATTGGAGAGAGGAACAAAACATTTCTTATAAAGGTGTGGAAACCTCTCCCTAACAGACACGTCTTAAAAACCTTGAGAGGAAGCCTTAAAAGGACAGTATCAACCAGCGGTGGGCTTAGGCTGTTACACAAAGTATCAAAAGAAGGCGCCAAAATTCGCAAACATATCAAAACTAACATAACACTCGAGGCACAAGCTTTATCAATACATGCTCAACCATAGCCTATAATTAAGAGAGGGCGAAAAGAGAGAGAGAAAAAACAGGAAAAAGCTCGAGTTCAATAAAACCTGGTAATAGTGCAGACGAGGGAGCAATGATCTAATTGAGTTCCTATTATGTTTTGGATGAACCATTGCAATTTCTTCATCTGTCATCTGGGTCATCTGCTGCAACAGTTCTACAATATTTGCGCCCATGTAGGAATCAGGCCCATACCAAACATATAATTCTGGTACTTGAGCAAAAGCCTGAACAAAGCAAAGAAAGGATGAACATTAAGCAGTAAGGCAGACTCCGAGTGTATTTTGAAGTTGATTCCTACTAGCACCGAAAAGATTAATAAGTATCAGAACGGATGCAAATGAGAGAATATGTTCTACCTGCAAAATTGTTTGCATGACATTTGAAGATGTACAGGTAATTGTTGGCACAAGCTCATGAGCATAGGCTTTCGTTTCTAATGATGTATTTATGTAGATAACATGCAGGGAGGGAGAGTCTCTTGAAGCCATTTCAAGATAATTCATATAAGAAGGAGTAGCTGCAGCTTCGGCCAAAGAACAACCGATTCGTTCATCAGACATCCTGTACACACCTACCTGCATATATGGAACCATTATCGATACCTCAATTGTTCCACCATTAAATGCTGGGCAGCAACATCTAAATTAATCTAAAGAAGACCAAAAAAGGTATCATGATGTAAAGTGAACAAGTTTCATCCGTACGCTGGAAGGTTAAAACGCAACTTCTTACAGCGAAAATTCTTGAATTAGAGATGATACAAGACTATTACAAAGGCTTTAATAGTTCATAAAAACGAATCATAGAACATGGGAAGGTTCAGATATCAGGAATAGGAAGTAGGCTTTTGAAAGAGTTACTGTGAGATCCCACCTCGGTTGGGGAAGAGAACGAAGCATTCTTAATAAGGGTATGGATACTTCTCCTTAGCATACGTGTTTTAAAATTTTTGAAGGGAAAATCCAAAGAGACAATATCTACTAGCGGTGGGTTTGAGCTGTTATAGACCCGAAGGGGGTGGATTGTGAGATCCCACATCGGTTGGGGAGGAGAACGAAACATTCTTTGTAAGGGTGTGAAAACTTCTCCCTAGCGATGCATTTTGAAAAACTTGAGGCGAAGCCCGAAAGGGAAAACCCAAAGAGAACAATATCTGCTAGCGGTAGGTTTGGGCTATTATAGACCCAAAGGGGGGTGGATTGTGAGATCTCATATCGGTTGGAATGGAGAACAAAACATTCTTTATAAGGGTGTGGAAAGCTCTCCCCAACAAACGCATTTTGAAAACCTTGAGGGGAATCCCGAACCCAAAGAGGACAATATCTCTAGCAGCGAGCTTGGGCTGTTACAGTTACATTCCGACTTACTTTCACTGTCAGTTCATCTTGTATCTATAGATAACAATGAAAAGTTGGGAAGAAATTTGAGAGGAGGAAGACGCACCTCTCCAAAGCCAGCTTGATCAAGAATCGCACGAACATTTTCCGACATGAAATCTACACCAAGTACTGTTACAAATTGGCATCCATCTTTTGCCATCTTGACAGCCATATCTGCCATTACCAATGAATCAGATATATAAATGTGAGGCCATTCCTTCTGGGCAGCCGTTAACACCCCTTGGACTTCAGGATCCATGTAAAAGTGTGCAACAACGCCAATCTTTTTCTCCCTCAGCACTTTGACAAGTTCTTTCACTGTAGAATCATTTGGGAACAAATATCTTGCCTGGAAAAGGAACTGAATAAATGTACTGCTACTAGAAACCAATTTCAAGATACATGGTAAAATTTGGTAGCTTTTGTTCTTTGTTCTTTTTGAACTGCAAGCTTTTGTACATGAACACTGTTTATCTTCAATAGTTAATACTTATCTCTCTCCTAAAACGAAAAGTTATTTGGCAGTCTGAATGTAGTTAAGGTTTAATTAATACATAATCAATAATTAAATGTGCATCAGTTACCTGAGCTTCGGCATAGCTTCCTTTTGCATGAACTCCGTCAGCAGTCACAACCAGAGATGGAAACGGCTCAAATGGCGACTTCCCTTCAAGCTCTGCAATCAAAGCCTTAGTCCTCTTTTGCATACTAATCAAAACATTGTACCAAGTATTTACTCTCGATCGCTCTGCACCCAGCAATCCCACATTCAGTGCAGCCAAATCGTCCGTCTTCAATCTCAGAACATCCTCAGGCATCGCACCATCAAGCCCCGAAACTAAACATGAGCAAAACCCTTTAGAGATCTCTGAATCACTATCTGCAGCGAACCTCATCTTGCCCTCCTGATCAATCCGTACCTCCAACCACACCTGCGCCGTACACCCCATGACCCGATTCGAGTCATGTTTCGCTGCGGCATCTAAAGGAGGGAGAAGACTTGCATACCGTAACAACCGCTTCACTCTATCGATCGGCTCGGATATGGACTCGAATTCCTCAATCAGGCGCTGTAGCTTAAAAGGGACGAGCTCAGTGGTAGACGAGGGAGATAGGGTCGCAGCAGAGCATGAGAATCCAGAGTTGATACTTCGGGTACTGGATTTCAGTGGATTGGTATCAAGATGAGACGATTGAACACATTTAAAGATCTCGAATAACGGTATGGGAGCCTTCTGAGCTAGAAACTTAAAATCGGTACGCTTAGAATTAGGTTTCCAGCAAAGAGAGACAACGGAAGAAGAGGTAGCTCCACTTGCCATGATCGCAGAGAACTCCATTGCAAGAAGGGAACTAACAAGACAGTGGCGAAATGCAAAAAGGTAGAATGATAGAGGAACAAAGGGCAGCGCAAGCAAAATCTGACAAGGAAAGAGAGGGAGAGGCGAAGCGAGCAGAGCCAATCAATTAAATGCAAGGTAGAAATCGCAATACGTAGATGATGACAATGGCTGCTCCACTGGTTTTCTTAGCCGATTTAATCTGTAATCTTCAGAATTGAACTTGTTATTTGAAGATAATCATGCGAATAATTTACACAGATATAGAAAGGAGAACGGGAAAATGTATGGATTAACAGGGAACGGCTGCTCAGTTGAGGGGAGGGCGGAATCTAGAAAAACGGCTCAATAGAGAAGAGAAAAAGACGCCATGAAGATGGAGAATGAAAGCAATAGCTGAAAAAGCGGAAACGAATTGCCATCATAAATGGAACATTGGCCCACCGCCATTGGCATCAGCCGCCCTCTGGCTTTCAGTCGTCTTCTGCCATCGATTCTGTCGTGGCCTTCCCATTTCTGGTAGGCCTCGGGAAGGAAAGCCCTTTTTAAAAAATTAATTAAAATCTTTAAATTAATGAATTCGAATTATCCAACTCAAATCATAAACAAATCAAAAGATTTTCCACCCAAATGATAAACTCGTTGCTTGGATCACGAGTTCATATGCATTATGAGGGACTCAAATGTATCATCATACTATGATGATTTGTTATTAATTTTTGTGACAAAGGAAGGAAATTGGATACAAACAGGAACAGTTTGTTCGATGATCTTGAGCTGGTAGCCTATAAAGGAACAGGATTAACAAAAGAAAACACAATCAGAGACCAGATTACAGTGATTAGCGTGCAACATCACACAAATTGTAGATTAAGTTGAACATGTTACTGGCTTAAGAACAAGGGGGTGCTTCTTGATGAGAGCGAGCCCCATATCTTCACTCATGTCCAAATCTTTAGCCATCATACTGTCATCAGGCAGCTTCCAATCAAAGGAGTATAGAAGGTTAGCCAACACATATTCGATTGATACAAAAGCGAAATTCATCCCTGGACAGATTCTTCTCCCGCCACCAAATGGGAGGCAATGGCACTCTTGTCCTTTGAAATCAACTGGGTTGTTCATAAATCTCTCCGGGATGAACTCCTCTGGATTCTCCCAGATTTTTGGGTCCCTTTGAATCGCCCAAACATTGAAGAACACTCTGGTTTTTGATGGAATACAGTATCCTCCCAGCTTCACCATTTCAGATGTTTCTCGAGGTAATAACAGAGGAGCAGGTGGATGAACCCTAAGTGATTCTTTGATAACACATTTAAGGTATTCCATTTTAACGATATCATCGCCATCTATCTTTGATTTTTTGCCCACCACTTCTCTGATTTCTTGTTGTGCTTTCTTCATTATGGTTGGATTTCTTGCTAGCTCTGCAATCGCCCATTCCAATACTGATGCCGTCGTATCCGTTCCAGCTATGAACATATCCTGAAACAATAATAGAGCTAGAATGAACACTAACTGTTTGATAAAATGTCTGTGTGCGAGTAGGAAAGAAAAAGACCTCCAACACTGATTTTAAACTGTCTTGAGTGAATTCGAAACCAAGATCATCCTTCTGCTGAACTTGAAGAAGAATATCCACAAAATCTTCTTCACTGTCGCCTTGAAAATCGTCTTTCTTCTTTGTCTTGTGTTCTTCAATCAACTGTTCAAGAAAAGTATCTAGAGCTCGAGATGTTTCTTTCAATTGCCCAATTAAGCCTGTGATATTGTCAATCCATCCAAAAGCAGGGTAAAAATCTCCCACACTAAAAGCCACAACTAACTTAGCCATCTTTCTTGTTAGTTCACCAAATCTGCTCTTTCCATTTTCACCTTCAAATTTCTCTCCAAATATGCATCTTGAAACTATGTTGTTTGAGGTTGAGGTAATCAACTCACTAAGATTTACAGATAAACCTGCAGACATGGCTTTATGTACCTTATTCACCAAGATTTCAACTTCTTCTTCCCTCACATACTGAAATTCATGTACTCTTCTCTGACTTAGAAGTTCAAGAGTGCAAATCTTTTTTAACCCTCTCCAGTATTCCCCATATGGAGAAAACCCCACATCTTTGTATCCATAGAAGAACAAATTGGCAGCGGTTGATTTGGGCCTGTTAGAAAAACTGATATCATGATTCTTAAAGATCTCTCGGACAATATCAGCTGAGGAAACCACAAGAGTTGGAGTCCATCCCAGTCGCAGAAACATGAGAGAACCATACTTTTTGGAGAGTTCTTGCAGCGATCGATGGGGATACCTGCCCAGCTGATGAAGGTTTCCAATTATTGGTAGCTTCGGTGGTGATGGCGGTAAGTTCACTTTTTTTACTCTAAACAACTTGAGAAAAATGAAGAACAGTAGGAAAAATAGAGAGCAATTCAAAAGATTGAACTGATCCATATGATTGTCAAGTTGTTCACCCTGCCTCTGCTGCTCTAACTGTGATCTTAGATCCATCTTCTTTTATGGATTAGTTAAGCATATATTATCCTGCCCATGTTTCCAGAAACATTTGGCAAGTTCAACCCTACAAACCCGAAGAATAAAATAATAACCCATATTGGAATCTGCATTGTGGGTCATTTATATTATTAAATCTTCATTATACGATTTAAATATTACAAAATGTGTCACACCCCTCGATTTAAATAATCAGTCAGTGTCGGTTTGGCTTCGCCAAAGGCTGGCTGTTCCTTGCAGCGGTGGGAACACAAAATCTTATATTTGTGGGATATAAACCAGTTCATCACTAGCGGATATTGTCTGCTTTGGTTCGTTGCGTATTGTTGTTAGTCTCATGATTTTAAAACGCGTCTGTTAGGAAGAGATTCTTGCACCTTTATAAGGAATGTTTCGTTCTCTTTTCTAACCAATGTGAGATCTCACAGTCCACTCCTTGGGGGCCCAGCGTCCTCGATGGCACACCGCTCGATGTCTGGCTCTGATACTAGATTGTTGAACACAACTCTTTGTGGTATTTTTTTTAATGAAAATCTAGTAGGGTAGATAGATATTTATAGTAGAGATCAGTCAATCTATTTCTAAAATATCTAAATTTATTCTTCGAATATCTTAAAAAAAAAATTTAAATTCTAGGTATCTAGATCATTTTTTTAAATAAATATATAATAAATTGGACTTAATACTATTGAACTAGGATGATATTTTAACGTTAGAATTTACTAGTTATATGGTACTAACTTGAGATGCAGGGGATTTTCTTGCAAACAGGGAGTCCATTTTTTCTTCTTCAACGTCCAACACAGAGCTATCAGGAAGCGTCCAAGCGAACCAGTAGAGAAGATTTGTTGAAAGGAAGCAATTGCAAACGATATTCCATTAGACTACAATGGTAATGGGGTGAGATGGAGAGGAATCTTCTTTCGAACAGTGATTCCATGGAGTTCACTCATGTCCAACAATTCTCCCGCCATGTCCTTAGGCAGCTTCCAATCAAACCAACAGAGAAGGTTGGCCAACACACATTCAAAAGAAGCAAGCGCAAACGACAATCCAGGGCACTTCCTTCTTCCACTTCCAAATGGTATGAACTCAAAATCTAAGCCTTTGAAATCAGCACAATTCTTCTCCATGAATCTCTCTGGGATGAACTCGTTTGGCCTTTCCCAGATTGTGGGGTCTCTTTGGATTGTCCAAACATTCACGAAGACACTGGTTCCTGATGCCACATGGTAGCCTTCGATGTCGACGACGTCTGATGTTTCTCGTGGCACAAGCAGAGGAATTGGTGGGTGTAGTCTTAGAGATTCTTTTATCACACATTTCATGTACTCCATTTTGCTAATGTCATTCATTTCAATTTTTGGCTTCTTTCCAACTATTGTTCTGATCTCTTCTTGAACTTTCTTCAAGGTGTTTGGGTTTCTAATCAGCTCTGCCATTGCCCATTCCAATGCCGTTGCAGATGTGTCACTCCCACCGGCGAACATGTCCTACAATTCCGACAACCATATTGAATTTCGGTATGTTCATCCTATTTTCAATTGCTAGTTGAAAGATTAAAAGTAACTAAGAGAGAAACAGAGACAGAGAAACCTGTAATATGGCTTTGAGGTTGTCCCGAGTGAAATGATAGCCGAGCATGTCATCTTGGTTGAGCTGCAGCATAATATCCAAAAAATCGCTTTTATCATCAGGTTTACCAGTTCTTAACTCTATCTCGTGCTCTTCAAGTACCCTATCCAAGAATTCATCCATTGTTTTAGAAATTGTTTTCAGTTCCCCAATGAACCCTCTAACTACATCAACCCATCCGAAAGCAGGGAAGAAATCTGCCACACAAAACGCTGAGAGTAGCTCGATTACCCTTCTTGATACGTCTCGAAATCTATTGTTCCCATTTTCATCCTCAAACTTCTTTCCCATAACGCATCTGGACACTATATTGTTTGAGATTTGAAGAAATAACTTGCTAAGATTCACAACCTCACCGCCAGCACAAGCCTTATGAATCCTACTGATAAGAACACCGACTTCTTCATCTCTGATATACTGAAAGGACTCCACTCTTTTGAAGCTAAAAAGCTCAAGAACGCACATTTTTCTGGCTTGTCTCCAGTACGCGCCATAGGGGGCAAAACCCATGTCTTGGCATCCGTAGAACAAGAGATTAGTGGCTGTAGTTTTGGGTCTGTTGGAGAATTTGAGGTCATGGGTCTTCAGTACTTCTCTAGCCATTTTTGCTGATGAAACCACCAGAGTTGGGGTCTGGCCTAGCTTTAGGAGCATGAGAGGCCCATATTTCTTCGAAAGAGACGCCAAAGATTGGTGCGGCAAGGTTCCTAATTGGTGAAGGTTGCCGATGATTGGCAGTTTGGGTGGTGAAGGAGGGAAATTGATGCTTTGTTTTTCGCCTCTGAACAGCTTAAGCAAAAGGAGGAGGAAGAAGAAGAAGAAAAGGCAAAAAGAAATAGAGATGGGATTGAAGTGAATGGCTTCTCCATATTGAAATGGTTGCCTCTTCCAATGTTGTTGAAAATTTGAGGTTCGATCCATTCTTTTGTTCTTTATTATGGTATTCTTCCAGCTTCGTCTTCCTGCAACAAATGTTTATCCTGAGTTTAAGATCCTTTAATCCAGCTTCGACTTGACTTCAGCACCAAGAGCCGACCAGTGATAAGTTTGATGTCTCCTTCTAGTTTGTCGGTTGTGCTTGGATTTGATGTCCCTTCTAGATTTTTCTCCTAGCTTGATTTTTAAGGTCAGTTTACCAGATTTTTCTTGTTTTAAGCGTAAATTACATTCGATGTGGCTAATTGCTGGTGTGATAAGGTTTGGAACAGTGTAGCATATTGTTTCTTCTTGATTTGAGCTAAGGCACTGATAACTACCGTTCTTAATGTTTGTATGCATGTAGTTGTTCTATGAATTATTGCTACGTTTGTGCATGCTTGTGAGATCCCACTTCGGCATACTTGTGAGATCCCATTTCGGTTGGAGAGGAAAACAAAACATTATTTATAAGGATTTAGATTCTTTCATAGTAGACGCGTTTTAAAAATCTTGAGGAAAAATCCAAAAGGAAGAGCTCAAAGAAGACAATATCTACTAGCAGTGGACTTAAACTGTTACAAGTGGTATCAAAGCCATACACCGAGCAGTTTGCCAGCGAGGACACTGGTTTGGGTGGCTTATGAGGTCTCACATTGGTTGGAGAGGGGACCGAAACACTCCTTATAAGGGTGTAGAAACTTCGGGCAGTGTGCCAGCGAGGATGCTGGCCCTTATGGGAGTGGGTTGTGAGATCCCACATTAGTTAGAAAGGAGAACGAAGCATTTCTAATAAGGGTATGGAACCTAATAGACGCGTTTTAAAATCGTGAGCCCGACGATATGTAACAAATAAATGATATTTTAAACATCATGAAATCTTTTGTATGCATGATTATCCATTTATTGTATAGAAGTTGTAGTAATCACGTATATGTGTTCATTCATTTATCTCTAAATGAACAGCTAAAAGACCAACTTTTCTAAAAATATTTTACACCGCAACTTCATAAGCAAACCATATGGTAGTTCTTACAGAACTTCATATACACATTATTAATGATACTCACTCACTCACTCACTCATAACCATTAACGAAATAGCCAAATATTACACAGAACGTGGAATTGGGACAAGACTGAGAGGATGTTTCATGAACACTGAGAGCCCATGTTCTTCAGTCATATCCAATGGCTCCCCAGCCGGCAGCTTCCAATCAAACCAATAAAGAAGATTAGCCAATACAGATTCAAAAGCAGCCAACCCAAACGACATTCCAATGCACTTCCTTCTTCCACTCCCAAATGGAATGAACTCAAAGTCTTGGCCTTTGAAATCAACCGAGTTTGGCTCCATGAATCTCTCTGGGATGAACTCATTTGGGTTTTCCCAGCTTTTGGGGTCTCTTTGAATTGCCCAAGCATTGACCCAAACGCTGGTTTTTGGTGGAATTTCGTAGCCTTCAAGGTTGACAGTTCCCATTGTCTGTCGGGGCACCAATAGAGGAACTGGAGGGTGGAGCCTTAGAGACTCTTTTATAACACACTGCATGTACTTCATCTTTTGAATGTCTTCAGCTTCTATCTTTGATTTCTTTCCCGTTATTGTCCTGACCTCTTCTTGAACCTTTTTCATCGCTGTCGGGTTTCTCATCAGCTCCGCCATTGCCCATTCTAAACCTGTTGCTGTCGTGTCGGTTCCTCCAACAAACATATCCTGCAATTGAACACCACTTAGAAAATTATTATGAAAATCATAAACACTAACCGCTCAAGTCCACCGCAAGTAAATATTGTTCTTTTTTAACTTTTCTTTAAAATTTTAAAACGCGTCTACTAGAAAAAAGTTTCCGCACCTTTATAAGGAATGTTTGGTTCCATTAATGTGAGATCTCACATCAGTTGGAGAGAGAAACGAACGTTTTAAAATCTTGAAGAGAAATCCGAAAGTGAAAGTCCAAAGAGAACTATATGTACTAGCGGTGAGCTTGAACTGTTACAAAACTCCTCGAACACCTCTAGAAATCGGTGTCTCTAAAAGTGTGTGGCCATGTAGGAGAGAGGAACAAATATTGTCATTTTTGGACTTCCCTACAATGTTTTAAAATGCATGTGTAAAGTTTTCACACCCTTATAAAGAATGTTTGTTCACACCCTATTATGAGATCTCACATAGGCGGGAGAGGGAAACGAAACATTCCTTATAATGATGTGAAAATATTGTCGTAAGAGACATTTTAAAACCGTGAGGGAAAACGGAGAAAGAAAAGCTTAAAGACAACCATATATGTTAAGAGAGAAACAAAACCAGTAAAATTGCTTTGTAATCGTTCATAGTGAAACGATAATCAAGAGTATCCCGTTGTTGCAATTGTAGAATGATATCAACAAAATCCTTCTCCCCAGATCGATCACCGTTCTTCATCTTCTCTCTATGTTCATCAATCACTCTATCAAACAGCCCATCCAATGCTTCAAAAGTGTTCTTGAGTTCCCGATGGAACCCCCTCACCACATCAACCCATCCAAGCCAAGGCAACGCATCACCAACACAAAACGCCGACAACAACACCATAACCTTCCTCGTCACATCTCCAAACCCACTCATCCCTTTTCCATTCTCAAATTTCTCTCCCAAAACGCATCTCGACACAACATTATTCGAAGTTGACATCAAAAGCTGATTAAGATTCACCTCTGAATCTCCAAAGCTACAACCTTTACGAATCTTCTTGACAAGCTCAGCAACTTCCTCATCTCTCACATATTGAAAACACTCAACTCTCTTGGCACTCAAAAGTTCCAAAACACAGAGCTTTCTGGCTTGTCTCCATTGCTCTCCATAGGAAGCAAAGGCCACATCATGGCATCCATAGATTAAGGTTTGTGCAGCTCTGTTTTGGTATCTGTTTGAGAAGATCGTGTCATGGGATTTCATGACTTCTCTAGCTAGCTTTGCGGATGAGACCACGAGGGTTGGGGTTTGGCCGAGTTTGAGGAGCATGAGAGGGCCATATTTGTCGGACAGAGATGCCACTGAGCGGTGTGGGAGGCTGCCTAGCTGGTGGAGGTTGCCAATTATTGGAAGCTGTGGTGGTGAAGGTGGTAAGGTTTTGGTGCTTTTGGTGGAGAAGAGTTTGAGTGAAAGTAGGAAGAGGAAGAGGAAGAGGAAGATGAGAGGAAAAGAGATGGGGTTGAAGTGAATGGCGGCTCCATATGGAGCTTGAGTGATTTGCTGCAAAAGTTGATGAACATTTTTGTAGGATATTGGATCCATTGATTCTCTCTATCAATATAGGGTATGGTGTTGTGAAATGCATAAGTTCTACACCTAAGCTATATTTATAATGGGGAGCGAGACGAGGCGTATCACGATTGAGTAGTTTTGTATCTGTTTGATCTCTCAACTTTCAACTCTATCTGATACGTATGTTTAAAGACTTTCGGGATCTATTAGATTCAAATTTTATTATGTAATATTATTCGCTTTAGTCCGTTACATATCGTCATCAGTCTCACGGTTTTAAAACGCGTCTACTAGAATCTCACTTCTTTAAAACTTATTATGATATTGTTTGTTTTGACCCATTACGTATCAACATCAGCCTCATTGTTTGAAAACATGTCTACTAGGGCTCTTATAAGGAATGTTTTGTTCTCCCCTCCAAACGATGTGGGATCTCACAATATATACACACAAACTTGAACGCGTGTAACGTTAGGTAAAAAAAATATCAATATTCTATTAAATTTGATTTTAATTGAGAATTTTATATGCCACTAGAGGACAAATAATAAATAATTGAATAGTGTAATGAAAATTTATTAAAAAAAACTATCATTAAAAAATATATATATATTCAAATAAAAATAAACCTTTTTTTTATCAAAGCAATTATTAGAATTTTTTAATGGTCTGAGCGGATGAATATGAAATTCTTTTTTTAGGGAATTTTTTAAAAAATAAGAAATCTTTTTGTTTGCTCAATTATAAAATCGAAAATAGTATTTTTTTTTTTTTTTTTTTTTTTTCTTGTTCAAAGAATCAAAAGAAATACACAGGTTGACGGCAGAGAAAGATAGAAAGAACCAATTTAAGCATCATTTAACTAGTTTGAGGTATATAAGTTCAATCAAGAGGTATCAAATGTTGAACTAAAAATGTAATGTTGTTTTTAGCTCGGTTTTGAATATGATTATTATTGGAGATGATTAATTAATTTATTGAAATAATTATAAATTTTATTTTGAAAAAAAAGATATGGATGTTGTAAGTTATCTAAATGAAAAAGATAAATCATGATTTTAGTTCATTGCATGATTGTTCGAAAGGGGGAAAAGAGAATTGTATTTATATACGATAATGGGGGCATCGGTGGAGATGAGGCGGTGAGGACAACAGAGAGATTAGGCCGATTCATTTTCCAACTCCGCCGGCGCCACCTCACGCTAAATAATCCAAAACTTTACCCATACATTGCGTTAAGACTGTCATTTTCTAATTTATATGGTAACTTGGAACCAATAAATTTGATTTTTTTTTTTTTTTTCGTTTTAGTTTAATAACATACGAAGTAAATATTTAAATTTTTGATCTCTTCTGGGATCCTATACACTTTTTATTAGTTAACTTATAATCAATAGAGAAATCAGAACCCAGTCAAGATGATACGGATCAACTCCTTCTTCTTGTGCCAAAGATCTTACCATTTTCGAAGGAACTGGAGTTACATCTCTTTTCTATTTCCATTCCAGAGTTTTTATGTGTTTCCACGCCCCTTCGAGACCCCGAAAAATGAACAACTTTTCTTCGGAACACATACAAGATTCGTCATTGCAAAAAGGATAATGGTAACCCCACCATTAACTACTTCATTTATGAATTTCATAGAAGTCATCCAACATAGAATTGTTCAAAGGTTTAACCATGGAGTTGATGTGATTAAGTTATCGAAAAGTAATGTGCACCTTGTTAAACGGTAGAAATTCAAACATCTTAGTCTTTTTAACTTTAGGGTTTTTTAATTTGTTGAATGAAAACGACCCAATTCATTGTTTTGAACTGTAACTTGTTATTAGAGAATCCAGCTGATGCTTTAGAGTCGTATACTTCTTTCAAAAAAATAGATAATCTTTCCACAATTTCAATTTCAATTTCAATTTCATGTAATGTTCTTGAAATGGTAAAGAGACAAAATAACTATCACCTTAGAAGGGAAACACTATTGTAGGTCAAATAACAACAAGAATATATCTTCTCAACAAGAGAAAACTAGTGGGAATACGCAATTGGTTTCCAAGCATATAGATCTCTCTAAATATACAAAATTGTAAATATGAGCAAACCTTGATGAACAATACTTCATATTCAAAATCAACATTTTCATGATCGTAACTCATAAAAATTAACAAGCTTATTACCCTATAATATTATGTATCACAATTCCAAAAGTATTTTATGATAATCTAGAAGGAATGGACAGCAAATGTTATAAAACGTTAGTGTATATTCTTCTAAACAAGTTTAAAACATTAGTAATCAACTGAACTGAAATTAAGCACAAATAGTGCTTGCATTTGCAAGCCTCTGATAGGAGTAAACATATCTATTTACAACATCACGGCAAAATACTCGTCTCTTAGAGCCATACAAAGGCATCACGATCATCGATCAACAGACACGCTGATCAACAGACACGCAGCTGTACAGTTGCATGAAGACGTCGTTGTGAGTGTTTAAAAAGAAGAAACCCAAATACCAGTTCGTTAATTAAACACAGCGCAGCCACTATCTCCTCAATGGATCCCTGGTAAAGAACGGGTGCCTTAGGGCCTCACGAGCCGTTAATCTATGTGTGGGATCATATCGAAGCAACCCTTGCACGAGATGAATCAATTCCCCAGCCGAATGGTCCACATGCTGCATTATCAAGTTCTGCATTCGTTTTCACGAGATAATTAGTGTAAAGTTGCAGACAATAAGGTTTCGTCCACCAATCAAAGACACTAATAAAAAGTACAAACCGGTAAACGAAGCAGCTTTTGAACGGCCTTGATACTATCCCTCGAAGTTGCACCTTCGGGCCAATCTAATCTACCTCTTCTTACGTATTTTTCTGCATGTCGACTATGGACACATACAAACAAACAAAAAATCAGAATTTTGCTTCTTGACTACTTAACACCAAGAAAATAAAAGATAAGAAATAACTCACTCTACTCTTTTCAGCATATCCTGCGGCAATGGACCAAGCACCCGCTCCATCATTGCCAAGTGCTCCAAGTTCTCATGAGTTTGAAACAGTGCTTCACCCTAAAAAATATTTTGTATCGAAAATTCAGTTACACAATACAACACTTGAATGAATAGACAAAAAAAATATATTGAAATAGACAAATTACAAGACAAAAGAAACACATACCGAGCACAGTTCAACAAGGATACAGCCAACACTCCATATATCACAAGGAAAACTCCATCCAATACCTAAACAATAAATGTGGTCAAGTCATGCCACTAAACACAAACGAGAAATATCAACTAGAGAATTACAAAACATGATCAAAATTCCTTACCAAGAATAACTTCTGGAGCTCTATAATGCCGGGTTGATACAATGTAATTCTGATCTTGACGATCATAAGTGGTGCTGCCAAAATCAATCACCTTAATAGAACTTGACTTGGGCACTCTTTTGAAGTTAGAACAATCCCTTGGTGATCGAGAAAAATTCTGACACAAGTTCAAATAATGAGTAACCAGAACTGCATTTAGCTAGTAATTGGTCTTTCACAATAAGAACCAACAGAAATCCAAACTACAAACAAGAACCAAAACAAGCTATAAGTACCTTGTAGTCATGTACTTTCATATAATCTGCAGAGACCAACAGTATATTCTCTGGCTTCAAGTCGGTATGTATCATTCGTAGATCATGCATGACTGCAGTTCATGGGTCAAAGAAATTATTAGGATATAAAACACAAAATAAAAGGAGACCGACTCATCATACCATTTGAATGAAATGGAAAAAATAGAACAGGCAGCAGATGCTAATAGTCATTTTAGCTTAAAGAAATCTGTGTAGTTAATGTTTTGCAACACACGAAAGAACAATAAGAATGGGAAAAGAAAGGACTAGGTTCAATAAAATACTACACACATGCTACACATTCCAACAGTTGTCTGCCAATGTCACGAACTAGGTCAATGGGAAAGGAGCGATAATTGTTTTTCCGTAGAAAATCGTATAAGCTTGGCCCAAGCTTCTCAAACACCTGTTGACACCATTTAAGTTCACCCACAAATTTTAACTCCCCATATTTGGTGAATCGGGGAAATTAATCCATGATAAAACAGCCTTATACTTACAATACAAATATGGTTACGATAGTCAAACCAGTTCCGTATTTGAACACAACTGCAAGGAATAGAGAAATTTAACCATAGCCACAAAGATGACAAAAGCAACAGAGTGACAACAATGGCATAAAGGAGTGACAAACTCACCGGTTTCCCCCTTTATCATGCTTTCCAAGCTGTTGCAACACTTCAATTTCTATCATAGCTGCATCGCGATATTTCCTGATTCCACGCACAATTTTTATTGCAACCATTTCCTTTCTTTCTCTGTCCCAGCATTCCAAAACCTGTCCAAAAGTACCTTCTCCCATTTTGCTGTGTATTTTATCTGCCACAGAAGAAAAAGAATTGACAGAGTAAGAAAATAGATATTTCCCAAAATCTCACCAGCCTTGAACCAGTCTAAACAAATAATGATTATGGAAAAGAAAACATAACTAATGGCTGATAAGCTCAGTTTTGAAAAATAAATAAACATGGGTGATCATGATGGAAAATATTTTAAATACAATTTAAGGGAGGAAGCAAAAGTTGAGAATATAGCCAACATTAAACATGAGCAGAGGAACTAAATTATAAGAGCAAATTTCTACGATGATCAATTTTTATAGCGCATAAAAATTTGTTTAATCATAGTCAAGTGTATTTACAGCGAGAAGTTAAATTTTCTCCAAGCGCAAACATGTAATGTCCATCTTTGTCATCTTCTCGCCACGGGGGAGAACCATTTCGTGCCACTCCCTTAACAAATAGTGGATTAGAAGAATGATCTGAAGGTGCTCTTGAAGATGCAAAGCTTGGCATATTCGCAATCTCTTGTCCACAACAAATTCCTACCTGAGCCTACACACAGTCACCCATTCATGTAAAAGTTTGCCCTTCCTAAACCTAATATCCTCACCCAAAGTCTTCATTTTGCATAACAACAGAAATTATAAGATTTTGTCGGAAAAATGAAAAAAAATACATATAAGCCACATGCATGGTAGACAGACACGGATGAGGTAGAAAATAAAGGGAGACGCCCAAGTAAAACAAATCGAGGAATGGATCAACAACAGATCATCCATAAGAAGAGACAATTCGGAAGTAAGCATCCATCTGAATAAAAAACAATACTTACCTGATCTGAAAAGATAATTCTTTTGAGCTTACAAATAAAATAAAAATACGTTAACACAACAGATCAATAAATAAACTTCAAGAAAATAGCCTCGACTCATAGAACCTATCAAGAATACTGAATCAAAAAAATTTTTAAAAAAACGAGGTAAATCTAATAACAAAAAGATTATACCTCGGTGTGCGACACTAAAACATACGTAATCAAAGAAAAACCCAGCAGATGTAGCTCTACAAAACCAAAATCAACATAAAAATCAGATCTGAAAGAGAGGATCGGAGATTATACCTTAGCGGCCTCGGGGACGACGTCCCAGCCCAAGCGAGCCCTCTTTCGGGGCCTGCGATCAAGATGTGTGTGAGGAAACTCGATCATGCGCTCCATCTCCATGATCTCGCAGAAAGAAGCAGAGCCTTGAAAAGGAGAAGAGAATTGAAGAACCAGATTTCCGGGGCCTTTGAAGAGGGAGATGAGAAGAAATATTCTTCCGCAGAAAGAAATTTGTGGAATGGAATCGAAACGCAACCCTAATTTTAACCTAACAACGAAGCATGAGGAGGATGAGAGGAAATCTAACCGTCCACGTTGCGGAGAAGAAAACCGTAGATTTAGAGAGAATCTCTTTTCCGAAACTCGGTCAATGATTTTAATAACCAATCCAGGGTTAATCCTAACCATGGTTCAGTTAGCTTTTCTTTTTTGTGTTCAAAAGTATATGCTTCACGGAATAGGATAAGATACCAAATTTCTAGAAAAAAACGTACAAATTAAATTTTAAAAAACCAAATCTTCAATTACTTACGTGGGCCTAATTATGGGCCTTTGACTGCGAATATTATTGGGCCTAATTTCTCTGAAATGGGCTTTGTTTGGTTCCCAGCATGGGCCTTTTTCCGAAAAAGTAGGATTCTTGCTGGCCAGTTGGCTGTCCACGGGTGAGGACTTAAAAGACTTTTCAGTCTCCTAAATCTAATAATATTTAATAAGAAAAAATATAATATGATAAAAGTTAAATTTTAATAATAGAACATAGTGTTCTACACTTAATATATATATATATATATATATATATATATATATATATATATATATAAAAGGCGGGACGGGACAAGGTAGGGATTTGGGTTGAGAGTAGAAACCCGAAATGCCTCAATGAAAATAAATATTTCATTTCTCCTATCATTTCCGATTTAAATGGGATTCAACGGGAAGTTTGGGGCATATTCCTATAGGTTAGGGCTCTTATCAGTAGGTTAAATGAACATATCTACCACACAACCGATATACTACCGTTATCAATGAATTAAAACACTAAACACAATGAAAAAGAATGATACTCAAAAAATTGATTCATGTAACCAAGTAATGATATTAATGATATGAATGATATTTGCCCGATGAGGAAGATATGTTACTCGATTCTTTCCAAATACTACTAACCTAATAATGGGAATAATAACCATCGATTTCTGAGTTTAATGAAATTTCCAAACAGGGGTTAGGGAATTCATTAATTTTACCCTATAAATTCCCACTGTGTACGTATGATTATTGTCAAAGATGAAGAACATGTCTTCTTCTACTCCAATTCTGATGCCTTTTATTCTTCTTTTGTTATCTCTTTTCTGCCCCTCGATGTTAGCCAGAGCAAACGAGAGCTTTGCTCATAAAATTTGCAACAAGCTTCAATATAGCGGAGTCTACAAGGTGTGCATTCCCGAGGTTGATTCGGATCCTCGTGAAGATTTGAAGTCAAGTATGACAGGTCTTCTAACCATATTCGTGAATCATAGTATCAGTAATTTCAACGACAATATCGTGTTTCTTAAAAGAGAGCTCAGTTCAAAGGAGCTAGTTGGTGAAAAAAGAGACATGTTTGAAACATGTTTTGATAACTTTGAAAGAGGAACTAATGATTTGCAAAAGTCGATGCAGATACTGCTAACACAAACGGGGATAGACGTGTATCAATTGCCGTCAACCAATATTGAAAAATACGTAAGTCAGTGTGTGGAAAATTATGAAGATATCCCTATCCCTCGTGAATGGCGGTCTCGTTACTACACTTCATGGGATTTATTAGATCTTATTTTAGCAATGACTAATCTCATTAAATGTAATAGTTCATTCCCGTGTACCCATTGATTAATACAATATCAATAAACTTATCCGTTTGATTTTTCAATATATACATTTGTTTTTCCCGTATTTTTTTAGATATATAAACACAAAAAATTTGGTGTATATATCTTCAACTCTGGTTCATCAGGCGCATATGAATATCGGTGACATTTGCAATCCAACGGTCTTTTAAGATGAATACATTGCGATGGTTTGACCTCCTACTATATAATTGTTAAACTAAAAAAAATAATTCTTTTACTATTAATAAAATTCCTAAAAAAATTCTTTTATACAACAACTAAAAATAAGTATACAATAATTATTGTCAATTCTTTTAAACCTTTCTTAACATACTTACGCCGTCTCTTAATCCCTCTCATTTAGTTATAAACCAAATCAATCACTTAAGAATTCATTACATATACATAGCCACACATTTAAACTATAAATTTGGTCTGAAGGGTACACGTGTTTCTGGTAACCCTTTGGATAGTTTAGAGCCTACTTAATCCTCTAGGCTGACCATCTTGCATGATCGACCGCTGAGTTTAAAGATGGTTGACGTTGAAAAGTCTCTCCAAGGTTGACCAAGATAAAACTTTGAAGTTATGTTCATTTCTTGATCGGCCATTACGCTGCAATTTTGAAATGAGAAGCCACTACTTTGATGGCTATTAACTTTGCATGTCACAACTACGCCCAGATCTCGATTGTTGAACTCAGCATAAAATTTGTTGGCTCTTTGTTAGGCATCCATAAATGACTCCATAAACACAACAGTTGAATATTGTCTCCATGGCCGACTTAGATAGCGATATAGTTCTGAAAGGAGAAGCAGCTTTGGGACAATAGTTGTTTTTATTAGGAATCACGACTCTTCACAATGGTATGATATTGTCCACTTTGAGATCCAACAGAATTCTCCAAGCTCAAATGTTGTGTCATAAAGTTGTCACCTTTGACCTCTAACCTCTCCAACAATTAAAAATAATCTTATGGGCATCGTTCTTTTATGTTTCTTACCTCCCACAAAAAAAATATCGCAACAATACAAACATTAAACCGTACTAGAAAATAAAAGGATGAAGTAGTAGTTTACCAAAAGTTGCCAAATTCACAGGTTCAAAAGTCGGAGCTCTTGTTGTAAACAATGACGGTAGTAGCTGCATCATATCTCATATTAATGCAATTGAAAGTCTTTAGCAACGTTTCGAACTTCAACATGCTCCTTATATACGTCAGGTTTCACGTGAATGTAAAATCGTTAATGATGCAGTTGTTATGACGGTAACTATACTTATGAAATCTCCAGTTTGGTTCAAGTAGCATTAAAAGGCATGCAAAGACAAATATTAGATAAAAACGAGATTTCATCTCAAAATCATTTGACAACGAGAACGAGAACGCTCATCAGTGCCTTTCTACATAAGCTCTTCAACAACAAGAACAAAGAAAAAATGGTTGAAAGTGTAAAGATAAAGAAAGGAAGGGATATGAAGGTTGTAAAGCCAATGGAAACAGTATATATAATGAAAAAAACAAAAATAAAAATAAAAAATATATTAATGATATTTACCGAATAAAGAACAAAATCAGCATAATAAATGAGAGTTGGCAAATATGGAAAGATATGTTACTCATTTATAGCCAAATGCTAATAACCTAACTAAGTATCTAAACTTTCTTCATTTAAACTCTTTTCTATGATCTTATAATTAATATGGTCATTTTTTTATCTAAAAAAAGATTTCAAATCCCAGAAAAAAATCTCTCCCAATTAATAATCCCACATGTAAATTGGTAGAACCGAATGAATTAGGGTTTCGAGTTCTTTTATGTATGCAAAGACACTTTGAAGTTTATATGAACTCGTCGATTTCTTTAGATACTAAACATTAGGATTGATTTTAATTCGACAAACTAAATTGACGGATCGAATTCAATTTTTACCAACTTCGACCGTCAATTTATGGTTTGGGTTGGTCGGGTCCTCATCCGAAGGTTGACAAGTTTGAGAATGTTCAAATTGACTAGATCAATGGATATCTTTTTTAAATTATTTTTATTTTTTTATTTATTCACTATTGTGAATATGTTGTAATGAGTATATATTTTTTACTATAATACCTTAATTACAAAATTAACTTTTTAGTTTAGGTTATAACAATTGAGCTAAATTAATTTTTTTAATCAATATTATAATACTTTAATTTATATTAACTTTTTATTCGAAGTTATTATATTGATTTTGAGATCTTATCAACGTAAGACGACGCCGTTTGGTTGTAGACTATGGTGGATATTTTAATTGTTCTTGGCACTGTATTAATGATTAGATGGAAGAACAAACGGCAAGTAGACAGCAAAACAGAGACAGAACATCAAAATGAAAATGGTTGTTTAAGGAACCCAAATTCTGAGAAATCCTAAGCCTCCACCTCTCCCACGCTTGTCTTTTTCAAAATGTGTAAAAAAAAAACCCTAATTATGTTGGGAAGAACACGAATTTAAAAAAATTCGATGACCTAAAAACTCGATCAACTTAATTTAATTCATACCGTTTAAATTGGGTTAAGCTCGAATAAATGAAAATTTAATTTAGTTGATTCATGAGTTCTCTTAAACCTAAATGGGGTTAGATCGAACTGACCCAAATTTATTCTTAATAATTATTTATATATTTTTTATTTAGTTTCATAATTGTATAAAAATTATTTTTAATTATATGGTACCTTTAAATTAAATGTTTAAAAATAAATAAATAAATATTTTAGGAACGGTCAAACTCGGGCAAATTGAGTTATATTTATTATTTAATTGAAAAGATTTAGTAACTCTAATTTATGAAGTCTTAATGATAGTAGGCTCTTGAGGGGACAGAGATATTTTACCTTACAATAATTTGGGAGAGTGCAATTTCTACGGCTGTCTTTGCTTCCCATTCTTATTTGCCAACTTTAATCATTGGAAGACACCAAAAATATCTCACGACTGAGATGTATTAATTCTAAATGATATATTCATATTTAATAATTAATTAAATATAATTTGCGTTAATTCATCCTAAGCATGAAATATTTTTACATTATTAAAATAAAAAAATTCAAGAAAAATGATATTATATTTTTTAAATATTGGAAGATCACTATTGAAAAAGTAAAATAAACCGACAATTTCCTTTTAAATTTTAAATAAATAAAAGATGAACTACCTATTAACAATTAAATAGAGTTTAGTAAAGAAAATGCAAGTATAATTAATTGCTGATCTATACATATTTTTTATTATTATTATAAATGCTCGGAAAGTTTTATATAAATTTTATAAATATATATAATTACCAAATATATTTTTATTTGAGTGATTAATAAATTTATCAAATTTATTATATTTAATAAGTCTATTCAACAAATATATTAGACCTCAAAAATGAATTTTATAAAATGTTGGATCTATCTTAAAATTATAAATATCCATTTAATAATATATATTAAATGTAGG
The DNA here is from genome assembly GCA_033971965.1 of Cucurbita ficifolia. Taxonomy (NCBI): domain Eukaryota; kingdom Viridiplantae; phylum Streptophyta; class Magnoliopsida; order Cucurbitales; family Cucurbitaceae; genus Cucurbita; species Cucurbita ficifolia. The sequence continues at coordinate 7,766,193 of CM066974.1, forward strand.
CTTGTTTTAAAGCAAACAAAAAAATGCAAGGGAAATTGAATTTTCACTCGATTAATTAATTAATTAATTAATTTAGGAAGGAACTTTTTAAAAGCAGAGATCGTTAAATAAAAAAAGATTAAAAAATTCCCACACAGAAACAAAGATAAAACATCGACTTGCATATATGGAAGGAGGAGGGTACACGGTTTCACATCCTTTTTTCTAACAGTAATTACTTTTTTTTCTTTTTCTTGTTCTGTTTCTTTTTTTTCTTTTCTTTTTTTTAATTTTAATAACGCTTTCATGCATTATTTCAAGGCCTTTCATCTACTCCCAAAAGAAAATTGGTCCAAACAAAAAAAATAATTTACAAATCACATTCCCCTGTTTCCAGTTTTCACCACCCCAATCCCAACCCCTCCCCCGTTGAGTACCTGCATCATCATCTCTGCCGTCGACCCGAATGCAACCTAAAGCTCCCGATCCTACGCTGCCTGGTGGCCCTCTCCTCCTCCACATCCGACATCTTCATATTGCTCAAAGACAAGGAAGACATGGCTTTTGCGGAAACCACTTTCCGGACAAGCATCTTCCACTGCGCGTCGTCCTTGCGCTTGTTGCCGTCGTCTGGCGGCAACCGCTGTTTGAATTTCCGGCAGAGAGGCACTTTGCAGCACTCGGAATGGTCGCAGATGGAGGAGTGGAGCTTGAGAAGCTGCCACATGCGCTTGCACCGCGCGCATCCTAGTCCGTTGGTCCGCTTCTTACACGTGGCGAAGTGTTTGATCAGAAGCTGGAGGCCGTGACACGTGGAGTAATGGTTGCAGGGTTCTCTCTCCTTCTTTGGCTCCACGTTGTACGGCCCCACTATTGTGCACCCTTCTGAACATATGTGTTCTAAACACTCCATCGCTTCGTGTAGCTCTAGGTATAACTTCCTCTCCTTTCTTATCCTCTTGTTCCTCTGTTTCCTCTGCATACACAAATTTATCAACAACGCTTCTTGTTTTAATTTTATTTATTACTTAACAAAGAAAAGTTAGTATGATCACGTTACGTTTATCAGTACGACCACGTTACATTAATAATTTTATAAAAATGCTGCAAAATCCAATGATTGTAGCGTTAACATTTTTTGTGAATAAAAATAGTATTTTATTCTATGTCCAGAAATAATTTGATTCAAAATCGAGCAAAATGTAAGGAAACCAACACAAGGTAAGAACTACAAGAATCAAAACTGAATAAGAAATAAATCGATCTTAGCGATGAAAACAGATTAGCCTTTTGATTTAGGTTCATAGAATACATTTTTCCTCTAATCATTGTATATTCTAAAATTTGAACTCACAACTGCAAAAATTTGCCTATATTTCATCGATGTGTTGAAGAAGAAATTTCACAAGAACTAAACAGAGAAAATAAAATAATTAATAGAAAGGGAAATGGCGTTTACCGATTCGGTATCGTCGATGAACTTAAGAATATCAAGCTCAAGCCAAGGATCATGATCTTGAATAAACTGCCATCCCTCAGTTTTCTCAACGAATTTAAAATGATCAGCCACAAATTTCATGCATTTGAGGTAAAGATCCGATGCGTTGCAGAGCCTGGCGAGTTGCAGAACGTCCACAACGCTTTCGATCGTAAGCCGCCGAGCCAAATCTTTAGTACACATCGCCTTCAATTGCGGCACCATGTAAACGTGCGACAGAGCCAATAGATGAATTCCGTGCTTCTCAAGATGCTCCACCGTGCATCTGCAAGGAAATTTTCCTTCCTTTCCGTCAGAAATTGAAATCAAATCGAAATCGGAATCTGTAAGAGATGCAGATTTAAACCTAGAACTGTAGAGGAACCGAACGAACGAAACGACGGCGTCTGAGGGAACTCCAACGATCGAAATCACTTTCACAGCGCTCCGCTTCTTCCTCGGCCGATCTATCAATTGTTCGAGGACCGGCGAAATCGAAGCCTTCAATAAAATCAAATCTCAGAAATCTCATTCTTCTCAAAATCTATAACATCAAAATCATGACCAGAGAGTCTCGATGAGTTACCAGGATGCCGGAATGGGCCGGGATTCGAAGTCCACCGGAGGCAAGGATTTGGACGTCAGGTTCAGGAAGCTCCCTGAATATGGAAGACGTAACGATGTGGGAGACGACGGTGGCCGGGAAATTGCAGTAGAGGTCGTCGGGAAGGGCGGTAGGAGGGACGGAGGCGGCAAGAGGAGTAGATTCCATTTCGTAATGGGGAAGGATGTGCACGTTTCTCGGCCCCAAACAGAAACGATCAAAACCATTATATATACACAGCGCTCCACAAGAAAATTGCGGAATTATATGGAGCTTTTACAGTTGTAAATCTGCCCACCTTCCTTTCCACCGCATTTGCTGTTTCTGTCTTAATCCCTACAAAAATCATCTGCCTAGATTTCAAAATTTTAATCAATACTTTTTTTTTCTTTTAATTTTATAATCCATCATATTCCTATTCCACTATTAAGATATGAGCCCGACTCTCCGTTATGAGCTCTGATGTATTAAGACGCACATCTTGTGGGATCTCATATCTCTTGTAGATGGGAACGAATCATTATTTATAAAAGTGTAGAAACCTCTCTTTAACAGACACGTTTTAAATCGTGAGACTCATTATGATAAGTAACAGGTCAAAACAGATAATATCTACGGTTACAAATGGTATCATAGTCAAACATGGGGCTCTGTGTTGGTGAGGACACTAGGCTCCCAAGGGAAGTGGATTGTGAGACATCAGTTTGAGAGGGGAACAAATAGCTAGACATCGAGTAGTGTGCCAACGAGCATGTTGGGCTTCCAAGTTACGAGTGTGGAAACTTCTCCCCTAACAAATGCTTTTTAAAATCGTGAGGCGGTGATACGTAACGGGTCAAAGCGGACATCTATATTCCTATTCTAATAACAAACGTCAGCTAAGTTTCCCACGAATGCTTAATAAAAATGAAGGTCAACATCAAATTATCACATTTAGAATGATAATTAATGTCTTATTATCGACCTTTGAAAAAAATGTCAATTAACCATTAATATTATTAATGTATAAATGCGAACACTAATACATTAACTATATCAAAACAGAAAAGTCGTCCTCATTAATTATATTAAAACATAAAATCGTTCACATTTTTCACATGTGTCCAAGTGAACATAACTTTTTTTGATAACGACACTATAAGAAGATAGTGAAAGATACTAACGTAATTATTGAAAACGTACATAGAGACATAATTCAAGTGGAAAGAAAATAGGATGCAAATAATAACCACACAAATGTGTACGTTAATAATTTGGTCACAAAAAAGCATATCATCTTGTTTCACATTTCATTTTAAAATCGCGGGCAACTATGCATGTGTCATTGTCTATTTCAAATAAGATCATCAGCGTTATTTATAATTATATGAATTTCATAAAATCTTGAAGTTCGTGTCTGTTAAGAACCTCTCTTCAAGATATGCAATTCGGTATCAGAATCGACTGAAGGAGTGTGACAAGACCATAACCGTTCTAGCCCAACCCACGAAAAAGTCTCTTCTTTTTAGTCTGTGTCAAGTGTATTGAATGTCTCACAATCTGAATCAAAGAAAATGGGTCAAGGAGATGTTCGGGACGAAACCAAAGTGGATCTGCGACAAAGCGGTGCCTTTGAAAGTTTAGCGGCTTGTGTTATACCGTCATTTTGGATTCCTAACCTATTTCGACACTAGTAAAATAGGGTGAATCACCCCGTTTCGAATCACCAATAAACCATCCCACCAACAAAAAATTTATGAGATATAAAATTAATAAATTTAGAGTTTAATAATTAATATAATCACCGATAAATAGTTTAAATTATTAATTAAAAAAACTTTTGAATATGTGAGGCCAGAAATGCATTTAGACACGTGACATGCACGGATATTTATTAAAAATAATGGGAAAAGTATGAACACCCAATCACAGAGTAACAGTTAAATTTAATATTATTTTATTCATACATAAATTAAAAAAAATTATTTTTAATTGCGTGCTCCACGATTATTAATTTATTATTAAGTGACGGTTATACGCGGTCAAGGGATGACTAGAAATGTGTAGAATCGGCGAAGGGCGGGAGAAAAATATATTATTTCTTAAAAAATTAGGGATTTAATCCTTTTGCTGGCAAATCTTTTAATTATTTTTGTTGATTTGTTTTTGTTTTTTATTTTTAATTCAAGCAATTAATTAAGTGGAGCGGTGTATTGGATAATGAAATATATTTGCCTATGATTTATTTTAATATGTTCGGATAGCCTACAACTATTGGGCAAGTTATGTTTTGTCGTACTTATGTTGCGAGTCTTAGAGACCAATAGAAGGTCCGACAGTAGTGCGCAAGGTTCCATATTCATTCTGAAAGCACGAACAAGTTAGGAGATCAAATATTCGATTCGTCATCAAGACGATATCGAGATGAAGTGTGGGAGAGTGTCATAATCGACAATACGATTGTGCTCTCGAGAAAGCCATCGAGGACTACGACTAGGTCAAGTGAGAGAGAGTGTTCGCACCCTCGCGGACAGAAAATAGGTTGTGACTCCACATTCAACACAAGGGCTTGGGCATCCTTTTACACAAGCCCAATGGGCCTAAATGAAAGATCCAATAGGCCCATAACACTTGAAGCCTTATTATCATCCAGGCCCATATCATTGGGATTGACAACTTCGCTTTATTGGGCTTCATTCAAATCGTTACATTCAATTTATTTTAACTCCATAGTTAAAGTTATATAAAAATCAAAGGCTTAAATATTTATATCTCACATTTTTTATATTTAAAAAATAGAAAAAACAAATATTTTTAACCATCTAATTATGTGAATTAAACTTTATGCTTCGGAGAAGTATTTAATTGAGTTAATTATAGATTAAGTATGTTTCTAATCATAATTACTACTTATAAACATCAATAAGATTGGTTTTATAGTTAGAAATGTGAGAAATCATTAAAATAATAATTTGGATAAATGCTTCCAAATTCAAAGAGTTAGCTAATTAGTTTGTGATTAGTGATGGCCAAAAAAAGCCACCATTTACTGCGAGATTTCTTCAATTAGAATCACCGCTTACAAGTTGGCCCCACATTTTCTTGAAATTGCAAAAGTTGCCCAAAATTTATTGTCCAAATTACCCACCTAAACAAAACCAACGACCTATGAAAAATTAATTAGAAGATTTTGTTGATATTAGTTTCAAATTTTTTTTTTTTTAAAAATTCTAGTTCACGTTTTAAAAATTTTGAAGTTTATTACCTCGAGTGATTCAAATACGAGTCGGGTTTAAGTCTAGCAACAAAAAAATCAACTTCCTAACTGATAGTGGAAATAGCTGAAAATTTTAGGTCAATAACTCAAATATTAGACTTCAGTACATGATTAATCGTTTGAACGTAAGATAAATATCGAAAAACATAAAAGGAAGTTCGAGTAGAATGGAAAAGTGAAGGAATTATTGGATTAGATGAAGTGTTAATGTCAAGAGTGGGGAAGAAGCAAAAATGCACATGGAGCTTGGCCTTTGGTTTGTGAAGTGAAGTGAAGTGAAGGTCTAATCCAAATTGTCTTAATCCCTTTTCTCCACTTGTTTCTATTTTGCAACCCACAAATTAAATGGTGTGTGCCACACTCAATTCCATTTGTTTCCCGACTCAATTCTACACATTGGTGTTGGGACAAGGCTCAATGACTAAAGCACCAGTCTAGACAACTGTCGTAATGACTCAACTGATAGTTGAATCTTGCCTTAAAAACTTCTCACTCCACCGCTGAATCTTAATAATAGATCAATTTGATATCTGATTGTTCTAGCTCGACATTATTTAGCCTAACTTTCCCATTAGAGACTAGTCCTTGCATCCACTAAAATTCTAATATCCATGTCCTTATGTGTCCCACTCTCAATAAATTAACCAACAATCTTCACACAAACAAAATAAAAGTTGTTTGCAAATTTGCTTTAGTTTTGATTGAAATATGTCTAATGTTTCCACATATTTAATTTATCCAACATTAAAAGAAAAGGATCTTTATTATAAATTAGATACATTAGTATAAATAAGAGTAAGGTGTGGTATCGCTGCTTATTACGCCCAACGAGCGGTCCACGTAATAGGTCAAACATCTTATTTGCCACGATACGATACGATAGATGCATTAGATGCATTAAAACAGGGTGCAAATAGGCATAGTCAAAAGGGCAATGGAATAGGATATGTGAAAGGGAGTTGAAGAAGACTTAAATGGTGGCATGTGCTATGGCAACAAACATGACCTGTTTTTTGAAACTATCAATTAATGTTAACAAACAAACCCATCATTCAACCGTGTATTTATACCCAAATAATACCTACTTTTCTTTACCCATGTGCTTTGCCTTAGCCTTCTGCATCACTTACTTCTTCCTCCTCTTTTTTTAAGTCTACTCTTCGTTTCTGGTTGGTTGGTACCATAAATATAAACTTTTAACAACTTATTCGGGTTTCGAACTTCAACGAACCGACAACAATTGTTCTTCTTCAAATTTTTAGTTTAAGTTTATACATCTGTTTCAACAACTGTTTGGTGGTTTACGACATCTGTTATCTCTATTGAAAATGTCGATAGGTTTGAAAACATCCTTAACCTTTCAAATTTTTAATATGGTTGAGAATTCACCGGTCTCGAGTAACCGTCTAATAGTCGAAACATCGTTAGCTTAGAACATACCCAACGATCACCATTCACTAACATAAACCGTTTAGGTTTGAATTCTCGACCATATATATTTGTAAAGATTTTTTATATATAAAATAAATCTGTTTAATTTGGAAGGATTAAAAGGATTTTCTTAAAATAAATAATTATAAAAAAAGACCTGCCGACAAAAACCGATCAAATGCTACTGTTTTCGTTTTTAACGCACAGAATTAAAATAAAAAAAAAATATTTTTTATTAAACTAGGTTATTAATCAACACATTTCTTGATTTTGTTCGATTTGGGATTTTCCATGATTTTTTAATATATATATATATATATATATATATATTTGACTTTATATAGGTATATGTATATTGAAATTGGTGGTGTAAATTTCTAAGTCCAAAGATTTGAAGTCAAATCGAATGATTCGAAAGTAGGTTATAGTGGAAAACTTTTACTTTGCCAATTCAAATAATTAATTTATTTTAATAATAAATTTTTTAAAAGAATTAACTAGTTTATTAAATGTAAAATTAAATTTTATATTAAATAAAACTATAAGATTTAAATTTGGTGTATATTAAGTCTAAGTTAAAATTGATTTTACGACTCTGATGGCATATTAATAAGTTAAAAGTTAGACACCATTTATTATTTTAAACGTGGATGAGAAATTAATAATAAATTACACTTTTATATTCAAGTAATTGAGGTTCTTAAAAATTAATCATTAATGTAAATATTTATAAAGCAAGCAATATATGAGTAAGATAAAAGATTAAAAGTAAAAGAAGATAAATCTTCTTTTAGTAAAGTTTTAATATTAAAAAATAATAATAATAAGCAAAGAGAGAGGAATTACTATATCAAATATCAACTCTTCTGCATTTGATTTGACCGGGAGACCATTCAGGTTCTTAAAAGGAAGCCCCCAATGGTTCCAAGAATTACATACAGAGGTTGTAAATTGTAATAATTATAAAAACACCCCAAAAAAAAAGAAAAAGAAAAAAGATACGACAATTGGCTCAGTTTCCCTTTTCCTCTTTTACTTTCCCACCATTTTCTTCTGATTTTTCCCAGATTTCAGTCTGCAATAATCAGCAGCGGGAACCCTTTCTGCAGTTCAGTGCACCCGCATTCGTCGTGATTGTTCCGACCAGAGACGACGGCCTCGCCCCTAAGCTCGACGCTCTCGCGTAGCTGGACGACGATTCGGCGCCGGAGGCTGTGAAAAACGCCCCGTTTACCATCAGATCCCCTACCGACCGCCAGTTCCAATTCTTCCATTCACTCTCCGGTGCATCCTCGTATTTTGTCACCTGCCATTAACATTGACTAAGTTAAGGAATGATTAAGTAAAGAATAATGACAGTTTTGAAATGGGTATTGTTTATTTTTTACCTCTTTGCTGAATCTGTCATTTGGTGCAACGAATCTGTTCCCCTGACTGTTGATGGTTGGGGCGGCGCTACCTCCGATGGCGTACATTTCCCAATGGGTGTAGTCATTGTTCACCACATGGAAGTACCCATGCCGGCATCTGGGCATTCTTTGAACAAGCCCTTCGCCGAAGTGGTTGAAAGCTATGGTGACTTGCATATTCTTGTCTTGAGTGTACGAATCGCTATGGCCCAACAGCATCACTTTATCGTGATGCGTCATGTAATTGTTTGAAATCGTGATGGCTGTGGACCCGTGAATCGCGTCGATTAAACCATCGTTACAGTTTGATAAAGAGCAATGATCGACCCAAACATGGCTACCACCGAAAATTGAAACGCCGTCGCCGTCCGATATGGTTCTGAATCCGAAATGCCGAGGGGAATCTCGAACGTCCGTGTTTCCCCCTGGCTTACAGTCGTGAATGTTGAGGCCGTGGATTATGATGTTTGTTACGTATTGAATCGTAATGCAGGGGCCGCCGGCGATGTGGACGCTGGCACCACGGCCGTCGATGGTTTTGAAGGAGTTCATGATTAGTTCTTCTTTTAATCGAATGACCATGTCGCGAGCGAAGATGATCCAGAGGGGTTCGTCTTGGATGACGGCGTAACGTAGAGTTCCTGGTTTGGGGTTGACTGGGTCATCGTCGCCGGCGTCGGTGACGACGTAGATTTGGCCGTCACGACCGCCGATGGCGTTTTTGCCGAAGCCGATTCCACAGTCGGCTAGTCTCTGACGATTTTTCTCCCAATTGGGGTCGCACCGCCAGCAATCGTCGATGGGATTTCCGGTTCCGCATGAGAGATACCCCAAATTCCTCCTCTTCGTCGCATTGATTATGGATCTGTTAAACAGAGTGAACGCCCATTTCAAAACAAAGAACAAAAAGACAAAAACAGAGGTTAAGATGGGAATGTCATTTTACCTGTGTACTTCTTGTACGACGAGTTCCGGGTTGGGTACGGCGGCAGGGGAGGCGGAGAGAGCGGAGGAGAGAGAGACGGAGAGGAAGAAGAGGGAGAGGAGAGAGAGAGTGAGTGTTGGCGGTGCCATTTGGGAGTGGAAATGGAAGGAGTGAGAGGTGAGAAAAAACAGAGGAAGGAGGAGGAGTATATAAAGAGATTAAGAGGGACAGGAGGGGTGATTAATTGTGTGATTAAACTAAACTAAACTAAACATGTGGGGCCCACAAGTGCTGCTGGGGGGTTGATTTCTGGTTTTACGGGATTCCAACTGGGTAGTTTTGGCCGTTAAATAAGCCCTGAATAATGGTAGGCGCTCGAAGTCGACCCTGACGCTACAATAATAATAATAATATTATCAATAATAATCATAATAATATATTTATTATTTCTTTAAAATTTTCAATAATATCCCTAAAACCATTATTAGTTTACTTTAAAAATACTATTAATTTTTTTAATAATATTTAAAAAATAACTATAATTTTAAAAACTTTAAAGAATATTCTAACACTCTTAAATTTAATGTAAACATAAACCAATCTTGATGAAACTTATTAAACTATTTTTTAAACAAAAAATTAACGGTATTAATAATTTTTAATATGTATTTTTTTAAAGAAAATTTAGAGTAAGAAATATTTTTATTAATTTAACCTAATAAAAATTACAAATGGGTGGATGTCACTTTTTTGTACTGCAGGAGGGCGTTTTAATGTTTTACATTAAATTTTCTATTTTAATTTTTAACTAATAATTTATCGAAAGCCTCGATTTTATTAATCAAGCACTTCGCTGAAACTCGTGTTTTGATTTGACTAAATAATATAAATATATAACGTTTAAAATATTAGTGATGCAAAAAAACAGGTGATCCATCCTTAATAAATCAAGAATTTCGCACATATTTTATTATTGTTTTTAGTCGTTGATTTTATTTTTCATTCAATTTTTTATAGGGCTATATAATTTAAAAAAGCATTAAATATTCATATTGATTCCCCCATAAATCCCAAAATAATAGGGCATATAATTGCTTTACAATTAACAACTTATACACGTCCACCAGTATCCACTGGACCCCACTGTTTCCAACCCAACCAATAAATACCCATAAATTTTGGTCCTTTTTTCCACCAATTTCTTTGGAAATTTTCAAACAAATATTTAGTAACCAACAAAAAAAAAATTAATTAAAAAAATGTAGAATAAATATTAAAAAAAATGTAATAAATATTAAATAAATATTTGATAATTTAATTTTATGTTTAATAAATTATAACCGCTGATACACTCAACTTTCTAAGTGTGAGAGTAGTTCCATAATTTTTTTTCAAAAAATGTTGTACAGGTTAAAAATCTATTAGACACCAAACTAAATATTTATCAAACTATTAGACATAAAATTAAATAGAGGCAAAATTAAAAATTTATAACATATTACACGCTTTTTTTTAATTTAAACTAAATAATTAAGTATGACCTTATCCATCAATAAATAAATAAGAAATCCATTAATTTATAACTATGATATTTATCCATAATAATTAAATATTTATCAAACTATTAAAAGTAAAATTACAAATTTAATGACATATTCGACCATTTTTAAACTTTTCCGACTAAATAGAGACAAATTTAAAAGTTTATAATATATTACAGCTTTTTTTTTTAATTTAAACTAAATAATTAAGTGCGTAAAAGTTAAACTTATAATTTAACGGTAACTAAATAAATAAGAAATCCATCCAACCGTACTAATTAATTATAATATTCTATAGACAATAAGGTTTGAGAGAGAAGTTTGGCATTTTAGAACCAAATGTTACTGTTCATCAAGATTAGGATATTCTTTCTCCCACTTGATTATATGGAATGAGTCATTTCTTTAGCAAATATCCCATTTCACCATTCAAATGAAAAGAAAAGAAAAATCAATTGAGATCACGTCCTAATAAGAGAGATTACGACAATTGAAAATAATTAGAGGTAATTATTGATAAGGTGCATATTTATATTCGATTATTTAATCATAAAAATATGTAACACGACCATATTATTAGAATTGCAGGAGTATACCACGGACATCAGGTGTCAAATTCAATTTCTTAATCCTAATCATCGTCCATACAAAAAAATCATTAAAATTAACATTAAATAAGATTTATTAAAAGAACTTCATCTAAATTTAGATATTTAAAGGTTGGGTTAATTAATTCAAAGACAAAATATTGAAATTTATGCACAATTAATTGCGCCACATATCCTCGTGACAACCGCACATGCTTTGCGCTCCAAAATCAAACTTCTATAAAGCTAGAGTAGGGCCCTTTTTTTTTTTTTTTTTTTTTTTTGAGTTTATTTAAATTACTAGAGTTCCGCAAACCTCGCCGAAATTCCGCATGCGTTGCTGACATGGCATCGTCGTGTGAGTTTCCATGACACGTGGCATGGTGTGGAGGCCAAGAAAATCATTTTCGGTCCGTCACGTGGTGGGGATCTGTCTCCTAACCTTTTTTCCGGACGAATTGCCGTCGTCGGTCACGAACCCAAACGTCCAACCGGGGGATTTAAGAATGTCTCCACTTTTTTTTTTTAAAAAATAAACAATGAAATTATTAAAAAAAATAAAAAATAAAAACTGCCTTTTAAGGTTCATAATTTTTGTTTTCAAGTTTTAAAAATATAAGGTCAAAGGCATTTTTTTCCTTTTGAATTTGGGTACATTCATAATGATTTAGCTCTAAATTTAAAATAATAATTTATATTTAGTAGTCTTAATTATGTTTAAAATCCTATATAATGTTTTATCTATTAAATTATGTTAGTCGATGAGTTCATTTTTTTTAATATATTTATGATATTGTGTAAATCCATTAGCTCCATTTGATAATTATTTAGTTTTATTATTTATTTATTTATTGAAATTTAATAATTCAAAAAAGTTAAAAGGTTTAAAATTTTAAAATGAAATGATTTAAGAGATTCATGGAGGGATGTTGGGGGCAAAAAGGCAGCCATGAAATGTTTGAGATAGGATAGGATCGAATAGCCCTCACCTCCATCAATTCTCATGCACGTTCAGTTACATTTTTTTTTAATTATTATTATTAATTTTGCCTTTATGATGGGTGGTTCCTGCCATTTCACACGTGTTATGTCGTCAGCACTCCACATGGCAATCCCACTCACCCAATCCTTATTTTTTTCACCAATTTTTATTTATTGGGTGGACAATCCACTTCAACAAGCAAGCACATGGAGAACCCGAAATTTCCACATCAAAAATAGTAATAAATAAAAATAATTAAGTGGAAAATGTTTTGTCGGTGGATTTTTGTAAATTATTTTTAATCATAGTTTTATCAACCTCAGCCTTAAAACTAAGTTTTCTTCTTTTAATTATTATTTTTTTAATAACAAAATTCAACGCTAAATTTGTAGAGCTATTTTCCACCGACAGTATATATTTTTAGTTTTTACTCAGTTAAATGAAAAAAATAATAAAATAAAATAAAAAGGTTGATTACAAAAAAGGGCTCCCACTGTCTCAAAATCTCGACCACATGGTGCATAGTGGGGTTAAAATGGTCCCTCTCCTCTTCTTTTATTTATTTATTTACTTTTTCTTAAAAAATAAAAAAATAATGGAATTGATTTTATTTCTCAAGTAACATGGGGAACAAGGCAACGATATCCAACTGAGAGTTCTTTTTGTCTCGAATTCTTATTCAGCTTATTCTCGAATTAAGAATTGAATTGAATTTTTATTTAGTCCTTAAAATAAAAAAAAATGATATATTTATTTTTTGGAATTAAATATTTAAGTGACCAACATAAATACTAAAAAGGTTGATTTTTATAAATATTATAAGAAGGTCCTTTTAATTATTTGGCTTTACAAATGATACAAAATGGTGCAATGATTTAGAGGCACGTGGTGATGGGTTTTAGTTGGCGGGGTAATTATATCACCATGTTAAGTTTAGTTAGACTTAATGATTTGTTTAATTGAAAATTAAAATTCTTAAAGGTACCTAACTAATACCGGGAGGTGCGACATTGCTAAATTTACTTTAATTTGTGCGGCCTGTGTTCTACAGTGGGCCGCTTTTAGCTCAATGAACGAGGCCCAGAGCTATCGAACACGAGGTTTAAATTTTGGGCTGGATGATAATTAACCAATCACAAACCAAATATATTTATATTAACCGGGGTGAGGAATTAGACGGAGACCGAGACATTCTCCGGTCCGGGTCGCCTTTTAAAAAATATTTGTCACTTTGTAAAATAGCTCAAGCCTACCGCGGGTAGATATTTTAGACTTGAGAGGGAAAGTTTTCCACATCCTTATAAAAATATTTCATTGTCCTCCTCAACCAATGAGATATATCACATTTCCTCTCCATTCTCTATCTAAATGGGAATTCCCTCGACCAATGAGATATATCACATTTCCTCTCCATTCTCTATCTAAATGGGAATTCCCTCGAACCGAATAAAATGGACATCTTTATTCAAATCTACGTCTAAGTAAATGGTTCGAAGAACACGTTAGGAACAAATTGATGTAAGAAATCAACCTTATATAAAAACACTTTATGGCAATTTTTTTATTTTTTATTTTTAATTTCCAATCTACATTAATTACAAAATAACATAAACAATACTATAATTATAGAAAATCTCAATTTATGAATCTTTTATTTTACATTAATTACAAAATAACACAATAAATGCAACAAAGGATCATGAAAAGTCTCCATTATTATTATTATCGTTTTCTTAATTTCTGAATTTACATTAATTAAAAAAAGAATAAAATAAATTCAAGGGTCTTTTGGGCTTGAATGGGCTGAGCCATTGACAAAGGTGAATTATAAAATTGAGATATTTTGTGTAAATTCTATTTTCAAATACTCAAAGTTAGCCCATAACTAATTGGGCTCTATGGTGGTATTTGTGCCTTTCCGGCCCAACCCAAATTGTGCGGCTTAATGCGTATGGTTTTGCAAGTTCCGGCGAACGACTTGCAATTCGGAGCTGCGAGCTAGCTTCAAGCATCCATGGAGGAAGTCGATGAGAAACGATGTATCAAAATTCTGCCGCCAAAACTCGTTCTCCAGAAAAAAGAGCCGGCTCTTCAATGGCTCATCGGATCGCCGTTTCTGTCGCCTTTGACTGTCGTCTCCACTCTCAGATGCATCCATCATTTGTCTCCACAGGAATCTGTCTCGCCTGATTTCACCAAGGAGGCAGGTTAGTACCTTTATGCGAGTTTCATTCAAAGACATCCTGAATTAGAAGAATTCTATAGTCGATCAATTTATGATAGAGACTGCATTGAACTGTTTAGTCTCGAGTGAACTGGATTTTTAGCCTCTTGAATTGGAATTGAGGAACTTAATCTGATTTTCTGAGCAGAAGACCTGCGGACGTTATTGTTGAAGGGTTTTTATATTATTGGAGCATTGGTTGTTGGAAATTTCAACGTCGAAGAACATGCGAGAAAGGCAAGTGATGCGGCGAGGAGACTGAATCAGCTTCTATCTCATGGAGAAAAGTCGGAGAAACAGTTATTGATTGGAGCGGTTGCTGATTTCAATTCCACAGATATTCATTTTTTTGTCTCCGATTCTGGAAATGGCACGAGCCTGGATTCTGTTTCTTCTGTTGTGTACGAAAATAATCCTGAAAAATATATTTGGGAGAGAGGTTGTCTGCTCCGGTGCGAACTACCGATTAGTGTACCGCTCTATATTCCTCTCGACAGTCCATCAGGTGAAGTTAAAAAGGGTGGCTTTTTGTTTAGTTATCATAACTTTTTGCATGTTCGTGGGATACAATGCTTTACACTTTCTCAGTTTTTGTAATCTAAACCATTGTCAGCTACGAATACCTGAAACGATTGTATTTTCACATTAGAGACGCCAGTTTGTACGAGTTGATTTGGCTGCATAAATTTTGCTTCAACTAAGGCACTGGAGCATACACAGGACTGTGGTCTAGCTGGATTTTAGCATTTTACACTCTGGAGTTCTAGTAGTCTAGCTGATAATCTAGGATTCAGGAACTTTACATATACAAAAAGATGTTATGACAGTGGGAGTTTATTCAAGATTGTTTATATCTCTACCGGGGGGACAAATTGATCAAATGGTTTGTCAATTAACTTTCCTTGATGAAATCTAGAAAGTACTCAGCGTGCAGTGTTTTGTGTGCAAACTATGTGGCATATATTTCTATCAGATACCTGTTTTGCTGTCTTGAAGTTGTTTTTTGTTCATCACTTTTCTTGCGTTCATTAAATAAGTGAGATGTGTGTTAATATCATTTGAGCTCCCATATCTTTCAGATGTTGAAAAGACGTACACACATGCCATAGAATCAGTTGTTTCCAAGTTGAGTGACCCACAGGTGGTATATGCAGTGGAATCGTTATATAAAAACTCCACAGAAGATCCTTGTCCAGTCATTCTACGTGGTTCACAAATGGATTTCCAAATTAATCTCTCAAAGATTAGGCATTTGAATGAAGGCAGCCAAAATGCTGATGGGATGTCTTTTCCATGTGAACACTTCTGTTTAAAAAGTAAAACTGAGTCCACAACGTTTTGTTCACAGGTATTGATTTTTTTCCAGATGTTTTTTTTTGGCATGTGCGGCTTTCTGTGACTTATAAATTTTTTTTCGTGACTCTATGAGTGTTTTGCTTAGTTTTACCTAAGAAACTAGAATGCGATCTTAGCCCTAGTATTTCAAGAGCTTTTTTTCTTAGAATGCAGATATAGTCCAAGTAAGTGTTCTTCTAAATAGCTCGGAAAAGTCTCAAAAATCTAATGCACCAGTTGTAGAATACTTGCCAGGTAGTTATTGATGTCAGTATTTACTTCATAACTTCACCTCTCCAGCCTTAAAGTGGTAACGAGCAGATGTTTGTCATGGTATAGGTGTTCTTACCACTCCTAATGGAAGTTAAATTTATGTACTTTCAGCTATGGACAAGGCCAGGCTTTTGGTTATTGACTTGAAGGTAGATGTTCTCTGTTATGCTGCCAAGCATCTTCCATTGACTTATGCTGTTTCAACGCTGGTCATTCCGGGTGTAGTTGATCAGTTAAACTCGATGAAGAATGCAATATTACCCAACCTTTTAAAGCAACTGCCTCAGGTACACAGCAAGTTCTACTTTCATCCTTTTGACATTTTATTTAAACGGTCATTTTTCCTTCTATTGCTCTCTTTTGACCAAATCCATACCCATACTATATTTGCACATCTCATTATTAATTGGACCTTTGGAGCCTAGTTATGTCCCTACATCTGATGTTTACTCTCTTCCTTTTTTTCCCCCTGAAAATATAAAATCTTATATATCGATGTTTTACTTTCTTTTGTTAACTACCCATACTATATTTGCACATCTTATAATTAATTAGATCTTTGGAGCCTAATTATACATGTCCCTACATATGATGTTTACTCTCTTTTTTCCCCCCGAAAATACAAAATCTTAGACAACGAGGTTTTACTTCTTCTGTTAACTTAAAGGATCTTTGCTTCTGCAGCTAGTGCCATATCATTTTGGTCCTCCCGGATTTTTGCATCCAATAACTGCTACCTATGAACTCACTTATGGGGAGACTGAAATGAAGCAAGGTATAATCCAAAGTGTATGACCTCTGATATGCCAATGCTTGCTTATTGACTCCATATGTTGAACTTGAAAGCTTGATAATATAAGTGTCGTAAGAGTTATGGTAAATTGTCGAATCGTGTTTATTACTATTGTATTATTGTTGTCATGTGCTTAACTTTTCATTATGTACTTCTAACCATTTTCCCAACCAGTTGAATTAAGGAAAGCCCTACACCTAAGACTGGGATTACCTTTTGATCGTCCTGTACTGAGAATTGCCAGTGCCTTGGATTTCTCTAGTAGGAAGGACAGTTTGCCACGAAAGGGTAAGAATTATTCAGATGCAGTACAGAACGATGCCAAACTTTGTTCTCCCTTTCTCTTTTGGTGGATTTTCTATGCTAAATTTCTTTTTGTTTAATGATCTTATCAGGTTCCTTTTTGCTCAAAGATGTTCATATTGGAATTCCTAGTAGCGGTGGTAGGTTGCTGAACATGGATCTCAAAGATTGTCTTTTCTGTTATTCTTCTCTTAATAATCAAATTTAAATTATGCAGTTTCTGGTGGCCAAACGTCTATGGTTCAAGGGTCGTATGAGTACCATCATTATCTTCAAGAAGGTTTCAATGACTCGGTATTCGATCTTTCCATTTACCTAGAAGTTGTAATTTATTAAATTATCAAAGACACAATGAACTTAGTAGAGACAGACTTTCACCTGAATATTACAAAGTTATAATAATAGACTACTTTAAATCCTTTGGGGGGGAAAAAACAACTTAAAATGTTTTTATCTGTCTTGTGAATATCCTACACTGATAATATTATCCTTTAGGGTTTCTCCAAATTTGAAAACTTATCCGTTAAATTTGTCATCCTTGCTATAGATGGTCAATGATATTTTAATTTGGAAGCATTGGAGTTCCTTGTGAGCACAAGAACCGTGTAAACTTGTTCATGTAAATATATGTATTTTGTAGAATAGACTATTAAATAGCCATTTGACTTGCTCTCTTCTGAAAAGGAACGTTGAAGCCAATATAAAATCATTCCTCTGCATAAGATAGATAAAAGCTGTGGAAAATTTGTTTGTTTTTTAATGAATTTTTTACTCTCTACTCATATGCTTCAGTGATGATCTATGATGTGCTGGAAAATGTACCCCCTTCTCAGGTGGGATAAGATAAAAAATTACTAATACTCCTCTTATTATGACAACTACTTGTGTCGTAGGGCTGGGGTTGTGCTTACCGCTCTTTGCAAACCATCATTTCGTGGTTCAGACTCCAACATTATACATCCATAGATGTTCCTTCTCATAGGTATGAATTATCTAGAATTTGATCCACATGATGTTCACCCCCCCCCCCCCCCCCCCCCCCCCCCCCCCCCCCCAAAAAAAAAAAAAACCACCACCACTACCATGTGTTTATTATTTGTGCTTTGTATGTCTGATTATGCTATGTTTTTCTTTCTTTGATTTTTTGAAAATAGACTTTTTCATTGATATAGCGAAAATAATATAAAATAGGAAAAATGTGTAACTCACCTCAGAGCGTACAAAAAACCACTAAAATCAGTGTTTATTACAAAGGAGTGAGTTTACAAGACAAAATTGAGAGACAATACCAAGGGAAAAAGATTACGACCAAGTACGAGAAAAAGAATATTTGAGTAATGTATCTTTGTATAGCTATTGTCTGATTACCAAGTACGAGACACTTAGCGTAGTTGATTATGCTGATTACCAAGTAAATAAGAAAAAATATTAATGATATTTACCAAATAAAGAACAAAATCATCATAATCAATGATAGATAGTGGTAGTAGAAATTGCAAGTACTTTGTATAGCTATTATCTGCAGTGTTTGAGTATAAGAATATTTGAGATTCTTGCATGACCAGTTCTACCCCTTTTCAGGGAAATACAAGAAGCACTAGTGGAGATTGGTGACAAGGATGATTCATTTATTGGGTCACGCGAATGGATCGGTGCTATCGAATTGAGCTTTGTTTTAGACAAATTGCTCGGTGTAAGTTCTTATTTTATTTTGGTTATGAAACTTTCTCCTGCATAACTTCTATATCATTACTTTTGTGAAAGCAGAAATTTTAGTAGTAGTAGTAGTCGTATACCCCGCCCCGCCGTGCCATCCGAGTATAGCAAAAAGATAATAGATCATCTTGCACAACAACTGTTGAAAGTAAAAAAGATCTGTGGCTTTTATAGGTGAGTTGCAAAATCATAAATGTCAGATCCGGGGCTGAACTTCCGGAAAAATGTAGAGAATTAGCTGCACACTTCGAGAATCAAGGAACTCCAATTATGATCGGTGAGTTCTTATTAATCTAATTCATTATGTTAAACTGGAATCCTACCTTAAAATTCTCTTGATGATCTTCTTCTAGGAGGCGGTGTTCTTGCATACACGCTCTTGGGAGTTGATTACAACGAAGCAAGTGGAGATTGTGGGTTCTTAATCCTTGATCCTCATTACACGGGGAGTGATGAAATCAAGAAAATTGTAAGTGGGGGTTGGTGTGGATGGAAAAAAGCCGTTGATAGCAAAGGGAAGAATTTCTTCTTACATGATAAGTTTTATAATCTTCTGCTGCCTCAGAGGCCAAACATGGTTTAGTTCATCTGTTGTATTCAGTACATTATGCTTTCCATTTCCTAAGGATCTCAGGATATAATTGATATCAAATTACATGACACCAAAAGAAAAAAAAAGCTGTAATTTTAATTCTTTTTTGCAAGGATTTTAATAAAGTTTAGGATTTTGATACATAATTTAGTAAGTGTGAGATTCCTCATCGATTGGAGAGAGGAACGAATGCCAGCGCAAATGCTGGCCCTCGAAGGGGTGTATTATGAGATCTCACATTGATTGGAGATGAGAACGAGTGCCAGCGGAGACGAGGTGTATTATGAGATCTCACATTGATTGGAGATGAGAACGAGTGCCAGCAGGGACGTAGGATTTCGAAGATGGTGGATTGTGAGTTCCCACATCGATTGGAGAGTAGAACGAAACATTTTTTTTATTTTAGAATGGTGTGGAAACCTCCATTTTAAAAACTAAACTTTGAGGGGAAACTTGAAAGAGAAAATTCCAAAAGGATGATATCCTAGTAGAGGTCGTTCCTCTAATTTACGAGTAATATGAAATTGTGTGGTTCATGAAAAAATGAAATTAAAATATAAAATTAAAATACAGAATTACACATAAAAGCAAAATTTATATAATTTACATAATTTTTTTTTTTTTTTTTTTTTTTTTGTAGTTTTTATTTGATTAAATTAGAAATAAACTACTTTTTATAAGTTTTTTTTTTGACAATGACTAAATTAAAAATGAAATTACTTATATTGATGTGATTTAAATATAACTATAGAATTTTAATTAAAAATATAATTTAAAAGAGAAGTTGAAGCATCATCGGCCCACTGCCTTGGGCTTGGCTACATACGGAATAGATAGCGCAATGAGGCGGAAAGTTCCCGCCCTGTAAGCTCATAACCGAGCTGCAACCTATCCGAAGAACAAGCTCCCATGGCTCTTGTACACCAACACCACCTCCCACAGTCATTTCAGTCCATTCGCAAGGCCAATCTCAAACAATCCACTTCTAATCCTTGCTTATTTTTTCAATTCAGTACTCGGAAGCTTGCCTGCTGCTTATGTTCGACATCTCCAAATCCCACCAGTCAATCTCCATCGCCGATTTTCCTCCCTTTTCTCGTAGAAGAAGAAGAAGAGGAAGAAGAGGAAGAAGAAGAAGAAGAACCTAAAGAAGTTCTTGGAGGAAACACAACGGAAGATTGGAACGATCCATTTGTCAGATTTTTCAAATCCCGGACTTCAACAACGCAAGACCCGTTACCCGAAAGCAAATTATCCCTTCAGAAGAACCGCCGTTCGTCGTGGCATCTTGCCTCCGATGTTGAATGTTCCGTTGAAGCTGAAATTGCACCGGATGAAGACAAGAAACAATCCGGTTTGGTGAGTAGGAATTCTAGGGCATTACCGGATGGTGTCGTCGGAGACATTGTGCGAACTGCGAGGAATTTGCCTCAAAATACCACTCTAGGAGAGGCTTTGGGTGATTTTGAAGGAAAAATTGATGAGAAAGAATGCCTGGAGGTGCTGCGCTTGTTGGGTGAGGAGAATCTTGTGGTCTGTTGCTTGTATTTGTTTGAATGGATGGGGTTGCAGGAGCCTTCGCTTGTTACACCTCGTGCTTATTCTCTTCTCTTTCCATTGTTGGGAAGAGCTGGAATGGGAGATAAAATTATGGTGTTGCTCAAGAACCTTCCACTCAAGAAGGAGCTTCAGGATGTTCATGTGTATAATTCTGCAATGTCTGGGCTTATGGTCTGCAAGAGGTATGAGATTGGCCTGAAGTTATCACATTGTCCTCTTTGTTTTATGGTTATTAATTTTCTTGCTGCTTAATTTAGTTCTTTTTCATTTATCTTCCTTTGTGGAGGAGCTATTGAAGAAAACATTATTGAATTGAGAGCTGAATATTCCTTATAAGGGTGTGGAAATCTCTTCCAAACAGACGCGTTTTGAAACTGTGAGGTTGACGGCGATACTACGTAACGGGCCAAAACGGACAATATCTACTAGCGGTGGACTTGAGTTGTTACAACACTGCTCGTATAATACCCATGGCCCGCCCCTTCTTTAACCACCTTTGGTGGCTTCACCCACCCATTGACAGCTTCTGGAGGCAATATGAAGTTTTAGCATGTCATAGCATGTATTAATAGCTATTTCTTTGCTATTCTTATTGAACTTGAGTAAAACTACACATTGTAATACATGTCCTGTTTCCCTTGTTACAAACCTATGGTTTATGGGGAGATAAAGGGAAACATGGAACTCTGTTTGCATTGTTTCTTTATGTCTTTCAAAGTGGTTGTAGAAGCTTCACTTGGATTATCCTTTAATGATCATATTATGATTTTCAGGTATAATGATGCTTGCGAGGTGTATGAGGCCATGGAAACAAACAAGGTTAATCCCGATCATGTGACATGTTCTATAATGATTACAGTCATGAGAAAGCTCGGTCGCAGTGCAAAGGATTCTTGGGATTACTTCGAGAAAATGAACGAAAAAGGAGTAAAATGGAGTCCAGAAGTTTTGGGTGCTCTGATTAAAGCGTTCTGCGACGAGGGGCTGAAGAGTCAAGCACTCATCATCCAACTGGAGATGGAGAAGAAAGGGGTTACTTCGAACGCAATCGTGTATAACACGATCATGGATGCATTTAGTAAATCAAACCAAATCGAGGAAGCCGAAGGTCTCTTTGCTGAAATGAAAGCCAAAGGAGTGAAACCAACCAGTGCGACCTTTAACATCTTGATGGATGCATACAGCAGGAGGATGCAACCCGAGATTGTCGAGAAGCTTCTAGTCGAAATGAAGGACACGGGATTCGAGCCGAACGTGAAGTCATACACTTGCTTGATTAGTGCTTACGGGAGGAAGAAGACAATGAGCGACATGGCAGCAGATGCATTCTTGAGGATGAAAAAGAATGGTATAAAGCCAAATTCTCATTCATATACAGCTCTGATTCATGCTTATTCTGTTAGCGGTTGGCACGAGAAAGCTTACTCGACGTTCGAGAACATGCTGCAAGAAGGTTTAAAGCCTTCCATTGAAACATACACGACGCTACTCGATGCGTTTAGGCGTGCAGGTGATACCGAGGCATTGATGAAAATCTGGAAGTTAATGATTAGAGAAAAAGTAGCAGGAACAAGAGTAACATTCAACATACTGCTAGATGGGTTTGCAAAACAAGGTCATTATATTGAAGCAAGAGATGTGATATCTGAGTTTAGCAAGATTGGGCTGCAGCCAACCGTTATGACATACAACATGCTGATGAATGCATATGCAAGGGGAGGCCAACATCTAAAGATGCCGCAGCTCCTGCAAGAGATGGCTGCTCGGGAGCTAAAACCCGACTCCGTTACTTACTCGACCATGATTTACGCGTTCGTACGTGTTCGGGATTTCAAACGAGCGTTCTTCTATCACAAGAAGATGGTAAAAAGTGGGCAAGTGCCTGATGTGAAGTCGTATCAGAAACTTCGATCAATTTTGGATGAGAAACTCGATACGAAGAACAGGAAAGATAAGAGTGCCATTTTGGGTATAATGAACAGCAAATTGGGTATGGTGAAAGCTAAGAAGAAGGGCAAGAAAGATGAGTTTTGGAAGAACAAGAGAAAGTATGTGAAAACTCAGAGAGTTTCTCCTAATGAACAAACAAAAGTGGAGACTGGGAGTTGATGAACTGAGCTACCCATTTGGGCTTTTCTTGCTTGGATGGCCCATTTATGTTCCATCATGATATGGGCTTAGGAGGCCCATATTTTGATCAGCTTCATATGGGCCTAGAGCAAAACACTGGCCCAATAGAGAAAAAGAGGATAAAGTCGAATATTGTACATTATGAAAAAGGGTGTAAATTTCAACTGAAAAATGATCCCTAAATTATGACCATATTTCTTTTCTTCCAGATATCTTATTTTCTTCAAGAATTAAATTTTTATTTAGTTGATTAATTCATATTATATTTGTTTAATATTATGTGTATCTATGTTGGAATGTTATCTGAACTAATTATGTATTTAAATTATAATTTTGATTAATTTCTGATTAGGTAGATTAATTGATTATTTTATCTGAACTAAATTTACCCTAAAAAAATATATATTTTCATCCCAACTAAAATAAGATTTAAGACTCGGAAAAAAAAAGAAAAAAAAAATTAAAAGAGATTTTTTTATGGGAGTTGAAAAAAGCTTAGCCATATATGGAGAAATTGGATGAAAAAAGAAAAAAAGAATTATAAAAAAGGAGTCTGGACCGGTTAGCGCACATAACTGTACAACCGGTAATTGGGTAGAGCAAAGCTGCCACGTGGACACCCTCACCCAAGGATAAACCCAAAATTCCTTCCTTGATGACGTGTACTTTTAACTGAAAACTTAGTATAAATACCCCTTTCGCCCCACGTCGGTATTTGCCCTCATTCGTATTTTTTCCTTTTCCATTTCCATTTTGTTTTCGCTCTCTTTCTCAGTCTCTCAACCGGCAAGAACAAGAAGACAAATTCGGATCGGGGTCCAATAATCCGGCGTCTTTCTGATCTAGGGTTTTCCCTTTCATTTCACATTCCAATTTGTTCTTGTTTTCCACTCTCGTTGCTGCGATTTGGAGTTCCGATTCGTGTCTCCTGTCTTGGCTCGAGATCCGGGCCAAGCACAGAAGAATACCACTCCAACAAGTGTTTTCTTTCGGTTCATTGCGTCTCCCAGTGCTCGCCGATAGGTTCTCTCTCTCTCTCTCTCTCTCTCTCTCTCTCTCTCTCTCTCTCTCTCTCTCACGCGTGTGCGCTTTTGTGTGTTTGATGTTGACTGTTTTTTGTTTTATTTATTTGTTTGGGAGGAACTGGAAGAATGGAGGATGAGTGATTGTTTTTTTTTCCCTTAGTTGGAACTTGGTAATTATGAATCTTGAGAAAGTGAAGTGGCGGTTGCTTCATACGTTTAGTTTATGTATTTTATTTTGAACTTCGTTCATCTTCCGTTTCTCAGTTATCCAAGGTTTAATTTTAATCTGTTGTGTGTGTGGACGCGGTCTTGGGGGCGCATATTTCTGTTGGTTGGTAATCTCTCGTTTTTTTTTTCCTTTTTCTAATTAAGTTTTTATTTAATAGATTTCTACTTAGTTTGTGTTGTGCTTTTGGTTACTATGTTGTAGCATCTGGGTAGGATTTATTTTTATTTTTTAGCATGAGACGGATGTAAAGGTGCAGCCATTTATGTAAATGCATCTTTTGATCATCGACTTTATTTTTCAATTTTTGCTGTATGTATGTGCATTTCCCCCCTCTGAATTTTTAATTAACATGTAGGTACCCGCATCTCCAGCATAAATGGCCTCGAATGAAGGACTTCTGACTGAAGAGCAGCGGGAAGTGATGAAAATAGCTACTCAGAATGTGGATATTTTGTCAACCTCTCCAAAATCTCCCAAAGGCTCACTTCCTGAATATCGTATAAAAGCCCCTTCTGGTGGGAAGGTCCCGGCACCTGGAGCTAATTTGAAGCACGTGCGTAGATCTAACTCTGGGAAGCATATTAGGGTGAAAAAGGGTGAGTTCATCTGACATTGTAGTCTTGATTTATGTATTTGAATTGATACTGAATGTCGAAGTACATATTTTTGCTGTTCTGAATGTTTTATAATTATTTGATATGATTTTTAACTGCATCAGTTTCTTTTTATATCCTTGCATTGTTAGTATATTTCTGCAGTTTACAGCAATATATTAGGCTTTTGTGTGCATGCTTTCATTAATACAAAAAGAGAGAACATAAAAGAAAATATAATGCAGATTGCTTCTAAGTCTGTTTTCCCACCCATAGAATTTTAGTTTATGGATGTGAAATCTGTATGATTATATTGCTGGATTTAAGTTTATTTTCAGCCTTTCCTGTGAAACATTTCCCTTTGCCTTTCTCCTTAGCCATCTTCATTTTCATTTCTGGTTCTGTAGTGAACAATCCAATGGTTTTGAAATCTTACCTTGTTAAATTATATACATGAGTATTTATATTTTGAGATGTAATTTAAGCAGCTTAACCTGTTCTTACTGTTTTAACCACTAGTATATACTGTTGTTAGCAGATGGGGCTGGTGGAAAGGGCACCTGGGGTAAATTGCTTGACACTGATGATGATTCTCATACTGACAGAAATGATCCTAACTATGATAGTGGCGAGGTAATTTCAATATTGAGTTGGACTTCATTTTCTGATATTGTGTATGATTGCCCAATATAACGCATATGCATGTCTGTCCTATGATGAACCTAAGTCCCAGAGAAAATAGCATACCCAATTATTAAGGTTTTGAGGTACGATGATCGCAACTTGTGATGCTAATGGTACTTGCACGATTGCCCATGTACTGCCTAACATATGGACTGGTAATAGTACACATGCTAGTGGAAGTGTATTTGGTGGATTGAGATTGATGGAGAAGCTTTTAAATTATTATTCTTTCTAAACCTAAATGTTTGTATTGTCTTCGACATTTCCTCTTTAATAGGAACGATATCAACTTGTTGGGTCGACTGCATCAGATCCCTTGGATAATTATAAGAAATCTGTTGTATCTATTATAGAGGAATACTTTAGCACTGGTGACGTGGAATTGGCTGCATTTGATCTTGGAGATCTAGGCTCAAGTAACTATCATCCTTACTTTATTAAACGGCTAGTATCTATGGCAATGGACAGACATGATAAGGAGAAGGAAATGGCTTCAGTTCTGCTATCAGCTTTGTATGCCGATGTTATCAGTCCTGCCCATATAAGAGATGGATTTTTTATGTTACTCGAATCTGCTGATGATCTTGCTGTCGATATACCAGATGCAGCTGATATCCTTGCTTTGTTCTTAGCTCGTGCTGTAGTTGATGACATACTTCCCTTAGCATTTCTAGCCAGGGCAAGGAAGGCATTGTTGGAACCATCCAAAGGAACTCAGGCTATCCAAACCGCCGAGAAGAGCTATCTCTCTGCTCCACATCATGCCGAACTTGTGGAGAAAAAATGGGGAGGCAGCACACACTTTACAGTTGAGGAAGTGAAGAAAAAGATTGCTTATCTCTTAAGGGAATATGTTGAGAATGGAGATACCATCGAGGCTTGCAGATGCATAAGGCAGTTAAGCGTTTCATTCTTTCATCATGAGGTTGTGAAGAGGGCTTTGATTCTTGCCATGGAGATCCGAAAATCAGAACCCCTGATTCTGAAGCTTCTGAATGAAGCTGCTGAAGAAGGTCTGATAAGCTCAAGTCAAATGATTAAGGGGTTTTCTCGGCTGGCAGAGAGCCTTGACGACCTTGCTCTTGATATACCATTGGCAAAATCGTTGTTTGAATCGTTGGTCCCGAGGGCCATATCTGAAGGATGGCTCGATGCTTCCTTCATGAAATCTTCAGATGAAGATATTGATGTTGGATCTACAGATGAAAAGTTGAGGCGCTATAAGGAAGAGGTTGTAACTATAATTCATGAATATTTTCTTTCAGATGACATTCCTGAATTAATAAGAAGCCTAGAAGATCTTGGTGCACCCGAATATAATCCAATCTTTTTGAAGAGACTGATTACACTTGCAATGGATAGGAAAAACAGAGAAAAAGAAATGGCTTCAGTGCTCCTTTCAGTTCTTCACATTGAGATATTTTCTACAGAGGATATAGTCAATGGTTTTGTAATGCTACTTGAGTCTGCAGAAGATACAGCCCTAGACATTTTGGATGCATCAAATGAGCTTGCTCTCTTTCTAGCCAGAGCTGTGATTGATGATGTCTTGGCTCCTCTAAATCTCGAGGATATTGCTTGTAGGTTGATCCCAAATTGTACAGGTAGTGAAACTGTTCGAATGGCCCGGTCATTAATTGCAGCTCGGCACGCTGGTGAGAGGCTTTTAAGATGCTGGGGTGGTGGAACTGGCTGGGCAGTGGAGGATGCAAAGGACAAGATTCAGAAGCTCTTAGAGGAGTACGAAAGTGGAGGAGTTGTGAGTGAAGCTCTTCAGTGCATCCGTGATCTAGGGATGCCTTTCTTCAACCACGAGGTTGTAAAGAAGGCATTGGTTATGGCCATGGAGAAGAAGAACGACAGGATTCTAGATCTTCTACAGGAATGCTTCAATGTTGGCCTGATCACCATCAACCAGATGACCAAAGGCTTCTCTAGGATCAAAGACAGCCTCGACGATCTCGCACTCGACATTCCAAATGCAAGCAAGAAATTCACTTCCTATGTGGAGCACGCCCAGACGAAAGGATGGCTTTTACCATCCTCCTTCGGATCATCTGGTGATGCAGATTCTTCAGTGCTCTTGGCTGCAGCTTCCTGAGGGAAAAAACAGAGTTTTAGATTGTTAAATCTCTTCTACACCGTTTCGCGAAGCGCCACGAGCTCTCCTCTACTGCATGCTTTGACTCATCTTAAGGTAGAATAGTAGATCAGATAATGAAATGATGGGATCTTTTCCTTCCTTCCTTCTTCCTCCTCATGATGATGGTCGTCTTACTTTAGCAGAGGCCTGATAAGGAGATAATAAATATGATGATCCTTTGCCATTGTATAAAAATCTCGGCTTCTGCTTCTTCCTTTTCTTCTCCTTGTTCTTCTCTGTTCTTCAGAACTTTAGGGGTAAGTGTTGTGATATGATGTTGTTTAGACAGGATCTTTTATATCTATCTCATAATATGCTCTGCTGCTGCTGCTGCTGCTTCTGCTGCTTGGCACAACATGGAAACAAAGGGTTGGTGGGTGTGGGTGGACAGTACTTTTCACTAAATCACTACTAATTTTCTTCTCGTGCTTTTCTTTCTTCTCTTTTGTTTATTTTTGTATTAGGCCTTTCAATTACGGGCATGCTTTTTCTTCCGTGTAAATGCCCTTTTTTGTTTGGTCCTCGAGATTGAATTCACAGAGTTATGGAGATTTAATCTACTTTTCTTGGGGTTTCATCTTTCTTCTTAGTTCATTAGATCGTCGAGCAACTTACATTTTTAATCAACTTCTACATGCTGAAATTGCAAATTATCAATTAAGGTCACGATTTTGTGATGTAATTTTTGGTAATGCAAAATTCACAGAGTTATGTATATCTTCCATTTTTTCTCTAAGAAAAAACAAATAAATTGAATTGTAAATCTTATTTCAGTCAGCAACTTTAAAATATTTATTTGGGCAATTGGACCAACTTTTTTTTTATTTTAAAAAAAAATTAACCCGATGCATGTAAAGTATTGAATGGTTAGATTGAACATGTCTAAATTTAACTTAACTCTAGCTACAAACAATTTTTGTAGTTTGGATTGAATAATCAGATTGTTCGGATTCTATGTCCTATTACTCCTAAATATTACTTACTTGAGACAAATTAAGTTGTTTGGAGTTTATTCTTTGTATTATATTAAGGGGAAAAACTAATAATAAAGAGAATCCTTACCACGTCACCTTATTTTTTTTCTTTAATCCTGCGTTAAAATTACTCCAAAAATATCAGCAAGCGTAAGTCGGTGCAGGTTGTTTCCGCATCCAAACAGCGGCTAAGCAATCCGCGCAACCAAACAAGGGTCTTCTTCTTTCATTCTTTACTTCTTTCGGTCGCCCCACAGTCTTTTAAGCGCAGAAAAGCTCCAGCTGCTCCCAAAATGCCTCTCAAGACAGAACATGGAGCATCGGACAGCTCCCTCGACGAGCACTCGAAGGCGGCCCATTCTTCTAAAGTCGTTGTTCTTGCTGACCTCAATGTTGATCCTCCAGAAATGGACGACGACAGTTCCGTTCACGTTTCAGCTTCGACTATCTCTAGGTTACTTTCTTTTTCGCACTCTGTCTGATTTTTTAATCGAATTTGGAAATTTTTGGTAGCGTTTACTCCTTTTGGTACATAAAATTTCCTTGCTAGGGAGCCCTGGTTCTAATTGTGGTCTATTTACTCTTGAAGAACCAAAATTGTACCGGCAAACTGTTGAGCGGTTTGTTTCTTGTTTTTCGATCGAGAGTAGTTAAGGTTATTTGTTAACAGTCTAAATAAAACTAGAAAAACATAGTACAAAAGAAGTTGCTGACCTTCTTGCTAATGATTCGGAGGTACTTTGAGAAAGTGCCCTTTATGTATTCGTCCTTACCTGCTAATCAAATTATCTTTTAAAGTAGGATTTCTGTAATGGATGGTGTGAATTGTGAATCAAGGCTTATGAAACGAAGAAAATGTGTCAAAATAATGCTTCATCGACTGTCTTTGTTTTGATCAGCAAGGTACCGCATGAACTCATTAGTACTATTATTTTGGATGGAACATGCATTCCACCCAAAAACATGTAAAATTGAAGGGAGCACTAGTTACTAGGAGTTCAAACCCAAACATGGATTAGCTGGATAACGAGTTATCTTACTAGACATGACAAAAGATTAAGATAATTGCAGAAGTCACTGTAATCAAGAAGCTCAAAAGGCTCTCATTGTTTAAAATTTTCTTGCAAACCTCATCAAAATTCCTTTCAGTGAAACGTCCTAAAATCTTCTCCTCCATTAAATGTCCATTTTGGGGTTTGAGGTTTTCCTACAGGTTTGTACCTACTCGAAATTATTGTAATAAATTTTTGTGGCTTCTTGTTAAAAATAAGCGTGCGATTTTAGGTTATCTGTGGATGAGAGCAATCAAGACAAAACTGTGGCAATTTGCAAGGATACTAATACAATGGAAGTTGAAGGTAGACATGTAAGCAAAATAGGGAAGTGCCGTTCAAGAAACAATAAGGTAGAGTACTCTCTTGATTCTGCAGCTGATGCAGATGGTGATCAACATGGTCAAGGTGTTTCAACTTCACGCGAAGAAAAAGTCAGCAGCCTCAAAACTGTGAGTTTTGTCAACATTTGGTTTTCTTCTCATGTTAACCTTTTGGTTTCTGTATATCACCTGTTTCCTTTGCTGTTGTATTTCTTGCATCTTCGATATGATGCATTCTATTGCTTGCCATGTGAAAAGGTGGTTTCGAAAATCTTGTGCTGCATGTAAACCTTGTAAGAATGGCCAGCTATTTCTTAACTTAAGACCTCTATCAGACATGTTTACATGTAATTTTTGCATGCATATAATTTTTTTGGCTCATGGGCTGTTTCTCTCGAATTGTACGACTAAAATTATGTTTTGGTTTGTGAGCTGGGGAAAATCAGATTTTTGGATGGTTAATGGGGGCACACTTTTTCTTTCCATATTTCAGACTTGTCCTTTGGGATGGTAAGTAGTTTTCTTTAAGACGTATCACAGGATAAAGGTAAAGACACAGGCCACTGCTGCCAAACAACGAAGAGATTGAAATACCAATAATAACTGTCACTCACGTAGTTTGATCCCTTTGCTCTTTCAGTAGTTTGTTTGATCCGGGTTTTGTCCAGGGTTCTTTTGTGGCAGATTTTGTTATATTTCCTTCAGAACTTATCTCTTTATTTCTCAAGAAGATGCCTTATCGTTTAAAGGTTTGGTTTTGGTCTTGTTGGTCTGGTTGCTGGGTTTTCTCTGGCCTTTCAGGATCTTCCTTTTTCCTTTTTGGTTGGCTTGTTTGGTGTGGTGGGCGCAGCATGTTATGGGATTTTTCTGTCTCATATTGGTGGTTTTAGCTTGTTGCAAATTCTGGAGTTCGTTTTGGTTTAGATTTAAAGCATCTTTGCAAGAAATTTTCTTCTTTGGTTGGATCGCCTTGAAACTGTTTAGTTTGTAGGCTGGTTTTTTTGACAAGCATGTTTGGTAGAAGCTATTTAGGGGCTTATTGTCTTAAGTTGGTGGATTTTTGCATCTTTGGAGCTTTGTTTGGGAATCTTGCAAGTATCTCTGCTTGCAAGTTTCTTCTTTGATCAACATTGCTTTTGTGGCTTCTGCAGTATTTTTGTTTATTTTGGAGTGTTTTTTCTTTCTTCCACGTGGAGTTTGTATCTTTTGAATTTTTGTGTCTTTTCATCTTATCAATGAAAAGTTTTGTTTCTTTTTTTATTTTATTTTATTTTTAAAAGACGATTGCTTATGTAGTTTGATCTCCTGAAGGATCAGTGTACGGAGTGTTAACTTTTTTTTATCAACTTTAATGATGGAAAACTCTTGGTCTCTCTTCTTTGCCCTCCAATTTGGATACATGTATTATTTGAATCCTTGACTCTTTCTCTGGCTGGTCATTCAGGTAGGTTCTTACAAAATCTTTTTTTTCCTTTCTCAGAGAACATGGGGAATATTTATTCTTAACTTCTTAATTGTTTTAGTTTAAGTATGCCCTTGTCCATTCTTTCATTTTTCTCAATTAAAGCTGGTTTTCTTATTAAAAAAAAAATCTTAATAGTTTTATAGGGCAAAAGCACAGGGGAAGGTGGAATTATTTTCTTGGTACTGATTCCATCCCTATGGCGAAGCCAATATTAATCTTCATTCACAATGGTATCTTCTGTGTGTTTTGTAATAGAGCTAGGATTCTGATAATGTTCTTCTATGCTATCTAATGGCAGTCCATCATTGACAACTCTGTTCTGCTTGAGTTCCTAATTTGAGGTGGAAGTAGTGTAAAAACACGTCTTGTTGGCTTGTTTTACTATAACTATTAGATGAGAAGTATCGTTATAATTAGAATTACAAGAGTGTTGCAAGATGAATTTTTCTATTGTGAGTGTTGATATGTAGTTTTTTTTCTTTCTCCTTTTTATCAGGAGGGAAATCATTTCTTATTTCCTGAATTCAGAGGATCGGGGGATGCAATCTTCTTTTCTTTTTGGACCTTTTAGGTTGATTTGTTGGTCCATCCTTACTCTCTTCGATGTCTGATTTTGTTGATGAAATTGTTCCAAATAAAAATGTATTGTTGCACTTGGGTATCCTTTTCTCTTGCAGAAATTCAATCAAATTGTGTATTTATAGTCTTCTATGTTATCCATTTGTTTTCAAAGCTTCGCTTAAATGTTGAAGTTTATTCTGTATTCAATACATACATCCGCGGCCACATCTCACTCCCCTCACCCCACAACCAAGTACTCAGGATGTGACTTCTTATTTACCTTGATTATTGGAATGCCTGCCTGTAGGGGTTAGTTCATGTAGCAAGAAAGATGCCAAAAAATGCTCACGCTCATTTCATTCTTGGCCTAATGTATCAGAGGTTGGGCCAGCCACAAAAGGTAGCTTGGCTTGCACATCATACCTGTTTTGGTTAATTTTCTTGTTCTATTATTAATTAAAACTGTGGTACTCTTTCAGGCTGTTTCAGCATATGAGAAGGCAGAGGAAATCTTACTCCAAAGTGATGTTGAGATTCACAGGCCAGAGTTGCTCTCATTGGTCCAAACTCATCATGCACAGGTTACATTTTATATCCACGTTCATCCTTACCTCTCTCCTCTTAGGTTATACTTCATCTCTATTTGTAAATAATAGATATTACCAACCTGATTATGCTCACCTGTTCTATGAACTGTCTAGTGTCTCCTTCTAGAAAGTGCAGGGGATAATAGTTCAGACAAAGAACTTGATCAAGAGGAGCTTGACGAGATTCTGTCTAAACTTAAGCATTCAATTCAATCTGATGTTAGACAGGCAGCTATGTGGAATACCCTAGGCTTGATACTTCTTACTACTGGTCGAGTGAAGGTGCATGTTTATTACTATTCACTTCCGTGGTTGCTCTCCTCTTAGAAACTAATGTGGACTCATGTTAATATGTCCAGAGTGCCCTTTCAGTGTTATCATCCCTGTTGGCCATTGTCCCTAACAACTATGATTGCCTTGGAAACCTCGGAATTGCTTATCTTCAAAGGTATATGAACAATCGTCCATGCTTGTCTGAAATCTAACTTTCCTGCGTCTCTTCAGGTTTTTCTAACTTCAGTTCCAATAATGTTGAGGAGTTAGGGAACCGATACTAGAACTTGAAAAAATAAGCAACTGAAGGCAGTATACTCTACAATATTGAGTCGTACACCAATAAACATTAGTGATGATGCAAATGAGATAATCATGGAATTAATGCTATAACCCATTGTTTCGTTAGAGTTGATATATGCATGTTCAATTGACAATTCTCGAATTACTCAGAAGGTCCTAAGCTTTCTTTATAGTCAGGCATGCTTCTTACTTCCAATTTTTTCCCTAAGAAATACAGTATCCTTACTGGGCTTTGCACATAACGATTATCCTATGGCTGTTTGTTAATTGGATAATTTTGAGTACTTTCGATGCTGTGCATGTATAATCACTTGTATGCCCTTTCACATGTCCTGTCATTGTCGATAGTTAGTACAAGAAGTTCATGCCTTGTGAATGTGCCAATTGGATTGATTCTATCATACTAAGTACATGCTACTGTTGGACATATGTTGTAGTGGAAACATGGAACTATCAGAAAAATGTTTTCAAGAATTGATCCTGAAAGATCAAAATCATCCTGCTGCTCTCATCAACTATGCTGCTTTTCTCTTGTGCAAGTATGGTTCTACTGTTGTAGGTATGTGCTTGAGGTAGTTTGTTTGTTTGTTAGAGATTGTACTTATGAAAAGGACATTGTTGTCGTTTTCCCTCTTATTTTGTAAATATTTGGAATGGTTCGGTCATCACCTTTTTCTTTCCCCTTTTTGGCTTATTAGAACCTTAGTTAGTTTATGTTTCCCCATACACAAAAAAGTACTCATTCTTCTAACTTAATTTTAAGGTGCTGGAGCAAATGCTGGTGAAGGTGGTGTTGATGAGAAGGTTGTAGGTATGAATGTTGCAAAGGAATGTTTGCTAGCGACTCTAAAGGTAGATCCAAAAGCAGCACATGCCTGGGCAAATCTTGCTAATGTGTATTTTGTGACTGGGGACCACAGAAGTTCTGCCAAGTGCTTGGAGAAGGTGCTCATGGATCTCTATTCTTTGGGATAAGGTTTTCTTCTCATGTCGTCTAGTTTTGTGGAAAAGATGGGATATTCAGTCTTTACCGGAAACCTTTGTAGAATTTTACCTTGTGTATGCATGCCTGTATGAGTTCATTAATAGAAGGGTCTTGATGTTTTGGCCTCAAATTAGCTAATTCTCTCTCCTCTTGTAAATACCCAACAGGTAGCAAAACTGGAGCCAAATTGCATGGCTATGAGATATTCTGTTGCTATGCACCGACTTAAGGATGCAGAAAGGTCTCAAGATCGTAATGAGCAGCTCTCCTGGGCTGGAAATGAAATGGCCTCAATTATTAGAGATGGAGATGGCTTGACAATCGATCATCCTGTAGCATGGGCTGGGCTTTCCATGGTTCACAAGGCTCAACATGAGATTGCTTCTGGATTTCGTACAGATCAGAGTGAACTGAGAGAAGTGGAAGAACACGCCGTCTACAGTTTATATCAGGTATCAATCTCTGGTTCTGAACGTATTTTTTTGTCTAACCAAGCTACTAGAAAGTATGCTTATAATCATGCTTGGCCCTAAATTATCATTTGGACTATGTTGGAATGGAAGCTGGCAATATGTATTCGGCACGATATTAAATTCTTCTATCGATGGTGATTGGACTTTTGAAGATCTCTTGTATGCTAATTATCATTTGGAAATCCCCATTTTGATTAGCCTTGACTAGTCGTTTCAGAAAGATACAGCCCTAGCTTTGTTGTTGGTCCCCAATCGTCCACCTTCACCCATACAAGTGGTTTTAGAGTCTATCGAATTTTTATTCTTTTTATAACGTATAGCTTTTCGTCTTAGCAAAAGGCTTTCCGAAGGAATGAAAATCAAGGACTTTGTATCCATTAATTTCAATGTGGTTTAATGATGTTCAACTGTGAGATCCCACATCGGTTGGAGAGGAGGACAAAACATTTTTTATAAGGGTGTGAAAATCTCTCCCTAGCAGACGCGTTTCAAAACTGTGAGGCTGACAGCGATACGTAACGGGCCAAAACGGACAATATTTGCTAGCGGTGGACTTGGGTTGATACAAATGATATTAGAACCAGACACCGGGCAGTGTGCCAGCGATGACGTTGGGCTCCTGAAAGGGGTGAATTGTGAGATCCCACATCAGTTGGAGAGGGGAACAAAACATTTCTTATAAGGGTGTGGAAACCTCTCCTTAGCAGATGCGTTTTAAAACCATGAGGCTGACGGCGATACGTACGGGCCAAAGCAGACAATATCTACTAGCGGTGAGCTTGGGCTGTGTAAATCAACTGCCGAGGACTTGGATCACAACTTTTGTTATTTCCAGCTCTATGAATCTAGTTTTTTGGAATAATACAAGGAGCAAAGCAGCCTACTGATAGGAAAATGACATTTTTGTGGCAAATCTTTATACATTGTTTTAATTTTGAAAGTCTACAATAATATATTTCCATCTTCTATTATTGATGTTCTTGTTAGATTGATGGTGGGTATTGCCTTACTCTTAACCTATAGGGAATAGCTGAGGACCCTGATGATGCTGTTCAGTGGCATCAATTCGGCCTCCACAGTCTCTGTACGCGAGAATTTAAAACAGCACAAAGATACCTCAAAGCTGCAATTGCTCGCTTTAAGAACTGTAGCAATGCATGGTCAAACCTAGGTATGTCAATACAATTTAATGTCGAATTTTAGTAAATCTCTTGGCTCTCTGTCGTCAATCGTGTTCCGTATTTTTGCATCGTTAGGTATCTCGTTGCAACTCTCAGACAACCCGACACAGGCCGAAGAAGTATACAAGAAAGCTTTGTCATTGGTGGCCACAGAACAAGCACATTCCGTGTTTTGCAACCTCGGAAATCTGTATCGACAGCAAAAACAATACGAACGTGCCAAAGCTATGTTCTCAAAGTCTCTGGAACTGCAACCTGGTTATGCACCTGCATTTAACAATCTAGGATTAGTGTTTATTGCAGAGGGTCAATGGGAGGAGGCTAAGTATTGTTTTGAGAAAGCTCTTGAGGCTGATCCGTTGCTCGATTCAGCTAAGTCGAATTTGATTAAAACAGTAGCCGTATCTCGATTATGTAATAGCTTATCATCGTGTCGTGTTAAAGATTGAAATCTCTGCCATTGGCTTCATCCTCATTAGATTAGGATGTAGAATATACATGATATTTTCTTGCAAGGAAATGTAAAAGCAGCATCTACTGAATGAAGATGCTGCCTGGATATATCTCCCCAGGCAGTACTTCCTTGATGGAACCAATGTGTTAATCAGGACCACATTGGTTCAATTAGGTTAGTTTCTAATATATTTGATTCTCACTCGCAAACTCTTCGGTTCTATATAGTTCATAAAACTTAGGTTCTCCTCGGTACTCCTAAACTTTGAAGTTTATGTTTATTTAGTCTTTAAATTTCAAAATTACCTATTCAAAATTTTATCATAAGTTTCGAATTAAAAAATTCAAAAACCAAAATTGAAAATAAGTGAATGTTTGGAGCTACCTAGTAGATACACACCAAAACATACATAACATACATGCCAAAACATACATGTATACATTTAGCCAATAATTTTGAGGTAATTTTAAATTTTATTCAATCTCGAATTTAAAATTTTTAATTAGATCATTATATTAAAAAAATATTAATATTTATCAACATGAATATAATGTGCAATTAACTTATTGTCGTGTTAAAATATTTGGACAATGTACGATATCACTATATTTCATATCTTATCATGGGGTATTGTTTCTAATATATTTTTAACTTTTAGTTTGGTCCCGTTGTTTTAGATTGAAGTTTGTTCTTTCTGTTTTCGACTAGATTTTTTAAAATTCAATTTAAATATATGTATATTCATTATTTTCAAAATCTGGGTATGTAATTTGCCAAATTATAATAATTGATTAAAGATTATCTATATATTAACCCAATAAAAAAAAAAAAGTAAGAGATTAATATTTAGACTAAAGATAATAAATAATTTAAATATTAACCTAACAAAAATTAAGAACCAAATCGAAAATTTTAGAAATAAAAAACAAATTTGTAGATTTTGCAAAAAGAAAAATAATATATATAAATAATTTGTCATCAATGTTACCAGTGGTGGGCTGTGACCGTGAGTGAAAAGCTTTAGAAAGACCCGAAGCTCCCGCGAAGTATATACGGCCATTGGAGGTCAGCGAAGGATGAAGCGCTTCTTTAAACCAATAGAGAAGGAAGGTTCTTCGAAGAAGGCGGCTCTCTCACCTTCACTGAAAGATGGTGATGATTCGGAAGCATCAGTGTCGGACAAGAAAGAGCCTCTTAAATTTATAACTTGGAATGCAAATAGTTTACTTCTCAGAGTTAAAAACGACTGGCCGGAATTCACCAAGTTTGTCACCAATCTTGATCCGGATGTTATTGCCATACAAGTGAGTTCTGCGTCAATGCCCTCTCTGCTTTACCTTGTGGCGAAGTTTGTAGGCGCTGATGTTTGATCTCTTTTCACTTGGTTTTGGCCTTTTTTTTTGTGAATTTTCATGAATGTGTGTTTCAGGAAGTTAGGTTGTATACTAGTTGGGATCATGCAAGATATTTGAATAGTAAATGCGAGTTGTTATAATTCTTAATGGGCTGCGAGAAAATGATAATTCCTGGAATGTGCTGGTTCACTTGCTAGGTCTCGCATGATTTACATTTATTTTGTTCTTTTGACTGCAAGAAATTAGTAATTCAAGTTACTGCATGTGTTGGTGTAGTTGATTTTTTTATAAGATGGGTGTGAATGCATCTGCACTTGATGATGACATTTTGATGTTTTATTACAGTAGGATTGTTACATGAATTTTTTCTTGAGGTATCTTTGAAGGTCAGCTGTAGTTCTAGTTTCAGGACCCTGACTGATGTAGTGCCCTGTACCACATACGCACAGAAGATGAACTACATTGACTCTAAAAGAAATGTAGAAGAAAGAGAACAGAAATTTCGGGAGACCTTGAGCATAAGATAAAATGAAGACTGAAAAATGCTCTCCTTTGAGCTGAAATTAGGAGTAGCTACAGAATTCCTTGGTAACTTGCAACCGATTCAAAGTGTCAAACCATCATTCAATTCCAAATTTGTGTTCTAGATTATCTTTATGGTATAGAATAATTATCCTATTTTTCTCCCCCAAAATTTCCTTTAAATAGCCAAAATAGTCCTCATGACCTATATAGGTCATTCTTGCTTTGTTTCTTGAATTTTTTTCAAACATTCTAAGGGACATAAAGTTGCCCACTTCATAGGTGAAAGAAAAGTGAATGATTATGCAAGAAATATCTTTGAGGATTGAAGCATAGGGAGGGTTGTAGAGATTTTAGTTTTGAAGTAGGTGGCATCAATTGAATTATTAGATAAGTTTATAGGGGACTGTCTTAATTTCACTTCCCACCGTCTAGGATTTAACAACCATATGGTCCTGTATGGACTGCAGTTAAGCAGATCAGTTATTTACTTGATGAATCCATCTGATACTGAGTTCTTTATTCTAGTGCTCCATCTGACGCATTATCTTGTAGAACTACATAAGACTCCAATTATCCACTTACATGGACTGTAACCTTATCATCGACTATGTTTACACACTAGGAAGTAAGGATTCCTGCAGCAGGTTCAAAAGGTGCATCTAAAAACCAAGGAGAATTGAAAGATGACACAAGTACATCACGGGAAGAGAAGCAGGTAACATTTTCCTCATGTTACTTTTTATTAATTGAGGCTTCTGAATGAGTGAGAAAGTTTGATATATCAAGCAGAAAAGAAAGACGAATGAGTGTCGAACACATTGAATTTAGTCTTGTTCTGTGCATTTATCAAGTTCTTACATGAATAAGCTTGTCAAGTAAAGCATGTGAAGATTGGTTACAAAACTTAATTGATCAAGTTTATGAACTAATAATAATCCAATTGATGAAAAGAAGAGCAAAAATGATTTATTTTTATTACTTTTGTAATTTTAAGGCATAGAGTTAAAGTAATTCTTTAATTATCTAGATGAGTTGGAAGCCTATTGGGTGCCTTGAAATTCTAATCTAACTGAAATTTTATTTCATATCTTGGGGGATTTGTAGGTGAGTTATAGTTGTTTTCAATTTGGCTGATAAATCAGCGTTCTTGGTGGAAAATTATGATTATTACTTATAAAGCAACCCTAAAATCATGCAGATGCTGATGCGTGCTCTTTCCAGTCCACCATTTGCAAATTATCGTGTTTGGTGGTCTCTTTCAGATTCCAAGTATGCTGGAACTGCATTGTTTATAAAAAAGTGTTTTCAACCAAAAAAGGTTTTCTTCAATCTGGACAGAATAGGTATCTTCTCTCCGTGATGTATTGTAACATTTTATGTAGTGTTTTTCTATTGATGCATTAATGCATTCATTTTTTATTTGAGGAGTTGCATTGATGCATTCAATGTCCTGTTCTCTTATTGATGTATTGATGCATTCAATGTCCCGTTCTCTTAATGATTTATTGACTTGTGTATGACAAAGAACTAGTTTGTGGGATATTTAATCTGTTATTTCACATCTGTACAAGGAATAGCAATTAAATCATACAGGTGTCCCTTTTTGTAGCTTCAAAGCATGAAGTGGACGGTCGTGTAATTTTAGCTGAATTCGAGGCATTTCGTTTATTGAATACATATTCACCAAATAATGGATGGAAGGAAGAGGAGAACTCTTTTAAGAGGAGAAGAAAATGGGATAAGAGAATGTTGGAATTTGTTATCCAATCTTCTGATAAGCCTCTTATATGGTGCGGTGACCTAAATGTTAGGTAAGAGTTCTTGATTAATTTGAAGGATGGTCCATGTCATGAACTTTCAATTTCTTTCATTTATATTGACATCTATGTAGACTATGTTCTATCCATCATTCAAGGCCAAGCTATTTATGTGCTTCTATCTTGGTTATTGCTACCAGTTGTCAGTCACATGATATTGTTCTACCTTCATGAATCAAACTTAACTCACTTCAGGATATTGTTCTACCATCAGTAACAATGAGCAATGCCTGTAGATCCAAATTTGTCTCGAAAAGAAAGAAAACCATTTAAAAACTCATATTATGCAAAATTCTTTAATAAATTTCACGAAGCAATAAAAGTTCAAAGAGTTGTGTGCTAAACTAGTAGCCAAAAGGATCAAGCATCTTAAGGAAATTGCTTACCTTGTTCAAATTAATACTTATCTACAAGAGTATACCACTCCAACTGTTGGTAATATAAAATAGTGGATAATTCCCAATGGATGGTATTTAGATTCGCTGATTTTGTTGCATTAAATTTATTGTGCAGTCATGAAGATATTGATGTGAGCCATCCAGAGTTTTTCAGCGCAGCAAAACTTAATGGGTACATACCCCCAAATAAGGAGGTACAGGCTTGTCATGTAGAGCTCTGCCATATTCTTTTCCCGTAGAGTTTCCATAAATGGTTCTCTGTTTCTTTATTAATACCAGCGAACTTTTTTTTCAAAAGATCCGGATACACTTATCCATTTCTATTTGGACTTGCATTCATTTAAAAGTATTTAATGTTATTTTGCTAATCATTTGTTTGGCTGTAATATAGAGTATTGAAATGATAGGCATCCTATCAATAATCTATGAGAGGATAAAACATTGTATGATGCTCCCACAATTGAATTCGTTGACTACGGGATGTTATATTTCATGATGAGATAGAGAATCAGAACAAAACCAAGAATAAGTCAGTCCTAAATTGTGTTGATTAGATTCGATTTCAATTTTTTTGGTATTTTAGTTTTGTTTCCAAATATATATTTTAAAAAATTGTAATTAGAACAAGATCTGAATTTCATCTTTCACCAGGCGCGGTGCTGTATTCCCAGAATTAAAAAAAAATAATTAGCATCTTCATGGTGCAGGATTGTGGACAGCCTGGTTTTACCTTGGCTGAAAGGAAGCGTTTCAGTGCCATATTGAAAGAGTATGCAATTTCATAATAAAAGTTCTTCTTCTTCTTCTTATTATTATTTATTCTTGCTAGCATTCTCGTAGCATCACTTTATTCTGCTCCTTCTATTATTTTGTTGCTGCTGGTAGGAAGTCTATTTCAGAAGTGATCAAGTTGTTATAACTTACGTCTTTAGTTATCCTTTGCAACTTTCCCTTCACCTATTTCTATCTCTTCTCTTGACCTTTTGATTTCTAATAAACCCAACAACAAGTTTCATAAATTTTTTATTTGATCCAAGGAAGAAAAATATGTCATTCATGTGTATGTTGGTGAATTGTTTGTATCTTTTGCCTCATGCGTGTATTATGTTCCAGGGGAAAGCTGATAGATGCATATAGATTCCTGCACAAGGAGAAAGACATGGAGCGTGGCTTCTCTTGGTCTGGGAACCCTATTGGAAAGTAAGAAAGATACTGCATGGATTACTACTGATTTAACTAGAAATACCTATCTGCTATTTTATTACTCCGTATTCTTTGGCTTACCAGTTACGATGTAGCGGTTGCTCTACTGTTAAGAGCTGTTACAGGGTGTTTGGCATACCTTTTAAAGTGACTAAAGTACACATTTTCTAAATGACTTGTGTTTGGTTCTAGAGATTTGGGTTTTAGTTTCTATAACTAACACTTTAGTTAGCTCTTGAGGCTTAGAAATTAGTTCGTGGGTTAGCAACTAACCTCCTCGCTCACTGGTGAGCAATGGATTTCCATATGAGCTAAAGGGTGTTTGCGCCCGCCTTGCTCACTATTGTTTGATTAAAATTTTAATAAACCACGGCGCTTCTTTCGATGAAGAATGTTTATTAGGCTGTTAATGGCTACGGACTACTCCTGGTTAGATTGACACTTCCATTAACACCATAAATCAAAGGCTGGCTGCGATGATGTTTGGATTTTGAGAGAACAAAATCAACTAGAGGAATGTGTAAGAATGGGTGAAGGTGCATG
Organism: Cucurbita ficifolia; assembly: GCA_033971965.1. Taxonomy (NCBI): domain Eukaryota; kingdom Viridiplantae; phylum Streptophyta; class Magnoliopsida; order Cucurbitales; family Cucurbitaceae; genus Cucurbita; species Cucurbita ficifolia. The sequence goes on from CM066974.1 coordinate 7,808,456, forward strand.
TCCGCACAAGAAGTAGTTGAAGCAATTCACGACACTTGATAAGGAAATATCAACAATATGAGGTGCACATAAATTATTGCACATTTCTGAAAAGATGGAATGGGGAGATTTCGATTCATAAGGCTCTACAGATTACTCCCTTTTTAGCTCAACAATGGATGATATGGAGACAAGTCGCAATACACCATGCATTAGACCGAACCAGGCTCCATCTCCACGTAGATCAAACTGTCACATGAAGTGGTTTTCTCTTAAAGAGTAACGAATCGTAGTCTATCCCTTTTTCCTGTAATTATCGAGTACGTGGATTATCCGGGAGGGCATTTAACCTTCTTAGGCATTGCTGTTGCTTCTTGATTAGTATTCTGATCTGCAAGATAGTAAACAGTCTTCCACTGCTAAAAGACTTTTGCACGTATTAGATTGAATGTCATCGTGTAAAAACGAGGAAATGAAAATCGCACTCCCATTGTTTCCATCAAAGAATGGAGAAAATTCCCAGTCTAGTGAGATCTACGCCAAAATTTGAAATCGTGCTTCCAAGCTGTTTTGTTTTCACTTACATGAAACTTCTGTTGCTTGCTAACGACATGATTACATATCTTTTCAGGTATCGAGGCAAAAGGATGAGAATCGACTATTTCTTAGCTTCCGAGAGTCTGGTAGATAGGATTGTTTCATGTGAGATGCATGGGCAAGGGATTGAATTACAAGGTGCGCTCTCTTTCTCTTCCATTATAACGTTTCTTCATTATAATTCTTAAACTCATTCCTTCATATAGTTCATTGTATAATTTGGTAAGTTATACTACTCATTCTGAAGCTCAGAACTCATGAACCAACCAACGTCGTCCGGGAAGACGAACAATAGGCCTACTCTTATATCTCTCAATACGACCACCTTTGATAGTAATCTTGATTTCATGTAGGTTTCTATGGAAGTGATCATTGCCCCGTTTCTCTTGAGCTGTCAGAAGACAGTTGTTGCCCCGAATCTCAAAAAAGCTAATTACTTCATTAAGTTATTAGGAGCTTCCTTTTATTGTTTGGTTGGCATAGTTGACTTTCTTTTTGGATAGCAACCCCATCAACAGTGTGTCTATGAATACTTGATCTTATACTTTAATGCTGCTGGGAATGTTATTTCATTGGACTCTTTCTTGCCCAAATTTCTCTAGCTCTTGAAGTTCACTTCTGTTTTTAGGCTACAAAATGGCTCTCTCTCGAGTTTTGTTCTCGGTTGGGATTTCTTGAGATGATCAAGTGTCTACCAAGGCAATTTGGAGTCGTTTTCATGGATGTTGCTCCCATGACTATGTCTAATGGATTTTTGAACTTTCCTAAAATGTCTAGTCTAGTAGGTCTAAAGACATGTTCAATTAACTTATATATTAGATACAAAATTTGAATTCTTTCTAATATAATTTTAAACTTTTCCTTTTATGTCTATTAAATTAGTGGATTATAAAAATTACAAAAAAATTAAAAAATTAAAAGTTTATAGATTTCATATGACATCAAATTAGTTAATCAATTATGTTCCATAAGAAACAATTATTTTCATATTTTACTTAATAATCAATCTCATTTAAAATGAAAATTGGTTTGTTTTTAGTATCACACTATAATTCCTTAAATTGGACATAAAATAAACTCATATATATATATTATATTTTGAAGTAAAAAATTCAAAATTCACAAGCTATAAAATAATTATTAACTTAACCAAATAAATTAAGAATTCACTCAAAAAACTTTCTTGAAAGTTTAAATATATATTAATTAGTGGTGAATGAAACAAAAAGGAGAATATTTATAGCAATTTAATTGACTTGTAGCCATTCATGCCAATTCTGAAAATACATTATTAAAAATGTTAAAACAAATAAAACGTTACAAATTTTATTTATTTTTTTATAATTTGAGAATGTTCTAGATATGCCTGAACTAATTTTTTAACATATTTTTAGAATTTATTATGAAATCAAATTATGATATTTGAGATGATAATAGATATTTTTAATGGGCTCATTATATATATATATATATTTATTTTTTTTTTTTTTTTTTTTTTTTTTTTTTTTAATAAAAAAACTCAAATGGCATTTAGATAATATTTTGAAGAAAAAAAATATTATCTAGCACACCAACTCGATTTCTTTTGCCACTCTATTACAAATTATATTACCATTATTGTTAGAGGAACTTCCTTTAGCACTACATATTAAATTAATAATTACTTTTTTATATTAGAAAAAGTTGTAAAGTGGTATGCTACTATCCCACTTATGTTATTAACTCACTCAGTAATGACTATTTAGTCTCATTAATTAATTTAAAATTTGCATCTTTACTCAAACTCTTTAGTCTTGTATACTTAATTACTAAAGCATATTGTTATTTTTTATAATTAAAATAATTCGATATATAGTTGTGAGATCAAACCTTGGTTGGAGAGTGAAAATAAACATTATTTATTGGAGTTGGGAAACCTCCCGTGAGGAAAGCCTAAAAGGGAAAACTAAGGGGTGGACTTGGGTTGTTACAAATTGTATCAAAGCCAGTCACCGGACGGTGCGAGACACTGATCAGAGTAGGGCTAGACCCTCCACATAGTAGACGCGTTTTAAAACTTTGAGGGGAAGCCCAAAAAGAACAATATCTGTTTACGGTGGGCTTGTGCCATTACAAATGGTATTAGAACTCGACACTGGGTGGTGTGTCAACGAGGACGTTGGCCTCCAAAGAGGGTAGATTGTGAGATCCCACATCGGTTGGAGAGGTGAAAGAAACATTTTTTTTATAAAAGTGTGGAAACTTTTTCCTAGCAAACGCGTTTTAAAAATCTCGAGGGGTTCGAAGGAAGGTCTGAAAGGAAAAACCCAAAAAGAACAATATCTGCTAGCGGTGAGCTTGAGTTGTTACAATAGCATAGTTTGGAAGAAAAATAAAAGAAAAAATTATGAAAATTAATACAAATATAAAATGAAAGAAATTAATTATATTTTTTTCCGTTTCCTTGCGTTATCATAACATGAGAAGATAAGTTAAATAACCGTTGTAAAGAAAAAAAACAAATAAAATGACAACTAGGATTAGGAAAATGAGACAAAATTGCAATTATGAATTTGTAGAGTCATTTTTGCGAAATAGAAAGCATGGATGGCAAAAGCGTAAATTAATGGAGAAATAAGCGCGATTTTGAGAGCCGTTTGCAAACCCAGAATAAATCCCCCCACTCACATGGCTTTCTACTCTACTCCAACCTCTCACTCTCCTCTGCCCCCAAAATATAAAGTTTTTTTTTTCACCTCTGGGTTTTTGTTCTTCTCTTTCCTTTCCTCTGTATGATTGGAGAAACAGGGGAAATTGGATTTGTCAAGATTTCTAGAAGGAAGAGGCAGAGAATTTGAAGCAGCAGGGGATGTGAGGAGGTTGTTCTGTTGTGATTCTGTGTCTTGGTTGAAAATGGGTCTTGCATGAGAAACCCTGCTGCAGTTCACCTTCAACTTCGTATTAATGGCAGCCACAGCTCTGGCGGCGGAGCCGCCGCAAGAGGTACTTTCCTGGCTCAAAACCCTACCTCTGGCTCCTGAATATCACCCGACTTTGGCAGAGTTTCAAGATCCAATTTCATACATTTTCAAGATCGAAAAAGAGGCTTCCAAGTTTGGAATCTGCAAAATTGTGCCCCCTGTATCTCCTTCACCGAAGAAAACTGTAATTGTGAATTTCAATAGGTCGCTTGCAGCTCGTGCCCCCTGTTCTGACACGAGCGATTCCAAGTCTCCGCCTACATTCACTACTCGACAACAACAGATCGGGTTTTGCCCGCGTAAAACTCGGCCAGTTCAGAAATCAGTGTGGCAGAGCGGCGAGTACTATACATTTCAGCAATTTGAAGCTAAGGCGAAGAGCTTTGAGAAGAGCTATTTGAAAAAATGTGCGAAGAAAGGGGGGCTTTCGCCTTTAGAAATCGAGACGCTCTATTGGAGGGCCACTTTGGACAAGCCGTTTTCTGTGGAATATGCGAACGACATGCCTGGTTCAGCTTTTGTGCCGGTAAATGCAAAAATGCTTCGGGAGGCAGGGGAAGGAACAACGCTTGGGGAGACGGCATGGAACATGAGAGGGGTGTCTAGGGCGAAGGGGTCTCTATTGAAGTTTATGAAGGAAGAGATTCCAGGAGTTACTTCGCCAATGGTGTATGTGGCTATGATGTTCAGCTGGTTTGCTTGGCATGTAGAAGACCATGACTTGCATAGCTTAAATTATCTGCATATGGGCGCGGGAAAGACATGGTATGGCGTACCTAGAGATGCTGCTGTGGCGTTTGAGGAGGTTGTAAGGGTTCAGGGATACGGAGGAGAAATTAATCCCCTTGGTGAGTTGATGGCTTCATTGAAGTGGCAAGCCACTACTCGCAATTTCCCTCATCTTATAGTTTCTATGATTACAGGAAGAAATTTAGTTCCTAATATCACTTGCACCCCACCCTACCAAATTAACTTCACCCCTTACCTTCATATGGATCAGTTCTAGTCTACTTCACAGTTCAATTATGTTCTTGGAAGAAATGTTATAGCTGCATTTGTTAAGTTAGATTGGTGTAACTTAATATGTGTTCTTAAGCGGATAGCATTTTTATAAACATGCTATTGATTGGGATATTCTTCTCTGATCATTGTCCGTTGCATAATAAGGTGTATAGCTGTATGTCCATTGAACGAGATATTCCTCTGATCATCATCCATTGCACAACAGGGCATATAACTGTATATGCTATTAGCATTTGACTGTTCAAGGGAAAATTGTGATAGGTTCTGTAGTTCACTCGATTACCAATTGACTGCCTGCTCAATTCCTTGTCCCTGTCCATCGATGCATACCGTGGTGTTTTTTCCCCTGAATTATGTTAAACTATTTTCTTGTTCAGAATTCTGTTCTTATCTATAATTTGTGATCGTGATGGTTGCCCCATGTGCAACCTGTAGTTAAGTTTTGATTATAAGAGTGCTTCAGGAAGTGGATCTTTCTTAGCTTTTTCCACTTCTTTCGTATGTGTGTTATATATAAGTAGTACAATCGTCCCCTGTCCTCTCCTTTTCTCTTTCCACAATCAATATTTGCTTATCATGTCAGTTTTGGATTTCATTCATAATCAATTATTTTTCTTTTTCTCATCCAGTCACTTTTTCTGTTCTTGGTGAGAAGATCACTGTGATGTCACCTGAAGTTCTAGTTAGCGCTGGAGTTCCATGTTGCAGGTAACCTGCATGATATTAAACTTCCTACTTCCTTGATTTAGGTACTGTTTCTCTAGGGTAGGTACCTGAGACTTAAAACGTCAGTCATTGCAAATCGTCATACTCTTACCCATTGATGATGATATTGACTCAAATATTACCATTTCTATTGTTCCCTCCAGAAGTTTCTTGCATCATCATTTGATCCCACGAGTAGTCAAATTTGTATACTCACTGCTTTAATTGATTTGCACCAGGTTAGTGCAAAATGCTGGTGAATTTGTTGTCACTTTTCCTCGGGCTTATCATACAGGTTTCAGTCATGGTGAGGTCTCTAGAAGCTTTTGACACCATAGTTTCATGGTGCACATGTGCTTGATCTTCTTCGTTCATTTTATTTTATTTTTTGTTGAATAAAAATAGCGTATGTTTGTTGTTGTTTATACTCGAAACTGCAATTTTATCTGTTTCATGTATTGTGTGTATTTTGGTACTTTCCTCTAGGGTTTAACTGTGGGGAGGCAGCCAATATTGCAACTCCAGAATGGGTAAGGCTTGCTAAAGATGCTGCAATTCGTAGAGCTTCGATCAATTATCCTCCAATGGTCTCTCATTTTCAGTTGCTATATGATCTTGCTTTAAGTTCCAGGTTTGTCTTTCCTTCTATTTGTAACATCCATTTTAGCCTAATGGTTCCTCTCATTTTCAGTAGCTTTCTTTGTTCTTTCATCTTCTTGAAATTAATTTCAAATCCGATGATATCTAAATACGTGCTGTGCTAAAAAAATTTATGATTCCTGCATCAAATCTATGCCCATGTGCTATTTCAAAGGTTCAAACTCAGGTCATTTGGAAATCTATTGTAAGAAAATAATTTCCATTTACTAGAGTGACAGAGATTGTTGGAAATTCTTATATCATTATCAATATCGTTTTTTTCACTCATTTTAACACATCTTGTGTTTTAACATTCAGAGCCCCTCTGTGCACGGGTGCTGAACCAAGAAGCTCACGACTAAAAAATAAAAGAAAGAGTGAAGGGGAAGCAGTTATAAAAGAGTTATTTGTACAGAATATTGTAGAGAATAACAGCCTGCTGGACATTCTTGGAAGAGGAGCTTCAGTTGTACTTCTTCCCCCAGGTTCTTCAGATTCTATTTATTCGAGACTGCGCATTGGGTCCCACCTGAGAGCAAAATCTAGACTTCCTGCTGGTTTTCGCAGTTCTAAGGAAGAAACCAAATCTTCTCAAAGTTTTGATTATGATAATCTCACACTAGAAAATAGCCAGGGAATGAATCAAGTTAAAGGTTTCTATTCAGCTAACAGGCTGTATTCTACTCTATCTGAAAGAAACACGGAGAATTTATGTGCTTCAAGGTCGAGGACTTCGAATGCCAGCAACGAACAAGGTGGTAATGTTCTTAGTGATGGATTATCGGATCAAAGGTTATTTTCTTGTGTCACATGTGGCATTTTAAGCTTTGCCTGTGTAGCCATCATCCAACCCAGAGAACAAGCTGCTAGGTACCTTATGTCAGCTGACTGTAGCTTCTTTAATGATTGGGCTGTTGGTTCTGGGATTGCTATTAGAGATGGGCAGGCAGTTAGCTCTCAGCAGATTAGTAATAGTGGTAGGTTTTATAACTAATTAAATTATAGCTTCTGGCATTCTTAAATCATTCTCTCTTAGAACGCTTATTTACCTATGCAGGAAAAAGAGATACGTGCGTTTCTGATGGTTTGTACGACGTCCCAGTCCAGGCTGTCAATCGCCAGCTTCCAATTGCAGATGAAAGTTACAAAGCTAATTTAAGTACTGAAAAACGGAATGAGACTTCTGCCCTTGGCATGCTCGCATTGGCATATGGACACTCTTCCGATTCTGAGGACAATGCTGAAGCAGATGCTGCTTTAAATCCCGACGATGCTAAACTAATGGTTTGTTCCTCAGGAAACCAATATCAGTATGAGAATTCTGGCCTTACTTCTGGTGATTATTGCAAAAATACTGCAACTTTGAATCACAATCCCTCGTCATTTGGCGTTAACGCTACAGATCAAATGCACTTTCAAATCAATGATTATGAAGAATTTGGACAAGCTAGATGTTCTTCTGAGTCTGAAATGGATGGCATAGGTTCAACTAAGAAAAATGACTTGACACCTAGATATCAAGATTTGCGTGTGAACGACAGATCTTCCTTAGATGCTGATACTGAAAAACCAACGTTTGGCGAATCCACGGAACCGGTGGAGATTGAGAATTTGCCATTTGCTCCAGATATTGATGAAGACTCCTCTAGGTTGCATGTATTCTGCCTAGAGCACGCAAAAGAAGTGGAACAACAACTTCGACCAATTGGAGGAGCGCACATTCTTTTACTCTGTCATCCAGGTGCAATACTTAGTCATCTACTTGTTCTTGTTGTGATATAGGATAAACGGATTGAACCCTGAACTGTTCCACCTTCTCCACAAAATAATAGTAATTATAATTATTAGGTTAAAATATCATTTTGGTCCTTCGACTTTGGTCCCGGTAGCCGTTGGACTTAAAATAAATCTGAAATTTAGTCCTCTGAAGTTTATTTTTATCGAAATTTGTTAAATAATAATAATAGTTTTCATGTGGGGACTAAGATTTAGGGAAAGTTCAGGGAATTTTTTCTAAGCAGATTCAAAAATCTTGGGTTAGTTTGGACTGGTGTTAGGTTCTGTACTTACATGGAGAACAATGTCGAACCACCGATTAGTGTCAGTTTGTGTGAGATCCCACATCGGTTGGGGAGGAGAACGAAGCATTCTTTATAAGGGTGTGGAAATCTCTCTCTAGCAGACGTGTTTTAAAAACCTTGAGGGGAAGCCCGGAAGGGAAAGCCGAAAGAGGACAATATCTGCTAGCGGTGGGCTTGGGCTGTTACAATATGACTGGTGTATGTGGAGGCTTCTATGTAAAGATCTCGGTAACTTTGATGTTAGTTTTTCTTGTTATATGGACCTCAATGTTGAGTTCTTCGTTTCTCTTTTAGAATTCTTCAAGCCTTCTACCTTTCTTTTTATGTTTTCGGACGTCGATGAGTCTCCAAGTTGTACTTGTCGCAGGGCCATCTAGAGGTATTAGTCACATTTGCTAATGCTACAACTTTGAACCATGCACCCTCATTATTTTCGTTTATGCCTCTACTTTCGATATAATATTATTTCGTTCTTATTTGAATATATCAGGTACATGCCTTAGTAACTACTCATGATTACTAATGGTCATTACATTTTGTTAGTTTTTCTGATTATTATGCCGAACTTCAAATTTTGGCTGCATCTAATCTGTATCATGGAAAAATTGTTACAGACTATCCGAAGATGGAGGCAGAAGCAAAATTGGTGGCACAAGAATTAAGTATGGACCATATGTGGACCGATACGACGTTCAGAGGTGCCACCGAAGATGAAGAAAGGAGAATTCAGTTAGCTTTAGATAGCGAGGAAGCGATTCCAGGTAATGGAGATTGGGCTGTAAAGTTGGGAATAAATCTCTTTTATAGTGCCAACCTTAGTCACTCTCCTCTTTATAGTAAGCAGATGCCATACAATTCTGTTATTTATAATGCATTTGGCCGTAGTGCTACTCCCGACGCTTCTGGTAAGCCGAAAGTCTATCAAAGAAGGACTGCTGGCAAGTTGAAACGAATGGTTGCAGGGAAATGGTGTGGGAAAGTCTGGATGTCGAATCAAGTTCATCCTTTGCTAGCAAAGCGAGATCCTCAAGAAGAAGATGTAGACGTCTTCCATTCTTGGACAATGTCGGATGAGAAGGTCGACAGGAAATCAGAAAATATCCGTAAAAATGAGACTGTTATGGTAAACAGAAAATCCGCTGGCAAGAGAAAAATGACTCGTGGGAGTGGAACAACTAAGAAAGTGAAACCTCGAGAGTCAGAGGACATGGTTTCAGATGATTCAGTTGAAGATTGTATCGATCAGCATCATAAGATTCAACGGAACAAGCGCTACCAATTTGTTGAGACCAATGATGCTATGTCGGATGATTCTGTTGAGGATGATTCTTGTGGAAAACATGGAGGAGTTTCCATCAGCAAGGGAGTGACATATTGTCGAACGTATGACACCGGTTCAGAGGACTCTCTTGGAGATCGTCGTAATCAGCAGCACAGAGGGTTCTCTGGATTCAAGCTGCCGAAATGGGGTGAGATAGAACCTGCAGTTTCCGATGATTCCTTAGAGCACGATTCTTCTCGACATCATGAGCAACATATAAGGATTCCAAGAAGCAAGCAAACCAATGTTCTTAAAAAGAACGTCGTTTCACATGATATACGGGACGATAGTTTTCTTTGGCATCATCAAAGGACTTCCAGAAGCAAGAAGGCGAAATCAATCGAGAGTGAAGATGTCTTTTCACGGGACTCCGTTGAAAATGATTCTCATCAGCATAGAAGTAGGCCTCAAAGGAAACCAGCCAAACCCACTGCGAGGGAAGACGTATTCTCAGACGATCCAGACGAAGATGATAATTCTCTTCTGCAGCATAGAAGAAACATGCAATTCAATACATCAGATAACCAACTTGATGATAGTGTTAATCAGTACCGGAGAAGAGTACTCCGAAGTAAGCCAGTCAAGGCCGAGACAATTTCTCAAATGAAACAAGAGATCCTGCGATCTGCGAAGCGAGGAACCTCGCAGACTTTGAAAGAAGAATTCGCTCAATCCTTAAAATCTGGAGGCCGCCATACCTCAAACTTAGAGACCCCTCAGCCAAGAATACAACATGCCACTAATCGCCACAGTAAGCAAGCTAAGAGGAATAGTAAATCGACCGATTTGGAATCAGAAGACGAGCAACCAGGTGGACCTAGCACACGTCTTCGAAAAAGAACTCTAAAGCCTACTAAACTTTCAGAATTGAAACCGAAAGACAAAAAACCAATTAGCAAGAAAAAGGTAAAGAATAGTTCATCTTTGAAGACACCAGCAGGCCGTAGAGATTCAAAAGCAGCAGGGGATGAGGAATCAGAATATCTTTGCGATATCGAGGGTTGCAATATGAGTTTCGGTTCAAAACAAGAACTCGTCGTGCACAAACGAAATATTTGTCCTGTCAAAGGGTGTGGGAAGAAGTTCTTCTCACACAAGTACCTTGTGCAGCATCGTCGGGTCCACATGGACGATCGTCCCCTCAAATGTCCATGGAAGGGCTGCAAGATGACGTTCAAATGGGCATGGGCACGAACAGAACATATTCGTGTTCATACAGGTGCCCGACCTTACGTTTGCGCTGAACCAGGATGTGGTCAGACATTCAGATTCGTTTCGGATTTCAGTCGTCACAAGCGGAAGACTGGACATTCAACAAAGAAAGGTAGATGAATGTTATTGTGTTGGTTAATTGACAGATTTAGGATGATTAGATATAGGGATAGATTTAGAACATCCCTGTAATTATATATTATGATTCAGAGTAACAATTAACTCTGTTGTGCTGTCTGTTTTCGTTGGTGCTATATATTTTATGTAAACTGAGCAATTGCTTGGATCTTCAAACATTCTTGGCCAATGAAGTCAGATGCTCAACCTGATCTTGGTGTTGGGGGTTGGACCATACCCCTTCTGGGAACTTTGTGCAGTTTTTTTTTCTTCTGTTCATGCAATCATTTACTTTTTAAGTTGAATTCTCTTCATATAATGTCAAAGAAGTTATTTCTTTGACTGTTTTGGTCAAAATTTCCATCCTTTTCCCTTTACTTTAAGCTTTCCTTGGAACCTGGTTCTCTTTTTCGTGTTTTTTTTTTTTTTTTTGAATAGTAGTAACAGTTAAGTTCAAGCTCACCACTAGTAGATATCGCCTTCTTTGGATTTTCACTTTTGGACTTCTTCTTAGGATTCTAAAACGCGTCTGCAGTTTCCACACTCTTATTAAGAATGATAGTTCCCTTTCTAGGCTTCCAGGGTCTTAAAACGCATCTGTAGGAGAGAGATTTTCACAGTTCCCCCTTTCCAGAGTTTTAAAACGCGTTTGCTGGGGAGAGATTTTCACAATTCTCCTTCTAGGCTTCCAGGGTATTAAAAGTGCGTATGTTGGAGAGAGATTCTCACACCTTTAATAAATAATGATCCGTTCTCCTCTCTAACAAGTGGAATCTCCGTCTCACAATTACATTGATTTAAACTTTGAACTTCCATAAATGAACACAAAGGTGAAGTTTTAAATCTTGAGCGCTAAAAACGTGGGTGTTGATCTTTTGAACATCAAAAGCTCTAATCTCAGAGTTGAGGTAGCAGGAAAATTGAATGCTAGAATCTGCCATTTGGAGACGACTTTCTCTCTACCTTTCCCTGCCTTATTTTGAGGTTGTTTTTAGCAATTAACACACATGGCTTTAATTATGTTACCAATTTCAGCTTAAATGCACTGTGATTCAGACACCATTTCTTATGAAACTGGAAACTCTTTTTGTTTCTAATAAGTCAATCCATTTCATTTCTAATATAATAAACAAAACCCACAAGTGGAGAAGTACTGATCAAAAAAAAAAAAAAAAGCTTAAAGTTTAATATTCTTTGTTCTCTTCTTAAAGGGACCTTTTCTAAAAGCCTTCCCTTTATACATTTTTACAGAGATTCATGGAATCTTGAAATGGTTTTTACAAATTTTTCTACACAATTTTAGGTCAATAAATGAAATCCAATCCTGAAAGCACCCCACGAATCGTCTAGAAGAGTAGAAAGAGAAGGGAATTGAGTAAAACCCTTTTTTTTGTGCGAACTTTTCTTGTTTTTAGTTCTCACTATCGATTAGTGTCAAACCCAATTGCTATTTGCTACAAAAAGTTCATAGTTCTTCTCCATGTATATTATTCTCTGTAGCTAGGGTTTCTTGGTGTTCAAATGTGAGCATAATGGAACCTTCTGAAGCCGTTTCAGTCCCTAATCACTGTGAAGTATCGGCTTCTGAGTTTCAATCTTCGCAGTTTCGTAGCTCTGTTCTTGATCCTGTGGCTACAGATGATCGAATCCATGCAGAGCTTCAGGAATTGGATTTGAAGGATGAGAAAGAGGAGAACGTGAAAGATTTTGATGACGGTGGAGAATGGGAAGTTGAGAAGAATCCCGATGAAGGTGAAGGAAATGATACGAAGAAGATCGGTGAGAGTGATCGAGATAGAAGCGTTGGGAATGACGACGGCGATGACGATGAGGAGGTTGATGCAGCCGACGGCGATGGCGACGGCGGCGGCGGTGAGGTGGAGAATAAAGGGGATTGGAGAGGCAAAAACAACCAGTATCCAGTACGACCGGAGGCGGAGGATTGTGCCTTTTACCTCAAGACTGGGACCTGCAAGTTCGGATCATTTTGCAAATTCAATCACCCTGTGCGAAAGAAAAACCAGGTCTGCTTTTGGCGATCTCTGTTTATATTTGTTTGTTTCGTAAATTCTCTTTTTCCAGTATGATCTTCTGCTGATAATTTGCATGCATAGTTTGCAGTACATTTCTGTATGAACAAATAAAAATCATCAAAAGAATTAGAAGTGCAAATGAGGAGGGCCACAAAGACTGCTCCAACTGGCCTTGTTTTAAAGACTTATGCCGCATTGAACTGATAAAATTAGCTGGAAAGATCATAATATTTGTCTTTTTCTCTTTAATTTGAGGAAGTAGTCTTCACTCAGGCATCATTGTAACTGCTAGTAACGTATATCAGCTTGCTTAGTTTTGTTCGAGCTGAGACCTTTCTGTTTTTGGTGTCCACCCCCTTTTGGGGCTCAGCCTCTTCACCGACATATCGCCCTGTGTCGGGCTTTGATACCATTTGTAACAGTCCAAGTCCACCGCTAGCAGATATTGTCCTCTTTGGGCTTTCCCTCGAAGTTTTTTAAAACGCGTCTACTAGGGGAGGTTTCCACACACTTATAAAGAATGCTTCGCTCTCCTTCCCAACTGATGTGGGATCTCACAACTGGTGTCGGTCCAGGATTGGATCTTCTATCTTATGATATTTGTGGTGTACTCACTTGTGAGAATTGAAGAATTTATATTTTGGGTTTGAGGGAACTTTTTGGAGTACTCTAAAGCAGAATTGCTTTAACGTACTTATGTACTAGATAAGAACAAAATTTAAATTTGCAGAGGACTGTATGATTCTTAGCTATGTCTAGGTATCTTGTAACTTTTTTCTGTTTTCAACGAAAGATTCAACGGGGTCGATGAAGAAGGCCAAAATGGTGCAAAATCTAGACCCATTTATTAGTTTCTCGTATACTTGTCAATCCAGTCCGAAAGGCTGAAGAAATATCTCGAGTGCTCTTGATTTTTGTGTCTAGTAGAATAGTTTTAAATTTTATTCTTCTCAACTTCTACTTTCGTATTATTTCTCACTTCATTCAGTGGTTTCTCAGTTTTATTTCTCGTTTTCGACATCTGGATTTTGTTTTTCCATTGTTAATCTAGCTATTTATTGTCGGACGACGTTCTTCTTGATGGGTTTTGTTTTGTTTTGTTTAATTTGGAAGGTCGTTTCTGAGAGATCGAAGTACGAAGATGATTCAGCTAGGCTGGCGGGCAAGACGGAATGCAAGGTTTCCATTGTGGTTATGATTTCATGAAAGTTGTTTCAAGTATTTTACTACAATTATGTGGTTTGATGCATTCCCCAGTTTGATTATTCTTGAATACTCTTTTATGATTTCATGAAATATTGATTTACTGATATCAGTTAACCGTTACACCTCATGATCCATTTGCAGTTTTACTTGAGGACGGGGGGTTGTAAATTTGGGGACGCTTGTAGATATAACCACACGAGACCAAAAGCGTTGGCAAGCTCAATTCTAGAGCTTAACTTCCTTGGTCTGCCAATCCGACCAGTTAAGTTTGTTCTTTATCATCGGTTCGTTGACTCGATCTCTTATCTCACTTGTCTTGAAGAAATTAATTTTTTTTATTGACAGGATGAAAAAGAATGCCCCTTTTACATGCGCACCGGGTCCTGCAAATACGGAGCAAACTGCAAGTTTAACCATCCTGATCCCACAACTGTCGCTGTACCCGAATCTCCTTCAGGATATAACAATGGAGTGCCCCTACAAGGTGTATCACAATCACATATCCCATCCTGGAATTCACCAAGAGTACTGAATGAAACTACAACATTTGTACCTGCTGTGATTTCACCATCTCAAGATTCAGAATGGAATGGCTACCAGGTACGATCGCCTTCATCTCAGATTGTCGGGTTAAAAGTGTTTCGATATCTTTCTTGTTGGACTCGTGCGTTGATGCGTTTCTTAGAGTAATTTGGTTTAGTTTCTAGAACTCCTTGACTGACTTCCTCCATGATATGTTCAATGTTAAGGCTCCCATATATCCATCAGAAATCAGTGTGCTTCCACCTCCGACATATGTCATGAACAATATAGCATCTGAGACGGATATCTATCCTTCTCATCAGCAGGCGGAAGAGTATCCCGAACGACCTGGTCAACCCGAATGCAGCTACTTTCTAAAGACGGGTGATTGTAAATTTAAAACTCTTTGCAAATATCACCATCCAAAGAATCGGAGCCCGAAGTTGCCGACTTGCTCTCTCAATGATAAAGGCCTGCCTTTGAGACCTGTAAGCCCTCAAACTGAAGGGTAGTTTTTATTATTATTGGCTTTATTCATTTACTGGACTTTTCGAATCTTTATATGGTTTCAGGATCAGAACATATGCACGTATTATAGTCGTTACGGCATCTGCAAGTTCGGGCCATCTTGCAAGTTCGACCATCCTATGCTTCCAGCTTCTTCAACCGTGGGCGTGGGCGAGCTTGAGCAGCAACCTCGCTACGGAAACTTTAGTGCTGCAGAAGGGGCGGAATTGGCTGGAGGAGGGAGCAGAAACAGCCCCACAGTTGAGCAATCTGCATAAGTAGCTTGTGGAGAGGCCTGCTAGATATAGGATTTTTCATGGAGCATTTGTTTCGGACAAGGATATATTCGACTCGTTCTCGTCGGGTTGAGCTACCATGAGTTTTTTTTTTTCAAATGATGGCACTTATTTTCTATAATTTACGTTGAACAAAGGAAAAATGTAAATTATACACACACTGGCTATAATCTTGTAATCTTAACTGGTGAGATTTGGAGATTGTGACAGTCATATGGCCTGGCTAAACAGAGCACGGGAAGGAACAATGGCCTTTTGCTTTTACGTTGTTTGATAAGAAGAATTACTGACTACTTCATCCAAAGCCCTCCCTTTTCATTGATGACTTTACTTGAACAGGAACTGTTCCATAGGTTGTATAGGTTTACAAGACTGTTTTTGAGTTCTAAGTCGATAATGGCCCAACCTGGATTGTGAAATCCTATTTCGATTGGAGAAGAGAACGAAACATCTTTTGTAAGGGTGTAGATTTGTAACGGCTCAAGTCTACTCTGAGCAGATGTTGTACTTTTTAGGCTTTCTCTTTTGAGCCTCCCTTCAAGGCTTTAAAATGTGTTTGCTAGGGAGTCGTGGATTGTGAGATCTCACGATGGTTGGGGAAGCCCAAGCCCACCGCTAGCGGATCTACTCTCATATTTTTTACTTTTCATTTGCCTTGACTTTGATTCTTTCTCCAATTGTATTTGTCAAAGGGTTTTCGAAATCACCTTGGTCAAAATCTTTGCCCCTCTCCAGCATTGGTGTTGCCTTCGTCGTCTTTGTAAGACCGTCGACAGAGCCAACAAAGTTTGTTACAACTAGTTTATTGTATCATGGGCGTTACTATGCCTATTAACGTCTTTTCCTATTTTCACGTGCATTTTAGCCGAGCTCTATCATCGTCTTGATCTTTCTCACACTTGTCATCACTAGTAACAACACTAAATACTAGGGGAGAACAAAAAAACTAAATACTAGGGGAGAACAAAAAAACTGTTTTGTTTCGTTGTGGTTCTACTTTTGAGAGTTAGTTCTTGGTTTTGATGATGATGGCCACTCGATCTTATCTCTAATGATTTAATTACTTTTTGAGTATTTTTTTTAAATAATTGTCTATCGTAAGGAAGAAGTCGCGTTGGATATGTGTGGAAAGCCCGAAAATTAATATATTAATGTGAATAAATTTGAGGTTGAAATTGATAAAATTAGAGGTTTTTGGTTAAAATTAATACAATCCATTAAAATGGCGTCCAAAGTCCAATTTCAGTGAACCGGGATCTCCATTCTCGCATTTCTTTCGGGTCCTGTCCTTCGCCCATCGGTTCCCGCTCTTCACAAATCGCAAGCATCTCTGTCGTTGTCTCTCTTGTTCCAGGTCTTTTAGCCCTTGGCAGATTTGCATTGGAACCTCGGAGGGGCAAGTTTGAAGGTAGTGAAATTCCTAATTTATACTGTTCTTTTTCGCGATTTGTATGTTCAGTACATCATTTGGCGATGATTTTTTGGGGGCTTCTTCTATTTTCTCTTGTCCAGTCCATTGTTATCGTTTCAGTTTGAAATTTGAATACACAGTTTCGCGGTTGTAAGAGCTTGAATTTGATCGTTTGTTTAGAACCGGACTTGGGAGCTTGATCCATAGGGCATGGCATATTCGGAACCTGCTAATGCTGAACGGGAGGTGATTCAAGTTAACAATGCTCAGAGGAAACCCAGGATTTTACTTGCTGCCAGTGGAAGTGTAGCTTCGATTAAGTTTGGGAATCTCTACCATTCTTTTTCCGAATGGGCTGACGTAAGAGCAGTGGCTACTAAGGCCTCTTTACACTTCATCGATCGAGCATCTCTTCCTAAGGATTACGTACTTTATACCGATGAGGATGAGTGGAATGGTTGGAACAAAATTGGAGATAGTGTTCTTCATATTGAGCTTCGCCGGTGGGCTGATATCATGGTTATTGCCCCTCTGTCTGCAAACACGCTCGGCAAGGTACAGTAGTTTTACCAAGATTAAAATGTTTGTTTCTGAACTCGTTCTTCAAAATATGCCGAGTACGGGGCTGAATGTTACTCACACTTGGCACCCAATATATGGAATCTGGCTCCTCCTCAAAATTGGGTTGGTCCGGAAATCTATCGTCTTTGTGAATATCTGAATTGGTTTCTAGTTGGTTTATTTGTATTATGGGTTTCATATTGGTTAAAGATGTTTGTTGATGTCCAGCCTGTTTCTTTGTTTAAACTGTTATTATGTGTATAGTTACGGATCCATCTATATTGGATTTGGCTCACATGATATTGCGAATAAACAATTGCTGCTCCCTGATTCAATTGCTTGATTCACTGGGCTGACTTAAACCTTCGACGCTAACACTGGATTTGCACGAGGAGAAAGACAAGACCATCTAAGGCGCAAAGCCCTTATTGTCCAATCCAAACCTCCCCTCCTGCCTATTCTGTAACAAGAGCATTCGATGCTTCCTGTACTGCTCGAAGAGTCAGCCCCGGGGCAGAACTCCATCACCCTCTACATTTTGCTGAGCTGCATGTGGTGCAGCCAGGTTAGGTAGGGAAGATGACGCCTCATCTAGGTTGCCATAATAATTATTAATCCACGAATCAAACCTATTTAAATTTTCCTGTAATTCTATATTCCAATTGAAGAAATGATTCGATACTTAGACTCTTTGAGAAGAAATCATTTTAAGAGACGATATGTCTCAGAATTATTTTGCTGCTTTTCCTTAAGCTTCATTAGCTCAAGCCCTAAAAGCACTGAAGAAAATAGAGTCCTTCAAATATTTTGCTTAATGCATTGTACTCCCATCATTTGTAGCTTGCCCAATGTTTTAAGTTCATTCCCTTGTCTACATTTTATACATTATACTTGAGTGAGTCAGAGGAACATTTTTTTTCCTTAACTTACTCTGTATCTTTTCATGGTAGCCTCTGTCTGTATTTGTAAATATTATGACGCATGGCATGCTACCTTCAAAAAATTCTTCTTGAACTTGATGCTATTGCTTGCTCTTTTTTTTCCAGATTGCAGGCGGATTATGTGACAATCTATTGACTTGTGTTGTGCGAGCATGGGACTATAACAAGCCACTCTTCGTTGCGCCTGCCATGAATACCTTTATGTGGACCAACCCTTTCACCGAGCGACATCTCATTGCAATTGATGAGCTTGGGATAACTCTCATCCCACCTGTTACCAAGAGGCTAGCCTGTGGGGACTACGGCAATGGTGCAATGGCGGAACCTTCCTTAATCTTCTCAACTGTGAGACTCTTCTACGAGTCACGAATGCAACAAAGTGCAAAAAATGGTGAGTAGTTAGAACATGAAGACTTTGCCATGAGGAGGAGATGGAAAGGGTATACATTTCCGCTTTGTTCACTATTAAAAGTTGTAGCTGTTGCTCTCCAATATTGTATAAAATTCCTTCTTGTTTACCCCTTTGTGCTGTGAAGCCTTGGAACCTTGTGTTTATGACATTTCTTAGCTTATGAATTGATCAGCTTCATATTTGGTCTCTATCCTTCTGAACAACAAAACCTACCTTCTAGCTATGCAGTGTTTGACATAAACCAAATTGGTACCTACAATCTTTCTTGTAGTCGAACTTGGCAACAGGACGGTCAGATACCTGTAATCTCACTGACTGTCGAAAACTTGTACGTATTTATTTCTCAATATTTACTCCAGCTTTCTGTCATTTGTGATTACTCCAATATTGTTGGTGGAAACTGGTTGAGCTTAGTGTTGATCTGTATTGAGTTGGATCAATAAATGGGTGTAGATAAATCAGGTGAGTGTTGTTAATTTCTTTGTAGAACTTCATCCTTTTTTGTTTGAAATGAATTCACAAAAGAAAACGATCCATGAAGAGAGGGAGCGGCGTGCATTAAAATCGCCACCCAGAATGTGATGCTGGTAGTTAAAACATTTAAATGATGTGTACCAAACGGCGTAGCCCATAATTTCATTGTCAATAGCCTTTTTGTGCATTGCCTTTCTCTAAAGCTGTCGAGAAAGTTCTTTTAAGTTGGAACATGAAGGCAAAAAGTTGGTGATAATCGTCCTTATTGAATGCTCAACTAAATTTTCTCCTACTTCCTATCCAGACTCCAAGGTTAAAGCTCTTACCTGAGTGGTAAAACTCTTACTCTGTGGCCTTTATAGTTTTAACAGTGTCTTTTCATTAATGACAAAAGGAACTGGAAAGGAGTGAGATGAAAACCTTAAAAGCATTGGCCAAACAATTTACTATATAAACCACAGAGAACATCCACAAAGTAAGAGCTTCTCATCAAGCAAAAGAACCTTGAAATGATGGTAGCTTTTACATCCTGCACTGCCATCTTCATTCTCTTGTGTTCTTTTGTTTTGGCTTCTCCGACTGCAACCGAGACGCACCCACGTCTCTTCAATAAGATCTACGCCTTTGGTGACTCGTTCACGGACACTGGCAATACAAGGTCTGTATCAGGGCCAACCGGATTTGGCCATGTCTCTAATTCTCCTTATGGTAGTACCTTCTTTCACCACTCGACCAACCGATATTCGGATGGACGACTAGTGATCGACTTTGTAGCCCAATCACTGTCCTTACCTTTCTTGCCACCTTACAAATATTTGAAGGGAAACGACTCGTTTCATGGGGTGAACTTTGCTGTTGCTGGCTCCACAGCTATAAACCATGGTTTCTTTGTCAGAAACAACCTTAGCCTTGACATTACTCCTCAGTCTATCCAAACTCAGCTCCTTTGGTTCAACAAGTTCTTGGAAACTCAAGGATGTAAAGGTGCAGAGACAAAGACACAGTGCAAAGCTGCACTTGATGATGCTTTGTTCTGGGTTGGTGAAATTGGAGTCAATGATTATGCTTACACCGTTGGATCTTCTATCCCTGATGATACCATCCGGAAGCTCGGTGTCGCCAGCGTCACCGGAGTTTTACAGGTAAATGACTTGACCTCTATGGAGTTTTTTAGGCTGTAAAATGTTAGAAACTTACTTATGTTGAATGAACTGAGAACTTTTCTTTGACAATCCCATTCTTTGCTCTTGGTTTGTTTTTCCAGTCTCTGCTGAAGAAGGGTGCAAAGTACGTGGTTGTTCAAGGTTTACCACCAAGTGGATGTCTGGCATTAGCAATGTCTCTAGCTCCCGTCACCGACAGAGACGATATCGGCTGCGTGAGGAGCCTAAACAACCAAACCTACGTTCACAATATTGCTCTCCAAGCTTCATTGCAATCTTTAAGAGGCCAATTTCCTCAAGCTGTCATCATATATGCCGATTACTGGAACGCCTATCGTATGGTTATGAAGAATCCCAGCAAGTACGGTTTCAGGGAGCGTTTCAAAGCCTGCTGCGGTGTCGGTGAGCCCTACAACTTCGACGTGTTTACTGTCTGTGGAATGCCTTCTGTCAGTTCCTGCAAAAACCCACCTGAATACATCAACTGGGATGGAGTTCATCTCACTGAAGCCATGTATAAAGCAGTTCATGACATGTTCATTAAAGGTGGACTTACCCATCCAGCTTTGAGTAACCTGTTGGACATGAAACATCACTAGGGATAAGCTGCTGACAGTGAATCAGCTGGTTTTGTTAGCGTTTATCTTTGAGATCTCTAAGATTTAGCTATGAAACTAATGTGAGAAGTACTAGTTGAAACTCATGAAATGAACCATTATTTCAGACCATCCACGAAAGATGTCAACTGAAAAAACCTTCGAAATCAGACCTGTAAAGTTCCTACCAAGAACGCCCATTTCATGGCTTCTTTCAAACTCTGTTAGCGGTGAGCTTGAGCTATTATAGATGGTATCAGAACCAGACACCAAACAATGTGCCAACAAGGACGCTGGACCTCCAAGGGAAGTAGATTGTGAGATCCCACATTGGTTGGAGAGGGGAACAACACTTTTTTTTTTACAGGAGTGTGAAAACCTCTCTCTAACATGCGCGTTTTAAAACCTTAAGAGAAAGCCCTTGAATGGGAAGTTCAAAGAGAATAATATCTGTTAGCGGTGTATTTGGACTGTTACATGTATTCTAAACTATACCATAGGGGAAACCGTCGATATGAAGAGCTTAATTGTCGATATTACTGATATTATTTCAGCCGACAGTATAAGAGAAGGATCAAATTGTTTGAAATTAATTAGAGAAAAGTAGATGGTTTGAGGGACCAACTACTAAACAGACAACCACCCAGAATTGTCATTTATTTAATGAGTAGGTAAGGTTAAAATCAAACTCCAAAGAGCTAATTTATTAAAAATATAAAGCTAAAATAATATTTTAACCCATAAAAATATATATATATTATCCTTTTAAACGTTCAAATTTTTGTTCACATATTTGTATTTTGAAAGGATCAAAATAACTACTTCATCAGAGATCATGCGACTATCATGTGAAAAACATGTTATGCACAAATGTAACGGTAAATTGTCATAGGAAGGGTAAATATGTAAAATACTTTTTTTTTTTTGTTGTTGTTAAATTACAAGTTGGTCATTTATTTATTCTCTAAAATTTAAAAGTTGTCTAATAAATATCTAAATTTTTATTTTTATGTTCAATAATTTTCTAAAATTAAAAAACTGTGAAATAGTCGTGTAAAAATTAATTTTGTGTCTTATAGGTCAAAAACATATTTTAAATTATTAAATAAAATAAATGATTAATTGTTATAGAACTAAATTTTATTTTTAATGGAATAATAATTTCGTGTCGAATTAAGGACCGATTAAAAACAAAATACAAAATTAGTGAATATATTAACTACTTTAAAGACATAAGGTTAATTTAGTCATATTTTTTCAATTTTGGGACATTTTTCATGTTGGAGATAAAAAGAGGACTATCCGCCCCAATTTTCGAAGATATAAAGCAAGAAGTTTTTCAGCTGATTAGCTCACAATTGTCGAGGCCCAAAAGGTTTATTGGGCCTTGAGCTCGGTAAAAAGCCCAATATTTTTCTTCTTCCTCGTGTAAGACTTGGCGCTTGCAGGCATGCATTTTGCAAAGCAGCTCGTCGCTGAACTCGGCGAGTTAAACCGGAGCTCCCACGGTGGCTCTGCGGCTTCGACAAAGGCATTGCCAGACTGGTCTAGAGCAAGAACAGTGGCTCGTGATTCTAGGACTTGAATCATTCTTCATAAAGAGTTGTCGCCTTTCCTCAAATTCCCCTTTGATCTTTCTCCTTCTTCTCTTCCCTTTATTTCGACTGTTACTTGCTTCAAGTTCATTGTTTTTTCAAGAACATTCTTAGCTTTATTAATGCGTTGAAGGATCCTTCAAAATGCCGATCGAGGCTTCACATGAAAGCTGTAGGAAGCTTTCTGTTCGTGGGCATCTGAATGAGAAGTGCATTGTAGTTGGTTTATGAGGCTGAACTTGGTTAACCCTTGGGAGTTGCAGCCGCTTCAGTTTTCCTATTAGAATTTACTAATCTCACTATTTATTTTTTTCACCGAGCATGATCGGGTTCTAGTTTTTCTTTTCTGTGCCTTTTGTTGGAATGATCAGCTTTATCTCGAACCTTTCCTGTTTACTCATCCTTGAACTTGAACTACAGTGGTTTTGACTTCCCTTGTGCTTGCATGGTGTATATGAAGATGTATAAATTGCTATGAAAAGGGATCGATGTAGATGATGTGCTTTTAAAACATGATCTAATTATTTCATAGAACGCCTCTTTGAATCCAGGAAGTATTTCACCGACAAGAGCATCATTTCTATCATAATTGTTTGCTTCTCTGAAATTTAATTTTTGAACCTCTTTGTTTTGGATAACATCCACATGGGTTTTCTTTACTCTTCTTTATCTCTGTGCTAACAATCATTCTCTCTTGCATTTCAGTATAGGGAAGCAAGAGATGAGCAGCAAGGTAGAAGCCTGTCCAGAATGCACCCAAAGATGCTTACGTTTTCATAGAAAGACAGGGAATTCATCATCTGTTACGTCGTTCTTCAAAGTTATGTTTGGGGATCGCTTTTCTGAAGTTGTGGTATGATAATATTTCCAAAATTGTCTCCAACTTTCTAATTTTTGGTATTTGTTCATGTTAGCTCTTTACAATCCTCATGTCTGTTTTATCCAAAATGGTAAATTGCTAATTGCTAATTGCTTGTGGTGTTCGAGGACAGTGCCTCGTTTAAGGTGTTGAAATTCTTATAACTATTAGATATTGAATGGCAACCCCAGAGATCTTTCCTTTTGAAAAATCTCCCTATCCCTGCCCCTGTAACTTATTCTATTTTGACAGTGTCTATGAGTTTATCCAGTTCCCTTGAGTAGTTGTGTGCTACAAGCGAACGATTTTTTCTGTGCTAATATGTTTTGCCATTGATGCTGCACTCTGTAATTTTGTTGTTTTATAATTACATTCTCTTTTGCAGTTCTTCCCACCTATTTTTGCATCTACTGTGTCGAAGTTGGTTAATAAACAGGTTGTTCTTGAGGATTCTCTTGGACAACAATGGAAGGTAACAGTATCCAATTGCGAAGGATCTCTTGCTTTTCAAGAAGGGTGGAGTGTTTTTTCATCAGAGCATAGCCTAGAAATTGGTGATTTTGTGATCTTCAATCACATCATGGACTTGCACTTCAATGTTAGTATCTACACTAAAACTGGTTGTGAAAAAGTATGGTTTGCTGAAAAAAGCTATATGAGGAAAAGAATTAGAAGTACTTGTCCTGTACTTGAGATAACTAACGAAGGTTTGTCAAATCCACAAGCTTCAAGCCCCTCTGTGGGTTCTGGATCAAATGTGACACTATCTCAAGATGAATTTCACATGGCTGGTTATCGAAACATGAAGGTATACCAGGGTAAAAGGCGAAAGTACCAGAGCAACGATGAATGGCACGGACCTTTGGACATTGTTGATGATTCGTATTGTTTAATCAACCGGAACAAGGATGTAGGACTGGAGGAAAACAGAAGCCCCTTATTTAACTTGTTTTCCATGGAAATGCAGATGGTCAATTCCAGCATCAATGAGAATTCCACAAATAAAGCTTCTCAGGATGAGATAAACCCGAACTGTGCTTCCACATCGCAGAAAACTATAATCAGTGTCGGCCCAGTTAACAGTGTTCCAGTAGATATAAGAGGAGACATGGAAGTATTGCCTTCAAATGTATCTGCTAACAAGATAAATGATAAAAGACAGTGTTTTGAGGAGGCTGACATAAAGATGAGTGTCTCTGATAAAGATCCTTGCCACGACAAGACTATTGAGGTTCCTTTTATTTCATCTGCAACAAATTCCGATCGAAACGTGGAGCCTTTTTGTGACATGCCATTAAAAATCATAAGAGACTACCAGAATGTACCAGCAATGTGCGACACACCATCAAGTGAGTACCGAAGTGATATGATACATTTCTATTATGATTTATATTCGGGACGACTTTCACAACTAATTATGTGTTGATAAATATTTCAGCAATTACAAGACATGATCAGGGGTCTAGTGTGAAACAGGAGTACCCTCCAAATTCCTTGAAGTTAAAAAAATGTCTGCACGGTTTGCTCTCTATTCGGGTTGCTCTTTATGTTTTATAATTGTCGATTCGTTCTTATCTATAGAAAATAAACTTCATTTCCTGCCCTCCAGAATCTGAGAATGTTGTAATATTAGCTCATTGTGAATGCTGTATTCAAACAGGGGACGTGAAAAAGATCATTAAAATGGAACCATTGGAAATCAAAACAGAAGTGAACAACTGTGGAGACTTCATTGAACAAATATGTAATCCAACTCAATTTATCACATCATTCCCTTGCAATTTGTGGTTTCAGCAAGCCTAAATTGAGATTGCTTTTGCTTTCAGTGGAGCCAAAAGTCATTAAGGAGGAGTTCCTTGAGACGTCTAACCAAAGTGGTAGAGAAAATAATGATGCCACTGATAACGCGGATCCGATTGGAACTCCAGCCCATATCTCCTGTATAGTGGCTAAGGATACTCTATCCTTTCTGGTATGCTACGAACTCTTATTTTGTTAAGCATGTAGAATTTATTCATGTAAGTTTAATGGTTATATAATATGCTCTAGTTTAGATTTGACAGAAAATTGGTATTGATATTGGACCTCTACTCGAAAACCTCTCATGAGCGAGCACATTAGATATTTACCTAAACCGATTGGTAGAGGTCCTAGCAAATCCCGTGTTAGTCCCAAGAATGGACATATTTATGTGTGATATTGTATGACTGATTGCATACTGAAGATGCATGAATCCATTCTTCATGCATGTACTCAAAGAAGCTCAGAGATTCACAGATGGTCTTATTCATTTCTGACTACTCGAGCTTTTCCTGCATAATATGAGCTAATTACTTAATTGAATCTTTACCATTTCTCACTTTGTTGCTGCTACCCATAAAGGAGCTGCCGATGACTTTTCACCTACCGTGTTCGAGAGGTCGAAGAAATCCAGAGAATAAGAAGGTAGTGTTTCTTCGGGATCCCAGTAAGAGATTGTGGCCAATTCTTTACCATGAGATGCCTAATGTTCAAGTTCTAACAAGTGGGTGGGAAGCTTTTTGCTGTGCAAATAAAATCGAATCTGGGGACAAGTGTTTGTTTCATGTCAAGGACGAGCTCGAACGTGAATACGACGTTAGCATTAGGAAATGTAAAAACTAGCTGATTACAAACTCTTACTTCTGGGTTTCCTGCTCAAATCTCTTGGAAAAAAAGAGCACAGGTCTCAAAAAGTTTGGTGAAAACCATATTTGCTTGACATTTTCTTTCTTCTTGAGCGTTTTTTGTTAGTACAAACGGCACAGCATATGCAAAGCAATGACTTCCCAGAATGAAGGTTTTGTAGGCACTAAAATCTTATTTTCTTTTACATAATGGCTGGTTACTTGTGCGGTCGTTTTTTATAAATCACTTAAACCCGGATTTACAAAACAAACCCCCAAACTGAGAGGGAAAATAGCTCAAGTTTAAACTCCAGTGAGCAATGCACATCAGAAAATAAATTACCAGACAGCTCAGAAGAGTGGATATGAGGATAGTTTTGTTTCATTTTCTGCTTGTTTTCCTTAATATTTCACGTCGGAGAAGGGGATTTTGATCGTACCCATTGACAAATCTGAAGAGAGAGCAATGTTTTTGGCCTTGAATGGGCTGTTTGCAGATTCTAGAGCTCGAGTGGTTTGGAGAGCCATCTCAGAATGAAGTTGCAGGCACGTCATAGCCATCTACGAACCAAATAAGCAATTAGTGAAAGTGGACATAGTGAATCAGTAAATTTGTCTCAAATGAATTATGTAGGATGAAGAAAATGTAGGAGTTTCTGATAAAAGAGAGGAAGCAATTTGATACATTTTTCGTCTCGAAAAACAAATTTCATCGATGAATGTAATAAAATGAGTGATTAAGCTCCAAAACACCTATATGACAGTATTCGAGTCCCAAGTCATTCTACGTTTCAAGTCCCAACTTTCATACAATCTTCTAATGAATTTCTACTCCTGTGGTAGTTTTGAAACTTCATAAAAGGTCAATGGTAGTATTGCAACTTTTGAAAGAACCCGAGAATTTTTTAAACAAATGCAATTTTCTTGGTAATTCACCTTGTTGTTTGACTATTCAACTCTAAATCCACAAATGGTTCATATAACTTTATAATGAATTTCTACTCCAATGATAGTTTTGAAACATTTATAAAAGGTCGATAGTAATACTGCAACTTTCGAAAGAAGTCGAACATTTTTTAAACAAATGTAATTTTTTATGGTAATTTAGACGCCTAGATGTTTGACTACTCGAACTCTAAATCCATAGATGGTACTCCTATCAACCATAAAGCACATGAAAGTACAACATGAAAACCTAATGCATGATTTCACCACTTTAACCTTTAAAATTCCTTACCATATAGCATTCTCTATCTGGGTCCGAGTCGGCCACATGAAGGGACCACGTGCGAACCCATTCAAGTCCTTCGGATATTTCAATGTTCCCTTCGAGCAAGCTGGATATTACGTAAGATGGATGTATTGCTATCAGAATGCATGAAGCTGCAAATAGAACAGCTCGCCTCACATACGCTTCCTTGTGAAGGGATACCTCACTGCATCACATCGAACATCGGTTAACCCAAAAGCTTAAGCTGATAGGTTATAGTAAACTTAACGATATCAATACTTCAACATAACGTTATGTTATACCTAGATCTTAACATATCTAAAAGAGGAGGAGCCAGCGCAGACGCTTCGGGATGCATGGCTGCACATTTCATGCACACACCAAGCATATATATGAGTTTTCCCAAGACAATGAAATCCCGATTCAACAAGTCGACCCCATGTCGTTTCTTATCAAAGCCTTGCATAGCAGGAAGCATAAAGGCAGCTGCATGCCCTGGGAACTTATTATGAGACAACTCCATTTCATTTTCTTGCATGTTAGCTGATCTCAGGCTCCAGCGTCTCATCTTACCTCTTTTGACATGACTCGGTTTTAAGGGTAGTTCTCGCTCGTAACTATTCGACCAGTTCGGTAAAGTTCCTGTTCCTGATATCTCTTTCCAGGAACCTGCTCCAGGAGGCCCTTTACTACTTGGCAAGAACCATGGTTGAGTCTCGGCAGTTGTAGCTATGAGAGTCCTTGACTGATGTTTCGGTTTCATAGTTTTCGCATTTGAAAGCTCCTGAGCTGCATCCGTCATGATATCGAGTATCATTATACGCTGACTGGTATCCACATTAGGCGAATACAGTAGCTTATTGAGAATATTAAGAGATTCAACCGGGCACATAACAACCAAGGCAACCAACGCTCTTTGCCTCTTGTCTTCAGTTGAATCTTCCTCTCCTTCAACAGCTATGTCGGAGCATCGGATTTGAATAAGCGTTCTCACGAGATCTGACGCTACGTGTCTAAGTTCATCGGGTGATGCTCGGATGAGCTTCTCAGAAACATCAAGAGCTCTCTCTACCTGCACAAAATGCAGAATGTTACGAGCTCACGAACACCTAAAGCTAATTTTGATCTGACTCCAGGACATTAACCAACAAGAAATTGAACAACTCACCCCTTCAACATCATCAGATTTACGGAGTGACCCGACTACATCGACCAAATGTGATAATTTTTTCTTAAGATCTGTGTCATCATCTGATAAATCATATGGCTGTAACAAGGAGTCACTGCTCGAATCAGATATATCACTTTCATTACCGTCATTATCATCCTCAGAAATAGATCCACAATTTAAGCTAGCTGGATCCACAATCTCATCTGGATCAGCTAGCTTAAACTCCCAAATGTTCTTATTTTTACTTCTTATATTATGCCCAGTCCCCACTTTGGCAGCATCAGTAGCTTCTTTTTTCTGAACCAAAGTAGTAGTTTGTGCTCCGATCGTGCAATCTATATTCTCTTTTTTACGAGTAGTCGACCCGAACTCCCAATCGATGATGTCTCCCACGCAACTATCATCAAGATACAGAGGATTCTTAGGGTCAATGACTTTAGAGAACACTAAAGCAACATTGCTAGCCATTTTCCGAATCCATTGATTCGGATTCTCCAATCTACCTAAAAGCGAACAAGAACATTCAGGAAAAATTACACTTCCAAAAAGGAAACTCTATCAATACAACTAAAACTGGACTTACAGCTAACCCCTTGAAGAATCGAGGGCATAACGGTCTTAGTTTCATCGAGTTCCTCTTTAGACATTAATTCAAGAGAAAGACCAACAGCTGCAGATATATCTGATAGTCGGTTAATGCAAATAAAGTCGAACAAGTGCAACAACAAGAGCCTTTGATGAAGCAAGAACATAGTGACTAAGGTCCCGTTAAATAAAAACGTAGTTTTTTAAAACTTGTTTTTATTTTTTGAATTTGGCTAAGAATTCAAATGTTTACTTAGGAAAAATGAAAATCATGTTTAAGAAATGGTGAAAAAAACAAGTTTAATTTTCGAAAACCGAAAACCGAAAACCAAGTGACTATCAAACAAGGCCTCAACAATGCGGATACAAGCTTGCTGCTCAAGCGTGGCTGATTGGACAAACTCCTTTTTAGACCATACTTCAACCAGACGCTGCACTGTCATTAAGAGGCTGCTATTACTATGACCTTTCTTGAGACAATTGGCATCAGGTGGGCATTCAAGAATTGCAAACTGTAGAAGCCAGCGCAGGCAAGGAATGGGGAATACCTTCCAGATCAAAAATTTGTCAACTAAAATGGACCTACAAAAGTACATAAAAAATAATCTCAGTGCCCATTTAGACCAAAATCAACAAAACACCCGGAGGTGAAAAAGAGTTCTAGGCAAAAAAGTTAAAAAACCAACGCTTATAAATTCGACCACCCACATTGCAGGAAATAGGAAGCATTATTGTAACAGCCCAAGCCCACCGCTAGCAGATATTGTCCTCTTTGGGCTTTCCCTTCCGAGTTTCCCCTCAAGGTTTTTAAAACTTGTCTGCTAGGGAGAGGTTTTCACACCGTTATAAAGGATGCTTCGTTCTCCTCCCCAACTGAAGGGAAAGCCCAAAGAGGACAATATCTGCTAGCGGTGAGCTTAGGCTGTTACAATTACACTCTACTAGTTATACGCATCTAAAATGATATGAATTGATGCATGATACGTATCGTCAAATGCATGATTTGTATCTAATTTGATTTTTTTCTCCCTTTCTCTAGGTGAAGGAGGGTGGGGAACACATGTATTAGACCTGCAGATCTTGATCACTGACCTGACCGACATCCGTGATCTTAGACTACGATGAAAAAGTAGCCAAAGCATCCAGTAAGCATCAACATCACTCTCACATTTAGCAGCTAGCTGATGTAAAAGCTGCTCAGAAATTTTTTCAACAGCATAATTATCTTTAATTGTTTCCATTATCTTCAACCAGAACTGAGAATTGGGGCTTGATTCAAATACGTCAGAGACAGCTGAATGAATATTTGACGTTACGACGTCATGGACGTGCTTCATAATACGTGGAATTAATTCATTTAGTAACAAGTCTGCCAAAACAGAAAAGCCAAATAATTTGGTTATTATATGTCTCCTGTGTGATGAAATAAACTTGGCAGAATGTATACGAATGTCTGAAAGATGATTTAAAACTTGACAGAAAAGCCAAAACTTGGTTGTGCCAATTGTCATGGGAAAAAAATGGTCGAACTGCTTTGTAACCGAGATCGACTCTTCCTAAAATTATAATTTTATATATAATAAGAGGCGTTTAAAAAAAATCAATTCTACTACACATAAATCTTGCTAACCTGCAGATCCACGTCGACAAATGCGAGAAAATGTCTCCCCCACAAACATCATGGTGCCATCAAGGCCAATATACTTAAAATCTTCTGCTTCTGCTAGAGAAAGGAGTTGATTGGTAATCTGCTTGAAGAACAAGCTAAAGATCTCTTGTGAAGAAAAACATTAAAATATGAAAATACTTATCCCCATATGAAACTTTTTAAGTATATATAGATTCTCAAAAATATGAGCCCAACACACAAGGAATTAGAGAGACAAGGATACTGTGATGACAATGAGTTGGATGCCCTGGATTGTGCTTTGTCTGGAATTGATGTAACAATTTGTGCAACCTTGGAAATGGCTGGTATGGTTCTTTCAGTTACAAAATTCTCATATTTGCAGGATTCCCCAAATTCCTTTGCCATCTGAAGCACCCCATCCTTCTCAAGCAAGCAAAGAACAATCAATCTGTCTTACAAGCAATGAGAACAAGATCAAGAATTAGCTGTGTAAATCGAAGGAAACTCTCGTAACTATGGATAACAAGAACATTTGTAAGAACATAATCATCGAGGTGCTAATGTTTTTCAAGATTAGATGATGTGAATGGTCAATTCCTTGGGGCAAAGGGCAAAGGACTAAAACATTCACAAAGACTACATAAAATCAGTGACCATACTGCACCTTTCAGTATTCGAGCGTACAGCTCGAACATCAACTCCATCACTTGCATTTGGTTGTAGACAAGGAACGACGTTCTGAGCAACCTCGATGGCAGGTCCGTCAACAAAGAAAATGTCGTATAAGTGCTTCTTTGCCAAAAAAGGGAAACACGCCAACCAACTCGACGCAAGCTCTGTACAGATTGGCAATGCATAACACAAACATAGCTGTTTATAATAATACAAAACCATTTGGATTATAGATCAAAATGCTATGTCTAACCAGCCATTACAGATCAATACTATAGTACGAAGAAGAGAGACGTAACATTACCGAGTAATAAAACCTGGGACAATGCTGAGAAAGCAGCTCCATTATAAAATGCATTCCAACATTCCAGCCGCTCACTTTTCGAAGGAAGGCTCGAACTGAGGATCTGTATGCACCACAAGCAGAAACCTTACTACCTGATATATGGAAGATAGAGATTCCCAAAAGAAATGCTGGCTTGATTGTGAAGGTTTGATTTCATAAACTATATTAACCTGGTCTCTGTAGCTCTGACCAACACACTCTGCAATTTTTTAACGCATAAAACAAACAAATAACTCATAAATGGATTTCTAATGAGATTTTACACAAAATTTTGAAATTTTGCAGTGAAATAAAAAGTACGTTAGAATGTGGCAGAGTCAAAATGGAAAGAGAATTAAGCAGAATCAGAAGATGATCAATTCTAACAATTCATCTAACTTCGATTCTAGGGGGAAATAAGAACATTATATATTGTTCATACAAGGTCTCTGCCACCAAATAATTGAGGTTAAAGCGTCTGTTCAAAAGGAAGGAAATCTTACAATTTGCCAAAAAATAAACAAGAGTAAAAGCTAACCACCATATGGACAACTACCATGGTGCAGAAAAACTAAGTACAACAAAGAATTATTCTGTGAGATCTCACATCGGTTGGGAAGGAGAACGAAACATTCTTTATAAGGGCGTGAAACCTCTCCCTAGCAGATGCATTTTAAAAACTTTGAGAGAAAGTCCAAAGAGGACAATATCTGCTAGCGGTGGGCTTGGGCCGTTACAAATGATATTAGAGCCAGACACCGAGCGATGTGCTAGCGAGGAGGCTGAGCCCTGAAGG
The DNA here is from genome assembly GCA_033971965.1 of Cucurbita ficifolia. Taxonomy (NCBI): domain Eukaryota; kingdom Viridiplantae; phylum Streptophyta; class Magnoliopsida; order Cucurbitales; family Cucurbitaceae; genus Cucurbita; species Cucurbita ficifolia. Next base: position 7,840,721 of record CM066974.1, read on the forward strand.
GGGGTGGACACAAGGCGGTGCGCCAGCAAGGACGCTGGGCCCCGAAGGGGGGTGGACTAGGGGGTCCCACATTGATTGGAGAAGGAAACGAGTGCCAGCGAGGACGTTGGATCCCGAAAGGGGGTGGATTGTGAGATCCCACCTTGGTTGGGGAGGAGAACGAAACACCCTTTATAAGCGTGTGGAAACCTTTTTCTAGTAGACGCGTTTTAAAAACCTTGAAGGGAAGCTCAAAAGGGAAAGCCCAAAGAAGACAATATCTACTAGCGGTGTTTGGGCTGTAACATATTCTAACATAAATGTTATTCATACTACAATTTTTTCATAACCAAATGTACCGAGTGGATGAAGTTGTCCTAGTGATCAATATTTGGGTTCAAAGGGTTCAAGGTGCCTATAAACCACCATAGCAATGAACAGGGCAATTATATATTAAGGATTTCTTATCAAACGTAGTAGCACTAGACTCCGTTGTCCTTGTCCTATGATAATAGTGAAGTTGCACAAGCTCACCAGACCACTCGATGATATTAAAAGTAGTTTTAAAAAAAACAACTTTATTTGATAGCCATTTGTTATTTTGTTCAATTAAGCTTATAAACACTGCTAAAAAATATTTGTAACTCCAAAAAGTTTACAGAACCAAACTAGTCGAGGCTATGGGGAAAAAAGGTGTACAAGAAGGCTTGTTCATAGCTCATATTTCACAGATATGAATGATCACTAAATTTTTATTCACTCGTTCGAAAACTCTGAAAATGAGAAAAAAAGTGCAGGCTAGAGAGTCGAGACTGACCGGCAATTATAGACGCATCTACAGGGAAGAGAAGAACAGCTAGGGAATGAAGGGCAGATATGACTTGGTCGACATGCTTCGCATTCTTTATCGCCGAGATAACCTCCGCCACCTTCTGCAGGACCTTCGCCTCAAGCTCCCTCTTCTTTCCGCTGTCCGCCATGGTTAAAGCTTCAACGCCCTGCAATTTTTGTGCGAAACTCTGTTTCTCAGAGGAAAATAAGAGAACTTTGCAATTATCCCAATTGATGGGCTCCATTCGATCGGCCCATAGCTGACCCAATCTAGCCCATTAGCACAAGGTCCAAAACTCAGAACCTACGTTTCACTCTCACCTGCGCGTCTCAGACCCGGCCACCGCTCTCACGAAGGTCTTCTCCTTCCTCTCCATCTCGAAATCATCACAAATACACCGTAACTCCGTCTCTATAAACTTTCAGTCTCTTCCGAAGTCTAAACTGGCTCGGTTGGTTGCCATCAGGCCCTCGTGTATTCTCGAACTATTTCTAAAGATCGAGTCTTTTCAGCCTGTTTTGTCTTCACTCACATCACTCATAAACATGTTATTAAAATTCTTAAAAAATCGCCCAACATAGAATTATTTCAAACAAAGCACGATTAACTATATACTTTATATAATTGAGCCACCAAGGAAGGAGGTGTATCTTGTTGGTATAGATGACGACTTTCAATTTTTTTAAAATATTTTTTAGTTATCATATCCTCAGGATCGCTCATATGAATGTGGTCTCAACTTATTCATATACCACTTTTTTACTCGAATGTCATAGTAACTTATTCATATACCACTTTTTTACTCGAATGTCATAGTAGAGATGAGGGAAGATAACCCTGAGACTTTTACCTGACGAAAAAACCACTAGGTTAAAAGTCCCACCATTATTTGTAACTTTTCTAGCTTAGAGCATCTAGCTATTGATATTAATGCCATTGAAGATATATTTGGCCCAACTCAAATCCAACTATAATTCAGCATAGATGAGGCATTAATTACAGCAATTAAATTAATTATTTAATTTACAAATGTAGGGGTATAAATGGTATTTTACTTTTAAAAGCATTAAAATGCAAACGAACGTAAACTTTGACAATCCACGGGCTTTTATATTGGGCCAGCTCTCTCTCTCAAAAAAATATTGGGCCAGCCCGATGTCAAATATTTGGGCCAGCCCGTATATAAAAAATTACTAAAAAAGAAAGAAAAAAAACAATATATAATATAAATATACGCACTGTGAATATATAAAGAACTCCAGTTCCTTCGTTAACTGGTTGGTCTGCTATCTTGGTGCCTCCTCTTGCAAGAAAGGTATCATAGAAACGAAGCTCAATTTCCTCACTCAGCGAGGCATCTCATTTCTCAGTCGCAATGGAAGGCCAAGAGGGAACTCAGCAGCCTCATCTCGTGCTTGCTCACAAGCTTTTCCTTCTAACTCATCCCGATGTGCAAGATATCGAGAAGGTCCGTCTCACGGAGGAAGTATTGGCTTCCGTTAAAGCTGATGGTAATTTGCTGATTGTTTCATACTCTTAATGAGTTTTATTGACTTAGCACAGCGATTTCTGTCTCATGAAATGGGTTGTTTTTTTCTCCTCATTCTTTGTAATTTATACCGTGTAGATATGGCTCCGTTATACGAAACCCTAACCGGAAGTTCGCTGTTGGATTTGGATCGGAGCGTGTTGGACTCGATGCGCGCGAAGAACGAGGAGGAGTTGAAGAAGCTGGACGAGAAGTGAGTTTCTATATCCTCGTGGATCTGTTTTCTTTAGTGTGTCTTAGTATGAGGATTATGTGGTAGAGTACAACTGATGTTCTTTGAGTATACGTAAATGTTCATTATTTTTATCATCGTTGAATTGTCATCGATTAACAGTTTCACACCCACTTAGCCACTTTAATGGTAGGAGTTATTGTTCAATCCATTTGAACATATAGACTTCGAAGTTCAGTAAATTCCTATGGAGGTGTAAATCTCTGATACTAGAGGCGTAGTTCTATATCCCTTTTGGATCTTATTCTACCACGTGACCTTACATTGCCGAATTCCTAATCGATGGAAGTTTATGCTGCTATGAATATTTTAATTTTGTATGGTGTCCTTCTTTGGTATTTTTTGATTTATAGCAGTTGAAGGCAATGAGCTGGACACTTGAGTATGTGCGTGTTCCCCCTCCCCTTTTCAGTTAATGTGTTAAAGAGTCCTTGCAGCGTGCGCAATGCCTTTTGGATGCGTACTGATGGGAACTATATTTCTAATTCACTAAAATGTATTAAATAACCAACAATACAAGAATAAAAATAGTGTTCTAGGTAATTTGAGGAACCTAGAAGCCTCCCTTGAAGCCAGGCTCCGTTTGAAACCCTTTTTGTCATCTTCCTTTATTTACGACCATTATTTACCCACGTTGGATTTGGATATCCAATTAGTTTCTTGGAAGTTGGGAGCAATGTATTGTCCTGGTCCAATAAACGTAAAAGAAGCTCTTCCAAAATTGGCTTTGTGCATTTGGTGTCTAATACATGACTATTGTGTTAACAACTGTTTGATAGAGTCCGACACGTGTAAGACTCGTACATGCTAGCCTAATTGAAGTGTATGTGCTTCTTAGTTGTTGTGTGTTATTTTGATTGTTCTTTATTTACTTAACAGTGATGCTTATATATTTAGTCATTCTTTTACTTAGGATTGCTGATGCAGAAGAAAACTTAGGTGAAAGTGAAGTTAGAGAAGCTCATTTGGCCAAATCACTTTTCTTCATTCGTATTGGTGATAAGGTTGGTTGTTCAAATTTTCTTCCCAATTTCTTATGGCACTGGTCCATGACTTCCACATAACTTTCTACATTTTGAACTCAGGACAGAGCTCTGGAGCAACTCAAGGTAACTGAGAGCAAAACAGTTGCAGTTGGACTTAAGATGGATTTGGTTTTCCATACACTACAGCTTGGATTTTTCTATATGGATTTCGATCTCATCTCCAGAAGTATTGACAAAGCGAAAAAGTACACCACGATATGAATTTATTTATCACATGTGGTATCTTATCTTTTTAAAACAAATATTTGTGTGTTCTTGTTTGTAATTACTTGCTCCCTATGCCAGCTTGTTTGAAGAAGGTGGTGATTGGGAAAGAAAGAATCGTCTGAAGGTGTATGAAGGCTTGTACTGCCTGTCCACTCGAAACTTTAAGAAGGCAGCCAACTTGTTTTTGGATTCCATCTCAACTTTCACCACATATGAGCTTTTTCCTTACGACACATTCATATTTTATACTGTTCTCACAAGCATTATATCATTGGATAGAGTGTCTCTAAAGCAAAAGGTATATCCATGGATTTGCATTCAGCTTGTTTTTAATTTTTTCTTTTTGTAACGTCAATTTTAATTTATTTCCTGTAGGTAGTTGATGCTCCCGAGATATTGACAGTGATCGGAAAAGTCCCATATCTTTCCGACTTTTTGAACTCTTTGTATGACTGTCAATATAAATCATTTTTTTCAGCCTTTGGTAAGTGGAAATGTTACTCAATGTCTAAAACTATGATTGATGGTCTGCTAGTTTCGTGTCTCATATAGATTCTTCAACAAATGCAGCTGGTCTGACAGAGCAAATAAAATTAGACCGTTATTTGCATCCGCACTTCAGGTATTACATGAGAGAGGTCAGAACTGTTGTTTATTCCCAGTTTTTGGAGTCCTACAAGAGTGTCACTATCGAAGCTATGGCCAAGGCTTTTGGAGTATCTGTGGAATTTATTGATCTGTAAGTGGTCATTCATTGTTGTACTTTTTAAAATATTTGTGAATTGAACAAGCTTTTGTGATCTGCATGATGTATAAAGGACCGTTTTCCCTCTCATAAATTCTCTTTCTGGTTGCAGGGAGTTATCTCGCTTTATTGCTGCGGGAAAACTTCATTGCAAGATTGATAAAGTCGCAGGTGTTCTTGAAACTAATCGTCCTGATTCAAAGAATGCTCTGTACCAAGCTACCATCAAGCAAGGAGACGTCTTACTGAACCGTATCCAAAAGTTGTCTCGTGTAATTGATCTGTAACTAGGCCTTTAGTTTATTTGAAATTTGTTCGAGCCAAAAAGCCTCAATGCACGAATGAAGTTTGAGCATTAGAACTTCGTGAAAATGGCGTTGTAATATTGTTTCAAACGTATCGACACCTCTGGCTTGCTGTTATATCACTGTCGCTTGATTTTGTTTATTAACCAAGTACCTTATTAGAAATTCTATGAATGCTCTAAACCACCTACTCTTTTCTTCTTCTAGGTGCTTGTTTGTTCTTTGTTTCCGTTTATATTGCCTCTTGTGTACTGAGTGGAGAAACAAATCCACGGTGATTTAACTCTTTGCTTGTTTCAAACTAGTGGTAGGAATGCTATTTTTGATCCAGGATTACCAAGCTTCTTGCTTGACGATGATGCTGTAAATGCAATGCCCATACCTTTCAGCTGTAGATTCAATCTCCAAAAGCCAGAAATTGTGGCAAGTAGCTTGTAATGTTATGCATATGTGCTTTGGATATTCATTGAGCTTAAAAGTTCTTGCAAATGCAAATGTACTTTGGATATTTATTGAACTCTTAAATGGGGAATTATTTCAACTTTGAATGTACTGCTACTCTTTATTAGTTTGGGATAAATATCATTTCTACCTCTGAATTGTTGGGTTGTGCCAATTAAAACTTTGTATGAATTCATACTCGAAAATTTTATAAGTGAATAAGTGAATCTATGAAATTTCTTAGAGAGCTGAATGAAACATTCAAAAGCAGGGGTGGATTGTGAGATCCCACGTTATTATAAAGAGGGTATCAGGATGATATTGGGTTATTACAATGAGGATGGATTGTGGGATCACAATGAGGGTGGATTGTGAGATCCGACATTATTACAAAAACAAAAAGGGTATCAGGGTGATATTGAGTTATTACAATGAGGGTGGATTGTGAAATCTCACATTATTACAAATAGGGTATCAAGATGACATTGGGTTATTACAAAAAGGGTAGATTGTGAGATCCCGGACAACGGAACCTACATTCCTTATAAAGGTACATAAATCTCTCTCTAACAGATGCTTTTTTAAAGTTGAGGAAAGTCTGACGAAAGCTCACAATATGAATCAATTTAGATTCTACTTAAACTTTCGTTTTAAAATTGAATTAGGTGATTGAATTAGGTGAGTAATAACTAGTTTTTGGACAACCATAAAAAAAAATTTAAGGTGATTTGTGACTGATTTTTAATGGTCTAAGCAAAAATATCTGGAAGTTACTAGAGAAGATAAGAGGAAGGTAAGGAGAGAGAAGAAAAGTAAGTATTAAAAAAGGTTTGAAAAGGGTATAGAATTTTAAAGGTTTGGTAAGGGTTATAAATGTTATGTTAACATTTCAGCTGGTGACGGAACCTAACAAATTATTTCAGCTGGTGACGAAACTAGTGACGTAAAAGGTTGAAGTGACGGGAGGAGGATTGGGTTTGGATCACGAATTGGGAATTTCTCCTTAAATGAACTCCAAAACGCAACTGAAATAAACATTGCGCCCTATGCGAGGATTTGCCACGCTTTCTCCGCCACAATTTCTGAAGTTCTGTACAATCCCATTAATGGGCCATCGACCCACTTGGGTTTCAAACAGGGGCACTCTTTTGTTTCCTTCCAAGCCGTCGTCCATGCTCACGCGTGCGTAGAGTATCATCAAAGGGTTGGTAAGCACTAAAATGAGAGGTCCATTTTCAGATAGGAGCTAGGAATCCACCATGTTCCCTCGCTTTGATTTCAGCGATGTTCAACAGAAGCTCTCCACGCAGTTCAGACCTTGGGAGCGTTCTCTTCAATTCTGGGTCCGTGTTGCAGACATCTACACTGGCTACAAGGTCTGTGTTTATGCGTGTAATGTTCAATTGTTTTAGCTAGGTAGCGGTTTAATTTGCTTTGTGGGTATTGTAGGTGCTTCAGCTACGAGTGAAATTCGAGAAGGATGTGCAGAAACAAGAGGCAATGTGGGAGAATCAACATGAACATGCAGCCGAGAAGATTTATGCTATGTGCTCTGAAATGGGTGGGTTTTTCCTTAAGGTATGCTGTTTATAGACCCTTTATTCAATCATACGGTTTTAGTATTAGAACAATTGACTTATTGGAGCTGAATTTTATGAATGAGGTTGCTCAAGTTATTGGGAAGCCGGATTTGGCCCCAGCTGCTTGGGTGAAGAGGCTTGTTACACTTTGTGATCAAGCTCCAGCAACACCCTTTGATGTTGTTCAACATGTTGTGGAGATAGAATTGCACAAAAGTCTCGGTGAAGTCTTCGAAACGTTCGACCCTGAACCTCTTGGTTCGGCTTCCATTGCTCAGGTAGCTTGACCGATAGTAACCATTTATCGAAGAATGACTCTGGTTGTTAAAAGATCGAAGAACTAGGAGTAATTTACTTACTATACTTAGTTGACATTCATAAAGAATATCTAATGAATCATGAGTTCACTACACCAATGGATATTTCTTGCTCATCGCCAGACAATCACTTATTCAAAAACCTCGTAGAGGTTAATAGTTTTCATGTACTTGAAAGGTTATTTGATAATGTGTACTTGGTGTTTGTAAAGAACTAGTAAAGTTCATCCCTGACATATCTTTTGTGCTCAATTTAGGTTCATAGAGCTAGGCTAAGGGGTGACAAGAATGATGTTGTGGTCAAGGTAAGGAAATTTTAAGACCTATCATATTTTCATAATTTATGGTCTCTTAATCTCGCACTCCGTCCTTATTCATACGTCGTAGGTGCAACATCCGGGAACTGAAGATCTAATGATGACCGATATTCGTAATTTGCAAGCCTTTGCCTTGTATATGCAAAAGACAGATATCAAGTTCGATCTATATTCTGTAACTAAGGAAATAGAGAAACAGGTGCAATTCCACCTCTTTTTATTGTGATTACAGAAAATGGTGTTGTTCTTTATGCCATTTGGTTTTCCCTTTTCCTTTTGAGGTTAGATTCTAACAGCGGCATTTTTTCAACTTTATTGCAAATCTTATACAGCCATGGAAGATTTCAATTTGATCTTGTGTGATGCTTTTAGACTATTCTCTTTTTAAGCATGCTGATGAAAATTCATAGAATATTTAGTATCTTAGACTGGTAACTGACCGTTGATCTCTAAGTTATTTGGTTATGTTGCCCTTGTTGACCACTTAATCAACCCACCATGGTTATAATGATCGTCTAGGCCCTCACGTGGCCGGATGGGTGCCACTTGTGGGTCGCTGCTTCTCTTATCGCAACGTGAGGTCACAGTTAGGTTGTGACATTCTCCCCCACTTAAACTAGTCATTGTCCTCGATGACTTACTTGGGGGCACAACCAGTGTTAGGTTGTGACACTATGCGTGCCCATTTGTGGAACTCTTGGAGAGAGAAATCTTGGGAGTTCTGAACATAGCTTTTTTCTTTTGATTCTTTTTGTGTTAAGAATAGTATACTGCTTCTACATGGTGCTCAAATCACAACGTTCGTAATTTCATTCTATCTCGGAAGGCTTTTCTTTGGTAGACTTTTGGATGAGGGTTCCCTCTATCCCAGCTTTTAGGTTGTTCTTTTGGTTCTTTCGTGTGAATATACTTCTCTCAGTTTCTTATCCCAAAAAAAAAGGGAAAAAAAAAAGCACATTCACGTGTTTCTTCATTCGCCCAGCCAAATGGCGGACTGATGATTTGCTTTGCCTTCTGCCCTCTTTCCATCTTGTTAGAAGGCACGCAGTAAAATCAAAATGATGCATGGAGATCTGTTATGTATTACTTTTCACTAAACATTCCAAGGTTAGGTGAGAGCTGCAGCATCTGTGTTGCAGTTTTCATTCTTGAAATTTCAATGCATTTGTTTCAGGCTCTTGATTGGTTCATTTCATAATATCATACTTTTTCATGTCTTCTTTCTCACGGTGTTGATTCTCATCTTGGAATTTCTTCGTTCTTATCTTTTCAAGATTGGTTATGAATTTGACTTTGAGAGGGAGGCGAATGCTATGGAAAGGATCCGTCATTTTCTGTGTAGCAACAACAAAAAGAGCCCGGTATTGGTGCCACGAGTGATGAAGAATATTGTTACCAGGTACGTGCAGTTAATGATTATGTAAGAACAGCCACAATTTTGTTTATGAACAAGAGCAACAAGGGAAATTTAAGAGCTCCCCACCTCTCCCAAACTCTCAGCAGAGAATGTCTAGAAAGCAATAACATTGGCCTGTAACCCCTCTTATACCACGGTCCCCTCTAACGAATCGTATTGGGCCACAGACACAACGACATAGCTACCTTTCGCACGCCCCCCTACCCCACTCATGCTTACATTCATGCACCTTTGAACTCCGGGACCTATATCATAGTTTGATGTCGAACGTCTTTGCCATTCAAGCAAACTAGCGTAACGTATTTCTTAGTTCTCCTCCTGGCTGAATTGGCTTAGGTGGTTCGTGAACTATCTTTGCTCGATCTTGGTTGAGATCTTAGTGATTGAGTCTCTTTTGTTTGGTTAGGAGGGTGTTGGTGATGGAATATATTGATGGAATCCCGATCCTCAATCTCGGCGATGAAATAGCAAAGAGAGGCATAGATGCTAATGGCAGGATAGCTTTAGCTTCAAAGCAGTAAGCATTTATACTGAGAACTTCTCTTTATTTTAATGGAATGTTTTCTTTATTGACATGGCTGTACTGTATTGTCCATGAAGTTCCTTTACGGTCGACCGTTTCCCTTGCAGTTATTGCCTAATTTCGGGTCTGACGTGCAAACTGAGAACAATTGTATGGATTACAAATTTAGTTTTGAAATGAAAAACCATCGACTTAATATCCGACATTAGTATTTGAGATTACTTCTCTATTTTCTGTCTTATAACCTCGAGAAACGTGCACTTCTCCGTGAACTCAAATTCATATTTTCCATATTTTCTCCCAATACCTCTGGGAAAAGCATATCCCATTGATTTTCCAGGTTTTACATCATTTTTGGCCTCGTTCGATAACCATTTCGTTTTTTGTTTTTGAAATTAAGCTTATAGATATTGCCTTGAGGGACGCACTTCAGTTATCAAGCAGTATATTTTCTATCTCTCCTGAGAGTACTTATAAACGTAGGGGAAATTTTAATATTGCAGGAAAATTCTTAGTAGTTTGACACTGGCATATGGGCAAATGATTCTGAAGAGTGGTTTCTTCCATGCAGATCCTCATCCAGGAAATATATTGATCTGTAAAGGCTCAGAGGCAAGTCAGCTACTCGAATTTTCTATTCAAGTTCTAAACTCATACTAATTTTTCGTTTTCGTATTGGCTAGCTTAATGTCTTGACTTTCAATTTCCCTGTTTCGATAATGAATCGAGCTGAAACCATAGTTTTGTTTCTCCGTTTTATCAGGTAGCGTTGCTTGATTACGGGCAAGTGAAAGATCTTCCTGACCAGTTGAGGCTCGGTTATGCTAAACTTGTTCTTGATATTGCAGACGGTGACGCCACAGGAACAGCTGAAACCTTCAGGTAATAATAATAGTCTGCTTGGCCTGTATTGTGTAATAACTCTGTCTTACTCGTGATAATATTGATTCAAACGATCACAAAGATAACAAGAACAACTCATCTCACGATCAAGAACAACCCAACGAACCATTTCGAGTGTCCTCGAAACCTCGCCTCCTAAGAACTCCTGTTATATTCCAAAATACCAAAGCATGAAAAGTAACTGTAACAGCTCAAGCCCACCGCTAGTAGATATTGATCTCTTTAGGCTTTCCTTTCTGGGCTTCCCCTTAAGGTTTTTAAAACGCGTCTGCTAGGGAGAGGTTTCCACACCCTTAAAAAGAATGTTTTGTTTTCCTCCACAACCGACGTGGGATCTCACATTAACATTCCAGACAACATACTAATATAGCGCCTGCTACGGCACAGGCTTACAAAACATACAATAAACTACCCACAGCACACGAACAGCTTGTCGCTTGGCTAATTCCGGCTAGCCCCTTCTATAACATGTTCATACTAATTCTTTTTAGTTCTTAATGGTTCTTCAGGGAGCTTGGGATAGATACCGTAAGCAATTGTGAAAATGTACAAGAAGAACTCTTTAAGTTGGCTCTGGTAATGTTCGATACAAGGCTACCCCCCGGAAAGGTGTTGATGCAACCTTTTGCAGAGGACTCTTCAATAAAGAAAGTCGGAGTAAAGGTATAGTTCAGGCTTTGCAAATATGAGATCCCACGTCAGTTGGGGAGGAGAACGAAACATTCTTTATAAGAGTGTGGAAACCTCTCCCTACCATACGCATTTTAAAAACCTTGAGGGAAAGCCCAAAGAGGACAATATCTGCTAGCGGTGGACTTAAACTGTTACAGCAAATTGATAGTGCTTGTCTGTAGAGGCGTATGTATTTGTATATTTGTATCAACTAAAAAGACTGTTCTTCTTTTCCTGTTTCGCTACTGTAGTCGTTTCCCGAGGAACTCTTTTCCATACTTCGGACGATCCAAATCCTTAGAGGATTGAGTGTCGGTCTCGGGATCAATTACTCGTGCGCTGAACAATGGCGACCCATTGCAGAAGAAGCATTGTTGCTTTCTGGTAGGCTAGAAGGTGATCCTTTTGAACTCTTTAATCTAAAACAAAACTCACTCATCTGTTTGTTTTCTGGAAGGATTGTTGAATGAACTTCACTTCATTACGTCTGTTATTCATTTGCGCCAGTCTTTTCTAATTTCTTTCAGGTAGGAAAATCAATACGACCCGTAAACGTAGATTCTTAAAGAGATTGTTTTCGAGATCTAGCTGATTCGTTCATGACGAGATGAGCGATAGATATGAATAAACCTGGATGCATCTAATTGGTGACAAATGCTGACAGTTTTTTATTCGCTTATGGAAATAAACATTCAAATTCATCGTCGCGGTCGTCATTCTTTAACCGGTACGAGCTCCTCCATAATATGCTTTTCCGAGCTGCAGCCTCTGTTTGCTGTTAGTTTGACAATGGCTTGAACTCCATGTTTATGAAATTGAGAGGTACACACGTTCAATTTATCATATGAAGCTGTTCTTTTGTCTGATTACTTCAAGTCAATTGTGTTAGCTGTTGCTCTTAATTCAGTGCTCCATGGCGACTCATGATCATGATCTTGCCTCTTGTCTAGATTAGACTGATACATCTATAATTAAGACTCCATTATTTTCTTAAGACATTTTTCTTTTTTGAAGATATTATGATAATGTGCACCAAAATTAAAACTTTGAAAATAATCTTTTTAAAAAGTGCCCTTTTTTTCTACGATCGAGCTTTGATCTCCTACACCCAGAGACACTCGTGGCCACCTAATGTTAGGAAACACTTTTAGTCCTTGAAAGTAACAATTTAGTCTCTACACTTTTGTCTGAAATAAGTGAATCCTTGTACTTCCAAATTTGTAACATGCTCGGAACGAACGACTCAAACGGGGGAGGGCTAGATAAGTGGAATGAGGGAAAGTGGGCTGCTTCTTAGCGTTTGGGAAAAATGAGATTCTGTTACCGCCAGAATTCCTATCATAAGTTCGATTGGGATCACATTGCTTGAACAAACAAACTTTGAACTCGTCTTTTTTGAATTATAGGAAGCCAATAAGCCCCACGGCCCGAGCTCGTTCACCTCTCCCTTCGCCTTATTCTTATTCTTCTTCATTAGGTGATCTTTCATATCAAAGAAAGAAAGGAACAAGCATCTCTTTGGGTAACAATTTAGTCCCTAGTCTACGACCAATTTAATCCCTTCATTTAAAAAAAAAAAAAAAAAATCTCTTTAGTTAAAATCTGATGTTTCTTGATGGGCCAATAAAAGCCCAAAAAGAAACGGCCCATATTACATAAGCCCAATAAAAGCATCTCTTTCCAAACGATGGGCCAATAAAAGCCCAAAAAGAAACGGCCCATATTACATAAGCCCAAGTAGGCCCAAATGAACCAAATAAAGAGTGTGGAGTAAGCTTCCCGCCCTTTCTTGATTCATTAGCGCGCCAGTGAAGTCTGAAATCCGTGATTGCTTTTCTTCTTCCAAAGGAAGCTGCTGAGGCGTTCGTCTCTCTGCGGCCTGTTGTTTACGGATTGAAACGATGTTCGGGAGAGTCAGATCGTCTTCTTCACTGGATTCCTTGGAGCGGCCGCCTTCCAAGGTTCTTAAAGATGACCGTCTCTCCATCTACGGTTCGTTCTCTATCCTAATCTTTCTTTTTGATCTAATTATGGACTCACATTTATAATCTGCCGGTGTCTCCCTTATTCTTTTCTTTCTTCTTTTCTCTTTTGAACTCATACTTAAATTAAAATGTGATAATATGAATGGTTTCGCTACTATTTTCCGGTTCATTGCTCATTTGCGCTGGAGCGTTCATTCAGGTTATAGCGTCAGAGTTCCAGGAGAGATTATTAGTTCGGCTTCTGTTTTCGGGTCTACATAATGTGTTATTTGGTTTATCTTGGACAAATTATTTGAAATCCAACTTGTTCATTGATTAAATTATAATAAATTTTGAAATCTTTTCCGACTAAACATCAACTTATTCAATTTGTAAATTTACATACTAGCTACATCAGGAACTTATGTTTTTGGACCTTTATCATCATCAAGATGTGAGGTATACATTAGATTTTCCAATTATGGGCTATGCAAGCTTAGATTCCACAAACTCTAACCAGATTGCCTATACATCTTCCAAAAGAAGTTAATACGTAAGCATTCGACGATGTCTTTATTCGGAGGATTGTATATTTTGTCGAGCATTTCTTTTGAACAAGGCATATCTCCTGTGACTGATATTCAGCCTCAAATATTTTTTTAGGTTAAATTCATTGATGGAAAAGTTTATTTGCTTATGTGTTATTTAAGTGAACAAATCTAAACATATATGGGATGCAGATTTGAGGTTAGTGTTAGCAAAAAAAAAAATAATAATAATAAAAAATTACAACTGTGCATTTGAAATGAGGAAGACGATAATATGTATCGCTCATAGATAATTTTTATTTAGTTTTCATGTTTTTGTTTAGATTTGTTCACATAAGCTATCTATGAATTTAACGGTAAAAAAATCTGAAGGTTGTTTTGAAACAAATTTCAAGTTTGGAGGTATAATTGAATCTAACCCATAGTTAAAAGAATATTTTTGATAATTTACATTTTTTTAATTATTCTCCTCTCATTTTTCATATTGTGTCTTTAATAAAATTAGGAAGTCGGCCTTGCATGGGCAATGGTAGATTCTGTACTATTCGATAACAGTTTGGAATTGTTAAGGAGGTTAAGTTCTAAGTTATGTAAACTTTTTCTGCTTTTTTGGAACCAACGAAGTTCGCTCTGTTTACTTCGGTAAGTTTTTATTTATCCTAGAAATGAGTGATATTCTTCACTCTCTTAAAATTAGACTGCAGTCCAAAATCTGATGTTGGGGATGAAATAATATTGTAGTTTAGGATTTCAGATTAACAACCACAATCTTATAGAATTTTTTGAAGATATTATTTAGTTCCTTCTTGCAGAGACTACCCTAAGGAAGCTTAAACTCGGTTCTCAACTCGACCCAATCCCACCCACGGCCAAGGATGATGCCTTAGAGGATGGAGAAACCAATTCTGAAACCAATTCTTACTCGTGTTCATCGCGCACCGAGGCAATGAAAACAGAAGCATGCAACAGTCCCGCATGTTTTCCAAAGGGTTCTCATGAGTTAGCCGACCCAACTAAAAAAGATTTGATGACTGTAGATTCAGATTATTCGACAAGTACTACTTCTACACATGAAGCTTCCAGGCATTGTCAATCAACAGAACATTCAACGCAGCAGCGTAGGATGAAGAACTCTATTAAGTACCTATTCTCTAAGTACAAGAATTCTCAAGGAATTTCAACAATCGTGGAGGAGGCAGCAACGACGACTGAGGATATTTGTTGTATGGTTACGCCACCAAGTTCTAATGCATCGCAGTCTAGTGATAATATCAAGCTACATTCAGAGCAAGAATCCATTGGTTCTTCGAGTATATCATCAGAATCGGTTCTATAACTAACTTGGTGGCATGATCAAACATTAGCCATTCCAGAGTCGGTTGCCTCTTTCAATGAGTATATCTGAACATAGAGCTAAATTATGAGACGACTGATGTTTCTAATCCACCACTGTTATTAGTTCATTATGAAAATTTCTGTAGAGTCTTGATATTCAAAATGGATTTCCTCCTTTTTGCATAAACGGGTCTGTGAGGAAGATTATTACAGGACTCTACTGGAATCTTATTCTATAATTCAAGATTACAGACAAGAATAATAATCAACAATTCTCACCGAGGACAAGAAGGCTTCATAGACAACATCACTCTATCAGCCATGATGCAAGAGCTGGCTCCCAGTCCACCAATTCACCTTCTTTGAACCAGAGGGCTGCATACACGGAATGTCGAAGACTTAGAACAACATGAAAATAATGCAAAATCTAATGAACTCTCGAGAATTCTTAGTCCATTTAATGAAATTGCTATTAAACTAATGGTGTAGAGTTAATCATCTGAACCTCAAAACTTAAAACTTAATCACAGCAGCATCCCTAAGGTATAAAACTAGTGAAGTGTGAGATCTCACATCGATTGGAGAGGGGAACGAAACGTTTTTTATAAGGGTGTGGAAACCTCTCCTTAACATACGCGTTTTAAAATTGTGAGGCTAACGGCGATACGTAACGGACCAAAGCGGAGAATATCTACTAGCGGTAGGCTTGGGCTGTTACATGACGACAATTAGATTTTCCTCAAACATGAAAAACTGTTCCAGTTTCAAGTGGAACTTAATCCTAAAACTCAGATACTACTTTTCATTTTACACAAACTTCTGATTCCGACTCGTTTCCCGTACCTTTCTCCACCCTTTTTCTTTTTTTCCTGCTTCTAAAAGAAACTGATAATTAGCAGAAATAACCCTTATGCTCCTAAATCCAAGGTCCACCGTGTTCAGTTAAAGACTACCAACAAAAAGTCAATGAGTGCAAGACGAATGATTTGTTTCATATAGTTTCTTTTCTCAGAAATAAGAACAAATTACCACAAAAATAACAAATCCACTGATTATAGCAATATTACCGAGAGTGTACACAAGTTAAGCCATTTTAAAAGCACAGTGTCTCTTACCTACTTCACGCTTGCCACTCTCAGGACTATCACTCCCATGAATCACATTCCTGCCAAGATGTTCAAATAAGTTCTTTCCATTGTACACACGATTGCGTTTTAAAAATTATACCATGAATCAAATTTCATAAGGTCTGACCTTCCTTTTTGAATTGCAAGATCCCCTCTTATCGATCCTGGCTCGGCTTCGAGAGGATTTGTAACTCCGATTAACTTACGTGCTGAGGCCACAACACCAACACCCTCCCATGCCTAAATAAACCCAATTAACATCGACCGCAAAGTTGTGGGATAGTTATTAATAATGAGCCGAATTCAAATTACAGCAGAAATAGAGATGAGAAACACACCATACACACAACAGGGCCTGATGTTATGTACTCAATTAAACCAGGAAAAAAGGACTTGCCCTTAAGATCTTTATAGTGTTCCTGTAATAATATAAGATCAGTTTAATAGAGAGAGAACAAAAACATGGTTGAGAAAGATCTCAAGGGAGAATGCTTAATGAAAGTCTCAAACGACCAAATTAGCTTATGAAGTATTCTTTCAATGAATTTAAAAAGTAAGACTCTAAATACTTTCGATCTTTTGAGCTTGAACAATTAGAACAAAAATCAAATTCTCCAAGGAACTTCAGAAACATCATGGAGAATGAACGTCGTTCAAGGACAAACCTCAGCCAAATCCTTTGAGCATTGCGCGAGCTTCAAACCAGTAAGCTTAAATCCTTTCTTCTCAAATCTTGAAATTATCTCTCCAACCTAAAACAAACTCAGTTAAAGCAAGAAAACTTCAGAATGCATGTTAAGCAGTTCTCCACTATAATTACAGAGGAAATTGTGGATTCCTTCATTTCTACTTCAATTTTTTCCTGTTCAATTAGACATTATTCAACGAAATTGAACTCATATCCAATAATTAAGACCTTAATAGCACAGGAGATGAACAATGAACATTCAAGTACACTGAATTGCGAAGTTCGACAGTAACCACAGAGAAAAATAAGGAAAAAGCACAAATTAAGGGCTAAATTATCAGGTCGTAAAAGGAAACTCACAAGGCCACGTTGAACGCCGTCAGGTTTTACCATAATGTAAGTCTGGTCGACTCGCTCCTGCACCTCAAAAGACAAAATCGATTAATCTCAAAACAGGCCAACTGAAAGCCAGTTTAATACGAAAAAGAGAAAGAAAATTGAACACACCAGTGAGGCAACCAAATGAGGCAAAAAGATGAAGGATTCATTGGCAATCGAAGCAGCACGAGAACGAGTTGAAAATTTGTAGAAGAGATGAGAATTCGAAGGGAATGCTGAAAGATGGTCGCAGCGGCGCAGTGCGGTCGTCCGAGAGTAGGTTAAGCAGCAGAAGGTTCTGGTCCGCGGCCGGAGAAGCGGCGGAGCACCTGTTCCGAATACGGCCAAAGCATCCATTTCGCCTTCCTATTGTAAAGCCCAATCCAAAAGGTATGTACAGAGGCAAAGTTCTTTCGCCTGCAGTTTTATATGTATTATTTATATATATATATATATACTTTTTTTTTTATAGTAATAATTTAGTATATATACGGTCATTTCGTACTTTAGTGTAGCAATTTAGTCTATATATATAACATTTATAATAATAATTATTATTATTATATATATATATATGGTAACTGAGTACCTATATAACAATTTAGTTTATATATTTTTTTAATTTTAATTTTATAACAACTTTTTAAAAAATTCATTAAATAATAATTATAAAATCCAAGAACTATATTTATAAAAATCCGTGACAAAATTGTTACAAACTTTAAGACTAAATCCAAGTAATTATTATATTAATAATTTATTTATCCAAACAAATAGTGTGTAAATTAAAATTCCCACGTAATCACTTTAAATTCCTCCAAACATACCCTAATTGCACTTAAAAAATTATTATTAGAAGTAATTAACAAAGTTAAATGAGTATCAAAATTAATAATTTTATCCACTCAATTAAGTATTAGAAGAATTTATTAACGACCTATAGTTTGTAGAGTTTCTAAGGACATTGTTTTGACTATGGCGGCGGGTGGCCTAAGCCATCAGGTGTAGTCAATAACTAAGCCCTTCCGATCATCTTCCGCCGTCATTGGCCTGTCGGAGGTGGTCAGAAACTGCAGCCGACAACGCCACATGAACGAACTTGTGCTCCGAGGATGGTGGCCCGCCCAAGAACTCCAGAATTCTGTCCCTCAAAGGTTTTGGACATGTTGAGGCTTGAAGTTAAAAGCCTTTTTTTTCTCAAATACCTAATGCGATAAGTTAATATTTTCTCAAATACCATTAATCTCCCCTTATAAAGAGGGTTCGTGTTTTCTCGAGAATCGGTGTTCTTGACCATTGCAAGGAAAATTTTCTCAAATACCTAATGCGATAAGTTAATATTTGAAAAGGTGGGTAATGAAGGTGTATATGTAACTCAGCATTTCAATGCACAGACCATACTCGAGCTCTGAATCAATGTCCCTTGAAGCAAGAAGTACACCCACGAGTTTCATTGAGAACCAAAGTATGTTAATGACTCAATCACAAATTCGTAAGTGATGTTTTTTTTTTTTTGCTTACTTTCAGCCACTAATTCGAATGAAAATTTCACTTATGCCCTTATGTTGTAAAGACAGAAGTTCGTTATATATATCAAAATCCTTATAATTATGTAATTTGTTATTAATAGGACGATAATTTTTTTTTTAATTTAAATATTAAAATATTTATTTTAAAATTTTAAGGTAACTATTTTTTATTTTATTTTAAAGTTTGATGGGCAAAATAAAATATTTAAAAATATAGAATGAGATTTAATTCTCAATATTAACCCTTTAATTGATTAATAACAAAAATTAACGCGAAGCAAAGCGGCAATGCAACATTAAAATATACAGCCGTCTTAAAACGGTGTCGTTTTCAAACCTCGATGTGGGGCCCACTACAAGACCACGCCACTCCTTTTGACTTGATCATAATCGATATTATATTAGATTGATCAATTTCACAACTGATTATTAAAAATAAATAATTTTTCACAACTGATTTTTTAAATATCAATTCTTCTTAACTTATAATGCGTTTAAACTGAGGTATCAACTTATTTGATTTAAAAGTATACCAAATCATACATAAATTTATTTCATAATATATATTAAAATTAATTGCAAATCTTAATTCTTTAAAAAATAAAAATAAACAAATATTCATTTTAATTTTATTAAAAAAATTGAATAAATGATCTGAATAATCCAAACGAACTCTAACTCAAATATTCTACGATGGTTGAGTTAAAAAAAAATGTCAGGATCCGATCAAACTCAATGTAAAAATGGTTATTTGATTTAATTATTATAATGAGATTGAAATAAATTTAAAAAATTATTTAAGTAATTTTTTAAAAAGAAAATTAAATAAGGAAGCCATGGTCCATCAAGAGCGCAAAACTTTATTTGACTTCTTTTTTTATAAATTTTAAAATCAATTATTTTACATTCCACAAAGTTCATCAATGAATGATTTTAAGAAACACAATTAATTTGGTCAAATATTTTTTTCAAACCACATTTTATATGATGATAATTATTTTCCAAGTCGCTGATTAAATCAAACTAGTTGTGTTCTTAATTCAACCATTGAACAAAGGTTTTAAGTGAATAATGAATAATCTCCAAATTTCTTATTAATTTAAAATTACATTAAATAATTAAATTTAGAACAAGTATACCTAAATTATAATAAATTAATTATAAATTTGACTGGTCAAATTATAACTCAAAACCTTAAAAGAGACTTTTATATTAAAATTTGACCAATGAAGTTATGTAAAAATTAAATTAATTTTTTTATAAAAAAAAGAGCATAAAATGACTTATTAAAGATGAAATTGACCAATGGTCTGGCGGTTTGAACGACGAAGATTGATCAATTCGAAGAAGAATTGATCGATCAAGGGTGATCGTTTGTAATTCATTGTTGCTAATCGACGGTGATTATATGTTTTAATTTTAATTTTAATTTCTTTGTTTTTTTTTTAGATAATGCAGTTTATACCTTTTTTTAAATACTTTTCATAATAAAAAAAGGTGTTAAAAAGTTTTAAATTTTACTTTTGGAGAATTAAGCATCCTAATATAGAAGCCACAATAAATTAATAAATAAAATCCATAATTATTTCGTATAAAGTATAGCAAGAAATCGAAAAAAAGGATTTTTAATTCAAACCATAAGTTATAACAAGACCTAGTAAGCACCTTTAATTTTCAGCTATCTTATAAATTAATTAATCAATCAATTATTTATTTTTTTAATTCTATTAAAAATCAAATTAAACGGTCAATTCACGATATTACAATAACAATTCGATATATTTCATATATAAATTCATAAATCCATATCCATTAAACATCCCAAATTAACAAGAACAAAAAAAACCGAGCATCCGACAGCAATGGAGATGAACAATTTGAATGTCGAAATAATCTCCACAGAGTCCATCAAGCCGTCGTCTCCAACGCCGTCAGAGCACCGAGAGCTCAAGCTTTCAATGCTCGACCAAGTTGCCCCCAGCAGCTACACGCCTCTTCTCTTCTTCTACACCGCCGACCAGCTTCACGGCGGCGATGACCACCGTGAGAGGTGCCGGAAATTGAAGGAGTCTCTTGCTGAAACCTTGAACCGGTTCTATCTTCTTGCCGGAACTCTGGTGGAGGCTTATTTGGTGGACTGTAACGATGACGGCGTGGAGTTTTCCGAAGCGAGAGTTTCTGGCCGGATGTCGGAGGTCATGGAGAAGCCTCACGACGTCGTTTCGTTGCTCCGTCTGCTGCCGTTTGATCATGATGCAGTTCTTGAGAGGGAGTGCATTTTGGCTGTACGGTATAATGTGTTTGAGTGCGGCGGCGTTGTGGTTGCTCTCTGTGTTACTCATAAGATCGTCGACGGGACCTCCGCCACCATGTTCACCAAGGCCTGGGCCGCCGCCTGCCGTGGAGACGACAGTGAGTATTATTAAATCCATTTCCGTTATTATAATCGGAATTTTCGCTCAACATTTTTAATCTGTTCTGTTCTTCGAAACAGAGTATCCGGTGGTGCCGACATTCGACGCGGCGGAGCTATTCCCGCCGATGGAAATCCGCGGCGGAAACAGACGGCAATCACGAATGGACAAAATCGTAACAAGAAGATTCATCTTCAACAAATCCAACATCGCCGCTCTGAAATACCAAGCCAACTCGGAAGCATTCCTCAACCAACGCCCTCCTTCACGAGTAGAAACCGTCTCCGGCTTCCTCTGGAAGCGTTTCATGGCCATAGCTCAACAAAAGCCCCCCACCAAAGCCAAGCGTTTCGCCGTAATCCAGGCCGTAAACCTCCGCAACCGAATGGACCCACCGCTTCCGCCGCACTCCTTCGGCAACCTCTGGTGGTTCGCCACCGCCGACGCGCCAATCGACGAGGAACAAGACTTCCCATCCTTAGTAGCCAAAATCAGAGAAGCGATAAAAGAAATCGACGGCGATTATATCAAGACATTACAAGACGCGGAGAAATCGATGAAGGCGAAGATGAAAATGGGGCAAATGGTTTATTCCGGCGAGGTGGAGCTCTACAGCTTCACGAGTTGGTGCAGTTTTCCGCTGTACGAATCGGATTTCGGCTGGGGAAAACCGGTTTGGGTGTGCAGCCCTGGGCGGCCGTACAAGAACGTGGTGCTGTTCGTGAACACCAGCGACGGCGAAGGAATCGAGGCGTGGGTGAATTTGGCTGAAAGTGATATGAAGGATTTTGAAACCGATTCGGAACTTCTCTCCTTCGCGTCATTATCCTGAAATTCGGTATTTTATTATTATTCTAATAATATAAGCAAATTAAATTTTATATTTGAAAAAAAAATGATAAATAATAAGGAAGGATGATGATGATGATAGTAATGTTAGCTATTGTTTGTTCATCCAATTTGAAGTTAATTTTCATATATATATATATATATTATATTTATGCTATTTATTGTACTAATTTATGATATATATTTGTCTAAATAGTATTTATATTATTTGTTTAAAATATTTATTTCTTAAATTATTATGTATGTTAGTCAAAAATAGAGACAGGGAGCCATTATTAGTAAATATAGATAAATAAAATATAGACCTAAAAATAGATGAAATGGTTATTTTTTATATGTAATTTTAATTTGAACTAAATTCTAGATTACATAAATTACCATTTAAATAATAGTATCATGATGAAAATATTTTTATAAATTTTATTTTGAAAACAATAATATTTTTTATAATTTTTAATTCGAATTATTGGGTAAAAAGATAATATTTTTGTTAAAGATTATTTATATTTTTAATTAGTAAGAATAATGAGAACCATTATTTTAAAAAGTGAATAATAAACTATTTTCGAATTAACAAAAAATATTGTTTATGGGAGAATTAATAAGTCTATAGAGCTTATGTTCATCGAAATCGATGAAAATGTTGAGACGTTAATTTCACCAAACAATTGGTCCGCCAATTATTTATATTTGACAAAAAAAAATGCAAATATATATAATATAAATAGTAAATAAATTATATTTATATTCCGAAATTGATCCAAAAGTAGACAATAAATAAAGCGCAAAAAACTAATTATGGAAATGAAGAAAATAAAATTAAAGAATATATCTTATCGACATAATTATATTCCTAAATCAGAGAGAACCAGAAATGAAAAACTACGACGGCGATTAAGACTCTGTACTCGGACTTAGCTACCGGAAGTTGCCTCCAACACCGGCGGATAGAGAGAATAGCAACTCGCTCCTCCGCCGCGCCAGCGGCATCGTCATCTTCAGCCGAGGACGGGGCTAAAATCGGGAGCAAAAGCAATGCAAGCAAGCAAAAGCATAGCGGAAGAGGCGCCGTCTTCTTCAACATTAGAGCTACTTCTCTTGAACTTCGGATACTTGGCTTTATTGCACTGGATTTGCTTCGCCGTCGCGGTCGCCGCCGCATGCGGCGGCTGAACTTGCTGGTGCTTCATTCTCAGCGTTTCTTCCACTTTAGACACCATTTTGAAAAGAATTTTAAGGAAATGATCGGAAGAGGCAATTTGATTTGAGCTGTGGGGAACATCCCTACATTAGCACCTGGTTTTATAGTGTCCAAGGAGGACGAAAATGCCCCTCACAATTGGCTTAATTTCTGTTTCGTTCTTATCCCCTTTGAAATAATATTTTAAAATTTATTTAATTTTAATGGTTTCCCTTGGGCTAGATACATTTATCCTACTGAAAAAGCAGTGTATGGGCCCATAAAACTTCCTGCCTTCTCATGCTTCATCTCAATAAAC